>OX335644.1:0-1250848 GCA_946894095.1 Incurvaria masculella | reverse complement strand
GACGCCACATATTAGATAATAGGCCGACGCAACCGAAGACATCAACGTAAAATGTTTTGAGAATTTCTGAACATGAGAAAGAAAACAAGACGTGAGTGTAATAAAAGAGTCCAATTACGATGCGTTCCAAGTTTAAGTGATGCTACATGCATCAAATGTCTAACCGTTTTGGTCGAGCACAAGGGGAATCAGTTAAATTGTAGATTTCGATTCCCAACGTTCATTCTAATTGAGGATCTTAATTTATTTGCAATAGTACCTTGTTCCTCATTATTTTATCATGAGTAATAATAGTGAAGAAATGTAAGTTATCTAATACTTTTCCATGATCATGCGTTCGGTAGGTGACCTACCAATGATATTATATTGCATTACGGCGTCTGTAAGTACATGGGTGGTGGAGACTTCAGAGAACCAATAAAAACCGGACAAGTGCGAGTCTTACTCGCGCATCGAGGGTTCCGTACATAGTTCTTATGTAAATAGTTGCAAGGGAAAACGTATATTTGATGTGATTTTGTCCGCTTTTTTCAATTCCATGATTCTAGGTCAATGGAAAGTAGATATACCCTAGAGGATTTTATATATGTGCGAGTTTCAAAATATGGCAGAATTTTTCATCGCTTGGTCGTAGAAGCATGCTTTTTATAGCTTCAAGTGAGTATTAGAACTTAATACTTTTACGCGTTCCTTCGTTCCTTCGTTAAGGTGGCCCATCCCGCTCAACTCCCCATACAAACGGGGAAAGAAGATCACGCCCATATTTCTTGTCAGAGATCCCAAGTTTTGCTCAAAATAGCTTTATTTGATCGAACTAGATGTCTGATGACCGTTGGCATTGTAAAATTGTGTTTGGTTTCGAAGTTATAAGGTCCGAAAGTTCGAATTTATCACGTGTTTTATACAATAACTTTGGAGATGGATTACGCAAATGAAAAAGTAAGAACATCTTAAAAAGATTAGTCATCAGACATAGCTTACTTAATCAAGATTTATAATCTATTTGGTGTTTGTTAGATTTTTGACTGCAGCGGTCGTGGTTTACTTTTAGCTATAAGTCGTTTTGCAATTAAAATTTTCGTAAATCTTATCAAATCATACACTATGTACATTGTCTTTTTTGTGGACATGTTGCATCTTCCCCATGACGGGGCCTGTCTTTTTTTTTTAAACAGAGAAGGTCCCAGAGCGCAACAGCACGGTTTTGTACCGTGCCTGCGAATGAGTTCGACCCGCCGGGTTGGGCCACCTTAAGACAGAGGGGCAAACGAAGTGTGATATTACGGTTATTTTATCCTTTTGAGCCTAAATACCAACCCAATCTTTTTGTGAGATAGAAGACCAAATGTTTTCTTGATTCAAAAGACTTGAAGTTCAAATAAATAGCGAACGCAGACAGAAAATAAGAGAATGCTATTATCCCTCGCGACAATACGTGCCTCCGTTCCGGCAAACTCCCAAATCGTATTACGCGAAGCTTATCCTCGCCATTTGAGCGTATCGGCGGGGAAACGTGTCCTCTTCGATTATCGGATACCTATTCGGAATTCAAACCACAGAGACTCTCGACGCAGTCTGATTCTGCTCAATCACCGATTCGATCAATTGATTCGAATCATGATTCACAACTAGCGAGGAAGAAAGGACGGGACTGACGATCGAAACTCATTCTTAGGCGGCAATGTAGTAGGTGTAGTAGCTATGCATTGGTGTTCGCTTACGAATTTGAGTGAAACGAACACGAATGTCATTTAAAGTTTTTACGTGTTCTTGAGTGACGTTGGAACTCGGGAACATCAGCAGTTAGCGAATTCGTTAGCGAACTGACTCGCCGGCGCAACCGCTGGTAAGACGAGGTTCGGTTGCTTCCTTCCTCGATGTTTACAGTTCATAGATAGAGCTTTCTACACGTCACAATAATTTGGAAAAACAATCAGCTATCAGTATTTGAACGACGATGTATGAAGGATAGTCCACATCACCCAACTCGTTTATGCGTTGCAGTGATCTTCACGGGAGTTCATAATTTAAATAAAGTGGGACCTAGTAATTGTTCTACGCTTGCCGGAACCAACACGGCACAGTTGGATGACTCACGTGTTGCGCAAGAGACGCGATCGCGGGGTGAATGCATGATTCCGCAAAACACACGGCGAACATCATTATTTGCTAAGTTCACACTAGACTCGATTTCCACATAGGCGCGTTTGGAAATTCCTCGACTGCATTCTATTACATGATGAACTGGTCTGTTATATTCTGCTGCTATATAATTGTGATATTCATTGGTTTTCGAGATGATTTTTTTTAAATCACCGGAGGCGTGTTTCTGCCATTCCTAATATTTTAACGAATCTTTATTTAAAGAAATCCGGAAATATATGTGATGTCGTTAAATAAAACGGTTAACGATCATACTTATTTCCAATGGGGTAATATTACTTGAATCCAATTCTTTTATGTTACAAAATTCTCTTCTTCTGTCTTTTATGTGCAAAAATATATTTTTTTCCATGGATTTTTCGATCGATATCAACGGAATAGTTTCAGATTTCTTCATAAAATGTATCTGTATGCTGTAGCTTCCATATGGGAAGTCCCCAGTACCTGTTGGCGTCCTTGGACTCAATACAGCGCCGAGCGGTCCATCTAGTCGGGGACCCAGAAAACGATCCGTTGGCTTGGAGTCCCTGAGCCACAGACGGTTTGTGGGGTCGCTCAGTCTGTTCTACGGGTACAACCATGGACGTTGCTTTGTGGAACTTGCTTCCCTTATTCCTCCCCATCCTTCCTATATCCGGAGCACCCGCCGCAGAGAATCAGAGCACCCCCTTGTAGTTGACATTAGGTTTTTGAGAACGAACCGTTCCTCAAACCTATTTCTCAGCCGCACCGCCAGGATATGGAACTGTATGCCGGCGGGTGCTTTTCCTCATACCTATGATAAGCTGGGAGTTTTCGAGCGTAATTTGAACAAGCTCGACAGCACAGCGATAGTCCGCAAATCCGCTGGCATGGTGCCTCGCTAAGCGTGGTCTCGCGAGGCGAGGCGTATTTAGATTTTTTGAGCACCTTTGGTCCTCATCACAGCCACCCATACCGTTTTTTAATGAAATAAATCTTATACGAACTGGATTTTGAGTATGATTTGATGCTGCTAAACCGCACGTAATTAAATGTGTTTTATGTAATAACGTAAGTTTTAACGCGAGTGTATTGGCGGAAATCTTGGGGCTTAGAATAATAAATTAACTTGCCGAGTGAATAGGCAGGGGAATTATTAAATCTGATATTAAGTTGCAATTAGTAACATGCTAACTTTTTAAACGACGTGATACTCGGCCAACCCCGATTTTACCACCTCCGGCTATCTAAAATCTAAGGCGCGAGGTGGTGAAAACGTACTGAAATTTCCCAGTTAGCAAGGTCCGAAATCATCAGTCCGAACATCAAGTTGAATCACTCGATTGCCTGTTCACCTGGTAAGTTTTTTTACCATGGTAACCCGCGATACCACCCAGGGGCCCACTATATAAATTAAACGCTATCGAGCAAATCGTATGCAAATTTTCGGCCGGATTGAGCAAGAGAAGAGCATTTGACAGATGAAGTGTGATCGACGGCTGTTGGCGGGCATCCGACCTGTCAGAGTGCCAGAATGTGTTTAGATTTCATTGACCTTTATCCGCAGAGGCCTGAGAACTCACGAAGCATCATGGTATAATGCTCAAATGACAAATTGAAATTGTAATGACATTGAGTTACATTAAGGCGCTAGGACTGGCCAACTACTCGCGCCATACAAATGCACTTTTTAACAAATGTAATAATATGTAGTGAAACGCTTCAGAAAATCCAAATAGAACTCCAGACTGATAATGGATTGTTAATATTTTTTGATTCCATCATTTATTTAAATAATAATAAAAATAAAAAAGTTGATTTTTCTCATTAGAAATCTGAAAGTAATTCGATTAATAGATATAAGCAAAAACAGCATATATGTATGCACAAACAAAACATTCCATTTGCTATTAGATTTCTACATTTAGTCAAAAAAGTTCGGAAATACCGTTTCCGCAATGTATTTTGTATAGAAAAAGGTAACATACATTAACGAAAATAGGTTGATTAATAGACAAGGAATCATATATTGTAAGAATGACACTTATAATCGTCAGACTTAGTTAGTTAACTTAGGGTGCCTCGTCTTACTTTGCGATTTGGCTAGTACCAGGGCCTTAACGACCATTGTAGTCATTACATGCAGGTGAAGAATGTCATTTATTCACCTCAATGGGTCACTATGGTAAAATAATTCGACGGTCCAATAGGTGAGTGTTTAAATCTGATGTTTAGCCGCATTTCTGACCATTCTAATTATCAAACTAACTTCCGTGAATTTCATTCGGCCAAAGAAACTGAAATATATCACAGAAATATACCTTTTAGCGTGACACGAAATGCAACAAAACGCCAGATTTAAAAACTCACTTGCCTGTTCAGTTGGCGAGTTAATTTACAATGGTAACCGCCGGACTCTACGTTCACATATTATAGCAACGGACGCGTTCAGTGTGGTTTTCGGCACGAAAAAACAATACAATCAGGCCCACTGAATTTATTCCCATGAATATAGTAATAGGCGACTAAGAGATTCATGGGTTGGATTTTCCGTAAAGAAATAGGTCTCCTTCCTTACTTACTAGGTGGTAGAGCATTGAATTCGTGATGGTAGAAGCGGCAATGACAGTTGTACCTGTTTTCAGTTCAATGCAGCCGTGAAATATAAGGCAAATCCTGACATGGCACCTGGTTGTTATATGGTGTTTTAGAATAATGCCATAACAGTAGGTATGGATTAGCCAACAATGTTTAAGTACGGAGCGCATCACCTCATTCGCCACAGCAAGCATTCTCTTTTGGAAGGAACACGTATGTGGGTCAAACTCCAATATGTGGCGGGTACGGTGTTGCCGTTGTACAAACGGCATCACCCTAGACGCCACAAATACGACTTAGACCCACATACGTTTTCCTTGCAAATTCCAATGCCTACTGTAGCGTTGAGGGTGGTGCTCTCTGTACATAAAAAACTATAAATAGTGTTACCACTATACTGATTTTCCAGCAGCGACCAATAAAATATACTGTCTTCAGGAATCTATTAGAAAATTCAAAATTCATTTAATCAGTGGTTTTCATTTGACACTAAGTACATACAAACTAAGTTATCACATTGTCCAAAATGTTTGTGCACTTACATAGATATGGAAAAATAAAAGGAGGAACTTATCACATGCAGTAAATGCACCAATAATATTTCTCTAACCGATACCTACAACCCTTTTAATGTTTAGCTGCTATTTCAAAACTAGCCAATTAAAATATTTTTTCTGAAAAACGATGTCTATTTCTATTAGTAGGAATAAAAAAAGCCACACGGCCTACCCCTCCGGAAAAACGGCGTGATGTTATGTTTGTAAAATTTCCAAGTAAATTCCATGTTAAAATTCATTCGACAACATTCATTGTCAACTGAAAGAAGACATTGACGAGAATGGAGTACGGCATGTTGGTTTGGACACGCAGACCGAATGAGTGACTAAAGAATGACGAGGCAGATTTACAGAGCGGAAGTGAGTTGAATGGTAGCCCAACGGTGATAGCTCCCAAATTGTAGAGCAAGCACGAACATATTACCTATCCGGGGATCAGCAAGAACGTTTAAAGGTATGTATCAAGAACGTTAAAAGGTATGTATGTATGACTATAATAAACATTATTAAAATAATTAACCCTGTACTTACGTACCCAATTTTAATATTTCTAATGCACTCCACACATCGTTATCAATGTTGATATACGTGAGGGCTGCCATGATAAATCATTTTGGTTCATAAATATCTAACAATAATATTAAGTAATAGTCCCAACCTTCGGAATATAAAATACAATTTCCTTAGTTACAATGTTTTTAATTATGTGTAGTCAAGGTATTTTCCTCAACTTTTTAACCAACTTTACAAAAGGAGGAGATTTTGTTCGACGTAATGTATTTTTTATTTACTTATAAAAAATATTTGTTTTAAGACAACCAAAGGAAACAATAAAATATATTATTAGGGCCTCAATAGCCCAGTGGCGCGACACTGGCGCACACGGCGCACACGGCGTGTTTTCCATCCATTCATTCCATTTATTAGCCAATATGTGTGAAATGTAGATGATTAATGGAAATAAATGTTGAGCGGCTCGGCATGCCGTTGGTCTGTCACCTATGTGAAATGCGACCGTGGCCAGAGCATAGACCTAGCATAGTGCGCTGTGCTCACAAGACGAACAAAGTGTGGGAGTGAGACGTCCACTCAAGTGCCACTACCGCGACTTAGAGGGAGATGGATCACATCTATGTGTGTTGAGACAACTTCTCAAATCGTTATTAGTACATTGGAGTCGCGCTCATAGAATGTGAAATGTTTTTTTTGTGAAATCTTTATGATTACTTTAGTTTTCCTTAAAGAAAGGGTAGTGAGCTGTGCATTTATAAATTGTTAAGTGAACGGGAGTAAAAAACCTAAACAAAAACCCTATTTTTATTGTAATTAAGGGACGATCCACTGCTCTTTGTCGATCAAATTTCTTAACTTTTCCTCAATATTTCAAAGTAAAACTTAAAATATAACTTCAGACCAATATTTCGAAGCTACATAGCGATTTAGAAATTTTTTCGAGCGAAAAAATATTTTCAGTACATTTTGTATGAATCGATTTTGGTTTCATCCAGTTTCATCAGTTGGCTCTGTATGTCTATACCGTCTAAGACTATGGGCCAGAGTTACTTCATCGAACGACAAGGCACTGGCTCTGGCTACCGATTTATTTTGTTTCATTCAACAGGGAAAGGGACTTGAAACAGCACGAAATACACATTATGTAATTTACATTTACTATAATTTTATAAATGTGTAAAGAAAGAATAGAAGACTTTTTGCGGACTATTTGCGTGATTTCGCACATTGAGTAAACTTTTTTTCTTCTTCTAAGTCATTTTTAGGGTTCCGTACCCAAAGGGTGAAAACGGAACCCTATTACTAAGCCTCCGCTGTCCGTCCGTCCGTCCGTCCGTCCGTCCGTCCGTCCGTCCGTCCGTCCGTCCGTCCGTCCGTCCGTCCGTCCGTCCGTCCGTCCATCCGTCCGTCCGTCCGTCCGTCCGTCCGTCCGTCTGTCCGTCTGTCACACGGCTGTATCTCAGTAACCGTAACAGATAGACAGCTGAAATTTTTACAGATTGTGTATTTATTTTGCCGCTATAACAACAAATAGGTGAGATTATAAAATAATTTAAATTAAAGGGGGCCCCCATACAAAAAACGTGATTTTTTGTGTTATTTTTTTGTTCGATGGTACGGAACCCTTCGTGTGCGAGTCCGACTCGCACTTGGCCGGTTTTACTTAAATTGGTTTCGATCTTATTATTTTTGTTTATGTTAAGCGCCGATGTTAAGCGCGGCATTTGGCGTGCGCCAGGACGTAAAAGTGCCCGACGACGCTCATTGGTTTTCGAACATTCAGGGGAGCTGCGAAAGGATGAAAGGAGCTACTTCACACCACTTTCGAAGGACCGGAGGTCGTAATCTGGGGGAAATACCTCGGAAGGGAGTTCATTCCATTGTTTACCGACCCTATAGATGAAGGATATAGAGGATCGGTGGGTTTTTATTTTTGGAATGTCGACTGTGAATTTGTGGATTTTCTCCCTGTTCCGCGTTGAGCGAAATTAGAAAGGTGACGGAGAAACAGCGTTATGCGGCTCCGACGAGCATTCTCCAAGGTAAAGACGACAGAGAGAGACCCTACATCCCTTTGGAGTTTGAGGGTCTCCAAATTTTGGGATACCCCGGGGTCGTCGACGAGACGCACGGCAAAGTGTCGCGTCAGTGTCGCTGTCTCTTTGGCAGGAAAAGTGCCCGGAGACAATTTCTCATCCGCGAACATAGTGACAATTACATGTTTGTTTAATTTAATGACATTCGATTATTTAATTTTATGTGTGTAATAAGACATGACCGTCTACATTGAAGCGTGCAATCATATTTTGAAAATAATCAGAAGAAGTTTTTGGTCTGGCACCGTCGGAAGCAGGTTCGATTCTTTGACATTAAATTATTTATAAATTCAATCTTTGAATAATATTTAGTTCTAACTAAGAACTAACGCAGTGGTTTAAAATGAAGGTTATATCTTGACTTGATCTGAGCACTAATTTAGTTGCCGTACGGGGACTAAAAAAATTCAAGAATAATATTAGACAGACAGAATATTGGAAAATGTGAAGAGTGTACGACAAGGATATAATTTTGAATATTGTACACAAAACCGCGTTTATACGACTTCCCTTTCAATTTCTTCTGATCGTTTCCAGAATCACTACATTTTCATTTATCGAAAACACGTACGCTTTCTCAAAGATAAAATATTTGAAAAAGCCATAATTTTAACAAAAAAAAAAATGTATCACAATTAATTGAACAATATGTCAATGTTGATACAAAATTAATTGATATTTAAAACAACATGTTCACGCATGGACAAATATGGTTATCTTTAGTTAGGCCACATTCGCTGGCATTTAAAGGAAGGCGAAAGTCAAATTTACATTTAAAACCGCAGGTCAAGGGTATAATGGCGCGTGTATCTGTAAAGTAAACATTGCTTCGCAAATTTGGGCAGCGCGGATTTTCTAATTTAATTATCCTTATTAGCGGCGGCGGCCGAGTGAAGAAACACTCGGACAACGCCGTGACACCCGATATGACAGAAGACAGGGGTTGCCTTCGTTACATCCTAATTGTTTCACGCTGGCCGAATCCTAATTCGCTACACCGTCACGTTTAAGCGTATTGAGTTCGCATTAGTAGAGTCAGCGTTAGAGTTAGTAGGGCGAGTACTAAATATCCCTGTGACTCTACCAATTTTGACGAAATCGTTAGAGTGGAGTACTAGAATTTGGTATGGTAGAGTGGATATCACGGTGGTAGAGTGTAGGGAGCTCTAACAACTGTATACCACCTTCATTCGCCTACTCTACTCTACCAGCCACTCGTCTGACAATCTATTACGCCTAGTCTACATTAGTAGAGTCAGTGGTAGAGTTAGTAGGGCGAGTAAGTACTAAATATCCCTGTCACTCTACCAATTTTGACGAAATCGTTAGAGTGGAGTACTAGAATTTGGTATGGTAGAGTGGATATCACGGTGGTAGAGTGTAGGGAGCTCTAACAACTGTATACCACCTTCATTCGCCTACTCTACTCTACCAGCCACTCGTCTGACAATCTATTACGCCTAGTCTACATTAGTAGAGTCAGTGGTAGAGTTAGTAGGGCGAGTAAGTACTAAATATCCCTGTCACTCTACCAATTTTGACGAAATCGTTAGAGTGGAGTACTAGAATTTGGTATGGTAGAGTGGATATCACGGTGGTAGAGTGTAGGGAGCTCTACCAACTTTGTACCACCTTCATTCGCCTACTCTACTCTACCAGCCACTCGTCTGACAATCTATTACGCCTAGTCTGCATTAGAAGAGTTAGCGGTAGAGTAGATACCTACGAAAAATTGTAATAAATTAAAATTTCTAATTATACTGAAAAATGTTAAACATTGTAAAACAATCTGATCTTTACCCACTTATATTAGACGTGAGTCCCCCGTCGCGCTGTGTTTTCATTTGCTTTTTTCCCTCGTTAATATACTCTTTAAAGAAAAAGATTGCTTTATTTACATTACTTGAACAATACTTACATAATGACATTTCTTAAAGCATGGCAAAGAAAAAAAAAGAGAACTTTTTAATTTGTCACCCATTCGGAGCAGGCAAAATACATTAGACGATGGGATTTTCGAAAAATTATATCTATAGTGTCCCGTCTTCAGGAAAACTGAAACATCTCAGTTAACTACGATTAATCTGAGGTTCATCAATGGTCGGAAAGGTTTGGTCTTCAAGTTAATCCATCAAAAACACAGGTCATGATTGTTGGTAGCGGCAAGCTCTTGGCAAGATTGATAAGAGTAATCTCCCACCTATCCTTTACAATGGTATTACCATACCCTATAGTTCAAGGGTTAACAATTTAGGTATTTTCCTTGACGAGTCACTATCTTGGCTTTATCATACAGGTCAAGTTTGCAGGAAGATATATGGAGCCATGCACACTCTCTGGCGTCTCAATCGCCTCATACCAATCGAAACTAAAATCAAGTTGGTTCAGTCGCTAATTCATCCTATATTAGACTATGGTGACATCTGTAATCTTAACCTAAACGAGGAGCATCTGGACAAATTAGATCGCTTGCTTAATTATGGAATTCGTTATATCTTTGGTTTGAGGAAGTTTGATCATATATCCACCTATCGTGCGAAACTAAAATGGCTTCATATTCGCCAGAGGCGTAATATGCATGTTCTCTCTCTTCTTTACTTAATCTTAAATGATCCCAAATCCCCTTTTTATCTTAAAGAGCGCTTCAAATATCTCTCTTTTCATGGTGTACCACTTAGGTCTGCAGATTCCTGCAGAGGAGTCCTGCTCCTTATTCCGTCACATTCTTCCACTGCTTATTCGGGTTCTGTTACAGTTCACTCAGCACGATTGTGGAATCAATTGCCTCTTACTATTAGGGAAAGTGCTTCTTTGTCTATTTTTAAGGTAAGATTAAAATCTTGGTACTTGACATGTAATAACAATTAAATAAATCAAATATTTTCTGTTTATATAGTCTTAAGTTATCTAATGTTTTCTAAGTGTGATTATGGTGCTTAGTTTTAAGTAATTTAATGTTTCTTGCTACCTCTTAATATATTTTCTAATATTAAGGTTAGCTGTTAGAGATTGCCTTTGGCAATAAGCTCGCCTTTGCATACTATGTAATAGTTGTAAGCAATAAAGAATATTTTCATTTCATTTCATTTCATTTCATTAATAACTACGATTCTTTCATTCAAGTTAACACTGCTTTTTAGGGTTCCATACCAAAGGGTGCTAACGGAACCTTATTACTAAGCCTCCGCTGTCCGTCCGTCGGTCCGTCCGTCTGTCACAGGGCTGTATCTCATGAATTGTAATAGGTGGGCAGCTGATAAAGCTGAATAAAAAAAAAATCAAAATTAAAGGGAACAAAAAACGTATTTTTTTTTTGTTAAATATTTTTCCATGGTCCGGAACCCTTCGTGTGCGAGTCCGACTCGCACTTGGCCAATTTTTTCGCCCAAACAAGAGTGGACATTCTCCCATGTAATTTGAATTTTTATCATACGCAAATCGACTTTTTCAGATAAGAGAAGGAAATTGGGACAAACATAAGATGAAAAAAATTTACAATTTTGCCTACAAAACAGAATGCTTACACGGAGAATGATGCATGCCACAAAACCACATTACTTGTAGATATGTAGGACAAAGAGGAAATTCAAGTATACGTACATATTTAATGGTTGTAAATTAAAATACAAGGGTTTTAGAAATGTCTACCCTTTTCTCTAATTAGTAACATAAATGATTTCGCAGTGCTCCGTTTTAATTCAAATAGCTAAATTAATACCTTTATCACAGTAATAGAAGTCTGACGGGTCATTATATCGCTAAGCTTTCAAAATTCCTTCAAAATATTAATATACATAAGAATTGTTTTAATTAATGTGGCATGGAGGACAATTTAAATACATTAAATATGCAGGGTATCCACGGATAGGTATGGATAGTGAAAACCGATGTAGAGCACCTACAACATGAAAGGAACAAAATCTACGAGGTCTTCTATTTCTGAGAAATTAATAAATCAACGTATGCACAATATAAAATTAGTTTAAAGCCAGATTATCAATAATAGAAAAAAGCGTCTTGAAATTAGCGTTGAAGGCATTAGATGCAGGGTATTGACACAACGGGATGTGTGTATTCATATAACTACATATTAGAATATAACGTTTTATTAAATATTTGATTCACAACATAGTCGATTCGGGTAGCGGCTTACAAAATTGTCCAATTTGGACAGTTTAATTAATTTCATATATTTTTATTGTAAACTGGATCATCAGGACATCTATCGGTTAGATAATTAGCTATATGGTTTCTTTTTCTCGAGACATATTTCGAAAAATGTTCAATATTGTCACAAAAAATTGTTTTGTGATAAGACCTAAAGCGTTAGATGAGAACCAAGAGAGAGAAAGCAAGAAAAATAATAGGATCTAGTTTTAAGGTGCGCGGTGAACATTTAAATATTCGGTTTTAAACTATCCAAAGCAGACTCACGAAGTCTAAGCTCAGACAGCCCCTAGTGGAGTAATAGGTACTTAGACTTTTTGATTCCCTGTATCGAAATATATTCTCTAACTCTTGAGGGGTGCCTTGTTTTTTCACGGTAGCAAAGTTGATGAATCTTCTATAATTGTTTATCCAAATAAATAAACGTTAGCGAAGCAGGAATAAACTAGCTTGCAACTGAACAATGGACATGATTGCGCGATCATCTTTCTGTTTGAAGTCATCTTCTGCTTTGATTGGCCGAGTCCGATTAGTTTTCGACACGAAATAATATCGTAAGGCTATCAGATAGAGATCGCAATTAAGTGCACGCGCAATACGCGTGCCGATCGCATCTCGCTCGCGCGGCTTAACCGTGTAGTTGTGCATGCATAGATGTCGTTCTCACGAAGCCGTGCCATCACCTTTTCATATACATGCATTAATATTATTTTATTTCATTAAGACAATAGAAAATACTAATAGACTTTTACACTGCTCAAATAATGCCTTTATTACTAAGGTAATGTATTACACAAAATGCATCCCGTAAATAAACCTTACCTCAGCGTAGGCCGCTAGTTGATTTCATCGCATTGGATCAAAACAAGATCCAAGTTGCAATGATTATGTGTTTTCTATCTAGTTCATTATATCTTAACTAACTTGGCGTGCCACAGTTGTGTTTCGAAGTCATATTAAACATTGCAATATAATTTAAACACACAAGTCTAAAATAGTTTACAGTTTAATACAGCAGTGCTTTTTAGGCTTATATTCCAATATCCAATTCTGTAAAAAAATCGAACATCACAAGCAATTTACTATTTAACGCTTAATTGGTTTTCCCGAGAATCTGCATTGATCAGGCAAGCGATATGGCATCATTTGGTGCTGTGCTGCCACTTTCGGCTCTGCTACATATACATTTCTGAGTCGCGGCGCGCAGTGTCTTGTGTTACCTCCGGCAACGCAGCGGTTAATAAACTGCGTGCGGAGAGTGAGTGTAGACGATCCTATTTGATTGTTTTTGGTGTAACTCGGTTGCATTATGGCTGTCGATAATTATGTTAAGTAACGTCTTTAATTTCAATTTGTTCGCTGTCTTATATTTTACGGTCGTTTAAAGAGATATTCTATAGAACTAAAGAGCTTTTTAAGTTGGGCATGCAGATGCTAAAAGCATAAATTAGAATTTAAATGGAACTAAGCTTTATAATGCTTCGGTACTCGGCACTGAATCGAAAATTTTTATATTTTTTCGGGATAAAAACATTAGTATCAGAACTTGTAACATGCTAAGAGTAAGTGTATTATTTTTACATTTATATGCTTAAAACTAAAACAAACTTTTTGAACAATATCGTGTTAGATCTTGTTAGATACTCCCAAATACTTTTCGAAAAATCAAGCAGAACTAAATTAGCTTATAATAATCCCGAGTTTATGACGATATCTAGACCTGACGATATCGAAACAAGTGTGTCCCACTCATGTCACACGGAGTGCTTCGCTGCCATGCCTGTCGGTCACGTCCGTCGTCCGCCATTTCGCAAGGTCGCTCATGGACAAGATGGCGGCGGCGTCATCGCGTGCGAAATCTGCAGTCCCTGCGACCTACTCTCGGAGCGATCGCGGAGATATCTCCGTGAAACCAGAGCACGCTGTGGCGTGATCATAGTTCATGAAGTTGACGGTTGTCCGTTACCATAGATTCCACTGGACAGTATCGTTCTAAAGCCATAGTCCAAAACTCCCACAATTAAATACAATACATATTCTTATAGGTACGTCCTTTTTCTCAATTGCATTGGATTTTTTTATAATGTATCTAACAACAACTTACCCATCTGTAATATGTATGTTTTCTTACATTCATCTGAATTTGTAAAGTATCTCTACGTTTCCCAAGAGAAAACTATTACTTACGTTAACTTCGAACGAGCCTGGAACTTTTGTGTCGGGAAAGAAATGAGGTCGACCAATATATACAAAGATACACACGCCCACGAGTATTCCGGGATTATATCTGGTATTACGTTAGGAATAGATATTGATTGAGCTTGTCAAATTAAGAGCCTTGCTTAATTAGATGAGGACATAGCTGGGACGGCACAAAGATTTTGTCTATAAATATTTTGTACCTTATACAAGATTTTGGTAATCTACAACAGAACATAGATTTACTTGTATGTAACTAACTGGATATGGATGGCTTATACCACACCCACCGTTATGATATTTTCTAGTCCAACACACCAAATTCCCCAAGGAATTATATGCCATGCCAGGACCTTCCCTTTATGAGGATAGCTGCATTGATATTGATAAAAAACTGGCCAAGTGCGAGTCGGACTCGGACACGAAGGGTTCCGTACCACCGTCCAAGATTTCCGTTCTCAAAAGCCTAATGTCAACCACACGGGGCGGGTGCTCCAAATATAGGTAGGATGGGGAGAGGTGGTTAAATCAGAATCTCTTAAATAAATGTTTGCAATAAATCAATAAATATAAATTTAAATAAATTTAGGTAAATTTGTTATTTACTGTTTTCTGATAAATATTTTTAAGTTTGAATAGGTAACATAAACGGTAGTTGTATTAGCTAGGATTAGCGTTAGAGATTAATAAAGTTTACTTTTACTAAATTTAATTTTATGTCGAAGATTTATTGGTTTATGCTTTTTTATGTTATGATTATTTTATATGTATGTGTATTAACTGTTTTCTTCGCGAATAAAGTAAAATAAAATGTAAATAAAATTAAATTGCATTTTGTGCCATGCTGTCACACGACGTGTTATTTGGCCAAGTGTACTGAAATTTACCAGTTGGCATGGTAAGTACGAGATGCAACTACATTATTTTGCCTGCTCACCTGCTATTCACATGGCGAGTTATTTACCATGATTGTTGCAGAATTGATCGAGTTACCTCATCTACTTTCTCAAACTTTATAGCGGTTACCCTCCAAGTTATTATTATTTTTATTTTATTTTTTATTTAAACGAAACCTTTTCTATGTTTCAGAGCTTACAGACTTTTTTATAAACAAATGTCAAATTGATAACCCATTAGTTAAAATAATGTAGCAGTGGGTTACATTTTTTAATGTAAATAATTATAACTTTAAGACTTTTTCGATTTAACGCGGTCTGGGCTGTACTAAAAAAAATCGACCTACGAATTTCTACATAATATGAAGAAACCTTTAGTGTGCAATTGCAATAACTCTCAATGACTCTAATATAATAGCAAGGTTCACTCATCAAGAGGTGTCACGTGAAGAAATAGTACTTGAATCGAGTCACAGAGTAACGACAAAGAGCTTATGCTCAGAAACGACACGGTTAATCCATACCCGACATATCCCGCTTGTGTCGTGCTACGGAATTATTGTTTACTATTACATAACACACATTCCAGGTCAGCCCCGGGCTTCATGTATCCACATGGTTCCTTTATTGAGAAAACAGTACTTAAATATTAATTTTATATCTACGACGTTATTGTTGTGGTAAAAATATTAACAAATTAGTTTTTAACGATAAGGCTACTATAAAAATAGAGAGCGAAATGAAATCCTTAGATTGCAACACTAGCTCTGTTGCTTCGTTTTTTCAGAAGCGGGAAAATTTCAGTTAGCTTACTTATAACTTCAATTAATCATGCTCTGCTTTTGCTCTATATCATCTTCTCTCTTATGTTTGCGTTTCTGGTGTTTTTCATTACTGTGACTTATGGGGCCTCCTAACACTCATACATATGCGGTAAAAAAAATAAGGGTTTGATTCCGCGCTCCGTAAATCTCGATCAAAATGTCAGTGCATTAACCTTACCTGACCTAATCCAATCTAACTTAACAATTAAACTTAACCAATTTTTATTCGGTTTGTGTCCATATACTGGATTCTTCCCATAAAGTATAAATGTAGCCTTACATGAGGCTAAATCGCATAAATGTTGAGCGGTGTCCTGGAACCTTAAACCAAAAATTTTCGCTTGTGTTTTTCTCACTTGGTACTTACCTATCGCTTTGGGTCTGGTCACAAAACAAAAAAATTGCAACATTTTTTCAAACTCTGAATCAACACGCCGACGCCGGACAGACATACGAAAGCATTTTTGCCCAAGTAAAGCGGAGGCATTGCGTTCCTGCTTCGCGCATCGCTCTCTCAAAAAGAAATATAACAGTATTGATGCAACGAGCGTCTTACAGCTACAGCACACGTAAAAAGAGTGTCTTAGGACTGGTCGCGTCAAGAGGCGTGTGAGTATCCATTCAAACGTCAACTACTCAGTACGATGTTGCTATACCTCAAGCGCGAAATAAGTGCGCGACCAAATAAATATTGACCGAATCGTTTTTTCGTGCTTCAAGCGAGTACTAATGGTCGGTAGGCGAAGTCGAATTGAGAAATGTTTTTTTAAAGATCTAAAAGACTGATTGAGTTGATCTCAAAACCCTTAAATGAAGTACTTTTTTTAGGGTTCCGTACCCAAAGGGTGAAAACGGAACCCTATTACTAAGCCTCCGCTGTCCGTCCGTCCGTCCGTCCGTCCGTCCGTCCGTCCGTCCGTCCGTCTGTCCGTCTGTCACAGGGCTGTATCTCAGTAACCGTAACAGATGGACAGCTGAAATTTTCACAGAGTGTGTAATTATTTTGCCGCTATAACAACAAATAGGTAAGATTTGGAAATAATTAAAATTAAAGGGGGTCCCCATACAAAAAACGTGATTTTATGTATACATTTTTTACGATGGTACGGAACCCTTCGTGTGCGAGTCCGACTCGCACTTGGCCGGTTTTTAAGAACAGTTCTGTTGTTTTAACTCTTACACTAGATGTAAAAATAAAGGTATGAATTAAAAATAAATATATTAGCATTTCGAAAATAATTCGGTGCAATTCCAGTACATTAAACTTAACAACTAAATAAATATAATGCAAGAATTAATTACCACTGTTCCTCGCCTTATGTTTCTGTATGAGAAACGTGAACAATTTTAATGTGTCTTTTTACTTTGTGCCTATTACTAATTTTTTTTTCTGAGCTGCGGTTTCTTATCCTTCAATCCTTAACACAAAAAACCGGCCAAGTGCGAGTCGGACTCGGACACGAAGGGTTCCGTACTATTTAGACCAAAAAAATCACGTTCTTTGTATGGGCACCACCATTAATTTTTTTATTTTTTATTTTACATATTTTTGGTTATAGCGGCAAAATAAATACACACTCTGTACAAAATTCAGCTGCCTACGTATTACTGTTCCGTTTTTCGTGTTCCGTTTTCACCCTTTGGGTACGGAACCCTAAAAAATCACATTTTTTTATATGGGGTCGCGGTTTAATTTTGATTATTTTTTAATTTTACTTATTTGTTGTGATAGCGACAAAATAAATACTACGTGAAAATTTCAGCTGCCTATCTATTACGGTTCATGTGATACAGCGATGTGACAGACAGACGGATGGACGGACAGACGGATTGATTTAGTAATAGGGTACCGTTGGCACCCTTTGGGTAGGTAATCCTTCAACGCAATACGGCAATACGAATGAAATTTGATCCCCACTTCCGTTCTGCCAGACGAACCGGCAGCACCCAAGCAGCACCCGGCATCCATTGCTATTATTTGTGTGAAATTATTTAAAAAGATACAAAATTCATTTCAAACCGGCCATTGTTATCCAAATTTTCGGCACTCGTTGAATTTTATCTATACCCAATTTCTTGCACCCAGACACAGAGTTACTTTGAAAGTGTGAGAATTTACTATGATGTAACAATGTAGTGCAACTTTATATACTTTCAGTGGTATTTAGAGAGAACTGACAATATTTAGTACGCGTATTATCACCGGCCTAACTAATGTTTTTGTTTTATGCAACCTGACATGGATGGCTTATTCCACACAATTACCGTTATACATACGAGTATTTGTGTTAACTACCGTTATGATATTAGCCCAATACACCACATTCCCGAAGCCACATTCCAGGCATGGAATTAAGTGCCATGCCAGGACCTTCCCTTTACGAACACGGCTACATTGAACTGGATGGAAAACCCGAACAATTTTTCCATTGCCGCTTCGACCATCTTTTACCATCCACCACCACTTTTACCAACCTGGGCGGGCTTAAACCTTAAACCTACTATGGGTAGGGAACCTACAGTTTTAGATGGGTTCCGAACCATGGAGCAGCTCGCATTCGTGACGACATGAACAAACCGAACTCAGAATGAGAAAGAAAGTGGTGAATGTCGGGGCGAGGAATTGAACCCAGACCTCTGTTACGCTAGGCCAGTCGCCGCGCCACTAGGCTACGAGCCGCTCAATACAAAATGCACCATACAAAATGCGATTTGGTACAGACATCATTCGCGTATTAAAGTTAATCCGGCCACTCCGAATACCACTATTTATTATACTTACTTCAATTCGAAAACTTAAAATGGCCTCAAGGTTGGCCTTATCAGAAAATTTACTTGTGCAGTATATAACTGTGTCGGCACGGACAATTTTTTTAAGCCGCTTACTGTGTCAAACCACAGAGACAGTATCAAAATGTACAGTTATTTTTACTATTCTTTAGCTGAGATTAGATTACATATTCTTTAGTTTGACATGTACAGTTACATACAACGGAATTAAAAATGGTGGCTGTTCTTTCTAGATTTATTTTTCTTCTAGAGGCAGAAGTACCAATAATCACACATGGCATTATACATGGTATTCTTAAGAGCCATTCTTTAGCTTAGATTAGATAAGATACTCTTTAGTTTGACATGCACAGTTACAACGGAATTAAAAATGTTGTCTGTTCTTTCTAGATTTATTTTTCTTCTTGAGGCAGAAGTGCCAATAATCACACATGGCATTAGGGTTCGTTTAAGCTGTTCAACAAAAAAAAAGTGAATAATATCGTGTTGTTCACGCGTGTGAAGCCGCGCGCAAAAACTAGGTGCCATCATCGAGGGAGGAAGCAGACAACATACTTTTTATGCCGCCGCTTTAAATATAGTTGCGTCATATTACTGCGAGCAAATGAAAGATGTTGCAAATGTTTGTTCTTAGAATGAGTTAGCAATGCCTTTGTCGGCACACCCACTTCACCTAAGTAATTGACCGAGTTAGCGATATACGTGCTCTGGCTTATAAGTTGAAGAGTTATCAGCTGGCTATCATAGTCTTTTGTTCGAGCGGGGTGCAATGACTCTGATTGACAGCATGACCCAAACATGCGACGCACCACAGTTGGATAGGAGCCTTTGGTCTGTGTTTTACGTTATCGCTCAATACTTTTCGCCTATTGCAAGCGATTGTCAGCCTCAGTGGCCCAGTGGCGCGACACTTCGGCGATCGCTCTCCGAAGTTAAGCAACGCTGGGTCCGGTCTGGTCTTGGATGGGCGACCATTCGACCGTTGAGAGAGGCTGGCCGTGGTTCGGATTCCACGTTAAGCTGTAGGTCCCCTTCCTTACTTACTAGGTGGTAGGGTTTATCCCGCCCGGGTTGGTACCATCGCATTGGATGAACGATGGTCGAAGCGGCAATGAAAATTGTCCGTGTTTTCCATCCAGTTCAATGTAGCCGTGCAATATAAGGAAGGTTCTGGCATGGCACCTAGTTCCCATGTGGTGTGTTGGGCTAATACCATGGCAGAACTTGTGGTATTAGCCATCCATGTCCAGTCACATAAAAAAAAAATCAATGCTGCCGAATTACTTTAAGAAATGTGGGTGATATGGTAACCTAAGGTGGCCCCTCGCGGCGGGACTCATTCGCGGGCACGGTACAAAACCGTGCCATTGCGCTCCTTCTGTGTTTCAAAGAAAAAGACAGGCTCCGTGATGAGGAAGATGCAACATGTTCACAAAAAAGACAATGTGTATAGTGTATGATTTGGTAAGATTTACGACAATTTTAATTACAAAACGACTTAAGTAAACCACGACCGATGTAGTCAAAAATTTAACAAAAACCAAATAGATTATGAATTTAGAAGCTATGTCTGATAACTAATCTTTTTAAGATATTCTTACTTAATCATTGAGTAATCCACCTCCGAAGTTATTGTATAAAACGCGCGAAAATTTCGAACTTTCGGACCTTATGACTTGGAAACCAGACACAATTTTACAATGCCAACGGTCATCAGACATCTTGTTTCGATCAAATAAAGCTATTTTGAGCAAAATTTGGGTTATCTGACAAGAAATATGCGCATGATCTTCTTTCCACGTTTGTATGGGGAGTTGAGCGGGAAGGCCCACCTTAAATATGTCGGTCTTAGCCCCGGTTGCACGAAGAGACGGCTGAGTTAATCAATGTTCAAACACGTCACTTTTAGTAATTCGCATAGAGTTCCTTCCATACTGTCCACACAAAGTGACGTGTTTGATCATGCTTTGACGTTGATTTTGATTTTTTGTCCTTTCGTGCACTCGGCCCTTAGTTTTCTTTCCTCATACAAAAAAAGCTTAACATTTTCGAGGTTGATGCTGAAGACATATCGCTCTTTTGTCTAATCTGTGAAGTCGCCCCATATTCTTAATAACTACCTTTTTTTGTCCGTCTGTATGTTTGTCTGGTGCAAATTTTGATGAGATTTGAAGATTTAAACATGGTAACATTGCCGTGGGTCGATAATTTTGAATCACGTAATGGTTGTATTTTTATATTACCTCGGTAATATAAAAATATACGTAATAAGAAAGAAGACAGATATATCTTAACAATGGCATTAACCTTAGTTTACCAGGGATGGTGCAATTCAACCTCAGTATTTGCCGTGTAATCACAGGTGACTGTGAATCACCGGCGAGTGTGAATTTCAAGATTAACTTCACAAGATGACAATGAAATTCGTTAAAAAAGTAATAAATCTTTTTTTTTAAATGGACCAAAGTAACGGCCAATGGTCGATCTCTGCTCGGCCTTCGTATAATATGTTGTTATATGAAGAAATTTTGCGATACTATGAGGAATTACTTCAATTTATCACCCAAATCTTCGTACGATATCGATTTTCCTTAATTTCCTAAATGGTTGTCGCAACCAAAATAAAATTCTGAAATATCCTCCCAGTCTCACATTGTATGTCTGTTTGAGTCACGCGTGGTTTGAGCACAGTTCCAATTATAATTACATAATCGAATCATTGATTTTGGAGAATAACCTTTCACAATAAAAATAAAATTAACGCGGGTATTACATTAAAAATCATGGGATGGATCTGAGTCTGAGGAGAAGAGGATTCGACTTACGAAACAAGCAAACATTCGATATAGTAAATCACACTACAAATTTTATTGTTGTATTTTTATCTCTATTTAGGGGTACTTTTTTGTGCCGCGTGTATTTTATTTTTTTAACTTGTCACGTTTTTGTTTCCAATTTATTGTTAGTTATCGATTATTTATGCTGAGTTCGATATTTATTTTTTGTTTTTTAAATGCTATATAATTAGTTTGCAAGTTGGGATTATCGAGCGTTTGCCAGCGACTTCTTTCGTGTGGTGGAAAACATATCCATGTTATATTGGGTCATATTGCATTTTTTTTCTTGGTCTATTTAGGGTTATATAGCATTTTAAATCTGAGTGATAAGTACCCCGTGTCTCCTTCGAGGTTAAATAGCGATATTTACATTGAATCGTTGTAATCAGATCATCTGGCCAACTGGCATGGCTTTCTCCGTCTCAAAAAAGTTTAGTTTATTTCAGAAAACATATAATTTTCATATGTATTAACAAAGAATTCGGAATAGTAGCTGCGAGATTCTCTTTCTACGTTTATAAACGAAACCAAACTTTTATGTCTGTACTACATACACCTGAAAATATTTTGGAGACATTATTCAGCCAGTATTTCACCTGAGGAGCAATTCAACCTTAATTCGTAAAACAAGGGAAGATATGAAGAAACGTGTGTCTGTCTCTGTGTCCAATATGAAAAGCTTCATATGCGAGAATTTCCGAAACAACTAATTTGAAACTTATATAAACTATTTGAAATTTATAATGAAAATGATATATGTGAAAAGTGGGACAGAGGGTGAGGCAGTCGAGCGTTGGGAGGGAAACGCTGGAAAATGGAAAACAAGGGGTGGAAGCCTTGGCCCGTTAGACACGATAGAATTAAGGACATTTTTCGCGGTATAATGTGCGTTGTTTTAATGAGACATTGACAAACATATGACACATATGCACCAACACGGCCTTTCCCCGGAGGGGTACGCAGATATGAAAGAGCGTCAAGTAGTACGATCATAGCATACTGCTCTAAAATGTAATACTCTAAAGACTTCAATAAGAAAAAAACCTATATTTATAGGTATTATGTCCGCCTACAGAACCAATACGGTAAAAATAACTTTCTGTAGGCGGACATAATATTAATAACAACGATTGTTGTTTTTGTGTTTGTTGTAGAGACAGCACCATAACCTATAATTATAGGCATATATATAAATATATTATACAGACAGACATACATATTTTCATGGATTACGGGCACTTTGGAACATAGACCAAACTTACCACTTCCCGTTGAAAGTCAAAATGAACGAATTATTATTTGTTACATCGTCGCGGTTTTGTCGTAGGATTGCATATAAAGTTATCTAATAGGTGCTTCAAACAATGATTGTATGTATAGTCCCCCCTTGATAGTGTTGCCAGAAGTCATCGTATTTTGTCTGCTCATTTTTTGCTCGAGCCATTTCCGGTAAGTTTGGTCTGTTGCCCACTGTACAAGGTACCTGAACTTGCGAAGTACTGAGTCAATCCAGTTGCTGTATATTCTTCTAGGCAAATCGGGCATGATGATTGCACCTACTTCTGCTCTGTAAATATGTTTCTTGATTATTCTTTTCAACACACTCTTTATACATTTTTATCTCTATGTCTTCTTCCAGTTGACAATACTCTTTACCCAGATTTTGCAACATTTTTCCGGCAAACTCAATACGAAATCTTCCTTCAGGTACTACATAAAGTATTTCTACACCATTTATTCGTGATATGTAGGAAGGGAATAACTGACTATATTATTCAAAGAGCACGAACCGACATTTCTTTAATGTAACATTGATAGCAATATTACCATGGGAAATGGTGTCATGCCACATTCTATTATGCGGCTGTATTGAACTGAATAGAAAACACGGATTGTTTTCATTGCTTCGATGAGCTTTCATTGAGTGCGATGGTAACAACCTGTGCGGGACTAACCCTGCCACCGAGTAAATAAGAAAGGGGACCTGCAGTTTTCCGTATAATCAAAACCACTGCTAGCCTCAACCGGACCGCGTCCAGTAATGGTAAACCTTAGGTTAGTAACTTAAGGTTAGGTTAGGTTACGATACGCCACTGAGGCTAGTGACGCTGCCCATGAACATTGGATGTCATGAGCATTCTGTTGGACTTTCGTATCGATATTGACGAGGGAAGTATTGTCCAAGTTTTATCATTTTGCTTTCACTAAATTAGTTTTAATGCATTTTAGAGTATTTTCACTTCTTATGGTCTAGCTAAAAAGCCGTCTCCCTGTTCTTCTCTCGTTAAGAGTTTTATCATAGAGTTTTACATCAGAACGTTGTATGTTTTTTAGTTGTTAAGGGTCTTATCATAGAGTCTTTCAACATGACGCTGTATTCTAAGTTATTAAGGGCCTTATCATAGACTCTTGCAGCAGGACGTTGTATGTATTATTAGTTGTTAAGGGTCTTATCATAGAGTCTTGCAGCATGACGCTGTATTCTTAGTTATTAAGGGCCTTATCATAGACTCTTGCAGCAGGACGTTGTATGTATTATTAGTTGTTAAGGGTCTTATCATAGAGTCTTGCAGCATGACGCTGTATTCTTAGTTATTAAGGGCCTTATCATAGAGTCTTGCAGCATGACGCTGTATTCTTAGTCATTAAGGGACTCATCATAGACTCTTGCAGCAGGACGTTGTATATGTTATTAGTTGTTAAGAGTATTATCATAGACTCTTGCAGGATGACGCTGTATTCTTAGTTGTTAAGGGTCTTATCATAGACTCTTGCAGCAGGACGTTGTATGTATTATTAGTTGTTAAGGGTCTTATCATAGATTCTTGCTGGATGACGCTGTATTCTTAGTTGTTAAGGGCCTTATCATAGACTCTTGCAGCAGGACGTTGAATGTATTATCAGTTGTTAAGGGTCTTATCATAGAGTCTTGCAGCATGACGCTGTATTCTTAGTTATTAAGGGCCTTATCATAGAGTCTTGCAGCATGACGCTGTATTCTTAGTCATTAAGGGACTCATCATAGACTCTTGCAGCAGGACGTTGTATATGTTATTAGTTGTTAAGAGTATTATCATAGAGTCTTGCAGGATGACGCTGTATTCTTAGTTGTTAAGGGTCTTATCATAGACTCTTGCAGCAGGACGTTGTATGTATTATTAGTTGTTAAGGGTCTTATCATAGATTCTTGCAGGATGACGCTGTATTCTTAGTAGTTAAGGGCCTTATCATAGACTCTTGCAGCAGGACGTTGTATGTATTATCAGTTGTTAAGGGTCTTATCATAGAGTCTTGCAGGATGACGCTGTATTCTTAGTTTTTAAGGGCCTTATCATAGACTCTTGCAGAAGGACGTTGTAAGTATTCTTACTTGTTAAGGGTCTTATCGTAGAACACCGTATCCTCAATTGTTAAGAGTCCTATAACAGATTCTTCGAGCAAAAAACCGCATTTCCAATACCGGGAAGACGGTTTTCTAGAAATCGAAAACTCAGCAAATCCATCTGCGTAGATCAAAACGCAGATGAATCTATTTAGTCCAATGCCCAAAAGCAACTAATGCAAGCGGTGCATTTGTATTAGTTTTACCTCGTAAGCATCGACGAGCTGCTACAAATCCATGTTTTTGGTTTGAGAATAAATATTCTTACAATTCTACAGGCTGCTACACGTGAGTGAACGCTTGCGTCGCTAGAGTTAAGCGTCCGTTTTTTTTATTTTTTTCCGCGCAGCTGAATGTGAGACTTGAGAGAATTCCCAGTTTATTTAGGATGGTGTATTTCGACGGAAACAAACGGTATAATTAAATTAAACGGTGAAATCAAATATTTGCATTCCTCGACACGTTAGTCCTCGCACGGATTAACATAAAGATGTGGGTCCGGCGGTCTCATGCCGAATTTTAAAGCATTTTTATAGACCGAAATGAAAGTCAAAGTCGGCGGAAAGTTGCGCAACCAAAAAAGCGAAGATTATTTAACAATGTAGTAATTATTAACAGCAAAGTTAAGGTTTAGGTACGATAAAAACATTGGACTCGAGGGTATAATGATTTTATTTTGTGGACGTCTAATCGGGACAAGCTCAGTAAAGCGAATGCCATCCGACTTACGACTCGTACGCTGCGCTCGCAGTGGAACCCGTAATCGAAGAACAAATCAAAAGACGTACGTCCTGTGTTTCGGTTCCGGCCTGTAATATTAAAATTGGGCCCCACTGCGTTTCTTTCTGCGCGTGTCGTAAGAGCCGACTGGGATTCGTCGTTGACGTTTATGATTTCATTTAAAACTGTAGCAAAACCTCGTTGGTACCATCGCATTGAATAAACGATGGTCGAAGCGGCAATAAAAATCGTCTATGTTTTACAACCAGTTCAATGTAGCGATGCAATAACAAGAAAGTAGGGTAGGTGCGTCGGTTTACGACCAGTTAGTTACTTTTCGAACTTCAAACTGAAATAAAAAATGTTTTCATTTATGATACATAGACTTTTAGTATTTATAAAGGGAGTTTGGTAATTTTAGTTGAAAGTGAAAATTATGAAATCAGTTCAGAATCAGTAGTTATTTTCTTAAAAAATCAAACGAAAAAGGGACAAAAAATTAGTTTACAACCACATTACTCAGTTTTTGACCACCACACATTCTAGTTTACGACCATGGCTTTATTAGTATAATTTTCATGTTCAGGTAATTACATATTGATTTTAATTTCAACATGTAACATTATATTTTACTTCACTAATTCAGAACCAAGCCCTTGTTACATTTAAAAGGTTTTTCTTGTACATCCTCATTGAAAAGTCCTGAAAAGTCGGTACATTTGAGATGGTACTGAAGAACGCAGAAGTAGCAGGCTTTTTTTCATCTTCTTCACAATCACTCATCAATAGTTCTTCAGATAGGGCACAATTCATTTTCTGTGGTTTTTCAGTCACCATATTATCTTTGATTTTCTGCTTTCTTTCAGTAACTATATTGGTATCAATTGTCTGTAAAACATGAGGATTTATCTGATTAGTAGTTAGTTTGTCTTATTTTGCTCGTTGCTTGTTAAGTAAAAGTATTCGACTTGTCTTTTTTAATTGCATCTTTTTTCTCGAGCTTCGCTTTATCTTTATTATCATAGTAAATTCACCACGCCGCTGATTAAATAACTGCAGGACTTTGATCTTTTATATTTTTTATGTTCTGTTAGCTCAGGAAGATAAAGATGTTCAATAAATAGATCTAGTTGCTGTTTATTATTTTGGATGGATTTGGAATGATCATTAACTCAGTTGTCATCACCTTAGTAAGTAACAGACATTCATGCTGTCTTGAATGTCTTTTATTAAGGTGATGTCAGAAAGAGATGCTAATGCCGTTGCGTTGGCTGAGTCTCGTATTTGTGCATGTTCGGGGACTTGATTCAAATCTTCAGTTGATTGTTGATACGTAATTTATTGTTGGTGGTTTCTGATGCTGTGCGTTTCTATTGATATTATGATAAGATCATATTTGTCCCTTAGTCTCCGGGATGATATTGGCGCTTTCCCGATGACTTGAATAGGTCCTTCATCCATTGACACAAATGATCCAATTTAAAAAAAAATCCTGAAATGTATTATGTAGATGGAGTTTCGAGAAAGGAGTCTAGCGGTTCTCGGTTCTAGCGGTATTAAAGAATTTTGAACTTCTTCATCGGGAATTTGTTCTGGATTCAGAAACAAGTTCAGTTCAATTAAATAACAATCATGATTACTTACTACTTAGCTCTGATCTTCACTGATTACTTAGCTAACTGATTTGCCTCTTCAGATTTCCTATCTGTAGATAGTGGATTCTGTTTGATCCTCTAATTATGTCGTGTATGTGATATGATCTCTTGGAATTTTCAGTAAAGCTTTTTTGAGTTTTTTCAACTCTTTAAATTTAGTTTTTTAATTTTATGTAGATATTTTTGACAGCAGATTCCAGATCTTAAATTACTTTTCTAGTTCGATTCTGGGGTTTTTCTCGGTTTCACTTATGCCTTTATTTTTCTCTCGTATAAAAAGTTTAGCTTTTTCATTGCATAATATTCTTTAACTTCTTTGCTCCTATATTTATTGGTACTACATGAAAGACGGGCGAACGTATGATTGTCAACGTCGAAAGTTTTTACATTCGTAAAATTATTACCTTCTTAATTAAATATAACCAATAAATGTAAATGCGGAAATTAATACCATAAGGCATTCTCATGGAATAAGGCATAAGGTTTAGGAGAGGTGCTTTGAGGTGAGAAAAAAAAATATGTAAAAATAATTAACCCAAAAATATATATTTACATAAAATATTAAAATATATTTTTAAATGCCAATTTAATATTCAATTTACTGTTTTGACAAATGTTAGAAACGACTCGAGAAATACCCTTAAAGCATAGGTACATGAAAGTCAGTCCACAAAATTTTATTTTCGAACCCTATTGACCTGCATAGTAGACATGTCTACCTATGGCTAAATTAAAACTTGGAAATAATATTAAACCTAATGAAATTAATGCGTTTTTGGCTGGTCGCATACCAGATAGTGAAAAAGGTAGTTTTAATTTTACGACCATCAAATTATCCATACAAAATGAGGAGGTCGGAAACTGACCCATAAAAATGCATCTTCTCCTAGTATCCGACCACTATTGATTTTGCTGGATATATTTCGTTAATGTTACAATATTTAGTGGTCGTAAACTAAAAGGATTGATTTAAAAAGAAGAAGGAGGAAGCTAGACAAAAGAAAATGGATCATAAGAAGTTATTTTGTAAGACAAAGACAAACCAGTTTCTCTTCGTTTAGGTTAGTAATCCGACCACCCGGTCGAAAACTAAATTTGTGGTTGAATACCTATTCCACTTTCCGACCACCCCGTTTTAACAAATAATTGATAATATAAATGAATAATATCCATACTGAAGGCTTCTTTGATCTATAAACTTGATAAAATAACCCAGTTACATTGCGAAAGTGAGTAAAATTCGCTTAAAACTCACCTCGCGTCGATCCCCTTGCACTATTTTTCCTGCAAATACTCTCACGTATTCGCTTTTGCAATGTAGCCGAAAAATTGAGAAATTTGTGGTTTCCACTGTATAGTGTAGTCAGTTTAGATTTTGGTTTTTACTCAAAGAATAGTTATTGAAAATATGTTTCAAATATTAAGTAATGACATATTACCCCCCAAATCCTTATTAACTTGTTTTATAAGCAGCAAGTCCATGAAATGGTCGTAAACTGAACCCGGTCGGGAAACCGGCGCAATTACCCTACTCGCACGGCACCTAGTTCTTATGTGCTGTATTGGGCTAATATATTAACGGTAGTGGTGTGGTATTAGCCATCCATGTCACAAAAAAAAAACATATCGCACATGACCGATATATAAATTAATGTATTGTATTACTTTCAGACTTATTCCTTATATTTTTTTATATTGGCAAATCGAAGGTAAACCGACTTCTCCCTGCAAACATAAGTACACTGAAAGATCCATCCATCCACGCGGGTGGGATGGTATGTGGTATGAAGGGCGGGAAGTGGGGTAGAAGTAGGAAGGCAGGGAACCCGCGACTTCATACCAAACTTCAGAGTGAAACGAAAACGAAACAAATTGCAAAATATTTATAAACGTTTTAACCGAAACGCACACACATATGACATTTGAAAACACACACATATATATCATTGCGTGGGTATACAACTGCTGAAATCGAAACATTTTGGGGGTAAATTAGAGAACTTATTTTCGGGAATCACCATGCGAACATAGCTTCAACCCTAATATATCATAAATTTTATGTAAATCTTATGAATGAAAGCAGAATAAATGATCCGTTCGTTTCGATATAAAATATATGGAAAAACCGACCAAGTGCGAGTCGGACTCGCACACGAAGGGTTCCGTACCATCGTAGAAAAAAAAAAGAAAAAAATCACGTTTTTTGTATGGGAGCCCCCTTTAATTTTAATTATTTTTTAATCAGACAACAGACAGACGGACAGACGGACGGACGGACGGACGGACAGCGGAGGCTTAGTAATAGGGTTCCGTTTTCACCCTTTGGGTACGGAACCCTAAAAAGGCGAAAGTAGATTTTTAAATTGATTTCAAGACTTTACTGCGTGTTATCCTAAATAGTTACTTGTATAGGACAATAAAGATCTACTAATAGTTTGGAAATATATGTCAGACTCGCATCAACTCCAAGATGGCCGTCGACCTGCTTCTCGCTTCGTTCACGTAATTCTAGAGCAGATTGCTGACGATAAACGACTGACTATGGATGTACAAAAGTTACGATGTATTCCGAGCCGCTTGTCGGAAGAGAGAGGAGTCTCCATATTGTAAAGCACGAGCGCACTACGCCGCTCGTTCAATTAAATATGTAGGTTTATTTTATGCAACTGGACATGGGTGGCGAATATTTTACCGAATAACCTTACGTACGCCTACTGTTCCTCTCCTAAGAATATGCTGACTGGAGCAGGGGGATATTGTAAGGATGGAAATTAGAGCAATTATAAAACAGAACAAGGCTCGTCAATCCGAGTGCATCCGCATTTAGACAACCGCAGAGTAATAGTTCAAGTACTTTATCATTACTTTTAGGGCTGGAACTAGAGATCCTAAAACGTTGCGGAAGGTTCTTTTCACCGATACAACTATACCACTCCTGTACAAATCACAGATTTGGCCGGTGAATGAATACTGTAGACACATATGGGAAGGTAGTCCCCAGTGCCTGATGGCGTCCTAGGACTCAATTCAGCGCCGAGCGGTCCATCTTGTTGGAGACCCACAACTCAAAGCTGGCTTGGAGTCCCCGAGACTGTTTGTGGGGTCGCTCAGTCTGTTCTACAGATACTACCATGGACGTTGCTCTGTGGAACTTGCATCCATTATTCCAACCTATATCCGGAGCACCCGCCGCAGAGAATCGGAGCAACCCCTTGTGTTTGACATTAGGATTTTGAGAACGAACCGTTTCTCAAACTCATGTATCTGCCGCACCGCCATGATATGGAACTGTCTGCCGGCGGGTGCCTTTTCTCATACCTAAGTCTTCAAACGTAATTTTAACAAGCTCGATAGCTCAGCAATAGTCCGCAGATCCGCTGGTATGGTGCACAGAAATCGGAAAATACTCCGTGGTATGGTGCCTCGCTGAGCGTGGTTGCGCGAGGCCGAGGTGTATTTTGGCTTTTCTGAGAACCTTTGGTCCTTAGCACAGCCACTTATACCGATTCTTTATTAAAAATGCTCTTTCGGACCTCATTCCTTCACGCTATTGAGCCGCGGAGTTTGGAAACCCTATATCGCCTTAGCCGCTTATGTTGTTTCTAAGGCTGAGATAAATAGTCGTAACAGAAACTATGACTAACGAAAAGTAGTACTTTGTGACGTCACTTTGACACATTTTGTATGGACGAAATCTCAAAGTGACGTCACAAAGTACTACTTTTGGTTAGTCTTAGTTTCTGTTACGACTATTTATCTCAGCCTAAATGACAACGATTTTGTTATGGACATGCTTTAGTCGCTTTTGATAACATTAATTTTGTGTTTCTCTGTATTAAGCATAGAAATAGGATTTACTTAAGTATTATGAATATTTTTTTATATTTATTATAATACATGTCTTGGCGTATTTTAATGGTCTGATAAATCAGAATGATAACTATTTAACAAATTTATTTACCCCCTTGGTAATTGATCCGTTATACTAAGGCCATCTTTTTTTATTAGTAAAATTACAGTATGCTAACATTGCAACCACTATGCGTCTTTTGAGAAACGTAAATTTGTCACACCGTTAAGTACGTGACGATTGAGAAATCGGCCCTTAGTTAGATGACCCTTATTAATTTTACCATCAATTATATAGGACAAATTTGAAAAATGTTACAGCTTTTCACGCGGCGGGAAGAGACATTCTCTGACGTTTCGAGCTAATCATTCAGCCCGTTGTCAAGGAGGCATCCGCCACGTTCGTACGCAGTAGACGACTGGATTAATTTAGAATCGATCTAACGACCGCGGTAATCTCAAAAGTATCATATGTAGGTCAAATTTCAGGAAAGCTTTTTTTTTTACTCATCTAATTCAGCAGGACGGTGTGGATCTTTCTTATCGCAGCGATGTGAGCGTCCGGCTTTATTTCTAGCTCAGACACAATAAAAAGCGGATGTCGTGTAGAAACAATGCCGATAGGAGAACACGCGGATATATTAATATGTATTACGTTATCGGCACATGTGTACCCTATATAATATTTTTACACACATAGCATCGACCGAATTAATTAGCATGGTGTAAAAAAAAAAGTAAATGGCAACAAGGTGAACTGGGTGGAAAAATACGAAGTATTTTCACTGTCGCTTCGACCATCTTGCATTCGATGCGATGATACCACTTAGTAAGTGAGAAACGATACTCTGATTCTTAGGAATGTGACATGTATGTATGTGTACTCAATCTTGAAGCAAGGACACATTAATTAAAGAAAGAGCCCAGTAAAAAGAACTACTGTATTCTGCAAGGCTGGAACCGAACCGGCAAAATATACCACTCGCCAGTATTGAGTCTACCAATTTCGCTACCGGCTGTATACCCATAATTTGGAATTCTCCTACAGTCCCTCATCCCGTAATCAATGCCTTCTACTACCTACAAACATTTATCTAACGCTTCATCTGATTTATCGCACGCTGCGTTGAATCATTGAACATTCAAACATATTGCCGTCTTCACCAAAATCGTATTTGGCATCAGCCGCTAGAGCCAGTCCTAGGTTAACTTAAGTAAATATACTTTTTCCTACTAAGCAGGTACGTCGCTTATTCCAAGGAATGTGACATATATGTATGTTTAATCGACGGTGAAGCAAGGACTCATTTATTAAAGAAAGAGCCCAGTAAAAAGAACTACTTTACGAATATACCGCAACGGGTTAGCCAAATAAAATGCTAAATTTTGTGGTTTATTTTGGTCTCGAGAATCATTTCTCAAAGTAAGACTTCATATGTGGAGGTTTCGTAAACTTTTAGTTGTGGATAAACCAGGGTGAACAGTCACAAATCGATTGATGACCGGATTTCATGCTGTAGTAGTTCATTCGTATCCATTTTCTTAACTGAAATGTGTGGGTTTTATTTTTACGTTTCCCGTTAAAATATTTTCAGGTGCGAGACATGAAACATATTCATGTAATCACCTTGAAATCTCGAGAATTAATGAAGGCCGAGTATCGAGATGAGGAGGCGTCTACCTCACAAACGAGTACGTATTAATAATAGTTTGAAACAATTCCAGAAACCGTCATTTGTATTTCAAATTGTTCTTTGATGTACTCATATAGTATTTTAATAATTGTATGTTGATATTTATTATATATATTAGTAGTAATATTTATGTTGATACGACATTACCTTTATTAATTTGAGATACATTTATAAGGTTAAATCCGGGCTGACTCTATCATCAACCTAATTTTAGTAATTGCAGTCAAAATACCTTATAGCATAGATTTAGCAGTAGACAGGCGAAAGCATTATGTCGATTCGAAAATAATCGAGAAATTTGTTGGCAGATGTAATTGTTGGAAAAAGTTTAGCGGTAGAGCAGTGGACGTGTAATACAAAGGTCCCAGGTTCGAAACCTGCTTCCCGGAAATGCCCAGATCACAAACTATGTTTTCTAATTATTATCAGAATCTGATATAAATGCTTCAATGTATCCAGATGTATTTTAAATAGGATATATTTAAATTCTAATATTCGATTATTTTCCGGAGAGTTATTAATATAACTATTAATATAAAGTTATATCACTTCGTTTCAAATATCAAAACTCCTTTTCCACCTTCAAAGGAATAAACACTTACCAAAACATGCATAATTATTGTACGTAGAAACATAGTTTCAAATAATTTGTTTGTATTATTTCATATTTTTATATACACGCAAAAGTTAAAATCCATAGACGGGCGATTTAGTGGTTTTAAATTGTAGATAAATAACTAAAACACGCGTTTAAGTTTGTCAGGATTTGGTTTGGTTCACACAGTAAATAATAGAGGTTATGCTTACATATAATGGTCTAATGTCTATTGTCTAATGGGTTGCCGGATGGCCAGGCGCCGAATTTATAGAAGACACGGAGCGGCAGCGATTAATAGGTGTTTATTTTTGTATAAAATAAACCATACAAAAATAGGCCATCGTCAAACTTAACCTAACCAAACCTAGCCGAGCGACGCTGCTACGTTTTATAGTTTAAAAAGGTTTTTAACGAATTCAGGAGGTTTACCATGGTAAGTTAACTGGCTGGGTGAATATCAGGTGAACAGGCAAAAGAGTGTTTAAATCTGAGGTTGAGTTGCATTACGCACCGTGATGTTCGGCCAAGCGAACTGAAATTGACCATTTAACATGGTACGAAATGCAACTTTACATCAGATCTAATAACTCTTTTGCCTATTCACTTGCGATTCACCTGGCGAGTTATTTCCCATGGTAAACCCCCTGTATTCTAAAACACAGTCGATTTTGGCGCCGTACGCATTTCACTTCGTTGAACATAAGTATAGGCGATTTTGGCGCGGTCACGTAACCATGAGGCATTCGCTGCATCGTACATTTTCATATGACGCGTCTAGGCGTGTGGTGGTGGAGAGAGTACTCACGTGCGGCACTGCAGCGGCAGCCAGGCGGGGTGGCGCCGCAGCGGCGAGGGGGTGGGCGCGGCGGTGGGGGGCGCGCGGCACGCCGCCAGCGCGCGCTTCACGCGCCGCGCGCCCAGCAGCGTGGCGCCGCTCGCGCCCAGCGCGCACGCCAGCCACACCAGGCCCCACGCCACCTGCGGACAGGTGCACGCTTCAACAACAGTTCTTCCGATGGTTTATTCAGGTGCTTGATTTCCATCCAGTTCGATGTAGCCGTGCTTATAAATGGAATGTCTTCGCGTGGCACCTAATTCCTTAACATCATAACGGTGTGTCTTGGAATATGTAGAAAAAAAAGGAGATGTTTGCGGCAGATGCAGAGTTATTCCAATTCCAAAGAAATGTACGGTATATTTCTGTGTTGTATCGTCTCTACACCGTCTCCCTTCGGAGCATCTTAACGCAATCCCTTCGTTCCCTTTCTGCCATCGCTTACTGTCCAGGATAGCATACGTTCACTGTCCAGTGCCCCAAAAGAAGAACCAACCTCCTAGGATCCTTTATCGATAGCAGGGTTTCTTAACCATTTTGTAGTGTTGGACCCCTTGGGGAATTTCAAAATAATGACGGACTCCTTCTGAACTCACTTGAAGGGCAAGAAAACGAGGCATTTTGAAAAAAATAACTTCTTTATTTTTTTACCACAGAAAAGAAAATATACCTACTTTGTTAAGATCGACTGCGCGTAGTATGTATTGTCATCATATCAAACATGGACCCCAGAACTCATGCCACGGACCCCCAAGGGGTCCATGGACCCCAGGTTAAGAATCCCTGATCTATAGGGTCAGTAAACGGTGGAAAGTAACCGAGGTGTTTCCCCCAAAGTACAACCTGCGCATCTGCCCGTCACCATGGTTTTCGCAGCTCCTGTGATAGTCGAAAAGGCCGTGGGTGTCGTCAGGCATCTCATAGTATTCCGGGAGGTCACGACATGTTTGGTCACGATAAGGTAAATGGCTGAATCTGGGCTCAAATGTTAGAGACCAACCCTCCGATGCTAAATATCTCGGTCTGCCTGCGCCAAGTGGTTGCGTTATCTAGATTGGCTACATAAAATAGATGTTGGTATGTACCTACTGATAAATGGACTGACTGTCTAGAAACATTGATACCTAGTAATTATGCAACAATAACCAGTCGGTTTTTTAATCAAATACTTAAATATACCTAAAGTTATATCTATAACCTAAATCGCATCTAACTACAAAAAGCAACCAAAGATTTGTTCAGTTTTGGTATTGCTAAGCAAGTACGTACTGATACTTTCATGCTTCCGTATTTGCAGTCATTAACCTTGTCATATATTTTTTTTGTCACCATAACTATTTTTTCAGGCGCCTTAATTACGTAACGCAACCACTTGGCGCAGGCAGACTGACACATTTAGCTTCAGAGGGTTGGTCTTTATCCCGTAAACCTAGTTTCAGCCATTTACGTTATCGTTACCATTTCTGTCGCGACCTCCTAGTCTATAGAGAGACTGGTGTACGCCATATGCCGCCCTTTACATAAACAATGTAGCACCAGTATATGTATATTTTTTGGATATACGTACATAAGTTTCTACGCTGGCACTTAGCTCCGACTTCTCGGCATGATCTGAAATAGAAAACTTGATTACTTTACTATTCTAAGATTATAGCGATAAATTCATAGTTTTGGTCTCTCAAAAGAAAGAACAAATATTGTTAGCTGAATATAAATCTCTTTTTATCAACTTATCTCTTATCTTCTAAGGATGAGATAAATAGTCGTGACAGAAACTAAGGCTAACGAAAGTTGTACTTTGTGACGTCACTTTGACACATTTTGTATGGACGAAATCTCAAAGTAATGCAAATTGACGTCGCAAAGTACTACTTTTTGTTAGTCTTAGGTTGAGATAAATAGTCGCAACAGACTATTTATCTCAGCCTTAGTTTCCGTTACGACTATTATCAGATATGAGATATACATCAGTTATACGACTATTATCATATATCAGACATCAGCTTTATAAGAAAACTAAAATGTGAATGGATTCTAAGCTGCTATAACAACAAATAGGTAAAATTAAAAAATATTAAAAATTAAAGGGTCCCATACAAAAAACCTGATTTTTTTGTGTTAAATCTTGTACGATGATACGGAACCCTTCGCGTGCGAGTCCGACCCGCACTTGGCCGGTATTACTTAATACTTAATACAAAGAGACAATTTAAGTATCCCTAATTCGCTTAAATTAGTGATTAATGAGGGATACTTACCGAACAAGGTGAAGTTCCCTACGGGGCCCATGCAGCCGCGACTGTCCACCAGCGCCACCCTCGCGAGCAGCCGCTCGCGCTTGGCCCAGCCCTTGCCGGGCGGCGCGCGCTGTGGCCCGGACTGGTTGTCCGCGAGCTGGCTGCGGCGCGCGGGCGGCGCCGGCAGCGCCAGCAGGAGCCAGCGCGGCCCGTCGCCGCCGGTGGTGGCGCCGGCCGCGCGCTGCTGCCCCGACACCTCGTGCGCGAACCACGGCGCCACGCCGCCACCGCCGCCGCCGCCGCCGACGCGTCCTGCCGTCGACGGCACCAACTGCCGCCCCAGGCTGTCACGAAGAATTACATTACCATGGTAAATTATCGTAAAAACGTTAAACTCCATGTCAGCCTCAATGACCCAGTGGCGCGACACTTCGGCGATCGCTCTCCGAAGTTAAGCAACGCTGGGTCCGATCTGGTCTTGGATGGGTGACCATTCGACCGTTGAGAGAGGCTGGCCGTGGTTCGGATTCCACGTTAAACTGTAGGCCCCCTTCCTTACTTACTAGGTGGTAGGGTTTATCCCGCCCGGGTTGATACCATCGCATTGGATAAACGATGGTCGAAGCGGCAATGAAAATTGTCCGTATTTTACATCCAGTTCAATGTAGCCGTGCAATATAAGGAAGGTCCTGGCATCCTAGTTCCCATGTGGTGTGTTGGGCTAATACCATGACAGAAGGTGTGGTATTAGCCATCCATGTCCAGTCACATAAAAAAAAACAAGTTTTTACTAGATATTCTGTGGTCTTACTTCTTCAAGCTGTCAAAGTCAAACTCGGACTTCCGATTTGTATGAAAACGCGGAGTCGGCGTTAACGGCAACGTCGACGTATTTACGGCAACGTGGAGTAAGCTGTCAAATGAAACTCGGACTCGCAAATGTTGTTTGTCGCGAAGAGCCCACTGCGCGCGCTCTTCAATTTCTCCATACATTTGAAAACGCCAGTCGATCGGTTTGCCGTAAACGCCAATTTAGATAACAACTGGGACTACAGGCTCAGATATAATGACTAATTTCCCTATTTACCCTTCCACTTAGTTTACGATGGTGTTCCCACAGATTAACAGATGTGGGTTGCGGCACTTAAAAATCATACTATTGGTCACATTTTATTTCTTCCCGTGCGTGTTGGAAGAGGTGACTGGGAATGTCAATGTGTAAAATCTACTTCCCTTCGCTGCTTATCATGTAGCCCTTCCGATGTCGAACCCAGGATCAGGGCGTAAGAGGTGACTAAGTGATTGGGGTTCCGTGATTCGGATTCCATTAAGAACTGTAGAACCCCATCCTCACTTATTACTAGTTGGTTATTAGTGGGTAATTCATCGCATTGAATAAACGATTGTCCAAACCTCAAAGAAGATTGTCCGTCTTAAATGTAGCAGGGCAATGTAAGGAGTAATCTGGCATGGAACCTGGTTACCGTGTGGTGGATTAAGCTAATATCGTTACAGTGGGTGAAGTATTAACTATACATGTGCAGTTACATAAAATAATTACTTTTTATCTAGTCGTATCTCCAGACTCAACAGATGCATCTCACTACGGAATGGGCGCTATGCTTTCACAGGCATTATAACCAAAGCAAATCAAATCAAAACGAAATGCATTTAAGATAAACAAATTAGCCTATTACATTACTATAATTGGCTATATTTAACATATATAGCCTATTATAGTATACTATATTATATATTTTACATCGAATCATTCGCTTTTATCTACCTGACAAAGTAGTGGTCATTGAGCAAGAGTGGAGGCAGACCCCTCTTCACCCCTGGAGGAAGAGTCCACGTTATGTTGACCGCGAGCGGCCGGTTGGCGGCGTGCAGGTACTCGGCGTGGACCCGCGGCTGCGGCAACTTCGACTCGTGTGCGCATGAGCAAACTTTGTCTACGCATTCTGGAACAACATACGAAAATCATAGAGAATTTTTTTAAATTTGGTGATGACTTTATTAGATCATTAATTAATCTAATTATGTAGTAACTATTAGAAGAAAATCCTAACCACAAAAAATATTTATTTCGCCTTTTCTTTCGGACGAATAAATAAGCTTCGAAAACAAATATCTAAAAAAAAAAACAGAATTCACGTGAGGTAAATACTCCAAATATTTGTATGTCAAAGTATTGCCGTAACTGCTGTTGTTGTGTTATAGGATTGTTAATTATTCGATGGAAATTTAATTATTCAAACCGTGAATTGTTTCTAAAACGAATGCATTTCCATTCATACTCTAAAAATCCGGAATGATCTTCGGTATGACGGGTTCACCGAATCCGAATCCGCAATCGAACCGTTTGAATCAAAAACCCGCCAAATTCGGAATGCTAATAATTTCAGTATTCACTAACTAAAAATCAATGCTGGTCTCCGCCTCCTAAAAACAGGCGCAAGCGTAATTTCGGTTGTAAAAAGAACAGACGCGCCGCAAACGGCGCCGGTCGGATTTCCATAGCCCTCCCATCCCAATCGCTAGTTCGTACGATTACAACCTATCCTCCGAGATTACAAAATAAACTGCACGTACAATTTCTGAAAACCTTTTAAATCTCATATTAAAAGTTGAGGGCTACATATTATGGAACAAGACAAGGATAACAAAACAAGGACAATGTTTATTTGCCGCTTTGACAACATTTCATACCATGCGATGGTACCAACCCGAATAGGTTTAGCGCTGCCATCTACTGGGAAATGGAACAACTAACATTCGTAACGTTCATTTGAAAGTCTATGGAGAATACATGGTTTGACGAAACGCTCGCATTGGCAGAATATTCAGGACATGGGGCTGTAGGAAACCATGGTTACTGGCTTCGTTGACTGTGTTGTCCTTTATATTTCTATGCTCTGTTTTCCAATGAGTCAGAAATGACCACTCGACAGGGTTCGATTATGAAATATATTCGCATCATTCACTATCGGCATTTTAATGGAATACTAAGTCAATGTGAGTCCGACTCGAAATTGACCATTTCGTTTAAAATAATAATATTTACCAAGGGTGCACTAGGTTACGCGATCAATCAGTTAATGCATTGGGAACAATATTTTATGCCAATAGCCGATGTCATTATTACCTGGCGCACGAGGCCACAGATTAATGGTGTTTTATGGGGATAATGGATTAGCTCCAGTAGCTAATAAAGTGGACGGCGGTTAAATTAGTCTTCTTCGTAAAACAAACATATTCTGTTGCACAATTTCTGTGGCGGCACAGTGATTAATTACCGCCTGACTGAACTCATACAGCAACTGCATGTTGGTAAATTTAGCGCAAGCTTCTTGTAACTTTCCGGCGTAGAACGATCAATCGCGTAAACCTATTTGAGACTGAGATAGTTACCTTAAATCCCTTTATTCTGAATTTTGGTAGGCAGATATTTCTTCGCATTGAGGATTTAAAAGGATAAATCGTACATTTTCTACCACGAAGTTCTGTGGTTTAGGTTTTTTTAGGTTAGGTTAGAATAAGTTTATTTTATTTTACTGGACACCGACCTTACTTATGTCATAAGCGGAACACACCGAACTCCAGAAAGAATTAAATGCTATGCCAGGACCTTGTTTTCGAGCCAGTTCAATGTAGCTGTGTGCTCATATAGAGAGCATAAAGTCTTGATGGCACTTGATTTCTTAAAGAATTAGGCGCACTAAGAAAAATAAACTTGGTAATTCGAAGGTTATTTTATGCAACTGGCCATGAATAACTAATATCAACTGTCAAGATATTAGCCCAACACACCACATGGGAACTAGTTGCCATCCCAGGACCTTCCTTATATTGCTCGGCTACATTGAACTGGATGGAAAAAATGGTAAATTTTCATTGCCGCTTCGACCTTCTTTCATCAATGCAATGATACTAACCCGGGTGGGATTAACCCTACCACCTAGTGAGCAAGGCCTACAGTGAGGGGACCTACAGTTTTACAGTTTCACAATACAATAAAATCCAATAACATAAAAAAAAAACACTTTCATGGAAACTTTAACGCACGAATACCAACTCACCCACTGATTTAACACGAACTGTACAACGTGGTAGTTTTCTTTGTGGTGAAGCTTGTGTTATTGCTGCACACGCAATCCGCGTTTGCGGTATTATCTTAACAGTTAATTATAACTCGTGTTTATTTAAGCAGAGCATTGATTCATTTGCATCTGACGCTAGCGAGAGCAAAGCAAATATAGGCGAGGAGAATCATCGAAAATGAATATGTAACTTGAACTAATTCGTATGTTTAGTATCACAATTACACATCTTTGTCGCCTTTATGGAGTCCAAAAAGCATAAGGTTAAAAGCCCAGAACATCCAAAAGTATGTATTTCGTGTGTATATAAGTATAAATAAATACATATAATCTAACCTAACCTAACTGAAAACATCCGCATTCATTACAGGGCACCTTAGAGGGCACAGCTTAAAACTGAACCGATCTGCATCAAATTCTAACCCCAGGAAACACTTCTTGGTCAACAGAGTTGTAGACTCTTGGAACAAGCTGCCGGAGGAGGTCATTAGTGCTGAAACTGTAAATGGATTTAAAAACCGACTAGACAAACATTTAAAGGCAATAAAAAAAACAAATAATCAATAATAATACCAATATAATAATTGAAAAAATACACAAGTGCACTCCGGGAAAAATGAAATTCACGCATCAGCTTCAAGCTGCTAGTGATATAAATAACATAATAATAATAATAATAATAATAATAATAATAATCAGCGTTTTAGACGGTTTGGGTTTTGGACTTTGTGATTTTTGGATTTTATGATGCGTCCCCCCGAAAAGTAATATGAGTTAATAATTGCAAACGGAGTCTTGTTCATAATGACAACAACAATGGACAGCGTTGAGTTTTTGAGACGCTTTATAACAATTAGTGATAACATAAAATATGTTTGCTGCGTCAAGGAGATATGATTGAAAAAGTAACTAGCTCCTTAAAAAATCCACCGTTACATTGACAACAAAAAACCAAAAACACACATTGATTGCTATAAATAAATTACAGACAGGAACTGCAAAAGAACAAATTTTTAAGGATCGATTTCACATGCAAAAGAGATACTTGCTGACCACGAAATTTTTTATAATATAATATTTTATAATGTTCAAGTTAGTGAAATTCACAGAGCACATTAAAAAATTAAATACCCTTACAGAGCAAATCCTAAAAAATAGATCATAACCTTACTACCAATAAGGTGGAAAAGGAAAATTTACCACTTTCGCAAAGGAAAAAGCTTTTGGTGGCGGACACGATTACACAATGTAATAAATATCTTTCATCTATTGATGAAGACCGAGCGCGTATAAAGAAAGGCTATATTAATTCGTCCCATTGAAAGGGGATAGCGTTTTCTGCTAATAAATGCGCAGAATTGGTTACTATAAAACGCTTTTCGAGATACTTCATCAATGTCTAGTTTATAACCTAACCTTATGCTAACGTAAGAACAGAGAGAATCTGTCAAACTTAGTACGAGATTAGCACCGGACTAATCATACAAAAAAAGGTTTAGGCCGGCGTATTAAAGTTAGTTCGCCCACTCTGAATCAGGTTGAATTGTAATTTTATTAATATCCAATAATGCCGCATAGTAGAACGGACTCCCTGCGAATGTGTTTCCATAATAAAGGTAAATACAATTTTAGGTGATTTATAATTCAGTATAGGACTGAGGAAAGGGCTCAAGGACTTGTTTTTCATGGCAGAGGTCATGTTTTAAATCCCTCCCTCAATCATGCCCCACTTAATGCCTCTTTAGAAGAGACGGCTGAATTATCAATGTTCAAACACGTCACTTTTAGTGAACCGTATGGAGTTCTTTACATACTGTTCATACAAAGTGACATGTTTAATCGTACGTTGATGTTGATTTTGATTTTTTGTCCGTTCGTGCACTCGGCCCTTAGTCACAAAATTCGATATGCTCCATGCATCCATCCTTCGGATTCAATGTAAAACCGTAGATTTTCTTCCCCTACTAGGCGGTACGAAAGCATTGAATTGGATGAAAAGTTGATCGAAGCGGCAATGAATATGTATGCAATCGTTTTGGTTGGGCTTATATCGTGACGGTAAGTGTGGAATTAACCATTCATTTCAGATTCATAAAATAAATATAGATAAATAGCTAAGGTACCCGGCTCCGCTGGTGTCAATGTCGTTTCGGAATGATGTCGGGCTGAGCCTAACATTTTATGTTATATGAGTGCCCTATATAAAGCTAAAGGTAGCCCCACTAAAGGTAGCCTATGTCATTTCCCATGGTCCAGACAACCGAATTTCATCGAAATTGGTTCAGCGATTTAGGCGTGAAAACGTAACAGACATCCAAAGTTACTTTCGTATTTGTAATAATAGTAGGGCTGTTGGCTCAGATTAAGATACATTAGGTATGAATGCTATATCGTTTGAGCTCCCTGAGGAAACGTATTGAAGAAGCTTTTATATTTACGCGGTCGAGTTGGCGAAGCTAATTTACGAGGTCGGATGTCGGCGTGGGGCTCACGGCAGTGATCGATAGCGTAAACTTACGCAACAAGTTCCCACGTGGGGAATAGTGCAAGACGAGTTATGGAAACAGGAGTTTGAAAGAAGAATATTTTCCAGAACCCTGCTAAATAACAAGCGAAACGTACTTTATAAAAGTATTCAATGGAATAAACGTTACCGATCTCTTCATTTTGAGGTTATGCAATGACATATACATTGAATTGTAATCAGATTTCAAAAATAATAAGAAACATTTTTGGTTTAGACATTTATCTGCAGCAGGATGCTGCCTGAACTGAAGGGAAACATAGTCAAGCTATATATTAGGTAAAAGGGAAATTCTATGCATTAAGTCCTTGCGAAGCCAGGAAGTTTTCTGTGAATTCGAAGCCTTAGATAATCCATTCGAGCGAGTAGCTGGTGGTGGAAGAACTATTTAATATGGTAAAATTTGTTATGTAGGGTGTGAATACAGATCTGGTTCACTCAGTGCGATCGCAACACGTAGACAGCAGATCCTTTGTGAGAACTCTGATGTTCTGAATGACGCTGTAACTAGTTCTGGCAGTGACGAGAGATGGCGCTGGCTAGAAATGTCATAGTACCAGCGAAAATAAGCAGTTTTCGGCGAGTTTTGTACGTTGTATGACGTAAGCTATCTATAAGTGCCTTCCTCTTAAATCTATGCTTACGAACATTTACTCTCACGAATTACTCTTAGCGAATTTCTGTTCGCGACGGTACTCGAGTACTGACCTTCAAGAGTGACGTCAAGGGCAGCGACAGTGCGCCCGTCCCAGGGGTGAGACTTGAGCCGAACCGCGTACGAGCAGGCCGGCCTCAGCGCGCACCCGGCGCCCTCCACCGCGCTCGCCGACTTCGGCATGACCCACCAGCTCGCCTCCTGGGCACAACACCATCTTCAGCGAGCTGCAGCGTGGTTTGGCCAAACTGGAAGAACTTTAACCCATGCGCTGTATTCGGGCAACAAACATTTTTGAGACAAAATTTTTGAGTTGATACAATATCGAATCATGAATGACGAGGGCTCTGTACACCCGAAATAAAGTTAAGCTTTATTTGCTTCTAGGTGTTACTCAGAATCAGCAGGACTCTAATAATATTTCCTTTCTAAGGCTCTCCCTGCGTGTCGTGGAAGGATACTGTGCACTACAAAGATATTTTGCTATCTACAGTTATTGGAGAAATGTTTGCAATCATAGTTTAATTACCTTGTAGCTAATGGACCTGCAATATTGATCTGCATCATCACATCAAGTGTCTCGTTCCTGAAGTGGAGAACGTTTCGTTTGCCGAGCCTGTGGCCAACCAGGTGTGACCATCCGTCATATTACTCCCGGTTGCTCACAATCAGGAGCGGTACAATCAAATAGCCAATTTCATTTGAGTTCAGAAACATGCTTCAGTACAACCTCATAGACTCAGTCGTGACATTATGAATGTAAAATGAAAGAAGTGTTGGAAAAGGATACCCCAAGGCTCTGTTGGGATCGATCTTAAAACAGATGAGTGAAATAACCCCCTGATATTCTTTTGATCGATCGAGAGTGCAAATAGATCTTGTTCGTAGGTAGGTAATACCGCATGGCGAAAACCTCGACATGACTGAAAATTGTATGCTTATAAAATATTTAAACCTAGACCGCCACGTGGCGTGCACGGAAAACCACCATAGTGCCAATTGTCATGTCCTGAAATGGCGTTGTTCCAAAATTTTGGCCTATCATATTGAACAATGTGCTAAGCATGGCATTATGTACATTCATCCGAGCGGAGCTTCTAAACTTTTCCAAACTGCACAAGTTCTAATCTGAAGATCGCCTTAAAATTTCATAAATATCGTGGCAGCCGTTTTGGAGTCCATATTCGCCAAAAGAGGCATAGCTGTAACGTGTACTATAAGCAAATGTCAGTCAGACACTTTTCCCCTCTTAGTTTCAATAACATGTAGTATTGCTATTGTTGCTAGTTTTGTGATATTTTTCGATTTTTCGATAAGGTCTGATTTTTTTTCCGTTTTCTTCTAATAAGAAACTTTCTGATGTTGATATGTACCTTCTATCCCGTTTTAAATTTAAAAAAACGATTCGCAATTTGTTAGATTGTTAGTGTTATTATGCAAATATTGTAAGCAGCTATTATTAATTTGTATTGAAAATGCTGGTTGTTTTCTGTGTTATATATTTTGTCCTTTTTTGTAACCTTACTTTCTTTTCTTTTCATGTTCTTTGGCTTATTATTTACGTTTTGTGTTTAACGCCTATATTTTGTTAATATTCCAATGTGTTTCAGTGAGAATTCGTAGTGGAGGCAAGTTTTGTGTTTTTTTTGTGTGTTTTTTTTTTTTGCAATTGTTGTATTGACCTGTCTCTGTGATTTCTCCTAATAAATCAATAAATAAACATCTCACGCCATTCATAAAACGACCAACGACGACCGACCGACTCAATCTTTGCCCATGGCTCCATTCGGTGCAAATGAATAAGTGGTCGATGCGTCAGTGAGATCCGATGGAATCGCGGAAAGCTTTCAGCGCCCGTCGACATTGACGTGGCATTTCCGCATCAACCGCAGAATTGGGAATACCGCAGAAATTCGTTTCCTCTCGCTTGACTACCGCCCCGGTGACCTCTAGTTACATCGGTCGCGCGCCCACTAGTAAATAAAAGCAAATCGGGACAATATTTTCAAATTCGTACTAAGCAACTTTACAACGAATTTGATATGTATGTAGAATGGACTATGTGGCAAGCTTATGTTTAGTTTGATAAGGACTTAAGTAAAAAAAATGTTTTAATTATATTTGAAAATATGTAACTACAAAGAATTTCGATAATCAAAAAAGGAAATATGCAGACTAGTCTAGTTATAATTTAAAGATTTAAGTCTCTGAAGAGTTGTGTTCTCATATAAGCCACATATTCATAAACTTTCATAAAAATCGGCTAAGTGCGAGCCGGACTCGCACACGAAGGGTTCCGTACCATCGTACAAGATTTACCACAATAAAACACGTTTTTTGGATGCCCCCTTTAATTTTTATTATTTTACCTATTTGTTATTATAGCGGCAAAATAAATAAATAATCTGTGAAAAATTCAGCTTCCTACCTGTTACGGTTCATGAGATACAGCCCTGTGACAGACGGACGGACGGACGGACGGATGGACGGACGGACGGACGGACGGACAGCGGAGGCTTAGTTATAGTCAGACATTTATTGTTATACTCTTAGGTTTTAAATGTACATAAGTAGACAGTATATGGATCTTTTATCCTGGAATTCTCAAATGAGTATTAGTTATTTTTATAAATACGCTCTTATGGAACTTAATGCAATCAGGTGTTATCACGCCCTTAATTACCGAAATAAAGCTCTAAAAAGAACTATTTTATGAATATAGTGCAAGGGTCGAGTTAAATCAGCAAGTAAAATTTTTGCGGGCAGTTCGTTTACCAATTACGCCACCTGCTATACTATCCCCATAATTTGGTATTCTCTTACAGCGTAATTAGTCCGTAATAGTGCCTACTACAAATTGGGATTTATTATGATTTAACGCTGGACATTTACTGCAAAGATTGAATGTTCAAACATAATTGGCATGGTCCCCAAAGATGAACAGCAAACGGCCATGCGTTATAAAATTTGATTCTTTGTGAAAATGGGCAAGAATACATTACAAAATTGTAAAAAAACGATACCCTCATCGATTTGATTTTAGAGTTATTTGCCAGTTTATGACCTTGGGCACCGGCAGTTTTATTTTAGTCGACACTCAAAGGGCCTTTTTACTATAATGCTGATTATCTTGTACTGTTATTAATTGCAAGCTGCTAAGAAAGGCCCTTAACATGTGGCGATTAATAATAATATTGTTTATTTAAGGCAATTATGCACCCGCATGGTTATAAAGTTTGCATATGTACAAATCTATAAAAAGAAAAATAATATGAGCTATAAAACAATAAAACAATTTAAATAACAATTCAAGAAAAATTCTAGTAAAATGAAAATGAAAATGAAATTAAATTCAATTACCATTAAATAACAATAACAACAATATTATCTTTATTAATTAGAATTAGGCGAAAAAGGCTCTTAGGCTGAGATAAATAGTCGTAACAGAAACTAAGACTAACGAAAAGTAGTACTTTGTGACGTCAATTTACATTACTTTGAGATTTCGTCCATACAAAATGAGTCAAAGTGACGTCACAAAGTACTACTTTGCGTTAGCATTCGTTTCGGTTGCGACTATTTATATCAGCCTTAGAGTATTAGCTCATATTAGAAAAACGAATTATTTGATTACATAAAAATTGCTCTATAAATAGCTACAGTTTAATACTCTACATTAAAACTATAACTTTCAATAGAAGTCCCATAGGATGGAAGTCATGGAACTAAAGCGCGCCCGTAAAAATCAAAATCAAGGGGTAAAGTCTGCAGGTCAGGTAAAATTCCCGGCATTCAGTAATCAGGAATCAGGAATCCTGAGTCTAGAAAACCGCTTTTATAGCGATTTTCAAAGGGGTTTTTTCTACGGAAAACCTTGATTGATTAAAAAAAACTATGCTCCGGAATATTTTCGCCAAGAAAATTGCTTTGAAAACCGCTAAAAAGGCGGTTTGCTAAACTCAAGATTCCTGATTGCTGAATGCCAGGAATAGACCTGTTGCTCTGGCCTTGTTGCTCTGCGTGGATAAGACTAGACGGGGAGGCGATACGGCGGCAGTGAAGCGAGGGGATAGGCATTTCTAGCTCATTCTTTATTCTGTGGCATCCACCTACGAAGGGCGAAGATGTACGAAGCGCTGTGGGCGGTGTAGCAGGCGATCAAGGTTGAAACTAATTGAAATCTAGTGAGGCCTAGCTTATTTTCAATATTTTTAGGGTTCCGTACCCAAAGAGTGCAAACGGAACCCTATTACTAAGCCTCCGCTGTCCGTCCGTCCGTCCATCCGTCCGTCCGTCCGTCCGTCCGTCCGTCCGTCCGTCCGCCCGTCCGTCCGCCCGTCCGTCCGTCCGTCTGTCACAGGGCTGTATCTCAGTAACCGTAACAGATAGACAGCTGAATTTTTCACAGAGTGTGTATTTATTTTGCCGCTACAACAAGAAATAGGTAAGATTAAAAAATATTAAAATTAAAGGGGGCCCTTGTGATTTTTTTGTATTAATTCTTTTACGATGGTACGGAACCCTTCGTGGGCGAGTCCGACTCGCCCTTGGCCGGTTTTTTTTACTCATGGGTCATGGATTGATAAAAGTTTCCTTTGTAATAAGGTAAATTACGCATGTTTTTATTGTAAGATTGACTTCATTTTCATTCGTATTATCTTTCACTTTATTGAATTTGAATCAATGTTATTTCTTTCCTTCAATCTTTGCTTTTTTTGCGAGCAGACTTACGACTGACAAAGTTTGATACATATTGAATACTAGCTGCGGTACCCGGCTCCGCTCGGGTCAATGTCGTGCTGGATTGTTTTCGGTCTGAATTATTTACGCGATTAAAAATAACCCACCAAAAGGCAGGTCCAGGATCCATCCATCCACCAAATTTAATAAAAATCGTTTGAATCGATATGGCATGTATTAATGATAAACATCGACATATTCCCATTTGGAGCTTCATAAACATTTGGGAGCGAATTTTAAAAGCATATGCCGCCTCGTAGCCTAGTGGCGCGGGGACTGGCCTAGCGTACCAGAGGCCTGGGTTCAATACCGACTTGCACCACTGTCTTTCTCTTTCCGAGTTCGATAAGTGCATTTTCGTCACGAATGCGAGCTGCTCCATCATCCGGAATCCATGTAAAACTGTAGGTCCCTTCACCTACTAGGTGGTAGGGTTTATGTCCGCCCGGGTTCGTACCATCGCATTGGATGAAAAGATGGTCGAAGCGGCAATGAAAAATTGTCCGTGTTTTCCATCTAGTTCAATGTAGCCGTGCTCATAAAGGGAAGGTCCTGGCATGGCACCAAATTCCTTCGGGAATGAGGTGTATTGGGCTAATATCATAACGGTAGTTGTGTGCCATCCATGTCAGGTCGCATAAAAAAAAAGACCCTTACTGCACTAGCACTGGTACATAGAAATTGATACAAAACCAACAAAGGCGGGATTAACCCTACCACCTTCCTTACTTTTACAAAGTATTATGAGGAATACGAACCACAACCACCTTCAACATCGAAAACGGTAACCCATCCGGAATCTGACTACGCCCAGCGTTGCTATTCGTTGATATTTTACGCAAATAAATCGGGCAAATGGTTTGAAGTTATCGCTCTACATGATATCGTAGAACTTTCTGTAGGCCTTTTTAACGCCTACAATTTTCCGGTACATAGTTTTCATTTTTCTCTTAAGGTGGCCCATCCCGCTCATCTCCCCATACAAAAGGGGAAAGAAGATCACGCCCATATTTCTTGTCAGAGATCCAAAATTTTGCTCAAAATAGCTTTATTTGATTGAACTACATGTCTGATGACCATTGGCATTGTAAAATTGTGTTCGGTTTCTAAGTTATAAGGTCCGAAAGTTCGAATTTTTCGCGCTTTTTATACAATAACTTTGGAGGTGGATTACGCAATGATAAAGTAAGAACATTTAAAAAAGATTAGTCATCAGACATAGCTTATTTAATCAAGATTTATAATCTATTTGGTTTTTGTTAGATTTTGGCGGTCGTGGTTTACTTTTAGCTATAAGTCGTTTTGTAATTAAAATTTTCGTAAATCTTACCAAATCATACACTATGCACATTGTCTTTTTTGTGGACATTTAGCATCTTCTTCATCACGGAGCCTGTCTTTTTCTTTGAAACATTGAAGGTCCCAGAGCGCGACAACACGGTTTTGTACCGTGCCCGCAAATGAGTTAGTACCGCCGGGTTGGGCCACCTTAAGGTTTGTATTAAATATTTAAAAACTACATACGCAATCCTTAATTTTTGATTGCTGCTTATATTAATGAAAACCGTATCAAAAAGTCCGTTGCGTGGCTTAGAAAAAGTAAACGAAGAAATAAAGGTGAAAGGAGAAAAAAAAGTGATTACCCCCCCAAGCCGCCGCCTCGGGGCATTTCGGTTTGTATGACAGCTACATCTTAACGTAAGCGGATCTGAATTATATATAGCCTATCCTGTGTCCTGTGTATTTACATATACGTGTAATAAGTTTCATCTAATTCGGATGATCGGTTTAAGAGTTATGGAGGAACATACATACATACATACATACAGAACTGATTTCTAAAAATCATCAATTTAGTCTTAGTATCATACATAAAGTCTACAAACGAAGTATCTTAGAAAACAAAGCAACTTACTCCATGAACACCCCTTACAGATTTATTATAAGTATAGATTAGCGATGATATCAAGAGGATATCGAATGCTGTAAATATAGTATCTTTTAAATATGAATGATAACTAAACACTATTCAGTAAATTACAAGATCCAACATTACTAATATCTCCATACACTTGGGCATGAACCGGTAGGCTAATGAACGTATACTTGTAATTCTATCACCTAATTGCATTCAGTCCATAAGGGCGTTAGTAAAATATATTTTTTATTATATATTTATATATTATATATTTATTATTATTATTTTTAATAACGACTCGTTATTTTAGAATTAAAAAAAATGAGAAATGTATTTATTGATGGTCTAGCTATATTTGAAACCAATACTCTGAGTTTAAACTTTATTTATGATAGTTTATGAATATTTGTGTAGTTTGAGAACACAAAGCACCAGTGACTTACAGTTTTGTCTTTAAATTATATCTAGACCATCAACCTACAAATTTTCTTTTTAGATTATCGTAATTCGTTGTAGTTATTTATTAAAATACCTCTTAAATATTCTTTAATCTTTTCTTATCACGCCCTTAAGATGAAGTACCTACATCAATAGACGTGACAAAGCACAAATCCATTTACTGTGAGACCATCGTCAAATAATATGTAACATGTCGTAATCGCATTAATTGTATCGCAGAAGTCCTAGTTACGAGAACACGAGAGGAAAATATCCATAAATTTAGGAAAAAACTCCAGAGCTAAATCACAGGAATTCAATCAAGACTGAATAATAATGAAATAAGTTACCCCCGGAATTTCGTACTCGTAACAGAAGCTGGCTGCGCAGTCTGCGGTCGGCGTGATGGTGCGGACCTCCAGGGAGTACTCCTTAGGGACGCCCTCTGTCGATGACAACATTAAATTAACGTTGTCATTTTATTCTCTTGAAATTTATTATTTAGTAAATTTGACGATGGTATATGCCAGAAATTGTAAGCTGAATTCAATGACCTGTCTGAGTGTAGCTTGTCTACCAATTTGACAAAATACAATACAATACAATACAGTTTCGCCCGAAATGCCGGATTTCAGTTAGAAAGCATGATCAATGTCCGAAAAAAGATGAAATCTCGCACGCTCTATAAAATTGTTGTACAGGTAACGGCAGCAAACTAGAACAGCGAGAACCCAGGCGGGGCGTATCCATTCTGCGTAACTCGGTCCGCATTCCCGATACAGCCTAAAACTTGTCTCTGTCTCTATAAAAAGGGTACATGTGCATATCCACATAATCTTTTCTTTTCCAATCTTTTCCACATAATCAGTCCACATTTAAAAGTAAAATATTGAAACTTGTAAATTATAATGAATAGATGTAGATAGCAATATTTAAAGGCTTCATAGGCAAAATAAAACATGTAGCAAAGAGAAGATTTTCATTAATCTTTAATACAAGCTAAATTTAAGAGACACTATAAATACATAATGTGTAAATGTTTAAGATGTGTTTTATGTTCTATACTACATTTATATATATATATCTTATTTTTTTTCTCATTCTGTTACAAAATAATTAATATAGATACATATTCTACTTTAAGTTTTCTAGGTAAGTAATAATATAAAAAAAATGCCGTAGGCATTAAAACATATGTACTTTGTGGCAACAGTTGTTGGATAAAGATTTAAAATATTATTCAGTTTGTTGATTTCTTTATTGTTATGTTGTCTGTAATCTGTTATGTTGTCCGAAAATAAAAATAAATATAATATGTCCAAAAATGCCTGTGTTCTATATTTGTTTTATTTAATACTTTTTCAATGTTAAACTTAGATTCAACGGGTTAGTATTTTAATCGAAAATAAACTAGAAGAGGTTGAAAATATGTGGCGGTTAAAACCAGAGCAACAAAAATCTAGTAAAACCGACGAGAATAAAATTAAACCGCACGCGCAAGAAACAGATAAACAATGTCAGCTACGCCCTAAAAAATAAAGTAAAATGGAGAGAGTTTCATAAACGAAATTCACGCCTGGTTTTCACCAAGTGCTGATTAATTTTAATCTACACTTTAGGGGCCTTCATTACTAAAAGGCCGATTATCTTGTACTGGTATCGATTGCGAGATAGCAAGAAAGGCCCTTTAATGTGAGGAGTACGCTAATCAGCACTTGGTGGAAGAGACCCTAAATCGTTTTATGCAGTATTCCAAACTACATAATGATGAGAAAATAGTACACACGAATATGCAATAATAAAGAGTGATAAAGTAGCACACGCAATCGCAGAGCATGTTTGAAGAGTATACGAAAAATGTGTACTCTTATGCTATATACCGCAAGGCGCTCGTTCAATCATGTCTTTTATGAATATTTTTTTTAAATATAGCGATCAATAAAATCCACTTAATTACAGAAAAATGTTTCTAACGATACTCTTTTTTCAGCGGGCATCGAATAAATCAGGGTTTCTGAAGAGAAATGCGCGAAGATTTTCTAATAGAAACCGAATTTGAATTTAAATTGAATCCTCCGTTTCCTTGTGTTTAAATGCATGGGGGGGGGGGGCAATATCCTGTCCGCAGGGGTAAACGATTTAATTCAGATAAGTGGATTGCATTTGCATCGAAATACAGGAAGCTTTGAAATGTACTTGTCCAATGTAATATCTGCGAATGTTTCGCTTTTTTGAGACAAAAAAGCTGATAAGGCTTCAAATAATGTATTCAGTTAGTGGAGCCAACCCCTTCGATCTCACACACGATGTGCCCTCAGACGATCTCCATGCCCCGCAAGATGAACAAGATATAACGAACCGGATGAATTTTTGCTAGTAGTATGGTCAGAAACTATAGTAACAAGATACGTATTTCATTCCTTTTCAGCATGCATCATGTCTAATCGACACGAAAAAGGAGTTTTTTACCCACACAGAGTCAACAGAGGGAGACCAAAATTGTTTCATACAAGAGGTGCTGAAATTTACTTAAAAAAAACCATGCCAAAGTCTTCTGATAATCAAGTTTGCATAACAGTCGTTATTATAGAAATTAAATATATAAAACGATAGCGTTTACGATCGATCTAGGGTCCTATATCGCCATAACGCTAACGCTTGAAAGTGATGCTGTCTGTTAGCGGACTCAGGCTTCTGTACGAGACGGTTACCCAGTGGCGGCAGCCAGGACACGTTGAGCTGCAGCTCGTGGTCGGAGGCGGGCAGCGGCGCGGGCGTGACGCGCAGCTGCCGCGCGGCGCCTGCCTGCCGCGGCCTGGCCGGCGTCGGCGGCGGCGTGGGAGGCGGCACCTGGTGACACGGCACACATCAGCGAATGCGCGTGGCGGGATTAACTCGGCGGGACGGGCAAAACTGTGCTATTCTCTGGGACCTTATTTGTTTCAAAGAATAAGACAGGCTCCGTGGTGAGGAGGATGCAATATGTCCGCAAAGCAGACAATGCGCATAGTGTTTGGTTTGGTAAGATTTACGGAAATTGTAATTAGGAAAACCGGCCAAGTGTTCGAAAACGTGTTCGACGGACGGACGGACAGCGAAGGTTTAGTAATAGGGTACGGCTTTGGGTACGGAACCCTAAAAACGACTTAAAGCTAAAAGTAAATCACGACCGCTGTAGTCAAAAATAAAAATAAAAACAAATTGATTATAAATCTTCATTTAACAAGCTAGGTCTGATGACTAATGTTTTAAGGCTTTATGTTATCGATGAGTAATCCACCTCCAAAGTTATTGTATAAAACCTTGGATTGTATCTTCCTAAAGGGAGTCGTTACCCTATCCCTATAAACCCTATATATTGTCGAAATATATGTCTGTATGTTTTAATTTTTTTAATATACTTTTTAGATTGGAAAATATTGGCTAATAAACATGGGAAAAAAGTTGTCTTTTTTACATCACTTTTAGAAATATTTTTTCACCAAGCACAGCCGGGTAACGTACAAAAAATTGCGAATATAAACTACAACTAAAGATAATAATAATAATTGCAACTATACAAAAACCTTTCAATGCAGCTGTACTTGTACGTATTTAAAAAAAAACTAGCTGAGGTACCCGGCTCCGCTCGGGTCAATGTCGTTTTTAACTGATTTCGGGCTGGTCAAGCTCAGCCTGCGTTTGCAATGTAAGCGGAAAGAATGTAATTATTTACGACATAACATTAGAAACCTCAAAAATAACAGTATTTCTCCACTATTTAATGGATTTTATAACACATATAAACCTTCCTCTTCAACCACTCTATCTATTAAAAAGAAACCGCATCAAAATCCGTTGCGTAGTTTTAAAGATTTAAGCGTACATAGGGATATAGGGACAGAGAAAGCGACTTTGTTTTATACTATGTAGTGATGATATGGAATGTTTGCTTTGAATGGAATTTGCAATCCTCAATATTATTGAATTATTATTAGAGCAGAGAGGCCGCATTGAGTAATAGTATTAGAAAATACTATTACTCAATGCGGCCTTCGTTCTTTCGTGCCTCGTCTTCCCAATTCCAATGATAACGACATACATAATATAAGTACCTCATTATCTAGCCTATTTATGATCGAGTTCGCTCTGAAATCGTCTAATGTCAAATCAATTTCAACTTGTACCCTAATGACCCACTGAGTCCAACATGTGCAATCGAAAAACCGGCCAAGTGCGAGTCGGATTCGCATACGAAGATAAAATTACGTTCTTTGTATGGGGGCCCCCTATTATTTTATATTATTTTTTATTTTACCTATTTGTTATTGTAGCGGCAAAATAAATACACACTCTGTGAAAATTGAGCTCATGGTTCATGTGGCAGACGGACGGACGGCCAGCGGAGGCTTAGTAATAGGGTTCCGTCGGCACCCCTTGGGTACGGAGCACTAAAAAAGTGTGAGATTCAAAGAAAAATATTGCCTCATAGCGTTGATGTGGTGAATTCTTATTTAATTTAATTTCAATTGTCGAGCTATATTCGGAAAATTTTCGGGAACTGTTCGCAGTTCCTGAGCGAAGGGAGAACCCGACAGTTGAACAGCTTGGTATTTCCCGCAACTTTAGGACTACTTGGTAAAATCCTTGAGAACCAATTACTCGATTTAGATGCGAATTGTATCTACGTCTAGCCTGATTCTACTCAAAACCTATAGGCTACATAATATAACGCTTCATTACCTGAAGGGTGAGTAGAGAGTGTTCAATTCTTATAACTTGCGAACCACTAACCCTATTTATGTGCGTATTTTATCAATGTATAGGATCTCTGGGAGCAGTCAGGTTCGAGATGGGTTACTGTTTTCGATGTTGAGGCTGGCTGTGGGTTGGAGTCCACGCAAAACTTACCTACATTACACGTTACTTACTTACTAGGTAAACAATGTTGCAGTGCAAGTGCAGAAAGGTTCTGGCGGCAAATGCTTTTTTTTTAAATAGCCACCAAATGTCAACGAAGCTCTAAATGGGAATTATTGGATGTTTCTCATTAAATCATGCTGTTTCATCTCGAACGATCTTTATAAATTTGGTAGATGGATACATTGTCCTGGACCAGTTTGACCCTATTTTGGATCAGTCATGTCGGATACTTTTTATCCATGAAATAATTTTGCCGACGCTAACCCGAGCTGAGCCGGGTACCGCAGCTAGTATTAGATAATTTAAATTCTCTCATATTTACCGCCCACTGCCTACTCCCTGCTCACACCTCTGCTGATTAAGCTTGACAATCAGTAGCCTATAATTGATGGGAAGAATTAAACTACCTTAACTTTGATACATCGTACATACTCAACGAATGGGATATACACAGAACAATTAGGAGGTAAGAATTGTGAAGTGGGCGGAACTCGCGCGCCGGTCTTTAGCGGGGAACCGCTCACTTCATACGCGCATGATTCACTCCTCTGCGGCTGACCTGTGCATTAACTTATCCGTGATACAATCTAAAATTGAAAAGGAGTAATGCCGTACTGTGCCATAATAACGTGCAAACACGACCACCGGTGCACAACCTTCATAATGGAGGAGTTTCGTATCACCGGTAAGTTTCATTTACATGAATAGCGATAAAACTTACGACAAATGCATTACGAAACAAATGGCGCCGCGGCGTCATTTTGCTCGCCGGGTCATGTCTCGCTACGTTGTTTGTGACCACGTGCGTGTGAGGCGCTCGGCCGTGTTCGAAAGTGACCTAACATTTGATTGCAAACAGTATTGGAATTCCAACATAGAGTGATTACGTTAAGGTTCATATTTACTAAACAAATGTGGATTTGTTGTTTGGTTATCGATTAAGAAGGGATAGCCAATTGCGATTGTTATACATTCGCGGAGCAAAAAGGTCTTAAGTAAAACGGTAACAGCGGTCCTGGAACAAATTTACAAACGTTTCACTTCCTGCCTCCTCAATATTCCGTGGGGATATATGTGTAAAATCGATCGTGAAGCAAGGACAAATATTTAAGGAAAGAGATGCTGCAAAAAGAATTACTTTATGAATATACTAAATATTCTTAACGTAATTCCAAACGAGCAAAAAATACGTTCCGCGAGTATTTCGTCTTCCAGTTTTGCCACATGCTGTATACCCATATCACATGCTGTAAACTTCAAAAAGCTTTATTCACAATAGTGTTAGATTTTACAACAAATTACCTGTAGAAATTAGAAATTTGCCTCTTAATAAAAATAAAATTAGTACTCCTTAATAAATAGTATTACAATTTGAACGAGGCTCTCTATGATAAAACCCTCTTAAGTGATGTTATATTCTAGGACAAGTACATAATTGCACAATTTATATTGATTTTATTTTGACATTGACACTACAATGGTAGTATTTTGTATATATTATATTATATTGGCTAGATACACTTTATCTGTATCAAAATTGACAAGGGCTCTGTACACCCGACATAGCTGTTAAGTTGACGAAGGCGTTTACACCCGAAATAAATAGTCAATATGTATAATTATTAGGTTATTAAGTTAAGTAAATTATTTATTAATTAAGACTTTTCACATTGTGGGCTGTTGTTTCCTCGTAGTTCTTAGTTCTTTGCTTTAGACCATTCTACCAATGTAAGTTTGGCAGTAGCATTTATGTATGAAATCATAATTGTGTTATATCATTTATATGTGTACGAAAAAAAAGACATAATTTATAGACCAGTGAAGTTTCTTTGCGGGTTCTTCTTCACTGGTTGATCCAATCCGCGGATCAATCAAATTGTGACATGACTTAGTGTAGTTTTACTACCAGAAGTTGAATAAATAAATGAAATGAAATGAAATGAAATGTAATTTATTTAATGGACTCCTGCAGTGCTTCCTACTAAAAACCTACCAAGTGCGAGTCGGACCCGCACACGAAGAGTTCCGTACCATCGTAAAAAAACACGTTTTTTGTATGGGAGCCCCCTTTAATTTTAATTATTTTTAATATTACCTATTTGTTGTTGTAGCGGCAAATAAATACACACTCTGTGAAAATTTCAGCTGTCTACCTGTTACGGTTAATGTGATACAGCCCTGTGACAGACGGACAGACGGACGGACGGACGGACGGACGGACGGACGGACGGACGGACGGACGGACGGACAGACAGCGGAGGTTTAGTAATAGGGTTCCGTTTTCACCCTTTGGGTACTGAACCCTAAAAACAGTGTTTAAGATGATACATACATTGATTTACGAACGCTTTGCCTCATGCGTGCTAGGCTCTTTCCTATACACTCTATTACTTGAGGGGTGAGTATAGGGAGTTGATATGAGAGAAGTCGACGAAAAACCGAATTTTACGGGTGCCTCTAACAGTTTTAACACGGAGGAATGTTTTAACTATATTTATACCATATATTTGATTATATATTAAATCAAATATAAATACCCAAAAATCACAGTATTTTTTTTATTTGTACCTATGTTTCTCTGACTTTAAAGTTGCCAACGAATTAAAAGGTCAGTTTCTGCGTACTCTTACTCTAGAGTTTATAAGGAATCTTATAAACTCAACAAAAATCATTATGATTTGTTTCTCGTTTTGACGAGAAAAGTTTTCTTAAGTTTCTGCTTCAACGATGTGAGCTTTGTGAAGGTTTATTCACTTATGTATGTAACGACTGAGAGAGAACCTTCACTGCCGTATTAAGGATGTGAAACGATGCAGAAACAGAAACAGAACGAAACAGTCCTTAAAACGGGTTATTTGAATTTAGAACGATTTCCTGTTGGCAATGTAGATCAATATAATGAAACGGTTGTCTGATGTTGGTGACATTTGATCTCTGATAGCAAGATTTGCGAGCCATAATGGATTTTCAGAAATAATGTTACCATCATTTTTTTTTTTATGTGACTGGACATGGATGGCTAATACCACAAGTTCTGTCATGGTATTAGCCCAACACACCACATGGGAACTAGGTGCCATGCCAGGACCTTCCTTATATTGCACGGCTACATTGAACTGGATGGAAAACACGGACAATTTTCATTGCCGCTTCGACCATCGTTCATCCAATGCGATGGTATCAACCCGGGCGGGATAAACCTTACCACCTATTAAGTAAGGAAGGGGACCTACAGCTTAACGTGGAATCCGAACCACGGCCAGCCTCTCTCAACGGTCGAATGGTCACCCATCCAAGACCAGACCGGACCCAGCGTTGCTTAACTTCGGAGAGCGATCGGCGAAGTGTCGCGCCACTGGGCCACCGAGGCTGACAAATCAAAACATGGCTCTAAAGAAGTGCAAAGAAATTTTCTGAACCTTTCTCCTCGTTTAGACTCATTTTGTGACGAAAAATAAATGACATACAAATATATGGAAATTTTAATATCGTGCTAGCAAGAAGGAGCCAGTTGTCGTCGTGGAAATAGAAGCGCCCATTTGAACCAAGCACCAATATTCAGATCAACGGACCCAAATATTTGAAAAACTTGAATATGGACCGGATACTTGCCTTGTATTCCAGATGTCATGGGTTCAAATCCCCGCCCCGTTCATGCACCGCCTCCTTTATCTTTATAATTCCATGAATCATCATTTCGAAAGGAGCGTCTCATCAACTCGCAGCTTCTAAAGTACTTAGCAGCGAATACACACCAGGTTGACAAGCAGTATGGTTTCGGAAAAGCACGTCAACAGGAGATCTTTTAACGAACGCATGTATGGGCTGATAGACTGGCCTATTTGGGGAGTCGCTGTAAGTAGCATTGGATTGGACATCTCCAAAGCCAGGATTTTACGAAGCACAAAATTGGGTGTAGGTTGCTGTACTTACAGCAATATGACAGCTTTTGCGATTACGAAATCGATGCATTCACAAATGGTGCGGCACTCAGCGCTACCCGCAGCAATTAGGTCAACTCCATACATTTCGCAACGAATCGGTATTACGAAACGGCAAAGAACTGTCAAATGCGGGGAGGTAAACGCCTATTTCGTCTGCTCGTCTAGTCAAGTACCTCAATAGTTGACCTATTGTCGACACAGATTGGTCCGTGCTGGATGTAGGTGGATGAAAAACGGCTTCGTAATCGCGCTTTAGAAATGACGGGGGCGCACCTACACGTACCGCGGCACCATCCTCAAATTTTGCGTAATCGCACTGCCGATTGCACGAAGAGACGGCTGAGTTAATCAACGTTCAAACACGTAACTTTTAGTGAACCGCATGGACTTCCTTCCATACTGTCCATACAAAGTGATTTGTTTAATGGTACGTTGTTTTTTATTTTATTTTTGTCCTTTCGTGCACTCGGCCCTTAGTTACACGTTTTACATTTGACTACAATAGCCAAATGGCATACAGATAATCATAAAGATAATTTTAAAAACCGGCCAAGTGCGAGTCGGGCTCGCAAACGAAGGGTTCCGTACCTTCAAACAAAATTTAACTCAAAAATATCACGTTTTTTGTATGGGGGTATATTATTATTTTTAAATGTTACCTATTTGTTGTTATAGCGGCAAAATAAAAACACACTCTGTAAAAATTTCAGCTGCCTATCTATTACGGTTCATGAGATACAGCCCTGTGACAGACGGACGGACGGACGGACGGACGGACAGCGGAGGCTTAGTAATAGGGTTCCGTTGGCACCCTTTGGGTACGGAATCCTAAAAACGATTGGCCATTTCATTTCATTTATTTATTCAACTTCTGGTAGTAAAACTACACTAAGTCATGTCACAATTTGATTGATCCGCGGATTCGATCAACCAGTGAAGAAGAAACCGCAAAGAAACTTCACTGGTCTATAAATTATGTTTTTTTTTGGTCTTTTTTTTTCGTCCACATAAATGATATAACATTGCCAAACTTACATTGGTAGAACGGTCTGGAGCAAAGAACTAAGGACTACGAGGAAACAACAACCCACAATGTGAAAAGTCTTAATTAATAAATAAATTACTTAACTTAATAACCTAATCATTACACATATTGAGTATTTATTTCGGGTGTAAACGCCATCGTCAACTTAACAGCTATGTCGGGTGTACAGAGCCCTCGTCAATTTTGATACAGATAAAGTGTATCAAGTCAATATAATATAATATATACAAAATACTACCATTGTAGTGTCAATGTCAAAATAAAATTAATATAAATTGTACAATTACGTACTTGTCCTAGAATATTAAATCACTTAAGAGGGTTTTATCATAGAGAGCCTCGTTCAAATTGTAATACTCTTTATTAAGGAGCACTAATTTTATCTTATTTTTAAATTTATTAAGAGGCAAATTTATAATTTCTACAGGTAATTTGTTGTAAAAACTAACACTATTGTGAATAAAACTTTTTGAAGTTTTAGCTCGTCTGTGTTTGGTACATTGTATATTAAACTTATTTCTAGTATCATGGTCATGTACATCAGAGTTAAGGGTAGACATTTCTATTGTTTTTTTTGCATATATGATATTTTGGTAAATATACTTATTTGCGAGTGTCATAATCCCAAGTTCCTTAAAAACATTTCTACACGAGTCCCTGACTCTCATGGTTAAGATATTTCGCAAGGCTCTTTTTTGCAATAAAAATATACGATTTTGCATCGGATGCATTTCCCCAAAACATCAGGCCATATGACATGAGACTGTCAAAATAAGCATAATAGACAGCCTTGGCTGCTTGGATACCACCATGGAGGTGAAGTCCATGGATACCACATAATTCCTTTATTTTTTTGATAGCGTAGCATGCTGCACTAAGTTTACCAGCTAGTTTATCTATATGTGCTTTCCATGTTAGCTTATTATCAAACATCACGCCCAGGAAATTGATTTGATTTGCCATATTTGGGGACATATCGTTGACCATTGTATTATCTAACATACGTCTATTTGTTCCTAGAGCAAAGTGCATTAGGAAACCAAACGGAGTAGGGTTGCCATACAAATTACGGAACATCGGGAAAAGTAGCAGTTATTAACTCAATAAGGTGACAGACGCATGCGCCACCTTTTCCATCGGTGAGGAATTGCTTTGGATACTAGCAAATTCTAATTGTTACTTATTGTTACTGCTTTCATTGTTCGTGTCTGTATATCCTCCTAAATAAATAAATTAAAACCGGCCAAGTGCGAGTCGGACTCGCACACGAAGGGGTCCCCGCTTATTTTTTTTTATTTAACCTATTTGTTGTTTTAGCGTCAAAATAAATAGACATTCTGTAAAAAAATCATCTGTCTACCTATTACGGTTCATGAGATATAGCCCTGTAACAAGCGGATGGACGGGCGGATTGACGGACGAACGGACAGTGGAGGCTTAGTAATAGGGTTCCGTTGGGACCCTTTGGGTACGGAACCCTAAAAAAACGTGGAGAAGGGTACCTTATTGAGATACTTGGCCATGCATAACGAATGCGTGACGATAGAACGAAGAATTAAATAAACGGAGAGGAAAGGTGGAGATATTGGCATGGCCGCAAAATCAGTGGTGTGAAGAGAAAAAGTGTGCCGAAAAAGGGAGTGATCGCACTACCATCTGAAGTGACCACAGAAATCGGATTTCTGTGAACGTGACCGACGTGACCTACTGAATAGATTGCAAAGGCCGAAGCTGCTAAGGTCAGGAATAAAATGTACTAAAATATATTTAAAATACTTGTTTTTGTTAAGTAACGTAAATAAGTTCGAAAGCCTTCTTATTTTCTTCCATCATATTATATAATGTCATTTGTTGAGGAAAGCCATGTCAATATTTTTTAAACATTGAACTGCATTGAATTATATTTTACAAATTGTAATAAAATATCATGAACGTATAATTGAATGCCCAAACAAATTGAACCTGCCAAGTGTGTTTGTTTCGTATATTTTTGTATTAGTCATTTTTCATTCAATATTTTTAAAAAATCTGGAAACAAGTCTTTGTCCATAACTATGACAATATTGTATGCTAAAATTGAATACGTATCGATATTTGGGAGCAATTATTCAACAAACCACAGAGAAAGGAAGGAATATGGTTATTTCTGCGTTGGCGAATGTCAAGCCATTTAAGACTGGCACGAAATTCAGATATATGAAAAAACTTACGCAACCCATATTTAAATCGAATGTACAGATAAGGCAGTCCGTCAGCTGTCTACAGTGCATTCATCGTTAAGGCCCTGGTACTAGCCAAATCGCAAAGTTAGACGAGGCACCCCAAGTTAACTAACTAAGTCTGACGATTATAAGTGTTATTCTTACAATAAATGATTCCTTGTCTAGAAATCAACCTATTTTCGTTAATGTATGTTTCCTTTTTCTATACAAAATACATTGCGGAAACGGTGTCCATTTCCGAACTTTTTTGACTAAGTGTAGAAATCAAAAAGCAAATGGATTTTTTTGTTTATGCATATATGCTGTTTTTGCTTATATCTAGAAATCGAATTACTTTCAGATTTCTAATGAGAAAAAACAACTTTTTTTATTTTTATTATTATTTAAATAAATGATGAAATCAAAAAATATTAACAATCCATTATCAGTCTGGAGTTCTAATTGGACTTGCTGAGGCGTTTCACTACATATTATTACATTTGTTAAAAAGTGCATTTGTATGGCGCGAGTAGTTGGCTAGTCCTAGCCCCTTAACATTTCTAACCGATCCTCTAGATCCATTATTCATAAGGTCGGTAAACTATAGAATGCACAAGGAGAGCTCTCTGAATCATTTCCCCCATAGCACATCTGGGGTACTTCAAAGATGGTGTGAGAAAACGCTCTTTGTATTTATTAACTGTCAGCAAATGTAGGAAAACACATGCGTGCCATGGAAATGGAATGGTTTTATAGGTTTACATTTTAGGTATTGTAACTTTTTAATGGCCTCAGAGGCAAATGGGAGCTGATAATATACAGCTGTTATGTTTTCATGAGATGGAAAAAATACTCTCTCTGCTCATACCGTGCACATTCAAATAAATATCTGGCCATCATTAATTCTTTTTTAGGGTTTCGTACCCAAAGGGTGCCAACAGAACCCTATTATTAAGCCTCCGCTGTCTATCCGTCCGTCCGTCCGTCACATAGCTGTATCTCATGAACCGTAATAGGTAGGCAGCTGAAATTTTCACAGACTGTGTATTTATTTTGCCGCTATAACAAGAAATAGGTAAAATTTTAAAAAATAACCAAGGGGTGCCCCATACAAAAATCGCAATTTTTTTGTGTTAAATCTAGTACGATGGTACGGAACCCTTCGGGTGCGAGTCCGCCTCGCACTTGGCCTGTTTTTAATGATTGCTTATATTAATAAATTACTGACAGCGGACGAACAAAAGTCCATTGTGAAGCGCAAGAGTTCCGGTATGGTCACAGGAGATCCAATATTTTCATAACACATAATCGCATGTCTAAAACGGATTGCTCTTTGCAAATCGGCCGCGGGCAATGATGTCGACAGAGCAAACAGAGCGAGCTGATCTCGAGCGAGCGCAAACAGACCGGCGCTGTTGATCGGCGAAGTTCAATGTTTGATCGCGTTTTTCCGGCATCAATATTTATCAGAGCTCAGATTTGTTTGTAATTTGTGTAGCATCAGATCGTTTTGTGTGACGATCTCTCTCAACTTATTATGCGAGGGTCTTGAACGTGGATATCTTGTGGATTCTCTTATTACAGGTTCTTATGCTCCGACTAAAACTGAAATTGCGTTCAATTAAGAGGGAGGTAGAGTTGGAGACATCGATATAAGCTTTGGTACGTCGATGGTTGGAGATAAGCCAACCTGGATTCGTGAAAACGCGTTGCATGAAAAATAGCAGACAGTGTGTTACGTTTTTTATTATTTTACTACTGGTACCGTATAATCATGATATTAGCGCAACACACTGCATTACCAATGGAATGTGGTGCCATGCCAGGGCCTTCCCTTTACATGCACGGCTACATTGAACTGAATGGAAAACAAGGAAGGGGACCTAAAGTTTTACATGGATTCCGAACCATACGTGATGTATCTTACTCAGAAAGAGAACTAAAGTGGTGCATGAACGGGCCGGGGATCGAAACCATGACCTCTGACATTGAAGGCAAGTCGCACCACTGAGTTACGACCCGCTAAAAACTTCTTAGAACGTGTTTTGAACGACACAACAATAAATAAAACATTGCTATGAACTTACCGGTGCGACGTCCAAAGGACGTCCAACGACATCTGGTCCATGCGCCGGCCCACCGTAGCCTGGGCCCGGACCCGGAGGTCCGAGCTGCGGTCCACCGTAGCCTGGGCCCGGACCCGGAGGTCCGAGCTGCGGTCCACCGTAGCCTGGGCCCGGACCCGGAGGTCCGAGCTGCGGTCCACCGTAGCCTGGGCCCGGACCCGGAGGTCCGAGCTGGGGGCTCGACCCGAACCCGAGCTGGCCGAAGGGCGGTCCGCGGATCGGAGGTCCGGAATGGTCTCTGAGGACCGGCAAGTCACACGCGACGTACACCACTGTGACACAACACAGGGACAGACGCCACGCAGGGCTCCTCATCGCAGACGGTCACATGACATGATATTGCCCACGCACTGCACTGTATTTCACGACACTTATAACAACCAATAAACGACTCTTAAAACACTTTACCAAATGGTAGACTAGACTTACTAATATTTAACACTTCTCTTTAATATAATGTTTACCTGGGACATAAGTTTACATGAATAACAAGAATATTTCGTTTAGTAACGCACGTATAATTTGTATCACAAAAGATGTTCTCACAGATTTGTCCTAACAAATGTCAAAGGGGTTGAAAAGGATCCACCGCACTGAAGGCAGTGCTCGCAGCGACGTAATGAGCGCATACGCTATCTTAAAATGCCGAGTGATGCGGAAAGTTATCGATCACTTATTGATATCGATAGATAAATGGCTATATTTATCGATAGGCGCGGAGGCAGTAAGCGGGGCAAGACGACAAATTAAAAGATTATGGCGGACGCGACACGCTACGGGTGCTGATAACGATGCGAACTGATTTTCATAATGTTTGTTTTGCGTTTTTATTAAGCGAACGTTTGGAGGGCTCGAGATAAGGACTTATTGGTTTTACAAAGAGTATTGACTTTGCTACAATTTGCTAACCGAGTTATGTCGCAGCATCGCTGTGTCTATAGGCCCGTACCCATAGTCCCAGCTGTCATCTAAATTGGCGTTTACTGCAAACCGTTCGACTGGCGTTTTCAAACGTAGGTATTGAGAAATTGAAGAGCGCGCGCAGTGGGCGTTAAGCGAACTAACATTTGGGAGTCCGAGTTTGATTTGACAGCTTACTCACCGTTGCCGTAAATACCTGGACGTGGCCGTTTACGCCGACTCCGCTTTTTCATACAAATCGGAAGTCCGAGTTCGACTTTGACAGCTTGAAGAAGTAAAACCACAGAATGTCTAGTAAAAATGTGTATGTAGTTTGACATTTTTACGTAACTTCGAAGTTCCGTAAACGCCAATTTAGGTGACAACTGGGCTCTGATCCAGGATCACTGATCCTATTTGCAGTTCGCCGGAATTTACTGTGTTTAGATTTTAATGTAACGTCAATATATATCTTATCACTTATTTCTACTTCTGGTAGTGAAACTAAGAAGAAGGAGCCACAGTTCTCGGCAGTTTTTCTTTAAATTCCTTATCGCCAAGTCGTGTCCATCTTCGATTCGAATATTTCCCTAATGTAACTTTTCTATCGCGTATTATAGAAGCACCAACTGAACGGTGACGATGCACGAGAGTTTCGAACCAAACGTTAGGTCCAACTATATAAACCTTGAGTAAACTGTTCGTACAAACCCTTAAACTTGTATTAACCAAGGTAATCTCAAATCACATACCAGATGAAGTGGACTCTGAAAAGGGAAGTAAAAACCCTAAACCACTTCATCTAAGAATACAAACAATGGAGCGAGCCATGCTGGGAACATCGCTACGGGATATAAAGTAGTCGATATTGGACACCGGGTGGCTAAGCTCAAATGGCAGTGGGCTGGTCACGTCGGCCGAAGAGACGACGACCGTCGGAGTAACCGTCTCCTGCACTGGCGGTTGTTTACAGGAAAACGGAGTGTGGGAAGGCTAGGTGGGACGACGACATCAAGTGCGTCGGCGGAAAGCACCGGTTCCGTACCGCTGAGGGCCGGGAGGACTGGAGAAAAATTGGAGAGGCGTATGTCCATCATTGGACGCAAACACGCTGACTGACAAGAATACAAAATATTTATATTATCCACTGCCAGCATGCCACAGACATATCGTCATTCAGTGCTTACATTTCTATTTATCATACTTAACATCAATAGACAGCACACTGCACACACAGTTCATGACAAATGCAGCATCTCATTCTATTTTAAACATTAAAGTTGGGTTCTCTACAGCGTATAACATGTTGCCTATTAGAACAGGCCAGTCTCCAAAAAATAAAAGACACTTAAAATATGTTCTACCCAGAGGGGTTCTAATCTCAGGGCGCGAGGACTTGCCTCCATGGGCCTGTCGTGGGTTTGGTTGCCCTGCATCTACATCGCTAATATCTCAGTCGTCAAGCTTCATCGCCAATATGTGCATCGCCAACATAAGCATCGCCAATCTCTCCATCGCCGGCAGCTGCGGACCCAAGGCGTAACTGGACATGGATGGCTAATACCGACCTAACCGTCAGATATTAGCCTAACACAACACATGGAAACTAGGTGCCATGCCAGGACCTTCCTTATATTGCTCGGCTACATTGAACTGGATGGAATACACGGACAATTTTCATTGCCGCTTCGTCCATCGTTCATTCAATGCGATGGTACCAACCCGGGCGGGATCAACCCTAGTGAGTAAGGAAGAGGACCTACAGTTTTACGTGGAATCCCCCTATCACCTAGTATGTAAGGAACTCCCCACCTACAGTTTTACGTTGAATCTGAACCATGGCCAGCCTCAACGGTTGAAAATGGTCACCCATCCAGAACCTAACCGTGCTCAGAGGTGCTTCCCCAGCTTATCGATTCGCAAGGCGTCGAACACTGAGCTACCGTTATCTATAGATGCGGGATGCAAAGGTGTTTCCTGCTTCATGTTTTTCCTTATTGTTTAGCCCAAACAGTCGGCGGTCACCCACCCAGAATCCGAGCGACCTCAATATCTAAGTCTGAGGCGTTCGCGCCGCATGTCACCGAGCCTGACATGTGAATAATCGCGTTTGTTTGATAGTGTGACGTCGCGTCGCGGTACCATGTTGTTGCCACAGGGCGAGCGATGTTTACAAGATAGTTCTAATATAGATTGCTATTATTTACGGCACCTGTCTTATTTCGACTAGCACATGGTATCGGCCGATATTAGTAGAACTTGTCTGCGATATAATTTATACTTGAACAAGTTTGACTACACATCCACTGTCCTTTTTAATATTCGCGGATTTCATAAAGAGTAATCTGGTTCTTCTTATTTCGAGCAATGTTTGACCGCAGTGGTATAAGCCTCCTTTGGGCTATCTGGATCTCATGTATTTTCCATAAATTGTATTCCAGCTGCTTTTTTTATGCAACCTGACATGGATGGCTAATACCACACAACTACCGTTATGATATTAGCCCAATACACCACATTCCCGAAGGAATTAGGTGCCATGCCAGGACCTTCCCTTCAAGAGCACGGCTACATTGAACTGGATGGAAAACCCGGACAATTTTGCATTGCCGCTTCGACCATCTTTTTTTATCCAATGCGATGGTACCAACCCGGGCGGGCTTAAACCCTACCACCTAGTAGGGGAAGGGGACCTACAGTTTTACATGGATTCCGAACCATGGAGCAGCTCGCATTCGTGACGAAATACACTTCTCGAACTCAGAAAGAGAAAAGAAGTGGTGCATGTCGGGGCGAGGAATTGAACCCAGACCTTTGGTACACTAGGCCAGTCCCCGCGCCACTAGGCTACGAGCCACTTTCTTGTTTCCCAGGAGTTTTTCTTTTCTGGCGATGTGACCAGAGCTTACCCCTACCACCAAGTAGGGGAAGGGGAACTACAGTTTTACATTGGTTTCGAACCCTGATCAGAAAGTGAAAGAGAGTGGTGCATAACCGGGGCGAGGATTTGAACCCATAACCTCTCGCATGAAAGGCAAGTCCTCTAGCCCCTACACCACGAGCTCTGCTTATTTATGATTTTTTTATTGCAACCACGGTTGTGTACGCTAAAGACAGTGGCGGATTTACCAGCAGGCTGAGTAGGCTGGAGCCTAGGGCGGCAGATTTTAGGGGCGGCAAATTTGAAAACTAAAATGTCTTGGTCCCCAAGTCAAAAGTACCAACTACCCGCCCGCATTTGAAACCAAAAGAGCGCCTTGTAGTGCAGCCATTAGTAGTACACAAATGAGCTTTTATTAGCTCAGAAATATAACCTAAAACCATTTCTTGTGCAATCTTAACTTAATCGTTGGGTTGTAAAATAATCTAGGAATTGACAATTCGATCTTTTAGTTCACAATCATTTTAATTACGGGAAGGGCGTTGTGTAATTAGGACGACAGTACACAAATCATAAAATTACAAGTTCTCTGACAAATAAATGTTAATTGACCAAACAGCAAAGCAAAGGATTCTGTTTCAAGATTGGGCAAACATTTTTTCGTATGTATGTGGTAGCATTTTTCAACCCATTGCCTTGAAACTTTGTAAGCACTTTCGATATTGTTATACATTTTTTGACAGAGCGTCGCGAAGGTCTCTGTTTTAAGCATAGACCTAGCATGCGCGCTTCTATGGTTTCAAGATTGGGAAAAAATGCTTTCAGATCACAACATATTAAGGATCGATGTTTATGTATTTGTATTTTAATGCGCAACCTCTTTCCCATGATATAGTCCAGCACTAGTTTGGAAAAGAGGGAAAATAACTGGTTTTTTTTACTGTAACTTTATAAAACTTGATTGGAATTCATTTGTATGTCCGGCTGTTCTCCTCTACAGGTCGCATTTCTCAACGGTTCGCGTAAAATGTTTTAAGCACATTCGATATTTTTATAATTTTTTTTAGTCAAGCCAGTTTTTTTATTTTTTCAAAATGGCGGAGTGTTAAAAAAATTCAAATGTGGTATATCTATCCGGTTGTTCTCCTCTACAGGTCGCATGTCTCAACCGATTCTGTGATTTTTTGTAAGCAGTTTCAATTTTTTAGACGAACCAGTTTTTGAATTTTTTTCTAAAAGGTGGAGTAATTTTTAAAAATGCTGTTTTCCGCCACTGGTCGCATTTCTCATCAGATTCCGTTGTTTGGCAAGCAGGTTCAATATTCATGTAATCTCTTTTAAGACGAGCCAGTTTTTAAAATGTTTTCATATTTTTTAATAAAAAAAGTGGAATGTTCAAAAATACTGACAGCTCAGAGAGCCACTACTTTGGTCAAGCAAATTTTTCAAAATGGCGGAATAATTTTGAAAAATGTTGAAATGTTATATGTCTGTCCGGTTGATCTCCTCTATTGGTTGCATTTATAAACCGATTCTTCTGAAATTTTGTAAGCAGGTTCGATGATTTCATAGATTTTTGTAGTCCATCTAGTTTCATTTAATTTTTTTTTATATTAAATGTTCAAAAGATAGACTCGCGAGGTCTACAGCTCAGAGAGCTACTAGTTTAGTCGAGCAAGTTTTTCAAAATGGCGGAGTCATTTTGAAAAATGTTCTAATGTTGCATTTTGACCGGCTCGTTCTTCTCAACAGATCTCATTTCTACGCCGATTCACTGCAAATTCTAAATATTTTTTCAGTGGAGCAAGTTTTTGAAAATGTTTTGAAAATGTTCGAAAAAAGACAGATTCGCGAGGTCTATAGCACAGAGAGCCACTAGTTTATATGATTGTCAACTAGGGTATCCAATTGTTGAGGTCGGTAGGGGCGGCACAATTTTAATAGCCTACTGGCGGCAAATGTGTAAGTCCGCCGAAGACAACATTAGATGGCAGACATCGAACATACAACATTTACGGTTGTTAAAAACCGACCAAGTGCGAGTCGGACTCGCACTTGGGTTCCGTACCATCGTATAAGATTTAACACAAAAACCATCAGGTTTTTTAATTAGATTTTTTTATTATTTATTCGAGCGAAACGTGCGTTGGGCGGGGCAACAGCCTGCCGCGAAGCTTGATTCAATGCAAGTAACAAAACCTTCTAGATGGCACAAGATGGGATAGATCACTTCTAATATGTTCTAATATGTACGAAACTCTCCTAGACTACGGGCCCTACAAAAACTAATCTAATATTGTTTTTAAAAGGAGTTTGTATGAAAATTTACAATATATAACAGGCCATAATGGCGGGTATTGGTAGACGCAATACCCGCGAATGGTATGTTTTGCTGGTTCGGGTCCAGCCTTGCAGTATATTCGTAAAGTAGTTCTTTTTACTGGGCTATTTCTTTAACTAATATGTCCTTCACGGTCGATTATACATGCATACATATCACATTCCTTGGAATAAGCGACGTACCTGCTTAGTACGAAAAAGTATATTTACTTCTATGTACATTGTTTTCACTTTAGGAGTCATTTTTCGAGGTTACAGAACTAACTGCTGTAACACTTAACTAGTTTAATACAAGCACGTTATTGTCGTTTATTGTTTACGTATTCATCATCCATAGACTGTACATTGAACTCGGATTTGTCATATTTTATCATAGCCAATTTCTAGCTTTTTTAGGGTTCCGTACCCAAAGGGTGAAAACGGAACCCTATTACTAAGCTTCCGCTGTCCGTCCGTCCGTCCGTCCGTCCGTCCGTCCGTCTGTCCGTCTGTCACAGGGCTGTATCTCAGTAACCGTAACAGAAAGACAGCTGAAATTTTCACAGAGTGTGTATTTATTTTGCCGCTATAACAACAAATAGGTAAGATTAAGAAATATTTAAAATTAAAGGGGGTCCCCATACAAAAAATGAGATTTTTTTTGTTTACATTTTTTTACGATGGTACGGAACCCTTCGTGTGCGAGTCCGACTCGCACTTGTTGTTCATTGTAGTTTTTAGGGTTCCGTACCCAAAGGGTGAAAACGGAACCCTATTACTAAGTCTCCGCTGTCCGTCCGTCCGTTCGTCTGTCCGTCTGTCACAGGGCTATATCTCAGTATAACCGTAACAGATAGACAGCTGAAATTTTTACAGATTGTGTATTTATTTTGCTGCTATAACAACAAATAGGTAAGATTATAAAATAATTTAAATTAAAGGGGGCCCCCATACAAAAAACGTGATTTTTTGTATTATTTTTTGTTCGATGGTACGGAACCCTTCGTGTGCGAGTCCGACTCGCACTTGGCCGGTTTTTTTTTATTTGTTGGGAGATGCCCTCCGTGAAATCTGAAATCACTTGTTTGCTACAAGTGAAATCAAGTTACTTATGCTACGTAGGTCCCCTTCCCCTACTAGGTGGCCGGGTTGGTACCATCGCATTGGGTGAAGATGGTCGAAGCGGCAATGAAAAATTGACCGTGTTCTCCATCCACTTAAATGTAGCCGTGCTCATAGAGGGAGGTCCTGGCATGGCACCTAATTCCTTTGGGAATGGGGTGTAGGAGGCTAATACATAACGGCATTTGTGTGGTTTTAGCCATCCCTGTCAAGTTGCATACAAAAATAAGCTTAGCTCAGCATGATACAGAGTTTATTGTGTTGGCATAATACATGCATTGTAACCATTTCATTTATACATCAACATACGCCCAAGTACGCAATATGTACGAACCCTGGAATTGTATACCCTAAGTTGCTAGTCTCAGTTGTCACCTAAATTGGCGTTACGGCAAACCGATCGACTGGCGTTTTCAAATGTATGGAGAAATTGAAGAGCGCGCGCAGTGGGCGTTAAGCGAACTAACATTTGCGAGTCCGAGCTTGATTTGACAGCTTACTCAACGTTGCCGTAAATACGTCGACGTTGCCGTTTACGTCCACTCCGGTTTTCATACAAATCGGAAGTCCGCGTTTGACTTTGACAGCTTGAAGAAGTAAAACCACAGAATATCTAGTAAAAACTTGTATGGAGTTTGGAGAAAACGCCAGTCGATCGGTTTGCCGTAAACGCCAATTTAGGTGAGAACTCAGACTGACCACTCTGGCGCAAAAATGTCAAACTTCATACAAGTTTTTAATAGATATTCTATGGTTTAAATTCTTCAAGCTCTCAAAGTTTCTCGGACTTCCGATTAGTATGAAAACGCGGAGTCGGCGTAAACGGCAACGTCGACGTATTTACGGCAACGTTCTTCTTCTTCTTTTTAGGGTCCTACTTTTGGGTCCCTTTTAATGGCTTTCGTGCATCTAACACATTTCGCCAATGTCAAAGTTCATAGCTATATACAAATAGTGTAAAAGGTTCTGAAATTAGTTGCCAACGAAACATAAAAGAAAATCATAATTTAAGATCATTTGCACTGATAAATGAAGCAAGTAACTTTAGAATTTTAAAGTTAGATGAAGAGAGCAAGCAATTAATATTGGTAGGAAGAGGAATTTGGAGTAGAGGAAGGTAATCGTATAAAGGAGCAGTTTTATTAATAAGAGGACAACAGAAAAATCAGTAAGCTGTCAAATTAAACTCTGACTCCCAAATGTTAGTTCGCTTAACGCCCACTGCGAGCGTTCTTAAATGTCTCCATACATTAAAAAACGTCAGTCGATCGGCTCAAAGCAAAGTAAGTTTAAGGTTATATCGATGTTTCGCATAGTATTTACTATTTTCTATAATATACCTGAGTAGAGTGGGGCCCTGCAGTCAGTTTATTGTAAAATATGTTAAATTCTCCGGAGAGCAATATTTTTGTTAATTTTTCTATAATTGTTTATATTCTATATTTTTAAATGTATATTATTTTTTCAATCGAATTACAAAATGTTAATGTTATATCACTGTACACTTTATACAAATATAGATACGAATCCTCGTCAAGTGAAATTTTGCTTATTTGTTCAATTTTATTGTATCGTTAGATGTAAACCAGGTCGCTGCTAAACTTGCTTCTTCGAGCGCCTCCCGCGCCTGCGTCCGAGACCGTAACCATGGCAACGATAAAGCACTAAAATGTATGAGAAAACAAAAGATAAAATTGGATTTTCGTCAATAACAAACGTCTTTGATCGTTGAGAATGTGACACGACGGTAGAGGCATATACTGGGATAGCGTTATCGGTAAACAGAGTTTCTCTTCTTCAAACCGTCGGAACGCGCAACAGGTTGTTCGGGTCTTATTTTCCATTTGAAGGATGTAAAAAAAAAAAGTTAGTACGAATAATCAATATTTATAAATAAGTATCTTAGATTTAATAAAACCACATTCAAATCAAAATCGCATACATTCTTACCCGCCAATAATATTTCGTTGTGACAAATGTATTTTTCCAAGAATTAACTTAAAATTATGTACATGTAAAAACATCAGTCTTTAATGAATTGATTTAACTATTTCTAGATAATTTAATTAATTTCAAAGATTATTATCAAGATATACATATATATATTTTTTTAAAGTTTTGTACAGAAATAGCAGGGAATCTTGGAATCCAGATCGTAAAACCATCCAAACGCGAAACGAGATGAATTTTTTTGGGAACATTGTGCGTAGGAGGGAATGTTCCATCATTATAAATGAATAGAGGTCCACCTTGCTTGACGTTGAAGACACGCTTAAATATGTTACCCCATTAATATTTCGACATCAAACGAATAGGATATGAATCCGTCTAAAAACCAACGACGTTCATGTTTATCATAAGCGAGGATAATATGAATAACGAGTTGATTGCTAGCCGCGGCGGTTGCACGTGCGCGGCGCGGCGCGGCGCTGCGGTCGCGGCGGGCGGCGACGCGGGCGCGCGTGCGGAGTGCGGCGAGCGACTGCCGGCGGGGGCGGTGGGCGGCTGACGGCTGGGCGGGAAGACAGGAACAGCGCCAGGGTCCCGGGTGGTGAGTTTATGTTGGATATTAACAAAACAACCGGTGTTTTGATTGATCGATTCGCCTATTAATTAATGTGCGTACGGCGAGAGTGTAGGAAGGCTTCGTCATTTTGGAAAGGTTTCTGTAAAAACTGGGAATTGTAACATTTTTATGGTTCCGTACCCAAAGGGTGCCAACGGAATCCTTTTACTGAGCCTCCGCTGTCCGTCCGTCCGGTCCAAATAAATAAATAAATAAAATAAAAAAGCCTTATATTTCTGACAGAATATTGGTTAGTAACGATTTTTAGTTAGGATAGTTGTTAATTAGTTAATTCTGTAGGAACCCCTCTGCAGGTAAAGGCCTCCTCCAAGGTTAGCCAATCATCTCTGGATTTGGCTGTTTCCATCCAATTTGGGCCTGCTATATTTTTTATTTCATCAATAAAATTTTAAAGCGGGCACCATACAAAAGGCTTTTTTTTATCTTGAACGATGGTACGTGTGCGAGTCCGACTCGCACTATGCCGGTTTTTTACTTTGATTAAGAGATATTAGAGCTATATACAAAATATTCCGATATAATATATGGTTACAAGATATAAAAAGGATGTTGCTAATGTTTAAGATTTAATGAAAATAAATTAGAAGCAACCTGCATGTAATAAGAATCATAAGTGTTTCATGAAAATACGAGACTAACACATGACAGATTTACCTGTACAGTCGAGCTGCACAGGTTAACCGGAGCGTGCATGTTGCACAGCTGTGCAGGTTTTTAAACCTGTTCCCTGACCCAAAAATATGAATTAAGGGAGTCGTTACCTTATCAATGAGCTCCCTTCCGAGGTATTTCCCCCAAATTACGACCTGGGGTCCTTCAAACGTGGTTTGAAGAAGCACCTGGCCGGCCGGCATGGTTTTCGCAGCCCCCCTGAATGTTCGAGGGTCCCCATGGGGGGCGTCGTCGGGCACCTTTAGGTCCTGGCGTACGCCATATGCCGCGCTTAACATAAAAAAAAAACGATTCCCCATACTACGGGTGATAATATAGTTTACATGCTCTTAATTTTTTACTAGGTTTTTAAAATTTTGAATTCTAAAACATATCATGAAAATCTATGTCTGTATGTTTAAATTTGATTAATATACCTTTTAGGTTTGAAAATATTGACTAAAACATTGGAAAAAGTTGTCTTTTTCTACCTCAATTTCAGATTGTTTCACTCAGCTCAATATTACCTGACGGGTGTATAACGGGGTAGTACAGTCGTTACTTATCAAATGTATACACTGGAAAGAGAAGGATTTTCTTAGTCCCTTTTACTCTATGGTTGACGTCGGCATGTCAGAAAGAGATCTCAAATTTGTCTCTATTTCCGGTGTATAGATTTCAGACGAAACGACTGTACCACTTTCACCCTCATGATATTAGCTCAGCACACCGCATTTCTGAAGGAATTAGATGCCACGCCGGACCCTCTATTTATGAGCACGGCATTTTACGAGGAACTGGAAGGAAGACACGGACAATTTTTCTTTGCAACTGCGACCATTTTACATCCAATGCGATGGTACAAGCCGGGCGAATTTAATTCCTTAACATATTAATGGGAGGGGAGATACAGTTTCGCATGGCATCCGAACCATGGAACAGCTTACATTCGTGACGGATTGCATTTATTTAACTCAAATAGAGAAAAAAAGTAGTGCACTGGGCGGGGATTGAACCCTGCTCTGTTATGGAATGCAAGTCCTTGCGCCCCTGAGCTACAAGCCACTCTATCTATCTATACGACAATATTATTCTCCCTAAGACTCACTTCATGTTTACGCGGAGATGGTTGGGTTAGTACAGATTAAGGAAGGACTACCTACTATGCCTATCATGAGACCCGCTGTCTCCAATTTTCAAAACATACCAAAAAGATGTTCAACGACCGTGGTAATCTAAAAATTATCATAACTACCCGCCTAACTCAAACGTACATGCCACACGCAAACATAGTGGTAGACGTATTCGAGGGTTTTGGGGGTGAATACTGACTTGACGAACGAAATTATTAAAGCACATTCGCACGCGGTAGGGATGGTTCGACTGTGCGCACACGATACGCCGTCGAATTCCCATACAGTTTATTACATGGTCACTTTGACCATACTGCGGCGACGCGATATCGACCGCATGCCACTTCTCCTCCCTGTCTGTTCAGTGAGTGCCACTAGGGCATGCTGAATCAGACCATCCAAAAAAATCGTATTTTTTTCCATTTTAGGCAAATCAAAATTGAAATTCGATTTATTTTCGATTTTCACTTTCTTAATGACGTTTTGTTTTGTTTTTCGCAGCCCTCCTGAATGTTCGAAAACCCATGGGCGTCGTCGGGCACGATTAGGTCCTGGCCTTGCCGATTTTACTTTTTTTATTTTCGAGCATTCTAATTTGTATCTCCTAGTTGCCACAGAGTAAGGAAGGACTGGAGTTGCGATCGAAATTCGTTTGTATGGCGGCGTGTCGTAGCCATATATCAGTAAAAATACATACAATAATGAATTAACGAGTTCGAACGACACGTAAGAACACGCAAGAATTGCAGTGAATATTCGATGTTGCTCGTCTTGAATTCGTAAGCGAATTAATTCTTCTATAGTCAAGTGTACTTGGAGCATACCTACTCATGGACAATACTCGTCAGAGCTGTGATACTGTAAGTACATACTCTAAATATATAGGGTCAGTCAACTTTGAAACCCTGCCGAGGTATTTCCCTTAAGGCGGGCCATCCCGCTCAACTCCCCATACAAACGGGGAAAGAAGATCACGCCCATATTTCTTGTTAGAGATCCCAAATTTTGCTCAAAGTAGCTTTATTTGATCGAAATAGATGTCTGATTTCTAAGTTATATGGTTCGAAAGTTCGAATTTTTCGCGCGTTATATACAATAACTTTGGATGTGGATTACGCAATGATAAAGTAAAAACATCTTAAAAAGATTACTTAAGCGATTACGAAGCCGTTTTTCATCCACCTACATCCAGCACGGACCAATCTGTGTCGACAATAAGTCAACTTTTGAGGTACTTGACTAGACGAGCAGACGAAATAGGCGTTTACCTTCCCGCATTTGACAGTTCTTTGCCGTTTCGTAATACCGATTCGACGCGAAATGTATGGAGTTGACCTAATTGCTGCGGGTAGCGCTGAGTGCCGCACCATTTGTGAATGCATCGATTTCGTAATCGCAAAAGCTGTCATATTGCTGTAGTACAGCAACCTACACCCAATTTTGTGTTTCGTAATTGCACTGCGGGTTGGGCCACCTTAAAGTATAGAACCTGGGATTCAAATATTACACAAACGATGATATTTCCAGTGTGAAGAAGCACTTGGTCGATATTCCTGTCTTTATTTGCGTGTTTTATATAATTCTCGCCCGGTTTTACCCACACAATTGGGCATTATTGAGGCACATTATTAGCCAGAGGCGACGAACAGGCGCATGACGACAACGAGCGGCTAGGCGGCTGTCAGGCGACAAAGTGGTTTCCCCGCGACGCGACGCATAGAACACCACTTTTGTTGCTAAATTTTTTTTACCAATAAATCTCCAAATACCAGGCAATCATTAGCCAAAATTATAACTTCATCCCATTCGCAGTAGAAACTTTAGGTCCCGTTTGCGCAGCCGGAAAGCAATTGTTGAGCGAGCTGGGCAAGAGGCTGCGCGAATCGTCTGGGGACAGCCGAGCCGGGTCGTTCCTCCTCCAACGCATCAGTCTGGCTGTCCAGAGGGGGAACGCAGCGAGCGTTATGGGGGCCTTCCCGCACTCGGTGCCCATGGATGAGATTTTTTATCTCGTCTGATGGGCACCAGGGTTGTCGGGGGCCCCCGGCACTGCTGCAATCCCGTCTCGACTGCTCCTGGACGGTTTTCATTTTAGCTAGTACGTATTTAATTCTTGTTTTTGATATAGTTTTTATTAAGATTCGCAAATAAAATAAAGTGATGTTAATAAACCAATGTTCTAGTTACATATATTACAAGTTCTTTTTTTTTTTTTGCCTCAATGATTGACCTTGTATCATAGAGATGACCTCCATGCCTTGTATAGTCAAAAAAATCTATGACATAATTTAATTTTAAATTAATAAAAAAGATCAATAAAATGTATTTCTTGCGGGACTCTACACTTCAGGATCTCCCAGTTTGAATGTATCTTTTCGATTGTTTTTTTTTTGTATCATTAGCTGTAATTATTACAAACGGAATCACCGTGACCGTCACCAATGCCTAATGTGGTGTTTACGGTGATGCTTTGCGAGTTACAGTTATGGTAAAAAGCCTTTGCATTTCCTAAGTAGAACAAGAAGGAAAAACAGTGTATAGTACACTTAAAATATAATGACAGTAAAATTTTGTTTTGCAACAATTAAAATGTTTATAACGATAATTAAAAATTTAATTAATATCTACTTTGAGGTGAAAAATATTTTGAAACCTGTTATCATCATGAATATTAGTAAATCATGGAATTCTTCTTTGGCATATGTAGCCGCATTCTCATAGTCAGATTGTAATCCAAAAATGGAGTTTCATGTTTTTGATAGTTGATTTCTTCTTCGTTTCGATGATTTTTGTACCGACGTGCTGTGTTATTGATTGTGCTGTGAGCTAGGTGCCAAGCAATTTGCTAGGAATTGGACACATATACTAAACAGAAGGGTACGGTCATGTAATTATCAAATTAATAGCGTTTTACAGCAACCGTTTGCAAACATGTAACAAAATCGGTAGCCACCCTTGTAAACATTATAATATTGAGGAAGGAAGGAAAGACCTATTAATGACTAATGCGGCACTCGTACAGTTGGCGTGAAATTAACTAACCTAGTTGAACGATTCGCAGTTGTATTGTGTGTGTTGTCAAGTAAAGTGCGTCTACGTTTCTATTTGACTCGCTCGCCGGCTGTGGGTTGTGTCGTGACGTGCGAACTATTTTAGTTTCCCAGGGCAATGCAACTAATTAGCACACTCCTTTACCGATTGTTAACAAAAAATATGAAATTATCTTGAAAATTCAATGACTTAAATTATTATTGGAAGACTACCACAAACTCAGAAAAAGGCAAGGGATTGATCCAAAATGCAACTACTGAACCAATACTCTTGACCCAACGCCAAACAATTTTTGTAATACTAGAATATTATCAGTTCCTTGCAATGTGTATGTGACGGGGATAATTTGAATTTGCAAAATCTCAAAAATAAGATTGTTTCGCAACATCAGTACAGTTGAGATCGAGAAAGCTGGCCGGGTGGCTTAGTCTGCGAAGGCGCGTGCGCTCGGCGCCGCGTGCGGTGGATGCGATGATCGAGAGTGTGTCGCGACGCGCGTTTGGCCGTGCCACGGGTGTGTACAATGTACGTGCGACCGAGGCAGCGAGAGAGCGCAAGCTCAACCTCCTCACGGCTACAGTTTACTTTCTAGATGAAACACAGCACAGTTTCCAGATAGAGGTGAGTAACAGTTTTACAGCATGTACGGCATTTGATTGGGTTTAACCTGTAACAGAGTGGGCAGACTAACTTTAATACGCCTGACGAAATGGAAAAAAAAAATTGAGGCTATCAGGATTCAAACCTATACCCTCCCGAACAAAATACGTATAGAAGAGTCGGTATTCCGCCCTGCGCCATCCGCTTTCTGACAATTAGTGCAAAAATAGTGCACTAATTGTAATGGCTACCATACGCCACGGGGTGGCATTAATTTTGTTTGAGAGTAATTTCATTGATATTGCTCAGCCCTTTGGATATTTAGTATGATGGTATGTACGCTAAAGCGTTCCCATCGATGTTCTCTCTAAATTGGTTTAAATTGCATCTTGATCTGTTTTGTGGTTACGGAGATTACCTCTCGCATGTGGACAGATGTTCCCTTTTATATAAGTATAAGAGTTTTTTTTTCGACTGTAAGAGAGTTTCTTCATATCATTTGAGTCGTAGAAAGGCTTATGTGCTTCACACCAGAGCCCGTATTCTGATTTGTCACCTACAATGGAAGGACGGAAGCTACTTTTCAGACTCTTTCAGCTACTGTGCAGACACAGATATTTATTGTAGAATATTATATACAAAATATCAAGCACATTGGAACAGTGTTTTTCAAATGATTAATAAACTGCGGTTGCATGGGGAATATGGGCATATTCTTTACAAATAAACTGATATATGTCATGAACTGTTGCATATGATATTAATTGTTTGTACTTTATAATTTTGTAAACTTAGACTAAGTGGACGTTGAAAAAAAAAACCAGCGGAGTTTCTTGCCAGTTCTTCTTTGCTGGAATTGCCGAACTGGGTAAATCCGAGTGCAGTGTACTGTCTATGGATGATGAATAAACAATAAACAATAAACAATGAACACTGCTTACGGCTCGTTCTTAAGGACTCTTTATGCATTAAAAGTAAATCCTAAAACCGAACACATTTACAGGCTACACACTTTGATGTGCATGCTATCTAACAAAAGCTATCGAAAGGTGCTAAAACGGCCCTTAAATATTGCAGAAAAAGGCTAAAGGCCAAGTGCTACTGGACCTTGCGTTCACTCACTTGGAGCTCGTGGAGAGAGACTATTTTGGACTGCAGTACACGGAGACTGGGGTTGTGCCCACCGCCGCCAACACCGAGATCACTGTAAGTTGAACCCCTAAATCCACGGAAACTGCTCTGCAATACATACAAATTACTTCTGGTTGTCATGATAATACTTAGAAATGATTGAGCTGCAGGGGTTTTTACCATGCTTCATCTTTAGGGTGTGTATAAATGAAATATTTTTGATTATGTTTAATTTTTATAACTCAGTTTACATTTATCATAACAAATAACAGTAAAATGTGGCTTCATACACAACCACCGATAATTGTGGGTCCAATTTCACAATTCAATGACGTATTGTGATATTCATTTACAATGAGCAATTTCCTTGATTGCAATTGTAGTGTAAAATAACAATACAAAACATTATTGGACTAGTATATTTCGTCACGAAAACATTTACGCATTGCTTTTCTTGCACGCATGACACTGTTTGGTCAGCTCCGCGAACTGCAACAGGAAAATTACTGTGAAGCTTTCTCGTGATAAAGATTCTGGATTGTTTTGTTGTCGACTTCTCTTGTAATTAGTCACGGAATACTACTAAGTATTAACAAGAAGTTAAATTTCAGTCTGCTGAATGTTTGCTATTAATTTACCTGTAATTCATTCAAATGAATGAGCTATTTTTTTATGTAACAAAATGGATGACCACATCTACCGTCAGAATATTAAACCAACACGCCACATGGTAACTAGTTGCTATGTCAGCACCTTCCTTATATTTCAGCTACATGGAAAATACCGACAATTTTCAAAGCGACTTCGACTATCGTTCATTAAATACGATGGTCTCTCAATTGAACCTTTGATAAACGAATACAGACATTCACAAAATTGGAAATGACTGTGAGCATATAATTGTGGGATTGTAGTAGTGCTCAGGGCATGTATAGGCCGTTCTAAATCATTTTACCACCCTTGCGAGGCATATAAAATGTTAAATAGTTTTTACTTCGTTTCATATTAGAGAAATGCATTTGTGTGAGTACTATAATAATAATAATAATAATAATTTCTTTATTTTTCCAAAAATGCATTTCACATACAGTTTGATTCATAACCCCCACACTAGGATTCCCTGTGTTGTGGGGGATATTTTCCTTAAGTTTACCATATCAACATTTTCAGAACAAAGTATAAATATGAAAAAGAGCTAAATAATTAACATGAAATATAAAAAAAAAGAAAATGCAATAATATATAAAACAATAGAGTTAGTCAAGGGATAATGCGGTGTGTACATATTAAAGAAAGAAATGGTTTCGTATGTTGGATTAGTTGTGTATTTATTTGAGTATTGTAAGGATATTTTCAGTTGCTGTATAATCCAATGTCATGAGCCAATCGTTCAAAACTTTTTTGCATTCATACCTTGTATAACCCAAAATGTTCAGAGCCTTATTGATCTCCGTGTACACATAGGGGCCTATATACGAATATAATCTTTGCGCATGATTGGTTCTGGTTTTAGGTGTACACCATGTTTTGTATCTTAATGTATCTGTGACAGGGTTGACGGAAAATCGGGCAGTTTTGTGAAATCTAAGGACAAGCGACTTAACAAAAAGTACTGTGTCACCTCAAGTTCGGCCGTCCGGTTTTTACTAACCTGGGCGGTATTAACCTTATCAGCTAGTAAGTTACAAAGAGGACCAAATTATTAGGAAACCGACGTCAAATAAGTACTAACGACGAATTTCTTAGTTGGCTCTTAGTAAATTCACTGGAAGAAATGCTGTGGGCTCATTTTTATTTTTGTTATGTGGCATTATTAATTTTTTTGTTATAAATTTCATGGTGAGTTACATGCAATTTTGTGGGTGACGTTTTAGGATGCACAAGGTTTCTTTCATTTTAGATGTAAATCACGATTGAAATAATGAAATGGCACGTTGTGAATACAGCGCTGGCTGGAGCCCAATAAGACGGTGAAGAAGCAAGCGGGCGGCGGGCCGGCGCTGTGGCTGGCGGTGCGGTTCTACCCGCCGGAGCCTTCGCGCCTGGCCGAGGAGTACACGCGCTACCTGCTGTGCCTGCAGCTGCGCCGTCTGCTGCTGGACGGCCGGCTCGCCGCGCCCACCAACACGCAGCTGCTACTCGCCTCCTTCACTGTGCAAGGTACGAACGAATCTCTATGTTCCTATAGCTAGCAGTGCCCCACAGCTGGATTCCATGCGTCCAAATTGGTTCTAGGATGGTCTTGTACATAGCTCTCTTGTTTTTAAGTGACAGGCTTGATTTACCACCCATCAACTAGTACATTGACCTGAGTTTCGTGTCTAATTGTTTATGTTTGGTCCAGATATGCTTTCTTCATGAAGTGTTCGGTCTAGATACATACCCAGGTATTTGGCATCTTCAGCCTGGGGATATTCTCATTGTGAAGTTTTATTGGGGGACAGGTCTGCCTTCGAAAGGTAAAGGTCACATGGACGGATTTTCCGTGATTGACCTTGATACGCCATTTATCTAGCCACGTCTCCACTTCATGGATGTGGGCCTGTAGTTTGGCTGATGCTATAACAGGATCCTCGTGTACCGACAGGAGGGCAGTGTCGTCCGCATAGGTGGCGGTTGTAGTATCAGCTTTCGTTGGTAGATCAGCGGTAAACAATAAGTATAGAACAGGGACCAATATACTTCCTTGTGGTACCCCTGAGAGGATTTCGATTAGGGGGGCGGTTTCTTGGTTAAATTTTACTTCAAAACGTCTTCCGCGGAGCTTTGATCTTAAGATCGAAAAGAAAGAGTGTGGTAGCAGCTTTTTAATTTTGTAGAGGAGTCCTTCCTGCCACACTCTGTCAAAAGCCTGGCTTATGTCTAAGAAGATAGTAGAACAGAACTGTTTGCTTTCTAGCATTGAAAATAGAATTTTCCTATGAATCCTTTTTTTACTGCTAAATTATAGCTGCCTAAAAATATAGAATATTAGTGGCTCGTGACAGCTCATTGGTCAAGCTCCGTCCCGTTCATGTACCATTTTATTTCTCTTTCTGAGTTAGATGATTCCCTTTCCTTACAAATACGATTTTTTCCATGGTTCAGAATCCATGTATAACTGTAGTTCCCTTAACCTTATCACTACAGAGTGGTAAGGTTAAGGCGTCCGGGGTGGGTATCATCATTTCATTTATTTATTTAACTTCTGGTAGTCAAATATACACTAAATCATGTCACAATTTAATTGATCCGCAGATTCGATCAACCAGTGAAGAAGAACCCGCAAAAAAACTTCACTGGTCTATAAAAAAGACGCTCAAGCGGCAATGAACGATTGTCCTTGTTTTCAGTTCAGTATCCACGCTAATAAAGGGAAGGTCCTGGCATGTTACCTCAATTCTTCCGGAATGCGGTGTGTTATTTTCACATTTTCAGTTACTCAAAAAAAAAAAGGTAAATTGCCCCACTCTTTTCTTTGGAAAGCCCAAGTCTGATGTGGCAGAATTATGTGGAACAGACCCCGTGATTTATCCTTGGTGTGGAAAGATGTGCATCATGTCTTCAGTTGTGAGGACAAATGATATATATATGCTTATGTAGGGGTTTTCAAGAATACAGCTTCGGTATAAGTTTAACAGGAAAATTGTGAGCATTCCTCATAGATCCTACTCAGTACACGGAATTTTCAAAGTAGAGTTCACTTTGTTGTTTTCTTTAATTTAAAACAATTTATAAAAAAAAATATCCAACGTACGGACGATTTTTAAACCCTAGATACTATTCCTCAAACAGACATTTATAAAATTTCTGTAAAACGCATTTGGTAATTCAGAGAAACCCTGTCAAAACTTAGTACGAGATTAGCACCAGACTAACCATACAAAAACTGGTTTAGTCTGGTGTATTAAAGATAGTCCACCCACTCGCTAATACAGCTGTTCGAATTTTGAAATGATTAAAAACTTCTAATGTCAACTTCCACACTGCTGCATCTTTTCTTCTTTCGGAACCCACTTACCTCGAAGTTGTACAGAAAGTCGACTATCAAATACGTATAAATACGTTTTCTTACAATGTCTTATACTACATACTAGAGCAGTGATCTCACCTCACATAGTGCCTTTGTTGGTCCAAGACAACATATGAGTTATCCTGCTCACCTGTTGGTCTCCTGTGGCCAGTATTTTTCATGACTAGTTGAATGTTCCCCATTAGTCATTCTGATTTTTGTTTTATTGTTAAAGCTTACTGGATTATTACATAGGCAAATAACAATGAGAAATTATTGTAAAAGGAAAAATTACACTTGCATGGATTGAACGTCATTGCCATTAATATATTGACTGTTGTTTTGGGAAAACCTATCTGAACTATCAAAGCCCAATTTATTACTTCTGTGTTGAATTTTGTAGTGTATTCAAAATCAGATCCCATTTTTTTAAGTTGAATATATTTAAAACTATGTATCTACTTAACCAGAATTCACCGCATCTTTCAATCACCCTGGCTGGCCCATTGGAATTAGAATTATAACTGGGCAGTGTTAAGTTTATTCGTTTGTTGTCCTCCATTAGGTGTACACACAATTTTGGAGTAGTATTTTTAACCGACTTCAAAAAAAAGGAGGAGGTTCTCAATTCGTCGGAATCTTTTTTTTTCAAAGATGTTTAGGTTTTTTCAAAGATGTACCATGTTCAAAGAAGAACCGACAAGACATTTTGCTGGAAGTCGAAATACAAATATTTGTATTTGTTATTCTTATAGCTACCATTACTTAATACCATTTATTATATTATTGTTACCATATTAAAAACTTTAAATAAGATATTGATACGATTTACATATCGAATAATAATATTTAATGAATTGAGATTTGACTTGGGTTAGTACTTATCTGATGTAAAGATCCTCTCCTTCCTCGTAGCGACTAGGTGAAATAATTATTTATGTTTTTCGTTAATTTTAGTAGGTAAGAATTGAAAGTTTATTATGGCTCGTGATTTGTCTAGTGAAGGGAGGTCACGTTCCATTCATCGCCTTATTGAGCCTTAGCTTCCGCCGGAAAGAAAAGTCCTCCACTGCGTTCTGGTTTGTTTCAGTGTTCAATTGTATTTTTCAGGAGAAGTACTCTCTGATAATTTGTTAATTTCGAACAGTGCTGGGCTAAACGTTCTGTTGAATTCCCATCTCCCGGTACGTGGAACCCCTGCTCAGGGAGACACCAGTCTTCCTTCCTCAATCGATCAGTCACTCGTTGCCTCAACCAGACTCTATATTTACACTTCCCGGAGGGATTATTGCACTCTCTAATTAGCCTAACGATTTAATTAATCGACCCTCAACGATTACTACTTAACTCCTACGCTAATCTCTGATATCAGTAAGTTAACTAAGATATTTCATTCAAGATCATTTCTAACTTCGGGTCTAGCGAATCGGTAGGCCCAAGATTAGGAATATCTAGTTTGGCCCGTAATCGCAGGTTAGTTGTATAAGTCAGGTACCTTGAGCAAAATCGGCGGTATCAAGTCCCACGGCCCACTCCGTTAAAAAATCATACACTGCCACTCAGGTAAAATCCGTCGAAAATCCCATATTCCAAATTAAAAATCCCGATGCCCTTGCTGCAAAATTGGCGATATCAAGTCCCACAGCCCACGCTGTGAAAAATCATACACTGCAACTCAGGTAAAATCCGACGCAAATCCCGTTAAGTGTATTAAAATTTGTTTCCTTTACTTGGATATAATTGTATAAGTCAGGTACCTTGAGCAAAATTGGCGGTATCAAGTCCCACGGCCCACGCCGTGAAAAATCATACACTGCCACTCAGGTAAAATCCGTCGAATAATCCCGTAGTCCAAATTCGAAATCCCGATGTGACAAAGAGTCGAAAATTGTCACGTAATGTAGATGAGCGTCGATCAAATTATCCGAAAATCAGTAACAAAATCAATTCATCAATAAACAGTGTAATTAAAAGATCACTCAATCCAGCCTACCTAGGTCCCCTCCGTCTCTTGTAGCTCGTGTCCCCGTAGCCGCCGATCACAGGAACCAGTCTCACTTTCACTATTTAACTACACTCCAGCCCGACACGGCTAAAAGTTACAAAACACGTGGAACACTTCAACTCAAAATCCCTTCGCGCAGTCCGAAACCGTAATCTCTTTTATGCGCAGACCGGTCGATTCCACGTTACAATCCCGAGTATCCTCTTAATCGTCGCCCGCGCATCGCGCAATCCCCACCTGCTTCCGAATTTCTTTAAGTCAAAACCACGCCCTCCTTCTCAGATCTCCAATAAACAATCCCGAATTTGTTTTTGAAAATGTCCTCGGCTTCGCCCTGACATCTCGCTGTCAATCGTTCTCTCTCCATTCGTCGATCTACACAGGCCGCACCTAAATTTATTTTATTTTATTTTTTCTGACCTGACCTTTCTAGGAATGACCACACACTTCGCCTGCACATTCCTTATCTCGTCTATTGTTTTTTGCACCCTATAGAAATCCGTCCATATTTCACAACCATCACAAGACCCGGAAAGGACCTCATGTGACGTCTAAGTTAAATTATTGTTTTCCCGAGAGTTTGATGGAATTCTATTGCGACCCCTCAGGATAATAAATTGCCATCGTTTCGAGCTTAAAATAATATGCACATGTACGCACTTGGTGAACAAGCTTCTAAGAAGAGACCACCTAGTAATTCGACGTTCAAATTGTTCCGCAATATAGATACTTTATATTAATATAACCGTATGACTGTCTCAATATAATAAAATAGATACTTTGAATTCGTCGTTTTACACAATAATATTAAAATGACGAAATCGTAAAAAGCTTTGTCTAGTAGCCCTACTTGATTTTAAATGTTATGTTAGTTTCTTCTCGCAAGTCTCTTAGTAGCTCTTAGTAGTATTCTACTCAAAGAATTGTACTCTGTACACACATGTGCATACACATCATACATTGTATGCAATTTTGGGGTATCAAATTGTTAGAAGGTTCCTTCTTTTGCCTGCAGCTGAGCTGGGCGACTTCAATGCTGACGAGCACCCACCTCACTACCTGTCGGGCATGCGGCTGCTGGCGGCGCAGGGTGCGGAGGAGGAGCGGCGCGTGCGCGAGCTGCACAAGTTGCACCGCGGCCAGCTGCCCGCCGACGCGGAGGCCAACTTCCTCGAGCACGCCAAGCGGCTCGATGGCTACGGCGTCACAGCACACGCCGCTGAGGTACCGCACCCCTCTCCCTACCTGTCGGGCATGCCGCTGCTGGCGGCGCAGGGCGCGGAGGAGGAGCGGCGCGTGCGCGAGCTGCACAAGTTGCACAGCGGCTAGCTGCCCACCGAAGCGGAGGCCAACTTCCTCGAGCACGCCAAGCGGCTCGATGGCTACGGCGTCACAGCACACGCCGCTGAGGTACCGCACCCCTCTCCCTACCTGTCGGGCATGCGGCTGCTGGCGGCGCAGGGTGCGGAGGAGGAGCGGCGCGTGCGCGAGCTGCACAAGTTGCACCGCGGCCAGCTGCCCGCCGACGCGGAGGCCAACTTCCTCGAGCACGCCAAGCGGCTCGATGGCTACGGCGTCACAGCACACGCCGCTGAGGTACCGCACCCCTCTCCCTACCTGTCGGGCATGCCGCTGCTGGCGGCGCAGGGCGCGGAGGAGGAGCGGCGCGTGCGCGAGCTGCACAAGTTGCACAGCGGCTAGCTGCCCACCGAAGCGGAGGCCAACTTCCTCGAGCACGCCAAGCGGCTCGATGGCTACGGCGTCACAGCACACGCCGCTGAGGTACCGCACCCCTCTCCCTACCTGTCGGGCATGCGGCTGCTGGCGGCGCAGGGCGCGGAGGAGGAGCGGCGCGTGCGCGAGCTGCACAAGTTGCACAGCGGCTAGCTGCCCACCGACGCGGAGGCCAACTTCCTCGAGCACGCCTATGGCGTCACGGTCCAGTTGCTGGCGGATTATCTATGATTCCACGGACAAGGGAATAAAATTTATCCCAAATTAGTTTGTTTGCAAGGCATCTGGAAGTTGTTTTTTTGTGAAGGCAATCTAATTTCCTGCGCTTGGTGTTGTCCAAGACAGTGCGCGAGTGGAACATAGCCAAATGGAACTATCTGATAAAGGTAAATATATTTGATGGATTCTCATAATTTTGGTCTCATATGAAAGATGCACATACATATACTTTGAAAATTTATCAACAATTAAAAGCTCAAGCAGCGAAACATGCTCTTGAAAAAACTTCCAATAGTATTAATTGCTGAAATCATGGAAATAGAGATCCTGTGTACAGTGTATATGTGTATAGACCTGACCCGTACCCAACAAACCAGCTGCTCCTAAATAGTTTTCACCTGTTTATGTTGATTTCCTCTGATTGTATTGTTGTGTACGGTGCACGGGACACCGCACAATTTTGCCTACATTGTACTACCTGCTTTGTAGGCAAAATTGTGCGGTGTCCCGTGCACCGTACATGTTGTACGATAGGCAATTTATTTAATGTAAAAGTTATTATTTTTCGAGCTTATTTGAATTTTCGGTTTATGTCATTTTGTAGCAGAATGAAGTAAATTGATGCTTTTATAGTTTAGTTAATTTAGCAATGAGTTGCAAAACCGGGAATATATTTTTTCCCATTATGTGGACGAGAAATGTGGCTTAGTTGAGAGCCCTGGGGAACAGGAACATCGCAGCTATTAAAAACAACCTTTTGTACGTACCTTCATAAGTATGATTTAAAGCATTTCAAATGAAAGCCGTAGATTCCATCGCTACTAACTTAACTAATAAGTATGACGAGTTTTACCCAATCAAACGCCTTGCTTAAATCGGTGTCGTTGGCATCCGTTATCGACAGATTATATTAAGTTGGTTAGCACAGCAAATTTAGAGATAGGAATCCATGCTGCTTTGGAGATAACAGTTGGGCTGTATGACAAATATTTTTTTCGATTATTTTAGAAAGTATACTTAAAGTTGTAGCCTGTTGCCTGTATTTGTAACATCTTATGGATATCACCTTTTTGGGATTAAGTACAATATGTCCTTGCTTCCACGCCGGAACACAAAATTTTGCATTTTTCGATTGCAGGACAACAACGGCAAAGATATCGTGATTGGCGTCACATCTGCCGGAATCGTTGTCTTCCAGAATGACATCCGCATCAACACCTTTTCGTGGGCCAAGATCATGAAGATTTCCTTCAAGCGGAAACAGTTCTTCATCCAGATTAAGCGGGAACCGGTTGGTGATTCTCACGCTGCTTGTTCAAAGTTCTTTTATTTCCACGCACACTCAAGAGATCTGATTATAGTCTGAAGACTGATCGCAGATGGTCGTACCAACAAAAAAAAATAAAAAATAAATTTAAACTTAATACCCTGTACATTATATTGGTCCTCAAAAACTGCCTTTTGTCATTTAAAATTTTACATTTAACATTTTTAATTTTAAGTTTACAATGCTCTGCGGCAATGCATATTGCGATCCCTTCGCCCCTTTGCATAACTCTGTCCCTTTCCTGCTATCGTTCAACATGCAGGGAATGCAAAAATTCACAGTCGGCATTCCTAAAATAAGAGCCAACCGATCCAATATTGAACTTATATGTGGAATGCGCTCCCTGCCGTATCTTATACCAGCTTCATAATTATGCGTGCTAAGTTTAGGGTAGCTAGCGCGGCTCTAGACCAAGGCCTGTCGTTTACCATATGCTGACGCTGTCCAGTCGGAATCGTACGACACCCACCTGGGCTTCAACATGCGGAGCAGCCGCGCCGCCAAGTCGCTGTGGCGCTGCAGCGTCGAGCAGCACGGCTTCTTCCGGCTGCGGCGGCCGCGCGCGGCGCGCGGCGCGCTGCTCGGCGCGCTCGGCGCGCTCGCCGGGCTCGGCGCGCCGCAGCCGCCGCGCGCCGACGCGCAGGCGCTCGAGGACACGCTGCACCGCATCCTCGTCAGGTGAGCCGCTCTCGGGGGCACCGCTCGGCCCTTTTGATTGAAGAGGCGGAAGCTTAACTCGTCGAAGTTTGCCAGCTTTAATTTCCATCTGTCATTTGACACCGCCGAAGCATGGCATGACAGTTCGTTCTGTGCTCGCACAGCAGTTTGAATGTAAAATGCTCGCGAAAATAAAAAAAACAACATTTCTGTTGGTTAGATAACTACCAAACATCACAGGATCACCCGCTGGGCTTATCTGAAGATTGCCTGAAAATTTCATCAAAATCGCTCACCCCGTTTTGGAGTTAAGGGCCTGGTACTAGCCAAATCGCAAAGTTAGACGAGGCACCCCAAGTAAACTAACTAAGTCTGACGATTATAAGTGTCATCCTTACAATATATGATTCCTTGTCTAGGAATCGAATGATTTTCGTTAATGTATGTTTCCTTTTTCTATACAAAATACATTGCGGAAACGGTGTCCATTTCCGAACTTTTTTGACTAAATGTAGAAATCTAAAATTTTTTGTTTATGCATATATGCTGTTTTTGCTTATATCTAGAAATCGAATGACTTTCAGATTTCTAATGAGAAAAATCAACTTTTTTTATTTTTATTATTATTTAAATAAATGATGGAATAAAAAAATATTAACAATCCATTATCAGTCTGGAGTTCTATTTGGATTTGCTGAAGCGTTTCACTACATATTATTACATTTGTTAAAAAGTGCATTTGTATGGCGCGAGTAGTTGGCTAGTCCTAGCGCCTTAATATGGAATGCACATGCATCGATTTTTATATCCATAGATTTATGAATGACGCCTGATGAATGCCACAGGCATGGCAGCACACGCGCCGTACACCGCATGAGCATGTCGCCGGGCAAGGCGGCGGCGGCGGCGCGCTCGTCCGTCGCGCCGAGCGCGCGCGGCGGTCACGCGCGCGTCACTACGCGCGAGCGCGCGCCGCGCCCTGCCTGGGGCGACGAGCCGGCGGCGCGCGCCACGCCGGAGCCCCCACCACCCACTGTGCACGTCGCCGACGAGTGAGTTCGCATACACTCTACACTCTACTACACCCTACACACTACCCTTAATTTTTGCAAAGTTTTTCTTTCATTTATTAATGCAATGGAATTCTTAAGTTAAGTCTTATTTTAAAAAATAAATGCATCTAAAGGTGCCCGTATATGGGCAATTTATGAGGCAATTAATTACTGGGCAACTGTAGCCAAACATATTGTTTATTGTTTATTCATCATCCATAGATGATGAATACTGCACGCGGATTTGGCATATTTTATCATTAGCCAGTTCAGTAGTTCCAGGGAAGAAGAACTGGCAAGAAACTCTGCTGGTTTTTTTTGTCAATGTCCACTTAGTATAGGTTTACAAAAGTATTTGCCACTGCTTACAATCACAGGTAAAAACACAAAATTAATAAGAATTGACAGTTCATGACAAATATCAGTTTATTTGTAAAGACCATGCCGGTATTTAACATGTTGTGTTACACTTGCTTTTACCCAGGAAGGAAATAAAATTTCATTTGATTGAGAAAAAATGGTTTATTACAAGTGTCCTTACTTTGACACGGCTAGCTCTGGTTCTAAGGCAGTATCACCCGAGACCTCTGGACACACAATATAAGGTCACGAAAACACTTAGGGTCCTTTAGAAAATCGATGGGTTGGGCGCCTTTAATTTAAATGTCTGTTGAGGGTAGGTAGGTCACCGTCACTTTAAATTTGCACGACACTTAGCTGGGGTCCGTTTGGTGTCTCCGTGTGGACCTCCGGATGGAAGGCCAGCTGAGGCGCCGTGCGATGTGGTGTGCGCTACCGTCGCAACGAGGCGTCGGGCGAGGCGTCGAGACGGATCTCGTTCCCGATGCCGGACGAGACGGCTGGGCGTGGGTGGCTACAGGCCACTCCTACGAACGGCCGCTCGCAACGTCGTCGCGATACGCTGCCCCGTACCAGACTCTGCGATCAAGATTTATGTGAGCCGGGGTTCAACGCCGTGAAGCGGCCCTATGATCGGCGAGGTTAGGTTAGGTGATTAATGAAGTCCTTACCCACAGCTGTGGAGGATGTACGCTCGAAGCTACGAGGCTTCGAGTGAAATACAATCGTCGAATGACAATTAATGATAACAAAATTATTATGTGAGGAAGCTCTCGTCGCCGCCGCTGAAGCAAAAGAAAAAACCTCAATCCTCTGACGTTTTGTCGCTTGCGGCTAGCTTCCCGCAATCGACACACGTTCTAATATATTATTCTTTTGACAAAGACAACTTTAAGATGTTTTGTTAACGGCATTAATAATCAAAAATTAAAAATTAAATTGTTAAAGTGTCTTTATGCTTTATTCTTTTATCTAAGCTATTGAGATATGAATAAACCCGATGCGACAAGCGAGGCACACTCTAGGTGACCGTACTTCGCTTGCGCGTACTTTATTGTTAGCATATCTCGTAAATGGGAAAGAAATATTGTTACAGCAGATCTTTAGATCTGCTATGTAACAATACCTCCTTTCTAAGAAAAGATGAATTTTCTCTCAAGGAAAAAATTCATCGGGACAATTACTCCGACAAACAAATGCAATGCAGAAATGAGTGGTATTTGCAGTTCAAGGTAGCCTTTTACTCTTTCATTCTTCCGCTTTCGTTCTTCTCATCTATCCTTCATCTTTTGATCGTGCCCTCTTTGGCTATAGTCGCTGAAGAAGTTTCATTTCGCTCTGTCTGGCTTAACCACGTATTCGGTTAAGACGTACAACTACCTAAGCGATTTTTGCCTATGTGTATTGTGTGGGTCGATGAATGTCTAGCCTGCAAAATTCAGCCTGCCGCTGCGATCCCCCCCCAAAGAAAACGTCGAAGCTAGGGACAGCGACAGAGTGTTATAAGCCACCTGGACTGAGAGGACAATAGCCTCCAGCCATGTGGTAATGGTAGTTAAGGCTTCTATATTTTAAGGTAGGTACTACACTAACCGCCTACCTGTAGACTATACGACAGACACCTAACCACTACGCTAGTACTAAAATAAATATACCTAAACATATCTGCTAAGATATCTTCTTGCATTGTTTTTTATGTAATGTATTTAATATAATAAAAATGAAGTTAAAATTAATATTGAAACAAAATATATGTATATATTTATATATATATTTTTTACTTATTATTTAAATCCTTCTACTGCCGATAGCAGGAGGCTTTAAATCTTTTATGTGCCATCTACCGGCAATAGGTTTATTATTCATGTCCGCAAGAACGTAAATGAGAGGCGTAATTTTCTGAAGTACTTTGCACTTCTCGTACTTAGGAGCCAGTTTTGTAGTGAAGTACGCACCTGCGTCACTCTGTTTATACAGTTTTCTCCAAACTACATCACCTACGTTGAATTCAGCTACTGTGCGTCTTAAGTCATAGCGCTGCTTGCTCCTATCGTGCGCAGTATGCAATGCCTTTTGCACCTGGTCGAAAATAACCGAGAGAGTACCAAGATTTTCCGCATATATATCGCGAGGCGAACAGACTATGTCCGTCTCGTCCGTCTGTGAGTTACCATAAATGGAACCGTCTATGACCAATTCCCTACCATAAACAAGGAAGGCTGGAGTGAACCCTGTGGTTTCATTTACGGAATTATTAATTGCGAAATTAATCTTGGTAAGGTTTTCGTCCCATGAGCGGTGATCGTCACCTACAAAGGTGGAAATGGCTGCAACAATAGTACCGTTGTACCGTTCCACTGTGTTCACTTGCGGATGGTAACGAGCCGTAAAGTGAATTTGTGGCACCTTATAAGCTTTCAGAAAGTTATCCATTTGTTTGCTGATGAATTGCGAACCATTGTCCAAAATTATGGTACGCGGAATACCGTGTACTAAAAACACTTCATTTTCCAAATGTTCAACTATTTTTGAAGCTACAGCTTTACGTAAGGGAAATATTTCACAATATTTACTGAAGCAACACGTAACTACAAGTATGTGTTGATGACGACGTCTCGTCATTGGTAATGGGCCAATAAGATCGATGCTGATTGCTTGCCAGGGACGCGTACAAACTTTCGGGTCTCCCATAAGACCTAGTGGGGCCCGCTTAGAGTGTTTGTGTGCCTGACAGGTATCACATTTGCCAATAAAATTAACGACGTCACGGTACATTCCAGGCCAATGGTACCTTAGTGACAAACGCTTATGGGTTTTAAAAATTCCCAAATGACCAGCAGTAGGTACTGAGTGGTTTTCGTTAATAATGTCCGTGCGCTCGTCCGCCGAAACAACAAGTTTCCAGTCGAACTCTTCGGTCAGCCCAAACTTTCCCGCGCAGTATCGATAGAGTTTGCCATCTTTTATAGTATAGTTTGGGAAGCTATGGGGTGACCGCTGGACTTTAATAATTAAGTTGTTGTACCAAGCGTCTGTGCCACCGGCTGAAATGGCCGCGACCGGGACAGAACGCGACAGGCCATCTGGAACTACATTAAGGGTACCCTTACGGTGAATAATTTCAATATTGAAAGATGATAGCCTGACGCCCCACCTGGCTAGTCTGCCAGTTGGGCTGTCCAGGTTGAGGAACCACTTTAAACTGGAATGGTCTGTGTAAACTGTTGTCTTGTGTCCATTTTCGATGTAGCACCTCCAGTGTTCGAGTGCTGAGATCACACTAAGTGCCTCTCTCTCAGTAGCGGAGTAATTCTGTTCCTGCTTGCTGAGGGAGCGGCTCATGTACGCCACTGGGTGCTCTTGGCCTTTAATGGTCTGACACAACATTCCGCCTAATCCATACCCAGAACTGTCGCAATGAATACTGAATGGCATGTCATAGGACGGACAAGACAAAACAGGCGCACTCGAGAGAGCGACTTTAAGTTGTTGAAAAGCTGACTCAGCAGCTTCCGACCAGTGAAATGTAGGAGAACCTTTCTTGGTGGAGGTTAATTTATTTAATGGACCAGCAATGGTCGAAAAGTTTGGAATAAATCGTCGGTGATAACCGACTGTACCTAAAAATATTTTTACTTCCTTTCTTGAGGTGGGAGCTGGATAGTCGATGATGGCTCGCACCTTCTCTGGGTCTGGGCGTAGGCCATACTCGTCAACCAAAAACCCAAGGTATTTAAGTTCCTTTCTGAAGAATTGTGATTTTTCCCTGTTAATAGTTAGGTTTGCTTTATGTAAGGTATCCTTGACTTTTAAGAGAAGCTGCAAATGCTCCTTAAAATTTCCTGACACAATAATAATATCGTCAAGGTAGCAAAACACTTTATTATTAAATTCCGGACCAAATAATCTGTCCATTAGTCTTTGTTGTCGCGCTGGCGCACCTGTGAGTCCGAAGGCAACAACTTTAAATTGGAATAAGCCCCTATTGGCCACTGAAAAGGCAGTCTTTTCACGGTCCTCTTTAGCTATCGGTATTTGCCAAAACGCAGAACTAAGATCAATACTGGATAAGTATTTAGCGTCCCTAAGACTATCTAGGATATGTGTAATGTTTGGGAGCGCGTAAGCATCTTTTTTAGTTACAGAGTTAAGCTTACGGCTATCTAAGCAAAAACGCCATCTGCCGTCCTTCTTTGGAATCAGCAATACGGGCGAGTTCCATGGACTCTCGCTTGGTTCAACCACGTCTAATTCCAACATTTTGTCAAGCTCATCATACAAGGCCTTAGTTTTAACTGGACTCAATCGGTAATAACATTGCCTGATGGGCGGGCCCTCAGTATCGATCTTATGTTCGACCAGCGAGGTTCGACCTAAACCAACACGTTCGGCAGATATTGAATTAAATTGTTCAATGATATTGTCCGCTAAGGTTCTTTCCTGTGTGCTAAGGGCATGGTAATGTGACAGCTTCCCGCTAGATGTCGCTTCTGTGACCGTCGACGAATATCCGTCACCAGAATGAAAACTAACAACATTAGCAAGTAATTCAGGTGCAAGGTCGAATGCCTTCCAAAAATTAACACCTAGTATTAATTTGTCTTTAATTCCAGGGATTATCATGAAATTAATAAGTTGAATTTTGTGATTAAATTTAATAGGTAGGTACATACATCCAATGACTTTCTGTGTCGTTCCATCGGCAGTAAAAACCTGTAACTTATCGGACGAACACAAATGAAAGCCTAAGTCTAATAACTTAACATGGGCATTGTTCCCTATAATAGAGGAAGATGACCCTGAATCTAATAAGCCACACATTTGTGTGTTATTTACCTCCACTGTGACATAAGGTCTCGAATGATCGGAATTATTTTCAAATAAAATTGAAGCTGAGTGATAAGTTTTAAAAAATATCGATATTGTTTTTAACCATGAGCGCCAGCCGTCCGCATCAAAGTGACTTCTGGGCTCGTTTACAAGTTTTTTGACATATTGTCAGGCTTACGCTGTTTTGAGCCTTTACTGCACTTGGGACATGACGTCGATCTAACGCCTACCTTTCCGCAACCAAAACATAGTATCTCACCTGGTTTCTTGCACTTGAAGGTAGAGTGCGTGTCTGTATCACATCTAAAACAGTGGGACTTACTTTGAGTTACAGCTGCTACTCTAACCTTAAGTTCTGGTTGCTTACTAGTCTTCGGTGGCTGGTATGCAAGGTCCGGAGCCAAGGTATGCGGTCCCGCGACAGAAGGTTCGACAAACATTTCGGATTTGGAGTGGGTCGCTTCTATGTGCCTACACAACTCCTTAAGTTTAGACAAACTAGTAATGTCCACCAGTGTTAACTGGTTTAAATAAGTGGGCCTAACATTATGCAAAATGATCTCCAATTTCTCTTCTTCTGACAGAGGTTTCTCGAGGCGTGCGAATAAACAATTCATGCACGCTAAATATATCGAAATGGACTCCTCTTTTCCTTGTGTGCGAGAACGAATCTCTTTTAATAATTTGTAATTGTAATCAACTACACCAAATTCATCCTTCAAGAGAAGTACCACGTCCTGCCATGACTTAAATTGTTTTTGGTTACCCTTGAACCAGCATAAGGCAGGACCGGTAAATATTTCGACTGCCATTCTAAAGACTTTGTCCTGTGATAGGCCTCTGGAACTCCTGATATCTTCTACCTTTTCTATAAAAGTGCGCACACACGAGGTACCATCATATTTTAATTTCAAAGTATCTGCATTTGTTTTGTGGGAGCAATCTACCGTGACCGTTGCCGGGCAGTCTGTGCTGACGTCCGGAGTCGGCGCGTTGTCCCGCAGGTCGCTCGCTTCAGCGGCACTGCTCGCACTGCAAAGTTTAAACATATTTTTTATTCTTGATTGAAGTTCCAAAGTCTTAGCAGCTTCAGATTCCGTTGAAGGAATTAGACGGTTAACTCTGTGCCCCAAGTGTGCTACCAGAGCTTTGGTTCGAGGTGCGAGCGTCTCGCTCGATGCTGCTTCCGCCTCGGCCAACTTTTTTGAAATTATAGGAAATTCCTCTTTAAAAGAGAGATCCGTTTCATCGATATCGTTAAAAACCTTTAGGAGATCGTATATCTGTTGTCTAAGACCAGCAACCGTAGTTGTCGGTGTAGCACCACGAATTGAAACTTCATACTGGAGTTCATCCTTTCGTAGTAAACCGAAAGGAATTTTATGTGACATGGCGACGACGAGAACCTTTACAAAAGATTGACTTGAGCTTACTACCTACCTATCAGTTACTATACTATATGGGTATCGAAGGTAAAAGTGTTGACACCTAGGTGCAACTGATTGTCTGTGAACTACGAATATTCAAAAGGCAATATTAAAAATATACTCGACACCTTAAATATTTGTTGTACAACAACTAAAATTAATTGACTGAAGGTAGCTAGTTATCATGAAATTAAAATTTAAAATGTATATAAAACAAACGTAACGCGCTCGTGGAAACTAAAAAACGTTAATTGAATTAAAATTATTTAAATAATTTGTTTCCGCGAGCGCCCACCTGTTTCTTCGCTTCCTCGCCTCGGACAACTTTTTCAGAGTCCAGAGGTGATTCTGCAGTCCCAGCCTTTACTCGGGTTCGTACAGAGAGGTGCTGGCGGACCTGTGGAGATCACGGTATTCTAATCCCGTCCCCACGCGGGTATGCACGATTTTCAATATTTCTCGGAGGCCTCAGGGATCTGCCTAGCGGCCCCACGTTGGGCGCCAGTGTTACACTTGCTTTTACCCAGGAAGGAAATAAAATTTCATTTGATTGAGAAAAAATGGTTTATTACAAGTGTCCTTACTTTGACACGGCTAGCTCTGGTTCTAAGGCAGTATCACCCGAGACCTCTGGACACACAATATAAGGTCACGAAAACACTTAGGGTCCTTTAGAAAATCGATGGGTTGGGCGCCTTTAATTTAAATGTCTGTTGAGGGTAGGTAGGTCACCGTCACTTTAAATTTGCACGACACTTAGCTGGGGTCCGTTTGGTGTCTCCGTGTGGACCTCCGGATGGAAGGCCAGCTGAGGCGCCGTGCGATGTGGTGTGCGCTACCGTCGCAACGAGGCGTCGGGCGAGGCGTCGAGACGGATCTCGTTCCCGATGCCGGACGAGACGGCTGGGCGTGGGTGGCTACAGGCCACTCCTACGAACGGCCGCTCGCAACGTCGTCGCGATACGCTGCCCCGTACCAGACTCTGCGATCAAGATTTATGTGAGCCGGGGTTCAACGCCGTGAAGCGGCCCTATGATCGGCGAGGTTAGGTTAGGTGATTAATGAAGTCCTTACCCACAGCTGTGGAGGATGTACGCTCGAAGCTACGAGGCTTCGAGTGAAATACAATCGTCGAATGACAATTAATGATAACAAAATTATTATGTGAGGAAGCTCTCGTCGCCGCCGCTGAAGCAAAAGAAAAAACCTCAATCCTCTGACGTTTTGTCGCTTGCGGCTAGCTTCCCGCAATCGACACACGTTCTAATATATTATTCTTTTGACAAAGACAACTTTAAGATGTTTTGTTAACGGCATTAATAATCAAAAATTAAAAATTAAATTGTTAAAGTGTCTTTATGCTTTATTCTTTTATCTAAGCTATTGAGATATGAATAAACCCGATGCGACAAGCGAGGCACACTCTAGGTGACCGTACTTCGCTTGCGCGTACTTTATTGTTAGCATATCTCGTAAATGGGAAAGAAATATTGTTACAGCAGATCTTTAGATCTGCTATGTAACAGTTGCCAAATGGGGCAAGCCAGTCCCCACAAACAGCACCCGTTCACGAGCATCACGCCGGGCACAGCCATCGCCACTCTCAACCATATTTTAGGGAAAGAGGAGACCCGAACCTAGCGTCGCCGCAAGCTAGGACCTTAGAGCGTTGCACTACTCCCAGTGACAACAAGAAACATTTGTAATGTAGCAATAGATGGAGCAATATTGAGTAACCCCAATACATTTTCGGCAAATATCCAAGCCATATGGAACAATATTTATTTTATTCATTTATTTATTTATTTATTTATTTGGGAAATCAACAGCTTTTATTAACATAGCTTTTATACAATGACAAAAATGCAAAACATAAGCCAATAACAGATTTCCACTTCTTGTACAAAAAAGGCTGTGCTTCAACTGTATCGTCTATGATGGTGAGAGATTGTGTGAGGGTGTGTGTGGTGTGTGAGAGGGTGTGTATGTATATGTATGTGTGTAAATCATCTTGATGTAAATATATAAATATGGGTGGAATGAGAATGAAGATGTATGAAATTGATGAATGATATTGCTCCACATCGCTCCATACTTTTTTACGTATCGTCGGTGAGTTGTTTATCGAATTGCCACGTATCTGTGCACTTTCTTGCCACATGCAGGCAATTAATTGCTCCATGGATGGTTCCATACTTGTCTATAAACCATGTTGCCGGAGATTTCTAGATGTTGTCGTGACGACGAAATCGACAAAGTTTGCTGCAAGTTAAGCAACTTTAGTTGTCCGTGTACCTTAAGTATCGGAAGTTGTGCGTTCAACGGCGACAAGGAGCAATGTTAATGAAAGGACAGTGCGCCGTTCCCCAGCGACGTCGGGTTCCTGGAGCGCGTGGCGCGCGGGCCGCTGCCGTACGTGGACGACTCGTCGTCGGCGGGCGAGGAGGAGCCGCCGTCGTCGCCGCCGGCGGAGAGCGCGGCGTCGGGCGCGGCGGAGGGCGCGGCGGAGGCGGGCACGGTGACGGTGCGGCTGGCGGCGGGCGCGGACGGCCGCTTCGGGTTCAACGTGCGCGGCGGGCGCGGGGCGCCGGTGCTGGTGTCGCGCGTCGCGCCCGCCACGCCCGCGCACACCGCGCACCCGCACATCCAGGAGGGGGACCAGGTTCGTCCTCTGCATAGATAATTAAGTCGGTGATAGCCGATGGCCTGATATAGCCCCATACAATGGCTTGTGCCTGTTTCCTCAGTCAAATGAAGAAATATTTTACATTAAATAAATCAACTGAGAGCTACCTCTGTATTGAGTACGTCTGTACCGATTCTACCGCTTGTGAACTGCACACATTATTTTTTATGTAACTGGATATAGATGGCTAAGACCGCTCCCACCGTCATAAAATTAGCCTGTATACCTGAAAAAAATTATAAGCACGGCTACATTGAACTGGACGGTAAAGACGACACGTTGCCCTTTAAGCATCTTTTCATCAACAATTATGGTATTAACTCAAAGAAATTTGCTTCTCCAACTTAGAAAGAGAAAGTGCTGCATGAACGGGGCGGGGATCGAACCCATGAAGTCAGTCAGTCAGCGTGTTTGCGTCCACTGCTGGACATACGCCTCTCCAATTTTCCTCCAGTCCTCCCGGCCTTCAGCGGTACGGAACCACTGCTTTCCGCCGATGCACTTGATGTCGTCGTCCCACCTGGCGGGTGGTCTTCCCACACTTGGAGTACCATCATCAAATTTATTTTGGACGGATACTATATTTAAGATGCAAGAGGGACAAGGCCCCACACCCTGGGCTACGAGCCACTCAAGTATACTCCTGGTCTCTGCAGGTCGTGGCCATCAATGGAGTGGACGTGGAGAACCTGTGCCACGAGCAAGTTGTGCAGCTCATCCGGAATACGCGTGGCACCCTCACCCTCAAGCTCCGGCCCAACGGTCAGTTTGTCACAATCCGGCAGGTGCAACTGGTACTATTTCACCAAGTAGTGAAGCACCACCAAATACGCACCGAAGAGTGTATGAGCAATATTATTGAAACAATTGAATCGGGAAATATTTATTGTAAAACCTTTCAATCCTGGTTGTACATGTGTCAGGCATAGAAAAAGTATATTTGATTGGTCACTTAATATAACCATCAGTGAATACTAATCCAGTGACCATTTTTTTTTCTGTTTATTTCTACAATTATAAAGTCTGACCAAAGGGTAGGTATTCACGGGCGGTACACGCCTCCCGATGAAGGCACCTAAGACGCGGATGCGGCGGATGGAAACCCAAACCTAATCCAGTGCTGTGCCCGCGAATTAGTTAGTACCGTCGGGAAGGGCCACCTAAAACCCTTCCAATGCGTTTCAACCTTTCATGATATTACTAAGTCCTTCCGACTATCGGTTGAGGCCGCGTTGAAACTTTCTCTATCACGCCCATTTTCAATTGATTTCCGCCTCGACAGCGCTGTACGCGAGCGAGGAGGACAGCCCACCCGAGGAGCCGCCGTACTGCTTCGTGCCGCTCGCCGCGGGCTCGGACCCGGCGGGCGACCCGCTGGCGCAGTCGATGCTGCTGCTGGGCGACGGGCTCGCGAGCGGCGCGGCGCTGCTGCAGTACGACACGCTGCTGCGGAGGCTGCCCGACGAGCCGGCCACGCACGCGCGCCTGCCCCACAACCTGCCGCTCAACAGATACAGGGACATTGCACCGTGTAAGTGCACCTGTCTGTCCCTATACGTATTATTTGGTGTGCCTTTCCTTCTGTCTCTTTTCTCTCTCTCTCCATCTCTCTCTATCCGTCCGTTCCTTCCTCTAGATCTCCTCTATCGCTATACCTCAGACTCAGTCAGTGTCGTGATTCCTAAGTGTCCAGTTCTCTTACTTGTCCTTTTCATCAATATCTATATAATATATAATAGTAAATATACTTTTTCGTGCTGAGCAATGGGGATGACGGCTGCCAAACTTTACCACCAGATAGCGCCACATAAAACTATGGCACGGTTTCATTCAAGGTTATAGGTTGTTGACCAATTAAACTGAGTTCATATGAATAGCTACCATGAAATGGATGTAAAACACGGACAATGTGATTGCTTGTGATTCGCGAGTAAACATAACCTCTACGTGATACCTTGGCATAGTTCTATGTGGCGCCATCTGTTGGTAAAGCTTTGCGCCGTGCACCCCACTACGTCGCTTTTTCCCAGATATGTGATATGTACTCATATGTGTTATTGACCGTGAAACATGGACACATTAATGAAACAAAGAGCCCTGTAAGAGCTCTTGCAGCTTATTCGTAAGGTAGTTCTGTTTACAAAGGCTCTTTCTTTGTGTTTTAATGTGTTCTTCACCGTCGATTATGCATACATATCACATTCCATCCCTCCATCTCTCTGTATCTTTCTCTTTTTATATCTGTCCCCCCCTCTATACTTGTTTGCTCAAATTGTGAATTTTTATCTTGTCATAAAACTATTTATATCTGTCCCGAAAACTTCTCATCAAAACACAATTTTACCAACCCTTTCATACAATTCTATGTCCTCGAGACAAGCTATGCTAGAGCCACTTTGACAATTGCTTTCCCCATTGACACAGTATGTACCATAGCCACCACTATACCATTTCTGCTTTTAAATTGGTATATTAACTATTTCAGATGACAAGACAAGAGTGATACTGAAGAACGCACCGAATGGTGATTACATCAACGCTTCCTATATCAACATGGAGATCCCTTCGTCGGATTTGGTCCTCACATATATTGCCACGCAAGGTAATTAAAATTTTTAGAAGTAAATGGTTGGACCGAAATAATTCTCATTCCTTAAGTTATTTCTGTTTGTATTCATACATTACGTTTGTTTCAATGGTTTAAAATGTAAATGGTGTGATCTGAAATGATTTCTAATAACTTCGACATCCCTTATCCGACTGGCAATACCATGCTATAAAAAGTAAGGAGGAGTCAGGATGTCAGTTTTTCGATTGCGGTAATCAAATCGTCTTGTAAATTGATGAATCCGTAAAGGAGGAATGTTAACAAATAGAATGCCATTGTATTGCAGGTCCATTGCCATCGACGGTGGGCGACTTCTGGCAGATGGTGTGGGAGAGCGACAGCACGCTGGTGGTGATGCTGACGGTGCTCTGCGAGCGGGGCCGCGCCAAGTGCCACCAGTACTGGGCCGACGTCGACGCGGCGCCACTCAAGGTCACGCCTGCGCTCACGCTGCACACTCTCAGCGAGCAGCCCTCCCCGGCCGGACACTACGTGCAGCGGGAGATGCTGCTCAAGGTCAGTGTCGGGTTGGGCGCAATCTCAATGCAGGTTTCCGTCGAGGTCACTTCATGTTTGTGTGAAGGTTGGCGAGGGTTCCCCTCAATGTCAAAGTCACTTTATAAGTCACCTTAGTGATATTTTCAGTTTGGACATTATTCAACTCTAAAAAAAATATACTCTCATAACCATGGAGATTTGAAGTGAATTGGGGGTCCATGCCTTGTTAAAAGTGAGTTTGAATTTCGCGCTAAATATCAACTCACTTCTATAAATAGGTCATGTTTCTTTTTCTTCTTTAATGTAATTTTAGTTTAGCCAAAATCTGATTTGTCCTATGAATTAGTTTGAAGGTAAAATAACAGTTCTGTTATTTTAATAATAATATATTTTCGAGCTATTTTTAGTTTGACTCACTCCCGAACTCGAGCTCATTTTTACCCCAGGGCTTCTAAGATTTTTTGTTTTGTTGACTTTTTATCAATTGATAACTAGTAGTATGTAATACATTTTAATGTGTGGTGTGTTGAGCGCAGTGAGGAAGGAAGGACAGCATTGGCAACTGAAACTCGTTTGTATGTATGGGGGCCAGCGAGTCAGTTCGTTTCGCTCACTACTGATATGTTCTCTAGTTACCATGACACGTAAGAACTTCACAGGACTCCATTTAGTTTAACGAATATTCTATGTTGCTGTTGTAATTACAGTCGGTGCTTTCTCACTAACTCGTGGCTACGGTGCAGCCATATGTATGAGTTTCGATTGCCACTTCTGTCCTTTCGTACTCGCTGGTTGCTTGTGATTTTAATAGTCCGCGGTTTCAGGAGAATGGTCCCGGAGGTGGGTCGCGAACGATCAACCAGCTGCAGTACCTGGCGTGGCCCGACCACGGCGTGCCCGACGATGCCACCGACTTCATACGCTTCACGCAGCTCTGCAGCAGCCTCCGGACTAGGAGACCAGGTCTGTGATTCTTGGAGGTAACCGCCTTCTTCCAACTGCTATGATGATGAGCAGAATCCCTGATGATCCCGAAATATCCCTTAATTTTGGAGGGCCTCCAACTCCGAAGGGATGTAGGGTCTCTCTCTGTATTCTATCTTCATTGCCATAGAGAATGCTCGTCGGAGCTGCATAACATTGTCTCTCTGTTCCATTTCTACCTTCGCTCGATAAGAAACAGGGAGAAAATGCACAAATTCAAGGTCGACATTCAAAAAATAAGAACCCACCCATCCTCTAGACCCTTCATCGATAGGGTCTGAAAACAATGGAATGAACTCCCTAGGTATTTCTCCCAAAGTACAACCTGGGGTCCTTCAAACACGGTGTGAAGAAGCACCTGGCCGGCCGGAATGGTTTTTGCAGCCCCCCTATAAGTTCGAAATCTCATGGGCATTGCAGGGCACTTTAAAGGGTCCTGGCGTACGCCAATTGCCGCACTTAACATAAATAAAAAAAAAATATTCCAATTCGGATGACATGAAGGCAAAAATACCACACGATACCCACCTTCCTGAGGCCATAGTACAAACTGCTTTTTCTCTCAGGATACACTCTACACCAGATGTAGCTAACCGTGGGATCTCAAACCTGGCTCTTGGCTCATGGCAAGGTTGGGTGCTCCGTGTATAATTCGGCGAGGCCCGGTCACCTTGGGAAGACCTCTCAAAAAATTCTGTTGTAAAATGATAGGTGACGAAAAACAGGAAAAAAAAAGAAGCTTAGGTTGTACGCAATTTTCTGATTTGCAATTTTCTGATTGTACACAAATTAAGAATTCACATTTGAGTATCAACATGATCGATCTAGGATTAGAAGTTCCGTAGATATGTTACACAAGAGATAAGAGAGAAAATTACTCTAAAGTATTTTAAAGAAAAAACGTACAATATTTAAATTTTTTAAAATTTGGAGCGTTTCTGCAAGGTGAAAAATGGCAGACAGTCTTATACAATGTTGCAATTTACTCACTTTCTCTGAGTAAAATCTCCATCCTATAATGTCCCATATTAAGGCTGTTCCGACCCATATAAAGTTGTTTGCACACATAACGCAAAAAGTATTGCACGTTAGGCCACAAATTAATAATAAACGTTTAACATAGTCATATTACTTGCAGTGAAAACAATTTCACAATTTCAGGATTATTGGTTTTGTTGCAATTTATTTAAATACGATTTTTATTTAACAGCGCCTTCTAACGATGTAAAACTTCTAATCTGCAATTACAACGAAACCATTAAACTTGAAATTGTGAATATGTTTTCGCTGCAACTACAATGGCTATATTTAATATTTTTGACAAATTCGTGCCTTAAAGTGCAATACTTTTTGCGTTCTGTGTAAAAAAACATTGTATGGGTCGGAACATCCTTAAGGGACATCCCAAAAGAAGCTTCGGTTCACAAACAGCTATTGGTTTTCGTTGTCTAGTCAATTTTACAAGCCCCCTTAGTTCTTGTAATTCGCACAGCGATGGGTAAACTACATTCTAGGAAACTACAAATCTACACCTACAAATCCAGTAATAAAAATCTGCGACTAATGTTTGAATTTGTCCCTGACAGTAATTCCGACAGTCGTGGAGGAGCTGAGCGAGTCTGGCTCGCAATGCGGGAGGCGCACGCTCGACCCGCCCATGATCGTGCACTGCTCGGCCGGCGTGGGCCGCACCGGCGCGCTCGTGCTGGCGGAGACGGCGCTCGAGATGCTGCGGCGCCGCCAGCCGCCGTACCCGCTCGACCTGGTGCGCGCCGTGCGCGCCCAGCGCCCCATGTGCATACAGAACGTGGTGAGTGGGCAGTGGAGCAGCTAGCGAGTGCGAGAATCTATAAAACCTACGTTAATTCTAGACTAACCTATACAGCTCTCGCGTGGTACGCGCTGTGCTCAGCCACCCAAAAGCAACGGATCCAGGCTCAAAAGAACATCTCTCTGCGGGTGGTCGTTGGAGCCGGGCGGTACGTCAGGAATGACGGTATCGCCCATGACATGCAATTCCCCCCGGTGGAGGAGTTCGTCGCTAAGCCCGCGAGTCGCATCCGAGCACGCTGACGCTTCGCCACACCTCCATCTGGTTAATATTGCTCCCCTGCATGCAAGACCGCCCGAAGGGCTACCACTCCCGAGAGAGCTACTGGAGGGCTCCTAACCACCCAGTTGAGCGCTCCCTTAAACCCGGCCTGCAGCGACATGATGCCCAAACAGCCGCTAGCTCATAGTAAGTGCTTCATGTCTGCCGAGATGAAGCCCGGGCAAAAGGAGCAACCCTATAGGCCCGCACCTGCACCAACTCCTGAGTAGCAGAAGACTCCACTACGAGTGCGGGCGGTGCACGCGCAACCAATAAAAACCAGTGTCCATTTTCCAATTTTCTTGCTGACTCAAATAAATTTCCAAACATTCCATATCGGTGTCGGCATAATTAGATTTTTTCAAAATAATGCAAAAACTAAATAAGTGCTTGAAAACATAGGTTGAAATTTTTTTTTGTAAATTCCTTTGCTGTTATCCGAGTTCATATTGATTTATCTAAAAAAATATAACATATAGATCGATATTGATTTAATGATATATAAAACCAAGTAAAGTTAGTTGGAAAAGTCCTGTCCCTAAAATACTACCTCGGATAACTTGTGATGTGGATTCTAACTTGCCTGTTGTAGTGCACTGTTTTTATCAGTCACCCAACTTTGAAACTGTTTCGAAAATAGATCCAAGTCTTAATATGTTGTATTGCAGATAATTTGGATGTAGTCGAGTGAATAATTCGTCAAAAGCCATTGTTAAATCCGTCTTTTATTTTGAGAGTCTGTGTCTCTACTTTGATTTTATTGTTACCGATGTATGATAAATCTTGAAATAGCTTCAACATTCTTATATTATTTCTGTTACAGAATCAATACAAATTTGTATGTGAGAGTATACAGACGGCCTACGTTCAAGCTTTGTACCGGAATGAAGAGGATGATGACGCAAAGTGATCCATGGCTTCCATAGACTAACACAAACTTTTCTGTGCTTGTGGTGAATTTGAGAACAAAACAATTGCCTTACAAGTGAATGTCGACAAAGGGTTTCGGACCACAGACAGTGACACAGTGCGGTAGTGTTTTCCTGTCCTAATTTTTATTTAATTTCATTGCCCTAAGTAAAAGAGTTTTCAATTATTTATTTCAGATTCCATCGTTACTGTCTCGAATATTTTCGAACTTTGAAGCTAGCTCATACCTTGCCCAGCATGTTTTATTTATTAACAAATTATATAAGAATGTTACCTATCATTCGTACATTTTATTAATTTAATCTATTTATTTGTGAAACTGTGATTCTTATTTCAATTAAGTAGACGATATCTGTAAATTCATTTAGTTAAGTACATAGATTGCTCAGTTGCTGTATTGAGTTCTGGAATTTTTCCGACTAGTTCGAAGTCAAACCGGTCTCTTCTCGTTGGAGAAGAAATAAGAGTTTATTTTCTTATTATGTTTTATAACAGCTCTGGAACCCTTTCCTTGGATTGGATCCGTCCTTTCAATGGATTGCAGTAAAAAGCAATTGTATGAAAATATGTTATTTGTATTATTTATGCATATGCCATTTGAAACACCAATATTTAACCGTTTCCAGTACATTTTTTGCATTGTGTGGGTATTATTAACGCAATAACAGAAATGTAAGAAAAACATTTTTTAGCGTTCAATGAAGGAAAAAATCACGTATAGGTATTTGAAAGCACTTTTAATTTGTTGTGCATTTGAAGAAAACATTATTGGTAATAGCGTTGTAGTTATCATTGAGCTTTATTTATACAGTAACTATAGAAAACATGTTCTCAGACACATCTTTGTTAATGAAAGTACCTTTAGGTTTTTTCCGAGATATTTCGATTTCACTAAGAAGGTTTAGAAAATAGTATTAAATCCGACTTTATTATATTGCCATAAGAAAGAATGAAAAGTATTTAGAATGTATATGAAAAATGTTTAGAATGTATAAATAATTAATTAAGGTGTGTATTATTTATGTAGGATATTTTAGAATTAAATTTAGATGATGTTTACAATAAATTAATATATTTTCTCATGTTAACATTAAGCTAATTTATTAGATGTAAATTATCATTATAGGCGTAAGCAAATCATCAAAGGGCCCAATATGTGTGGTAAGCATTTACTGTAGATGTCGACCGTTTTATTCAAATATACAACGATGGCGACTTTGCCGTATAGCAGGTACGGTTTTGTATTGAATTTGTAAGTTTCCGACAATACTGTCAAAGGGTTCATGAATTACATATCTCATCGTTTGGAGGCATCTCATTGAACCCTGTAGTGGGTATATGGGTGGTAGTGTAGTGGGTATCTATCTTGCATCAAAACATTTACATTTTTTTTTCTATGGGACTTTACTAGGATAGCTAATACCCTAGTGACCTACACTGTCATATTAACCTAACACCCCACACAGGAACTAGGTGCCATGCCAGGACTTTCCTTATATTGCTCGGCTTCATTGAACTGGATGGAAAACACGGACTATTTTCATTGCCATTTCGACCACTTTCCATTAAGTGCGATGGTTCTAATCTGGGCGCGATTAACCCTACCTTGGTGGTAGTAAGGAATGGGACCTATGGGTTAACGTGGAATCCGCTCCTTGAAAACGGTCATCCGTCCAGCCGACTGCGGACATGTTTTCGGTTTTACAGCCACTTGGTACGTAAACAACGAATTGAAGTGGTCTTTACCAGTGATCAGGTCGTATTAAAATGGTCGGCCCAGTGGTAACGGCAAAACATTGCACATATTACTTATACAGAGAACCCGTTCATATATCTATATCTCTTGTCTTGACATTTCGATGTGTAAACTCCAGTGAGATCCTGATAGATGTTAGTACTGTTGGGTTGCTGTTTAAGGCGAAAACACAAAAAGTTAAGTTTTCCTCTTATTCAAACAATTTCCAAAATGTATGTCACCAGTTAATTAGCTAAGTGGTGCCATCTGTTGACAAAGGTCGGTCTTCGGGCAAATGCTTTTCGCAGTAAATATTAATTCTATGCGCCAAAAAATATGGCACTTTTGATGCTGGTTTACAATATAACTATCGGTGAGTCTATCGGTGTTTGCCTTTCAGGGGGTCCATTCAGAGCAAGAGTGAGTTCGAGTTCGGGAGTGAGTTAACCTAAAAATAGTTGGGAAATATATTATTATTTAAATAACGGAACCGTTATTTATACTTCCAACGTATTTACGGGAGAGACCAGATTTTTACCTAACTGTAATGATGTTCAAGAAGTGTGGAAACATCAACTATTTAAAAAAGTGAGTTGATATTTAGTAACGAATTCGAACTCACTCTTATCCTGAATGGACCCCCAGTGCATTGCAGCTGCAGGTACTTCATTAAAGGGAAAGTCCTGGCATGGCACCTCGGCAATGTGTGTTGGGTTAGCCATCCATGTAAGATTCTGCCTAAATCATTGATTGAAAGCAAAATTAGACCTGAGTGTTTGAATGGACTTAAATATAGGTTCAAAATGTTCATAGACCGAGTGTGAACTGTGTGCCTCGAAATAAGTCTGTCTGCATTGAATACAATAAACATTGAAATTGTGCCTCGTTGAAGTGTTAACGCTAATATTAGTACTTAGTGTGGTTGTTAGTAGAATTATTAGACTTTACTAAAAAATTGTTATGGAATACATTAAAAAAAATTGCTCTCTCCTCAACTCAGCAATAGTGTTTAAACTAATGGCGACTATGTCCCATTGTAGGTCCCATTTTAAAGATTTAGAAGAGATGTCAAGGTCATCTTTTTCATCCATATTCTCATGGATCGTTGGTTTATTTATTTATTAATGTATTTATCAGTTACTTGAAGTAATCATGGCAATCTTTGATGCTAGTTTGCATTAAAAAAAAAAGATTTAAAAATATTTTCGTTGCCAGGTTTTGTGATGTCCTCTAACAGATTTCGTGCCGTGCTAGATGCTACATTTGTAAGAAATAAATAATTTATTGAAAAAGAATAGTTTTATTACTCGGCCTCTGGGCGTTGATGAGGGCATAGTTGATATCTTCAACATATCATTTTATGACTAAGAACGCTATCGAGTAAGCTCTAACGAAAACGCGATATCGCCTTTAAAATATTTTTGACGGGCGATTTCGCCTTCCCGATAGCGCTTACTCGATAGCGTTCGTAGTAGGAGGCCTATAGACCATATCCTCAGGCCATGTCCACGGTGCATCTGAATTTCAATTTGTGTAATTTCAGAAATAAAAATTGATCTGGTAATTCGTCTGGAGGGCTGATTTATCAATCCTCAGATAGTACTTATCGGACTGATAGTACAAATTCACGTTGCTCAAAAGATGGATAGTCATTGCCCGACAATTATATTTTCTATCAAAATTATCTGACTATAATTTTACTAATAAACATATGAACTTACTATATCGAATGGATAACCAGAAGCATAAATAAATCTGTCAAATAGTTATCTGGCTGTTTATCTGACTATTGAAAAATCAGCCCTCAATTACGTTACCCAAAGAATTTATCGCTTATTTTCCTGTTCGATATAGTGCTTCCTCAAAAAATTTAATAAAAAATAAAATAACCGACTTCAGAGAAAAAGCACTAAAAGGAAAAAAAATAATTGCCATTTTCGGTTATTTTTTTTTGTTAAATTTATTTTTATTTGTTAATTTTTAGTGAATCTGAAGTACACTAACTAATTTGTACACGTCCTTTCCAATACAAAAAGAATGATCGATATCAGTTGGCGTTATATTGAGTTATTCGTTCGTTTGTCGCGCACATACTTAATACAAATTTAAGACTTTTATGACTTTCTCATGGATATCATTGTCAGAACTAAACCAAATTAAAATGGGACCACATGGGAAGCACAAGCTTTCAAATAGAAAAATAATCATCAAAATCGGTTCACCCAGGCGAAAGTAATGAGCAAACATTAAAAAAAAAAGCAAAAAAAAAACATACAGACGAACGGCAAGAACCGAATTGACTACAGCCATGCCCTGTACCAGCTCACCAAACATTTGCTTTAACAAGCAAATATACAAATATGCAAATATAGCCAATAACAAGACAACGCAGAGCCTGTAGTCCCAGTTGTCACCTAAATTGGTGTTAATGCCAAACTGAACGACTGGCGTTTTCAAATGTATGGAGAAATTTAAGAGCGCGGCGCAGTGGGCGTTAAGGATGTTCCGACCCATACAATGTTTTTTTTACACAGAACTCAAAAAGTATTGCACTTTAAGGTACGAATTCGTCAAAAATATTAAATATAGCCATAGTAGTTGCAGCGAAAACCTATTCACAATTTCAGCTTTAATGGTTTCGTTGTAATTGCCGATTAGAATTTTTACACCGTTAGATGGTGCTGTTAAATAAAAATCGTATTTAAATAAATTGTAACAAAACCAATAATCCTGAAATTGTGAAATTGTTTTCGCTGCAAGTAATATGACTATATTAAACTTTTATTATTAATTTGTGGCTTAAAGTGCAATACTTTTTGCGTTATGTGTGCAAACAACTTTATATGGGTCGGAACTAACATTTGCGAGTCCGAGTTTGACTTGACAGCTTACCCACCGCCTGCGTAAATACGTCGACGTTGCCTTTTACGCCGACTCTGCGTTTTCATACAAATCGGAAGTTCGAGTTTGACTTTGACAACTTGTAATCGTAACGTAACGTAAGTAATCGATTAAATATGACCTTTAGTTGCATTTCTCGCATGGATCGAAATGTAACTAAACGTCAGATTTAATCATTCACCTGTTCACCCGGCGTGGTAATTTACCATGGTAAACGAGTATCCATATGCGAAATCGTATGCGAACTGACTGATCGGCGCTCCCGTCAGTTTGTATTATCACTATAAAGCTGTATTATTATATATTATGTATTATCGCTGCCACTGAGTGTGCAGTTATCAGCTGTATTCGGTCTCTACACCTGACCTTACTCGTTGGCTTCTATCAATTGTTTCGTAAATCCTTACTTAAACTGTACACTGGTTCTGATAGCGAACTAAATATACTCGTAAATATCGCTCTAAGTCCAAAATGGATATTTGTACGATCTGATATTTTCTTCAAAAGACAATAATTACTAGAACATGCTGAAGACTACCGATATACCCTGATGTGGGTCCTTGTGATCTTAAGCGCGTGGTTGGAATCTATGCTGATATGTATCCCTCCCCCAACCTTGGCGTCGACGAATATTCTACATTCTTCAAGTATATCAGCAGGGTGACGAATAGACTGCGCGTTGAGCTTCCTACGGCTGAAATTGTGATGCTGGACGACTGCAACCCTTGGCGTCAGGAGCGGCTTGCCTCACATCGGTAACAGTGCACCGATCACGCTGTTTGCAACTTGGCAATAGCCCATAGATTGTCACAGGTATTTCTAGGTTATACCCGAATTCTGACAATATTTTGTGTGAAAACGCAGGTTTTTGAACGTAGTACTGACCTCAGAACCTACAGAATACAGTGTAACCTCTAAAGCGCCGCTTGGAAGGTTTGAACTGCCTGGTGTCCTGTGCATTACTCGAGAGTTCGGTACCCGCAAAGTCGACACAATGAGAGCAATTAAGTTGGGCCATCCCCCTCAACTTCCCATACAAACGGGAAAAGAAGATCACGCCCATATTTCAGAAATCCAAAATGTTGCTCAAAATAGCTTTATTTGATCGAATTAGATGTCTGTATGCAGATGCATTGTAAAATGTTGTTAGGTTTCTAAGTTATAAGGTTCGAAAGTTCGAGTTTTACGCGCGTTTTATACAATAACTTAGGAGGTGGATTACTCAACGATAAAATAAGAACATCCAAAAAATATTAGTCATCAGACATAGCTTTTTTCATGAAGATTTATAATCAATTTGGTTTTTGTTAGATTTTTGACTACAGCGGTCGTAGTTTACTTTTAGCTATAAGTCGTTTTGTAATTAAAATTTTCGTAAATCTTACCAAATCAAACACTATACAAATTGTCTGCGTTGTGGACATGTTGCATCTTACTCATAATGGAGCCTGTCTTTTTCTTTGAAACAGAGAAGGTCCCAGAGCGCTATAGCACGGTTTTGTACCCTGCCCGTGCATGAGTTAGTCCCGCCGGGTTGGGCCACCTTAAGTCCACTTGGCCTGCCTAGCCTCTGCGGAGCCAACGTGGTACGGCACCAGCTCGGCTCTATATTATTGATCTATATATCTATATATCTCTATATTATAGAATATTGATTGCCCATCCACCATCCTCCTCGCGGTTGAGGCAACATTTCGAAAGGCCAAAGACCTTCCCATTGGCAACTTAGATGAGTTAGGATAAATGGATGGAAAGGAGATGTAAGTACAAAAGCCATGTCTATCGAACAGCAATCTGTCTTTATTGTGTCGTCATCCAGATGTCAATAGCAATTATCGTTCATACAGTATTATGAAAGAAATTAAATACATTTTATCAATATTGTTATAGTATGTAGTTTGGTTTGAATATGTGTTACAGCTGAAGTGAGTAATGTATATAGTATTTTTAACTATTTTAACTATAGATACAGAAATGGAGAAACATGAAAACCTGCGGGTGCGATGTGCGATCGCTAGGCGCATGACGTCAGCTGCGGATGGCTAGACTAGTGGCAAGAAAATAAACTAGATTACTACAAATTTGTACTCAATTATCAGTTTGGGTACTCACAACTCTTAATTAATTAGGAAAACAATATTGTTTTAACAGCTACAGAGCAATTCTCAGGATCTCCTTTGGAGACAATTGCACATGTCTTTTTTTTTCCTATGGATCAAGGGAACACGCCTCAATACCAGAGTAGGTTAGGAGTATTCGGATTAAAGGGTAATCGTTCTAATAAACAGAGTATTAGGGCCGAGTGCTCGAAAGTACAAACAATGAAAATCAATGACAAAGTATGATCAAACACGTCACTTTGTGTGGACAGTATGGAAGGAACTCTATGCGCTTCACTAAAAGTGACGTGTTTGAACATTGATTAACTTAGCCGTTTCTTCGTGCAACCGGGGCTTAGGACCCGGCTGGTCACCGTTGGAGTGTACCATGGCAACACGGGTCTTCAACAATATACACAACTGAATAGGAGTGAGGAGCGGGGCTAGGACTACTTTTAGTAAAGCAAGGTCAAGGGACTCACTTGGGTGCAGAAGAGGTCAACGGAATTGCCCTAATAGTCGAGCAAGGCATAGGACTCGGTTTAGTAGCAAAGTAGATGTGAGGAACTCGCCTCAGCTTAGTGACTTCGTGGCGAACTCGCCTTAGTAGCATAATAGGAGTGTGGAACTAGCCTTTAGTATCATAATGGACGTTATGAATTTGCCTTAGTATTCGAGTAGGCCTGTGGAACTTATCTTACGACCGTGGTGCGAAGAAGCACCTGGACGGCCGGCATGGTTTTCGCAGCCCCCCTGAATTTTCGAAAACCCATGGGCGTCGTCGGGCAACTTTAGGTCCTGGCGTATGCCATATGCTGCGCTCAATATAAAAAAATTTGATAGTTATTGATAAAAACAATGACAACTGGGGAACTTGCTTTAGTAGCATAGTAGATCCGGAGAATTACAATATGAGTGTGTTGGCCGACCTGCAATGATGTCAGCGAGCGCACATCGCACGAACTATTTGGATCTGTGACCTGCTGCTCGGGTTCGGTGGATGTCTGAAGTCGATAAAAAATTTCCTCGTATAAATTTTGCGTGCGTCCAAACTTTCATCTTATTAAATTTGTCCTCGTTTTTCATTTTTGAAAATATAAATTTTGATAATATTTCTTTTTTTCCTAAATATTTAATCCAAATAGTTTTTTTTATCATTAATAGGTATTTACAATTTTTTCAACAGCCGAAAAATATGTTCAATTTATAATATTTTTTAACGACTCTTGTTAAGTAGTAGGTAACAGTACAAATATTAATGATCACAAGTTGGTTTTCATTGGTCATTACGATACATTACAAAGTTGATTCTTACTTACTTAAATGCTAACAACTTAGATAACGTTACTGATTCCTAAAGTTACGGTTATTTAGAATATTTACATACAGAACAGTTGTAGTTAAAGGTGCTTCGAAACGCTCGATGTACTGTCGTTCACTCTCAAGCCTATACACCAAAAATAGACACAAATTCAAGGTCTCTTTCCGTCACATTGACGTCAATCATAGAGGAAAAGGGACTTAGGGTTTTTTTCTCTTTCCAGTGTATGCATATGAAAGTAGACGACCGAACATGCAGGTTAGATGGTACCAATATCACATAATAAGGATAAATATTAATTGTGGAGTCCAGAATCTTCACATTTAAAAACATAATGTCATTGGAAAAACAATAATTAATAAGAAATGCATGATCAAAACCGTTCCATTGACTTCACTTTCTCTTGAGTAATGCTTTTTTTAAATAGCCGCCATTTTATTATGCGTTGAAGAACCATCCGCCTTTTTGCGTCACTTCAATAACGCTCGATTAACATTTCCGTGCCAAATGCCGAAACTCGAAGTTATCTTTTGCATAAACATATACATCGTTGACGGAAAATCTACGTTTAACATTTGCACAAAAGTGTTAATCTGGCAGAATATCTTAATTTATTTACAGTTTTATATGGATGGTTTTAGATTTTGACACCACATATCTAGGTATATCAGAACTAGTATTATGCATAGCTCCTTTAGTTATATATATTAAACTTGACATGGGTTAAATTAGATTTCTTCTTTTGACAACCCCGTTTGCAATGTTGGCTTAGTTGCGTTACCGAATTAGATTCATATTTATGTTGCATGGCTTCATGAATTATGAGCAAATCCAAGAGTGATTTAATTTAATTTTAAATTTCATTTATGAGAATATTAAAATCTTGTGTACTCATGAATACAGAGCAATGAAGCATTATGTAGTTAAGCCAGTGTACGTTCATAGTAACATCGTTTCTCCATTACTTATCCGAAGCCATGTTTGGTGCAACACATAAGTGTAAAAGGCTCAAAGTTGATAATTAAGTTTCCGTGTAGTTACGTACACAGATGGTATGCAATCATTATTTCTGCTTTCGGTCTTATAAATACGCTAATTAATCATGAGCTTTCTGTAGGTACTTACACATATGCTATTTGATCATAAGTGTCCTTGTAGGTACCTACACATATGCTATGGGATCATTAGCTTTGATCATTAGCTTTCTGTAGGTACTTACACATATGCTATTTGATCATAAGTGTTCTTGTAGGTACTTACACATATGCTGTGCGATCATTAGCTTTGACACCTATGATATTTGATCATTAGCTTTCTGTAGGTACTTACACATATGCTATGGGATCATTAGCTTTGACACCTATGATATTTGATCATTAGCTTTCTGTAGGTACTTACACATATGCTATTTGATCATAAGTGTTCTTGTAGGTACTTACACATATGCTGTGCGATCATTAGCTTTGACACCTATGATATTTGATCATTAGCTTTCTGTAGGTACTTACACATATGCTATTTGATCATAAGTGTTCTTGTAGGTACTTACACATATGCTGTGCGATCATTAGCTTTGACACCTATGATATTTGAACATTAGCTTTCTGTAGGTACTTACACATATGCTATTTGATGATAAGTGTTCTTGTAGGCACTTACACATATGGTGCGATTATTAGCTTAGATATTATAACTTCGAACCTTTTCCACTTATAGTATTAAACCTGAAGCCTGAGTCCTCTAATAGATAAGTCCACCTTCGAACGTTAGCGTTATGAGATAACATTTGGTATAGTTTTGTGTGATTCTGGGGTTATCTCATACCGCTAACGCTGGAAAGCGGAGTTATCTATTAGCGGACTTTAGGCTCGTGACTTACGAATATAAGCTATCATTAGCTTTCTGCCTAGGTTCTTACATATCTCTATGCCATGTGATCGTTCTATTTCTGTGTTGTGCTAACGCTGATGCTATTTGATTAGCTCCCCGCGTAGTTCCTACTAAAAGCTAAGTTTCATATTATCTGACTGACTAGTATACTAAACTATTTCCTTTTAAATTTGTGACCACAACAGGAAATCTTGAGATTAAAGGATGTTCAGTTCTTCTGAATAAATATTTCTTAGATTTGCAGAAATAAATACAGCGTATCTAAATGACCTATATTCGGCATAGTGATCCTATCTAGCTTACAAGGGACCGAGTAGGCCTCACTCAGGCTACATTAGTTCGATAGAGACTAACTACCTTAGTTTCACAATGAACATCTACATTTTAAACACGTGGAATTTGATTACCTAATTAAACATAACGCTTCTGCTACTTAGCACTATCGTAAAAGAAAATAAATAAATTAACTTATGTTTATTAACAAACAAAGAAGTAACTACAGACATACATTATTTACAAAAATAATTACAACTCTACAATCCTATATATTTTGCACATACCATTATTAAGAGTTTGGGAGTCTATGAGAGGTTCGTGGAATTCAAATCTTGCGATTTGTATTGTTGTACGCTCAGCTCCTACAAAATTGAATGTCAGATGAATATTCGGGCAAGCGAGATGCACCGTATAGTGTATGTGATCGTATATATGTGAATGCAAACATCGCAAATTTGAAATATGTTTAGTTAACTTTATGACAAGTGGAACAGGCGGTGCCAAATTCTAATATTTAGGCTTCAGTATAATTTAATAAACAAACTAAGCCGGATTGGCAGATTCCAGCTTATGGATAAACATATCGATAGAAGCTGCTTTAGACCGCACAAGTTAAATGAAACATTATTGACGATTATTACAGATTAGAAATAAAAACGCACAAGAAAAATTGGTTCTAATCTAAATGTAAAAATGCCGTGTTATCAATATATTTAATTCATTCCTAAATCAAATGAATTGCCAAGCAAAAATAAAAGGCAGGTTCCAATTTACAACAAAAAAAGAAAAAAAAAATGCCAACCGTCGCCAAAGAATATACAATTATTCGTGGTGCCAAATCCGAGATTCTTTACTCTTCCATCAGTATGTTTTTTCGTAAATACCAAGGTTACTTTCCAAGCTTATTTCCTACTATAGGTCCTCGTGTCTCACTACCTAGATTAACTTACCCATCTCAATTTAATAGCGGGAAAAATCTCCACGGAATCTACATTTATCGCTCGTAGGTAGTTTCCGGAGCGAAGTAGGGACCTGCCGACAAGCTTGACCTACGTTTTTTGCAATAGGTGTCATATTATAAACTCCAAGCTCTTAATGTTAATCTTATAAACGCTCCTTTTCTTAGAAAAGGAGCGTTTCCACAAAGTATTTATTGACGAAACCGTTGGGCACATGCCATAACTTCACTTCTTAACAAAGTCTCGTTCTTTGATCACTTCGAATCGCATAGCTTCCACGAAAGCTTCTAATTTAATCAAAACAATATCAAAACACGAAGGTTTTTACACGGCGTAATTCTGCACACTCCTGTTGACAGGCGAAATAATGGCCGCCGTGGCGTTGCGCGTCGTGTCAACTGTCAGCATATTGAGTTATTCTGTGATTCTCCTCGCGCGCTTACACCATGCCCTTGGACATCATTCGCACCGTGTTCTTGAGTGCCTGCCGCTTGTTGCAGAACCATATCCGGATAACCTCGCGCTCGTAGCCGAGCTGATGCGCCAGCCCCGTTATCTCCGTGCCTGAGGAAGAAACGGTGTGTCAAATACATCGAGTTAGAAACGTCTAAATTTGTCATCTGATTTACCTATACGTGATCGCTTAATAAAGACGACGGCATTTATATATTTCGCAGTGTCAAAGCAGCTGATTAGAAATGACTCTATTTTAAAAAATAAATGTGTAATGTGTGATATGTATTTTAATTTCACTAGCAATTACGTTAGGCTTCAACAAATGCTAATACACTTGTGTATTAGCATTTGTTGAACACCGCGGGTTCGAATTCCAGTGCGCATCTCTTTCTTTCTTTGATATTTGAATGCATCATTGAATCCATTTAAACTGTATGTTAATAGGCGGTAGGCTCAAGCCCGACCAGGTCGATACCATCGCATTGGATAAAATATGGCCATGACGGCAGTAATGGACTTTAGAATTAAAGTAAACATCCTGGTATGGCACATAATTCCTTCGGGCTAATTTCATTGTTTGTTAACAGCCATTAACGCGCAGTTCTACTAAACATATATCTTGTATGAGCTTCAGGGCGGTAGCTACCTGATGGATGCGTGTTCCTTTCGAAGTGAGCGTTCAGCAGCTCGAGCGCTTGAGGCGTGAAGGACGTCCGCCGCTTGCGCTTCTTGCTCGGTTCCATGCCGATGAAGTCGGTCAGATGATTCTGCCCGGACGCGTACCTGCGGGCAGGGGACGTGTAAATATGTCACTGTCGCAAACATTTTAATATCGTTTACTGTGGAAAGTATATTTCGCCTTGTCGTATGTCTAAGGAGGTTTGTTTGGGGCAGAACAAGTCCCTCTGAAAGCCCCGGTGAGTCGATAGTTAGGTAGAAGGACTCATCCGTAAAGCGGTAGCGTAGCCACGTTTTAGTAGTAATACAGTGACGGTAGCGCCGGCCAGTCAGTTCGCCTACGAATTCGGGAAGTGGAAATATAATATTAGTTGCACTAAATGGCGTCCTATGCAGTTATTACGTGTCGTTGGAACTAGAGAACATCAGGGGTGAGCGAATTCGTAAGCGAACTGACTAGCCGCGCTACCGTCACTTTATTATGTATTTATCACTACAATTTACAACGTGGATACGCCACTCATGTATTCCTTACTCGATGGTTAAAATTAAAGATTTCAAAACATGAGCTGCCCGTAACATTTGAATAGGGTTTGATTTTCTAGTAGAATCATAGACGTCTTAATTATTTTCAATGGTGTTTTTAGTGTTCATATTTTATTTCAGTTCGGAAGTATATTACTTTGTTATCAACCAAACTGTACTTACTTTAAAACATCTGTTATTAGAAAGCGCTGCGTTACGTGCCCGCGTTTACCAACTCATAGGATCGACACGAGAACTATGTATGTAATTACAATCACGTATTTTCATATCGCTACACTGAAATGAGACATCATTCCTAACCAATTTACTTTCACGGCTATCCCCGTCAATATAACAAATCAATAGCGAAATTGTCTCTGTTTCCGGAGTAACGACAGGAAAATACGTGTCCGTAGCTACCCATACTGTTAACAATCCCCTTGAATGTAAATCACCCGGACTTACAGACTTACATTTTAGTGCGTCTCCGTGATTTGACAATATATTAGAAATTAAAATCAACGATCATGCACTAAAAGCGGTAAGAATGTTCACCTACAGTAGGTGATCAGTAACTGATCTCATCTGTATGTTAAGCTCCAAATCTAGGAAGCTCAAAATATGTAGGTAAGTATAGAACACTAATAACGTTTGAAATGAATACAACAATAGATAAATGCAGGTTCTACAAGCAATCAAGCAGCGAAGAATGGGACAAAACAGATTCCTAATTACAGGGATCTGTCGGTAGGAACGGAGCTGGCTTCATAAAAACTGCGGCCGGATCATTAAAATGACAACGAGAGACCCGCCGTTGCAAATGAGGTGCTCCTTAGTTAGAGAGCTCGCAAACAAGCAAATTTGCAAGTTAAGCGACTGGCAACCCGCGTCGCTGCTACTGAGGGAATCTGATAAATATATTTTAATGGCCGCCGGTATTCAACAAATGCCATCCGACTGCACTCGATGACGAGGAATTTATGAAGCCGAAGAGGATGAAACATTGATAATGTCTCAAGTATCCGAAGTTGCAGTGAAAGCTGCGTAAGCAATACCGATCCAAAAGAAAAAGGCAATTAATAAAGTAATTAGTCCAGATTTGAGAAATATGTCGTGCGGCGGGACAAAAGACTTGCTCGGGTCTAAGCGAATAATACAGAATATCAAGCCAATTTTCGATGTGCAGAAGAAACACAAACACTATGACAGCAAGTATTTACCTGTCCTCCGCCTCCTTCATCCATTGTTCCAGAACCGGTTTGATTTTCTGCGCGCTTTTTGGTGTTATATCCAATTTCTCAAATCTGTATCGAACATAAATTCTATGTTAATTGAGTTACATCTACACGCATGGCGCAGGGTACAGCTGGAGAACCGCAATCGGCTGTCCAAATCGAAAATTATGCGGTGACTACGCGTGGAAAATTCAGGACATTGACATAACGAAAAAAGAGCAAATTAACAATTTCAAATCAACAAATTGGATAAGACAATGGCCCATTTAGTCCAAACTAGTGCAGGCATTAAGCGAAATCGAGTCAGTAAGGCGTGAAGAAAATAATAAAACAATGTAACGTTTGATGTAAAACGAAAGGTTTCATCGTATGCCAATGCCCTGGCTTTTGAATTGCTCAAAGTACAATAGTAATGAAATAATTTATCATGCCAGATGAAAAATGTAAAATAGTATTAATATCCAACGCACAATAAGCGATAAGAAACACACCACGCTCTGTCTGCGAGGCTGCGTTAACATTTAACTACACGCGGTCACTTTTAACGCAACCCATACGTCTTAACATCAAAATGTTTTAGTGCGAGGCGTTTGAATGATTGTAGTTTTGATTTAATTATCGTCGTATGTAAATATCGTGCATGTGTGAAATGTGTGGCAAGAAGTTATTACCGGGAGAGGCGCAATTAGAAATTGTATCATTAGAGACGTTGATGCGAGATCCAGATAAGATAGACGCGTTGAAACATTTTGATTTTAAGACGTTTTATAACATAGAAGCGTGTTTATAAAGTTAGGGCTGAATAATCTGTCTCTAATTCATTAATCAACGAAAGCTTGGATAGGTAAGTTATAGCTGTGGGTCGATCACCGTTTTTGGTCACAAATGATAGATTAATTTCAGCTTTTCTAATTCTGACGTTCATTGTTCATCAGTTGACCGAATCGGTCAAAATCGTCCCACAACTAGAAAGTAAATAACTTCGATATGAAGAAAAATCGGAAGAACATAGAACAAAACACATACATGTTTTGTTGTTGTGTCGACAGCTGGGCAGCTAACATCTGCGAAGCCAGGGCACTGGGAACGAACAATCAAAGGCAATGTTTTATTCTTCTTTTCAAATTTAATTCATTACTCCGACACACCTATGGAATGTAACATCGTGAAATACCTTGAAGATCTCGTTGAAGATAGTGGGAGTTATGAGACGGAAGCAGAACACCTGGTTTTTCAACTCTCTCGGGGCGGGGTTGTATTACGCATTGATGGAAGAGACGGATTATCTGACGATGTTTTGTATGGATAATCAGAAAAACCTCATCCAACAGAGACTGGAAGAATTATGGAAATCAAGAAACTTTACTGTTCGTCCAAACTTTGGTTCCGTTAAGTAGTCGTCTGAAGTGTAAAATTACTAAAGAAGAGCTCCAAAATTGAACTTAGATGTTTTGGCTTACCGTGTCATCTTACAAAACACCAGTACATACATCATGATACATTATCTTATTTAGCAATTAGTTCTACTGCCATATTGCAATAAAAAAGTTCAGGGCACAGAGAGCCACAAATAAATGCAATGGATAACGTGGGTGTGCTTAGATGATGATAGATAAGTATGTACTTGTACACCTATTTAGGTTGCCGCTGTTGATTGACGCTTTGGTATTTGAAGAATTTGCACCGACGACGTTGACACATGGCTGACATGACATTGCTACCTTGTTGAACAAGCAGGTCGAAGCTTCGAAGAATGACTCACGTCACGTTTTTATAAAACCGTACTGTCCTCTTTTAATGTAACTAAAAAAATAAAAAAATATTGTTCTCAAGAAAATTGTATTTTTTTTCGATACATTTTACGATACATTTGATCACTTAACTCTCCATACCTAACCCTAGCTGACAATTTTACCACACCTAGCCTTATCTAACCTAACCTTACCTTACCGAACCCGACCCAATTTATTTGTAAGACGTAATTAACAACTATAGAGCCAGCCATACAAGGGTTAAAACAGACTCGGCGTTACGAAAATATGTCGCAGTAATTACGAAGAAACATGTCGGTTCCCGCGCTATAATTGAATAGGTGTGATAGGTATTGATTTTGTCATTATGTCAAGCAATTAGTTACTTAATTAGATGTAGGCAATCGCCTACAAGTTGTGACGCGAAAGCCGCGGGAACGCGACCCGCTTCCATTCATTACGCCGGAATCGGGAAAATTGAAACGAAACGAACCGGCAGCGAGCAAGGAAGTGCGGCAGTGGCGAATGAAAGTGATGCCGTGAAGCGGCAGCAAGAGCGATAGAAAAGGAATGGACGTGATACGTGCGCTCCAACCGTGTGCCAAGAGGCAACTGTCATACAACGAGCCCATATTATTTATACCAAACAACAGAACTATGAGAAATGTGAAGCAGAAAAAACCTATCTTATCGTATGTGAAGGTTCCAATCAATTATTTACGGTATTTCTTTGTAAAACAGATAATAACGATTTTAGCGTCACTTTTAAGGAGAGTGAACTATGAACATCTCGTGTCCACTGCTTTTTGACGTTCTTGAACTGCAGTGTAGCCACGTATTAGCTATTGGTAATGCACTGATGATAGTAAGTTCGCTCAGGAATACGGGATGCGCAACATCGAATTTTCGTTGCGCTAAATGGCGCCCAGGGCAGTTCTTAGGTCTTCTAACGTGTCTTTGAAACCCGAGAACATCTGTAGAGAGCCAATTCGCAAGCGAAATGACTAGCCGTCAGTGTTTTTAGCGGCACGTTGCTTAGTGGCGCAAGTGCTTGCCTTGCATACAAGAGTTATGGGTTTAAATCCCAGCCCCGTTCATGCACTTCAACTGCAACATTATTTATCTCTTTCTCTTTCTGAGTTGGATAAGTTCATTTAGTCAGGAATGCGAGCAGGTTCTTGATTCGGAGTCCATGTAAAACTGTAGGTCCCCTTCCTCTATTAGGTGATAGGGATAAGCCCCCCGGGTTGGTACCGTCGCTTTGAATAATAAGCGAACAAACTAAGTCGAAGCGGCAATCGTTTTAATCCAGTTCAATGGAGCCGTGCTCTTAAAGGAAAGGTCCTGGAATGGCACCTAATTCCTTCGGAAATGCGGTGTGTTGGGCTGTATATCATGACTGTGGGGGTTGTATTAGCCATCCGTGACTAGTAACATAAAAAAAATATTTTCACTAAACAGTGGCGACTCCACGATCCACGGATGTGTTTCGATCGCCTCCCGTCCTATCTCACTCGTTGTCGGTCACGGAAAAAGCGCCGCCCCCGCCCAGATATAGCTCCAACTTTTTAATATCACTAATTGAAGTGATTTGTAAAACAGCATGACTCCTTTCGCTGCTTACAATTCGTTTAATTAATTACCATTTTGTCGACTTCCGCGGCTTACTCCGTTTTTTGTCCGCGCCCCGGGCGACGCTTGTACAGTCCGCGCGATCTAAGAATGCTACGCGCCTTTTGCTTGGCCGAAACGACATCGCCATACATTCTTATATGTTGCCTGACCATAAAACGACACTCGAGGACCTGTGCTTTGTGATTAATCCGCATGACGACTGATAGGTTTAAAGTTTCGATGGTAAGAAACATGACGTTTTTTTTTCAAGCGAGATCGAATTTAACGTGAAATAAAAAATATTCAAATAAATTAAATCTAACTATTAAAGTTATGAAACAAATTCTTAATTTAATTATGTACGTTATTACCGTATCAAGAAGCATTTTTTTTTCCTATTTTGAAAAATGTACAATATAAAGTACTATAATTGGTATGTTTAAATGAATTTGTTCATCTCGAATATTTTTTTTGTGATTTAACTATAATATTTTAAAATTTTCACATTTTATGTTTACATGTGATGCAACATTACTTGTTGCCAAATTTCTTGATTCTGGGCCAACGGGAAGTGCCCTCTAGTTTCATTTGTGAGTGTCAAAATATGCGGATTACAATTAAACAGCCGTATTTTTTATAGCGTTGACGTAGAAGCTTGATATTGTTACAGCTCCAAGGAACCAAATTCCTTAAAATTTGATGTTTATTTCAACTTTATACGTCCATGCGTTACTGTCTTGAACTAAAACATAATTAAAAAAGGGTCTTGAACGAAAGACATACACACAGACAAAGAAAAGACAACGAAGTGATTCTATAAGGGTTCCTTCTTTACTTTTGGCACCCTGCGTTTACGAGGAATTAGCAACGTTACTAAAATGGTATATGGCGGCATTTGTTTTAAGATTACATTTTTTTTATTGTAAATAAAGATGAAAGTATAATACACATTTTTTAAAACAAAGTTCTGCCAAACTGCATAGCAGTTTGTTGGCAGAGTGATAGTCTATAGATAGAGTGACATCAAATAGTTCGTTTCCTTAGATGATGTCTACTAAGCTAACCTAAGAAATAATGACCGCGGCCGTTTTCACGTGAATTAAGACGAAGCTCAATCATAGAGTGGAAGAACTATGCATAAATAGATCGTCGTACAATTTCACTCAGCAATAACTGTTGTAGGTTGTATTCACTCGTGGCTATAGCGCTGTGCGCCTGCCGAACCCTAGAGAATGCAAAGTTGTTTCAACGAAAATACGGCTTTGAACCTAAGACAAAACGTGCCCTTGTAAGAAAAAAGGATGTCTGAATACGTTACCAAATTCAAGGATTTAGGGTAGGTACATGTTTCCACAATATTATTAAGTTTTCAGGGAGATATATGACCATACCAGAATTATTGTTTCGATCTCTGCAGCTGTGATTATTTTGGAAATAAAAAAAAAAAATAAGGTACTATCATTTTGAAAGAAATTTGATTAAGAAAGACATTACCAGCTGAAGAATAATTATTTTAATTTACACAATTTTTCATCGGTTTCAAGAGAAGTGCGATGGGGGATAGCGGCCTCAATTTATTAAGATAGAGAAATTGACATGGTATTAAAAGATGCATTACAGCAAAAATACTTTACCATGCATAATGGTCAAATATATTTTCTTTTTTTTTTAAAAGAAAAACGCTTTATTTTTAACAACTCTTTTAGGTTTTTTCGTAGAATTTTCAATATCGATTTAAATTCGTTTTGAACGAAAAGATATACATGCAATCAACATCCAATAAAGAGGGCTTCAAAATGATACTATTCTGCTTTCGATATGATTATTATGAAGGGTAGATGTTTACCCCTTTCGGAGACACTTTTTAGGTTATTTCACGTTATATTATTTGCTTAATTTTGTGATATGAAGACGACGGTTGTATGTAGATATCATTTCATTAATGAGATAAGCTTTGTTGAACATTCAATAAAAATGTTTCCAAGTTGTATTAGTTATTTATTCTTTATATGTTGATGCTTTTGGCTTTTTTAACCCCTTCTGATGTTTTATTGCCTCAATGAGAAAAAGTCATTTTCCATGTCCATGGAAAGTCATGGAAGGGTGGGGGGGGGGGGGGCGGATATTATTAATATAAAATATTTATAATATTTATAAATGCCAAAGACGTGATTTCTTGCAAAAAGTGTGTTCATTCTACTTTTTATTCCGGAAAAAACTTTTCAATATCATCCCAAGCGTAGCCAGGTACCGCAGTAGAATTGTTAATACCTTCAGTGCTTGGGTATATGGGTTTAGACATAGGCCTCCCCCTCCCCCCCCCCCCCCCCGTCAACAGGCTCGGCGCACGCGGGCCGGAACACAGCCGTCGCTCAGCGCCGCGCATAATAAAATCATTAATCCTAACTTCCATTCGGTTAATTAATTATCTGGATGTAATTACTTTTTTCGTATAATTAAAAGCGGCTAAATCGCGCCGCGTCTCCGCGCGTCCGAGCCGATCTTGTATTAGATTAGTTCTACTCTGTGGGGGCCGCCACGTTTGTCTTTATTCGTCGATGGACGCAGTTTGTCGCTGTGAAGGTGGTCTTGTTTTTTTTTTGACGAATTTATGCTTGGCAGTTCAGTGTACAAAAGTACTAAGTTTATGGTTACTCTACACACGATTTGGCAGGGTATGTCATTACAAATCCTATTTTTCAAACTGTCCATATGTACACTCAAATTTATTACATTTTTTCGGGCACAATGCTTAGTTTTAGGTCCTTCGTAAGGGATTTTCATTTTGCAGGTATCTTTAAAGACACCCTTACATGAAATGACAGGCATTTTCATTATCTACTAGGCTAAGCCAACATGCGGAGCCTGGTTTTAAAACCGACGTCCCCGGCTCCCATAGCGGACGCTTTACCACTGCACTGTACTAGCTGAGGTACCCGGCTCCGCTCGGGTCAATGTCATTTCGAATGACCAAACAGAGCCTAAAAAAGATTCTCATTGCCGCGTTTCACTGTTGCGTGTTGTTCTTTTATACTATTTCTAAATGTATTGTTGTAGGAGACAGCAGTATCTACTTTGAATACAAGAAGTATTAATTTTCATACGAATAAATTATAATACTATGAAATTTGTATTTTAAGGTGGCCCTTCCCGGCGGGACTAACTCATTCGCGGGCACGGAACAAAACCGTTACGCACTGGGACCTTCTCGGTTTCAAAGAAAAAGACAGGCTCTGTTATGAGGAGGATGCAACATGTCCACAAACAGACAATGCGCATAGTGTGTGATTTGGTAAGATTTACGAAAATTTTAATTACAAAACGACTTAGCTATAAGTAATCCACGGCCGATGTAGTAAAAAATCTGACAAAAACCAAATTGAATATAAATCTTTGTCTGATGACTAATCTTTTTAAGATCTTTTGATTTGATCGTTGAGTAATCCACCTGCAAAGTTATTAAATAAAACGCGCGAAAAGTTTGATCTATCGGTCCTTATAACTTAGAAACCAAACACAATTTTACAAGATATCTAGTTTGATCAAATTTTGAGCAAAATTTCGGATCTCTGACAAGAAATATGGACATGCTGTTCTTTCCACGCTTGTATGGGGACATGGGCAGGCCCACCTTAAATAAAGTATCGAATTTAATGTTTCATTGTTTTGGCTATAAAATATAGATGTATCAAATCCCGGCTTTTTTTAGAACTATTTAAAATTAATAATTCCTAAGTTTTCAAACCTGCTTAACGAACGCGGTAATCTAAAAAGTATTATAGTTGAGTAGGGTGTTGAAAAAGTTGTAAACGCACCTGCATATAGCGCTCTGGCTGTAGGCGGGCCCCTCCGTGACGGATAGCGCCTGGCCGACCTGGGTCTGCGTGAGGCCGAGCCCCAGCCGCCGCAGCTTGAAGGCCTTCGCGAACTCCTTGATGTCGTCCAGGTTGATGCCGTCGACCACGTTGCTGGACGACTGGCTGATGGTCGGCTGGCCTGAGGGGACGACGGACGGTTAAACGGCACTCGTGCACTTTTAAGAATAAGAGTGGTCCCGATGCATTTTTTCACGGGAAGGATGTAAGATTCGGGTGAAGGATGTAAGATTCGGATTGCATGTAAGGCTGAAGGGTTGAGATAAATAGTCCTAACAGAAACTAAGACTAACTAAAAGTAGAACTTTGTGACTTCAATTTGCATTACTTTTACATTTCGTCCATAAAAAGTGTGTCAAAATTATGTCTTAGTTTTAATTCCGACTATTTATCTCAGCCTTAAAATGATGTTAAGGTGATAAAGTTCCATAGCATCGTTTGAAGCAACGTCTGCACGTCTTTTGTTGTTTTGATAACTTAACTCGTATCCATGATATACGCTTTTTTGTATTTGCATATATATTTAAGAGGATCATGTTACATTCAATGGCTCGTGCCTGAATCCTCAGTCAGATTAGGAAATATTTGTCTGGTATTCTACACGTTAAGTGAATCAATTGAGAGCTACGTCTGTACGTTTTTGTTGTTTTGATAGATTCATCTATATTCGTGATTTACGCATCTAAAAATGTGTATGCAAACACAAAAAGGCGTATATCATAGATACAAGTTAAGAAAAAAAAAACCAAACTTGTAGATGTAGCTCCTAGTTGATTTATATAATGTGCAAAATTAAAAAAAAAAAACTTTAATTTGAGTGAGGAAACAGGCAAGCGCGCCCTTGTATGGCATCGGAAAATTACGCTCTCCATACAATGGTAGTTTACTAATTATTTGAAAAGCACTCTTCCAATTTACTTGATATTTGGTATCTAATATTATACAAGTTTCCAATTTTTTATTAAATATAACAAGTTCATAAGCCGAATGACATTTAAATGAAAAAAAAAGGGAGACACAAGGATTAAGAGCCAAGATAAAATACTTCGTCCAGCGGCTACACATATGGCAGTGTTCCCATCACGCTTGCTGCATTGCCCCTCTGATTATACAAGTAATATCGGTGCCTGCACATTTTTGTTTTGCCGAAAACTTTGAACGGAGTCAAATAACGGGCAAAAGGAAATTCTCACGCCTTAGTAGTGAAACTGGTTATAGGTTCTAGCATTTGTTAACAAATGTATTACTTTAAGAATAGGAAATAATGTAGGTAATTGAAAAAAAAAATACTCTCTCTCTCCAATTATATATGGATAAATTTAATGTATCTTTTATTAATTAATTTCCATGAATATATAATCAGTAACGGTATAATATGTATTCCGTTTGCGGCGACGGTCTGGGGGTAATCGTTATTTTGGTGGAAAGGGGGAAAGCGTTCTGCTTTGCCCCTTTCCACAGTTTCACTTTTTCGTCTGATCCAGGCCAATTTGAAGTATCGCGCCTAATTTTGATTCAAAAACTTCTTTAAAAAACTCTTTTTGTCGCAAACGCACGTGACATAATGTTTTGTTTAAATGTCTTATACCAAAATATAAATACTTCTCAAGTTTATGGAATGATAAAAGAACTCTTACAATTTGCGTGCACTTTTTAACGCAGTTTGAATTTTGATTTAAAGTTCTGGATTTGGATTGGTTGCACAAAAGTCATAATAAAACCAGAAAAGTATATGTTTCTATCGACTTATTCAGTAACAACGCAGACCTAAGGAATAATGGCAATGCAAATTGCACTTCCACACGAGATGGCACACAGGTTAAATGTTATCTCCGGTGTAACTCGGAGCACTTACTTAGAATTTGACGTTCAGAGCTAACTAGTTCGATTAGGTAGAGCAGTTCACGCATACTCTAAACGGAATACCGAATCAGCTAGACCGCTCGGCTCGAGCCGCATTTACCTGGTCCATTTATCTCAGGGCACGGGGAATTATACCCCAGTTTAGTGTGCAATTTCTGTAATTAGTAGACGGAACCGCTTCCTAATTATGCGGAATGTCGTTAGATCACGTCGACACGACGTCTCCGCTCGGCAGACGGGGAGCGACTGCGCCGCAGCGGGGGAGCGACGGAGTGGGGGGCGGCAGGTGACAAATTACTTTTGCCTCTTACCCGCAGTTGCTTGCTAGTTGTCTGTGACGGTTTTTCTAGGGGGAACAAGTTGACAATACTTACTTTCGTTAGAAAGAGGTTTGATGCAGTAGACGATGCAGTGTTTCTTTGCATTTTTTTTTGTTTGTCGTTTTTAGGGTTCCGTACTCAAAGGGTGAAAACGGAACCCTATTACTAAGCCTCCGCTGTCCATCCGTCCGTCCGTCTGTCCATCTGTCCGTCCGTATGTCACAGGGCTGTATCTCAGTAACCGTAACAGGTAGACAGCTGAAATTTTCACAGAGTGTGTATTAATTTTGCCGCTATAACAACAAATAGGTAAGATTAAAAAATAATAAAAATTTAAGGGGGCTCCCATACCAAAAACGTGTTTTTTTTTTACGATGGTACGAAACCCTTTGTGTGCGAGTCCGACTTGCACTTGGCCGGTTTTTTGTTTTGAAAAAATGCATACATTTGCCAATAGATTGCCAATTTAAATAACGGAATCTCTTATTTTTAACGAAGAAAGTATGTATGATTCATAAAATGACCAGAGGTATTTGTAGCTACAGTTCAAAAGTATTTTTAAAATAAATATCTATCTATTGAAGTAATTAAACAGGATCTCGCTTAAGTTCTAGGTGATCTTTTAGAAGGTTGTACTATGCAGTTCGTATTATTTGGTTTGAACCAAACTCGAGTCAGAAAAATGGAGAATAGAAAAACAATATTATAAAAAGTATGATTTCAGTCAAAACGTTAGCAAGTTTCATATAATCAAAATAAATGTAAAGTCTGATCTCTCAGATATTATGATTGCCTAATATCATTATAAAACTATCTGATCTTCTTCGTGAAATTGTATATTTTGAACTCGTCCTCCATTAATACACCGAAGAATGAATTCTCGCAACAGTTGTATAGTTTTGTGTTAAAGTTTTAAAGCGTGGATTGATTAACATGAAGTTATCTTAATTAAAGTTGAAATATTAACACCGACTATGTCTAATCGCGCAAGTTCTATGATAATTATTCTAAAACTTCAATTAAGCTTAATCAAGCGTCGACTGTAAAACGAAGAAATAATTGTGCCGCTAAAAACGAAGGCACAATTATATACAAAATAGCTATTCATAATTTAATTATTCATTAATTCGTCAGCTAACGGTGCGCAGCATGTAAACTCTCCATTATGTGTCATTACACAATTATATTTTCGTTCTTATTACTTCTTATTCCAATTACATTTTAAACTTTCAGTAATATGTATGTGTATTTATTCGAAAACGGAAAAACTGCGGTACAATAAAATGAAATACGTGTACTGTGAGGGAAATTGTGCCCATAAAGATAATTCACATTATTGGGAAGCTTAATAACAAGAGGGTGATTCTGTTAGTTTTACGATAACGCGTCGGCGGTGGGGAAATTTAACCAATTTTCCTGCACGCGACAAACAGCTCGCTATTTCGATTACAAAAATGTCTGCTTGTTCGATTCAATGAAGTCATTGAAGAAAAAACGGCCTCACGATATTCAATACTTTAGTTCATCCGCAAAATTGTTTTTTTTTATAGATAAAGCTGCATTGGGCACTCAACCGCATGTACGATTACATATTTTTATTTAGTTACAAAGAAATAACCTTTTTCACAATGTTACCAAGCCTCTGTTACTCGAACATCGACCTGAATAGACAGAAATGTCTCTTGATTTGGTATCTGTTTCCGTTGAAACGAGACAAAAGTACATAACTGTACGGGTAACAATGCCGTGGAGTCTGACATGCCATCGTCTTTGAAGTTTGCAATCAATTTACTTGCAAAAACACTACACATTACATGCAATATTAGCGCGCGAAATAGTTTACCATGAAAACACTTTCGAATGCATACCTTCACTAGTTACATTTGACTCGCGCGTTGAAGTCTTTCATATGGCGACAATTTTAGCGCGCGCTTTGCGAAAAATAACTTCTCAACTAGACTCAAGGCAATAAAAAATCCCGTGGCCTTTTGTGTAGAAGAACGCGGATTCTCATTTCAGGATATCCTCTTTCTTTGCTACCGAGATTTCAATGCGCATTTTCGTTAAGAATACAGGTCAGGCCATGATTCAAAGGTAGGTCCTCTTCATTTGCTAGGTTAAGCCTGCCTGAGTCGGAACCACTGCATTGCATGACAGATGGTCGAAACGGCAATGAAAAATTGCCATCCAGTGTTTTCCATCCAGTTCAATGTAGCCGTGCTCAGGCAGCCAGTTCCTTCGAGAACCATACACGGCTAGTATTATGACAGTAGGTATGATATTAACCATTTACGATCAGTTGCATAAAAACAATCAAAGGAAGTTTGGTTAGAGCTCCGGCGTCGGTCTTTGACACATCAGCTGTCTGCTGGACTTTGAAAAAAAAAACCGGCCAATTGCGAGTCGGATTCGCACACGAAGGGTTCCGTACCATCGTAAAAGATTTATCCAAAAAAAAAACACGTTTTTTCTATGGGGTATTTAATTTTAATATTTTTTCCATTTTATTTGTTGTTATAGCGGCAACATAAAGTCATAATCTGTGAAATTTTCAGCGGTCAGCTGTGACAGACGGACGGACGGACGGACGGACAGCGGAGGCTTAGTAATAGGGTTCCGTTGGCACCCTTTGGGTACGGAACCCTTAAAAAATTGCAACGACATGAGAGTGAACGAATTTTCGGTAAGTATTCACAGTATGGATATATGACTTTTAATTAACTAATCATATGTAAGTTAGTAATCTATTTTAAGACATATTACCTATAAGAACAATTGAAACGTTCAGAACGTGAGTATCACTAACGACCGAGCAAGAAAACCTTTTGATCGCGTTTCAATTGTTTCAATTACTTAGTAAATAATCAACCAACTAAAGTAACGGGCGTCTAATCCACATGTGAACTGTATTAATTCACCAATTACGGACAATTCCAAATAATTATTCGTGCCACAAACTGTCTGGCAATCAATATTAGCGATAAGTCACAAGGACAAAGAGTTGTAGCCTGTTGGCTGATCTTATTCTTTTTCTATGTTTCTTCTCACTAAAAGATATGTTTTATTAGGACATTTCGCTACACATAAAATGAAAAAAGATTGTTTGCATGGCACAGATAAACGAATTTCCTTGAATAATTATTTAAAGTAAAATATGGAACAAACGCTGCTATTTAGAAAAACAGCATATGTATGCTGTTTACTGAAAACCAATAATTAATACAAATATAAATAAACATTTTCTAAGAATATATTTGAATGCAAGAAAGAAATAATGATAAATATTATAATGATATACATATGATAATAATGATATAAATGGTACAGATAATTTTCTCATAATGTAAGCATTGTGCAAGGCTGAACTCGAACCAGCAAAGAAACCTTTCGAAGGCGTGCGTCTTTCAACTGCTCTATGACCTGCAAGACTTGAATGCTAATTGCAGTTTTACGATTAGTTGGATTGTCTACCTCTTTAAAATGAACATACAATTAATATTAATTTTAATGGGAATCAGTAGACGGCAAGAGAACGATGATTCTAGAATTATGTATGATTCACGTGCTCTTCAATTCATCCAGAATGGACTCTAAATTTGTATGCTTTAGGTATCTACTATTCTTGTTTTACTTTTAAAGTTTCCCTGACTTATTTTGTTACTTTGGACTTCATAGTATTAACAGATAGTAGGAAAAAACTGCTTTGAAGGGACTTAAAAAACACAAGGCTCCAGGTGAGGACGGGATAACTACGGAACTGCTAAAGGCTGGTGGAAGACCCTTCTTGAAGGAACTGCAGGGACTGTTCAATGCAGTTCTCGAAAATGGCGTCGTACCGGCCGCATGGCGAAATAGTGTCGTTGTCCTGTTTCACAAGAAGGGGGATAGGGCGAAGTTGAAAAACTATCAACCTATCTCACTTCTAAGCCACGTGTATAAGGTCTTTTCAAGAGTCATCACGAGTCGGCTGACACAGAGGCTGGATCAGTACCAGCCTCGTGAGCAAGCTGGGTTTAGGAAAGGATACGGCACCATGGACCACATATTTACTGTGAGACAAGCGGTGCAGAAGTGCGAGGAGTACAACAAGCCGCTCTTCCTAGCTTTCGTGGACTATGAGAAGACGTTCGACTCAGTTGAAAAATAGGCCGTCGAAAACTCCCTCCTAAGGTGCAGAATCGACCACCGCTAGATCGAGGTACTCCGAAAACTGTATCGGTCCGCGACGATGACTGTGAGGCTCCATGAAAATACCCAACCCATCCTCCTTGGTAAAGGCGTAAGGCAGGGGGATGTGATTTCACCCAAGCTCTTCACCAACGCATTGGAAGATGTGTTCAAGATGCTTGAATGGGACAACATGGGTATTAACATTAATGGAGATTTTCTCAGTTATCTTCGCTTCGCCGATGACATTGTTCTTCTGTCAAATTCCCGAGTTCAACTTCAGACCATGCTGAAAGACCTTTATGAAGCATCGGTAAAGGTAGGTCTAAAGATGAACCGGGACAAAACCAAGGTCATGGCGACCGAGGCTATGACGGGAGGACAAATCGTTATCGACGGAGACGGGATCGAACAGGTTGAAGAGTACGTATATCTCGGCCAAATTCTGCGGCTTGGTAGACAAGGACTGACTAAGGAGGTTGAGAGACGAATTCAACTGGGTTGGGCTGCCTTCGGAAAGCTTAAATACGTCTGAGGTCTGACCTTCCGCAAAATTTAAAGACCCGGATATATGACCAGTGCGTCCTCCCGGTTATGACGTACGGTTGTGAAACGTGGACTCTGATGGTCGCCGTTGTCCAAAGGTTGAAAGTTGCCCAGCGAGCAATGGAGCGAGCCATGCTGGGAATATCGCTACGGAATATGGTGCGCAATGAGGCAATTCGCCGACGTACCAAAGTAGTCGATATTGGACACCGGGTGGCTAAGCTCAAGTGGCAGTGGGCTGGTCATGTCAGCCGAAGAGACGACGACCGTTGGAGTAACCGTGTCCTACACTGGCGGCCGTGGACAGGAAAACGGAGTGTGGGAAGACCACCCGCCAGGTGGGACGACGACATCAAGTGCGTTGGCGGAAAGCAGTGGTTCCGTACCGCTGAAGGCCGGGAGGACTGGAGGAAAATTGGAGAGGCGTATGTCCAGCAGTGGACGCAAACACGCTGACTGACTGAGGAAAAAAATATAATGTCATCGCAATGTATGAACTAGAACATTAAAATCTACTCTATCTTTATCCGTGTAAAAATCAACAAACCACTGCTCTCTGCAGCACAATCTACTGACTAGTGCAGGGGACAGTATTCACTATGTATCTACATTATTACTCAATGAATGTTTTCTATTTTACTTTTATTTTAGTTTAAATTATGCGTTTAAATATTTCTAAAATATGTCGCTAAGAGTCATCATTTGTGACAAGAAACGGAATAGCACCGGGGCGTGTGCCCGCGCCCCCCTCCCGTTCTCCACCCCCCGCCCCCCGCCCGCGTCCTCGTTCGATATTAGTCTCATTAGGACGAATAGCTTTAATTGCAGATAATTGTATGGGGAACGGCCGCCGTATATCTCGGGCAAATTGAACGAGTTGAGTCTTTAGATCAAGATTATTAACGGTAATGCTATCGGAGAGCACGACTCTTTTGGTATTTGCTCATAGGAAACTTTGTATCCGCAAAACGCATAAAATATGGCACCGTCTGACATCTTTAAGGGGTAGGCGGAAACTTTACCCGCCCCGAAGAGGCCTATCGCAAGGAATGCCAATATGGAGCAAGGCGTAGCTAGCTAGGTGGGAGTAATTATCCATATAGGTCCATGCATGCAATACTTGTGCTATAAGACAAAGTCTTCGTAACCCATATATGCCCACCGGGTCATCAACGACCCCACATGCCTTCACCTCTTTAAGATTGCAGAATATAAAACTATAGGTTTTTTTTAACATCTTACGCCATGATTCGATTTTTTGATGTACTAATAATAGTTTGGTAATAACATGAGTTGTTTGCAACATCATTCATACCGCCGCCAAATAAGGGCGCAGAAGTCAGGTCGATTTTACTTACGAGAATTGTGCGTCGGTCGGTAGAAACATGTAAATATTTTTTTTATTTACATAATATATTATATTAATATTAATGAAATGTGTACTTTAATAAATGATTAGATTTCTAATGATATTTTTCTTGTGATCATGGATGGATAGTGAAAAGGTATGGTGACCAGCCCATCCAAGAAGCGGGGCGATATTCAGTTGCCGATAAGAAGAAGGCAGATATCGAAGCCTTACGTCGGCCATCAGTACAATCGTTTTATGGGTGTGGTGGACAGGTAAGATGCTAATGTTGGTAAGTATCGAATTGCCATCAGGGGAAAAAAGACATAATCGTTACTGGACCAAAACCTGGACTACAGAATCATTCATCAGATGAAAGTACCTATGTCTGTACGGAAACATTTTGCAGCCTCAGTGGCCCAGTGGCGCGACACTTCGGTGATCGCTCTCCGAAGTTAAGCAACGCTGGGTCCGGTCTGGTCTTGGATGGGTGACCATTCGACCGTTGAGAGAGGCTGGCCGTGGTTCGGATTCCATGTTAAGCTGTAGGCCCCCTTCCTTACTTACTAGGTGGTAGGGTTTATCCCGCCCGGGTTGGTACCATCGCATTGGATGAACGATGGTCGAAGCGGCAATGAAAATTGTCCGTGTTTTTCATCCAGTTCAATGTAGCCGTGCAATATAAGGAAGGTCCTGGCATGGCACCTAGTTCCCATGTGGTGTGTTGGCTAATACCATGACAGAACTTGTGGTATTAGCCATCCATGTCCAGTCACATAAAAAAAAAGAACACCTCATCCTAACCGGACAAGTTCTGAAACGATGTGCTCTATGTTCCAACAAGACGACAAACATACGTTGAAAATGTATGTCAATTTGCATGACAAATGTTTCGCTGAATTTCATGCGATTGATTTGAAATTACATTTTTGGCATAAATAACATAATAAGTTATTTACTGTGTATTTTTCTTAGTGTTGATGGATGTTTCCTACAAATTAACCCAAATATGAATTATTTATTGTAATTATATTACAATAATAAATAATTTCGTATTTATTATCGTTATTTTTCAATAACTCTTACTAAAGAATGTTATCAGTGGATGTGCCCAAGGGGTCGTTAACGACCCACTGATTAAAACCCCTTTCTCCTACTGAAAACTGAAATGTAACACATAAAACCTTAAACAGGTACTTTTTGGCATAACATATCAAAAAACCATCAAAATCTGAGGTCTAAAAAGTTCTGGGCATATATGGGTTAATGCAGTAAATGGGCATTTCAGCCATGCCATTTGAACGAAGACTTGATCATTTTAACTAAGAGTTGTTATGAATTTTAGAATAAAAATGTCGTTGCATATGTTAATTAATAGTTTCATATCTGGATCACATATAGTTTGATGAAAATCAGGAAAATAATATTTTAATATGTTATTACTATCAATTAACGTTTTTTTTTATTTTTTTTCTTACTTGTGCTGCAAAATTTAGCTTCTTCTCTTATGTACGGAATAATGTCAGCAGGAACTGGCAATATGTAAAACCGTATCAAAGAAAATTTTCTGTGTTAATTACTAGGCATGTTAGAAACATTACATTGTATGTGAAGTGAAATAAAAAATATTGACATGCTATACAGAGTATACAAATTTTCAATAATAACGGCAGTGTGTGCATAAAATGTATAAGAATAAAAACCTACCATGTGCGCAATCGCACATGAAGGGTTCCGTACCATCGTAAATAATCTAACACCAAAACATCACTTTTTTTCTATTTTTATTATTTTTTAATTTTACCTATCTGTTGTTTAGCAAATAAATTAATACACACTCTATGAAAATGTCAGCTGCCTACCTATTACGATTCATGAGATACAGCCCCGTAAGATACGGACGTACGGACGAACGAACGGACGGACGGACAGATGGACGGACGGACGGACAGCGGAGGCTTAGTAAATGATTTCCTCAGGCACCCTTTAGATACGGGTATATTATAAAAACGGATTCCCTTTTAACTGAAAGTTCTTTAGAGGCGGTACTCCTATTGGTCATAATGTTTATTAACCTATGTTATTACAAACCGTTGTGTACAAATAAACGGAACAAAATGCCCCGTGCAAAAACTGAGACGTGGCCTATTTTCGAGGAGCCAGATAAATTAATACGCCAATTCAGTACAGTGCGGCTCCAAATAGAAATAGTTTTGCTCACTGTCTTAATTAACACGTTAACACTCCAAGGCGACTCGTTTTATTTTAACTGATTATAAAAACGTTATCAAACGTTATCAAACTTGTCAGCCTCAGTGGCCCAGTGGCGCGACACTTCGGCGATCGCTATCCGAAGTTAAGCAACGCTGGGTCCGGTCTGGTCTTGGATGGGTGACCATTCGACCGTTGAGAGAGGCTGGCCGTGGTTCGGATTCCACGTTAAGCTGTAGGTCCCCTTCCTTACTTACTAGGTGGTAGGGTTTATCCCGCCCGGGTTGGTACCATCGCATTGGATGAACGATGGTCGAAGCGGCAATGAAAATTGTCCGTGTTTTCCATCCAGTTCAATGTAGCCGTGCAATATAAGGAAGGTCCTGGCATGGCACCTAGTTCCCATGTGGTGTGTTGGGCTAATACCATGACAGAACTTGTGGTATTAGCCATCCATGTCCAGTCACATAAAAAAAAAAAAAAAAAACGTTTTTTTAACGTTCTTAGATTAAGTAGTCTTGAGAAAAGAAAGCAATCCACCTGTTTTAGGGTTCCCTTCGTCAAAAGAAAAAAAGGAACCCTGATAAGAAAACTTCGTTGTCCGTCCGTCTGTCTGTCTCAGTACTCAACAACGTGTGGGTATTTAGTTATTAAGTTAAAATTAATGTGAAATTTGTAGGTGTCATAAACACCTAAAATATTAAATAATAATAAATAGTAAATACATTCTTAAGTCAACGCGACGAAAAATTCGGACAGTTATACTGCAAATTTTGAGATTTGGAAACAAATCAAAATCTACAGGGGACTTCCCGTAGCCTTAGAATCATGAAATTTGGTCAGACGCAGGTATCACAGCATAAAATAATGTTTATACAAATTTGTACGGAACCCTCGATACGCGAGTCAGACTCGCAGTTGTCCATTTTTTTTTTAAATACTGTCTGAGCCTGAGGCCATGCGAGCACCGGAGCAGCGGCAGAATAAGCAATAGTACAATTTAGTTGGTCGAATAGTAATGGTAACGGAGCAGCGGCTGTGAATGTTGAAAGGAACAAAGTAATTTAGTAATTGGTTCGTCCTAACTATAAATTAAACGGTAATCAGCCAAGGCGGGTTCGCTAATGTGCCCGCGCGGTCGGGCGGTGCGCGGCGCGACGAGCGGCGAGCGGGGAGCGGGCGGCGAGCGGGGAGCGGGCGGCGAGCGGTGCAGCGAAACCCGACGAACGACTCAGTTCCATATTGTATTATTCCGGGAGGTCACGACATTTTTGGTCACGATAAGGTAAATGGCTGGATCTGGGTTCACGTGTTAGAGATCAACCCTCAGATGCTAAATATGTCGGTCTGCCTGCGCCAAGTGGTTACGTAAGCAAGATTGGCTATACATAATATGTGTTGGTATGTACCTGATAATGAATATATTGATTGACTGGAAATATTGCAATCTATTAATTATACATCAATAATCAGTCGTAACTGCAACCTAAATCGTCTAACCTACGAAATACCACCAAGGATTTGTTCAGTTTTGGTATTACTAAGCAAGTATGTACTGACACTTTCGTTCTTCGTTATTTGCAGCATTTTTTTTTTGTCACGATAACTACTTTTTCAGGCGCCCGCTCTTGGTAACGCAACCACTTGACCCAGGGATACCGACACATTTAGAATCAGAGGTATGGTCTTTATGCTGTGAACACAGATTCAGCCATTTACGTTAAAGTAACCATTTTTGTCGCGGCCTCCTAGTCTATATTGAACTGAACATTTGTATTGAACAGTATTGATTGAGCATATGCATGCATCATGGGCGCTGTCTTATTTGCGGCTTATTCTAGACAATAAGAAAAGGATAGTTGGCTCGCGACATAGGTAGCTTATTTAGCTCTGCCCCTCCGCCGAGTCCGTACCCGTAGCGCACCAGGACCTCAAAGAGGTGCCCATGGGCTTTCAAACTTTCACGGGGCTTGCGAACATTATGTCGTAAAGCCAGGTGCTTCTTTAGACCACGTTTGTAGGACCCGGGGTTGTACTTTGGGGGAAATAATTGATGTTGTTGGTGAGGGAAGTATGTATGCTTATAGTATGTTTTGTTTTTTATTTTTGTAAATATCCTAAATCATTTGCCTTGAATTTTCATGAAAGTAGTATTGGACTAAAACAGTATTTAGGTTTATTGTGTATCGAAGACTGATCTGATGAGCAAAATAAAGTAGAGATGATGGCATATGACGCAGTAAAAAAAAAAACAAAGAACTCGGTATATAAAATGACAAAGACCTATGACATTTATTTATTTATTTTTGTCATTATATTTGCAGGAACGCAGAGAAAAAAAAATTGTTTAAATGTTAACTGTTCTTTAGCCTAGTGAGCTATTCAGATAATTACGCCACTACCCTGATTTTACGATATAGTATCTACTTGACACAATGTTTACTCATTATTCCAGTCTTGATGGTGTCAATTAATTCAACGTTAAATCATTTCTACAGCATCTGTTATTACTAGAGTCAGCCAGGGCGTTGGCCCTTAAGGCGCTAGGACTAGCCAACTACTCGCGCCATACAAATACACCTTTTAACAAATGTAATAATATGTAGTGAAACGCTTTAGCAAATCCAAATAGAACTCCAGACTGATAATGGATTGTAAATATTTTTTTATTCCATCATTTATTTAAATAATAATCAATAATAAAAAAGTTGATTTTTCTCTTTAGAAATCTGAAAGTAATTCGATTTCTAGATATAAGCAAAAACAGCATATATGCATAAACAAAAAAAAACCATTTGCTTTAAGATTTCTACATTTAGTCAAAAAAGTTCGGAAATGGACACCGTTTCCGCAATGTATTTTGTATAGAAAAAGGAAACATACATTAACGAAAATAGGTGATTCCTAGACAAGGAATCATATATTGTAAGAATGACACTTCTAATCGTCAGACTTAGTTAGTTAACTTGGGGTGCCTCGTCTAACTTTGCGATTTGGCTAGTACCAGGGCCTTAATGCAAGCAAAATACGAAATGAACAAGTTATCGCAATCGAATTTCAAATGCTCATTTAAGAACAATTCAAGCGACACGGGGCGTGCAGAATAACGGCGTTGGAGAAGTGAAGATGGCGGGCGGCGGCGGCCAAGTTGCAGGGTGGCGGCGGTTAGGGCGGGCTAGGGCGGAAATAGCAACGAATCGATGCTGAGACGTCGGGCTCATTAACTAACAATTATCTATGTAGGTCGCACCCCGAGCCGCTGCCAGCCACTTCGCGCCGCACGCGCGAGCATACCAATGAAATGGAATACAATGTTCTTCTATTTCTACGAAATGTTTGATAGCCGAAAACATTTTGAAAATTAATGCCATCCAAGTAATTGTTTTAGGGTTACAGTTTCAAAAGACTGGTGCAGGAAGCCGACGAACCCGCCCCCTCTAGGTATAGTGTGGCACGACAAAATGCATCTCTTCTTTATGTGAGAGCGTAACGGACCGGATTGGCACACTATACCGCATATTCGACATCAAGACATTGTTTAAATCCATGTATGAGATTGCATCGCTGCTGAGGTCAGTCAAGGACAAGATACCACTCCAGTTTCCAGGTGTATCGAAATTCTCTGTAGTTGCGACAAGAACTACATCGGGAAAACCAAGCGAAGCATATCAAGGCGGTTAAGACTAATGAATTTTACAAGTCAGCTATATATTATGTGAGCACATCCTTGACCGTAAAAAGATTCGTTCTTATGAATATAAACTATGCCTAATCAAACAAATTAATTCTTAAATGTATTTACTTGTGTTTTTTTTTATAAATTTTTACTATTATCATGTTTTTTCCAAGGTAGTTTCTTAATCGTATATATTTTTTAATAATTATTCTTTTTTCGTACAGATATTATTTAAAAACGTATAAATATAAATGTAGCAAAAAATAAAACCCCAAACGCTCTAAATTTTGTATCAGCAAAGGATGATTGAACTTGTCAAAGGCCTTAAAAAAATCTTTAAAATTACGCCATATTGATCGCCGTTGTCAATGGCTTTTTTAAGGTTCTAGTGTAGGCGAGTAATTTTATGGATACGTTTACATCACTGACACCTTCAGTGGCGGGTGCGAAAGCGCGCTGCCGCCGCAATCCCGGCTACTGCACACGGACTGCTACTGCACACGGACTGCTACTGCACACGGACTGCTACTGCACACGGACTGCTACTGCACACGGACTGCTACTGCACACGAACTGCTACTGCACACGGACTGCTACTGCACACGGACTGCTACTGCACACGGACTGCTACTGCACACGGACTGCTACTCCCCCACCACTCACCGGGAGAGTCCGCGAGTAGGTCCACGTCGTCGGGCGGCACCGGCGACAGCTTCACGGAGCCGGGCGACACCTTCATGGGCGGGTGCGAGGGCGAGCCGAGCCCGCCGCCCCCGCCGCCTCCGCCGCTGCACACGGAGCCGCTGCCGCTGGCGCCGCCGCTGCCTCCCCCTCCGCCGCCGTGCGAGGTCGTGATGGTGATCTCGCCGTTCGTCGCCGCTAGCCTGCGCGGGAAACGAACTTTTATAATAATAATAATAAAATTAATTTAAAAAAAATTATAGAATTAAAATTTTCATGAAATCGGTTGAAATTTGATGAAGCGTAAAATAGTCGTTTTTAAAGTGGTGGTAACCTTCGGATCTATCGGGATCGTGTGTTGAACTGTCGTGCCTTCTAGGTACCAGTGACAAGGTTTGTGAAACGAAGGATCATTTATTAGTCTCGATTTGAGAGATCTTTAACACCTGTCACACATTTCCGCATTATAAAATCCATAGTATTCGCAACGAACGAGAATTAATAGAGATGTAAGTAGGTACGAGCCTGCACCAGAGGCGAAAATGATTACGTATTTCTATATTATGATCTTTGAATTATCAATGAATGTAAAAATGGTTACTGTGAAAAACAGGAAAAAGCGCTATTTAAGATACTATCATTTCTAGTGGGAGCACGATATCAAAATTGACAAAGTAAGTTGCTCATGTTAAACAAGATTCAACAAGCGAGTTCACGTTGCATTGCTCAATTTCGCGGTGTATTTACACAAGAAGGCGCCAAGTCGCCGGCGACTTGCGGAGTGTGATCGCATTACGTGTAGCGTTGTTGCCTGACGCCGCTAGGTGGCGGGCATTGTCGGGGGTGTTGACACGAGACATGGCGGCTCGTGCGACACGATATGAGGGAATTGGAGGTAATTTTTAGGGCTGTTTTGTAGCAATGGAAATGAGCAATCGTGCGTGGGTGGGTAAAGTGATGGTTTAGTGGGGTAAATTAAAATGATAAATGTAATTTGTTTGATATCATACAAGTGCACCATCACGCAACGATCCAGGGTACTTTCAGCGGTACTCTTGCTGTAACATTGCAACAACCTATGCACCTGACACATTCATTTTAATCATGCTTGGAAAGATAAAATATCGTTACACATACGCTGATTTACTAATAAACATTGATACCATCGCTATTACTCCGGTGTTTCATGCTGTCCGGTACTTCTAGCTAGAAATTGTTGCACAATTCTAGCTAGAAAGGCTTTATTAGTTTAAGGCAGATGTAGTCTAAACTTGTCTGTTTAGTTGACTTTTCCTTAGTCCGGTTAGGAGAATAAATTTGCAATATTTTTTTTATATTTAAACATTGCAGAGTTATGAAGAAATACAAATTACTTATCTATTTTTTTGTAAATTTAGAGTTTGTCAATTTTATTTAAAATTTTCTGTAATTCGTTTATTGGTCGGTATTTTTTCTAATTTTTTTACCGAGTATAACGAATATCTCCGTTTCAAGATTGGACAAAAATGCTTTAGTAAGTCCGGCTGTCCTCCTCTACAGTCGAATTTCTCAACCGATATCGCGTGAAATTTTTGCAGCAGATTCGATATTTTTATACAATTTTTTATTCGAGCCAGCTTTTATGATTTTTAGTGGAGTAATATTTAAAAAATCCTGATTTGCTCTGCAAGTCGCATTTCTCAACCGATTATCTTGTAATTTTGAACGTAGGTACGATATTAATATAGATATTTTTAAAAGAGCCAGAGTTTGTTTTAATTTTAGATCCACTAGTTATAGTTTATGCATGTTACTGATATTCACTGTCTTCACCATATCCTTAGAATGTAAAAACATACAGACTCAACTGATGGAAGAGACCAAAATTGAACGATTCATTCTCCTAAATCCTAAAACATAAATGTCTAAAAAGGGCCCAAGTGGGTTTGTCAGTTTCACCGATTAAACAATTGATCTAAATGGGTGCCAATTCTAAATTGTCCACTACGAAGTTCACTCCTAACACAGAATAAATAATAGGCTAGAAATACCAATCCTCTCTCTTCACTAGCGCGATCTTCTCGCCGACTAATATTTAAACTTCTGGGCTAAGTTACTTCTTTGTCTTGAAGTATACACAGTAATAGAACAATTCGTCATATTATCAAACTCGTCCCGCAGTGCGTGCGCAGTATTTTCCATTAAGGCTCCCACTGAGTCCAGCGTAAAATCGGCTATTGGTGTTCTGAAAAAATAGGGCGGGCCACGGCTAGTCAGAAATCATCCAATAGCTTTCATTCTCACGATGTCGCTAGGTCCGGCAAGATCATTTACGACGCGCTATAGTCGTTCGACGCGCCAGAGTGGTTTAAATATTTCAGAGGTGGCGAATTAATTCAGATCTGATAAATGTTGTATTACACTTAATGCGGTTGGAATTTTATTCAAATCACGATCGGTTCGTGATTATGTACCGATTGTAGAGTTTTATTTATCAATACTGCTTTTTATGTTTTATCAGTTTTTTTAATGTTAGGTTGAATAAAACAATATTAAACAATATTATCTGTACTTAATGGAAATAAATATCATCTTGAGGTCATTTTAAAAATTAATATAAAATATTATGTATACTATACGGGTTGCTCTTTTAAATTCACACGCGACAGCAGGGGTGATATTGGAGGCAATATTAAGCACCTCTTAATTTTAAACTTGCCTAAAATAAAAAATGAACGCAGTTCATACACATTTTATCAAAGTTAATTGACAAAATCATATGTAGGTAGTGTTATTTTTATATTTGAGACAAATAAAACATTTGAAGGTGCATCGAAAGAATGATCTGCATAAGAATAAGAAACTTTTATTATTTAACATAGATCTAAGAAACTCTAGTTATACGCTTGGGCCAACCTACATATTCAAACAAACATTAATTGGCAAATTTTATTTTATCAAAATGAAGTTAACAAAATACAATAATCATAATTAAAATTTAAAAAAATCTATATATAATAGAATTTTCTTAACGGCTAACTTATAAATATGTATTTTAAATATTTTATGAGACCTGTGGCCAATACCTTATATAGTTTTAAAAAACATTCTTTCTGTTCCCTACCACCTCTAATTTAGGTAATTGCTTGGCAGTCACTTTTCTTTTTTGTAGTATTAGATAACATATTTATCTAGTGAATAAGCGTGAAACATATATATTAATTTACGTTACAAAGTGGGGTTTACACACCAAAAACATAACTTTTGCTCATCTGAAAAAGATTTTGACTTTAGACTTGATTTTGAAATATTGTATGCAATTGACAGATTGTACTGAAAGTGCTGTCGTTTTTTATGCAGCCTGCCATACCACAAAACTACCGTTATGATACCCGGGCAGGCTTAAACCCTACCACCTAGTAGGGGAAAGGGACCTACAGTTTCACATGGATTCCGAACTATGGACCAGCTCACATTCGTAACCAAAATGCACTTATATAACTCAGAATGAGAAAGAAAGTAGTGCATGAACGGGCGAGGATCTGAACCCAGGCCTCTAGTCTAGTCCCCGCGCCACTAGTATGTATACTTTCATTCCTAAGCCCTAACAATAGTAATCAGAGTTGGCGGACTACCTATAATACACCGATTATCGCCGAACTAAATAGCATTTTGTATGGTTAGTCCAGTGCTAGTCTGCGTACTAAAATTTGACAGTTCACTCTGAATACGACTATAAAAACGTAACGGACTGGTAGATATATTGCCCAGATTCTTTTTGAAAACGAAACAACAATTCGAGCGGTTGATTTCAGGAAATGTGTTGCAGGACTCGATGATACGCGTTTTTACGGCAGTAAAATATATTGTTTGTTAGTTCGAACTTCAGTTCGTGATATTTTATGGCATACAACAGGTATACTAATATAAAAGAAATATGTAGCTACTTTGTAATATGTGTGTACCCACCTTGTTGTTAATGTATTTTACATAAACACAAATTCCTACAATGCTGCTGCAATAACAAAAACATCCTAAGGATCTGAAAATCATAACGATTTCAATGACGATCAAAAATGCCTTAACTGAAGTCTCATGTAACACATTGGTCGGCATCTGATTGAATTCAGAGCTTACTAGCAAAGATAATACTAATAATTACTTCGTAATAGATGGCCATCTCCGTACGAAGTGCAAGCCTTTCGCAGTTGTTTGTGCCGGCAGCAATAAAACTCCAGGTACCTCGAGAATGTTTACACCAAATTAAGCTTATCGCGCTGCCCCGAAACATGACATTCACTTAGCAGCGCCAAATTGTGCGGCTGTTCAGGGTTAACACATGTTATGCTATGACGAGCGCGCTGAGACAAGCTATTTAAATAGTTGAGTGCCACATTAAATTAATATTAAGAGATGTGTTTTCATAAAAGAATATTTAGTTTATATTTCCATACATATTTACATCTTTATTTATTCTTGAAGTTACTTGTATTTTTTTGTTATTAGTTACGAACCCATCCGTCTGTAAAATATAATAAGTACAATTTTCAATTCAATTCATAATATACCTTACGTATTATTTTATTCAACATATTTTTTATTTACAAATATTATATTTATTTCGTATAAACTTGCTTGGTGAAAAGCTCTAAGTCATTATAAAATTGTTATGGTCTAAATGCAGGTGTTCCTACTAATTATGAGCACCTGCATTTCGGCAGTAATTTATATGGTAGTGTGACCAACAGCACCGAATAAATAACTAACGTAACAGAAGCGAAACTTATGAGTGTATTTCTATGCGTGTGCTATCGGCTATGTGTGTGTGGTGCGGGGGTGCGCGGAGTGCGCGGGGCGAGTCCGCATCTTCCCAGGAATACTGCGTTCAAAGGTTGTCACTGACACGCGAGGTTAGTTTGGTACTCTCCGAGTCATTTATTATTACAACGTGCAAAGTCGACCAACGTCGTGATTTTTTGGAGTGGTTGTGTGTGTGTGTGTGTGTTTTTCTTCATTTTAAGTAATGGGGGAAACTTATAAGCTTTAAAGATAAAGCTTTTAAGATGAAAAAGCGGAATTATAAACCCCTGAATGTTCTTAATATTTGATCCATCATTGATTTTAGGAATTTCAGCGAGCCAGTTTACGACTCTTTTCTTGTGAGCTTTCAAAACGGCCACGGCGGCATAGGTTTATATAATAGGTCGGGTCATAAAGGAAGTCCCAGAAGTAAAGAGACTTTAATCAAAATCAAAGTGGCCACAGAAAAAGTTTTCACAGATAAAATAAATAATTGTCATGGTAACCATACTTAACTAATCTGTCAAAATAGGCCGGTTTAAAAACAGTCTTGCATTTTTTTTTAAATTAATGGAGCCGAACAAAAATTGTTTTCAAATATAGTTATTCAATACTATTTGATTCATGAGAAATATGAGATAGAGCGTCATATTATTGAAGAGGGCGCAAGAAGAATTAGTATGTACCGAATAATAAAACGTCACAAAGAAACGGAACTGGCCGATTTTAAAAAGATTCCGTGAAGACTTAGTCTAGTATCTACATGAAGAAATATAAGCCGAGTAAAAAAGGTTTTTGAACAGGCATCTACAAAATCGGTGAGAGTTGCAACGGATAAACTAAAAATTTCCAAGTCCAGTGTATACCTTGTTTGGCAACCTATGAACGAAAACAGCAATGTTTCCGAACCCTATTATTATACAGGGTATATGAACTCCCAGATTTACCTTAGAGAGTGCATTATCATATTGCAATACCTTTCATAGACAAGCATTATTGGTGAGTAGGTGTTTTGTTTTGGACCGATTAGGCTTCACGCCATTACGAGTTTAAGTTATTCAGTATTTACAGACTGCGGGTGTAGAGTTCTCAACTAGACAAAAAATGCCCCAATTTTTCTTCAAGCTCGACTTATTGAATTTTTTTAGGACCTGTGTAAAAGAGTGCCTAAAGTACACAGATATACCTCAAACATTCTTATCTTTCAAAAAGGGATGGACTAGGTTGGCCAAAAAAAATTTCATCTTTCCGCGCAGAGTGCTAAGCTTAATTTGGCGTAAATATTCTTGAGGTATCATTAGTTTTATTGCTGCCGGCAAACAACTGCGAAAGGAGAAGACTTTGTGTGAAGGTGGCCATCTATTATGAAGTAATTATTAGTATTATCTTTGATGGGAACGATGAAACCACCCGTCTCATGCAGGTGTTTACCACAATCCGTACCCAGCGCAAGTAACTCGGCCGTGATGCTAGTGCCAAAACAGGTTGCGGGTGGCGGCGGCTAGTCATATCCGCTATAGCCTCTTATATCATTTAATATACCTGACTTCAATATTTTTAAATTGGTTTAAGTATAACATAAAAGTCATTACTTTAACATATTATGTCAAGTAAAGAAACATATTTATGCTATTCTAATAATAGTATTCATAACTATAGCATGAAACTATGTTTGAAGCGGCAATGATTTTTTTCCGTGTTTCCCATCCAGTTCAGTGTAGGCGTGAGGGAAGGTTCTGGGTTGGCACCTAATTCTTTCGAAAATGTGGTGTATTGGGCTAATATCATAACGGCAGTTGTGTGTTATTAGCCATCCTAGTCAGGTTGCATAAAAAAAACTGGAAGGAGCGAATGCGTAACGAAAGAATGACGAAACAAATTTACATAGCAGAAGAATCCATGATAAAATCCAAAACTGTAGATTTTTATAAATATTCTAAACATTTTATACTAAATTTAAAACACATTGGAAAAATAAATGATTAAGAACAAAAACAATTTTTAGGATTCCGTACCCAAAGGGTGAAAACGGAACCCTATTACTAAGCCTCCGCTGTCCGTCCGTCTGTCACAGGGCTGTTTCTCATGAACCGTAACAGATAGGAAGCTGATATTTTCACAGATTATGTATTTATTTTGCCGCTATAACAACAAATAGGTAAATTTATAAAATAATAAAAATTAAAGGAGCCATACAAAAAACTGTTTTGGTTTTGCGGTAAATCTTGTACGATGGTACGGAACCCTTCGTGTTCGAGTCCGACTCGCACTTGGCCGGTTTTTTTAGTTTGTTGGCGTTAAAATAAAAAAAACATTAAAACCTTTAACAAATAGGTTAATAATTAAATTACTATTACTGCATACATTATTTCCAAACATCCAAATGTTTCCTTTTGACGACTTTATTGACTTAAAATATGACTTTTATAAAATCCCCTTTTCCTATTAGGTGGTAGGGTCAAGCCCATCCCGGTCGATACCATAGCATTGGATGAAAAGAAAGTATCTATGGGTAGAAATGATTTCCATCATTTCTACCCATAGATACCTCCGGGGAATTGGCAGAATAAATCATTGGGTAAAATTATAAACAAAATCTACTCAAATTTTATTTCGGTCATTAAAAATGAATCCGAGTCTTTTTATCTTGAGGCGGACCGGACTAGCATTTCCTAAATATTTTCGTTTGTTGCTCATTGTTTATGTTGAACGCTGAAAAAAAATGTCAGTCGTGACTGCCGCCTCTATCACAGAATGCCTCTACTGTGCTCTATATTTGTTTCATAGAAAAAATATGCAACAAAGATAACTTGATTCTTACTTACTAAATAAGAAGAATACAGGTATATCAAGGTATTCCTAAAAGGATAAGTTCGTAAGATGTGTATTTTTAGAGTTATTTGAACAAATATCACCGCAAAAACTGAGAGAATAACTAGCACAGAAACCACGTGCGAAGAGCCCAACGTCAGGGGCGGTACTAGTCGGCAGAGATCAGAAAACAAACGATAAAGGCGACCTCTGTACACACTGTATTTGCGTTAGGGTCCATTATTGAATGCGCGTCAGAATCGATTTTGCTGCTTGATGGCGAGCGCGAGGAAGCAAAATATTGTTTTCGATTTATAAAATCTATTTTTCGCCATTTCATAATTTTTTGACGGTTATTCACTAGATAAATATGCAATCTTGTACTTTAAAAAAGAAAATTGTATAAATCATGAATAATTTCCAAGCGCTGGAACAAAAACCTAGTAAATGGGCGTCTGCAAACTTATTTTTTTTTGAAGAGTATAAGCATCGCATTAAGCCCGTTTTACGCTCATACACTAGATAATAGTCCAAACTTCGATATTTAATTTTTTTTACTGGTATTTATTCTTAACCGGCTCTGAAATGACCATTGAAATAACACCAAAATATCGTAACGTTAGCGTCAACGGGCCTCTTAATTACCAGCGGGCGAGCGACCAGCATTCTCATAATAGAGAAAGACGTTTGATAGTTCACGGCGTTATTTATGATAAAATATGACACATTTTAGGGTTCCGTACCCAAGGGATGCCAACGCAACCCACTAAGCCTCCGCTGTCCGTCCATCCGTCCGTCCGTCACAAGCCTGTATCTCATGAACCAAAATAGGCAGGCAGCTGAAAATTTCACAGAGTATGTACTTATTTTGCCACTATAACAACAAGTAGGTAAAATGAAAAAAATATAAAAATTAAAGGGGGGTTCTTAAAACGTGTACGGAATACTTCGTGCGCGAGTCGGACTCGTACTTGGCCGGTTTACTCGATGAACAACCCTTACAGATGTTTTTTTTTTTTATGTGACTGGACATGGATGGCTAATACCACAAGTTCTGTCATGGTATTAGCCCAACACACCACATGGGAACTAGGTGCCATGCCAGGACCTTCCTTATATTGCACGGCTACATTGAACTGGATGGAAAACACGGTCAATTTTCATTGCCGCTTCGACCATCGTTCATCCAATGCGATGGTACCAACCCGGGCGGGATAAACCCTACCACCTAGTAAGTAAGGAAGGGGACCTACAGCTTAACGTGGAATCCAAACCACGGCCAGCCTCTCTCAACGGTCTAATGGTCACCCATCCAAGACCAGACCGGACCCAGCGTTGCTTAACTTCGGAGAGCGATCGCCGAAGTCTCGCGCCACTGGGCCACTGATATTATTAGTATAGATATGTATCTATTTTTTTATGCAACCTGACATGGATGGCTAATACCACACAACTACCGTTATGATATGAGCCCAATACACCACATTCCCGAAGGAATTAGGTGCCATGCCAGGACCTTCCCTTTATAAGTACGGCTACATTGGACTGGATGGAAAACACGGACAACTTTTAATTGCCGTTTCGACCATCTTTTCATCCAATGCGATGGTACCAACCCGGGCGGGCTTAAACCCTACCACCTAGAAGGGGAAGGGGATCTACAGTTTTAAATGGATTCAGAACCATGGATCAGTTCGCATTCCTGACGAAATGCACTGATCGAACTCGGAAAGAGTAAGACAGTGGCGTATGTCGGAATCGAACCTAGACCTCTGGTACGCTAGGCCAGTCCCCGCGCCACTAGGCTACGAGCCGCTATAACAGAGCTGCGTTATTTTATTGAATTAACAGGAATTCTATTCAAGTTGGCACAGTTTTTCGTGCCCATCGAAGAATGGTTACTGTCTTTAGTTCGATACTAATTCTTGAATATAAGAGAATGTGAGAGGATAGGCATTTCTAGGCTACTCCCAGTTCTGTGCGTTACAAGGCGCGAGTGGCGTGTTGAGTCTTGCAACGGGTGATTTGTCTGGGCACCCGCCGTCTGTCCGTCCGTCGGTCCGTCCGTCCGTCGCGGCAGGCGAGGCGCAGTTCATTAGGCGGCCTCGGCGCATTAACGATAATTGCTCGGCTAATTAGGTCTCATCATCTGCGGAGCCAGCCGCCGCCGTCCCCGCACGGCAACGCATCAGTGCTGGCCGCAGAAGAGAAAAAGAAGGAGATGTTTCGTGTGTTCGAACGGCAGGGGTTTGCGGAACTAGAGATCTGAGTTCGAGGCGCCCTGTTCGTACACCACTTTATTTCTCTTTCTGACTTGGATGCAAGTTGCATATCGTTACAAATGCGTGTTGTTCCATGTTTTGGAATGCATAATCAACTTTAATCCCCCTTCCCCTACTAGTTTGCATGACATTGCATTGAATGAAAAGATGGTCGAAACGGCAATAAAAAAAAGTGCGTGTTTTTTTTATTCAGTTCAATGTAGCCGTGCACAATAAGTGAAGGTCTTGGAATGGCACCTAATTACTTCGGGAATGCAGTGTGCTGGACTAATATCATGACGGTGGGTGTGATTATGTTCATGTCCAGTCACATAAAAAAGTCGTTATACTCGCGACGCCGCCGTATGGACAAATTGTGCATATAATCGTATGGGAAACCGGCCGATCGTCATAAACATCGCCACCGCTCGCATGTTCCCCCGAAACGTGTTCGCCAAGTCAGTTCGCATTCACCCAAACCCTCCAATACATCTGCGACTATGATATTTTTATGCATTTAAAGGATACGATATTGAAGGATTGTAATCATATTTTTAAAATACTTATGTGCTTACGACTACGTTTGCGCGTGGTTCGTTTAAGTTGCGTTGGTGATTTTATAAAGTCGGAGACAATATGCGCCCAAGTGGCAAATCTTCTTCCTTTTTTGATCTGAGATGCTGGCTGAGAAATACGGCGGGGGCTTTACATGATAGATCGAGCAGGCCCTCTATAACGTCCCTATGACAGCCTCAATATACTGGCGGCGCGACACCCAGCCCTACGAAATTCGAGGCTGAGGAACTCTGGGCGCGGTCAGGTTTCTGATTGGTGACCGTTTTCAACCGTTAAGGCTAATTCCAGTAAACTCTAAGCTTCTTTTCTTACTAACTAGGTGGGAGGCCTAACCACACCCTGCCGTTGCCGTATATTAGTCGTTTCAGTCAGTTCAAATGTATTTGAATTCATGTCAAAATTTTGTTTTGATTCACACTAAAAATGCATAACACAACTTTTTTTAAATAAAATAAACCGGTTAACCCTTTTACAATGTAATTTAGTAATGTATGCCATGTACTACTACTGTCTACTAAACGAACTGAAGTATTTGAAAATATCCTATATAAGAAAGTGATTAATGTGTTCAAAGTGCGAAGAAAATGGCAAGGAACCATGTTCAAATATATTTTGTGTCGTATGAAAAACATTAATAATACCTTAATGGCTCTATGCCTCGATATAAAAGTGAAAAAAGTGTGAACGAGTGATACGTTAATTGGCGTTGAAAGTCGAATGTGTAAAAACTCGTGTTAACTAACAGTACACAAAACCGTGAACGCGGCGTTAGTGAGACGAGAAGAACCCTTGGATGCGCAGTTGCTACGGCTTTTATGAATCCATCTAAAAATAGGGTCTGAAGTAAAATTTTTAAATATGAATTAAGTATATTTTACAAATATAACCTCTAAGGGCCGATTGCACGAACGGACAAAATTCAAAATCAAAGTCAACGAACGATTAAACACGTCACTTTGTAAGGACAGTATGGAAGGAACTCCATACGATTCACTAAAAGTGACGTGTTTGAACATTGATTAAGTCAGCCGTCTGTTCGTGCAATCAGGGCTAAATATGCCTAATAATGGCTACAATATAGCTCTTAAGTACAACAAATATATTTTTTTAAGTAAGAATCAGAAAAAGGCATATAAGAGCTTTAGAGAAACTGAAACTTGGCTCAGTATTTCATCACGGTTCTTTCATAAGACCTGCAAAACTTGAGCCGCTGGTTATTAGCCGTAACCATATCAAAAGGTTTGGAAAATGAATCAAAACAGAAACGGAATAAGCACTGAATTAAAAAACGAGATGGCCAAAATAATTAGTGAGCATATTGATTGATTTGTATACATTTATATTTATTTACAAACATATTTGATTGTAATTTTTATTTTATTATTTAATATTAGGTACAGAGCAAATCACCCTCGGTGCCACAGTAGGCATTAGCATTTGCAAGAAAAACGTATGTGGGTCAAGGTCAAATGCGTGGCGTGTAGGTTGATGCCGTTTGTACCTAAGTGATGCTGAATTGATACAAGTAGCGCGTTTTTATCTAAAAATTGCAATGATATGAGAAAGACGGAGTTTATTATAAAAATAATTTAGTAAATGATGAAAGTCAGAACACCTGTGAGCTTAGAGTTAAAATAAAAAATAAATTGTTAAGTTTGGCCGGACTGAACATTTTCATAAATAAATAATGACTTCCCTCATCTTTCGTTTGTAAGATGAAGTAATGCGACTCCACGACTTTCGCTGTTCGTGCGTCGTGGAAGGAACAATGCATCGGAGGCCGGACACGGCCATTTGTAATTGTAAATTGTTCACGTTATCGCGTATGTAATCTGCTCAGCCTGGCCTGCCAGTAGCTGCCACGACCTAGGTTGACCTATCAAGCCATCACACACTAATTTTGTATCGATTTATCGATTTTTATAGAAAGCCTAAAATATAAGGGGTATGTTTCACTTTTGAAATTTATGTACTACCTAGTTTTGAGTAATACTTGACTAGATTTTCGTTTGCGTCAAGAAGCATGAAAGTGAATCACAAATTAAAATAATCATAACATAAGTGTTATGCAAACAGTAATACAATTGCATGATACATTTGTTTAAGGTGGCCCATCCCGCTCAACTCCCCATACAAACGGGGAAAGAAGATCACGCCCATATTTCTTGTCAGAGATCCCAAATTTTGCTCAAAATAGCTTTATTTGATATAAGTAGATGTCTGATGACCGTTGGCATTGTAAAATTGTGTTTGGTTTCTAAGTTATAAGGTCCGAAATTTCGCGCGTTTTATACAATCACTTTGGAGGTAGATTACGCAATGATAAAGTAAAAAAAATTTAAAAAGATTAGTCATCAGACCTAGCTTATTTAATCAAGATTTATAATATATTTGGTTTTTGTTAGATTTTTGACAATAGCGGTCGTGGTTTACTTTTAGCAATGAGTCCTTTTGTAATTAAAATTTTCGTAAATGTTACCAAATAATACTCTATGCACATTGTCTTTTTTGTGGACATGTTGCATCTTACTCATCACGGAAACTGTCTTTTTCTTTGAAACAGAGAAGGTCCCAGAGCGCAACAGCACGATTTTGTACCGTGTCCGCGAATGAGTTAGTCTCGCCGGGTTGGGCCACCTTAAGTTATCGCCATGGTTTTCGACAAAGAAAATAAAAGTTAGATGATATTCAAAATATATGCAAAACATCATGGGAATGGGAACTTTCTCGGGAATTTTCTGACTAGTAGCAAAAATACGGTTTCAGGATTCAACAGAATTGACTAGTAAAGTTGATTTCGCCTAACCATTTTGAAGCATCTACACAATTATTATTGTTGGCAACACAACGATTGCAAGAAAATCTATTCTTTTACAGATACTTTTAGATATTGGTAAAGATTATCGAATAGATTTCCGGAGCGAAATGCACAAAATCTCGCCCGTCATATTTATCGAACGATCTTTGAAAATAAAGCATATTAAAGACCTTGGAAAAAAAACATTTTATTTGATGAAGAAATAGAAAAAAATATGTTTAAAACGGTAATTAAATGCAGTGTAGTGTATAAATAATTATTTAATATTTATACAAATATGTTGGCCCGATAAAATACCATTTGATAACAATATACTTGTCGAGCTTGTCAGCCGACGCCGCGTGAAACAGTGTGCAGCCAACTTAATGTACAATGTGAAACATTAATTATGCGCGAAGGAAGGAACGGCGGTAATTAGCTTCGCACAAATAAATTGTAAGCCATGAAGTGCGATGTAGAAGGAGCGGCGCTCAAATGGCTTTCACTAAAGTCAACTAAAATACTTGGTTGGATTCATTAGATATTTGTTAAGGATGTTCCGACCCATACAATGTTTTTTTTACACAGAACGCAAAAAGTATTGCCCTTGAAGGCACGAATTCGTCAAAAATATTAAATATAGCCATAGTAGTTGCAGCGAAAATATATTCACAATTTCAGGTTTAATGGTTTCGTTGTAATTGCCGATTAGAAGTTTTACACCGTTAGATGGCGCTGTTAAATAAAAGTCGTATTTAAATAAATTGTAACAAAACCAATAATCCTGAAATTGTGAAATTGTTTTCGCTGCAAGTAATATGACTATATTAAACTTTTATTATTAATTCGTGGCTTAAAGTGCAATACTTTTTGCGTTATGTGTGCAAACAACTTTATATGGGTCGGAACAACCTTAAGTGCAAAATGCGTCATACTAATATATGTGCTGGACCGTTGGCTTTTGAAAATTCATTCGCCTAGTACACATCGGTAGAGTTGGCGTTAGAGTTAGTAAGGTCTCGGGTAATGTATGAATTCTCGAAAATTTCAACAGTTTATTAAAAAAAAACAGTCGAATCGAGAACCTCCTCCTTTTTTGAAGTCGGTTAAAAATCAATACGTTCCTTTAGTTTGTCATACAACATTACTTCACAGGATTTGTTCCTAATAAGCGACACTATTGACTGGTGCAATAATACAGGCAATATTTTTTTTCTATGTCAACGAGTTCGATTCCTGGCTAGGAAAACGATTTTTCCACAAATTTAATAATGCAGTTCTAGTTTCTATCAAAATTGGCTTCATGTCTCCTTTGAGTGTGTTTTGCTATTTCTTTTATTTTCGGATTTGGCCCGGAAGGCTCATTTGAAAAAATCACCCTTGATTTCATTTAATTTATTTGGTAGTCACACTACACTCAGGGGCGAGTGAACGAAAGGACAAAAAATCAAAATCAACGTCAACGTATGACTAAACACGTCACTTTGTATGGACAGTATGGAAAGAACTCCATTCGGTTCACCGAAAGTGACGTATTTGAACATTGATTAACTCAGCCGTCTCGTCGTGCAATCGGGGCTACGTCATGTCAAAATTTGATTGATCCGCAGATTCGATCAACTCAGGGAACTAGAACCCGCAAAGAAACTTTACTGGTTTATAAGTTGTTTTTTTTTGTCCACATTAATGATATAACACAATTATTATTTCATACCTAGATGCTATTAATCAATCTTTATTAATTTAATTAATCAATCAATATGAATCAATTGTTTATTGTTTATTGTTTATTCATCATCCATAGACAGTACACTGCACTCGGATTTGTCATATTTTATCATTAGCCAGTTCGGGGAAATCCCAGCGAAGAAGAACTGGAAAGAAACTCCGCTGGTTTTTTTTTTCAACGTCCACTTAGTCTAAATTTACAAAAGTATTACAGATAAACACGCTAAATTAATATGAATTGACGAGAATCAGCAATTCATGTCATATGCAACAGTTCATGACAAATATCAGTTTATTAGTAAAGACCATGCCCGCCATCTAGAATGTTGCCAATTGGAGCAAGCCAGTCCCCACAAACAGCACCCGTTCACGAGCATCACGCCAGGCACAGCCATCGCACTATCAACCATATTTTAGGGAAAGAGGAGACCCGAACCCAGCGTCGCCGCAAGTATTGCAAGTAAATGCAATCATATATAATTTCATGCCTACCCTGTGTATCTAGTGTTTCAGGTCCGCAAGTTCAGCACGTCGAGCCACTCACCTATTGATGCTGTTGACGGCGCCGGCCCCCTCCCGCTCCCGCGCGCCCATGTACGCCGCGTACCCCTCCCGCTCCTTGTAGCGCGCGTCCTGCCGCGGCGACGGCGAGCGCCGCCCCGGCTGCGGCTGCGGCGGTGGCGGCTGCTGGAGCGCCTGCAGCAGCTCCTGCGCGCTCCCGTTGCCCATGAGCATCGGGTTCAGCAGCGCCGGGTGCACGGGGCGGGGCGACGCGGCGAGCAGGTGCGGCTGCGCCATCGCCTGCACATTGCATAACGAGGGCACACTTCAAGAAAGCATTCGGTCAGAATATTAAGATATTGAGATAATTCAGGCAAACATCGGCTGACGTCAATGAAATATTTTACCTTTAAGGCGCTAGGACTAGTCAACTGCTCGCGCCATACGAATGCGCCTTCATACAAATGTAATAATATGTAGTGAAACGCCTCAGCAAGTCCAAATAGAACTCCAGACTGATAATGGATTGTTAATATGTTTTTATTCCATCATTTATTTAAATTATAATAATAATAAAACAAATCCATTTTTCACATTAGAAATTTGAAAGTAATATCATTTCTAAATATAAGCAAAAACAGCATATATGCATAAACAAATCATTCCATTTGCTTTTAGATTTCTACATTTAGTAAAAAAAGTTCGGAAATTTACACCGTTTCCACAATGTATTTTGTTTAGAAAAAGTAGCCATACATTAACGAAAATAGGTTGATTCCTAGACAAGGAATCATATATTGTAAGAATGGTACTCCTAATCATCAGACTTAGTTAACTTGGGGTGCCTCGTCTAACTTTGCGAATTGGCTAGTACCAGGGCCTTAACATAACATATTTCATTGGATTGCTCTCCAATCCACATTTTACTTTAGTTTTAGTTTTAATTTTAATTTTACTTTTAGATGTTAGACTGTTTGATATTAATTTAAGATAAGTAATTTTATTTCGTGTTTATACAATAACTAGCTGAGGTACCCGGCTCCGCTCGGTTCAATGTCGTTTTTGACTGATTGCGGGCTGGTCAAGTTCAGCCTGCGTTTGCAATGTAAGCGGAAAGAATGTAATTATTTACGACATCACATTAGAAACCTCAAAAATAACAGTATTTCTCTACTATTTAATGGATGTTATTATACATATAAACATTTCTCTTTAATCACTCTATCCATTAAAAAAAACCGCATCAAAGTCCGTTGCGTAGTTTTAAAGATTTAAGCATACATAGGGGTATAGGGACAGAGAAAGCTACTTTTATATAGTGAATATGAATACCCCACAACTCACCGTTGGTCTGGAGTCCTTGAGCTATGAGTCACTACCATGGACATAGAGCTTAGCATTTGCATCCCTAATTCTTCCCCATCCAACCTACATCCGGAGCACCCACCGCAGAGAATCAGAGTACCCCTTCTTTTTAATCAATCACTCACAATTAACTAAGTTTTTTTTTTATGCAACCTGACATGGATGACTAATACCACACAACTACCGTTATGATATTAGCCCAATACACGACATTCCCGAAGGAATAAGGTGCCATGCCAGGACCTTCCCTTAATGAGCACGGCTGCATTGAACTGCACTTCGACAAATATATAAAATTGGAAAGACAAAAACTGAGTGTGATTTTTATAAAAAGTTATTTTTTGTCGCGAGCTAACGTCACCTAATGTAACAAAGCAAATGAGAGGCATCAATTTATTTTGAACTAGCAGCCCGTCCCGGCTTTGCACGGGCATAATGTCATTTAAAAAAATATTATTTTGACACAATGATACACAAATAAACCATTTTTACGTAGAGTTCCTACATTGAGATATTTGAAATAAAAATAACTTAGATATTATTATTACATGATTATTAGATATTAGAGAAATAATAAATTCAAAGTGCTATAGGGAGAACCGCGGCCTCCGAGGCACGCCGCAAACACTATCCCGCAATTTTTAAATCTATAATATCTTCGAAAACATTCATTTAAATCATATGCTGTAAAGGGCCGTATAGATCTATATTAAATCAACAATGTATTTTAAGGTATTCAATTGCATAAGGATTAATGCTGTATTGGTTAAAATCGCTTCGAAAATTAGCCATTATTTGTCGTAAAAAGTAAATGAGAAAAAAATGCTATTGTGGGATATCCATAAGAGATAGATATATACCATCGTGGAGTTTTCTGTAGACCTTTTCAATGTATACAATACTTAGCACATTATTTTGATAAATCTCGTAGGGTTCAGCCTGCGTTTGCAATGTAAGCGGAAAAAAAATATTTTTTTACGACATCACATTGGAAACCTCAAAAATAACAGTATTTCTCCAATATTTAATGGATGTTATTATACATATAAACCTTCCTCTTAAATCACTCTATCTATTAAAAAAAACCGCATCAAAATCCGTTGCGTAGTTTTAAAGATTTAAGCGAACATGGGGATATAGGGACAGAGAAAGCGACTTTGTTTTATACTATGTAGTGACTATGTAGTGATAATCTAAAGCTCTAATCTTGAGATGGCAAGGAGTAATCCTGATGCCTGGCAAGCCTACCTGCAGGTTGGCGAGCGACGTGGAGACCACCTGGCCGTTGTTGAGCGCGAGGTTCACCATCTGGTCGTTGGAGTTGACGTGGTTCACGGGAATCGTGAGGATGGTTTGCGTCGCGATACCTGCGGAAACAGTTTGCTTTAAATATATAAAAAGGCAATAGAAAGGGTGCCATTTTTGGCTCCCGAGAACAGAAAACCTATAACCGCAACCCGAAAATCGGGTACAATAGGGACAGCCCCAGAGTCAGTCACCAGTTACTAAAACGTTTCTAGTTAAAATTATATTTTTTTATGTAATTTTTTAATAGCAAAATGTCCGTCAGATATTACCCTAACACACCACATAGTAACTAGGTGCCATGCCAGGACATTCATTATGTTGCTTTTATTGAACTGGACATATATGTATAGTTGATGCAACACCTTTAGTAATGATAATAACCCAAAACACTGTATTCACTGAAACAAAAAACTTCCAACTGCTCTCGGTTTTAGCACAGTTAAAATTCAGTAATTAACTTTTATTTTTATTTAAGTTTATCTCATTACTATTAATGTATAACGGTTAGTATCTATAAATAAGATCAAATGGTAAATATTAAACAGTTAATTTCACCGATTAAACAGTACCGGGTTGTGAAAATAACACGTGTGACATATTCGATTATTTTGAAACGGTTATATCAACTGATTAAACATTACGGCTGACTGCAAATCAGGTGTGCAACTGCCCAGTTTCTACAGTTACGCTAATTTTAACGCTTTAATGTTTTACCTTTTACTAAATATATTAAAAACGTAAGTAAGAATGGAAAAATACTAAAGCTAGAAATAATTTGTTAGAGTTAGGAAAACAGTAAGGGAAAACAGTTATTGCACACAGTTTAAAAACCATTAAAATAAACAGCAACAATGAATATTTAAAGCGACATAGGAAGCATTGCGGAACTTATCCGGTAAACTCACTCCACAAACGTTTTTTCGTAACTTATGTAACATTAAGTACACATTAAACACATAAGGTTGGTTAATGCGTCCGAGGAAAGTGGCGAAATCTCGTGCAGGCTGAACATTTAGCGTGCACCGACCTTGGCTGGTGGGGATGAGCAGCTGCGCGCCCTGTATGCCCTGCACGAGCTGCCCCGACGCCAGGATCAGCTGCGGCATGGCGGGCGGCAGGCTGGGCGGCGGCAGCGAGCCCGTCCCCGCGCCGCCGCCTCCGCCCGCCCCGCCCACGCCCGCGCCGCCCCCGCACGGCATGCCTGCGAGAGAACGTTATTGAAACATTTTTTTTATTATTAAAAAACAGGAAAAATTAGCTAACAAAACATCAAAAACAAAATTACAATAAAATAAAAAAGTAGCCTAACAAGTATTCACGAATAAAAATTAAATTAATTTAATTGAAACTTAAACTTAAGGGCGTTATAAGAGACGATTAAAAAAAAAACTTTATCCAAAGCGTGTTTGTATATACAAAGTTTTTTTAAAGTTTTTTCTTTCGTTAAATTATACTATGGCATTTATTCTGAGATAGAAAATATGCACGGTAAAAAATGAAATAAGAAATTAAAATTAAATTAAATAGAAAATTTCGTTAAATTTATCCGAAGCTGCCATTGACACTAATACACTAATGTCAGTACCTCTTTGCGTGTTGTTGTATATTTTTTGTAAATATCAACTGATTGTGTTCGTGTGTCGTGTGTTTGTTGGGTATATGCGAGATTTATGGTTTTATATACATTAGCAAGAATTGCAGAGTAGAAAAGTTGCCGTACTGTAAGAAAGCTTGTTTCTGTATATAGTTGGTTTGTGGGGTGTCTGTAGGGTTTTTCTAAAAGAACCTTTAGGACAGCTTTTTGAGATCTTTCTGCTTTTATGTAATAAGACTTATTAGCTCCTCCCCAAGTGGAGAAACATTATGTTAGAATTGATTGGCGCAGCGATAAGTAAGCCGATCTCAAGATTGAGAAATCTTTGATCGTTGTTATATTTTTGAAGACATATAAGTTTTCTCACCCTGCCAGTCAAGGCATTTATTTGTCGTTCCCAACTGAGGTTAATAAGTAGTCAATTTTTAAATGAGCCCTTTCGGTATTTTCCGTTTGACATGACTTCTCAGCATGTATTCCTCATGAGCGACAGCATTGGATGGTGCAATAATACAGTTGAAAAATAACTGTATTATTAACTATCATAATATCAACGGGTTTGATTCCAGGCAAAAAAAAATACTTTTTTTTAAATCTAACAATGCAGTTTTCGTTTTACTAATATCGGCCCCATGATTCCTTTGAGTTTTTTTTCGATTTTTCTTATAATTTCGGACTTGGCCATGAAGGCACAATTGAAAAAATCCCATAAAAAGCACGTCTAACAAGAATCGGTATGAGCAATGAGCAATATATTTTCACATAGTGGGTTGTTGTTTCCTCGTAGTCCTTAGTTCTTTGCTCCAGACCGTTCTACCAATGTAAGTTTGGCAGTAGCATTTAGGTATGAAATCATAATTGTGTTATATCATTTATGTGGACGAAAAAAAAAAGACCAAAAAAAAAACATAATTTATAGACCAGTGAAGTTTCTTTGCGGGTTCTTCTTCACTGGTTGATCGAATGCGCGGATCAATAGAATAATTGTGACATGACTTAGTGTAGTTTTACTACCAGAAGTTGAATAAATAAATGAAATGAAATGAAATGAAAATGAAATAGCAATTTATCTAAACAAGTTGTTGCCCGGGGCTTGTTGCAACAAATATTGGAAAATTTCGACGGTAATTCAGATTTTAGTTTTTTTTTGACGTTCTGCTCTTTCGGCATATGATTTTTTAATAAATTAAATCCCCCGCAAAAATACTTAAATAATAAATGGTTCGATGAAGAATATTTGATGTTCTGCAGCGCAGTTTTAACATCGATAATTCTCCGATTAAATATTACATTCACAGCTTTGATAATTCCACCTACTGATTTATCATAAAAAACCGGCGAAGTGCGAGTCGGACTCGCACACGAAGGGTTCTGTACCATCAACACCAAAAATATACTTTTTTCTATGGGGCCCCCCTTTAATTTTTATTATTTTTTTATTTTACCTATTTGTTGTTATAGCGGCAAAATAAATACACACTCTCTGAAAATTTCAGCTGCCCACCTTTAACGGTTCATGAGATACAGCCCTGTGACAGACGGACGGACGGACGGACGGACGGACGGAAAGCGGAGGCTTAGTAATAGGGTTCCGTTTTCACCCTTCGGGTACGGAACCCTAAAAACGCCGAGTTTAAAAGTAAAATTGATGATGTTTGGGTCAGTCTCGGGTCAGTCTATTGGTCGGTAAACAACCAGCACGGTACTTCCACTTCGGGGTAGGCAGAGATAACAGAACTCCATACAGAACGATCACAGTAAACTATTTCGCTTCCTCTAATCTACAGAAATACATCTATTCACAAATGCTCTATGATAACAAGTACTGAATCTGACCTTTACGATGTATTTCACCAATCTTATACGTACTTCAGGGCCATACTTTCCACACGCTTCCGCTCTGTCATTATTTACTCACTCATTCGTTCTACAGGGGGTCCATTCAGAGTAAGAGTGAGTTCGCCTAGTGGCGCGGGGACTGGCCTAGCGTACCAGAGGTCCGGGTTCAATACCAACTTGCACCACTGTCTTTCTCTTTCAGAGTTCGATAAGTGCATTTCGTCACGAATGCGAGCTTCTCCATGGTTCTGAATCCATGTAAAACTGTAGGTCCCCTTCCCCTGCTAGGTGGTAGGGTTTAAGCCCGCCCGGGTTGGTACCATCGCATTGGATGAAAAGATGGTCGAAGCGGCAATGAAAAATTGTTCGTGTTTTCCATCCAGTTACAAGTAGCCGTGCTCATAAAGGGAAGGTCCTGGCATGACACCTAATTCCTTCGGGAATGTGGTGTATTGGCCTAATATCATAACGGTAGTTGTGTGGTATTAACCATCCATGTCAGGTCGCATAAAAAAAAAATAATTCTGTTTGTCTAATGATAATATTGAAAGCTAAAATAACAGGTCCGTAACATTTATTCTATTTCATTTACTAAAACGTCAATTTAATTTTATACTTTCGCAACTTCTTTTTGTCTTATTTATTACTTTATGTGAGAAATTACCCGGAATTATAGAATAATCTTTAAACATCAAAATTCAAGACACTTCAATAGTGTTCACATATATAATAGTCGACCAAGACACTAGCGTGAAAAAACTAACGTAACATTTAAAAATCGGGTTTGTCCGGGTTTTCCATTCAGTTCAATGTAGCCGAGCAATAAAAAGAAGGTCCTGGTATGGCACCTAGTTCCTTTGTGGTGTGTAAGCCTAATATCTGACGGTCAGTTTGGTATTAGCCATCCAATTCCAGTTACATAAAAAAATACGTAATTATTTTGATTGGATTTGATTTTGACCTCACACAAAATCATGTTTTACCTTATTCTCTTAAAAATGTATTCCAAAGGCACATTTATTAAAGATAATTGAAGCTTAAATAAGAATACTTAATTATACATCGGAAATGGCGTGAAATTAGAAATCGTACAAGAGCGTGAACAAATCTGCCACAAAGCGGTCGACATCATTCACTCGGTCGATATTAACATAACATATTAATTTAAACCATGACATTTCATATTTAGTAATGAACGCTTTTTCGGCGCTACGTTCAATTAAATGCCGAAAAAAATGTATAATTAGGCCTATTAAAACAATAAAACTCTTAATGATGCCGCAACACTCTGTAATAGTCATGCCTTCTTGAAAAAATACGTAATTATACTCATTATTCAAATAGGTTTTTCGTCCATTACAGAATGGCTAGACCGCGGAATATTAGATTGAAAATGGAGACGGCGCAAAGATACCCACACTTCCACTGACGTTTAATATTTTTTCCGTACATCCTAAAATAGAACCGTTGTCACTATATATTCTTTTAGTTTAAGGTTATTGTTATATTCAGAAAATTTTTCGACAAACTCACTTTGCAGAGTTAGCTGATTTTGTAATATTAAGGTGGCCCAACCCGGCGGGCCTAACTGATTCGCGGGCACGGTACAAAACCGTGCTGTTGCTCTCTGGGACCTTCTCTGTTTCAAAGAATAAGACAGGTTCCGTGATGAGGAAGATGCAACATGTCCACAAAAAAGACAATGTGCATAGTGTATGATTTGGTAAGATTTACGAAAATTTTAATTTCAAAACGACTTATAGCTAAAAGTAAACCACGACCGCTGTAGTCAAAAATCTAACAAAAACCAAATAGATTATAAATCTTGATTAAATAAGCTATGTCTGATGACTAATCTTTTTAACCGACTTCAAAAAAAGGAGGAGGTTATCAATTCGTCTGTATGTTTTTTTTTTTTTTTTTGTTTTTTTTTTTTTTTATGTTTGTTACCTCATAACTTTTGCCTGGGTGAACCGATTTTGATAATTATTTTTTTAAATGATAGCTAGTGCTTCCCAAGTGGTCCCATTTTAATTGGGTTAAGTTCTGACAATGATATCCATGAGAAAATCATAAAAGTCTTAAATTTGTATTAAGATTGCGCGACAAATGGACGAATAACTTAATATAACGCCAACCGATTTCGATGATTCTTTTTTTATTGTAAAGGACGTGTACAAATTAGTAAGTGTACTTCAGATTCACTAAAAATAAACAAATAAAAAAAAATTTAACAAAAAAAATAACCGACTTCAAGGAAAAAGCACTAAAAAGTAAAAAAAAAATTTTCATTTTTGTAGTTACGATTTCTGTTATTTTTTGAGTCGGTGTCAGCCAAGGTTAGGTTAGGTTAGGTTAGGTTAGGTTAGGTTAGGTTAGGTTAGGTTCTCTTGATTGGCGCAGCGCGTGCCCGGCTGACGCCGACTCAAAAAATAACAGAAATCGTAACTACAAAAATGAAAATTATTTTTTTACTTTTTAGTGCTTTTTCCTTGAAGTCGGTTATTTTTTTTGTTAAATTTTTTTTTTAAGATGTTCTTACTTTATCATTGCGTAATCCACCTCCAAAGTTATTGTATAAAACGCGCAAAAAATTCAAACTTTCGGACCTTATAATTTAGAAACCAAACACAATTTTACAATGCCAATGGTCATCAGACATCTAGTTCGATCAAATAAAGCTATTTTGAGAAAAAAAATGGATCTCTAACAAATATGGGCGTGATATTCTTTCCCCTGTTGTATGGGGAGACGAGCGGGATGGGCCAACTTAAGGCTGGAGTGCACAATCTCTGGTTAATCACATTCCGATACCAACTACAACCAAACCTCTGTCAAATGACGTCACAACCTAATACCAACTGTAACCACTCAATTCTCCGCGGTTGAACATATGTCCGGAGCTAACTAAATTTATAGCGGAAGCTGATATGAATCAATGTCAAGGAGTCCAGCAGTATTTTTTTGCTATTTCGGAATCAAAGCCGGGAAAATCCCCATATCTCAGCGCAATATCGCGTATTTGGCCGTATACCTATGTCTTTTGTTTCTGTTTGCCTTAAACTATGTCTACCAGACATTTTTTGGCGGTCATTGTAGATCTAAGCATGTATTTCATTTCTGTGGACGGAAAAGTCATAAAGATTCTTTGCGGATTCTTCTTTAGAGAGTTGATCGAATCCGCGGATCATTCAGTTTTTGACGTAACTTATTGTAGTTTTTCTACGAAAAAAGTTTAAATAAACTTGATGGAAGAAATGAAAATATGGTTAGTATATTAATTCAAATCGGTTTAAAACCCCAAGCAATTGTGCACACCACATTGCCTTTTTGACAGCTACCCATGGTTAAATTTGTTTTTAATTTTGTTATTAACCGTAGATGTTTTGCACGCCGCCAGGTGTTTAGTTTATTTAAAAATGCCATGATAATGACAGATAATGAAAATTTTGTGTACTTATTTTTTCAAATAAAATTTTTAAATGATTCCAAGTTTTCCCTAAGTCCCAAAGAAGGAAAATAAATACAATACAATACAATTTGCACTCATTACGAGCAAGATGCAGAAGAGTGTGACACATACCAAAGTGATATTTTTATGTATTTCAATGGAAATACTATAATTTAAAATTATACAACAATATCTACTTTGGATAATTGTATGTAATAAAATTTTGTTTCAGTTTCTGATCAGATTGTTTAGAAACTTTTTCAACAATCTGACTACGTTTTTTCTATCAAATTAATGACATACCAATGTGTAGGTAAATAGTTAAAACAATATTGAGTAATCACAGATTGAGCTGAAATAAAAGAAACGTAAGCAAGTCCAACCCGTTTCCTTGCTTCATGGTAATCGCCAACGCGGCGGTTTTGAAATACATCTTGGATTAATTAAATCGATTGGAATCGGTTAATCAGGTGATTACCGGAGCAGGTCACGTGACATCTCTAACTCGCGACTCTTAATGCCCGATCCGTGTCCTGGAGATAATTTCTAATCTATCTAATTAGGGCGGGTAGATTGTAAGTATTCGCTGGGGCCACCTCGGTGATTTTATAATAAAAAAGGAGATTGCCAGCGGTTTATTTTATTGATTCAGAGTGGAGGGAGGAGGTTCTCACCTAAAATGGCGTTTACGGAACTTCGAAGTTACGTAAAAACGTCAAACTCCATACAAGTTTTTACTAGGTATTCTGTGGTTTTACTTCTTCAACATGTCAGCGTCAAACAACAATTTGTATGAAAACGCGAAGGTCGCGTAAACGGCAACGTCAACGTATTTACGGCGATGCTGAGTAGGCTGTCAAATCAAACCACGAGTCGCAAATGTTAGTTCGCTTATCGCCCACTGCGCGCGCTCTTGAATTTCTCCATACATTAAAGAACGCCAATCGATCGGTTTGGCGTAAACGCCAATTTTAGGTTACAACTGGGACTAGGGGCTCAGAATGCTTAAGGCTGATCCAAGGCAAAGACTATCCCCTAAGTCTTAGCAAAATCGCTGCGTTCGTTAAGCATGATTGAGAAAAAACATCTAAACATTGAGCTTTAGAATATCGTCTTGTCACAATTGTTTTATGTTAAGTGCAGCATGTAACATAGGCCAGGGCCTCAGATCAAGAGGTGCCCGAAGATGCCCATGGGCTTTCAAACTTACTTATTGCTTTAACTACTTGACAGAAGAGTGCAGTGGCCATCCCAGAGCCATTTTGTCCGTATTCTGATTATTTCTTAAACGCGACGAACACCTAAAGTTGAGAAATGAAGAATAAAGTGTGTACAGTGAAAAACCATTAAGTTACAAGCCACTTAAAAAGCTTAGCAATAACCGCATATAGCTATACTGACGACTGCTTCAATATAAGTTGGGAAATATGCTAGGATATCGGCAAGGACAGGTGCTGAGACATCTTCTTTGATATATTCTGGGATATTTGCTAGAACAGTTGCTGATATATGTGCTGGGATATATATATAAATATTATGGGACATCTAGGGGGGCAGTTTCTAAGGTATTTGTAAATTTCTGGGACACCTACGAGGAGGGTTGCTTGGCTATCAAGTGCAAAATCTGATGGGATATCTGGGAAACTTACTGATACATCTGCTTAAACATCTTCTGTTACATCTACCGTGATATCTAGGAAAGTTTCTGCGACACGTGCTAGAACATCTGCTGAGTCATACATTCAGTCATACCTAGCCAAATAATCGACATGGGTACCTGGTGCACTGACGCTAAGGTTCAGCGGTGAGTTAACCGCGTTGGAGGCCATCGAAGTGAGCCCTGCTTAGACATCTTCTGTAACTTCTACCGTGACATCTAGGACAGCTTCTAAGACACCTACTAGAACATCTGCTGGGTCATACATTCAGACATACCTAGCCAAATTATCGACATAGGTACCTGGTGCACTGACGCTATGGTTCAGCGGTGAGTTAACCGCGTTGGAGGCCATCGAAGTGAGCCCTGCTTAGACATCTACTGTAACTTCTCCGTGACATCTAGGACAGTTTCTAAGACACCTGCTAGAACATCTGCTGGGTCATACATTCAGACATACCTAGCCAAATTATCGACATAGGTACCTGGTGCACTGACGCTAAGGTTCAGCGGTGAGTTGACCGCGTTGGAGGCCATCGAAGTGAGCCCTTGTAGATTAGCGGCCAGCTGGGACATCTGCTGCGACATCTGCTGGGACATCTGTTGGGACATCTGCTGCGACATCTGCTGCGACATCTGCTGCGACATCTGCTGGGACATCTGAGCAGGTGAGCCTTGTTGCATGCCCGTGAGGCTCTGCAGACTCTGGAACATTGTCGCCACTGTGACGACAACCATGATGTATTAGGTACTGCAGATGAAAACGAAAAAATCTTGTATTTATTTTTAAATAACACGTACTAATGGGAATAGAGGAGGGTATAGGATCAATTTGAAATTTCGAGCTAATCCTTATTTCCAGGTGAGACAATGATAGTTAATACTACCCGGATTGGTACCATAGCATTGAATGAAAAATTGTCTAAGTGGCAATGAAAACTGAATGTGTATTCCACTCAGTTAAATGTAGCCGTTCATGACATGTGTCGGTCTAATTGACGCCCGAGCCCATTCCTTAAAGAAACTGGTGGAGGCGGGGGCGCCTGACAGAAGCAAAGTTAAGCAAGTACGTGAGATTAAAGTGCGCGCGCATTATGGCGCAGAAAGAGTGAGAGAGAGTGATTGTGAGAGAGATGGAGAGAGAGAGAGAGAGAGAGAAAGAGAGAGAGAGGGGAAGGATAGAATGCAAGCACGGATTAAAGTTATCGCGTGATCTGGGTTTTTTTCTCGGCCCACTCTCCGGGAAACTCCAAAATGTGTGGTCCAATAAGAGAAGTAGACGAAGGGCGAAAGAATAATGTCGTACGAACTCACTGGTGCCATTGAGGTGCGCGGTGTCGTGGTTGCGGGGCGCGTGCGGCGTGCGCGGCGGCGACGCGCGCGCCTGCAGCGCCGGGTTCAGCGTGAGGTGCCGACCGCCGCCGCCGCCGCCGCCGCCGCCACCGCCCGCGCCCGCGCCGCCCGCGCCGCCCCCCTCCGGCGAGCTCGCGCCGCTCGACCGCTCCGACTCCGCCTGCTGACGAACAGACCAGAGACCTAGCGTGAGGTGCCGACCGCCGCCGCCGCCGCCACCCCCCGCGCCCGCGCCGCCCGCGCCGCCCCCCTCCGGCGAGCTCGCGCCGCTCGACCGCTCCGACTCCGCCTGCTGACGAACAGACCAGAGACCTAGCGTGAGCGCGCTGTGCTGACAAGACGAACACTATGTTAGAGTGGGGAGTACAGCTCGTGGTTTAGGGGTTAGAGGACTTGCCTTTCATGCGAGAGCACTAAATAGAAGTGGCATGCGGCCGATATCGCGTCTCCGCTATATAGCCAGAATTACCATATAATTGTAAGGGAATCCGGTGGCGCGTCGTATGATTGTGCTCCAAAATAGCGTTTGTCCAGTCAGTTTCCACCCACCCAAACCTTCCAATATGTCTGGGAGTATGTTTGCATGCGGCATGTACATTTAAATTGAATTGGTGACAGCGGGATAGTAGACCCACTCGATGCCATTTCTCCGTCCTTTTTATCTATGTGAGAGATTATGGGCCGAAATCTTTGCCCCGGTCATGCCCCACTTTATTTCTCTTTCTAACATTATTAATGTTCTTAAGCGGGGCTTACGCGAACAATTTAAAAAAAAAAGATATCTTTTATATACCTTTCTTAAACCCGACGTTTCTTTCTAAGTTGGATAAGTGCATTTAATTACGAATGCGAGTCGTTCCATGGTTCTGAACCCATGTAAAACTGTAGGTCCCCTTCCCCTACAAGCTGGTATGGTTAAGCATCCTCGGGTTGGTACCAGCGCAATGGTACCGCGTCATTGAAAAATTGTTCTCCATCCAGTTCAGTGTAGCCGTGCTCATAGGGAAAGTCCTGGCATCGCACCTAATTACTTCGGTAATGTGGTGTATTGGGCTAATATTATAACGGTAGTCGTGTGGTATTAGCCATCCATGTCAGGTTCATAAAAAAGTCTACTCAAACGCCAATACCGCGAGTTGTAATGAGATGGAACTACCTGATGAGGGAACTTTTCGAATCCCTTTCCTTAACTACCTATATACACAGTTTTCGCGGGCTCTTGTGAAATGTTTTTCTTGTAAGAGCATTATTATTTCTCTAGTTTTCCTTAAAGAAAGCGTGTATTAAGAGAGTCTTTACCCTATAAACCAATAAAACAAACCAATAATAAAAAAAAAACAAATAAACAAAATAAACAAAAAATAACAAATAAACAAAACCAATAATCCTTAAATTTTGAAATTGTTTTCGCTGCAATTGTTTTTAAACTATATTAAACTTTTATTTTTAATTCGTGGCTTAAAGTGCAATACTTTTTGCGTTATGTGTGCAAACAACTTTTTATGGGTCGGAACAGCCTTAAGGATTAGCGTATGTAACTACAATTCGACTAATGTGGGCCCAAAGAGCAAGTGCCCAATTTTAAGGCTAAACGAGTGTACGCCGGAACTACTAATCTTACTTACTAGGCGGCAGCGTTGATTCCGCCTGGATTGGTACTATATCGCATTAAATGGTAGTTGGTCGCAAGCCTTCTAAAAACTAAAAAACTTTGTAAATGTAAATTCACGAGGGAACGATCCTACCATTATGTCTAAAATCCTAATAATGTGTGTAAACAGTTAGATGAAAAATTGAATATATAACTATAGAGTATAAATAATCGTACCTTAGGAAAGTTTATATTTTATTTCACAAATGTATTTATTGATGGAAATAAAAGCATTCGCAATAGCGAAATAATACTCTATATATTTTTTTTATAAAACTTAGAGTGGTAATTGTAGCAAATTTCTGCCAATTATTATTTTATCAAAGATAGTTTTCTCAATATTTGCTGGCGTATAAGAGTAATTGACTTTCTCTTAAATAAAGTAGAGGTAAAGAGGAGGTAGGTTGTGTACCTACCTACAAATATTTTAGATTGTCTCTCCTCATCACCCCAAAGGTTGACTGGAAGAAATCACTCCTAGTGATAAGTCCGCCTTTGTGCAATTTTGTTGTTGTTTCGAATTGTTTTTGTAATTGTATTTGTTTTCTATTGCACAATAAAGAATTTATTCATTCATTCATTAAAGTGTGACATACAAGGTTTCCAGATACCACTAGTCAGAACCGAATGGGTTATCATTTTACGGAACCTTAAAATAGTTTGTTCTAGGACTAATAATTTGATTAGAAATTATTTCAACGGATGTGGTTTTTTGTCCAGCCTTGAAATAAATTAACTAAGTAGTTATTTTAAATACTTTCTTTATTTAAATAATGCGTCTTTTCTTCATGGTCCATTCTACAATAATATTACATTCGTTGAAAAAAGCGCCGTGCTGTCTTATTACGAAAAAGTATATTTTACTCTCCTCTGTCTCAGTATTTAGAGTATGATTACGGTTAAAACTAAGAGCACTATCCGTGGAAACAGACTAAGCCCCGGTTGCACGAAGAGACGGCCGAGTTAATCAATGTCACGTCACTTTTATTTAACCTCATAGAGTTCCTTCCATACTGTCTATACAAAGTGACGTGTTTGATAGTACGTTGACGTTGATTTTGATTTTTTGTCCTTTCGTGCACTCGGCCCTAAGTACTATGATTGCCTCAACCTACATGTATTTCCACCATTCCACAATCGTCTTCTAATAAAATGTATAATGAAGCCGGTAAGTATTATTCCAACGTAACCTATTTCGTTTTGTGCATTTGTTTCTATTTGAGTTAATGAAGAAATATTATCGAAGCATTGGGATCACTCGGTAACAGTAGAAATAGGTTAATAAATTGTATTTTTCGTAATTTTTCCTTCGTTTTTATGGTAAAATCTTACTATTTACTTACGAAAGACAACGTCATTATTAGTCTGCTGTCGATGATCTTCTCCGCACGTGTTTTTAAAGTGGCATGATTTGAATTTAGCCAATAAATGTAAATTTAATTAAATAAATTTCAATTAAGAATATACCGAATCGGAAATAAATAAATTTAGTCCCTTGAAACTATTAAAATGTTATCGATGGAAAATTATGAGCATCACTAGTTCACTGTTATACTTTCAACAGTTACCAATATTTCTCGACCAACTTTGCGTACTCGAACCAACTTCCCCGATTCCTCTTTAAGTCAAGTTTCATCTCACTCTGTTATTTGTATCAACACTTCTTGCGCGAAATCATTTCACAGAGGTCCGTCGAGTGCTCACTCGGAGTTAAGGTCCACTGCGGTCGAGGCCAGCGACGCATCGGGAGCGGCGCGAAGGGGGGCCGAGAGCGACGACGCCCACCCGAGATAATGTCCGAGCGCGGCGCTGCGTCCGCGAAAAAGGAAAAAAATAATAATCGGGACGAACCGCCTACCGGGGAGGTAAAGTACTGCACAACGAGAACTATCGTCAATAACGAACAACGGCTAGATCGCACAAGCGGAGCGTTCACTTTTTGTTTTATTTTTTTTTACGTCGCGATTTTTATTTATCAGCGACGAGGCACACACACACAGCGCACGTCCACAGTCGAAACTTCCACCGTGCAGAATGAAAGCGCGTCATCAGTTTAAAAAATCAACCCCTTCGCTGCGGTGGGAAAAAAGTCGCTCCCCCGAAGCCCCCCCTCTATCTGTTCGGCGGGGGGCGGCGCCGCGCGCCTGCCCCCCCACTGCCCCCACGCTCGCGCCACCCCAACCTTCCGATTACCATTACCCAACCGAGCCGATCGCCGGAGCTGCCCTCGCATTAGTAATTCTGACTTTGAGAGTCAACGAACTTCGGTAGTACAGATCGCTTTTCAATTGTTTCAATTATAATTAAAGTGAAAATAAATACAATAAACCCGTTACGGTTGATAATATGATGAAACATGTATGTATCGGAAACAAATGATTTTTAGTGGAATCAACAGTAATGGATCGGCATGATTTCGTGCGACCAAGGTCTAAAAAAATTAAGGTTTCGAAAATTAATCAGCTGTAAAATAGTTAACGTCATCGCAGCAACATACCCTGCAAGGCAGACGACTGTTAGCGCGTCAAACATATAACAGGAGTCTACAAAATTATCGCCAGCACGTAACGGTGGGAATAATCAGCGGTACACGAAAAAATCACTAATTATTCAGATGAAGTTGGACTGCGACGTTCGCGGCAGGGGCCCGGGGGGCGGCGTCGGGGGGCCGGCGTCGGGTGCCCCCACCGGTTAAACCAGCCAAAATAAAAACGCCGGTTGCGTAAGGGGTGACGGGCGCCCCGCCTCACACCGCCCGGCACTGGTGCGACAGCGGCCGCGCTGGCGCCAGTAGTGTGGGTGCCGCGCAAATGTTATCTAACTGAGTTTGGATGGTCAAACTGGAATTAGCCCGCCTCGCGCGGGATGGACGAATTTTCAATTTGGCCGTCATTTTTTTGTTCAATCAGATAGTTGGAAAGGCTCATGCCGCCGCGCCTGCCTTGATGGATTCCGTCGGGGGACGCACTTGGCTCGACGTATAATTAATATCAGTACCTATATACCTTTCTAATGTATACGAAACGACGTTTATTTTAATGTCATGAGGCCATTCTGTATATGGATTTGGAGATGGAGAGCGCAACGGTACATATGCTTTTGAATTTAGGTGTAAAAATTAATGGCGGGTACGACAAAAGTTTTTCTTCTTAGTTCTGGCATATCCCGCCCTCCTAAACTACTGCGTGCTTAAGTTACGTCATTGGCAATGAACATTATGACACATTATTACCCATTCCACATCTTATGACTGGAGCCAAAGCAGAACTTTTTTTCTAAAAAAACTCATTCATATAAACGGACACATGCCAGGAGGAACTCGTAAACGCTGACTGGCACTGATTCAGCATTTTTTTTTTCAAAATTAATTAACGAGCCCGAAATTCATAACAAGCGGTCCTGCTGAAGATCTGAAAAGCTCGACGGACACATGTACACATACAAGGAGGCACACGCGGTCATTAGCGTTGTCAGCCGAAGCACGGTGATTATCGGAACGGGTGTGTGCATAGAGCAAGGAACCACGGGAGCGACGACAGAAACCCATCCGTGTAGCGGAAAATAATTGTCTCTGAAATTTTCACAGAGCGTGTATATATTTTGCCGGTATAACAACAAATAGGTAAATTAAAAAAATAATAAAACATTAAGGGGGGTCCCATACAAAAAACGTGATTTTTTGTGTTAAATCTTGTACGACGGTACGGAACCCTTCGTGTGCGAGTCCAATCGCACTTGGCCGGTTTTTATTGTTTGTTCATCATCCATAGGCAGCACACTGCACTCGAATTTGTCATATTTTATTATTAGCCAGTTCAGCATTCACAGCTTCTCGAAACTTCGCTGAATTTTTTCAACGTCCACTTAGTCTAAGTTTATAAATTTGTTTGCTATCGCAGCCACACACACTGCCGGTAGCAACGGCCAGCCAGTTAGCTTACGAATTCGCTCACTCCTGATGTTCTCAAGTTCCAACGACACTTAAGAACACCTAAGTTGTGCACATCACGCCATTTAGTGCAACGAACATTATTAATACCATAGCATCGACCATCACTGGCTAATGATATGACATGACATGAATATGACAAATCCGAGTACGATGTGCTGCCTACGGGTGATGAGCAAACAATAAACAATAACCATTATTGAACCACTATATTTCTTAAAACTTAGGTTGATCGCTTTAACAGCTGTTATCGAAATCCCACCCATATAGTTCTAATTTTTTTAACGTTATTTATGACCTGTGGCCACGTCGTACTTTCAGCATCGTCTCAGCCCTAATCGTGTCACTCTGACAGCTGTCGCAGCGATCAAGCTAAGTTTTAAGGACTAGAATACGTGTCTCCGCTGACGCTATACAGCACTATTAGTTATTCTGTGGCTATACGGATGAGTTACGATCGCCTCTCCCGTGACTTCTTACTCGATGTGCCTATGTCACCAATACGAAGGCACCGCGAGGTCAGGAGGACGTGGCGCTGTACACAGTTGTTGCAGGAAATGTATTCCCGAAAGTGACGTTATCTTCTAATTACATTTGGGGCATTGTAATATTTTATAAACATTTAATTTATGTGCAAAGCAACTTGTTATAGGTTCAAAATCAATGACCACCGAACTAGAACTAATTATCCGAAACGATTTTTTTTAGTATTTCAGTAGATTTTAAAACGTAACCCAAAGATATTGACTTATTGTGTTAACATTACGTTTTCTTTGACCTGTTTATAAAATACGTTCTCGTTCGTGTAAGTTTTTTCAAATTTTCAAGGATGTTGTGAGCAGACCTTAAGGCTGTTCCGAACCATATAAAGTTGTTTGCACACATAACGCAAAAAGTATTGCACTTTAAGCCACGAATTAATAATAAAAGTTTAATATAGTCATATTACTTGCAGCGAAAGCAATTTCATAATTTCAGGATTATTGGTTTTGTTACAATTTATTTAAATACGATTTTTAATTTAACAGCGCCATCTAACGGTGTAACACTTCTAATCGGCAATTACAACGAAACCATTAAACCTGAAATTGTGAATATGTTTTCGCTGCAACTACTATGGCTACATTTAATATTTTTGACGAATTCGTGCCTTAAAGTGCAATACTTTTTGCGTTCTGTGTAAAAAAAACATTGTATGGGTCGGAACATCCTTAAGTGTAATAGGACCTTAAGCATCCATATCAAAGTAGTAGCTGGAAAATCACTTTTCTCGTTCTTTTTTGTATCTAACTGTTCATAGATGGCTAGCACCACAATAACCTTCCCTTTATTAACACAACTACCCTAACTGTATGGAAAACACCAATTTGAAATTTAATATTTGCGTCTGCAGTTTTAGTTCTTTGAAAAATATTTCGCTATTGAACCAGATTACAAATAAATGTTGTACTAATGTGTTGCCATTATTTGACTAGGTTTGCGTTTTTAAAATAATTAATAATCGCTGAATCACATATTGATTTGGCACAGCCGTTTTCTAACTACGTCTTTATGTGGAAAATTACTTACAGCCCGTAAGTTATTTCTTTTATATTGATTCGTCTAAATGTGTACTATTGTGATCAAATGTGATAAAAACATTAAAAAACCGGCCAAGTGCGAGTCGGACTCGCACACGAACGGTTCCGTATCACCGTAAAAGATTTAAAAAAAAAGCGTTTTTTGTATGGGAGCCCCCTTTATTTTAAATTATTTTTCAATTTTATTTTTTAATTTTGTTATAGCGGCAAAATAAATAAACACTCTGTGAAATTTTCAGCTGTCTATCTGTTACGGTTACTGAGATACAGCCCTGTGACAGACGGACAGACGGACGGACGGACGGATGGTCGGACGGACGGACGGACAGCGGAGGCTTAGTAATAGGGTTCCGTTTTCACCCTTTGGGTACGGAACCCTAAAAAGTAAACGTTGGAAGGTTCTTCCTCAAACCGTATTGTGAGGATTGTGAAAAACTATAGATCGTTAATGCATGGTCCTTAGGGTCCATTTTCGTACGACCGAGCGTCCGGCTCTCATTGTGCCCACATATGTGCGCTCCTGCTGTGTGAGTAGATTTTTACTCATTAATTTTAAAACGCTCCGGATTTTTTCCAGCACCGGAGTTGGGTGGGGGCAAGAGGGGGTGCCACCCGCTGAAAATTGGCTCGGGGCTGACCGCCCCCGCGGACCGGGGGTGGGGCGGGGGTCCGTCCGGCGGCGGGGGGGTTATTAAATAGATTGGTCCGCGAACTGGGTGACACGTCAGAAGCTGCTGAGCAGACAGGAGACAGATGTACTAGTGTGCACATCATTAGCACACGTCGAAATCTTTTTTACTTATCAGAAAAGACGAGGTACGGGAAAAAATCATTTGCACTGCTGAGTGATATACGGGTGAGAAGTCGATATATAACATGACAATTTTAATTGCAGTCTGCCTGCGGAGTTTTCAGCGTTTTTCCTTGTTTCCTGTACTTTCATTTCGTTTCAATTTTTAAAATGTTGAGAGTAGTCAAACTACTGTTAGATACGTCATAAAGCAATCGATCCGCGGGTTCTATTAACTCAGTAGAAGTACCCGCTTCACTTCACTGGTTATAAAGGTTTTTTTGCTCACACTTCTTGAATATCGTACATAATGAAAATACACATATGCACAATTTAATTTTAAGGGCATAATAACAGCTCATTTCGTACACTTCTATAATACCGTGAGTGAAGCCACATTTTATTATTTTTTAAATTAACAACGATGCATTTCAATTAATTTGATATTATCCGAGGTGATTCGACATAACAGTTATCTCATCGATTTGGGGTTATCCAACGACATCTACATTGAAGCATTGTAATCAGATTTTGAAAATAATCAGATAGTCAGGCTGACGTCATTGCCAAGATAGCTCAATGGTCAGAGCAGCAGACATACAATCAAAAAATCCCCTGTTTGAATCCTGCTTTCGACGAATGTCACAACCAAAAACGTTTTCTAATTATTTAAAAAAAATGATTACAATTCTTAAATGAAGAGATAACCTCAAATCAATGAGATAACAGTAATGTCGGATCAATTAAAACATGAAATTATCAATTCATTTTGCCTTTTTTAAATCATAAAATATAGATTGATAATCTAGCTATATTTGAAACCTGTAGCGGTAGATATCTAACACTCTCATTACTTGTTAAAACTGTTTTAATGAATTTGTGCGCATATCTGCCTTATGTAAGAAAACAAAGCATCAGGGCCTTAATAAACATTTAAATGAAAATTAAAGTTAGTATCTTAAAAAATTGCATATGTCATAGTCGAAATTAAATATGGATATTTTTTAATATAATTAAATGTTCTTTTACTTAAGCCCATGATAAGCTGAATGCGATAGATTATTACCACGCCCTTAAGTAGTGTCAAGTTGAACAGCTGGATACGTGCATGTACATAACTGTACGTACACTGTCAGTTGGGGGCATAGAGTTATTATTTAATAACGAATTCAACTGATGCAACTAAGTTGGCTAAATATTTCATAAAATGATGCAAGCTATTTTTTTTAATAACAATTTGAAATTATGATATTATTCATCAAAATAATAAAATAACAACCATCTTACCGTGGGTTCTTTGCAATGCATCGAATACCATTAATTACATCATATAATATAACAAATGAGTTATCCGTTTGGGTTTAAAAAAAAAAACTTATATGTAATTTGTAGAAACATTCCGACTTAGCGTGCAACCATTATCGTGATTGTCGCAACCCGCACATAGGTACTCGCAACGTGACTTTTTTTCGCAATTGTGTGTATGTACATCATGCGGCGAGGGCCGGGCCGGGGGCACGGTGGGGTGGCGAGAAAACAAAATGCGAAAATACTCGAAAAAAAGAGATCAGGCGAAATTGTACCAGATATATAATTAAAGTCGGAGCATAAAGGCTCGTGTGTGGTTGTGTCGCGTCCGTGTTGAGCAGCGAGTATTAACTGTCTCGCCTTCGATTCCAACGTTGCAAAATACATATTTTTTCTATAGTATATATACAATAGTATACATATATATATATATATATATATATATATATATATATATATATATATATAGGGTTCCGTACCCAAAGGGTGGCAACTGAACCTCCTAATTAACTAATTACTAAGCCTTCGCTGTCCTTCCGGCCATTCGTCCGTCGGTCCGTCCGTCACAGAGCTGTATCTCATAAACCGTAATAGTTAGGCAGCTGAAATTTTCACAGAGTATGTATTTATTTAGGGTAAAATTTAAAAATAATAAAAATTAAAGGGGCCCCATACTAAAACCAGTTTTTTTGTGTTAAATCTTGTACGATGGTACGAAACCCTCGGTGTGCGAGTCCGACTCGCACTTGGCCGGTTTTTTTAACAGAGACGGTGCCAGAGCGCAACAGCAAGATTTTGTGCTGCGCCCGCCAATAAATTAGTCGGGAATAGCGCTCTTGCGTGGATTGCAGTAGTATCGGTAGCTACATACACAACACGAGTATAGTGCGAGTGTGTGCGTGCTGTGGAGGCGGATGTATTATTCAGGTTGCGATGAGCTGCCGGAGATATTATTAGGTTGACCAGGCACACGATCAGGACACGTTGTTTAGGTATCTTTGAAGTAAATGAGCTAGCTCAATTTGTAGAGTTGGCAATGTTTTGCATAAAAACGTCCAACCGTAAGAATCCGGGAATAAAGAGATTCCGAGAGCATTTTCGTGCGACATGCCTTTTGAGCGTTGCTCACCGTCTGAAGGACTGCAGGTCCCCTCCCCCTGTGTGGTATGGTTAATCCCGACTGGGTGTGTACCATCGCATGCAATGAAGGATAGTCGAAGCAGTAATGAAATCAAACAGTCAAGTTCAGTTCAGTGTCACCGTGCAGCATAGGAAGTCCTTAGCATGTCGTCTATTTCCCATGTCAAATAAATATCACGACAGTAGGTTGTGTGGTTTTACATAAAAAAATTAGAGTTCGGTATATTACGCTTTCCACAATTTAACATTACACAATATGTTTCCTCACTTCTGTTATTATGGCTCACTATTTTACAGTATTCAGAAATTCGAAGACACGTTTTTAAATAATTAGTAACACGAACACCTTGTTTTCTAGAATCAACTATTGAACCAAAATCCGTGCTCGAACACATTTTTCCGTTTTTCTACTGACAAGTGGACTTTTGACAAACCTAAAACTTTTGCATATAAACGTATACTTGAGAATGTCCTCAAAGCTACTATTAGGGTTCCGTACCCAAATGGTGCCAACGGAACCCTATTACTAAGCCTCCGTTGTCCGTCCGTCCGTCCGTCCGTCCGTCCGTCCGTCCGTCCGTCCGTCCGTCCGTCCGTCCGTCTGTCCGTCTGTCACAGAGCTGTATCTCAGTAACCGTAACAGATAGACAGCCGAAATTTTCACAGAGTGTGTATTTATTTTGCCGCTATAATAACAAATAGGTAAGATTAAAATTAAAGGGGGTCCCCTTACAAAAAACATGTTTATATTTAATATTTTACGAGGGTACGGAACCCTTCGTGTGCGAGTCCGACACGCACTTGGCCGGTTTTTTTCTATACACCTCTCGCATATTATGGAAGCCAATCTATACACTCCTAGTTATCCAATGTGAGCATGTGCCCACAGCTTCGATTCACCGACAGATGTCCTCTAAGGGTGTTTCCGACTGATTTAATATTAAATTCAATAATAACTTCTCATTTATTGTATAATTTCCTTTCAATTACTTTTCAATTATCGCTTTGTAATCGCATCACGGCGGCGGCGCGGGGTACGCAATCGAATGCCATAATAAAATCACCTCCCCTAGGTTTGCTCCGAGCTTAGCTGCGTGACATGTTTTAGTTTGTTATTAAACAAGTAAACGGCAAATATATATTTAGGCTGAGATTAATAGTCGTAACAGAAACTAAGACTAACGAAAAGTAGTACTTTGTGACGTCAATTTGCATTACTTTGAGATTTCGTCGATACAAAATGTGTCAAAGTGACGTCACAAAGTACTACTTTTCGTTAGCCTTAGTTTTTGTTACCACTATTTATCTCAGCCTTAGTGATGTTAGAAAAGTTTAGTCAAGGAATTGCTAGTCCAAAAACCATCAAAGTGCGAGTCGGACTCGCACACGAAGGGTTCCGTACCATCGTACGAGATTTAACACAAAAAATCACGATTATTGTATGGATATTTTTATTTTACCTATTTGTTGTTATAGCGCAAAATAAATACACACTCTGTAAAAAAATCAATTGCCTACCTGATACGATTCATGAGATACAGCCCTGTGACAGACGGACGGACGGATGGACGGACGAACGACAGCGGAGGCTTAGTAATAGGCGTTGGCACCCTTTGGGTACGGAACCCTAAAAAGTGCAGAATATATATTAGAATATTTGTCGAAGTTGCCCAGTGTGCGATGCTGTACTAGGCTGACATGTTTCGCCTCCAATAACAATTTGAGTCCGACATGTTTCGAGCTGTCAGAGTGCACTAAAGTGATCCAGACTATGCCTCCGACATTCATCGCGCGCCGAGAAACCGAAAGTTCGACAAATATTATGCAGAGCAAAAGGAATGTATATATTTTTTTTATAAAAAATCGACAAATAATTAAGATACCTAAAATCATAACTTTAGTCTATCATGTTTGATAATTTATCGATTTCAGTAAAAATATTGTATGTGCTTTCACCCTTCATTATAATCGAATACATACAGAGGGTAACAGCAGTAAGTAGTATTTCGCGGATAACAAAGTATTAGTTATCATACAAACTTATCCGTGAAATATATATATGTAAGGTAAGGGGCGGGTGAGCCTCTAGGATGACAGAAAGCGTAGGCCTTCGGAAATGTGGTGCATTGGACTTATATCATGACGGTAATTGTGTCGTATTAGCCATCCATGTCAGTTGATTAAAAAAACTGAAGGGGCCGGCTCGTGTCGCACTTTTATATTGTACATAATTACATATTGACGAAATGATAATGTTAGAAGCCTATTAAAATATCTCAAGAATGAGAAATCGAAAGAACAGAAACATATTTTTTTATCAGGACACTTTAATTTTCGATGGCAAAGTCGCTGCTGTTACATCCTGTAAATGACAGAGAATCCGTGATAATTGTATGTGAATAGGACATTAACGTTACCTCATTAATTTGAGGTTATAATAACGACATCTACATGCAATTTTGAAAATAGATAATCAAAAAGTTTATGGCCTAAACATTCATCGGAATCGGGATTCGAACATGTGACATTTGGATTACGTGTCCACTGAGAGAGGGATCCGTCAAACAAAGCGATCACTGTATTTGACGTACATGCAGAACCGTGCTGGACAGATAAATCTCTTCATATTTGATCTTCGATAACGGGTTCTACGGACATATTCGTCGGTGTGGTAGTTATTTTTTCCTCGCAACTTATTCCACACGTCCATTGACGTATTTATCCTCTGACGTTGGACAAGGTTTCGCGCTTTCCGTTTCGGGTTCCCCTATTTCTGAGCTGTCAAAGCGTAATTTCTAATTTGCATGGGCTGATTGCGTAATAATTGTCTGCGGGGCGGAGAGCGCGTGCGCCACTTGTAGTACTGCAGCTCCCGCGGCGTCAATTGAGATATTTCGATCGCTTATTACAGCCCAAAGTGGAGTGGAGATTTCTTTTCATTTCTCTTGTTAGTTCCCCGAGTATAGGGACAAACGCTACGTAATGAATAGAATCAGAATACATCCACTCAATTGCAAATTATGGATACCAGATGAACACTTAACAGATAACAAAATATAAAAAAATAGGTGTCAGCAATTATAGATATCTGTAAATAAATATTCAATTACTAATCTGTGTTTCTGTATTTTGTTAAAAAGCCTTTTCGATCGCTTTCAAGAAAAAAAAGGCAACATTTGACAGTTTCTTTTACTACTTATTAAAATAAAATTATACTTCTCTAAAATTAAAAAGGATGCAGAAAAAAAAGTTTCCGGAGAATTTTAAGGGTTTCAAAATGATACCATTTAGGTTTTATAAGATTATGCATAATTAAGTCTAACCCTTTCGGAGACGTATTTTTGGTTTTTTTTTTATGCGACCCGACATGGATGGCTAATACCACACAACTACCGTTATGATATTAGCCCAATACACCACATTCCCGAAGGAATTAGGTGCCATGCCAGGACCTTCCCTTTATGAGCACGGCTACATTGAACTGGATGGAAAACACGGACAATTTTTCATTGCCGCTTCGACCATCTTTTCATCCGATGCGATGGTACCAACCCGGGCGGGCTTAACCCCTACCACCTAGTAGGGGAAGGGGACCTACAGTTTTACATGGATTCCGAACCATGGAGCAGCTCGCATTCGTGACGAAAATGCACTTATCGAACTCGGAAAGAGAAAGACAGTGGTACAAGTCGGTATTGAACCCAGGCCTCTGGTACGCTAGGCCAGTCCCCGCGCGACTAGGCTACGAGCACACACACATAATATGTTCAGAATCTGGTCAATGGTCATGTAGAGACGATTGTTGTAGATATCGTTTCATTTATGCCTTTCGCAGGTTGTCAGGGGGTGAGCAACACTTTTGAGAAAGTATGTTTCGAATTGTTTTCATGCCGAATAATGTTTAGGAGATTTTGGTTTCTGTTTAATGACTTTTAACAATGTAATGGATCAAATATATATAAAAAAATCACGTTGTATTAGTGACTTTTCTTGTCATTGATGCATGATTGAAGTTCCCCTTTTTTTAAACACCTTAATGAAATAAAGGCATTTTTGATGCGCCGAAAGGTGATTGGATCATGATATCTGTGGATTTTTAATTTGAATTGATATTACCATATCTACCCTCAAGATATTAGCCCAACACACCCTATTCCCGACGTAATTAGGTGCCATTCCAGGACCTTCCCTTTATGAAAATGGCTACATTGCAGGAAACATTGTAATTTTTTTAAGTGCCTCTTCGACCGTCTTAATAAAATCTTAATAAAATCATCTATTTTAATCTAATAAACGTCTCCATCAGAGTTCTCATTACTATTATTCATAATTAAAATTAAATTAAAATAATGACGAAAACAAACAATTTTGAGAACAGAAACCTAAGCCAAAAAAATATATGATTCTTGGAAAAATATATAGGATATAAAAAATAGTACAATCGAATGGTTACCTACAGGGTCGGTACCGGTCGCCGCGGGCGCTCGACTGCAGCACAGAATATAAATAGGATTGAATCCAGTAGCTCAACTCCATACAAAGTCCCGATTTCGTGCACCTGTACGCGCACATTTCGCTTGTATGGGCTCTAAGGCTGAGATAAATAGTCGTCACCGAAACTAATGCTAACGCAAAGTAGTACTTGACTGAAGTGACGTCACTTTGACACATTGTGTATGGACGAAATCTCAAAGTAGTTCAATTTGACGTCACAAAGTACTACTTTTCGTTAGTCTTATTTTCTGTTACGACTATTTATCTCAGCCTAAGGTAGTTTCGCGTTGGTGAACTGTCGCGAATGGTCCTTCGAGATCATATTTTTAAAAGTAACAGAACCAGCAGTGCTTCGTCAATGTTGAACTGACAACCCAGACACTCGAGGTATTTATCTCAAAAATCGCCTGTTGAGCTACTGCTTTGGCCCCGGTTACTGTGACTGTAGTCTTCTTGTACGCTCGGAAGAACGAGACTTAGCCTTAGAAGAGAGGACCGAGTTAATCAATGTTCAAACACGTCACTTTTAGTGATCCGCATAGAGTTCCTTCCATACAGTCCAAACAAAGTGACGTGTTTGAAAGTGTTTGATCATACTTTGACGTTGATTTTTTGATTTTTTGTCCTTTCGTGCACTCGGCCCTTATTCGTACGGCGGCAGCGGAGCCACGAGTTAGTGGAAGACGTCTAACTGTAGTTGGTTCGCTCAAGAGCTCGGAATGCCACATCAAATGTGCATTGCAAATTTTATTCTGGAAAGTTCTTACGTGTCGTCGGAACTAGATATGATCAGTAGTAATCGAACTCGTGAGCAAACTCACTTTCCAGTGCTACCGTGTTTGTGGGTAAAAGTGGCTCCGCCGCCTACGTAGTTTGTACGTACAATCTATGCTACGTACCACCGTTCGTCCGAAATGGATTCCCACGCAGACAATGTCCGCTGCCCGATGCGAAATCGATAGTGTGCGTTCACTGTATTTTTTCAAATATGCAATTTACTGATTAAAAAAAGAGAAAGAGGTGACGCCGCCGCCCCCCCCCCCCCCACCCCCCGCCCGCCCCCGCGCGCGGTGCGACTCTGAAAAAAGCACAAAAAGGAGCCGCTGCACTCGCGTATGGTAAATAGCGCCCCCCCCCCCCGCCCCCACCCCCGCCTCCACCCCCGGCCCGCGTGTCTCCCGCCCCCCCACCTCCCGCCCGCCTAATTTGTTCCGGTGCGTCCGGCACGCATTTTTAGGTAGCCCGAAATTATAAATGACGAGACACTTTTTTTTGGGAGGCCATCCTTTTTCGCTTTTTTTTCCGCCAATTGACTAGTCGCAAATGAGAAAACTTGGATACTATTTATTGCCAGCGTATCAAAATCTCAATCTTTTTCCCTGAACGATTTGGGGAAAAAAATCAATCCCTATTCTTTATTGTGAATTAATCAACACAGTACACTTGCACGAAGAATTTGCATTTATTATCGTCAGTTTTATGATTCGTATATGTTTAATGAATGTACACATATCTCCAGCTACATTAATTTGTGTCTATTCTACAATCATATCTCTAAAATTAAATACATGGGCTAGAATTAAACGATTTTTTTCTAAATTGATTTTAAGAATCGCACATTCCGAGTCCATCATCCGATAAACAAGCGACAGAAAACTGGAAAATGAAATGATTGCAATAGAGTGCATTAGTGTCCGGAGGCGCCGACTAGTCGCGATGAGCGAGTTGAAAAAGGGAAATCAGTCAATAATCGCTCATTTCCCTTCCTTAATAGGACCCGCCCGGCTCCCGCCCTACTGCCGCCCGCCGCCCGCCGCCCGCCCAGCCAGACGCCTTTGCAGCATTCAATACATTCATTGGTATCTTCTTAGTGAATGTTTTTATATTCTATAATTAATTTGAGGTTATACAACGATATCTAATTTGAAGCATTCTCATCAAAATGTTGAAAATAATCAGAAAAACATTCTTGCCTGGATATTCCTCGGAAGCAGGGTCTTACTAATACAACATATGTATGAAAGGTTTTTAAAATATCATTACATAAGATCGTTGTTTCAATAAAATAAGGTGCAAAAAATATGTAACATTAAAACGAAATAATACTTAACATCTTACCATCAAAATTAAATTTTAAAAGTAAAAAAAAACTATATTCCTTGGATTCTGGCATGACACTGTCGCGACCACATTCAGAAATGAAAACCTGCGAAATCTGATTTTTTTTGTAGAACTAGACATGATTGCTTGATCATTCCTCATGCCTGCTGATGATAATAGCTCACCGCACCATATGACCGAAGTAGATGGGTGCCATGACAGGACCTTCCCTTTAAGGAGTACCTTAAAATAAAAATAAACACTGACAAAATCAATATACAAAACACGTATACCGATTTCGTAAATTATATCCGTAATATGTTTGTTTTACATATTAAATGATCACGCAAAGGTGCTCCTTATTGTTCGATGAATGCTAATCCAATTATGATGAAATGAGTCTGCCCACATTACAGAACTCCTAAATTTCCCACAAATTACACGTAAAGACCAGAAGCCCAAATTCACAACGCGATAAGTGACTTCATTATGTCGACCGCGCACGAAACATTCCACAGACACGTGTACTATTACACTTACCACGTACGAATAATAGAACAGACGGACTATCTCACCTAATTGCCCTTAATCACAAAACCCTAATACACTATAATGGCCGACATTTTCTGTTTAATTGCACTCATTTTTCAGCGGCGGAGGAGGCGCGGGCGGCTAGCTTCACTGATGGGAAATTGTGATTACTCGGAAAATCAGGCTTTTTGACGTGGCTCACGGCAGGCTTTGCCGCTGTGAATACGTGTGTAAACATATTCTGCGCTTAAAGTCATCCAAACGAATCTATAGGTGACGGCATTACATGAAAAGTTGGAAAACAATAATTTGAAATTTTACAAATTTCTATTTTTGGGAATCCTTACATCTAAAATATTCCGTGACATATCGTATTGATGCAATGATTGCAAAATGCGCAATGTGTTAGCAATAATAATACCCAAATCAATGTTCTCGCTATCTATCGGCTTTACCATGAGAATGCTCTTTGGAGCTTCATAACGCTGTTCCTCCGTCCCCTTTCTACCATCGCTAAACGCGGAACAGACAGGGAATGCACCCATACACTGTAGAAATTCCCAGAATAAGAACCCACCGATCGTCTAGATATTTTATCTATATGGTCCGTACACTATGGAATCGACTCCCTACCTAGGTTTTTTCCTCAAAGTACAACTGGCGTCTTTCAAACATGGTGTGAAAAAACACCTGGCCGGCCGGCATGGTTTTCGCAGTCCCTGTAAATGTCCGAAAGGCCATGGGTATTACGGGTGTCATTATTGTAAAGTCCTGGCGTGCGGCATATGTCGCATTCAACATAAAACGACGCCGACATGGCAAAATGGTAATCCCTGCAGATAAAAAAGTAGCGGCGTGGTTGGGTTTTTATATTAAGAAACTTGTTAAAAAAAATTACTGTGTCTTTTTATTGTTGTTTTAACAGTGTGCAATAACCGTTTTCTCTTACTTCTTCACTAACTGTGTGAAAACTATTTCTAGCTCTAGATTTTTTTTTCATTCTTACTCACGTATTATATTCTGTGAAAAGTTACAGTAAAATCTGTTAAAATTCGTGTAACTCATGAAAATGGACGGTTGCACGTCCAATTTATAGTTTGCCGTTTCAAGATCATCTGTCACACGTGTTATTTTCACCAAGCGGTACTGTTCAATCGGCTAACTTTTTAATACTGTTTGGCTCATTAATAGAATACTTACCGTAATAATTTACGATAAATGACTGAATATCAACTTTGCTAAAACTATAAACATTTCTTTCAAAACATGCAATACCATGTGGCGGCATTAGCCATAACGCACCAACCACATCGTTTCCATCGCTTCCACGAATTGCAATGAGGTTGTATTGATTTGTTTGGGCTAAAAACATTTCGATTAAGTCCACACAAGCAACTATCTTGGTAAAATTATCAGCCTAATTATGCCTTCGCTTTTTTAAAAATTTCACCCCCTTACCTACCTAAAGGGGGAGGCAGGGGAGCGCGAACAGGGTACGCACCAAGGTCGACGGAATTCATGAACACTGAAAATCCGTTTTCAATTTAAGGAAGGGTTTAAGTAAACAATATATGAACTTGAAAAACAGCTTAGTACAGAGGCAGACATGATAAAGGCCGAAAGTGACTACACAATCACCGAATAAGTAATAAATTAAACTTAAGCTGATCCCCAATTAGCGATATAAATACAAAAGAGAACAGAACCCAGAACCTACTCACCTAAATTGGCGTTTACGCCAAACCGAGCGACTGGCGTTTTTAAATGTATTGAGAATTGAAAAGCGCGCGCTGTGGGCGTTGAGCGAACTAGCGTTTGCGAGTCTTAGGGCCGAGTGCACGAAAGGACAAAAAATCAAAATCAACGTCAACGTACTATTAAAAAAAATTAACAAAAAAAATAACCGACTTCAAAGAAAAAGCACTAAAAAGTAAAAAAATAATTTCCATTTTTGTAGTTACGATTTCTGTTATTTTTTGAGTCGGCGTCAGCCGGGCACGCGCTGCGCCAATCAAGAGAACCTAACCTAACCTAACCTAACCTAACCTTGGCTGACACCGACTCATAAAATAACAGAAATCGTAACTACAAAAATGGAAATTATTTTTTACTTTTTAGTGCTTTTTCTTTGAAGTCGGTTATTTTTTTTGTAATTTTTTTTTTTTTGTTTATTTTTAGTGAATCTGAAGTACACTTACTAATTTGTACACGTCCTTTCCAATAAAAAAAGAATCACCGAAATCGGTTGGCGTTATATTGAGTTATTCGTCCATTTGTAGCGCACATCTTAATACAAATTTAAGACTTTTATGATTTTCTCATGGATATCATTGTCAGAACTTAACCAAATTAAAATGGGACCACTTGGGAAGCACTAGCTATCATTTAAAAAAATAATCATCAAAATCGGTTCACCCAGGCAAAAGTTATGAGGTAACAAACATAAAATAAAAAAAAACAAAAATAAAACATACAGACGAATTGATAACCTCCTCCTTTTTTGAAGTCGGTTAAAAACGTCGCTTTGTATGGACAGCATGGAAGGAATATTTATTTTGACGGCTTACCGCGCGTGTGAGGAGCAGGACGTGCTGCTCGACGGTTCACATGGGCTCTATCTTCAGGAGAACGTGCCTGTCGCGACGGAGGTAGGCATGTTACTGGATACCCGCCGCTTTGCTTCACTTCTCAGCGTCCATGGCAACACTCGTACATTTCCTTGAGGATTAGCTGCGTTCCGAATTTCGTGTAAAGTGCAAAACACGCTGACTGTGTTTTCCTCGACGTCTGTTGTCGGTGCACCTCTCCGAAATTCAGTTTTCAGCTTATTCAGCACGGGTTTCCATATGGAGCCCATGTGAGGCTCCGAAACGTCGAGCAGCACGTCCTGCTCCTCACACGCGCGGTAAGCCGTCAAACTAAATATTGTAGTATGGAAGGAACTCCATGTGTTTCACTAAAAGTGACGTGTTTGAACATTGATTAACTCGGCCGTCTCTTCGTGCAATCGGGACTTAGTTTGATTTGACAGCTTACTAATCGTCGCCGTAAATGCGGTGACATTGCCGTTTACGGCGATTTCACGTTTTCATAAAAATTTGGTAGTCCAAGTTTTATTTCGACAGGTTGAAGAAGTTAAACCACGGAATAAGTAGTAAAAACTTGTATGGGGCTCGACGATTTTACGTAACTTCGCAGTTCCGTAAACGCCAATTTGGGTGAGAAGTCCGACTAGGGGCTACGGAAGAAGAAGTGTTGTGTGGTCGTTAGTCGTGATCCTCTCCGTAAGGACCAATTGTGCATATAATCGTATAGGAAACCGGCCGCACGTCATGTGCCACAAAGTTCAAACATTGCCACCACTTGTGGCTTGCTCGTGGAAGCTCGTATTTTCGAAATGCGTTTGCCAAGCCAGTTCCGAACCACATAAACCCTCTAATACATCTGTGGTTATTTTTGCGTGTGACATATACGTAAAGTTGGTAGTTTGAGATAATTGGAGACAGTGGCTCTCAAAGCAGGCGTGCTTGATGACACATCTCCCCTTTTGATCTGAGCCGGTAGTCACAGTTCTCACCTAAATTGGCGTTTACGTAACTTCGAAGTTCCGTAGAAAGGTCAAACTCAATACATGTTGTTACTAGATATTCTGTGGTATTAGTCCTTCAAGCTGTCAAAGTCAAACGCGGACTTCCGATTTTTATGAAAACGCGGAGTGGACGTAAACGGCAACGTTGAGTAAGCTGTCAAATCAAGCTCGGACTCGCAAATGTTAGTTCGCTTAACGCCCAGTGCGCGCGCTCTTCAATTTCTCCATACATTTGAAAACGCCAGTCGATCGGTTTGCCGTAACGCCAATTTAGGTGACAACTGAGACTTCGGGTACTGAGCTCTGTTCTTTACTGCATCTAATCAAATAAAAACTGCTAAACTGTCAACATTGGGTATTGCCAGTCGATCGCGGATGTGCGCGGTGCGAGGGGGTTGTACGAACGAAAGAGTTTCATTTGCGTACGTCACAAATGTATCGCATAACACGGCAGCGGCGGCGGTGTAGGCAATTACGCCTAATGATAATAGCGCCTTTATTACTAATGTCCATTAAGCAAAGAGAAGCCGGGAAATTATAGGCAGCCACTCCGCATAACGCACACCGCTCCGGAGTCATTATAAACCCTTTTTCTCTTTCTGCCGTATGGATTTTCTTGGCCCGGTAATTATGTGTCGTTATGGTGTTCGTGGCGTTATTAATGCACGAAATTACTTATTAACGTGACGGTTATATTAATGATCATGAAATTGCATAGCTAATAATATTATTGAGTTTTATTTTATCAAGTTTTATGCATTAAGGTGGCCCATCCCGCTCAACTCCCCATACAAACGGGGAAAGAAGATCACGCCCATATTTCTTGTCAGAGATTCCAAATTTTGCTCAAAAGAGCTTTATTTGATCGACCTAGATGTCTGATGACCATTGGCATTGTAAAATTGTGTTTGGTTTCTAAGTTATAAGGTTCGAAAGTTCGAATTTTTCTCGCGTTTTATACAATAACTTTGGTGGTTTATTACGCAATGATAAAGTAAGAAAATCTTAAAAATATTAGTCATCAGACATAGCTTATTTAATCAAGATTTATAATCTATTTGGTTTTTGTTAGATTTTTTACTGCAGCGGTCGTGGTTTACTTTTAGCTATAAGTCGTTTGACATGTTTTGTCATGAGGTAGGCAATGGACCTTTCCATACAGTCGTCCTGCAAACTACATAAACAGATAATGCAATTAATACAATTAATTGTTAGTTCTATTAGATGCATAATGACTGCCTCTCGAGATGTCTTGTGGGGTTTTCTTTGGCTGCCGCGATCGATCAGTATTTCAAGACTAAGCCCCGGTTGCACGAAGAGACGGCCGAGTTAATCAATGTTCAAGCACGTCACTTTTAGTGATCCGCATAGAGTTCCTTCTATACTGTCCAGACAAAGAGACGTGTTTGATCATACTTTGACGTTGATTTTGATTTTTTGTACGTTCGTGCACTCGGCCCTTAGTCTTTCAGGCTTGTCAGAAATGACAAGTGTGTGTGTGTGCATATACATCCAATAGAGAAACATTAGAATAAGGTCATATGAAGTTGGGGGCAGACATATAAGGTTAACACAATTAATTATAAATATTTTGTGCAAACCTGTATAGCTTTTTTTATCATCAATAGATGGATGGTGACAAATTTCGCATAGTGAAAGAGTGACTTGGTTTTAATAGCTGAATCGCATACTGGGTGACCGTAATTTTGTGCAGTAACGGTTTACATAAAAAAATACGAAATTACAATTTCAAAAAAACCTACAAAACGCAGTCAGTGAGCTCATTCGAAACCTAATTGTTGTAGGCATACATTTCACATATTCACCCCTGTTTTACTTCACGATCCCAATTATCAAAAAGCACTAATTAGAGGAAATAAAAATCGTCATAATTGAATGGAAAAAAATCATATATCACGGGTATTATAAGCCGGCTGAGTATTGTTCCCAGCGGATGGAAATTAGCGTTAACTAGTTTATAGCTTATTATACACATGGACAATGCCGTGGTGTCGGCGGTGCGGGGCTGGTGCGGGGGTGGGGCAAGGGGCAAGGAGAGATGCCATGCGGCTACGGCGGTGGCGGAGGGGTGAGCTCGCAACTCCCTAACGATCCTTTAACGTGCGCGTTTGGTTAAAATGTAAACATAGTGGGCTATCCTTCGAAACCTACCGCCATAGAAAAATGTGGAACTGTAACAAATAAAATAAGATTCCCTGAGTTCTACTTATGTTTATGCAACTGATTACTCGCTTATATTTACGTACTGATTTTTTTATGTACAAACTTGGACTTGTGGTAGAAGAAAATACTTTTATCAGACTCACTATCGGTAATGCAAATAAGAGATTATCTGCGGTGATAAAAAAATATTGGGCAGGCGTCTTGGGATAGCCGCCAGAGCCCGAAAGAAGCAAGCGTGGATGGAACTTGTGCGAGTAGAGCTAGTTCCCCGGCGGCCGAACCCGCAACGACGATAACAAAGTTAAAACTAAAATCTTTAAACCCAATACTCCGAAATAAAACGGGCCTTAGAACAATTAATATTTAATTGAAATATTTATTTCCGGTATTTTTTGCGTTCTTCGTTAGTTTATTCGTTAATTTCTCATCTTTTTGATAGTTACAGACTAACCCCCGTCCGGTCACAATAGGCCCTTGGCGGATTCAGGTGGCGGTGTGTACGCGGCGGAGGAGGGAGGGGCGGTGGCGTTTGCAGAAGCGGCGGCGGTTGCGGTAGCGGCGGAGGTCGCGGGTGATTCCAATTAGTTTTTACGTCGCGCTTCATTAGAACTCTGTGTTAATTATTGTCGCCCGCCCCCAAACATCTCACTCACTGAGCACTCACCGATGACGTCAGGGGTGACGCCACTTGGAAGAGTTTTTGCTGTACTAATCAAAATTTCATGGATATTTAATTCAAACTTTTTTATGTACATTTATTTTCTATTAGGAAAAAATAATGAGATGTCTAAAAAAAATAAATAAGAAAAACGTTTAGTTTAGGCCTTCCCTTCAGTTGCAAATAGGGGATGGAAATTTGTATGGGGAGCTCATGTAATATCCAGCACTTCTGCCCGACACTAGTCCAAAACGACATTGACCCTAGCGGAGATGGATACCTCAGCCAGTATAAAATTTGCAGTTCATATTGCAAACTTATTCATACAAATCACTTCGTGGGTCAATCAGTTTGAAGGGTGATAAAAGCCGATTGCGTTCACTTTGATAAGGACGTAAGTAAAACAACATTTAATTATATTTTAATATAACCAAAAATTAAGTGTAGATAATCCATATTTATGGATTATCTATACTTTACAGATAAAACTGTAAGCCTAGTTTTCACCAAGTGCTGATTATCTTGCAACGGCATTGATTGCAAGCTGCTAATAAAGGCACTTAATTTGTGGCGATAAAGCTAATCAGCAATAGGTGAAAAAGGGCTAAGTATCTGGTGCTTTGTGTTTTTTTTTAATTAAACAAATATTCATAAATTATATTGAACATAGAATATGAGCGTCAGATATTTTCCGATCTAGGTGGCGCAAACGTGCTTTACAATATAATTTCAATGATTAAGTATAATTATATCAATTTACCCTCTAAACATACCTTCCTTTTCAACAGCACATCCCACCTCTAAACTTGCTTCTGTTACTCAATTTGAACCGCAATGAATAATTGCAATTTCTTTAGTAATAATAAAATAGAGTCAAACTAATTAATTGGCGTTATCGTCTGGAGTAGCCGCCGATTGTCGAACGGAGACCGGAAAAGTGTTTTCATTACGAACCAATAACCAATAAGAAGTGAGCCAATTAATTTTATGGACTCGTCATATTTTTCCACGATAGCGGAGCGGCCCACTTTATTGGTTTATTACAGTTTGAATAATGTTCAATTATTTGGTTGCCAGCAGTGAGGTTAATTAGCAAAAGTGCGGATAACATTAAGAATTGTTTTATTTAAGGCGCTAGGACTAGCCAACTACTCGCGCCATACAAATGCACTTTATAACAAATGTAATAATATGTAGTGAAACGCCTCAGCAAATCCAAATAGAACTCCAGACTGATAATGGATTGTTAATATTTTTTTATTCCATCATTTATTTAAATAATAATAAAAATAAAAAAGTTGATTTTTCTCATTAGAAATCTGAAAGTAATTCGATTTCTAGATATAAGCAAAAACAGCATATATGCATAAACAAAAAATTCCATTTGCTTTTAGATTTCTACATTTAGTCAAAAAAGTTCGGAAATGGACACCGTTTCCGCAATGTATTTTGTATAGAAAAAGGAAACATACATTAACGAAAATAATTCAATTCCTAGACAAGGAATCATATATTGTCAGAATGACACTTATAATCGTCAGACTTAGTTAGTTAACTTGGGGTGCCTCGTCTAACTTTGCGATTTGGCTAGTACCAGGCCCTTAAGGAATTTTCGAATTATCGCATCCAAGCATCATTAGTTTATTTTTAACCGACTTCAAAAAAGGAGGAGGTTATCAATTCGTCTGTATGGTTGTTTTTGTTTTTTTTTTTGATGTTTGTTACCTCATAACTTTTGCCTGGGTGAACCGATTTTGATGATTATTTTTTTAAATGATAGCTAGTGCTTTCCAAGTGGTCCCATTTTAATTTGGTTAAGTTCTGAAAATGATATCCATGAGAAAATCATAAAAGTCTTAAATTTGTATTAAGATGTGCGCGACAAATAACTCAATATAACGCCAACCGATTTCGGTGATTCTTTTTTTATTGGAAAGGACGTGTACAAATTAGTAAGTGTACTTCAGATTCACTAAAAATAAACAAATAAAAAAAAATTGACAAAAAAATAACCGACTTCAAAGAAAAAGCACTAAAAAGTAAAAAATAATTTTCATTTTTGTAGTTACGATTTCTGTTATTTTTTGAGTCGGTGTCAGCCAAGGTTAGGTTAGGTTAGGTTAGGTTCTCTTGATTGGCGCAGCGCGTGCCCGGCTGACGCCGACTCAAAAAATAACAGAAATCGTAACTACAAAAATGGAAATTATTTTTTACTTTTTAGTTCTTTTTCTTTGAAGTCGGTTATTTTTTTTGTTAAATTTTTATCAATTAAGTGAACACACAATTTTTGACAAGTATTTTTTATAGGCGGTCTGATTACCACGAACGAAGAAAAACCGATAACAAACCTCGCCGGTAGCCAAAATATTTTTTTTTACTTAAGAGTTTTCTTTCTTTAATTATTGTGTCCTTGCTTAACGGTCGATTCTGCATAAATATCACATTCGCTAAGATAATGATTTGAGAGCAACTTCACCAATAAAATTATGAATAAGTTTCTTGTGTAGGATTCTGATCAAACCTAGAAACAAATAATGCTAAACCAATTTTCGGGTGTACGGAATTAACTCAAAAATAATATATTAGTTATTTATGCTACGTATAATAGTTGTCATAAAAATAATAACACACGATACAAAATGTACCCGGTGTCAAAATTAGTCTGTACACTTAAATAATAATAATAATAGAATACTTGTTGTATCCATCAGTAGGTGGTCAAAAGCTCAGGAAATTGTAATTTATCACTATAGTAATAATAATAGAAAACTTTTTGTATCCAGTAGGTAGGTAGTCAAAAGCTCAGGAAAGTGTAATTTATCACTTTTATTTTGTATTGTTTATTCATCATCCATAGACAGTACACTGCACTAGGATTTGTCATATTTTAGCATTGGCCAGTTCAGCAAAACAAAACACAGCGAAGAAGAACTGGAAAGAAACTCCACTGTTTTTTTTTCAACGTCCACTTAGTCTAAGTTTACAAAAGGGTTTGTCAATTATTTTAACAAAAACATAGGTAAAACACTAAATTAACATGAATACACAAAATTTACAATCCATGCCGTATGCACAATATTAATACTATAGTGCAGTGGCCTCAGTGGCCCAGTGGCGCGACACCAGGTGGCCTCAGTGGCCCAGTGGCGCGACACTTCGGCGATCGCTCTCTGAAGTTAAGCAACGCTGGGTCCGGTCTGGTCTTGGATGGGTGACTATTCGACCGTTGAGAGAGACTGGCCGTGGTTCGGATTCCACGTTAAGCTGTAGGTCCCCTTCCTTACTTACTAGGTGGTAGGGTTTATCCCGCCCGGGTTGGTACCATCGCATTGGATGAACGATGGTCGAAGCGGCAATGAAAATTGTCCGTGTTTTCCATCCAGTTCAATGTAGCCGTGCAATATAAGGAAGGTCCTGTCATGGCACCTAGTTCCCATGTGGTGTGTTGGGCTAATACCATGACAGAACGTGTGGTATTAGCCATCCATGTCCAGTCACATAAAAAAAAAAAAAATAACAATAGAAAACTTTTTGTATCCAGTCGGTAGGTGGCCAAAAGCTCAGGAAATCACTATTCTAACTAAGAATAAGCTAAAACAGATTTGGTTGGTTAAAATGTAGGTTCGACCCTTCGGGTTTTAATCTAATTTCACGCAAAATTACCTGGTCACCCCCGTGGCGGTTTTCAGGCAGCTAATAGTGCTATGCTGAAGGCAAGGTAGCGTTGAATTCCAAAATAAACGATTTTAAATATTCAGAGGCTGCACTGAACCGCCGCGTATCGGCGCGCACCGCACGATAAATCTTACGGCGGCGATATAATTATTGTATGCGGTGCCTCTATGTATAGTAGCCCGGCGGAACTTACACAGTCCTGCCTCTGCCACCACTAGTATACAGGTTGATGCACAAATATTAAGACGAGCGCTCAATACAAGTAATATATGGATTAATAATTTAATTTGTTTCGACCTGATCGTTCAGCCCGTTGTCACCACATTCGTGCGCAGCAGCCAACGAACGGTCGGAGAATGTCTCCTCCCGCCGCGTGAAAAGCCGCTAATTTTCAAAGATGTTCAACGACCGCGGAAATCTCAAAAGTATCATAAATCATGTAATTGTTACGTATTCTTAGGGCCTTTTTCACCTACTGCTTATTAAGGGCATTTCGTAGCAGCTAGCAATTAATATCAGTATAATCAACAATATAATATAATATATAATCAGCACTTGGTGAAGACCAGGATTAGTGTTAATTTGAGGCGAGACGACATCTACATTGAACCATTGTAATCATAAATTAAAAATAATCACAAAAAGTTGTCGGTGTATTACAATTGGTTGGTTACAGTACTTAAATATGTTGTTATGCAGAAATCGCAATATCTCACAATTTACTTACTGCTTTATGAGTAAATCGTTATTTTTAATTCTGTAAGTATTTAACAATTTTATATTATGAAATACATGTATGTATTAATATGTTTAGTATTCTATATATTTATGCATTAAGTGAATAGATACATTTATAACTATATAAGTTTACAAAGTACGAGGAGAGATAACCAAATAAATAATATCACCACTGAATCAAATTTACCATGCATTCACACATTTGATTTAGATCCCGCTATGAAAAAATCTTCCAAAATTGTTGATATATTTATTGAACCAACGACTGGGGCACCATGTACCCTCTCGACGGTACAATACGCGAATCTATAATGCAGACCCCCGCCCTCCCCTCCGACCCCCACCCCACCCCGCCCCGGTAAGGACAAAACCGAACTTGGCTAGTGGCCGCAGAATTTATAATTAGACATAATTGACCTAATATACATATTCTGATTAAAACGGGGTGAGGTGGGGTGAGGTGGGGGAAGGGGTGAGGGCCGGCTATAGTTGTGCTCGTCGATTTTGCTGATTTTGTAATTAGAAGTTTTTGAGATCATAAATTAAGATTATTTAGTGAATTTTACTTAACTTTAATCTTCGATTTGATTAGTGAGAAATTCTGTTATCGTGTAAGTATATTTTGGAGAAAATGGAGCACAGCATTTTTTTGGGTTTAATCATACTTGTTTATATTTTACTGGAGATGGATGGTTAAAACCACAGCCACTGTCAAGATATTAGGCCAACACACCGGATTCCCAAAGGAATTACCTTCCATTTATGAGCACACGAAACACGATTTTCTTTTTGTTTCCGCTTCGACAATATTTTCATCGAATACTACTGGGCGGGCTTAACCCTACAACCAATATTACTTATTCTGTGCTTAAACTTAGTAGGGAAAGGGTACCTAAAATTTCGTTTTCCAATTTTGAAATTTCGTACAAAATGTGCGCTTTAGAAATCTATCTCAAAGAGTATAAAATATTGAGCAAAAGTAATTGGTTAATGCAAAAAAACATAAGTATCTTTACTTATATTGGTAGAATAGAATAATTGGGGTCAAAATACGTGTGACCGATAGACGCCAGAACCAGAAGACCATTAAGGTTTTTTTTTACTTTTGCGACTGCAGCCCGAAAAGGAAAAAAATACTGACATAAAATGTCTACTGCTGTACGAAATGCAGTGGCCTGTCGGATGTTTGTCTTTTTTTTATGCGATCTGACACGGATGGCTAATACCACACAACTACCGTTATGATATTAGACCCATACACCAGATTCCCGAAGGAATTTGGTGCCATGCCAGCACCTTCCCTTCATGAGCACGGCTACATTGAACTGGATGGAAAACACGGACAATTTTTCATTGCCGCTTCGACCATATTTTCATCCAATGCGATGGTACCAACCCTACATGGTAGGGGAAGGGGACAAACAGTTTTACATGGATTGCGAACCATGGAGCAGCTCGCATTCGTGACGAAATGTACTTATCGAATTAGGAAAGAGAAAGACAGTGGTGCATGCCGGTATTGAACCCGGCCTGGTACGCTAGGCCAGTCCCCGCGCCACTAGGCTACGAGCCGCTGCAGCTACGTAAAGTTTTGATTCCAAAGTCCGCAAAACAATCACCTCAGTGCTCTCCCATCTCAGTCGACGCGTCCGATTCGATGCGTCACAATGTATCGAGCAAAGGAGGCGGCCTCCTGCATTGTCCGAGCCGGGGCCGGGGGGGGGCGCCGCAGCCTCCGCCCCCGACCCCGGTGCGGGGGGGGGGGGGCACGGATGCACCCGGCGACGGTGGAAGGATCTTCGCAATCAGCAGGACACCACCACGTCCTGCGCTCCTGTTTGATGTTGCTACGAAGTTAGGGATCAAGCGAGGAGCGAGGAGAACGGTCGCCTTGAATAATCTTGATTTATGGGATTTCCCCAGTTTCTAGATAAAGTCTTCTTACACAGGTTGTTATTAATTTCTATTTTAGCACCGTGACATTACAATAGAGGGGATGGTTATTGAATTCCTTGAGCTTTTGAGTAGATAATAATAACGGAGTTAATAGAAAAGAGAAATTATCAAAAAGGGTTCAGGTAAGGGTTTATTTAAAATGCCTCCGAAAATCCAGTCTATTGCTATCTCCATATCTTTTTCTCAATCATTGTATGCAATGGGAAGGGACGATTTAGAGATAGCGTACTCGCTAACCCATCAAATAAATAATAATAATAATAATAATACATGTTTATTTCAGGAATTTACACCCATATGGTTACAGATGTTACATGAGTACATATTCATAAAAATAAAAATATTATGAACATTTGAGCAACGAATCAATAAAAGCATTTAATTGAAGCTACACTTAGATGCAAAACGAAAGAAAATTGTGCAAGTCGTTCTTAAGGTGGGCCATTCCGCTCAACTCCCCATACAAACGGGGAAAGAAGATCACCCCCATATTTCTTGTCAGAGATCCGAAATGTTGCTCAAAATAGCTTTATTTGATCGAACTAGATGTCTGATGCCCGTTGGAATTGTAAAATTGTATTTGGTTTCTAAGTTATAAGGTCCGAAAGTTCGAGTTTTTCGCGCGTTTTATACCATTACTTTGGAGGTGGATTACGGATAAAGTAAGAACATCTTAAAAAGATTATGCATCAGACATAGCTTATTTAATCAAAATTTATAATCTATTTAGTTTTTGTTAGATTTTTGACTACAGCTGTCGTGGTTTAATTTTAGCTATGAGTCGTTTTGTAATTAAAAATTTCGTAAACATTACCAAATCATCCACTATGCACATTGTCTTTTTTGTAGACATATTGCATCTTCCTCATCACGGAGCCTGTCCTTTTCTTTGAAACAGAGAAGGTCCCAGAGCGAAACAGCACGGTTTTGTACCGTGCCCGCGAATGAGTTAGTACCGCCGGGTTGGGCCACCTTAAGTTATGAGCGTACGTACAGGCCGACGCCTGGCATTGTATTGCATTGCACATACGTTGGTGAAGTCACTGATTGTGAATAAAGTGACACGAACTAAATCTATAACCACAGCAACACACCGACAGACATCAACAGCAACTTGCTACAGACGCGCCAAACAGCTTTCTAATTGAGACATGCAGCTGGAATTGTAATAATAATAATTGTATCTAGTAATTGTACAATAATATTTTATCAGTTTATGAGATGTCGTTAAAGTGAACAAGTCTCTTGGTTGCGTAAATACTTATGTAAAATTATCCCTAGGACCATTGTTAAGGATTGTTGCTTATGAAATATCATCAATCAAACTCTGTCCATTTTTATTTCGTTTGGACTGGAGCATTTTGCTCTACGCTCAGTTCTCTAGTGTTACTAAAAGATTCATCACTTCAAAACCGCATTTTGTCAATAACTTCAAAATGGCAATGAATTTGGTCTTTAAAATTAATAACTCGAAAAGTTATAATAATTTCTATATTATAGCACTGGTTTGGAAGATAGACACTAAAACGTTGAGGAGCCCAAAATGTATGTACGAGAATGTACGAGCTAGCAACCATAAAGAACATCGAAATACATCGAGCCGTAAAACTATATGGCAGACAGTAAACATTACGTAAAAGTTGTAAAATTAGCACTTATATTGTTATTTCTTCTAGCTCATTGTCTTCGAGGATGCATTAAAATTGTCAAACGAAGAAGATGAGCTATGTATGTTCCCCGGACATAGTTTGGTAATTATTTATTACCACGGTTCCGATTTTTTTATTCTTTGCAACTAGCATCAATCAATCCATAGATTTACTACCTACACCGATGTCGCATAGCTGTGTTATTGCTAGTCAGTCGTAATGGGTGTCTCGATGAGAACTTAAATTTTTATAACTTAAAAAAAAACGTATTAATAATGGTGTTTTTTTAAATATTCACATTTTTATACATTTACACGTGAAACAAAATATCGGATATATGGCTACCGTTGCTCTAGGTATCTGCGTATACAAGAGTACCTTGAAGACGCTCGATAGTTCAGCGATAGTCCGCAAATCCGCTGGTATGGTGCCTCGCTTAGGGTGGTTTTACGTGGCGAGGTGTTTTTGGCTTTTTTGAGTACCATTGGTCCTCAATCATGCCCTGAATTTTAAAAACGGATATGTCAATTTGCAGTAAAAACGTGAAATATCAATGTTCCCGAAAAACATTTTTATGAGCTGCATTCTCAGTTCGCCAAGTGAATTTTATTGATTCATCATATCATAACCAGGCACAGAACGGCTATGCATTAACAGGAAGATATACGTGCATACAAGAAGTTGTAATACAGGCTCACGAGTAGGTGCTAAGAATTCACGACTATTAATGACAAAAGCAATTAGTGGACACTTCACACACGAACACAGTCGCAAGCACATTATTGAGTACGTGGAGTAAGAAACAAAATTGAGAGTACATCTCCTATACAGGGATCAACGGAGGTATGGTCCAAACTTTAAATAGGTATATTTGGAGCAAAAAAGGTAGCTAACATTTTGTTGTACGACTTAAAAAAATTCATCCTCCCCATGAATGTTTGTAAATGTATGGGGTAAACAGCAAAATGTATGGGGTTGATACAGATGTTTTAAGTTGTATAATAAAATGTTACTCCAACCTGTAAAACCTGGTTCACGTTTGGACCATACACCTGTTTAGGCAGAATACCATATTTATATCTTTTGGGCACAGACTTAGATAGGCTAACGTGCGCTTAGAAGCCGAATACAGTGTGGGAATAAGAAGTCAACTAAAGAATGGCCCGTAAGCTTTGTTCTCTATACAAACGTAGTTTACTAATCATATGAAAGACACTGTTACAATTTCCTTGATATTCGGAATCTAATATTGGACAATAAATATCTTTGAAGATGAAGAATCTTTTGAATAAACGGTTAGAGAATTATTTGGTGAAATATAGTTTTATCTGGTAAATCAGAGATTACACACTGATGTTTGTCGATCATATTGTCTTCATACGATAACGATATACGACTTATCGTTTTATCATTTAAAGCTAAGACTTGTTTTGAGATATTTTTATTTTGCAGCTGCACTGAAAACAATAACCAGTGAATCTAACTGTTATTCCAATAAAAACAACCGTCTTGCAACGTTAAAATAGAGCCAACTAAGTAAATCGGTTACTCTTACTGAGTTTAAACAGTGAGCGTTTAAATGTTACTGTATCTTTTAATAGTTTTTTTTTAAATGTGTGCAATAACAGTTTTTTTTACTGCTTCCTTAACTATGTGATTTTTTTTCTAGTTTTATTATTTTTTCGGACACACATACTGGTGATGGACCAACGGACAAATCATATAATTTTAAATACAATTTACTGTAATATGCTATTTTTATGGACTAACCGGAGCACTGCAACTGAAGTCAAGTAATTTGTATGGGTCAGAACACAGGGCACGTCTCAAGCATTCCTCCGTCCTTGTAGCATACACGTATGTGTGTGTGTTCATGTGTGACATGCGGACGCCATCGTGAGTCCTCATTAGGCAGTAAGCATATGGGGACGGGTGCGGGAGCACAGTGTGCCAAATAGTAGCCATTCCACCTCCAGCCAGTTCTGTTGCAACACCATTCGGCACTAAGATTTAGGTAATACTCCAGCCACAAAAGCATACCCGGTATGAGTAAACGTCCAGGAAAGCAAAGTTCACCTAATCAAGCGCTAGATGGCGCTAGGGACCGACATATTTCATATCCCAATCAACCGGAAAATCCCCCCCCCCCCGCTCACACCCACCCCTCGCCGCCCCCCGCGCCGTCATTTCCAATCGGAAAAAATATAATTACCTACATAATCCTCGGAAAATTGGATTAAAATTTAAAAAAATGCGAGTGTTCCGGGGAAGGGCGGGAGAACGGGTGAAGGGGTCATTATTCCTGCAGGAGAACGGATTGCGAGTCATTAGGAAGGACGGCGGACTGGCTACATCTGTAATTCGGTAATTAATCGATGGGGAATTAATAACCAATCAGGAATTTCCCGAATTTTCGTAACCTATTTCCATTGAGGGTTGGAACAGAAAGTTGACAAATCGTAGCAATACTAAGCAGGCATCGGTCGTGCAAATCTTTAACAATTTATTATGTAACAAGGATCGTTGTCTCTGGATTTTGTCAGGTGTAAGTACATGCATAAAACATGACTCAATTTTGATTTATGATGATACATTATCATAGAATTCTGTCACGATTGTCCAAAGACAAGCGTTTTTAAATTTTATGGAATGCTTATGTGGGCCTTGAACTGAATCCTTGTTATATCCTTGTAGCAGCCTGTTATATCCTCTTTAAGATTTGTAATACATTCGGTTTCATGAGCAATATGTTTGTCTGCTGGCTCTATTACCTCTGGCGAAGAAGTAACGACAATAAAATTCACCGGGTTGGTCATTTCTTTTGTTTTTTGATACCTACTCATAAACTAGTTTACACTGGTTGATAGAATTACTACTGCTCACAAAGAATATCGTATGTATGTTTAGAGAAAAGCTTTCAGAACAGTTGGTCTAACAGTTTTCCGCTTGAATTTTCTGTCCTTCCATTTTCCAGTAATGTGTCAGAAAAAATAATTTGTCTGCGTCGATCAACGCTACAACGGGTGACAACGGCGGCGGTGTGACGATGTTTTTTTTTAAGTTAAATCCATTTTCAAAACTACGCAACTAAGATGTAATTGATTTACTCGGGTAATTTTAGATTTCCAAATTCAACATCTGCTTATATAATTTATACAATATAGTTGAACTGTCACCAAAATATGCTTGAATATTTTATAAAATAACTTGATGACAGACGCTTACCACAAAACAATAAAGCTATTAATATTAAAGTAAACCAGATATAAGGTGTCGGAGCATCGCGTGCGAGTCGCGCTTGTGTTGTGACACCCCGTGGCTGCACGCAACACTCGATAATACACTCTATGAATAATATAATAAGGCTTAATGCCACAGTTCCATGTTTATGACGCATCGTTAAATATTAGTGCCCCGATGTACAGTGTCGGAAGACAACTGCATAGGCGAATAGAAATAAGTGATGTATGAATATCTAGATTGGTCGTCTGGGTACAATTTTGTATTATCATGTCTTTACACTGAAAAGAGAGATAATTGCAAAGTCCCTCCACTCCGACTACGTCGCCAGGAAGAATCTCAAATTCGTGTCAAAGCCCCTAGTCCGACTTTTCAACTAAATTGGCGTAAGCACACACGAGCTCTGTTCGGGCTATTGCTCCGCGGAACAGTTCCATTCTGTTCGGTACAGAACAGAACCAGGCGGAACCGCACGGTGCTAAATTTCATGCTCCGACAGCCCGAACGCCTTAACCATCTCTAGTCAAAGCGTTCACCGGTCGTCGCAAAGTCGCAAAAGATTATCAACAACATCAAAAGCACAATCAAACGATTTGTCGAAAGACAAATAACGAGCGATCAAACTCGCTGACAGCTGACATTTTTGATTCCGTTCCGCGATTCCATTTCGCATGATAGAACAAAATGGAGTGATTCCAAGCGATTCCGAACGGTTCTATTGTTCAGCGAAAACGGCGACACAGAACTGTCATTGCGTTAGCCAAAACGCTTTTTCTTGCACTTTCCTGCTCAGAGTGGCTCAGAGCAAGCAGCCCGAACAGAGCCATGGAAAGTGAAAACCTTTCGCTATACAGCCATCTCGTAGGTGAAAAGTCTTCATTCGCATTTTTTTGTGTAATTTATTTCATTGCATGTGCATTGGAATGTATGTGGAAGTTGCTTAGTACTCATTATTTTATTCATCCATATTGAATCTTTGCACAGCACAAACTTCTGAATTTCTTTCTTTGACTTTTTGATCTTTCGTGCTTATTCGTATAAACTAAATATCTCTTTAAACTACATATAAATTTCATAATTTTATGTATTAAATGGATAAGATAACGGTAATGTTATCTCATTAATTTGAGTTTCAGCGACATCTACATTTGAATTATGTTATTAAAATGTATGTTATTACTGCACGATAGGATACCATTCCATAGCCATTCAATATTTTGGTAAAAAATATGCAGGCTTTGGTCATTAACAACTGTAGTTATTATTAAAAATTTGAATGCAAGAACTGGAGACGGATTTTAAATAGTGCCGAAACATTAGCATGGAAATTATAATTAATTTAGTAATTACTGTTAATAATTAGATAGTGAGTGATAGTGGATACCTGAACCGAGCCTAAGGTACAGTCTACGACAGTACTGGCTACTAAGAAATAAGCTGGCATTGCCAGCATATTTTCTCTTAAGGTGGCCCAACCCGCTCAACTCCCCATGCAAACGGGGAAAGAAGATCACGCCGATATTTCTTATCAGAGATCCCAAATTTTGCTCAAAAGAGCTTTATTTGATCGAACTAGATGTCTGATGACCGTAGGCATTGTAAAATTGTGTTTGGTTTCTAAGTCATAAGGTCCGAAAGTTCGAATTTTTCGCGCGTTTTATACAAACGGTGGTGGTTTATTACGCAATGATAAAGATTAGAAAATCTTAAAAAGATTAGTCATCAGACATAGCTTATTTAATCAAGATTTATAATCTATATGGTTTTTGTTAGATTTTTGACTACAGCGGTTGTAATTAGTTTACTTTTAGCTATAAGTCGTTTTGAAATCAAATTTTTTGGAAATCTTACCAAATAATACACTATGCACATTGTCTTTTTTGTGGACATGTTGCATCTTCCTCATCCCGGAGCCTGTCTTTTTCTTTGAAACAGAGAAGGTCCCAGAGCGCTACAGCACGGTTTTGTACAGTGCCCGCGAATGAGTTAGTCCCGCCGGGTTGGGCCACTTTTTCTCCTTACAGAGCGTACATTTTATTTTCAATCAAACGAACCGAAAACCACCGCACGGATGCAATGGTATGTCTTTTGGGATTTCACAATCCCAAAAGACCCAAGGACAAAAATACTTGGGCTTTGTTAAGCAAAACTAGACCAATTCTTTCCTATTATACGATCACGAAATACAAATCCAGCGGAATTTCTTGTCAGTCTTTTACGATGGGATTGCTGAACTGGCTGAATAATAAAATATGACAAATCCGAGTGCAATCTATGGGTAATGAATAAACAACAACAACAGCAACACGTACCATGTGTACCACAGCTTTTTAACATCTTAATCAACTTTTTTTATCAGTGCCACGACATACTAATCCAAAGAGTATATTACCCTCAATTGCCCCTAAATTATCAGATCTCAAAAGACGTATTGCTATTTCAAATCCACATGTACCGTCGGAGGAAGTCTGAACTATACAATACCGATTTATAGTAATAATTAACTGTCTTGTTCCTGTAGTTTTATGTCTGATCTGATATAGTTGAATAATAGATAGTTTCAACAATAGTTGCAAGCATACTCTGCCTAAACATTGTTAATGAACGTCTACATTTAAATATTTAAATGCTTGGTGCGTTTCTTCAACCGCATGTGTACACTTTTGTTTATTATCTTTGACTGTACTATACGGACGAATACGCAATAGGTCACATGCGGAGGCATCGAGCATTGTTGCCTCACACTTCCAAAGGCAGGCAGTTTTCGCAGAAATTAAGGCAGTTGGCGTAATAGGAAATCTAGGAAAGAACTCGCGGAAATCGAACGCACCACGAAGGCCATAAAACCGTAACATTGTCTCGAGCCGCTCCGACGAAGGGTTGAAACCCCACATCATTACACGCACACAGGCTCACAGTGTGTGTGTAACTACTTAACGTTTTCAAATTAAACTCACTAATCACCTATACAGGCGCGCGGGCGCGAGCGGGCGCGCGCGTATTCGCTCGTACGTACACGCGTTAAGATCGATATAACGTTCTGTGTGTAATTATAATGACGGGGTGAGGGGAGAAATTAAGTGGCTCTGTTCCTCTACCCTTTACCGCTAGACAGCCGCGCGGGTGTGGTGGTGCTGGCTGTACGGCGTCCTACTGCTGTGTTCTGTGTGTGTTGTGGGGTTATTATCGATGTTATTTCTGCGGTATAGTACGATGAGGATTGTAGGCGCTGTTAACTATTCGCTTGACGTAAGTTTTCAAAAATGTTTATACAATGTTTCCGACAAATTTTACATGGTTTAAGCGTAAATCAACGAGTTGAGCGTGTCTGAGAAATAGGGTCTGGCCAACGATGGACAACCAGCTCATCGTTCAAGGAATACTTTTTTCTTTTAAGGGATGGAACCCTAAAATTAATACATTTTCATTTATACCTTCAACTTACATACATATACACATCTCGTGGTGTAGGGCTAGAGAACTTGTCTTTCAAGCGAGAGGTTGTGGGTTAAAAAAATTCCGACCTTCTTTCTCTTTCTGAGTTGGATTAGCGTATTTCTTTACGAATGGCAGCGGTTCCATGTTTCGGAACACATGTAAAACAGTAGGTTCTTTTGTGGTAGGGTTAAGCCAGCTTGGGTTGGTACCACCGCATTGAATGAAATAATGGTTAAAACGGCAATTAAAAAAATTACCGTGCTTTTAATCCAGTTCAGTGTAGCCGTGCTCATTAAAGGAAGGTCCTGACATGGTACCTACATTTTGATTTACCTACATACTACCTACGTTGTGAGGCTATCCATGTCAGTTTGCATTAAAAACAATTAGGTTCGTTGATAAAAGCGGAAAAGAATGGTTATACCATTCCAGTGTATCTCGTAAACCATGTTTTGGCGTTTTGTAGGTTGAAGTTGGTTATCTATGATAGTAAGCATACTTTAGAGGGGTTCATTTCAGTAGGGTTTCATATAATTAGGGACAGTTTGGGTTGAATGAGATATGGATGCTTTACATTTAGATAAATATATGTATATTTCCGACAAAGGCTGTACGGTTATAATTATGCATAGCAGTCAGGCACACTCGGCCTGTCTAGTTTCATTTCGATAAGGTTGGCCTGAGATTTATTAATAAAATTGTTGTCTCAGTCAAACAAGCTAACGTGTTTTACGAAATGGGTATCCATATTGCTCGAGGCAATCTATTTTAGCATAGCCTCTGGAGAATGTTCAAAAAGAAAGCATACATATCATACATTCTTGGGGTAGGCAGAGCCTTTGGTACCTGGCATTTCAAAGACGACGTACAAGTTTCGATGTTGGATTCAGTTTCAGTTTATTTATTTTCTCCATTAGATGTATATTACACACTCGGATTGGTCTTTTTTTTTCCTGGTTTTCTGATTATTTAGATTGGAACCAGTTTCGAGCTTCAATTATATGAGTATTACTTCTTTCAGGACAAACGCGAAGAACTGCATTAGGAATTTTATATTCTGAAATCCACACGAGTGGAGTACAGATTATTTCAAATGTTTTTAAGAAAAGTATTCTTCGTACAATGCTCATCTAAGCTATCGTCATAAGCAATTAAAGACGGGGGGCCAAAATTGAAATTCACATCCACCGGTGATTCACAGTCACCTGTGACGCACTGGTGAGTACTTTCACTTTCTTGCTCATGAAATGACGTCAACAACCTTTTCACTCGAGTCACCCTAGTGTTGTCCTTTTCTTACTATTATAATTACAGTGCGATGAGAGTTAAACATAAATGTTTTACTTTCATCTGTGAATTGAACTCGTGTTTGCTTCATAAGTACAGGAACAGATCATGCATCGTCATGCTTTTTAGCGCTAGGAATAATAATAATAGGATTCTATGCTAAATTCAATAAAGTCCAAAGTGATGTTTATGATGACGTCGACTTTAATCATCAGACTTCAGTTTTCTGAAAAAAATGATTTAATTAATAGGTTTCGATGGATGATGTGAATTACAAAATCTTGAATAGTGAGGTCCTCAACAATGAAAAGTTGGCAGATAAACAAAGAATAAAACCCCTCCAAAGCGGCCAAGTACGTGTAAGAATCACCCCGGTGCAGCGCTCGGCGCTTCGGGAGACAGGTGTGAGAATGAACCACACCGCACGGAATAGGGCGCGGGTGAGTTGAAGAGCCTCTCTGGAAGGCATTCTGGGGAACTTAAGGCGAGACGCTGTAGAGCGACGACACGGCTAGAGATGGCGCGTGCCGGAACGGCGTTTGTAGAAATAAAATTGACCACATAACTCTTTGGTCCGAGTGACAAACGCCTTCATAACATGTCAGTCAGCGTGTTTGCGTCCACTGCTGGACATACGCCTCTCCAATTTTCCTCCAGTCCTCCCGGCCTTCAGCGGTACGGAACCACTGCTTTCCGCCGACGCACTCGATGTCGTCGTCCCACCTGGCGGGTGGTCTTCCCACGCTTCGTTTTCCTGTCCACGGCCGCCAATGTAGGACACGGTTACTCCAACTGTCGTCGTCTCTTCGGCTGACATGACCAGCCCACTGCCACTTGAGCTTAGCCACCCGGGGTCCAATATCGACTACTTTGGTACGTCGGCGGTTCATAAAATGATGTTATTGTTATTAATGAACAATAAGTTCCCCTAAATAATATTAAAAATAAGTACGGTCATGGAGCGAAATGTATAAACATTAGAAGTGAGTATAAGTCTTAAGACTCTAATTCTGAGATTCAAAGACAGTTTTTGAGCCTTGAGACGATTCTCAAATTTGACGTCAAATGTATTGAAATAATATCAAATTTGACAGTCGGAAGACTTGAGAATTGTCTGAAGACCAAAGAACTCTCCTTGAATCTCAGCATAACAGTATTTGTAGCGACTATAATGTCTAAATCTTTATATTAATATACATATTTTTCTGTACCTATCTGCGGTCATCTGGATGGTTCTAGATACAGTTGGATTTGGTAGGTGGCGCTGTTGTCAAAATTAAGTTTTTTTTAAATTGACTGTTAGAATAACATATCCGCGGTGGTTTGTGTACACACTGTCCCGGGCTCCGGTCGGGCCAGTGTCCGTAACGAAATTGACCAGTGGTTTTACCATTTTTAGGGTTCCGTACCCAAAGGGTTCCAACGGAACCCTATTACAAAGACTCCGCTGTCCGTCCGTCCGTATGTCACAGGGGTGTATCTCATGAACCGTAATAGGTAGGTAGCTGAAATTTTCACAGAGTGTGTATTAAATAATAAGAATTGAAGGGGGTCCCTATACACAAAACGTGATTTTTTGTGTTAAATCTTGTTCGATGGTACGGAACCCTTCGTGTGCGAGCCCGACTTGCTCTTGTTTTTTAATAATGAATTTAAATAATGTCTTTTTTAATTGACTGTTAGAATAATATATCCGCGGTGGTTTCTGTACACACTGTCCCGGGCTCCGGTCGGGCCAGTGTCCGTAACGAAATTGACCAGTGGTTTTACCATTTTTAGGGTTCCGTACCCAAAGGGTTCCAACGGAACCCTATTTCTAAGACTTCGCTGCCCGTCCGTCCGTCTGTCACAGGGCTGTATCTCATGAACCGTAATAGGTAGGCGAAATTTTCACAGAGGGTGTATTTATTTTGCCGCTATAACAACAAACAGGTGCCATTAGAAAATAATAGAAAATAAAGGGGGGCCTCCTACAAAAAACGAGATTGTTTCTGTTAAATCTTGTACGATGGTACGGAACCCTACGTGTGCGAGTACGACTCGCACTTGGCCACTTTTTTAAATTTGGTTGGTCTTTCGCTTGCACCGTCCGATGTCAGCTCTATACGTTTGAAGGCTCTCGGCGATTCCTGCGGCGGGAGGGTTGCCGCCTCGTGGATGTCCGGAATGCGCCCCTCCGCCCCCCCGCCCCCCACCCCGCCCACGCCGCAGGGCGGAACACTCTACTTTAGGGCGCAAGTGATTTTTGTATTGTCTTTTCTCGCACTTGGACTTGCACACCTTCGAGCCATGTAGATTTTATTTATGATCGCATGGTAACTGGCAATGTTTATTGGTAAGCTCAACTAACTTTGGTGATCATTGACCTAGAAATCTGAATTTGTGTACCGAGGAAAATGTGAACTGTGAATCATAAGTAAATACTAGAAAACTTTGTATCGTCTCGGTGTGCTATTAATCTTTCGCCATCGCCTGTTTTTTAGGGTTCCGTACCCAAAGGGTGAAAACGGAACCCTATTACTTAACCTCCGCTGTCCGTCCGTCTGTCCGTCTGTCACATGAACCGTAATAGGTAGGCAGCCGAAATTTTCACAGAGTGTGTATTTATTTTGCCGCTATAAATATAAAATAAATAATAAAAATGAAAGGTGGGGCCCATACAAAGAACGTGATTTTTTGTTTTTAAATCTTCTGCGATGGTACGGAACCCTTCGTGCGCGAGTCCGAATCGCACTTGGCCGGTTTTTTTTTGGTTGGAAAAGTTTTTAAGCTTATTTTCCTGCATTAGATGTACACGTGCTCTTGGATTCGTTATGTTTTTTCTTCGTCACTATTTTTTCAACAAGACCCTTTTGGTCTGGCTTTGGTGTCTGTCGGTCAGGTGCATATTGTCCCGAGTGGTTCTCCTATTAACGGTTGTTTGAAAATTTGTATGAAATTGCAAAATAATTATCAGGCGAGGGCAAATTTCTTCCATGCCCAGCAGTGACCGGACCCTCGGCACGTGAATACGTTCACGCTTGACTGCTTTTTTTAAGACTAATCGATAATAAAAACTGCAAAGAAACTTTGCCGGAAGTCGAAATAATATTAACATTAGCTATATATATATGGCACATAGCTAAAAAAATAATTTCAGATTATCACTTTTTTTTTATGTAACTGGACATGGGTGGTTAACCGCTGCTATCCTACCACCTTAATTGCTAAAATGCTACCACCTACAAAAAAATAGTTGGTTTGAGAGCGACCTCAAAAATAAGATATGAGTTAGATTCCTGTGCAAGATTCTGGCCAACACCTGGAATCAAATAATTCTTTACTACAATTAAGGTGTACAGATACGAATATATTGAATGAAATTTTATTAATTCATAATAACTGTTTGCATCGTTGAAAAAACCGGCCAGGTGAGAGTCGGACTCGCACAAGAAGGGTTTCGTACCATTATACAAGATTTAACACAAATAAATCACTTTATTTGTATGGTTGCCCCATTTTTTTTATATTATTACTTGCGTATAACGTATTCATCATATATCGCATTCATCAGTCATAGCGGCAATAGAAAGACACACTCTGTCAAAATTTCAGCTGTCTACCTATTACGGTTCAAGAGCCCTGTGACAGACGGACGGACGAACGGACGGAGGGACGGATAGACGGACGGACGGATGGATAGCGGAGGCTTAGTTATATGGTACGGAACCCTTAAAAAGAGCATTGAACTCTTCTGCACATAAGTACCTATTATGAAACTCGTGGTGTCTAGCCCTCGTCACTTGAATATCCTCGTCACTTGAATATTGCATTCAGTACCGCCGTGATAAAGATGACGAAACGCAGATTGTGCCAGGCACAGAATAATCATTAACCAAGACACATACGAAGCACAATGAGAAGATACAATGCGAGCCGCAAAATAATTGCCAGCAGATATGCAAATACGGCGTGAGTACATAAATAACTATTTAATTACTTTGTCAGAATTCTAGGAACAGCCAGCAGCTAGGGTTGCGGAGGGGGCAGGCAGGCGCGGTGGTGAGGGGCGGCTGTCCTGTGGGGAGGTCCTCAACAACATTAATTTCACGAAATGAACCTAATTTACATTTAAATAAGGACTCGCCTTAACTCGGATAACTTGCGAAACTAACGCTCCCGCTTGCTCCCTCGTCCGACTCGTGCTCGCCTTATTTTAGTCTCACAAGGAAGAGTCGATGTCATGGTGTTGCCACATTCGGTTTTGTGAGCGCTTATTGTGCTGGTCAATTCAACTGAGGAAACATTTCAACAAGAAACCGCTCATTTATACAACAGTGTACAACATTAAATAAACGTAGTGACAAATAGGACAAGGCGAACTATATTTTTTCAAAACAAAGGTTTTGAAATTCCAATAAGTTTTCTTTTGATTTTTTTAATGTTTATTATCTGAATTCAACTGTTTCCCTACTGAATGGGATAGGTCTCCTATATTTCCTTCCATAAATTCCGATCAGTGACAAGTTCAGTGGGGCAAATCTTGAAATACACATTCGCCCATGATGCATAGTCATTTTCACAGGATTCACTAGTCTTGTCCCTTACTAATTATTATAGTTACAGTGCGATGAGACTACAAAAAAAAAATAGCGACGACATCATGCGAAAGCTAAGCTAAGTAAATGATACACTTTCATCTGTGAATTGAACTCTTGATCGCTTCATGAGCACAGATACTGTATTGGTAAATTATTGCAATGTGTACGTATTTTGATTGACATCAATATGATGGTACTTGATTTAAAGCAATATTGCACAGTTTCATTAAAATGGAATAAAAGTAGCTTTGCTGAATATTTTTTTCATTATAATACCTGGCATGTACGGCTACAAAGTGGCGATACATATCTTACCACATCAAATTTCAGGAGGAAGGAGGATGAGGTCTATACCACTAAGAATGCTGATAGCTGCAAAATGGTATTCCTCCATCCATCCATCTACTTCGACCATCGCTCAGTGCATGTATCCACACACTGTCCTCATTCCTTGGATTATTTTGCAATTTCGTATAACATTTTCGCTTCAGATGTCTAGCTTTTCCTCACAAGGTATGACGTTTTGTTAAAAAGTTATTAGTTTTTGCACAACTACATAGCAAGTGTTCCCGTATTGGTATTTTGCTTAAGAATTTTCGAACAACCGTTAATGGCAAAACAATTCGGGACAAAATGCGTGTGACAGACAGACAACAGAGTCAGACCACAATTGTATTTTTTTTTGCGACGGGACCTTTAAAATATGCATGGGGGCTGCACGGTACCTAAATGTTGTAACGTTACCTTCATACATTGCCAAACAACTTATTACACTACCCACCCTGAAGTCATCGCTTGATGAGCATCGACAATGCAATCTCATTCGAAAGCTCGTCATGACACTCCCACTCTGCTCACTCTGCTATTCCCGGCGAATTCTGAGGGTGTGCGTTTAATCCTAATAAATTTCCTTTTTACACAAAGCAATATACGTAATTAGCATAATTTCGTTGAGTAAATGAAATATGGTAATGAGCCGCCAGCCTCTAGCGGCGGGCGGCGGAGGGCGGGGATGGTGAAGGGTGAAGGGGCGAGGGGAGGCGCTCAACCCTTCCCTTTGGACGAATCTTACGGGGAGTGTTTCATTAAAGACGCCAGTCGGATGTAGGGACCTGATTAAAATTAAATTATCCATTATTTGGACCATTCTCCGACAAATAGGCGACAGATTCCAAGTTGGCCCGGGCTCGGCCCTTAAGCCTTCGACGAAGAGTCGCCGGCGGATTACTTCGGACAATAAAAGCAGTTAATTCGCGAAAGTGATGATAATCAAAGGCTCATCGGAGTTGCCAGGCAGTCAACTTGTCTTAAACTTTCCGTTTGTACCCTAATATTCAAAAGAAAAATCTTACATGGTATAATATTTTAGGCTGGAATGCTTTCATGATTCCTCGTTTTCTTCACGATGGTGTCATGGTTCTTATAAAACAGATAAGCTAAAAGGATATATTGGAACCGATTAGACACCCGGTATTATCAATTCTGTTGAACTTTTTCATGTATGATCTATTTTTAATCAGTTATTTATAAAAGATAAATTAATAGATGAGAACAGTGGGTTTACAATAGCAAATTTACTCGCCGTGTGAGCTGGTGAATACATCTGAACATAAATTGCATTTCTTACCATGCTAACTTACACGTTAAAGTTCACTTGGCCCAATAACACGTCGTTTATCAGTTAGCATGGTACGAAATGAAACTACTCGTCAGATTTCATGGCAGGCACCCGGTGAATTTATTTACCGTGGAAGCCTCCCAGGATTCTTTAGGCTGGGCATGGAAAACATGTGAATATAATCGTATGGGAAGCCGGACGCGTGTCGAATGTTAGACACAAATACGTCTACGACTATATTTGCATGTAGAAAACCCGTTAAAAAAATTGAGACAGCGGATCTCATAGTAGGCGCGCGAGGTGGATAAACTCCTTCCTTTTTTTGATCCGAGGAGAAGTTATAAATATAAAATAAATCCTAAACATGGTGCAGTCAAATAAGGAAAAATAGGAATGCTATAATTGTCTAATAATTATAATTGATTTGCATGTGTACTTTTTATACTAAACACTGAATTCTAGAATGAGAATATCATTGAATTTTGTCAGGAGTGACAGGTTCGCAAGGGTACCCGAAAGCATAAATTCAAATTTGAGAAGAGCATCGATGGACCAATCCATTACAGAAAAGGTACTCGACCCGGCACGATTATAGAAGGGGTATTGAGGGGACGGCTAGAGCGAGACAGCGCTGAGGAGTGGGACGCGCGTGCGAGAGAGAGGCGCATCAATTGGACTTAATTAATTATAATTAAGTTTAAGTTGACGCCGCTTGGGGACTGTTCCTCGGAGAGTTTTGGACAAGACTTCGGCTAAATAGAGATTTTAATCGGTTACTAGAACCATGGTCAGTGTTTTATCTATTATGATATATTTTTAAAACACGAACAAGTGTTCTAAATATAGGTTAGGTACATTTACCACTCTACAACGAGACGTGTTAACCATGGGGATGGTCACGTCTTTAGGATGACTGACAGCTGTTATTTTATACAGTTGTGGCTTTAACAGGTATACTTTAATCTTTTTAAAATATATATAGTTTAAGTTGAATGATTTTGGTTTCGTTATAATTAATTATTAATTTAAGAATATTGTGTATTATTATATTGTTTTTTTTTATGGAAGCAGATATGGATGGCTAATACCAGGCAACTACTGTCATGACATGAGCCCAATACACCACATTCCCGAAATAATTAGGTGCAATGCCAGTACCTTCCCTTTATGAGGACGGCTACACTGAACAGGATGATAATACCAATTTTTTAAATGTTTTTATTGACGTTTTAACCATAGTTTCATCCGATACAGTGGTACGAACTGGGCGGGCGGGTTTTATCAACTGCAATAAACATTTGATTTAAAAAAAAACATTAATTTACAATCACACTTTTTGCTAGAATACTGAAACATTTAGCTTTGTCAGCTGACAACAACCTCCGTTTACTTCCGACAAGTATTCGTACAACTGGACAGGTTGGTCTGTGGATTAGGCCACCACCGGTTACGAGCGCGCTTAAGCGTTTATTTATTTATATCGCGCGTGTGGATAAAGCGACTGGCAGCTTCGTAAGTTGTATCGATCTCATCTGTGACTACAAATTGCTTGAGCTTTCTTCACTTAGCTGTGTTGGTAGCGGAATGCCATTTACAGATGGAGCAGGCACATCTTTTGTGGGATGAGTTTTCATTGGTTTATTTAGACGCGTCAGCAACGTCGCCGGTTAGACAATTTTGGTCTATGTGAAGTTACTATTTGCGCAGTTACCGACTCCTCGCGTCCTACCTGACTTCTTTATCCTAAGAATATAACATATGAATCCGTGTATTTCAGAAGTCACGGGTTCGATCCCCGCCCAGTTCGTGCACCACTTTCTAACCTTTCAGAGTTGTTATTGATCATTCATCCAGTTATCCATAAAATGCAGTGAAATAAAAGAATATGATGATTCACTTGAAGTGGGCATTTTTCTTAGAGCAGATTCCAGTCCATGCATATTTATCGAACTCGGCGCAAATAATAAAACCGGCCAAGTGCGAGTCGGACTCGAACACGAAGGGTTCCGTACCATCGAACAAAAAAATGACGCTTTTTGTATGGGGGCCCCCTTTAATTTAAATTATTTTATAATCTTACCTATTTGTTGTTATAGCGGCAAAATAAATACACAATCTGTGAAAATTTCAGCTGTCTATCTGTTACGGTTACTGAGATACAGCCCTGTGACAGACGGACAGACGGACGAACGGACGGACGGACGGACAGCGGAGGCTTAGTAATAGGGTTCCGTTTTCACCCTTTGGGTACCCTTTGGGTACCTTTAAACTTATTTTTTCCCTTCTACCGTAATCAATGCCTCCTACTAATACATCGTTTAAGATTATACCTACATACAATGATTTAACGCTGTTTTATAGTATATTAAAAAAGTAGTTCTTTTTAAAGACCTGTTTCTTTAATTAGTGTTTCGTTGATTCGCACATACATACATGTCATATTACATACAAGATGTCAGGTCATAAAATAGTTTTAAAGTTTCTTCAGCGGTTTTTTTTCTAAGAAGATGAAGTAAGCCAAATGCGAAAATTGTGCCTCATAAAAATGCACCCATCGATGTTTTCGGAACGCACCGGCCTCCGCACCTCCGGCGGACTCGGGCTAACCCAATTCTGATCCTTGACAACGTTTCGCCGAATTAGACTCGGCTCGATCGCGTCTCCGCCGCTACAACAACAGCCTAGCGTGTAGTGGTGCACCCGGGTGGGGCCCCCTGCACCCGGGGGCGCTGGGTGGGCGCCCCCTCACTCCCTACCCCGGCCCCGGGGCCGGTACCCGGGGGGTGGCCGGCCGCGGGGCGAAGGCCGAGGGAGGTATCGATTTTGGATGAGGAGCTCCGCTGGAGACATACACAGTCGCTTTAATAATTAATCAGAGCGATACCCGGGGCGGGGAGGGGGAGGGGGGCGGGGGAAGGCTCGCACATTTTAAACTTCCATTCCGGACGCCTCGAAGGAGTTGAAGATCGGTGACGATTCGGGCGTAAAGTTGCCGGCTATCAACGACGAATATTATGTATGATGTTTCATGATAATGCACCAAAATCTTCGGACAAATGTTAAGACCCATGTAACAAATACTCTTTGTCCTGAATTAAGCATTAAGGTGGGCCTTCCCGCTCAACTCGCCATACAAAGGTGGAAAGAAGATCATGCTCATATTTCTTGTCAGAATTTGAGAAATTTTGCTGAAAATAGCACTGCAAAATAGCACTGCACTATATTTTTATGTAACTGGTCACGGATGGAATACCAACCCTTTTGTCATAAAGACCAACACACCAAATGGTACCAAGCGTGGCCCTTCTTTATATCGTTTAACTTACTAATGAAGTCGTTATTTTAAAAACATACGTTTAATTATTTATAAGAATTATATGGTTCAGAAACGATGTAAATTTTCAGCTTTATTATAAAATAAAGTAATGAAAATCGATAAGGATTCTTTACAATTTTTTTTTTTAACTTATCATTATTGTGATTTTTAGTGTCATTTCAAAGTAAACAAATAATTGAATATGTGCTATAAAAATAGGTGATTAACGCAAACTTTTAGATTTCCCATAATATTTCATCGTTATGATAATTAAACTTAGCATGCAATTAATTGAATGTATCAACTCAAATTCACACCGCAATGTCTAAAGTAAGCCTAGTTGTTGTCCAGGAGAGGTCGTTTCGATTTCCAGCTCAACGCTCAGTATTAAACTGGACACTGAATAAAGTAAAATCCGTTGAAGGTGTGAAACGACTCCCCAAGAGGCCGACATCACACGTTCAATGGGGTGAAGTGAAAAATAAAAATACAAGCACTCAAATGGGAAAGAAAAAAGTAGAGAATTTCAAAGGAATTTCATCCTTCCGCGCCACCGAGAGCCGAAGTCAAGTGGGCCCGGTTGTATCGTGCAGCGCTTAAACCTGAGTTAAGAATAAATAATAAGTGTATATATATCTTAGCTTAGAAACAACATTAGTAAATGTGGTAATGAAATATTCTTTCTAGCGATCTTCGGTTTAACTACCTATTTTATATCTACGTGGAGGTAACTATTTATATGGAAGATTTTTTTTTTAACAACAACATGCGCCGGAGTAACCGTGTATGTGTAGGAAAAGAAGAGTATATTTGTTAATATGCTTAAGTGATCTATCTTTAGTCTGTAATAAACAATGCAGAAATTTCAAATTAATTTTAAAATAATTTTATCAATAATTTCATTTAAGAATTTTTTTCATTTATTCTGATCGAACGGAAGATTGTTTATTAAGGAAAACTTAAATAACAAGGAGGCAAATACATATGACAGAATTTGTGATAAAACTGATATAGTAACTCTTCGTCAACGGTAATCCTGGGTTACGACACGATGGTGGCACCCGCCCGCCGTGCCACCGCGTATCCGGAGATGTATTCTTTCCACGCTTCACCGCAAACATTTGTTAACAGGATTCTTAGCATTTTTAACATCCCGTCAACGATCTTGTATAATTAACTAATTGGGTGCTCTATCTCGTATATCGAGGATACAAAATGAGGGATTTCTAGGAGCGACACGTAGTTACCCAAATGAATGGGGAAATGGTCAGATACGAAACACTGGGGATGCAATAATTGCGAAAAAAAAAAGATATATTTATACAGGTGAGCTCTTTCTGTTGCCTCCTTAACATATTCACTGATCAGCTTCACTTAAAAAAAAAAGTTTTAAGTCTAAAATTAACCCATATAGTACCCCTCATCAATAATATAGGTTAATGGGATTTATATTTATTATTAACATAATTCCATGCACCTTTAATATGCTCTTAATGCACAGAAGGGTACTACTTAATTTAATCATAAAAAAATATGTTAACTGCCAAATGACTTTACATATTTTGCTTTCGTTTTGTTACGAAAATAAAGTGTAGAACAAATGTTGTAAAACAATTTTTCATTACCCAATCCGAGTAACTATAACGCTAATTCTCTAAAAAAATGGTTTTTAAGCAGTACATCTGCTTGAAAATAATTGTTTTACTCATTTGTTTGAGAAAAAAATACTTATTTTCTCAGAATTGTAACCTTTTTCAACACAACCGTTAATACGCAAAATGTTATTACCTCTTTTCTACGGAAATAAAATCTATTTATATTTATTAACTTCGTAAATGAGTGAGAGCGCTAAAACGAACTCATGAAAGGACATACAGATACTAAAGTCTAAAATCTCACCAGATCAGTTTTAATCAAAATGAGCAAATTCACTGAAATATCATGTCAGCCATGAAAATGATATCTTTATTTTTCTATACTTTTTATAACTTTTTAAACGTTAATGATACCTTAAAATAACGTTCGTGTTGTCATGTGACAGTGTTTGTATGACTTTGTGTTTAGAACTTAAGATAAAATAATACGGGACTTCAACAAACAAATGACAATATGAAGACAAGGTCACACCATCTACGAACATCACTAAGTGAGAAGTCGTTGGGTGTGACAACCCTGAACGCGCGAAGGCAATGAAAAGTCGGTTAAGCTAATGTTATCGCGAAATAAAAACGTATAATAAAATACAAATAGAGCGGCGGCGGTGAGGAAATAATTTGCCGCCGAGAGACGCGCTCCGGGCTCACTCCAGACACCGGCGACTTCAAACGAAACCGAACCTTCCTGCCTGAGCAATAGAATCCATTCCCCTGCGAGCAACCTCACCAGATTCCTTGCGCTTCTCTAATTCGACCCCCGAGCGAAGTTAAGCCGTGTCGGGGGCGGTTAGGGTCTGTTTTCGACGGCGGGAGATCAGTAGACGGCAATTTAACAAGAAAACAGGGTTTTCCGGCGCGTCGGGGCGTGCCTCGTGACATTTCTGTTAACTGAGGGTTCCCCCCCGTACCCCCACCCCCCCCCGCGCCCTGGCAGCTCTCTTGTGTAAATTTAAACACGTTTTGTACATTGATACACTCGCGGTTGTTCCGGAGTTTTCTTTCAGGGCCTTCGGGATTTCAGTGCCATTTTATTTGCGGAAATCGTTGTCGATAACATGAACATTTGAAATAAAGTAAGTTTATTAGAAAAATGTATAGTGGTTACGTTCTTCTGTCGTTCGCATTTTTTTTTATAATATATATAATATGAAACGTAGTCTTCTTTCTAAGATAAGCATTATAAGATGACACTGCATTTTTTAGGAGATGCCAATATTGGATTCGAATTGAGGGATTGGGATTTTTAGGGTTCCGCACCCAATGGGTGCCAACGGGACCCTATTACTAAGCCCCCGTTGGCCGCCCGCCCGTCCGTCTTCACAGGGCTGTATATCTTAAACCGTAATAGGTAGGCAGCTCAAATGTTCACGGAGTGTGTATTTATTTTGCCGCTATAACAAAACATTGGTAAAATTTAGAAAAAAATATATAACAAACTACAGGACCCCCATACAAAAAACCAAATTTTCATGGTGATAAATCTTGTACGATGGTACTGAACTTTCGTGTATGAGTCCGATACGCACTTGGTCGGTTTTTACTGTAGCTTCGAACATTTATCATTCATTTGCGGTTGTTTCCAAACAGGCGGGCTGAGTCATACCACTTTGTAATACAATTTTACATGGGTTCCAAACTATGAAACAACCCTTATTTATAGTAAAACAAATATAATCAATGTATCAATAAATAGCGGACAAGAACGAAACGGACCCAAGGCCTCGAACCCCTGCTTTATCTTAATCTAATCTCCTAAAGTTCCATGTGAAAATAGAAAATGCCCAAATTATGTCAATAAAATATAGACATTACATTTAAACTGGCAAATGTGGAAAAAACTTCCTCTCATTTGCCATTGCGTCACAATCGTTTTCCAAGAAAAAAAAACAAAGTATGTCACGCTATTTATAGAAACCCACTGTACTGTAAAATTCCTGTTCCCAACATCCAAAAAAATTGGTAAAAAATCTCTGGAAGTTGCCGGGAAGAATCCCAAGCGGCACCCGAACTCTCCCTCGCCCAAAGGTCCCGGCGGGTGCCACGCAAAAGGAGGAATCGCAATATATTTTTCAGTCACGGCCGAGACGCCCCCCACCTGTTGCTTCCTCCCTCCCCCCGCCTCACACGTGCTGCCTTTTTTGCCCCCCCCCCCCCCCGCCCGCCCGCACTCCCCGCAAGGATCCGCGCGGTCCCTTCTTTCAGGCGCCACCGTCGAGCTTTTCAGGGGCGGAAGTTCGCCGCGCGGTGCGCGCTTGCGAAAGGTCAGGAATTTCTTGTAACTTGGGCAATATGTTTGTACTGCAAGTGCTTTTAATGTTACTTACGTGTGTGTATTCATACTTTTGGGACTAATGGTCAATTTTAGTTATTAGACAAATAATATTTAAACGCCAGAATCATTCTCACATATTTTCAAATGAAAAACTCGTACAAGTGGCTGTCCTGAGAGACCAAAGGTTAAGACAAGCCAAATCCACCTTACCTCGCGAAACCACGCTCAGCGAGGCACCATACCGGCAGATTCGCGGAGCATTGAAGGGCTATCGAGTTCTTTAAATTAAGTTTGAAACTCCCAAGAAAACGAAATCTCTTCTTGGCTCTTCTTCGCTGGTGATAATCGAGTCGGCAACAAAAAATACAAATCCGAGTGTGTTATATACATGGATTAAATAAAAAATACTGAAACTTTAGGTATGAGGAAAGGCCTCCGCCGGCAAACAGTTCCATATTCTGGCGGTGCGTCAGAGAAGTTAGTTTGAGAAACGATTAATTCTCAAAAGCCTGATTTTAACCACAGAAGGATTCTCTGACTCTGCGGCGGGAGTTTTGAAAATATTTAGTTTGAATGGGCAGGAATAATGGATGCAATTTCCACAGAACAGCGTACAGAACGTCCAACAACAACGTACAGAACCCGATCGTGCCCGGCGTGATGCTCGTGAACAGGTGCTGATTGTGGGGACTGGCTTGCTCCAATTGGCAACATGTTAGATGGCGGACATGGTCTTTGCAAATAAACTTATTTCATATTTCAAATTTTTAATTCTTTATTCAGTGGAGCATTTTTTTTCAAGTATACAATATTACATTGTAAGCACTTAATGCTATAGAATACGTCATGTTAAGTGTTTCATACATATCAATTGATTACATCAGTACAATACAATAAAAAGAAAAAGCCTTTAAAGTTGTCCTTATATTTGTTGCTTATATTTGTGATTAACTGTTCATATGGCATGAATTGTTGATTCTCGTCAATACATATTATTTTAGTGTTTTTACCTGTGATTCTAAATACTTTTGTAAACTTAGACTAAGTGACGTTGAAAAAAGAACCAGCAGAGTTTCTTGCCAGTTCTACTTCGCTGGGATTGCCAAACTGTCTAATGATAAAATATGACAAATCCGAGTGAAGTGTACTGTCTATGGAGCATAAATAAACAATAAACAATACAGACAGCACTTGTAGAACTGGCGACCACCATAAACCGTTCGTGTCTCAGATTGTAAATGTTGCATCGATTTTCGTTTATGGAAATCGCAACGGTTATAATATATTTATTCGCCAGAAGTAATCGAACCTACAGGAAAAAAAAAACGATGAATCTGAGTGTGTAATATACATCTAATGGAGGAAATAAAGAAACTGAAACTGAAACTGAATTCCAGATATTTGGTCATCGCTACTTTATATAAAACGCAGGTTAAATCACATGAAACATCACTCCTACCTGTGGATCATGGAATAGTTCGGCCATTTGTGTTCAACGCAATGCAAACGAACAAAAAAATTATTATAGAAAATTGGGGTATTGTTTTGTATGTACCTATTTATTTTTCCCCTTTTTGCATCCTATACCTATGAGATTGGGGCTTCATATCGAAACTGTATACTAGGGAATTAAGTATTCTCGACTTTTTTTGGATTTTCCTTTGCTAAAAAAAATTCTGGCACCGGGAATTAATAGATTATTTTTATTCATCATCTATAGACGGTACACTGTACTCTGATTTGTCATATTTTATCATTAGCCAGTTCGTACGTAATTAATTCGTTGGCGGATTTTCATATTTGTGTAGATACATATTTTTAACATATTTATACTATTTCATATATATAACACCACAAATATAAAAATCTGTGGAGGGTGATTTAGTGTAACATTCAAATGCCTGCTGTACACAATGATTTTTACCCGCGACCGATTTTTCGTTAAGTGATTTGTAACACGTAACTTGTATATCTGCAAAGATGTCAGAGCAAAATGAAACGAAGCAAACAAATGTATATCTAGTTTTGAAACAAAACTCTACTAACTAGCTTCAGTTTGAATTTGGAATTACAAACAAAACTCCAGATATTTGAGGTAATAATTGCCAGTATTGTGAATCGGCAATTCCATAGGGAAGTACCTAGTGTTCCAAAATAATTTCGGGCGGGAGAATTCTTGAAAGTTTAATGACATTGAAAATTGGCGACCAAAAGGTGTCCAACCGTACCAGGCAGGATCACCTCTATTCCAGTTGAACTGCCGGACATGCGCACTCTGCGACTAGGTCGCTCGTACGTCTCGTACTGCTGCAATGCCTCTATAATATGTATTTACGTTGGACCTTGCTTTCTTCAACATTTTTAAATTCCCAAAATGTTCATGGCTCCCGTCACAATGGTTTCTAAGTGCGATGCGCTAATCACGAAGTTTATCGGTCTTTGGTGTTTACAGCTTCAAAATAATGTGATTAGTTAGTTAGTTGGGTGGTTGATGTCTGCACAAAACCTACTGCTACAGAGAGGTCATTGTGCGTAACAGGGGTGACTATGTGAGCCATCCCAGCTCAGCCCAGAAGTCCAGCAGGTTTTTAAAGTTCCCGCAGGTCTCTGGAAAGGCTCATTGTGCTCCCGGGCATGGGCCCGTTGATTGGCCACACTCCTGAACTCCGACAGTACATGGGCTGTTGTCTCTGTTGCCTCCATGCAGCCACGGCATAGAGGGCTATCTGTTATCCCCAGTTTATGGAGGTGCTTATTGATTATAAAATGTGACGTACACGTGATTATAAAATACGGAATTTAATGGAACCATGGACGATCAAGAAATATACATTGTACATCTTCGCAATCAATAAAGTGTCGAAAACACTAATTGGATTTAGGATGTACGAGGGTTGCGCACGCACGCGATTTCTCCGTTCCGGCCATTTTGTATACCTCCGCCATTAAGATAGTAAGCACAAAGTCATTCTGTGTGCACATCTCCGCAAGCGTCTACATTAATACGAGAACTCCGTTTGCTCAGCGATTTAATTATACCAAAACCCTTCCGACAATGTCTCGCCACCGTTCGCATGTTCTATAGCGCCCTCTCGCTCACACTCGGCGTACATCATCTCATTTGAATTTCTAATTAGGAAACCTCCATGCAATTATTGGATTAATGTAAATTACGGTCTCGGCTCCGAAGCGCCCCCTCGGCCGGGTGTGGGGTAAGGCGCCCCCCCGTGGTACGGCGCTGGGTGCACTATCGCCCCCCCGCCCTGCCCCCCCCCCCAGCAGCCGACCGCTCTCCACACCACCAGGCGTACTGCTTAATTGGCAAGTTGGGGCCGGTTAATGAGCAAAGGGTGATGATAAATTTTCATCATAAGTTACCTTCACGAGAAAACAAACGTTATCGACACTATCGTCTTTGTTATCTTCGGAGGCCTAGTCAACAAGATTGAACTTAGTAGGGGAGTACACTACGTATATTGAACCCTGCGTTGTTCATACAATTTAAATAATATATAATTATAAACACCGTTTTCTTCTTTTTTATTACTGAAGTAAAATCGGATGCAAGCTGGTGCATACATTGGCTGTTATAGGCTGATATCTTAAAGTAAATATTCTAAACGAATATGAAATTAAATAAAGATTATGAAATTAAACGACATTCAGTTCAATTTAACCGAGCTTGTAATCGGATGGTCCTGGGACGACACCTAATTCCTTCGGGAATGTGGTGAACTGGGGTCCATGTCCGGTTCTAAAAAAAACATAGTAATACATTATAAAATGTTCACATTCAAACTAGAAATCATTTTAATCGAGGATTATTTAAGACGTTTATGAGTGAACGATTTATCAGCAAATGGACAGTTGCAACACAAAACTGTTCAACCCTACGTGCATGTATCGGGGGGCGGGTGGATGGTATTCTGCCCCCGTGTGGTAGTGGGAGGGAGGATGGGGGCTGGGGTGGTGCCCCGGCCACCCCTTCCGCAGACGCAATTTCCGAAATCTCTCGAAGACCAGTCGACAATCAGTCGAAGTCTGACGAGATCTACATGCATGTGCACTAATGAGTACGTCACGAGCACAGAACAGATAAGGAAGGGGAAGTGAAGCCATGTGGTCGTTTCGCGACTGCCCCGCTTGGATTATTTGTTCAGAATCGTATGGGAAGCAGACTTTGCGTCGAATGCTACACAGTCGCGCGCAAATGTGCCCCCGAAATGGGTTTGTCAAGTCTGTTCCCACCACTGATGAGAAAAGAAGGAGAAATGGCATATACTCAATATCGCGTCGCCGCCGTATGGTCAAAGTGACCATATAATTGTATGGGAATCCGGAGCCGCGTCATATGCCACACAGTCGAAACATCGCAACCACGAATGAAAGTGCTCTAAAAATCCGTTTGTCAAGTCTATTCCAACCCACAAAAACCCTCCAATACGTCCGCAACTATGTTTGCATGTGGCATGCACGTTTGAGTTGGGTTGGTAGTTTTTTGAAAATTAGAGACAGTGTCTCTCATAGTAAACGCGCTTGGAGGCATATCTCCTTACTTTTTATCTATGGTTCCCACCAACACAAATCGTCCAATATGTATGCGACTGTGTTTTCGTGTGGCATATACGTTTAGTTAGCTCAGTCACAGGCTTAGAATGTAAAGACATACAGAATCATCTGACGAATGAGACCAAAATCGTCTTATACAAAATGTAGTAATTTTTTTTTTATTAAAAACAATACTAAATCGCTATGAAGCTTCATAATAATGATCTGAAGGAACGTTTTAAGTTTTGCTTCGAAATATTTAGGAAAAATTAAAAAAGCTGATCGACAAAGAATCAGTGGTCAACCCCTTAGTTACCATAAAAAAGGGTTTTTGTTCGGGTTTTTTACTTTCGTTTTCTTAACAATCTATACATCAACAAGTCAGCATACTTGATTTAAGGAAAACTAGAGAAATCATAATGATTTCACAAAAAAAACCATTTCACATTCCATGATCTCGACTCCTATGTGATGATAACGATTTAGCAAATGTTTTGTTTAAGGTCCTCCGTACATTGTGAGATTTTACTATTTAAATATTTTCCGATAAGTAGTGACCACATTATCGCTTACTCGTTTGAGTTGACGTTCCGTCCCCCTCATTGTTGACTTCTTCAAGACACGCGGCGCGACCTGGAGGACTCCCGATACGTCGTCCAGTCCAACGTCCCTCATCTTTTCAACTAGACAATTGAAATATAGAAAAAATATTGTTTGAAAACGATGTATCATGTGGTATTTTAGCTGCGGGATAATTTCAGTTAAGTTATTAATTTATGACGACACTGTGGGTCACTTTTTTAACTTTTTGCAAACACTTTTTTCATGTTATTTAATGCACAGGTGAAAACGCATTACTCGACATTCAATATTTTTTCGAGAATATTAATATGCAGTAAGGCGCATATGTTTTCGGTAATGTAAGGATACATTTAAGGTTACAGTTACACATGAACGAGCTAATCTACAGAAATCTATTAAAAAGTAGCAGGTATCCTTTACTTTACCCAGTTATTTTTTACATGAACCTGCACCATAGTGGTCGGTAGGGAAACTTAGATAAACTCTTAGTTAAATTTCGTCTACTTAAAAAAAAAACATAACCAGAAAAAACCTGAGAGAAGGGTTTAATTAAGGCGACAATTAAAATTATAACTATCAACTCGAATATTTTATTCTAGCAAAGAACCTATTCTATACATATCAAAGATTGCTTGGTTTTTAATCTGTGAAATATCTGGAGTCTGCACATTACCTAAATGATAAAAAAAAAATTATTTAGCACATTTCCGGACTTGGTTAGGTAATCTGCAGGTCAACTAGATAATTAAAACTCACATATGTGCGTGCGTGTATTAAATGAAGTGTTATGGACCATTTAGATGAATTCATTAATTTTATAAATGACTACAAATTGAAAATAAAAAATCTCGATATGTCGATATCGAATCACAGATTGCCTAATATCGGATACGGATAATGGCTTAAAAAATATCTGTTGGTACTTTAAACTATGCATATTACATGCTGCTGTGTATCAAATGAAATGTTCCTATGCTAAAATATGTCAACGGTTGTGTTTAAAATGCACACGTACATGTCGTAAAACGAAAGCATGGACATATGTTATTTATGCATCAAATCCGATGCGAGTGTGTTCGTTATTATTCTCCTAAGCGTCTTGACCGATTTGATGATTTTTCTGAGCTTTTATGGGCCGTAGCTATAATTGGTCCCAATAAGTGACGCTGTGGTCGACATAGCACGCCAGCGAATGTTTTTCATCACATTTAACCGGGCTTCGCTCGGATGAATGTCCAGAACGCAATTGAATCGTGCGGAGCCGGGAACTTCAACCTAACTTAACAAATAAAACTGCGGAGCAAAAATTCATCACTTCAAACCCAAGCAACTAGCAAAAACTAAAATGAGATAATCTTATACATACATATATATTATTACAACTATTAAGAGATGGCACTAACCACAGCGCATAGCCTCCACAAAGGGCCCGCGCCTAACGGAAAACGATAAAGGCAGAGTTAGTAATCGCCTCGTGAATATCGCGCCGAAATTCAAAAGGCCCGTAAAGTTTTATTGGCCGGTGCGTCATAATTCCCGACTCGAAAAGTAATACCATCGGCCCGTGTTAACTTCATTTTGCTCACTTTAACAAGTCCAATTAAAGAAATTTGTATTTCTCTTATCTCCAATGTAACGTTGAGCATAATTTCAAATTATATTTCAAACTTTCCGATAATGAAGGACCGTCGTCGTGTCGGGGCGGCGGGGGGTGGCGGTGGGGTGGGGTGGCTAGACGCCACTTCGCTTATTACATTAGTTACATAAATTCTCCTATTGAAGATGACGGAGTTGAGAGGGGAGGGTTTACCCTTATTAAGGGTAGAGTCTTATCAATACAATTATTAATATAATGTTATTATAATAATTTCGACGCGCGCACAGAACCGACGCTGTTTAATTTCGGCAAGCAATAAAGGGAGGATAATGGAATGGAAAACTGTACAAAGTTTCCAGTGATAATTAGAAATTTCGATTAAAAGTATATCGAGGGCAATTAATTTCTGATGATCGACTAAAGTTAATGATGCCTAGCTGTTTAATACATATAAATTACTTTTTTTATGGGACTTGACATGCATGGCTAATACCACACAATTAACATCACGTATTAGCCCAATACACCACATACCCCAAGGAATTAGGTTCCATGCCAGGAACTTCCCTTTATGAGCACGGCTACACTAAATTGGATGAAAAACACGGGCAATTTTTATTGGCGCTTCAACCATAGTTTCATGTAATGCGGTGGTACTAACCCGGCCCGGCTTAACCCTACCACCTATTAAGAACGGCCCGTTAGCTATGCTCCCCATACAAACGTAGTTTACTAATAATTTGGAAACCGCTATTCCAATTAAATTGATATTTAATATCTAATATCAGGTAACAAATATCTGTGTCTGCATGCTTTTGTTTTTTTGAAAAATCCAAACCGAATGAAATGAAATACGAATTCATACGAATTTTGTTTCCTCTATGGTTTGACCCAGAATACATTTACCGAAAAAACAAAGGCATGCAGACACAGATATTTGTAGCCTAATATTAGATACCAAATATCAAGTAAGTTGGAACATTGGTTTTCAAATGATTAGTAAACTACGTTTGTATCGGAGGCAAAATGTTCAGGTGCTTACGGGCCGACCTTAAGGAAAGGGGACGTACAATTTTACATGGTCCCAACTATGGGACAACTCGCATTCATAACGAAATTCACTTGACCAACTCAGAAACAGAAACATAGTGTTCACGTTGTTCTCGTTCTCGTACTTATATTGTGTACTATATTATGGTATGACAAAAAGTATAAGCTGTCATAACCACATAACATACTGGACAAAAAACTTTCTGATCAGACCACAGCAATCGAATTAGCACCTCACTTTTGCTTTTTAACGTTTCCGGTTTGGGGATTCAACTTTTATCGAGAGAATCAAACTTCACACTGCTGTGGCTACATGTTGATACTTTATTGTGTAAAGCTAACTCAATATATAGGAGTGTTAAGTCAGAACTGTGTCGTTGAATACCTTATAGTCCAATGTGAAAGCCGAGCATGTGCGAGAGGCAACTATACAGAGTGGCGTGGCTGCGAACGGTATTCATACATATTATTCCGAAAGCGATAAATCCATCTAAAACACTTTTAATTATATTAATTAAATTAGGTTTTCCGATGATCAGTTTCTGAATAATAAAAAAAACATGCCATCCATCAATTATGTTAAAGAATCCATTTTCATAGAAATGAGGAGTACGTGCATGGTTTTTTTTTCAATTTACATGTTTACATAATTCACAAATTGTAAAAAAGAATCGATAATTAGATATATTTTTTAACTGCTCGCTTCAATTTTAGTTCTTGAAACAACAAAAAACCCGGCAATTTTACCTTCTGACTACATCAGTAGTCTATTTAATTTTAAGGTGCCTCCCTGACTGACAATTTTTTACGGTTTATAAACCTGGAGATGTGAAGCCTCTTAAACAAACTTTATTTTGAATGTATTTTTAAATTACATACATAATATAAAAACATTCAAAACTCCCTTCAAAACTAAGGGAACATTTTTTTATACTAAATATGTTTCATATTTTAATTTCTTTTTAAGGGCGCCAAAAGGGCTGTACATAATTAAAATTTACAGAAATAATTTTCTCCAAAATTAACTACATGTACGAAAAGCAAAAGACACACAAGTACATTATAGAATAGATACATCTCATTAGTTAAAATAGAGTTATAAAACTTAAGAAATCATAATAAAATAATCCAGAAAATATCAACACATTAATAAACAGGTCAAAATTTAAATATGACCTTTTTAAGAAGAAAAAAATTACAAAAAAGTCCTTATTGGTGTTTTTTGGCTTTTCTGAGCACCTTTGGTCCTCAGGACAGCGAGCCATACCGGTTTTTCACAAAAAAAAGATACAGAAGTAAGCAGCAAGAAAAAATAAAACAAAAACAAGTAGTTGAAATATACTATTCATCTATAAAAAAAAACTTAAATACGCTAATTTAGAGAAATATCCTACAATGTGAACGATAAACGTTTTCCATTATTTCACATTCCCATCACCACCTAAGTCGTAAAGGACTTCTCATTATAACGCTAATACAAGATTCGACCCAAAGTTCAGCCGAATACATTAAAGTTCAATCCACGCTGATGAGACATAGCCGTCGCCGGCACGTGGAGGAGCGGGGGTGGCCGGGCGGGGGGGCAGCGGGGGCACCGGCCACCCCCCTCCTCCCGCCCGCGGGGGGCGGGGGAATAAGGCTGGCATTATGGGAGATAGCCTTCATTTACATTGTCCAATAACTCCAAGTAGTGGCGGCGGCGTTGCCGCCATATTAGTTTATGGTATCTGATGTAAATGCGCTGGCCGCTCGCTCGCAGGCTACAGACGGACGGCGCTCTCTCGCACGGCGCACAATGCGCCGCTTCGGCTAATGGGAAATATATCGCGCGGGAAATATATTGGAGAAACCGAGTGAGTATCACCGTACTTTCTTGGCGCAGTACCTCTTTTTTGAGGGTTCCGTTCCTCAAAGGGAAAAACAATTTTAGGATCACTTTGTTATCCGTCTGTACGTCTTTTAAGACCATTTCTTGCAGGTACGAGTGGAGTTGCAATTTATATAATAATCTTAGGTTACGTTAGGTGGAATCGATTACCTCTGGCACGCTTTTTTATGTAAATGGACATGAATAGCTAATAACACCAGATGTAAGTAGGTGCTATGCCAAGACCCTTTTTATTTTGCTCGGCAAACTCGGAAACAGAAAAATTATCATTGCCGCTCCGACCATTGATTATTTAATACTAGTTTTAGGTACCTACAAGTTTTCCTATTTTTATGATAAGACGGTGATAGTTTGTGCCACGGGTTCACGTAATATTTCATCGTAAAAAGTTAAAAAGATTTTTTTTAAACAACGTATCATAGTAATCACAATAGTTGTAGATATCAATTGTTAATATTACGAAAGTAAAACTTTTTTAAGTCACTAATATAAGGGACTATTCAAGAAGGCTAAATTTAATAAATATATATATATATATTTAATTTTCAGTTAAAAATATAAATTTAATTTTATTTTTTCAATTACATACGGTCACAAAAATACATACAATATGAACCAAAATAAAATAATCCATAATTAAAATAAAACCAGCAACTTACTAAACTAAACTAACAACTAATACTATACTAGATATAACATTTCCTCCATGCCCGCCGAGCTGCCCATAGTACGTAAAATGCTCTGTGCGTTTCCTCTCTGAATTTCCATGCCAATTCACCGTATGAAAAATGTTTTAGCGCGATGGTCACCGGATTTCTCAATGAGCAGTTTTCCAATGCAGTCTGAAAAACTTTTTGAATCCGATGACCACGCGCCAAGCGTTTCCACAGCGAAATCGAATTTTATTTAATTAACGAAATTTAAAATTAAAAAGTTCAAAGTTGGTCTACAATGTACAATTCACATGATCAGAAGTACGAGTAAATAAATTTTGATAATTTTATTGTTCAGTGAGACTATAAAGGTGATAGTATGGAAAAAATTAATGTTGACGCAAACGCACTAGGTAGGGTTATGATTTTAGCGATCTGTGTACGCATATTAATATGTCTGTATGTTCCACAATATCACTTAAACTGTTCATCCGATTTTGATGAATAAGGTGTCAATCGATTCGTTATTATGGTCCGGGTAACATTGGCACGGAAAATATAAGAAAAGTTTAAAATAACGGTAGCTCGACTTCTAAAAGGTTAGAAACAAGGTAGATGCTATTTGATAAAACCAATTAACGATGAAACCTTATTTCTTAACTTTTAGTAGTCGGGTTACAGTTTTTTTAATATTTTTTTGTATTTAAAAACGCCCATACAAATGAATGTTGGTTTCAAGAGCCATCCGTCCATCCACTGTGTCTACAACTGCGTCGTAGAGAGCATGGAGCCTGCTCCTCACTAGCCATCGTCCTGCAGCACCTAATAAGACAGGCCCAACGAACGCCCGGCTAAGCTTGCCTCTCGGAATATACTACATTTGCATAGCACACACGCTCCGCACGCCGGTGTATGGCGACACGCCTCGGCCAATAGTGAAGTTAGATAGTGGCGGATGAGCGGGTCAGCGGACACCGAACGCAAGAGTGGAGCCTCGCCCCGGAGGCCAGGCCTAGGCCTTGTTGCAGCGACTGGCTCGCAAGGCTTTATTCTCATTTAGCAAACGTCAGACGCCATCCCTGGGCGGCTCGGCGGTAATTATTGATGGAAATGTTATACATCAGCGCGCAGATCGACCAATGGCGATGCGTTTGACCTCACTGCAGTGGTTATTTTAAACGAATATTTATCAGGTTCATTAATACTGTCGTGAAGTCATATGGGCTCTGAGATTTGAAAATTTAAAGAAATGCCTCTTGGCCCGTTGGCCAAGATACAATTTTGCACGCCTACTGCGAATAAAACTAGCGAAATGTTCTCACGGGCTCTAATCTTTCCCTACCCTTAAAAGTTGTCAGATTTCAAGAATTAAAGAAATATTTAATTCTGTGTATATTTTAATATGTATGTTTGTATGTTTGTAATAACGTATGTTTTAATTTTTATGTAATTTTTTGTCAATGTTTATATATTTTTTTTCCAATCTAATAGATCAATAAAAATATAAATATACAGACGTAAGTCTTGACAATATTTTTTTAATCCGAAATAAAAAAAATCTAGGTAAACATTTAGAGCATGGAATAAGTTAACGCCCGTAGTATGGGGAATTGAGAGGGTAACGACTGTCTTAACTTAACAAACCCAGATACGTTTTAGAAGACTTTAGCGTTTTCAAGTCTGAGTTCATTACTTTGTATTCGTTAAGTGATGCAACAGATGCATGTGCCTTAGCTTTATTCAAAAATTATATGAAAAGAAAAGTTTTCTTTTCAAGTTTTGCTCATAATATGTTATGCATTTACTCCGGTACTCGCAACCAAACATTTTGCTAATTTTAGACCCCACAACATGGCATCGCTGAGTGCAAAAACATTTATTTAAATTGATTGATATTGATAAATATTTTAATTGATTAGGGTAATCATTTCAAAGACATGGATTGAATCCCGCTAACGCATTTATTATATTTACGCACGATTCACTAACAAGATAGTAAAGTAAAGTAGCTAATCAGATTACTCAAATACTACGATAACGAAAAGGACATCATTGTCTCTATAAGAGCAGGCAACATTCGCCCATCGCAGGAGAAGTGGCAAGGATCGAAGGCAGCGTGCATTACCCCGTGCGTTCCCCCGGTGGGCGAGCGGGGGGGACCAGCCGAGACCGAGGCCTACCCCTCCGCAGCCCCCACGTAACGAATGGCCCCCCCTGCACCGGCGGGGCACGAAGGAACTACCGACCACCGCTGTCCGTCTACCTTTGACATTGAGATTATTGTTAATTTATAACGTCGGACCTATTCCTGTCGGCCGGGACCCGGGAGGCTGTTATCTCGCGGGGGTGAATTTCATCACTGCTAGAGTGTCGTCGGGTGTGAGCAGCGAGCATGGAAACACGGGAGAAACGATCCAAACTCATTCGTATGGCGGCCACGAGCAAAACTACTAACGGTACATTTTAAAAGATTAAATGGCTCTCTACTCGAGGCATTATTTGTGCGGAGCACGACGTTTCGAGCCAAACATTTGGCTCATCTTCAGGCATCGATATTGTCTTCAGGTGAGTTCCCGTGTCCAGCGGCGGGCAACAAGGAACTGTCAATTTGACGTGTTCCGCCGTTGGCGAAGATTGTAGTTTTAAATGAACAGTAACCACGGTAATCAAAAAACTTACATAACCACTAACTGTGCTTAGTTCGGGATCACGAATTCGAGGCGTGCAACAACGAATGTTCGTTGCGCTAAATAGCGTCCTGTAAAGTTTTACGTAAGTACTCTTACGAGACGTTAGAACCCGAGAAAATTAATAGTAAGCGAATTCGTAGCGGAACTCACTCGCTGGTCCTGCCGCGTTTTAATGTGAACGTGGTCACGCTGCCCCCAAACAAACGAGTTTCAGTTGCTACTCCCGTCCTGCCATGCTCGCTGGTTGTGAGTGTGTAGTGCGTTAACTATTCTGTGAAATCTCATAGATGATATGGCGTCAGTGTTCTTGTGGGGTAACATCGCATAATCTGCGCTGGACCGTGTTATCTTAGAACGATTTTATGTATCCTATTGATATCGATTACATGTGACAAGAGTAGACCTGTCATTATGTTAGCCAAAACGCAACTTGCTCCTTTTTAAGCTGTATTGCATGTAACCGTCTGCGCTAACACGGCCCTAGAGTATTAGTTTACAAATGAGAAAAAAACGCAAAAAAATATATTCGTAACTAGAGAAATAAATGGTACGCACTCTTATATTTTGACTTTAACAATATTTTTAAATTATTGCTCTTTATCGAATGCTTGATCGTTACAATGTGATTATCTAGGTAATCTAGAAAATCTTCAGATTAACTGTGAACCAAAAAATATTTTCGGAAGTTAGAGGAATGGGCTAAGTAATCTTCAGAACTAGATAATGTACAAGTGATAGCATACAAACTTTTAATTGATCAATAACCAAATCAAAATCAAAAGGTCCTCACTGTATTAGAGAAATATCAAAAGCCTGTTTTGATCAAAAAGTTGAAGACTTCGCAAGCCAACGCAAATAGGCGATACTAGGAGTGGATCAACAAAACTATGCTTATTGCTAAGCCCGCTGTTTCACAACTCGACAGCAGAATTTCGCAAACAAATTATCCCAAGTCCTTGGAAGCCTCCCCCCGTTCGGCGGCGCGGGGGCGGCGGGGGAGGGGAGGGTGGATAATTAAAATCCGTTGATTAATATGTAAATGTAATAAGATTACTCTACCCTGCATAATTTAACGGTAGGAGCACTGGTTAAGTTATACGTATGGATGTTGCTCTCATTATACTAGAATTGTATCGGCCGGCGAGCTGTAATGTATGTGCGGACGCAGGGGGATTCATATGGAACTCAGATGGAAGATGGATTTTTAGAAGGTAATTTAAGATTGCCGAAGAATACTGTTATGGGTAGATTGTGTGCGATAAATAATTTTAGATAAACATTATTTCAGAATCAGATTGGATTTCGAAGATGTGTATAAGTTTTTATAGAACTGGACCACACCTACTATCACGATATTAGCCCAGCATCCCACATGGAATCTTAGGCACCATGTCAAGTCTTTCCACAGGTAAATTCAAACGAGGACACAGATCACACAAAAACAAGTATATGAATATAAAGGTGTGTCACGTACGTGAAAAGAAAAATTTTGAAATATGTAAGCTCAATACCGGTGTTGACATGATACTGTATTCTGTGACAACATACTTGTCGCTGGAGACTGAGATGGAAATTACGGACTATGTTTATTTGTGCTTCAACCATCGTTCATTCAATGCCATGTTGCCAAAATGGGCGGGATTAAGGAAGGAGAGTAAGTAAAAAAGGTAACCTACAGCTTTACGTATAAAATCCGGAATTCAAACGTCGATCTGTTTTAAATCTATAAAATTCTAATTATTCTTAAATTTCAATGAATTAGTAATTTTTTATAAAATTAATATCATATACACTTTTTGATTTTATATTTTTGGAAGCAAGAGTTAAATATTTTTGGTAATTTTTACGGATTCAATACATCGACCTTCGATAATTATTCGCACAATCGTAGCGATCCCCTCTGCAGCGAGTTGTGATGAATGTCAAACGCTAGAACCGCTTGCTGGGCACGACGACCGCTTGCTAAGCACGATGCCAGCCGATCCCTCGACTGAGACGCAGACCCGCCACCGCCGGTGCCGCCGAGCTGAGCTGCACCGGCGTGGCGCTCGGCAGCGACAAATTGCAATGTCAACGACACGGTTTTCGTAGTTATGATGGAATGGTCATGTTACATATCAGTAACTTTATGTATGGAATAATCTAGGAATATCTTATTCGGGTCGCCTTCATAAAGTCCAAAAAGCATAAGGTCCAAAACCCAGAACATCCAAAAGTACGTATTTTTCGCGTGTATTATAAAATGCATATAATATAATCTAACCTAACCTAACCTAATCTAATTAAAAAACTTCCGTATTCATTAGTGTTTTGGACGGTATGGGTTTTGGATTTTGTGCTTTTTGGACTTTATGATGCGTCCCCTCTTATTCTATCGATGATTGGTTTGTTTGAAAGAGGAATCAGTATTGAATTTAGGGCCGATTTTTCAATCCTCAGATAGTCGTTATCGGAGTGAATTCACGTTTGTCAAAAGACGGATAGTCATTGCCGGAGCATTATACCTTATCACATTATATCACAATTATCAGACTATAATTTTACTAATAAACATATGGACTTACTAAATCGGATGGATAAGCAGAAGCGTAAATAAATCCGTCGAATAGTTAACTGGCTGTTTATCTGACTATTGAAAAATCAGCCCTTAGAAAACCGGACAAATATTAGTCTGCCTCGCGCAAATTCGTATGTAGATAGTTCGTCCATCACTGGAAAAATATTATATGCAATGTAACCAAATTAAGGATGATTTCCAAATAAACTTAACGGCAAAAGATTTATGCAAAGAAATTTACCGATTAACTTCTACGAATATATTTTTGGATTGGCGGGTATATCTCAGTAATATTAGCACCGGTCCAAAATGAGACACTTGACATGTTAATAAATTTAAATTGATTGTCTCTTCACTAATAGGTATACCAGTTTGTAAGCGATCAGTTGTCGTTAAAACAAACTGGTCATTACCACATCATTATAGTAGTGCGATTGACATACTAGATGCTCTCTATACTTGAAATGTATGTTTAAACAGTTTCATCAATTTTATAGACCTAATGACAAATTCACTCCTTAAATTAAAAAAAATACGACAAAAGATAAATCAGTCAGGATGCGTGACGACATATTTTAACGGAAGATAAATTATAGTATCGTATAGTTGTTGGTTGTAACTGAATAGAAGTAATTACTGTAGTAATATCGTCATACCTTTGTAATTTGGTGTTACCGAAAAATTTGAAACAAATAAATAAATACTTTCCGCTCTGTGGCATAAGCTTATAACGCAAAGAAAAGGCTTACTACGATTATTCGACTATAAAATAAAAACAAAACCCATGTAAATTAACTTCGTCCGAACTACATCGATGGATGACTATAACATAATATCATACTTAAGGTCTTGCTATGGTTTGTAGTCTACTACTTGATTGCAGTTCTTGCAATGAAGTAGTAGACTCCTGTTTGATTCCATTGGTTTGAGTAAAAGTATAGTGGAAAAAGTTATGTGTCTTTGAGGCTTATTTCAATGTAATTTTATAGTTATTTCACAATTAAAATATGTAAATACATTTCTGTGCACACCATTTTTTAAATATAGGATTGATAAATCTCAAAAAATATTTGTCAACAGTGAGATCGTATTCGAAGACATATTTTCAAGGGTCCTTCTGGACTGTCTTCTATTCTATACTATATAAAATTTACTTACAATTCCTTGTAGAAAGAAATAATTTTACCTGAAACAAGCAAATTACAAGTTAGAATATACAACTTCATGTAATTTTATAAAACGAATGTGGAAATTCCGGAACCAACTTTATCTATACTTTAAAACAATGAGGAGTATTGTTCGCATTTGTGGGAAGGCTCAGCTAAGTAACTGCTTGGCTTCCTGGACTCGATACAGCGTCGGGTCGGGCGTCTAGTCGACGATCCCAAAGTGCCCCTGAATTTGAAGACCCTCCTACTCCGAAGGGATGTAGGGTCTCTCTGTTTGTATCATCTTTACCATGGAGAATGATCGTCGGAGCTGCATAACGCTGTCCCTCCGCCCCCCTTCTTCCTTCGCTCAACGCGGAACAGGCAGGGAATGCACCCATTCACAGGCGATATTCCAAAAGTCTATATCTATAGTGTCGGAATATAATCAAATCCCTGCCGAACTATTTCCCCCAAAATACAACCATGGTGTGAAGAAGCACCTGGCTTGCCGGCATTCTTTTCGCAGCCCTGCTGGGCACTTTCTGCCTGGCCGTACGCCTTATGCTGCGCTTAACATTAAAAAAGGTTTTTAGGTGATTTCGGTATTAGCAATCCATGTCCAGTTACATAAAAAAAGACACTTTTAAATCTAAATAACACATCCCGATTTCCGATTATTAAATGAAAATATTATTTATTGCTTACAACTATTATTACAGATGATACAAAGGCAAGCTTATTGCCAAAGGCAATCTCTAACAGCTAACCTAAGCTAAGATTATGAATGATCAGTTTGCAATGTTGCAACAAACAATTGTTGCGGAAGGCTCGCTTGATATAAAATTGCGTCCGCAGATTACGCCGCTATATCCTCACGGAGCGGGGGGGCGGAGAATCCATCGCCGACAAGAGTTATAATTATAAGGAGCTACCAGCAAAAGCCCAGAGGCAGTAATTAATTTGAAAGTATGTTAATACGGATAAGAATGAGAAAACACTTATTTATACAAGCCCGATGCGGACGGTAAGGATGTCGGTGCGACGTAAGACCGGTTGCGCACTACGGTCGCTCTCGATGGACGGGGCCGAGCCTTATTCATTGTTTTCAAATTTATTGTTCTCCGAATTGATAATGCATTAATGTTATGGATATGCGTTCGAACGCAGCAGTTTTTTAATTTGGTTATTGTGTTTTCTAATTTTGCCTTTATATTTAAGGTGGACATGTACACTTGTGGAGGATTTACTCATGGATTCACTAGAAGGCTCAAAGTAAAACTATAGGCCCCTATCCTTTACTATGTCGTAGGATAATCCTGCTCGAGTTGACACCATCCATTGAATGAATTACTTACGCGGCCGACTAACCTGGTACCATATAAAAGGTGGGCTTCGTACGACTCATGAAGTTTCAATGGTCGTCGGGTGCTGCTGGCGGCGCTTCCTGGTTCACGCTTAATCGTGACACTCCAGGCGTAGCGCTACACTCACAATTATACGGTCGACACTGCCGAGGTGAGAAGCTAAGCGTGGCACAACTTATGTCGACGGTTCTGAAATAGGATATACAAAAAACACAGGACCCGCGCACGGCTTTGTCACCGAATAAATAACTAACGTAACAGAAGCGACACTTATGAGTGTATTTCTATGCGTGTGCTATCGGCTATGTGTGCGTGGTGCGGGGGTGCGCGGAGTGCGCGGGGCGAGTCCGCGTCTTCCCAGGAATACTGCGTTCAAAGGTTGTCACTGACTGTGCAACCTCGCGTTAGTTTGGTACTCTCCGAGTTATTTATTATTTCAACGTGCATAGTCGACCAACGTGGTGATTTTTTGGAGTGGTTGTGTGTGTGTGTGTGTGTTTTTTTTTTTATTTTAAGTAATGGGGGAAACTTATAAGCTTTAAAGATAAATCTTATAAGATGAAAAAGCGGAATTATAAAGTATTTGTTAACCCCTGAATGTGTTCAATATTTGATCCATCATTAATATGACTAATGTACCTTAACATAGCTTAAAAATAATGTTTATGTTCTTATAATGTGAGCCATGTATAAAAAGTTTTTTGTTAAAAGTTAAACGAATGATGATGTAAACATGTGTTGAAAAAGGAACATACAATAAATAATAATCATTTCATACAGTCTGGTTTATTTTAATATCCCCATTGTGTCGAGTGATAACCCTCGCGATGGTTCGCAGCGCGCCGCGCTCCGCCGCTGCGGGGACGGTGAATCTCACACAGACGAGGAGTGTCGACGGCGTGGCTTTGTTGAAAATGCCACTCGATCTTTCATGCATAGAACTGAAATACCACTGAAAAATGCCATGAAAGGCTACTGCAGCTGCTTTTTCTATACACGTGAAAAGGAAAAGACCCCATGCTGTAAGTAAACTAAACAATGGTCGAAGCGGAAATTAGATTTGTCTGTATTTTTCGTCCAGCTCAATCTAGCCGAACAATATGAAGACGGTTCTGGTATGGCACCTAGCTCTCGTGTGGTGTATTGTGTACAATGTAGACAGCAGGTGTGTTATTAGTCGCCCCTGTCCAGCTCCAAAAAATAAGTACTTAGAAGACTTGCGAGTGGATGCAACTTTTTGTTAAATATAAAACGAATAAGACCTTACATTTTTTGCCCACTGTGTATTATTATTATCGTTTCCATGGTCATTCGAGAACGGATTGATGACCTTAAGACAATTTCGTAATTTCTAATTTGGTGACACAGTCGTGCATAGTGTGCGCCGTGCCTTACGCAATGCGTGTCCGTTGAGATAAATGCATTTTCAAATAAATTAATAATTATAAATATACGCGAATGAAAGCAGCGTTCGGCTCGCATGCGTTGCTCTGTACCCTGTAACTATACGTTGCACGATGCCCCTAATGAACTGAAGATATATTGTGTACTTGTAACATCAAGTTTTAATTACAAATGGAATGTGTGTGTGTGTGGTCCTGCTCGAAATACATCCCAACTGTTGTTATTATATTGTGCAAATATGTTGTGACATGGAGTTGCTCTTATTATCGTTAGTCGGAGAGATAATTGTAGTTACATAAACTTATTTGGATTTTAACTTTTCAAATGTCACCCAGGTTTTGGCTTGCTCGTGGCCCTGACCATACCGCGAAGCCAGGAATCGGAACCAACATTAAATCATTGTGAGTCCTTTATTAAGGATGCTGCACACAATTAAAATTATTAAAATTGTGAAATAAATCGTTTAATTTTGTTAAAAAAAAGTCACTTTTCTACATGGCTGCGTCACGATTTTGGCTGCGGCATACCTTTTTGTCCGGGCATGTATGGCTAATACCACACCCACCGTCGTGATATAACGGAATTGCGTTCCATGCCGGATATTTATGTGGTGGTGTGGGTATATTGAACTGGATGGAAGACAGATATTTTTTCTCATTACCGCTTTGACCATATTTGTATTCAATGGGATGGTACTAACATGAGCGAGCTTTCAGTTTTACATGAATTCCGAATTACAAAAAAAAGGTCGTTTTTGTGATGAAACGCAACTCAGACAGAGAAAGAAAGTGGTTCATGAATGTGCGGCGGTTTGAACCCATGACCTCTTCAGGGGAAGCAATCCTCGCACCCCTGAACTTATAGCCGCTCAATGTATGAAAGTAAGCATATGGAATTATTAATGTGTTTCTTTAAAATAATATTGTTAACTGTAATAGGGTCATAATTTGCTTTCAAACCAGCTTTCTCGTATGCTTCTCTCTTTGGAGCTTTCTACCAAAGATTGGTCCATTACGTTTGTTTATCTCGTTCCGCAATTAAGATAAACCTGCTTAATTCTAAGCACGCCTTTGTTATCTCTGACGAAGAGAAATAGCATGAGAGTCGATAGCGCGGTCCTCCCCAGTCGTATTATCGTTTAGAGCCAATTAAACGCGTCCGCGGCCCACTTGTACCTCTCCCGCTAATGAAACATTAATCGCGCAGTTTAATTAAATATCGCAAAATTTTCGCGGACATAATTAAGAAAGGCGAGACGGCGGAATCGCGCGAGCGGAGCCGATTTGCATATTGATGAGTATCGGCGATCCGGCGTCGATTGGTGTGCGCAGGCGAAGGCGCGGGCTCCAGCGGCGAGAGGTGCGCAGGAACGTATCCTGTCACTGAAGAGAAAGGATGGAGAAGTGGCATGCGACCGACATCGCGTCACCGCTATATGGTCAAAATGACTATATAATTGTATAAGAATCCGGACGCGCGTCGTATGGCACATAGTCAATATTTTAAAATCCTTGGCAAAGCTTATTTACGGCTGCCACTATTATTTCCTTCCATGTTACCCACCTTTTTTTATGTAACCTAACATGGATGGCTAATACCACATAACTACCGTATCGATATTAGCCCAATACACCATATTCCCTAAGAAATTAGGTGCCATGCCTTGCCCTACTCTTTATGAGCACGGCTACATTGAACTGGATGGAAATCACCGACAACTTTTCATCCAATGCGATGGTACCAACCCGGGCTGGCTTAAACCCTACCACCTAGTAAGGGAAGGGGACCTACAGTATTACATGGAGCAGCTCGCATTCGTGACGAAATGCACTTAACGAACTCGGAAAGAGAAAGACAGTGGTGCATGTCGGAATTGAATCCAGGCCTCTGGTACGTTAGACCAGTCCCCGCGCCACTAGGCTACGAGCCGCTCAAGCCATCTCCGCTATATATGGTCAAAATGACTATGTAATTTTATGGGAATCCGGACGCGCGTCGTATGCCACATAGTCCATATGTTATTTACGGCTGCCACTATTGTTTTCTTGCATGTTACCGATTTTAAATCATTGACAAGGCCTATTTCCAGCAGACGGTGTTACAATGTTAGTCTATAAATGAGAAAAACGACTCATTTATATCTATTGTACAATCTCAAATTTATTAATGTATTTTTTTTATCTAACGCCTTTTTAAGACCCTCTCTTTACAGGGCCTCGTTACAGCTGATGTTGAAAGTATAATTTTATAATGTGGGTAATAATAGAATAGAAATGTTCATATGATCTGAGATGTACTTCCCGAAACCACTGACATGGCCGAGTGTTGTTTTGTTGTTAATTCATCATTCGTAGACAGTACACTGCACTCGGATTTGTCATATTTTAACCCTTTAAATGCTACCACCTACAGAACATTAGGAATACAATGGTTTGAGAGCAACTTCTGTTATAATGTATGAATAAGATTCCTGTATGAGATTCTGACCAACATCTGCAATTTAATAATGCTCGGGTGTGAAATAATAGTAAACGAAAAGTCGAAACATCGCTACCGCGCGCGAACGTGCTCTATAGTGTTCGTCAAGTCAAACCCTCCAATACGTCTCCGACTATATTTGCATCTGGCATGTACGTTTAAGTTGGATTGGTCATTATTGAAAATTGGAGACAGCGGGTCCCAAGTAGACGCCCTCGATGCCATATCTCCTTCCTGGAAAATTACTGAACTCAATTGCATTAGCAGAAAATTATTAGTTCTAAGTTAACTTTACTAGATTGATTTTCGATGTTTTTCCTTGTTAAAGAAATTTAATGCAAAGATAATCCAAGAATCCAAAAAAGTGTTGACACGATTTCACAGACCATTGTTCGATAATCATATACTTACCAAAAAGGTCAGTTAATTTCGTACATAGTAAGAAGGCAACGGCGAACCGATGCAGCCTGAAGACTCGAAATAGCGTGACCTTTAGATGAAGAATTTTCCGGAGCGACCATGCTATTTTCAGGCTGGCCTCATGACGGGGCCTAAATTCTGCATTCGGAGTAAAGTGGAACATTGACACGGTTAATGTCTCCTCCCAACATGTAAGCTCATAGTGCTATAAATATGAGTTCAGTTTATTAATATAATTACTTAGAAGAATTTGAAATTAAAATATGTTAATGACTCCATAATTTGATTGGCTCAAATAATAGATATAATATCTATTCAAATCTTTAGCAGGTCGTAAAAATTTACCGGCGGTGAATTCTAAAGATTCTCACGGGTCAAGCGTCGATAAAAGATATTAAGGAGTTTATCATAATGCTTATGCCAAAACTTTAGATTGAATCAAATCTGGCAAGTCCGCGTAAGCCGTAAACATACCTGGGAATTCAGAACTTTCTTCGTTTTTAGGGTACCGTACCCAAAGGTTGCCAACGGAACCCTATTCCTAAGCCTCCGCTGGCCGTCCGCCCGTCCGTCTGTCTGTCCGTCCATCCGAGGGCTGCATCTCATGAACCGTAATACGTAGGCAGCTGAAATGTTCACAGAGTGTGTATTTATTTTGCCGCTATAACAACAAAAAATTGTATTAAATCTTGTACGATGGTACGGAATCCTTCGTGTGCGATTCCGACTCGCACTTGGCCTGTTTTTTTGACGTTTCTTGTGGATAAGATTGAACGTTTCTTGTGGATAGGAACGCATGTAACACTGCAGGTCCACCGTGCCCTAGTTGGTGGTAGGGTTATGAGATTGAATGAAATTGAAACGATACTCGTGGTTGCCCGTATTTTACGTATCGTGCTAAAGAACGGGATGTCTTGGCATCCCCCGATGTTCTTTATTCAATTCCTTGTGAAGGACCACCATGACCATAGATGTGACAGCCATACCATGCCCGCTATAGCAAAGAAAAACATTATAAATATCATCAGAAGCTGGTACTTTAGGCTAAGATAAGACCTGATTACATTGCCCACCAATTAAAGTAAGTTGTGTGCCAAATTACTAACTAAGTTCTATTGAATGTTCTAGTTTTCTGGCTACTGGTAAGATATTATTACAAAAATAAAAAAATATAGTACTGGAGATGGATGGCTAGTATCATCTACTTTCGGCTTCGACCATCATCTATTCAGTGTGATGGTACCAACCAGGGAGTAAGAAAGGACAGGAGTAGCGATCAAAACGCATTCGTGCGTAGCCGCGTGTTTTTTTAAATGCACTGTTTCACTGACGCGCAATATCGAATGTTTGTTGCAATAAATAGGGTTCTGTGAAGTTCTTACGTGTCGTTGGAACTCGAGAGCACGTAAAGTCGTATTCAGATAGAACCTGTCAAAACTTAGTACGAGATAAGCACTGGACTAACCATAAAAAAACCGGGGCGTATTATAGTTAGTCCGCCGACTATGAATACGGCTGATAGTGAGCGAATTAGTAGGGGAACTATCTAGCCGGCGCATTGCTCCATCAATGTTTGTATTCAATGGTTTGTATTTTGATTTCAGTAAGCGGATCTATCAGTTTATGACGTAACACTTTGACCATAGACCTAGCATCGTTGACAACCAATAGTTTAACTAGTTTAATGAAATGAAATAATCGGCCAAATGCGAGTCGGGCTCGCACACGAAGGGTTCCGTACCATCGTTTAAGATTTAACACACAACAATCACCTTTAATTTCTATATTTTTTGTATTTGTTGTTATAGCGGCAAAATAAATACACACTCTGTGAAAATTTCAGTTCATGAGATACAGCCCTGTGGCAGACGGACGGACGGACGGACAGCGGAGGCTTAGTAATCGGGTTCCGTTGGCACCCTTTGGGTACGGAACCCTGATAAAAAGTGACTAAGCTGCCGTCATACGAATGAGTTTCGTTCGCCAAATCCGTCCTTTCTTACTCGCTATTTTCTACCTGGCGGGACCAACGGTATTTTGCAAGCTGCGATTGTTACATCGGGGTGTAAATGAAATTGCGCCTAGGAGCACCGCCAGGGTGTTTTCGCCGCGATCAGGCCGCACGTATGGCGGCCATCTCGCCGCTCTCTCCCCAATTAAGTCGTATCAAATTGGAGCGTTCGTCTCGGCGGATTTTTCCCCGATGCAGGGCTCCGCAGGGGTGGTGTGGCCAGGCGCCACCCGAGCGCCTCGGCCGCCGGGAAACAAATCGAGCTATTCATCAACTAAATTAGATCATTACATCGACGGCGCGCGCGCTAATCACTGCTCCGGTTACAGCCATGGACGCTGTCTCGATCCGCCATTTTGTATCGCTGCTTATGGTACTCGCATTTACCAATGCTTTCGCCGGCCTTATTAGCGTTTTTTTACGTCACTGGACACGGATGGCTAATACCACACCCACCGTTATGATATTAGCCTTACACACTGCTTTCCCAAATGTGCTATGCCAGGACCTTTTCCTGCAATTTTTCGTGTTCACACTACCGCCAACGTCAAAGTCAAAATATTTATTTTACGCAAAAAATTGCAACAAACATAATTTGTATGGAAACATCACACTTACACAAGCAATAAAAATACAGAAGAAAAAACACATGCGTCCATTAAAAAAATCAGTCAAATTCATCATTCAACATTTTATATGGATTCCGAACATGGATCAGCTCGCATTCGTGACGAAATGCACTTATCCAAGTCTGAGAAATATGTTGGTACACGAATGGGGCGGGGATTTGAATCCACGACCTCTGGCATGAATCCAAGTCGCCGTGCTCCTGAACGACGAGCGCCCCATATTTTTGGGTCGAAGGCTCAACGATTAAGTTGATACCTCACACTGTTGCTTATCGTCTGAGTAGCGATGCAACGATTGCAACACTCTTAAATAATATTTTTGATAATGATGATTATGAAATCATATAATGGACGATTGTGTGTCGCAGCCACGAGATGATACGGGCGTGTCATTCAAGACGGACCGGTTTCTTTGCGTTAATGCCGTCGTTAAATTATTTATATCATTAAGCGAAAGACAATTATTACTTGGAAAAGTGAACCTCTTAAATATTATTATCTTGACCTAATTCAATACATAAGCGTGGCCACAAAAAATATACATACATAAATACAATATGATCACGACACCTGGGCATAGCTGATACAGCGCTAAACGACACAAACACAGCATAGTTTTTTTTGTTTCCTTTACAGATATACAAACTTATTTTCATAATTTCTCAACGTTTATGGTATAGTTAATGGTGCTATTATATCATCCTAGGCCGTCCGGGCGCTCACTTTCGCTCTTTAAGTCTGTTCAGTTTTTCTTTCTTAAGGTCGGCCCGTAAGCATCAGAAAATTTCGCCTCCCATACAAACGTAGTTTACTAATAATTTGAAAACCACTGTTCCAAATTACTTGATATTTGGTATCTAATATTAGGCTACAAATATCTGTGTCCGCATGTCTTTGGTTTTTTGGTAAATGTATTCTGGGTCAAACCACAGAGAAAACTAAATTCGTATGAAGATTTTATTTTTGCTTTCATTTCATTCGGTTTGTATTTTTCAAAAAAAACAAAAGCCTGCAGACATTAGATTTTAAATATCAATTTAATTGGAATAGCGGTTTCCAATTGATTAGTAAACTACGTTTGTATGGGGAGCATAGCTTAAGGGCCGTTATTCGCTTTACATGTTCAAAAACTTAAAACACATATCTCAATTCTCATTACAAATATTTTAGTTATAGGAACTAATTTATACTTTATTAAATCTACATTCGTGCCTCTTCTTCCATATCAATGTCTCACTTTCATACATAAGTATACATACAACATGGTTACAGTATACATACATACACAGTATACATACAGCGTCTCGTAGCCTAGTGGCGCGGGGACTGGCCTAGCGTACCAGAGGCCCGGGTTCAGTACCAACTTGCACCACTGTCTTTCTCTTTCAGAGTTCGATAAGTGCATTTCGTCACGAATGCGAGCTGCTCCATGGTTCGGAATCCATGTAAAACTGTAGGTCCCCTTCCCCTACTAGGTGGTAGGGTTTAAGCCCGCCCGGGTTGGTACCATCGCATTGGATGAAAAGATGGTCGAAACGGCAATGAAAAGTTGTCCGTGTTTTCCATCCAGTTCAATGTAGCCGTGCTCATAAAGGGAAGGTCCTGTCATGGCACCTAATTCCTTCGGGAATGTGGTGTATTGGGCTAATATCATAACGGTAGTTGTGTGGTATTAGCCATCCATGTCAGGTCGCAGAAAATAATAATAATAATAATGATTATAAGCGGATAGCATAGGTCACGTATAACACACATTATTTCTCAGATACCCGTCATCGTTCTAATTCTAATCTTTCCTTTTGTATTATTCTATTCTATTATATTGCATCTATTGGATTTTTATATTTGCTGGCAAAGTGTGTTATTGCGATAAATTATTTTCTCTGCTTAGCGATATATTTGTAGATTGATGGCAAATATATCGGTATTTTTTTTTTCATTTAGAATAAGCCTTGATGGTAAGCGGTAACACATTAAGATATACATAATCGATTATTTAAAAGATAAAATGAAATAAAATAGACGAATACTTTGAAAACGTCCATACAGTATTTATTTACGCCGCCTGCATAATCCCGATATAATATCGGTTTGTAGATCAAGAACTAAGAATAATTGCATCCCAACTTTTGAAAAAATCCTACCGACAATATGTATGTAAAGCACGTACGAATTAGTTGAACATACATATGTTATGTAAATGGAGGTCAAATGTACACTTGAACTAATAAACTAGTGTTCACTGCAGTTTATTTGTTCAAAGCTACACTTGGACAAGCCACCATAATGGAAGAAAAAATAATTTAGCAACTTTTTTATTTGCACATGGCAACTCGGTCATTATTCCCGCAAGAAGCCGCTCCCGTCCGACACGACATTAGCAATCAAACTGGCAACACTTAATTGGAGGCTGTATGATTTACGAGCGGTTAATATTATGATAATCAGTTCATGAATAATCTGTATCGGGAGCGGCCATTTTAATAAGTTAACCATAAATTACGTTGCAAGTAATTAAAGGTAAGATTGTTGCGAGAATTCGCTCGGGTGCTGCCCGATGATAGGTCGACGAATGTCTACGCTTATCATATACTAAAAGTTGAGCTTAAGTTGTCTTTAAAAAATAAACTTAAGTCTGAAATGTAAGGCCCTAATAAAAATCTTAATCTTTAAAATGCGTGATAAATTTGCAATTCTCAATTTTTTGCTTGATTAAAAATTACCATTATCTCCAGTTTTTTGCCGGCCTGAATTGTTTACAAATATTCGGGGTCTACAGGCTTTAGAGATCCTAACTATTTAATTTTTTATCATTGAAATAAATAAATAAATTAAATACCTTAATCAGACAAGGCACTGTAAACCCAAAGTATAAAATTGTCGAATTTATTATATTCGGATCAAATGCTTATACAAATATTTCTAATAATGTTGTCTTTAATTGGTTGCCTGATTCCTCTTACAGTGCGTTCTTAATTTAAAAGAGTTGTTATGAAAGAATGAATGTTGAATCCAGGTGGACATCTCACGAAAAAATCGACGAATGAATCTCAAGACAATTTAAAAGCAGGATCGTACAGGTACATGAACAAAATTAACCATTGTTATCATGAATGTGTTAACATAGTGTTGTGTCGACTTTTCAGCAGTTCGACTTAACGTGTTAGTCCCTCCCGATGGGATGATTAACTTGGCTGATCTGCGTAATGGTGTTGCTTCATTACGTACTTATTCAAAATCGTCAGGGCTGCGAGATGGAGGTTAAAAAATAACAGAATTTATCGCGCAATGAGAGCGTTTACTTATTGCATTTGCGGGTTCGCTTACACGTCGGTACAAGTTTGCGAACGTGTATTGGCGAAAACGTGCATCGGATGTTCTTGCGCAAACAAGAGTTAGGCGCTCTAAGACAGGTTTTGTATGTACAGCTGGACATATGGCGTACGCCAGGCTCTCGATATGACGACGCAGCCTCTGAAAAATGCATGGTTTCGATTATTTGCAGGAGCAGGAGGCCGGCTGGCCAGGTGCTTATCTTCAAATTGCGTTTTATCAGGTTTTGGGGAAAAACCTCGACATGTAATATCATGTTACATTAGAGATGATCAAACACAGAGAGAAACCCTAAACCTCTTCGAAGTCGGAGGGCTTCTAAATCTTCTGTATCAAGTCCTATAGGATCATGTTTTCCAATTTCCCTGTGTCTGCTGATGTGTGGTGTTGCGTGATAATACACACGGTTGAGTTCATTTATGATTTGTTGTTGGTGAAATGTTAAAAATATGACTCATTCAATACCTAATTATCGTGACGATGGAAACGGTATCATGTGGTGTAGTTTTAGAATAGACTAGAAGAAAAGTTTATTTCCTGATTTATGCAATAACAATTTCTGTACAGCACACGTCACTTAGAATTAAGGGCCTGGTACTAGCCAAATCGCAAAGTTAGACGAGGCAGCCCAAGTTAACTAACTAAGTCTGACGATTATAAGTGTCATCCTTACAATATATGATTCCTTGTCTAGGAATCGAATTATTTTCGTTAATGTATGTTTCCTTTTTCTATACAAAATACCTTGCGGAAACGGTGTCCATTTCCGAACTTTTTTGACTAAATGTAGAAATCTAAAAGCAAATGGAATTTTTTGTTTATGCATATATGCTGTTTTTGCTTATATCTAGAAATCGAATTACTTTCAGATTTCTAATGAGAAAAATCAACTTTTTTATTTTTATTATTATTTAAATAAATGATGGAATAAAAAAATATTAACAATCCATTATCAGTCTGGAGTTCTATTTGGATTTGCTCAAGCGTTTCACTACATATTATTACATTTGTTAAAAAGTGCATTTGTATGGCGCGAGTAGTTGGCTAGTCCTAGCGCCTTAAGAGGAAAAAGTAGTCAACTCAGCTAACGTACAATAACTCCCTCGCGATGAGAGTATTGCAGCGCTGGTATTAAAGTCTTTGGTCGTCGGTGAAGTCACCATTACGTACAGCTCTTGGTGCTACCTTACCAGTTCAAACACTACACACCATTGTAAGTACCATCAGCAATAAGGCATTGTTAACATTTTTTTAATTGCGAAAACAAGTTATGCGAAATTGAAAATAAACCCCACTCGTTTCAGTTTATCGAACACTATGTATGTGCCCCTCAAATGCACTGGTATTTATCCGTTAATGAGTACACTATATTAATTGAGCAACCTTGAAATAATATAAGTAATGACATGCTACCCGAGACTTAGACGCGTAGAACCAAGAATTATGGCTGTGATAACATACTTACCATAATTACCTTTGGATAATTACGCTTGACCCATTATGTCACATGTTATCGTGCCTTAACTATTATAAATACGCAAATATGTTAACCTTTAAAGAACATTTTATGTCAAAACACGTTCGCCGTTTGCTATAAGGTTTTTTCCTTAAATGCTTTAGTTTGATATTGTCCGAATAAGAGTCACGGGATACTTTACGTATCTGGACATGGCTAATATCACACGCACTTACCTGATATAAGCCTAACTAGAAATAAGGTGTCATGCCAGGATCTTCCTTATACAGCACGCCTACATTAAACTTGATGGAATTCACGGAAAAGTTTTCATTACCGCTTCAACCATCGTTCATTCAATAAGATGGTATCGACCCGGGCCACCTTAGTAAGTGAAGAATCAAAACCACACGATTGTTGGCATACTTGTGTTACCTTCATCTGAAGTGTAACTAGCCTAAGTTTTGCGTATACATTACGCCATTAATTTGCCTAGGCAATACCGCAAATTCACAGTCGACGTTCAAAAAATAAGAACCCACCGATCCTCTAGATCCTTTATCTATAGGGTCGGTAAACAACGGAATGAACTCCCTTCCGAGGTATTGCCCCCAAATTACGACGAGTCCTTCAAACGTGGTGTGAAGAAGCACCTGGCCGGCCGGCATGGTTTTCGCAGCCCCCCTGAAAGTTCGAAAACCCATGGGCGTCGTCGGGCGCTTAACATTAAAAAATCCTGGCATGGATGTATGTAATTTATTATATTCATTGTAATATACAATGACATTGCGTGTGGTGTATAGCGCCGTTGTCTAGCAGTAATAAAAACCGGCCAAGTGCGAGTCGGACTTGCACACAAAGGGTTCCGTGACATCGTACAATATTTAACACAAAAAGTAACGTTTTTTGTATAGGACCCCCCTATAATTATTATTATTATTTAATTTTACCTATTTGTTGTGATTGCGGTAAAATAAATACACACTCTGTGAAAAGTTCAGCTGCCTACCTATAACGGTAGATGAGATACAGCTCTGTGACAGACGGACGGACGGACGGACGGACAGCGGAGGCTTAGTAATAGGGTTCCGTTTTCACCCTTTGGGTACGGAACCCTAAAAAAGTATAACTTCAAACTATGGGGCTGGAGTTTGTGGCTCGAGCGCGAGTAAACTAAAACAGAAAAGGTGGATATGTACGGATTTATTTACGCTTTGATTTATACGGTGGTAATTATGTGCCACATACCTTCATTTTAAGATCACGACAACATTGTACTGAACGTTAAGCGCGGGCAATTTTTCATGTCCGTTTCGACAATATTTTCATCCAATCTGCTGGCACCAACATGGGCGGGCTTAAACCCTAGAATTTAACGTGGATATCCAGAAATGGAATAGCTCGCACTCATGACGAAAATGTACTTGTCCACATCGGAAAGAGGAAGATTGTGGTGCACAGACGGGAATCGATCTTCGTATTCACATACGAGTTATCTCATATTTGGCTAATCAAGTTATTGTCTTTCTTAAATACGCAAGTTACTGTTTTTAAGGTTAACATATCTTACTTTTAACGCCAAGGTTTTTTGGCATAATCCTTCTCAATACGCCACACTACAATTATTTCGATAATATGCAGTCTTGAATTGTTGTTTGTTTTCTTGCAAATAGTGTGTTTCCACTGTTGAAACAGTAGAAATCTAATGAACGCTAGTATGTACTGTGCAACTATGTAGATAAAACACATTATTTCGTAATCAGTAAAGTTTTATTAATGTTTGAAGTGGAGTAGTTTTCTGTCGGATATATCCGACGATGGCGCCTGCAGAATGCCTTGCTCTGACGGATATATACGTTCCTGGCGGGGAAAGGGTTAATATAGTTTGGTTTGCTGGTAAAAATTAGTCAAGTTAAATCTTGAGCTTCAATTTATCCTAAACTATTCTGCCTTGCGTAAATTATTAAAACCTTTCCTGTTATTTTCAGAACTTGGCACCCATTTAGATCTCATTTCTTTTGTCGGTGAAGTGTACCAACAAACAATATTTTTGATATTGAACTTGGCTACCATTTTCACATTTATGTTTTTGATGGGATACTTTTTACAGTAGTGACTTGTTTGATCGGCAATTCATATTTTCAACCAGCAGCGGCCGGCTGGGCACTTCGCACTTAGTTTGTGAAATCAAAAAGTGTACAAGCACCGACGTCACCTCGCAACATAATTTAACGAACCGGACGAAACAAAAGGACACACAAAATCAACGCGAATCGAAAAAGAAGCGAACGGCCGATGTCGATCAGCAGGGGGCAGGTAAGGGTGCGAGGGGGGAGAGCGCGGGTGGCGCCCTCTGGTTCTTTATTTTTTTTGGCAGCCGCGTGTGTAGTGGCGGCACACACACGCGCAGGCGCGCGGAAAAACTGCATTTCCCGGGCGTGCGCGTGGGGCGGCGCGGGGACCTCCCCAGGTGGCGGTTGAATCGGAATCACCTTTGTGTCCTATATTCATAGATCACAAAGATATCGTTTCGGGTAATTTTCAACAGCCAGGGGATGCCAGCGCACTGCAGACTGATATGATCGACTGGATTGAAGAAAATCAAGGTAACATTTTCAAGAAATCAAAGCCGTTTCAGTGTCTAAAAAAATTACGAATACCGGCACCACTTGAGAGGGTGCATTTTGTTGAAATCACGTGACTAATTTGTATCGGGACCCTATTTTTTTATGAAAGTAATTCAGTTTCCGATATAGATATACCACTCAAGTGGTTCCAGTTTTCGTAAAGTCAACCTGTATAGATACCATCACGACTAGAACTCTTAAATTGTGATAGGCAGAGAGTTCACTCTGTGTGTGTTCTGTAATCAAGTGTTCCAAACCAAATCACCGTTTGAATTGGAAGTCGGCGATCTTTTCAGACACAATGCATAATGAGATATAGGAATGGAGCAGCCCAAAGAAGATAGACTCATGATGGGTCACGGGTGCATTGATCTCAGCCAGCGGCGACAATGCGCATAGCACGTGCCGCCGCCTAAGCCCAGCGGCGAGCGGTCCAGCGAGCGCGGCCGGCCGGGCGGGCGGTGGCGGTGGGCGGCCCGCCCGCCCGCCCAGCCGCGCCCAGAGACAATGCGTGTTTGTTTCTTTTTGCTCCTCATTTTTTTCATTATTTCATTTCATTTCGCCCGCGCGCCTCCACACGTCCCGCGCGCGTGCGGAGGTGCGCTTTTTTATTATTCGTTATCTTTTTATCGCCCGCTGACTGTTGCGCCCTCTCCGGGCTGGGGGCGGTGAGGGGGGGGGGGGGCGGCAAGGGGGTGGCGGTCGTGTAGATTGCTTGTCTATTCAGAGCCCTAAGTTACACATTATTCATATTGTTAATAGGTTCTTTGTGGCGCCGATATCTGAGCGTGCATTGTGCGCGTCTGTGTGCTAGATGAGTTGTGGTCGACGCGGCGAGCTGACGCTGCCTGGTCGTATCTATTTGAAACAAATTCGTTTGTTATGTTTGCTTGTTTCTTAGTTTAGTATGTTTTTATATGAAGTTACTAGGGATGGAACGCACAGTGTATAAAATTACGTGAAACGAGCATGAATAAAATAGTCTGGTTTTAAATAGAGTTTCTCGAATACTAACTGTGTTCTCAAAAGATACTAATTTCAAATGAGTATTTCAAAATGTATATTCGATAATACACATAATTGTCAATGCACACACACTCTACTGTGTTAATGTCATTTAATAAACAGAACACAAAAACTTATGAGTGGTGGTAAGTTCTGCCAAAAATTTTTATACTTCGTTATATATATTTCAATTATATTATCTTTCAAAATTTTATATTTAAAATTTCTCAAAATAAATTGAGCAAAGTAATAAGTTAATCTCAAGCGATTGTAAGCAAACGTACAAATATGAAATCTTACTTGTGTGTGTGGTCTCATTTTGGAAAACCATATTAACCATTTTTTCTTAATTTATTTGGTTATGAATCAGTGAGGAAACTCTAATTACATAGTTATGTTTCTTAATGTTTTCATTATCTGCTTTTGATATTTACACACTTCCTTAAAATTATTTAATAAATTGCAACTATTGTTAGCAATTGTTTTATGAAATAGTATTATAGTATTGTAGTATACTAGTATAGTAGTATATTTAACTGCTTAATGTGATGGTTGGCTGTAGAATCAGCTTCAAATGACAGCGGCGCCATCTACATATGTAGTTTGATTCACAGAAATGCGACATAACAAGCCATTAATTATTTTAAAATATTAAATATAGCCATAGATGTTACGGCCAATCGTCTTTAGAATTTCGGGTTTGTTGGATTTCTTGTTATAGCCATTCAAAATTTTATTCCGTTAGTAGGCGCAATTTTTTATGCCGCCATCTTATGAAATCAAACTCAAAATTATTTATTGGTAACAACTGCATCTATTATTCATACTCATAATTAATAAGGGCCTCAAAGTCCATTATTTCTTTTGTGGGATTAACAAGAAACATTGTATGGGCCGGTCACTTTCGAAACCCCTACAAGCAACCAACATCATTGAGCTTTTCAAACAACCATCCCAATAGTGTTCCATAGCCGGTTCCTAAATGAACTGCTTCATAAAATTTCGCAGTGTCGACTCCACTGCCCGCGGACTTAATAGACTAGGAGGTCGCGACAAAAATGGTAACGATAACGTAAATGGCTGAAACTGGGTTCACGGGATAAAGACCAACCCTCTGAAGCGAAATGTGTCAGTCTGCCTATTTCAAGTGGTTGCGTTACGTAGATAAGGCGCCTGAAAAAGTACTTATATTGACAAAAATATATATGATAAGGTAAATGAATGCAAATGACAAAGCATGAAAGTATCAGTACATACTTGCTTAGCAATGCAAAAACGGAACAAATCTTTGGTTGCATTTCATAGTTAAAGACGAATTAGGTTACAGATATAACTTTAGGTATATTTAAGTATTTAATTAAAAAATCGACTGGCTATTGTTGTATAATTAATAAGTATTAATGTTTCTAGACAATCAGTATATTCATCAGCAGGTACATACCAACATCTGTTTCATAAAGCCAATCTAGATAACGCAACCGCTTGGCATGGGCAGACTGACATATTTAACATCAGAGGGTTGGTCTATAACATGTGAATCCAGATTCAGCCATTTACCTTATCGTGACCAAAAATGTCGTGACCTCCCGGAATATAATTGAGTACATCTGGCCAATTGTATTGAAATAAAAAAGTGCCGAAGCGCCTCCACGCACGTGATTCCGCATTTTAATTCATCGGTAATGTCGGCGGGGACGTCTCCCATTTTAAATGTTTATTGCTCCTTTTTTTCCCCTTCGACGTAATGTTATTAAGAGTCACACTCGATCGAAGCGCCGCGACGCATACAGCGCGCGCATTACCATGGTATTATCGACATTAAAAGGATCAGTTAATGCTGTTTAGTGCCTTGTCTCTTTTCTATCACATCTGCGAGTTTATTTTGATGGTTATGAATCTACAGTGTATCAAAAGAATAATTCATCGCTGGCGTTTATGCGTGTAATGCGTTGACACTGATGTTGGCCTTATATTTTGGAATAACATTGTTGACCTTCGTTTAGTTAAAGACGATCACACAGAACGATTAAGGTGAGACAATAAGCATCAGAAAATTACGCTAGCTTTGTATAACTTTGTAAACTTAGACTAAGTGGACGTTAAAAAAAAAAACAGCGGAGTTTCTTTCCAGTTCTTCTTCGCTGTGTTTTGTTTTGCTGAACTGGCCAATGCTAAAATATGACAAATCCGAGTGCAGTGTACTGTCTATGGATGATGAATAAACAATACAACAAAAAAAAAATACAATATAGCCCCCATTAACCCCCATACAAACGCTAATCATTTGAAAACCACTGTTCCAATTTACTTGATGTTTGGCGTCTAATATCAGGCAACAACTATCTGTGTTTGCATGCTTTTCTTTTGTCGATAAATGTTGTCTTTCTTCTTACGTCTTAAGACATAAGAAGTAAGAAGACAGGCAATATTTAAAAATAAGATTAACTATAACCTGAAATGGGTACTCTCCTTGTGACGATATTTTGACAAGTAAAATTATTTGATTCAAAGATTATAAAATTTTCGCAATAGCTAGGAAAAAAAACAACAGTTCCATGCAGTTTGATGTAACCGCGCACGGCAGGAAGGTTCTGTTCCTTTAGATAATGTGAAATCCTAATTTGGCCATCCATTTCTATTCCCGAAACAAAAAAGGATCCAACTGTGTTTGGATATTCGGTTTGATTACTCAACCACGTTGTCACGGGTAAATTAATTGTCGATGCCGGAAGTCGTGCGCTCAAGTAAATCGATAATTTCTCGATGTTCAGCACAATTTGAAGGCTGCTGGTCGGGCGGAGTCGAGCGTTCGTTTGATAGGAAATTGAGAATAAATGAGTGGAAAGGTTTTAATGAAACGTCGCCGACTGCGTCCTCCCGGCGCATCGCCGGGAGGAAAATTTAATCATTTTCGTATTCGATTTGGTTTACCTTTGGAAAGAGCAACTCATTTCTGATTGTATTTAAGAGAGATTATCTTATTGAATCCCCATATTACGTGTGATAACTGTTCTTAATGTTATACTAAGATTTTGAAAATGTGGGTTCTAAAATATATTTTCAAAATCTACGGCTGCATGCCTAATTTTTTTGAATATACCTTTAACATTGGAAAATATTGGCAAAGGCATTGGTAGAAAGTTGTCTTTCTTAACTTCATTTTATTTACTGAAAAATACAGATATGTACTCACAAAAAAGTCAAAAATCATAGAACGACGATTTCTCAAGTGATTAAAAATATTTTATTAAAATCCGATAACTTTGACAAAACGATATCGCTAGTTTAAGGTGGCCCAACCCGCTCATCACCCCATACAAAAGGGGAAAGAAGATCACGCCCATATTTCTTGTCAGAGATCCAAAATTTTTCTCAAAATAGCTTTATTTGATCGAACTAGATGTCTGATGGCCATTGGCATTGTAAAATTGTATTTGGTTTCTAAGCTATAAGGTCCGAAAGTTCGAATTTTTCGCGCGTTTTATACAGTAAATTTGGAGGTGGATTACGCAATGATAAAGTAAGAACATCTTAAAAAGATTAGTCATCAGACATAGCTTATTTAATGAAGATTTATGATCTATTTGGTTTTTGTTAGATTTTTTACTACAGCGGTCGTGGTTTACTTTTAGCTATAAGTCGTTTTGAAATTAAAATTTTCGTAAATCTTACCAAATTATACACTATGCACATCGTCTTTTTTGTGGACATGTTGCATCTTCCTCATCACGGAGCCTGTCTTATGCTTTGAAACAGAGAAGGTCCCAGAGCGAAACAGCACGGTTTTGTACCGTGCCCGCGAATGAGTTAGGACCGCCGGGTTGGGCCACCTTAATGGCAGTCGCCGTGCATAGTTGTGGCTTGACCAACGGAAAAAGAATGCATTTCTTGACGGTCGTATTAAAAACAAAATTATGTTTAACTCTACAATTTCAAACCAATTGGACTCCCAAATTATTCGTGGGAAGTTTTGTTGTTAACGTACCAGGACTTTGGGAGTCAACAAGCACAAGAACATCAATCGTGAAAATTCCTAAAGTCTTTGGCCCGTATGGAAACCTGTTCTGAATAAGCTGAAAAATGAGTTTCGAAGAGGTGCACCAACAACAGACGTCGAGAAAACACAGTCAGTGCGTTTTGCACGATATTCAGAACGCAGCCAATCCTCAAGAAAATGTATGAGTGTTGCCATGGATATGGAACTGTCTGCCGGCGGGTGCCTTTCTTTATATCTACAACCTTCACCTTCAAGCGTAATTTGAACAAGCTCGACAGCTCAGCAATAGTCGGCAAATCCGCTGGCATGGTCCCTCGCAGAGCGTGGTTTCGCAAGGCGAAGTGTATTTGGCTCCTCTGAGAACCTTTGGTCCCCAGCACAGCTACCTATACCGGTTTTTAACCGACTTAAAAAAAAGGAGGAGGTTCTCAATTCGTCTGTATGTTTTTTTTTTATGTTTGTTACCTCATAACTTTTGCCTGGGTGAACCGATTTTGATGATTATTTTTTTAAATGAAAGCTAGTGCTTCCTAAGTGGTCCCTTTCAACAATGATATCCATGAGAAAATCATATATGTCTTAAATTTGTATTAAGATGTGCACGACAAATGGACGAATAACTCAATGTAACGCCAACCGATTTCGGTGATTCTTTTTTTATTGGAAAGGACGTGTACAAATTAGTTAGTGTACTTCAGATTCATTAAAAATAAACAAATTAAAAAAAAATTAACAAAAAAAATAACCGACTTCAAAGAAAAAGCACTAAAAAGTAAAAAATTATTGCCATTTTTGTAGTTACGAATATTGTTATTTTTTTAGTCGGCGCTGCGCCAATCAAGATAACCTTGGCTACCTTGGCTGACACCGACTCAAAAAATCGGTTTATCGAAGTCGGTTACAAGAAGTCGGTAATTTTTTTTGTTAATTTTTTTTATTTATTAAAAAAATTCGCCCGGTTTGTAATTTTTTTTGATAATTGCAAACTAGTTTTCTGTTGTATCGTTCGGTTGTGATTCGATGAATGCCGGCAGTGAATGGGTACATTCTGCATCTGCTGCGCATTGACCAGTGGTATAAATGAGTCGGAGCAATGGCGATATGCAGCTCTGAAGTGGTTTCTCCGCGATATAGATTATGGAAAACGTTGGTGGGGATAGTGTTTCAAATGATTTTTGTTCTGAACTGTTGCATACGGCATGAATTGTTAATTTTTGTGACTTTATGTTAATTTAGTGTTTTATCCATGTATTTGTTAAAAAAAATTACAAACACTTTTGTAAATTTAGATTATTAGAGTTTCTTTTCAGTTCTTCTTCGCTGCGTTTTGTTTTCGTAAACTGGCTAATGGCTGGACAAATCGAAGTGCAGTATACTGCCTATGGGTGATGAATAAACAATACAATAAAATACAAAACACACCCTGCGTTCCACCCAGCGAGCATGGCCTCGTATGGCGGTACACTACCGCCATACGAGGCCATGCTCGCTGGTCACGAGAATTCGGAACACGCAACATTGAATGTTCATTGGAAATAAATCGCGTCCTGTAAAGTTCTTATGCGTTTTTCGGTTACTACTCCCGTCCTACAACGTTCGCTGGCTCCATCCTTTCTCAAGGCTAGCGCTCTTTAAAACGAATGGAATATACTGACATAAATGTTTATTATGTACGAGCGATATTTATATCTCCGGTACTATGATAACTTACGATTATTTGACAATCCGTCAAAATAATGTCTTATCCATGTGTCATTATTTATAAGTCATAAGTGACACGTAAAGTTTTTAGCAATACTACGATCTCCCGCTCCGTGTGGCGCCGGTCGCGGCGGGGCGGGCGGAGCGGCGGCACCGTTTGAGATTTTATAGTATTGATCAGTGTTGCCCGCGCGTTTTTTCCCATTTTCGCCGGCGAGCGCACACGTCCGCGCGTCCGTGTGGGGGTTTGTTTTTAACAATCTTTTTTCCGCCCACCCCCAAAACCGACGTGTCCATAGCGCGAATGCAAAGCAGCGGCCGCGAGGCGCGGGGGTGGGAGGGAGGGGGGGGGGGTTGGCCCACTTCCGACACCCTCATATAGACCATTCAAATGGAATTTCCATGAGTGATGGAGTGTCAAATGCGGGGTGCAAAGAGGAGAAAAAGAGCATTATGTTAATTATTTAGCAGCTCTCGCGAGCGGCGGACGCGTGTTCCTCGCGTGTACCGCTCGTTATGCATACGGGCAGACGTAACCGCTCGCTGTATCTACGAATCCTTGCGAAGAGAAAATATTATTTATTTATTTATAAGTTTTAGACAGGCAGCATATGCTGATGCATCTAAATCCAGTGTTTAACTTGATACATTTAGTTGCTAAGTGGTTTTTATTTAATTTTTGTTTTTTTTTTATTTTATTTTTCTTTACATTAGATTTTGTTTGAAATTATGCGGATGATTTACTGAAATTATTTCAAGGAGAGAAATGTACAGCGATCATTTGTACGCGGGCGGCGTAATCACTTTTACATACAAAAACGGAAGCGCCGCCGGCGAGTGAGTTCACATATGAATTCGCTTACTGTTGATTTTCTCTGGGTCCAGCTTGTATGTTCTTGCAAGAATACTTATAAGCCTACATTTTAAAATCGAAATTCCCATTATTTACAAAAAATGTGGCGCAGTTACCCTCAGAAGAATCCTGTTTTCTACATCACAGTCCGATTTGATATTTTTTCTTGAATATATTTTTAAATACCAGTAGCTGCGTGTCCTATTTTTTCATCAATTAGTTTTTCTCGCAAACGACTGAGATAAAAGAACTTTGATTTGCATACTTTTCAATTCATAATGTTTCATGATAAGCATTTCATGTTCCAGTAAATAAAAAACTTTGATAACATTTTAAAACTTATTACTACTTAGTATGTAGTCGTACTGGTTCGAAGATGATTTAAAATTAATATATATAAATAGGGGATAGGAAAGACCTTCACAGGATGCTAGTCGATATTGCGTGACCCGAAGTCGTAAACGAACCTGCTACAGTCAGACGTTTTACACTAATTCGTGGCTATGCTAGCACCATACTAATGAGTTTCAATCGCAAAGAACTCACTGAGTGTGCTGCACTCCTTATTAAAAAGGAGGTAATTACATATGAGACACATATGTACTTACCGCCTTTTTAATAAGGAGGGCAGTATGTACCTTAAACGTTTTAGAACACATGAACTAGTAGGAAAAGTTTGCGGTGTTCATTCACCGGACAAGATGAACAATGGTTGTATAAGAGGGGAGAGTAGACTGAAAGAAGATATATTGATTAGAATTGGAACTGGTTTGATGAGATTGTTTGGAAAAATAGAGCGAATACGTGACGATAGAATGATGAAACAGATTTATAGAGTGACATTGAGTGTAAATGTCATTATAGAGCGGTCTAGAAGAACGTAGCATCTCACTTCTCAGATCGGGTACGTAGCACACGTAATCATAGGGCATGTATGTAGATATTTTTGTCTAGCTAGTATAAGCGAAACAAGGTTGAATTAATTAACTTTATTTCTATTATGTACAATCTTTTATTTTAAGTTTTTTTTATTTTCTAAAGTATTTTTATATTATAAATTATTAAACAAGAACGATTACGATCCTTCGCGAACGTCATGATCGGTCGTTGACCGATTGTGATGTCGGGGTATATTTTTTCAGCAATTTTTTCAATAACTTGTTGAAAGGCTAGTAACTCAGGGGTGTATGAACTTGCCTCCTATGCCAGAGGGTTCAAATTCTTGCCTCATTCATTCCACAATACATTTCTCTTTCTGAGTAGGGTATGCGCATTTCGTCCAAAGCGAGTGGTTCGGAAAACCGTAGGTCCTCTTCCCCTCCTAAGTGGTAGGTTGGTACCATCGCATTGAATGAACTAATGTTCAAAACAGTAATGAGAAATAGTCCATGTTATGATCTAGTTCAATGTATCCTTGCTCATAAGGGAAGGACCTAGCATGGCGCTGAATTCCTTCGGGAATGGGCTTTTTTGGGCTTATATTATGACGGTGAGTGAGACATTAGCGAATCATATCCAGCAACAAAATTAAAGGAATGCAGATGGACCTACAATACATTGAATGTAAACCCATTAACTAGTGGGGTTACAGTAGTAAAGTACAGTAGTAAAGTACAGTAGTAAAGTACAGTAGTAAAGTACAGTAGTAAAGTACAGTAGTAAAGTACAGTAGTAAAGTACAGTAGTAAAGTACTGTAGTAAAGTACAGTAGTAAAGTACAGTAGTGAAATACTGTAGTAAAGTACAGAAGTAAAGTACGAAATCTTTTTTCCTTGAAGGTAACTAAGATTTTCAAGACTTACCTTTGTCGAGAGCATTAATTTAAGCCATTTTTTTCCAATTTTTTCATAAAAAAAAAAAGTTTAATTTGTTTTCTTGATATCACCTCTTAATCAGTGCACTCAACATGGATATAAGTGCAAAAATCCAAAAAAACTTCGAGGAAAATATAATTTCGAACTTTAACCAACATCGGGCTTTAACCGTAATATATGCAAGTGGAACAATAGGAAGAGATTTCCTCATGGCTGTGGGCTGACCACAGGGACAATGACATTTTAGGATTTTTGATATTTCAGAAATTACATATTTTAGGTTATGTTATACCGGACTGGGAATACTTAGCCCCGGTGGAACGAAGAAATGGCTGAGTTAATCAATGTTCAAACACGTCACTTTTAGTGAACCGCATAGAGTTCCTTCCATGCTGTACACAAAAAGTTACGTGTTTAATCATACTTTGACGGTGATTTAGAGTTTTTGTTCTTTCGTGCACTCGGCCCTTAGACAAACGACATCTAAAACATTTCAATAGATTCCATTATTGAGTTTTGTTGAATGTAGTTCACATATAAATTAGTCAGATAAAAAACCGGTCAAGTGCGAGGCGGACTTGCACACGAAGGGTTCCGTACCATCGTAAAAAAAAACAAAATAAAGAAGTTTTTTGTATGGGAGCCCCCTTTAATTTTAATTATTTTTTAATCTTACCTATTTGTTGTTGTAGCGGCAAAATAAATACACACTCTGTGAAAATTTCAGCTGTCTACCTGTTACGGTTACTGAGATACAGCCCTGTGACAGACGGACAGACGGACGGACGGACGGACGGACGGACGGACAGCGGAGGCTTAGTAATAGGGTTCCGTTTTCACCCTTTGGGTACGGAACCCTAAAATCGAAACGAAAATATTTTTCTGATAAACGAATAAATTGTTCAGCTAATGTGAAAGTTAATTGATCCAAGACATAATCCTTCTGACTTGGATCAATTACTAGCAGGCCCAAGTGGTCGGCGCGTCCAACCATTCCCAACATACGACTGTCCGCTAATGGAAATACCGAAAAAATATCGAGATAAAAAATAGTTCGAAAAAAAAGATACGCATTTGAATGAAAATTGGGTGGGGGCACTTTGCTCCGGCCGTACCCCCTCCCGCCGCGGGCGCCCCCTAGCGGGGTGGCGCGGCGATCGGACTTTATTATTATTATTCGCATTATATCTGCATTTTTTTGAGGACGCGCACGCACACACACGCACAGACACACACACACAGCGCCGCAGCCTCCAGGGGCGGAACGCGTCCTATTTTTTCGGAGCATCGGCGTATCGCAGACTTTGTACAGCGGTGTCGGATGCAAGCGCTCCTACGTAGTTTGGCAATTCGCTGCATTTTCGATGGCAATGCTGCTTTTATGGGCAAATGGCCTCGACGTAACAGCACGAACAAAAAAATACATATGTTGATATGGCCGAACATACTTTGAGTTGATATTTCTCTTTTTTATATTAAGCGCGGCATGTGACGTACGCCAGGACCACACATAAGAAGTACCTGGCGATGTCCATGGACTTTCGAACTTTTACAGGGGCTGCGAAAATTATGCCGGCCGGCCAAGTGCTTCTTCAAAGCATGTTTGAAATACCTCAGGCGGTACTTGAAGGGAAATACCTCGGTAAGTAGTCAATTCTATAGTTTACCGACCCTATAGATGAAGAATCTTAAAGATCGGTTGGTTCTTATTGTCGATATGTCGACAGTGAATGGGTGCATTCCCTTTCTGTTCCGCCTCGAGCGGTGGTAGAACGGGGGCGGAAGGATAGTATTATGCAGCTCATGAGCATTCAGTTATGGTAGAACCCAGATAGAGACCGTACATCTCTTCGGAAATAGGGGGTCTCTAAATACAGGGATACCTCGACGTTGTCAAGCTTAATTCAAATCGATAGTTTGTCAACCAGCAAGCCTTTTTGGTTGATGGAGAATGAGCTGAAAAAACCGGCCGAATGCGAGTCAGCCTGAATCAGAAGGGATCCGTACCATCGTACAAGATTTAACACGTTTCAATTCTTCTGTATCTGGTCCCCTTCAATTTAAAATTTGTACTATTTGTTATTATACTCCTAACAGAAATACAAATTGTGCGTACATATAATCTGTCTATACCTTTTACGGTTCATGAGATTCAGCCCGCTGTGGTATCAGAGTGTACTAAGAGAGTAATAGAGTTCCGTTGACACTATTTGGGTACGGAAGCCAAAAACATGTGTTATATAAATCTGACAACGCGCACGGTTCGTGAATAAGCAAGTTGGCAGTCGCCAGATAGTCCGCGGCACGGCCCTGGGTGGCCGCCACCACGAAAATTTATTATCATTAAAAAATGCAAAAAATCGTAATTAAAGGGGTGGCGGGGGGGAGGGGGGTGCCCGCGGCCGCGCGACCCCCGGGGGGCGGCAGACGGTCGCCTCGTCCATTTTTTATTTTAATTGGCTTGTAAATTCGTAAGTTATAGGCGAAATTTTCACACTAGCTGCGTTTCCTGGGCAGGCGGGGTCTCATTATGGTGTAATTACGTCCGTACTTTGAGAGATACGAGAGAAATGTGAGTTCGGATGAATAATTTTAAATTATCCGTTTGAATCGAAATACATAGCAAGGCTTTTAGGAGCATAAAAGTGACTTCTTAAGTTCAGTTAGACTTAACACAAAATAGCATCCTGACTCGTCTGTGGATACAACGGCTACGTCACACGCGCCATCACTTACCTCGTTCGACTTGAGGTTGATGGGCTCGTGCCGGGCGCGGCGCGGGTCGCGCGGGGGCGGCGAGTCACGCCGCGCGCCGCCCGCCGCCGTCTCGCAACCCTCCGATATGTCAGCCTCGCATCTTGACTCGTCTGTGGATACAACAGCTACGTGACACGCGCCATCACTTACCTCATTCGACTTGAGGTTGATGGGCTCGTGCCGGGCGCGGCGCGGGTCGCGCGGGGGCGGCGAGTCACGCCGCGCGCCGCCCGCCGCCGTCTCGCAACCCTCCGATATGTCAGCCTCGCATCCTGACTCGTCTATGGATACAACAGCTACGTGACACGCGCCATCACTTACCTCATTCGACTTGAGGTTGATGGGCTCGTGCCGGGCGCGGCGCGGGTCGCGCGGGGGCGGCGAGTCACGCCGCGCGCCGCCCGCCGCCGTCTCGCAACCCTCCGATATGTCAGCCTCGCATCTTGACTCGTCTGTGGATACAACAGCTACGTGACACGCGCCATCACTTACCTCATTCGACTTGAGGTTGATGGGCTCGTGCCGGGCGCGGCGCGGGTCGCGCGGGGGCGGCGAGTCACGCCGCGCGCCGCCCGCCGCCGTCTCGCAACCCTCCGATATGTCAGCCTCGCATCCTGACTCGTCTGTGGATACAACAGCTACGTCACACGCGCCATCACTTACCTCATTCGACTTGAGGTTGATGGGCTCGTGCCGGGCGCGGCGCGGGTCGTGCGGGGGCGGTGAGTCACGCCGCGCGCAGCCCGCCGCCGTCTTGCAACTCTCCGACATGTCAGCCTCGCATCCTGACTCGTCTGTGGATACAACAGCTACTTCACACGCGCCATCACTTACCTCATTCGACTTGAGGTTGATGGGCTCGTGCCGGGCGCGGCGCGGGTCGTGCGGGTGCGGTGAGTCACGCCGCGCGCAGGCCGCCGCCGTCTCGCAACTCTCCGATATGTCAGCTTCGCATCCTGACTCGTCTGTGGATACAACAGCTACGTCACACGCGCCATCACTTACCTCATTCGACTTGAGGTTGATGGGCTCGTGCCGGGCGCGGCGCGGGTCATGCGGGGGAGGTGAGTCAGGCCGCGCGCAGCCCGCCGCCGTCTCGGAACTCTCCGATATGTCAGCCTCGCATCCTGACTCGTCTGTGGATACAACAGCTACGTCACACGCGCCATCACTTACCTCATTCGACTTGAGGTTGATGGGCTCGTGCCGGGCGCGGCGCGGGTCATGCGGGGGCGGTGAGTCACGCCGCGCGCAGCCCGCCGCCGTCTCGCAACTCTCCGATATGTCAGCCTCGCATCCTGACTCGTCTGTGGATACAACAGCTACGTCACACGCGCCATCACTTACCTCATTCGACTTGAGGTTGATGGGCTCGTGCCGGGCGCGGCGCGGGTCGTGCGGGGGCGGTGAGTCACGCCGCGCGCAGGCCGCCGCCGTCTCGCAACTCTCCGATATGTCAGCTTCGCATCCTGACTCGTCTGTGGATACAACAGATACGTCACACGCGCCATCACTTACCTCATTCGACTTGAGGTTGATGGGCTCGTGCCGGGCGCGGCGCGGGTCGTGCGGGGGTGGTGAGTCACGCCGCGCGCAGGCCGCCGCCGTCTCGCAACTCTCCGATATGTCAGCTTCGCATCCTGACTCGTCTGTGGATACAACAGCTACGTCACACGCGCCATCACTTACCTCATTCGACTTGAGGTTGATGGGCTCGTGCCGGGCGCGGCGCGGGTCGCGCGGGGGCGGCGAGTCACGCCGCGCGCCGCCCGCCCCCGCCTCGCACCCCTCCGACATGTCAGCCTCGCATCCTGACTCGTCTGTGGATACAACAGCTACGTCACACGCGCCATCACTTACCTCATTCGACTTGAGGTTGATGGGCTCGTGCCGGGCGCGGCGCGGGTCGTGCGGGGGCGGTGAGTCACGCCGCGCGCAGGCCGCCGCCGTCTTGCAACTCTCCGATATGTCAGCTTCGCATCCTGACTCGTCTGTGGATACAACAGCTACGTCACACGCGCCATCACTTACCTCATTCGACTTGAGGTTGATGGGCTCGTGCCGGGCGCGGCGCGGGTCGTGCGGGGGCGGTGAGTCACGCCGCGCGCAGGCCGCCGCCGTCTTGCAACTCTCCGATATGTCAGCTTCGCATCCTGACTCGTCTGTGGATACAACAGCTACGTCACACGCGCCATCACTTACCTCATTCGACTTGAGGTTGATGGGCTCGTGCCGGGCGCGGCGCGGGTCGCGCGGGGGCGGCGAGTCACGCCGCGCGCCGCCCGCCCCCGCCTCGCACCCCTCCGACATGTCAGCCTCGCATCCTGACTCGTCTGTGGATACAACAGCTACGTCACACGCGCCATCACTTACCTCATTCGACTTGAGGTTGATGGGCTCGTGCCGGGCGCGGCGCGGGTCGTGCGGGGGCGGTGAGTCACGCCGCGCGCAGGCCGCCGCCGTCTTGCAACTCTCCGATATGTCAGCTTCGCATCCTGACTCGTCTGTGGATACAACAGCTACGTCACACGCGCCATCACTTACCTCATTCGACTTGAGGTTGATGGGCTCGTGCCGGGCGCGGCGCGGGTCGTGCGGGGGCGGTGAGTCACGCCGCGCGCAGGCCGCCGCCGTCTTGCAACTCTCCGATATGTCAGCTTCGCATCCTGACTCGTCTGTGGATACAACAGCTACGTCACACGCGCCATCACTTACCTCATTCGACTTGAGGTTGATGGGCTCGTGCCGGGCGCGGCGCGGGTCGTGCGGGGGCGGTGAGTCACGCCGCGCGCAGGCCGCCGCCGTCTTGCAACTCTCCGATATGTCAGCTTCGCATCCTGACTCGTCTGTGGATACAACAGTTACGTCACACGCGCCATCACTTACCTCATTCGACTTGAGGTTGATGGGCTCGTGCCGGGCGCGGCGCGGGTCGCGCGGGGGCGGCGAGTCACGCCGCGCGCCGCCCGCCCCCGCCTCGCACCCCTCCGACATGTCAGCCTCGCATCCTGATTCGTCTGCGGACACAACGAGAACGTCACATGCGCGATCACTTATGGATAAACAATTTTTTTTTATACGACCTGACATGGATGGCTAATACCACATAACCACCGTTATTCTCTTGTTACGCTCAAAAACAAGAATGTTTGAATATATTCATAAACACAAAGTTAAACACGTCGTTGATAGCCAGCGCGAATGGAGCAACGAGCGACACAGCCTGCACGTCTGAACGCTAGGGCACGACTGCCAACAGCGCCCGCGCAGCGCTCTTTCTTTCGGAATTAGCTTATTTAGATATTTTGAAAGGAACAATTTAACGGATTTACTAATGCTATGTTGTCATTAATATGAAGAAGATTACCTTTTTTTCAGCATAAAAATATTTCAAAATATCGTTGCCGTTTAGGAAGAGTAGTGAAATTCATGTCAAAAAACACTACTTTATTGACATTTTTTTTAATTCTGAAGATAAGATGCTAGGAAAAAACCCTATGTTTAAAATAACATTTTGACCTTGATCATTGAAAATATATTTTTTTGAAAAGTTTAGGTTGAGCCGTTTTCGAAGAGTAGCAATTAGTATACGGGGGTGTTATCTACTTTGAGGGTACTAATCGTCTTAACGTGCAGGTTATGTTTGCCTGTTGTTGGGTCTGCACACTGTTATCTATACTAATAATAAATCTGTAAGGGGTGTTCATGGAGTAAGTTGCTTTGTTTTCTCAAATACTTCGTTTGTAGACTTTATGTATGATACTAAGACTAAATTGATGATTTTTAGAAATATGTTCTGTATGTATGTATGTATGTTCCTCCATAACTCTTAAACCAATCATCCGAATTCGATGAAACTTACTACACGTATATGTAAATACACGGGGCACAGGATAGGCTATATATAATTCAGTTCCGCTTACGTTAAGATGTAGCTGTCATACAAACCGAAATGCCCCGAGGCGGCGGCTTGGGGGGTAATCACTATCTGCCTTGATTTCTTCGTTTACTTCCTCTAAGCCACGCAACGGACTTTTTAACCGACTTCAAAAAAGGAGGAGGTTATCAATTCGTCTGTATGTTTTTTTTTTTATGTTTGTTACCTCATAACTTTTGCCTGGGTGAACCGATTTTGATGATTATTTTTTTAAATGATAGCTAGTGCTTCCCAAGTGGTCCCATTTTAATTTGGTTAAGTTCTGGCAATCCATGAGAAAATCATAAAAGTCTTAAATTTGTATTAAGATGTGCGCGACAAATGGACGAATAACTCAATATAACGCCAACCGATTTCGGTGATTCTTTTTTTATTGGAAAGGACGTGTACAAATTAGTAAGTGTACTTCAGATTCACTCAAAATAAACAAATAAAAAAAAATTAACAAAAAAAATAACGGACTTCAAAGAAAAAGCACTGAAAATTAAAAAATTATTTCCATTTTTGTAGTTACGATTTCTGTTATTTTTTGAGTCAGTGTCAGCCAAGGTTAGGTTAGGTTAGGTTAGGTTAGGTTAGGTTCTCTCGATTGGCGCAGCGCGTGCCCGGCTGACGCCGACTCAAAAGATAACAGAAATCGTAACTACAAAAATGGAAATTATTTTTTACTTTTTAGTGCTTTTTCTTTGAAGTCGGTTATTTTTTTTGTTAAAATTTGTTTTTGATACGGTTTTCATTAATATGAGGAGCGATCAACGCGTTTAAATATTTAATACAAACCTTAAGAGAAAAATTAAAACTGTGTCCTTGAAAATTATAGGTGTTAAAAAGGCCTACAGAAAGTTCCACGATATCATGTAGAGCGATATCTTCGAACCACTCGCCCGATTTATTTGCGTATTTTATCAACGTATAGCAACTCTGGGCGCAGTCAGATTGCGGATGGGTTACCGTTTTTGATGTTGAAGGTGGATGTGGTTCGTATTCCTCATAAAACTTTGTAAAAGTAAGAAGGGTGGTAGGCTGTGAGCATTCCTAAATCCTTTACTAATATCGACGTACGGAGAAAGGACATTCATTAAGACATACTGTTTCTGTAACGGCGTTGAGGAACCCAACCAATGAACCATTATGTTTATTTTATTTTATTTTATTTTGTTCGGGAAATATACAGTTATTACAAACACAGAATAAAAAAACAAAAACAATACCATAAAACCATTAAATTTTTTACATTTAAAGTCAAGTCATTTGACATCTTGCAACGAGAGAAAAAACAAATGAAAACTAATTGAGCAATGCTTCTAAACAGTGATAAATACAATAAGTATATGCTTCTAAACAATAAAATAAGCTTCACAGAACACAATATAATATATCCAAAGAATTTAAAACAATATAACGAAATCCATGGAAAGAGTTAGGTAACAAATTTTAAAACAAAACATTTCTTATGTATGCTAACATTTTGATGGGTTGGGTTAGTAGAGACATCAAAACTGTATTTAAAATGTTCTGTATTGGAAAGATGTGTTTAGTTAAGGTAAAGGTTTTCTTAAACAGTGACTATTCATTAGAGCAATTTCTAAATCTAGAATAAAAGTCGATGCAACCTCATTACGGTTAAAGCTGAAATTATTTTTTCCATCATGTTTATTGGATATCTGCACTTATATACGTGTTGAGTGCACTAATTAAGAGTTGATGTCAAGAAAAAATATATCAATTAAAAATGTTTTTTTTGTATGAAAAAAATATGTTAAGGTTAATTTTTTTTCATACCATGAACTCTAAATTAGTGTCCTCGACAGGGGTATATCTTGAAAATCTTAGGTATATTTTAGGAAAAAAATATTCCGGACTTTAACCAACATCGGGCTTTAACCGTAACACATTTATTTATTTTTATTTATTTATTTATTTTTTGGTTCACATACAGAGTTATACATTATAGACATTAAAATAAAAAATAAAACTTATAGTAATACAGCAACGTACACCCTACTACGTTGTGAACACTGCATGCTTAATTTATGACTTTCTATTTAACAAACAAAAAAGAAACTGAAATTAAAGCTTATATATAATAAAACAGAACAATTTGTAAAAAAAAACTATAAATAAGAAACAAAAATATTATGAATAAAAAACAAAAAAAAAATTCAGTCAAAGCAAATAATTTGGAAAAACACTACTAAACTTGTATATTATAATCTATTTTAACATATGGAGTTTTCCCTTTTTTATTTTGGTGAAAGGGTCCGCGAAAATGTCGAATTCATCCTTGCATGCATTGCATCGCGTACACATTCTGGATATTGGTGAATGTGACCCAACATTTGTTCGACAACGCTCAATAAAGAAAGGGTTTTGACCTATTTGCCTACAATTCAACCTGGGAACGAATATGTTTATTCGTTGCAGTAGGTCTGGACAATCTATAACATCATTCATAACTTTGTTTCTAAAAACAATATCAAACTTTGATCGGCGTAAGGCTAAAGATTCCAGGTTGAAATGAGACAGACGATCTTCATATGTAACTAGCTCATGGCAGAGGTTTTGTTTGAACGTCAAATTATACAGGAATTTTTTTTGAACACGCTCTATTCGGTTAATGTGAACTTGATACATTGGACACCAAGCTGAACTACAATATTCCAAAATGCTTCGTACAAGTGACGAATATAAAACAGTGAAGAACAGGGAGGTTTCCTAAATATTCTCATCTGACGATTAATAAATCCTAACATTTTAAAAGCTTTTTTGCAAATTTGGTCGATGTGTAGATTGAACCTCATTTCTTTGTCCAGTGTAACTCCTAAGTCACGAATGTTGCTGACTTCCGATAGTGTTTGACCTCCAATATTGTATTGTATCTGTTGTGAAGTTCTTTTACGTGAAAAATTTATAAAATAACACTTTGAAATATTTAATGATATCTCATTTTCAGAACACCAAACATGTATGTAATCAAGGTCCTTTTGTAGTAATCTACAATCGTCGCAATTCCGAATTGAGGCATATAGTTGTAGGTCATCTGCGTACATAACAAATTTAGAGTTTTTAATACGGAGACCTATGTCATTTATAAATATTAAAAACAGCAAAGGACCCAGATGGGATCCTTGGGGAACGCCTGAAGGTACCTTATATGGATCTGAAAAAAAACCTTCTTAAACGACACGTTGGATTCGATTAGTAAGATAGGTCTCAAACCATCGCAGAAGTAAACCATTAATCCCTAATAGTTGCATTTTCATTAGAAGTTGACTGTGGTTCACTTTGTCAAATGCTTTGCTAAAATCTGTGTATATAGCATGCAGCTCTAAATTATTATCTAGACTTTTCATTACATCATCACAAAAAAGCGTTAAGTTAGAAGCAGTTGATTTTTTTGGCAAGAAACCATGTTGTTGCGTTATTAAATGACTTTTTACATGTTCATAAAGTCCTTTCTGGACAAGCAGTTCAAAGATTTTTCCAATAATGGACAACATTGATATGGGTCTGTAGTTAACCACCATACTCAGATCTCCGCTTTTTGGGATTGGTGTTACATTAGCTGTTTTCCAGATTGTGGGAAACGATCCGGTGGCCAATGAATTGTTAAATATTTTGGCTAAGGGTAATGCTAGGTTTGTAGCGCATTTTTTTAAAAAAATGGGAGGAATTTCATCTGGTCCAGCACCTTTATTACAGTCTAGGTTATTTAAAGCCTTTTTCACATCTGATGTAGTGTGCAGGTCTAAATATACCTATAACTTTAGACGCGAATGAACTTAGCATCACATGCTAAGTTCATTCGCGTCTAAAGTTATAGGTATATTTTGTATTATCTGTGAATTGCTGTACACTGCTTTAAAAAAAAGTTGCGAATAGGTTACATATAGCATCTCCACCTTGTGCTGATTCTGTTTGATATGTCATTTCAAAAGGAATTTCACTGCTATTACGCTTTAAATTTTTAATGAAATTCCAGAAGTATTTTGGGTTTTGATTAATATTATTTTCAGATTTAGTCTTGTAAATTGCATAACATTTTCTTATAGAGCGAGCACAACGTTCACGGAGCAAATCAAAGGTGTATTTGTCTCTAGGATTCTTATATTTTTTATATCTATTATGCACATTCGTCTTCTCTTTTAGTGCCTTAATTAGGAAAGGTGGGTACCATCTTGGGTATTTACTGGACATATGTCGACTCAAAGGTGTGTTTGCGCGTATTATATTCCATAAAACTTTGTAAAATTGCGATACCATATCATCGACACCACTGCCATTGCTCCAAATGGATCCCCAATCTGTGTTTGATAGTTCTTTATTGATGTTGTCGTAATGTGCTTTGTATAAATTAAGAGTTGGATTTTTAACCTTATTAAGCGTTTTTGAGATCATGATTTTGACTTCTACCATCAAAGGTGGTGGAGGTCCAAGTTAGTCAGAGGAGTTAAGTTTTCACTTACTTTGATTTTTGAAGGTATATCAGACAAAATTAAATCTAAAATTATTTCGTTAGGGTTCAATATACTGTTTGATTGGTACCGTTAAATAACATACATTCTATAAAATTAATTTCAATTAAACATGAAGTCGTTTGTGGATTAAGATATTTGTTTGAGATGTCACTCGACCATTGAATATGAGGAAAGTTAAAGTCACCGAAAATTAATGTTTGTGAATTTGAATTGCTGGATTTTGTGATAGCGTTTGTTATGTTATCAGCCAAAAGCTCGACGTACTCTAACCTTGCCGGAGGTGGAATGTAACAGGCACATACATTTAGACAATTTGGAAAAACATTGTTTGTATTCAGAGTGATCCAAACAGTTTCACAGTCACCTTCCCAAAGATATTGGCGAGTTACAGCGTATTTTTTTATAACTGCTATCAATACACCCCCCCCCCCCAACCAATTTTGTATTCAAACATGTTATTCTACGGTCTCGGCGATATACAATGTATCTATCATCAAATTTCTCGTAATCGTACACTGTGTCATTGAGCCAGGTTTCAACAAATATAATAACATCATAGTAATTTGCACGTACCTTAGATATCACTTCATCAGTCTTAGTTCTTAAGCCTTAAGTATTTTGATAATATAAGCTAAGATTATGCATTATATTTAATATAATATGGATTTTCTTGCAATTACAAATAGGTTAAATCTTAAAGGGCTTTAATGGAGTCACAATTTTTGATAAATAGAGAATTGGAGGCGTCATCCTTCCTTACAAAAAAATTCCCGTTTCGAACCCAGCAATACCGATAGTTTTTGGCCTTTACAGCAGCCCGTGTAGCAGCATGTAGGTGTTCCATCACGAACACGGGTGACTTATCTCCTGCTAGTCCGAGATGGCTGGTGTTGAGCTTATCCGATTTATCCGATGCCTTCTTGTTGAATATCTTTACTGCGGTTAGCAGCTCATCCCGACACATAGGGCTTGGCAGTCGCACAATGATGGAGCGCGAGCGGTTGGTGTCACGGTTGAGCTTGGCTACCCGATGGCATGCCAAGATGCTGGAGCAGGGGAGGTCGTGAGCTACTGTTGACGCCAGTTGCTGGATCACGGAGACTACGTTCTCGGTCCGATGCTCCGGCACACACTGTATCTTTAGGTTGCAGTCTCGAGATTGTTGTTCCAGTTGATCAATTCTGGTGCCCATTTCGCTGACTTTTGTCTCCAGAGATTGATTGGAGGTGATTAACTTTTCGATAATATTGTTTTTTTCCTCTATTATTGTCTTGAAGCTTTCGTACTGCGCTGACATGAAATCGATCGATTCTGTTACTTCAGTTCGAAAAGATTTAAACTCCGTCCCCATGAAAGAACGAAGTTCGGCAGACATATCGGTTTTAAATTTTTTCAGAGCAGAATCGAGATACTCGCGAAAGTCGTTTGTGTTTTCCTCCGTACTATCGCTAGATCTATTAGTGTGATCGCTGGGGTGGGGACGAATAGGGGTATTTGTATTGTCACCAACCTTTTTGTTTGAAATCTTGCAGTACGGACATTTCCATGCTGTCTTCGATGCCTTGGAAATTTCCGACTGTGATATTAACGCAAAGATAGTGGAAACACTTTGAGCACTGTGATCAAATTATACTGTCTTGTGGCTTGGTTATTTTGTTGCACGACTCGCAGATCATTTTAATTATTATATAATAATATATTAATACGTAGTGAAACGAGACCTACATACTGTCGGATGAATGATAATTGAACCTGGCACGAAACAATCATTTTAGGTTTTTTTCTCTTATTTATGTAAATTTTGACAGGAGATGTTGTTTTTTTTACGGGAAAAGTTCATTGACCAGTACATACAAATTTTATAATTTATATTTTTGCACGTTAATAGAGCCCCAGGAGAGACAAATGGTCTGGCCATCGGCCATACGTGCTCCAAATTGAATCCCCGAAAGGTATTTATTGTTCAACACCTTTATTATTTTTTATTTGTGATACCTTCATCAACTGACCCTGCACCCTCTCGGAAACGAGAGGGTCCAGCATCAGAGGGTGGAGGTCTCACCAAGTGACCTTCACTGGGGATCCAGGATAGAGCCAAGTCTGGATTTGAGTCAAGCTTAAATTGGAGTCACGCCTAGATGGAGTCAAGCCTGGATTGGAGCCAAGCCTGGGTGGAACCTGGAACCTGAGCCAACTTCACTATTGTGCGGAGAGTCCAGCGGGTCCTCCATCGGTTGGAGTAGAGCGCTGGCTCAGGACAGAAGTGGAGCCCAACCCCTCAGGTTGTACCGTACCAACCTAGATCGTCAGAAAAGATAAATATACCTTATTATCCCCAAAACTGTGGTTTCCTTGTTGTCAGAACCGTTTTCCAAACTAGGTCCGGAAAATCACGAATGCTATACGTGACAACATACATCATAAGATACATAAGAAAGTAGTGTACGTAGAAGTGACGTGAGTTTAAGCCGGCGAGAGCTATGTTAGAACAATCTGACATTGCCAATCGTGTCGAGCCTTTGCTTACATTGACGCTAGTCATACCATAGAGTGTCATATTATTTCTTATCTCTATCATGGCATATGGCGCATGCCAGGCCCCCATATAAGAGGTTCCCGACGTCGCCCATGGGCTTTATAACTTAGACGGGGGCTGCGAAAACAGTGCCGGCCTGCCAGGTGCTTCTTCACTCAATTTGAGGTAATTACCTCGGCTGCATTGTGAATTCTATAGTTTACCGACTCTATGGAAAAATAATTAGAGCAATCGGTTAGTTATTATTTTTGGAATGTTTTGAAAGGGACGAAGGAATGGCGTTATGCAGCTCCGAAGAGCATTCGCCATACTTTTTAATCGACTTCAAAAAAAGGAGGAGGTTATCATTTCGTCTGTATGTTTTTTTTATGTTTGTTACCTCATAACTTTTGCCTGGGTGAACCGATTTTGATGATTATTTTTTTAAATGATAGCTAGTGCTTTCCAAGTGGTCCCATTTTAATTTGGTTAAGTTCTGACAATGATTTCCATGAGAATATCATAAAAGTCTTAAATTTGTATTAAGATGTGCGCGACAAATGGACGAATAACTCAATATAACGCCAACCGATTTCGGTGATTCTTTTTTAACCGACTTCAAAAAAAGGAGGAGGTTATCAATTCGTCTGTATGTTTTTTTTTTTGCTTTTTTTTATGTTTGTTACCTCATAACTTTTGCCTGGGTGAACTGATTTGGATAATTATTTTTTTAAATGAAAGCTAGTGCTTCCCAAGTGGTCCCATTTTAATTTGGTTAAGTTCTGACAATGATATCAATGAGAAAATCATATAAGTCTTAAATTTGTATTAAGATGTGCGCGACAAATGGACGAATAACTCAATATAACGCCAACCGATTTCGGTGATTCTTTTTTTATTGGAAAGGACGTGTACAAATTAGTAAATTTACTTCAAATTCACTAAAAATAAAGAAATAAAAAAAATTTTACAAAAAAAAAAAAAATCACCGACTTCAAAGAAAAAGCACTAAAAAGTAAAAAATAATTTCCATTTTTGTAGTTACGATTTCTGTTATTTTTTGAGTCGGTGTCAGCCAAGGTTAGGTTAGGTTAGGTTAGGTTAGATTAGGTTAGGTTAGGTTCTCTTGATTGGCGTAGCGCGTGCCCGGCTGACGCCGACTCAAAAAATAACAGAAATCGTAACTACAAAAATGGAAATTATTTTTTACTTTTTAGTGCTTTTTCTTTGAAGTCGGTTATTTTTTTTGTTAATTTTTTTTTTTTGGGCTATCTATCTGGCGACCACGAGTTCACAGATAAACTGCAGTCGTTGACACATTGATGCATAGGATATCTGTGCTCTTTTACAGGTACTACCGTCGTGGCTGCTCTGAAAAAATACCTCCCTGTTTCTTATCCGAATCTGACATATGCGAATATCATTGGTCAAACATCTGTGTGGTACAAAGTTTTTTTTTTGACAAAGTCTCTACTTGTATTTTTACTTTCATGCTGCCACACTAAGGAACATAGCGCGGTCTTTGTGCTATTAATTTGTAATGTTCCCCCCACGGCCGATCGGTTCAATGCATCTGGCGGGGATCAGACGGGCGTATAGTGGATTAGCCAAGGATACATTGTGTACAGTCAACAGGGAACTTTATTTTCCTACCTCAAACATTAAGAGAGTCGGCACCCTATCAATTCCCCATAATTTTTTTTTTATGTGACTGGACATGGATGGCTAATACCACACCTTCTGTCATGGTATTAGCCCAACACACCACATGGGAACTAGGCGCCATGCCAGGACCTTCCTTATATTGCACGGCTACATTGAACTGGATGGAAAACACGGACAATTTTCGTTGCCGCTTCGACCATCGTTCATCCAATGCGATGGTACCAACCCGGGCGGGACAAACCCTACCACCTAGTAAGTAAGGAAAGGGACCTACAGCTTAACGTGGAATCCGAACCACGGCCAGCCTCTCTCAACGGTCGAATGGTCACCCGTCCAAGACCAGACCGGACCCAGCGTTGCTTAACTTCGGAGAGCGATCGCCGAAGTGTCGCGCCACTGAGCCACTCAGGCTGACGATAATAATAAGGACGATAACTGTTTCCAAGCTCTTAATGTTTTACTAGGTTTTAGAATTTTTGGATATATGTTGTAAAAATATATGTCTATATGTTTTAATTTTTTAATATACCTTTTGGATTGGAAAGTATTGGCTGGTAAATATGGGATTTTTTTCCTGAAAATACAGTTATTTACAATTAACGTTTAAGGGGACGATTAAGCTATTTTAACGGCAGTCGCCGTGCATAATTGTGCCTTGGCCAATGGACAAAGAATACATTTCTTAAAATTTTCAAATGTTAGATTTCCTATGACTTCACGACAGCCTTAAGCTGCGATACAGTTGACTTACGCCCGGTTCCACCAACTCCAGCTACAAAAATCCCAAAGTTATCTTTCGGTTACATCATACAAATATGCAATGTAGCCGAAAGTTAACTATCGGATTTCAGGTAACTGGAGGTGGTGAAAACAGGGGTTAACGGAACTATGTATGTTCCTTATCGCTTATGTGGCGGATAGGAGCTACACGGGAAAAAATGTCCGATCTACCGTCTAGCGCTTTAAGTGTAATCTTGTGTTTAAATTACGACTAGGGCTTGTGAAATGCTATTCCTTACGATTTTGAATTGATTATTGAGGTAATACATAACATAGTGAATCGGGTGGCTCATGACACCTCTGGAAATATGTTTGTGTAGATTCACTATTGTTCGACGTATTATTTTATTTTACATTTACGGACGAAGCGTCAGAGGTCCTCCATGTCGCTTCACGAATCCTTATGATGTCCACAGCGTGGTGAACGAAACGTCGAACTAAATAAGTAAGCTAAACACCTCTGGTTATTACATTCATTTTATTTAATTTTATCTGGAAACTAAAGTTTCTAATATCAATGCGTTACAATGGCACTATTCGGGTCCATGTTATAAACGGAGGACATATAGAAACATATCATTAAAAATTCTGCAAATTGTAATATTGATAATCTTAATACATGAAAAATCGAAATATTTATCTGTAATGGTAAGACTTAGTTATTTGCATGAGAATATTATAGTGAAATATAGGATATAGGAAATTCACATTGCTAAAAAATTTAATAATACAACTATAATACACCAACAAGTTATTTTTATTTAACTAAACATGGTTGGCTAATACCACATCCACTGTCATGATACTAGTCCAACACGCTAAGTAGGAACTAGGTGCCATGTCAGGACCTTTCATATCTTGCGCGGCTATACATTGAACTGGCTGGAAAACATGTGGTAAACTGTTTCTCAGTTCACGAGAAAACGTTATACGTTAGGGCAGACGTAGGCTTACTGTTACCACTTGCAGTCAGAGACGAGACGCATCCTGCATTCCCGAATTTCTTATTCAGGAATGCATGGTGAGTCTCGCGCGAGACCTGCCGCCCTAGCGCTCGCCGGGGCGGGCGGGCGGAGATCTACCCGACGGCCGCGCTGCGGGCGGGATTAGACCGGACTTACTGCTCTGTGAGATCACACTGATGGGAGCTGGGTGGGAGGGACGGAGAGGTGGAGGGTGGGGGGAGGCGCCTAGACGTGTCAGTGGCCCGGTGCCAGGGTGGGCAAAGGTGCAATTGTCGATTGTCAGCTTGGTATGTGTCATAATGTTGTTTAATTAAAGTTTGATAGTTTATAAGCAATTGACCCAATATCACCCAGACATGCCAGTTCCAACAATTGTATTTGGTTTATCTTGTTTTCAGCTATCTATCTTTGTATAAAATAGCAATATTCCCTTTTAAATCTGTCATTGCATTATTTTTTATCAAATATCACGTATTCATAAATTCACGTATCATCAACAATTAAAAGATATACTATCAAAACAAAACTTGTTTTTTTTTATATTTAGTGCATAATAATATATATAAAATAAAAAATAAAAATAAAAAATCCACATTCGTAGGCTACCCTGGATAGATCTGTACGCAGGTGGCGCTGGAAGCTGGTTATCCGTACATCTCTTACAGAATCCCTGAAATCGTTTCTAAATGCGCCTATGGGCATACTACATAAGTAACTGCGAAGTGTGAAATAAGAGAGTGTGTGAGAGGGTGTGTGAGGGTGTGTGTGTGTGTGTGTGTGAGGGTGGATTAGGGTGTGTGTAAAGAGTCGCAACCGTTTCGTATCTTCTCTGGGACCTCATGTGAGCATAAACAGAAGCATTTCTCTTGAAGAAGTGAGAGAAGTATGCTGTTCCATCAGCCCTGCCCACCCTTGCGATGCAACTGCTTGATGTAATATATTTCTGTACGAAAATATATATCTGTCAATAAATGTTGAATGAATGAATGAATAAATTCTTTATTGTGCAATAGAAAACAAGTACAATTACAAAAACAATTCGAAACAACAACAAAATTGCACAAAGGCGGACTTTTCACTAGGAGTGATTTCTTCCAGTCAACCTTTGGGGTGATGAGGAGAGACAATCTAAAATATCTGTAGGTAGGTACACAATAGCAATTTGAAAGGAAAAGAATAAAGCAAATAAAATAAAAATATATACATACAGTATAAACATATATAAACCATAATTTACATAACAATACAAGCATACTTTGAATAAAATAAACTAATATATTTAATACAATATACTAAAATATATATTGTGTATCCACAATTTAGGAACAAATTAAAACAAAAAATATATACCTATTTCTTTGATGATAATAAAAAGGGGTAAAAATAGTATATTCAGATTTCATTTAAATAAAACTCCTTGATTCTCGACTTGAAAGAGCCGATAGTTTGACAAGAGCGGACGGAGGAAGGCAACGAGTTCCACAGACGTACTGCATGTACAGTGAAGGAGTTGGAAAAGAAGCAAGTTGTATGGCGGAGAATCGCAAGGATACTGTCGTCGCTAGAACGTAGAGGGAGACCGTGTGAAGATAGGTGCAAGAATCGGGAACGAAGGTACTCAGGAGAGTGAGGGTTATTTAAGACCCCAAAAAGAAGAGTGAGTATGTGACAGTTCCTTCGATAACGAATGGGTAGCCATTTAAAATGACGATTTGAAAGACAGACTAATTGTAAAATATTTATCGTTGGCGATTTTTAATTGATTTTAGCTTTCCGCTTGCTTAATTGGCCTCAGTCCTTAGAGCGACACCTCGATGGAGGCTCTTTAAAAAACGTATTCAAGTCAAAATATTAATATTTTCATGTATTTGAACCTTAAACATACATGTTTTACAAATGTACTTATCATAATGCTGGAATAGAGAGAATTTTTACCAAAAATGTTTTACACAGTCACACAGTGAATTTCCAACATAATACCAACCCGTTATCCCACACATACCTTTGAAGACAAGAAAAGTTGAATGCGTTCCCGCCAATGAGTTCCCGCAATATTTTCAAGCGTTTCAAAGCGGCGCGGAAGTCGGCACGTTCGTAAAAGTGGTCATTAATCACGGAATATCACAAATACCACGACATCTGCTCGGATTGCGACCGAAAATAAAAACGCCATTGTCGACAGTTGTCACGATATTCTCAGGGCGACGCGGATTAATTAGAAATGCGATTAAAAGCAAACAAAACAAAAAGCAGTGAACTTAAATTAATGAAAAATTACCACCCTCCGCGTCGACCGACCACTCATCAACTCTTTTTTTTTCGTCGCTCCCCCGTTCCGCATTAAACCGGTTTTAATTTGAATTCGAAATTAGAATTACGCTCTCTTTATAATTATATTTTTTTGTTCGAATATTTTGTTTTGTTTTCGTAACGGCTCGATGACAGCGAACGCTCGTTAGTGACAAGTTTTTAATGAATATGTAGTAAGGCGAAACAAAGTATTATGTAACTAGTGTTTATTTTTATTGTTTTGTTAATGCACTTTATGCATGAATTCACTGTTTCTTCTTTGAATAAATAAAATAAAATAAAATGAAATTAGAAACGAATTTATAAAAAAAAAAGATAGCTGGCCCAGAATGGACACGCACTACAAAAGTCAGGACAAAATGGAAAGCTTTAGAGGAGGCCTTTATCGCAGGAAAATCTGTAAAAGAAAAACCGGCTGCCGAAATATATAATTATTTAAGGAGAAAGTTAAATTGTTAAGTAGAATTAGGTAAATGTTACATTATGAATATTAGTTTAGTTACAGTAATAAAGTCTTATTATTTTTTTATTTTTTTATGCGACCTGACATGGATGGCTAATACCACACAACTACCGTTATGATATTAGCCCAATACACCTCATTCCCGAAGGAATTTGGTGCCATGCCAGGACCTTCCCTTTATGAGCACGGCTACATTAAATTGGATGGAAAACACGGACAATTTTTCATTGCCGCTTCGACCATCTTTTCATCCAATGCGATGGTACTAACCCGGGCGGGCATAAACCCTACCACCTAGTAGGGGAAGGGGACCTACAGTTTTACATGGATTCCGAACCATGGAGCAGCTCGCATTCGTAACGAAATGCACTTATCGAACTCGGAAAGAGAAAGATAGTGGTGCATGTCGGTATTGAACCCAGGTCTCTGGTACGCTAGGTCAGTCCCCGCGCCACTAGGCTACGAGCCGCTCTAAAGATAGCTGATTATATATTATTATTATTATAATGTTAATTAAATATTAGCAATTAATTTATCATACAATATTCGGATACACGATATAATAATGTGAGGCCATTTCAAGAGGCAGAATAGATTTAAAGGTATTTTAGTTGCAGATATATGTATGCACCTAAAATATTTAATAGACATTTTGCGTTGCATTTTTTAATCTGAAAAATTACATAAGTTATATTCGTCCACGTTTCGTGAAAAATATTATTTAATATATAATTTATAACATACAGACGAATTGAGAACCTCCTCCTTTTTTGAAGTCGGTTAAAAAAAATGAGCAATGGAATGAATAATAAGTCCCAACAGTTGGCAAGTTCCAAGCGAGGTTTCGCAGTGCGCGCGCACTCGCGGCCGCGCACGTGGCCCGCGCATAATTTCAAATTTAGAACAATGCGCCGAGAGGCGGCAATAATGAGTGATTAGTTCTACATTCAGAGCCACTTGCGCAAATGTGCAGTGCGCTTCGCTCAAATGATGTAGGTTCATGCGTTTGAGCACAAAGCATTAATAGTGCAGAAGCCTTTGATCGAGTGTGCTTGAGCGCATTGATGGGAGTTCCTTTGTAAGATTAATTCATTTGACTCTGAACACGTGATTTTGAGTTCGAATTGCTTTTGCAAGGGTTGGTAAGCTATTTAACGCCATCGAAATGAAGAAATTGTGGTGCAATGGGCACATTTTATGAATGAATAGGCTTCGCTCACGTTAAAGAATAAGAAAAAACAGTCGGTTCTTCGATTACTTCTCTCATATTCAACCCCGCGTAAGCCAACGTAATGGCCTTTACTGGATACGTTTTCAAGTAAGAGTTTTTCAATTTATAAGCGGACAGAAAGACAGGTAGACGCCAGATCTTAGATTGTATTATTGTATAATAGTAAGCTATGATTATAATTAGTGCACTATGTTTTTAAAATAAATTAATTTCTCATAATTCTGTTGCAAAATTATTTATTGGGACGCGTAATGCGAAATGCATTAGAAACGACATTTTGACTGAATCAAACTCAAAAATTAATTATATTATAAGAAAATCATTATCACGGGTGCCCCGAGTGCTCCCGAGTACCGCATATTCTCCATGTTCTCACCAATAGTCTCAGGGTATACCGAGCGGTAGACCGATGTCAACCGCATTTCGTCTAATGACACACATTATGATTTGCGAGTTCAAAAAAAATTAACCAAGAGGTTTTTTGCTCGTTGCTAGAAAATCTAACACCAACCAAAATTCTCTGGTAAGTTATAGATAACTTATAGAGTTTAAGTTATAGATAAGTTATAGAGAAGTGAAGACTTCACATAATTAGTTTTTTAAAATAATATTAAATGTATTAAAGATATTATTTTTCAAATGTAGTTCCGCCAGCAGGTGGCGACAGAAATGTCGATTAGTGACGAGTGTTAGCGGCGGCGTGTTCGCGCGGCGACTCGGATAGCGCGCGATAATGCGCGTGCCATTTTACTACCGAGAAACCGTTTGAATGGCAACACCAGAGGAGGCGACGCGGCGCTCCACACATTCAAATTCCTAATAGCGTATTCGGTATTTAAAGTCAACGTTATTACTAGTAACATTTGTAAAATTTAAAATTTTCGAACTGTATATTTACCGTAGATTTTATCAAGTAACTACGTGCGTGGATGCTAGAATACTATGTGAACTAACATCTGTCCGTCCATATATCTTTCTTTGAATCTACATATAACTACAGAAACACTCTCCAGATTATAATGTCTGTCTCAATGATGTGTCAATCTCATGCTATGTCATATTACATACAATGGATAATAAAAATAAAGAATATAATAAATATAATTAATATAATAAGTTCATCGAAACAGTTGCAAGTTTAAAGATATATTTATTTTCTCGGTGACAATATTTTTCGTTTTTGTTGACACAAACATTGGAACCCACTCACGCTCTGTCAGGCTTTCCCAACTGTCAAAGATGCACAGTAACGCTATCGACATTTTTTATTCATTTTTCAAAACGAACGATTTAACGATTTATTTAGTAACAAATGTTTTGACCCTTAAATTAGGGAATTCAATATACGTATATAAAACATTAATAAAATTATCATATCAACGATTTAAGTTAATTTTGTAATGTTTGTTTTAAAATATTTAACTGTTACGATAAACATTGTTAATATTTGAATAAGTTATTTTGTGTAAATTTAATTCAATCTTAGGTTTTCATCCTATTTTATTTTCTTTTGTGTATTTGTGTACTTGTTAATTTAAGTTTACCATTTTTTTTTAATAATACTATGCCAAATGTTTTTACAAAACTGTCGACAGAACGGTCAAAGTAAATAAATAAATGAACGAACGAATGAGTACATAGATTATTTTTTCTGGTTTTTTTTTTCTCAATTTTAAACTTAAAAATACTAACAAATATTGTCACATACCCAGTTCACCTCAGTTTTTTTGTTGGTTGGTATTTTATTCACTGATTGTTTTCACGCCAATGATGATTACTCTCAGAGCAACTTTGATGTATTCGGTAAATGCGGTTTTTAGATGTCCTTCAGGATATAACTAACGCTCCCAGCAGCTTCCACGCTGGAATTCGAAATACCAGCGTTGGACGGCCATGGAGCTTCATAATTGAATACTGAAATCAGCTCTTAGAAACACTGAAGTCGTATTAATACTCTTCGAAAGTTGCAGAAAATTATTGCACGAACATTTTCCTTATAGATCGTTCGCAACTTGTAAATGTCGCCCAATGGTACTTGTCGTTCAATGGTTTTAAACTTCTACATAAATAATCGAAGGATGTATGGCTATATATGGCGATAAACATGTGACCACAAAATGGTTGAAATGTAAACTTAAGGTTTTCATCGAGTTGAATGTAATCGTGGTCAATTAAAAGATTAGGTCATGGCACATTATCGTTTTCTTAAGGAATGGACTAAGAAGGGGTCAGGCGATGCCTAATGCCACACCCAGTCTCAGTAACCCAGTGGTGCGACGCGTTGCGATTCGATAAGCCAGGTAAGCACCTCTGAGCGCGGTTTGGTTCTGGATGACCTGGTGACCGTTGAGGCTGGCCGTAGTTCGGATTCCACGTGAAGCCCTTCCTTACTTACTAGGTGGTAGGGTTAATCCCGCCCGGGTTGGTACCATCATAGGTGGTACTAACCGGCTTAACCCACAACCTAGTAGGGGAAGGGAACCTACAGTTTTATATGGGTTCCGAAACATGATATAGCTCGCATTCGTAATGAAATACACTTATCAAACTTAGAAAGAGAAAAAGCAAGTGGTGCTGGACGCGCAGGGAGGATTCGAACCAATAGGCTCTCGCATTAAAGGCCTCTATCCTCTGCCCCACGAGCATTACTATTTATACTTTGACTATGAACCTCAATGAAATGCAACATTTTAATATCGGATTAGAAAGACAGAAATGCATGCCTAGTGTTCGAACCATCAGAGAACAAACACTCGGTAATCGCTATGCTACGGACCGCAGGACATCTACTAGTATCGATACAAAGGCGGGAAGGCTCCGCGTACGGATCGAACGCAATCGGCGCGAATTCAATTAGTGATAATGCGATGCGTCGACCGGTCGAAGGTCACACGAAATAGGTCATTACGCCGCGCCGCAGCTCACGCGGGTCATTTCGCTTTCGGCGAGACGCGCTGTCATTACCCACCCGCCCAACCGCCCGCCGCCCGCCCAGCCGGCTCCGGGATCGGCGCGGCGCGGCGCATGGCACAGATTAATACATCCGTGTTTACCCATCGAAGTTTTGTTTCCATCGAGGAAGAGGAAAACGCGGGACGTTTGAAGAAGGTGCAATTGTGGACGTTGAAAAAAAAAAAACAGCATAGTTTCTTTCCAGTTCTTCTTCGCTGTGTTTTGTTTTGCTGAACTGGCCAATGCTAAAATATGACAAATCCGAGTGCAGTGTACTGTCTATGGATGATGAATAAACAATACAATACAATACAATTGATTTTGACAGTAATTTCACGAGATCGTCCGTGATCGATTTCGCTCTTGTTTTTGGCTGAAAAAATAAGCGGCGTTTAGAACGCACAGCTCAAAGACGTGATAAGAGCTGGTCATATTAGGTTTCGGTTCGGGGCTGTAAGTAAAATTAGTTTTTTTTTTATAAATTTTGAACTAACATTATGACGAAGACAGGTGAAAGTTGCATTTATGAAAGGGTAAATAATTGACGTGGTCATTCTTTAAAAAAAATACATTTTTATGCATATTCGCCAAACTTGATATATCAAAGGAAAATACTGAAACAGTTTTATCTTTCAATTATTGCTAGATCATCAATCTATAAATTCACTTTTTGTTAGTCGAAATTCGTTGGATTTTTCAAAAATATACTTAAAAGTTTTAGTCTTCTCGTAATTATGGTACTGAATCCGCTTTAATTGCGCCCTTAATATGAATAATAATTATACTTTACTATTGTTCGACCATGTAGATTGAACGAGTGATGAAACATCGAAGAAGCAAATTTACAGGGAGAAAATGGGTGGATCTGGAATACAAGGTCGACTAATATTTCAAATTACCAATTTGCATGTACTTATGTATGAGCTTCGTACATGTCATATTATAGATACAGGATGATTTTATAAATAACCTTAACTAATGGGGATGTATCTGTATCGAAAACAAATCAATCACTTTATTTAAAATATGAAAACAAAAATTAATTAAATTGAAAAGAAAAGTTGGCGACATTAACGAAAGCAATATTTTTACACCTAGCCCTAGGCGTATTATGATCTCACGGAGGACAGTGGATATTTTTGGTGGAATCTTAAATGTTTGTTTTCTTTGAAACAGGAAAGATATGTTCATTGTTTTTGTTTTGACTTCATCTTATGTTATCTTCAAGGAATTCACTACTGCTGCTGTCGTCGGGTATGCATAATCGAACAGAATACATAATGACATGGACGCTCATTGAAAAAGCGACAGAAGTATGCGTAAAGACGTATCGGGTAGATAGCAAGACCAACAATGTTGCCAATTCGCGCGCATGGCGTAATAATATGTCAAAGACGAAAATTTTGTGAGCTACGGTGCATGGAATAATCACTAACGAATCTGTTCTTGCCTTTAATGAATAAAGCGAACGCGAAGGGGAGTTAAAGAGGGATAAAAGATTGTGTGTGAGCGAGCGCGCGATGACGCGTGACCGAGAACAAAGGGACAAACGCGATTCGGGGAGAATTTTATATCGTCACCAGCGAAGGGGTAAATGTCCTTCGACGGGACATATTCCGTCCTTTATGTTGCCATCATATTTTGATATTTCAGAACGCAAAGTACAGAAAAATAATGACTGCATGCATTGTGAAAGAAAGAAGCCAATAAAATAAAATAAATTAATATTTTTTAATTTTTTATTTTTGTGAAAATTTATTTTTACCATTTTAATCACACGGTATTAATTTAAGCGTTACAAGAATCGTCCATTATTTTATATGATGAAAATGTTAGATAATACTTGTAAATCCTAAATCTCATTAATTTATGTAACCACTGAATAAAGGATTATGTAAATACATGGTTTTCTAGATCAGCAAAGTACTGAGTAAGATAACACCCTGGAACGTCGGATTTTTTACATATAAAAGACTTTAACGCAAGAAGAAACAGAAACTTAGATGTTTTTTTAATGTTTCACAGGAAATCGTCCACAAACGCATATTCATTAGGCATTGTTAATAAAGCATTACAAGAATCAACAGCAAGTAGATGCCAAACCGATAGAACGTAAAAATATCATTAAAAAATAATTGAAGCGCAATAAGTATTATGCGGCGGGTACGAGGGTAGGTGGCGGCGGCGGCGGGGGGGGAAGTTTCGGAAGCGAGGGGGGGGGGGAGGAGAGGTAAATAGTCTGCGCATTACGACCGAAATAATCAACATAATTACACTTTTTACCCCATTCTCCCTCGCGTACGGTCTGCTCATAAGAAAGCGCCCGGATTAAATAGGTAATTCATGTGAATATTTAGTATTTATTAAATACGTAATTAAAATAGGATTTCATACAATGTTTTAAGTTGGTAGTTTAATCTTTAAAACTAATAGGTATAATTTTAAAGTTTTTTTTACAATTTTACTCATAGTTTTCCCTCCAAAATGAGTTCATGAAATAGCTATTTAATGAACTGATTTTATAAAAGGATTAATAAATTATCAACACGTATATTGAGTTAACATATTATTTAGAAAACAAATTAAAATTAAAAACAAATATAAATAAATTTAAGTGATTTGTGTCTACAATAACTGCAAGACAATGAGGTAAAACACTTTATTACATATAATGTGAAAATATTATATTTTTTATTTTTAACGTATTTTTTCCAACATGAAAAATGATTACGGACAGACAGTGTTATGATTATCGCTTACTAATATCTAAATAAACATAATTGAAAATATTCTCTGTGCAATGTAAAAGAGGCGAAACCAGTCGACCCAATACATCGCAACAGCATTTGTTTCGTTTTGGTAAGCTTAGAAATATAGCATCACAAATATATCAATTTATAAATATTTTATGTGCCCACAGATTTACGATGCCGACAAATCAATAACTATTACAAAATCCACCGTCTGTTATCCTTCTGTCTTCTGTATGTCTGTCGGTCATAACTTGAGAACCTCTTATCCGATTTTTATGTGTATTATATCTACGTGTAGCCCAATGTTGATCATCAATTATTAACGCCCAATCCCAAAGATGCTGAAGTGGGGCTACATATGAGAGAAGTGGGGAGAAACTGACCGTCCGTCTGACTTTAACGCGAGTGGAGCCGCGGGAATTAAAAAGGGCATCATACATTAGAAACGAATGTGTTTAAGATCTACCAAATAACTTATTTGTTCAGTGGAATTGAAGGAAAATAATACTTAAAAACTTAATAATATTTTAGAAGCCGGGCGCTTCCATTTGCCACGAGGCTACGCGAAGGGAGCGCGGTAGCCTCGGGAGGGGGCGGGGGGAGGATCAGGATCGAAGTGTAATTAGAGGTAATGAGGTGTTCTTCTGTAGATATACCCAGCATTATTTAGTTCTGTGTATGTCGGCACTGATACCTTTTGCACATCACTTCTATTTCTGCTAGAAGTCACAAGGTACAATTTAAAGTATTTCGGAATGAATTGCTGGAATCAAATTAATTTACAGCATTCAACCTTTTTGTTATAGTGAGTTAACAAAGCTGTCAACTCATTACTTCAAGATGCCTAGTTGAATCCTTATTTGGCTAGCATATTGCAATGTGGATAAAAAAAAAATGAGTCTAGAAGAGGTGTTTCTCGTGATTTAGTAAAGTATGCAATGGAATACAACGTCAACACGATTGCAATAACATATTTATATTTTGGGAGAGATCTTGATTGTCTCGGTAACAGACGGGTGTTACCTACGCAAGATGACATTCAAAAATAGTTTTAGTATAACATAAAGTGAGCAATCCTTGCGTATATATATGAATTTATATTTGGTATCTAGGAAAACGCGACAACGATACGGATGAAATTTTGTTTTTCGATATTTTTTTACTTTTTATGTTTATCTAGGATTTTTATCATCTATAAAATAAATGTAAAAGTAAATAATTCATTGTTTCTCGCCATACAATATAATGTAGTGGTAACCGTGTGTTCCGAGAGTAGTGCTCCGTTAATAATGTCATTATGGCCGCGGTCCAAATCGTGCTGTATACAGTTCAGGAATCGAACAGCTTGGCGAAATTTAGATAAGTGATTTGTAACTCGTTATAGAGGCTCTGAGCACTGTCAGCGCGATTCGGACCAAATGTATTGCTGTCGGCGTCGGACCGCGGCCTATATGACTTATAGGCCATGGCTATTCTATGCATAATATGGCAAAATGCAACACGTAGATTGAAATATTCATGCATTGATATTAGCTACTCTACAACAGATGGTATGTATGTACTGATACTGTATGATACTACTAAATACACTCGAAAGACGAGCGGTTTTATTGGTTTAAGGGGGACATTCACGGACTTTTCGCAAAACTTCCGAACGCGACGCAATCTTGCGTCATTCATATTTTCCGCTACTAAGTGGTATTCTACAAACTGTTCAATCCGGTTGCGATGATGCTGACGCAAAGTAGCGAAAACGTCAGCAGACACGACGCTAGAGCTCTCATCTGTCACTCATGAATACCAATTTGCGAATTTCACGCTAACTTGCGCCAGCGTTTGCGTTAGCATCCGTTTGCACTCACGCAGAGTCCGTGAATGCCTCTCCAGGCTCCCAGGGATCAAGGAACAACTCCAACCGATTAAAATAATATACACGCCGCTGCTTTCGATAAACGCATTAAGCATAATCGTAGTTCCGCCATTATTCTTGCCTTTGGAGCGCCGCCACGGCTGGAACAATCAAACGCGTAACTCGCCTTACCCCACTTTAATTGTTCGCTACGTATAAACCACGCTCCCCTTTCGAATAAAAAAAAACAAATACCGGAATGGGGTGAACGCAAACTCCTAATTAAAATGATTAAGTTAATGGTCTAAGTCATTAGTGTTTTTAATTCGGAATGTTATTCTTTCGCTTACGCATTCGTGGTCGCTCAAATTATAAGCTCGCGACGAGGCCGGCCGGCTTTATGAGCTTTTGCATAACCTTTGTTTATTTATGCCAACTTTACAGCCGATTGTAGTGCCCGTGGGCGCCTGCACTCGCTCCCAGTGTCGCGGCGCGCGCCGCCCTTAAGGCGCTAGGTATTTGTGGCCCTCATTCGCAGGTACGACACAAATTTGTTCTGTTGCGCTCTGTCTCCGTCTCTGTTTTACAGAAAAAGACATTCTTCGTGATGAGGAGAATGCAGCACGTCCACGAAGCAAATTTGAAAAGTGTTTGATTTGGTTAGATTAAAAAAAATATATTACAAAACGACGTATAGCTAAAAGTATATCACGGTCCGTGTATTAAGAAATAAAACAAAAACTAAATTGTTTAAATGAAATGAAATGGTTCCGTGAAGATTTTGAATCTTCACGGAACACACTATGTTTGATGACTAAGATTTGGATGTTTTTGTTTTATCGTTGAGTAATCCACGACCAAACTTATTGCAAACCTATGCAATTTAAACTTAATGCAAAAGTAGATTAGGCCACGATCGTTCGTAGCTATATCTGCTATCTCTAACTCCATAAGAATATGAAGTCACAAATTGTTATTGTATTAGCAAGTACACTATTTTTTATTTAATATTTTAAAGCAATTTATAACAAAGTTGCCAATCTAAATTCGCAACTTCTTGGGCTACGACTCATAATTACCTCACAAGTGATATAATTGACGTCATCAGTGCTACACATGGACTAGGCTTTAATGACGACAACCTTAAAACAAATTCGTTAGGTTTGATACAGTTACGCGCATTGCCAATCTAAATTCGCTCAACAATTACTTATAATTACCTCACAAGTAATATATTTGACGTCATCAGTGCTACACATGGACCAGACTTTTACGACGACCCCCTTAAAAAAATTCGTTCCGTGTGATACAGTTACGCGCATGTCTTCAGCGCGCCTCCCGGCGAAGCGCGCGTCGAAATAGAGGAGTCGGTGGGCGGAATCAAGACAAGAAGCGTGGTTTGTGGTGATATACGGGGGCAGTAAACGCGCCGAGTAAGTTATTCATGTTCGTGTCAATAGAGCCGTGTCCTGGCCGGAGTTGGAGCTGGCCACCGTGGGAAGTCGCGGTCTGCGTTCTGCTTGTAGTTGAAGTAGAACGAATAGCTTACGAAAACTTTTGCCAGCGGTAATATCGTGTTTTTTTTTTGTAGATGGTGAGGCGACTAAATGCGTTTTCTTTTGGGTGTGATCCTAGAGGCCGACCTAAGCAAAATTTTGTTTTAGCTATAAGAATTAAAAAAAATATTTTGATTCCCGGCGTGGTTTCTTGTCGGTTCTTTTTCGTCCGTGATAATTTAATAATCTTTAAAAAAATACGAATCCAGGAACACTTAATGGAGGAAAATAAATGAACAAGCTTTTCAATTTCTCTTTCTTGTTCTATTCTGAGCGTTTGTGTTAGAAAAAACAGAAAAAAAGGAAAGAGAAGTAGCACGTGGTCGTCATCGCGACTCCACCGTATGGTCAAAGTGTCCATATAATCGTATGGGAAGCTGGCCGCGCGCCGCGTCGTATGCCATACATGCCATGCATACATGCCATGCCCAAACATGTAATGAAACGGAAAAATCTTTATTTGCAAGCCAATATGGTTTACAAAAAGGCGGAATTCATGCCATGAGGCATTCTCTAACATTCAACCTTAGAGACGTAGGAGAGGTGCAGTGTGGCGGACAAAAAAAAACTTAAAACTAATGAAAGAAAATATTGAATCAAAAATATTAAGTTAAAAAATATCGTCACGGTCTTCGGGAATCAGTTCTCATCCCATACGCCTGCGACTATGTTAGCATGTACGCTTAACTTGGGTTGGTCATTTTAGAGAATCGGTGACAGCGGGTCTTATAGTAATCGCGCTAGGTGGCACATCTCCTTCCTTTTTGATCTGAGGTGGGAACTGACTTTGCGGACGCATTTTGGGAGTACATTCGCGCGCGGAGGCCACCATTTGTGGCGAAAAATAAACTCGAAGAGGGTGAAATATGGGATGAAAGTTTGAATGAGAATCTGATATAATATCCAGGAAATAATTCGGCCCGACTTCAGTCCAAAACGACATTGACCCGATCGGACCCGGTTACCTTAACTATTTTGTCCATACGGCAACGTCACGAGTCACAATCATTCCACACTTCTTTTCTCTTCTGCGGTAGATCATGTAGACGTGAGCGATTATTGACGAAGTAAAATGTAATAGACTAGGAGGTCGCGACAAAAATGGTAACGATAACGTAAATGGCTGAAACTTGGTTCAAAGAATAAAGACCGACCCTCTGTAGCTAGATGTGTCGGTCTGCCTATTCCAAGTGGTTGCGTTACCTAGATAAAGCGGCTGAAAAAATTGATATGGTGACAAAAAATATATATGATAAGATAAATGGCCACAAATAAGGAAGCATGAAAGTATCAGTACATACCTGCTTAGCAATACCAAAACTGAACAAATATTTGATTGCATTTCGTATTTATGAGTGATTTAGGTTACAAATATAACTTTAGGTATATTAAGGTATTTAATAAAAAAACCGACTGGTTATTGTTGTATAATTAATAGGTATCAATATTTCTAGCCAATCAATAATTCATCAGCCGGTGCATACCAACATCTATTTTATATTGCCAATCTAGATAACGCAACCACTTGGCGCAGGCAGAACGACATATTTAGCGTCAGAGGGTTGGTCTCTAACATATGAACCCAGATTCAGCCATTTACCTTATCGTGACCAAAAATGTCGTGGCCTCCCGGAATATAACATAAATGGCGAATCTAAAGCTGCAGTTATTGGTTGATTGTGTGATAAGAAGATGGATTCAGTAGATTCATAACGAGACTGATATTTTAAAATTATATGTATTTCGCCCGGTCCTATGCCGGAACTAATGGTTTAAGGTAATTCCTTTCCTACTAATGAACGAGAGTGAGCAATTACCGGGCCGATCTTGGTGCAACAGGCATGGCATGTGCACGGTCAGGTGCTAGCTCCAGCTATCGAGTAGCCTGTTAGTCGATCATGCCAATTAATCTCTTTAGTATGTTGGCCAACCGTGCTTTTCACCACATAATTGGGTCATTGGTATTTATATTGTTAGCTAAGTTGGCACAAAGCGCGCGATAACCGTTTACGGCGCGAACCAAATGTAATGAGGTGATTTCTTGGGTTTCTCGTGCTGATTAATGCTCTGGAAATTGGTCGTGCTTTTTAGAGGGACGTGGTAAATTGACGTGAATAATTAAATTAGGAGTACATAGATAATGACAACTTCATTCATGTATTTAAACAGCCCGTGGCTGAAGTTTGACAAAACAATTTCGGTTTTCCCCAAATGTCTCTCATGTTTATTATTTAGGTTGGGTTACGTGTCCACTGCTTTGACTGCTGAGCTATGCAGACATTTACGGTAACCGAATAATTGCTCGATTATTTGATGCCTATCCTATCTACTACACTAGATCACATTGATTTGGCGTATTCATCCTAAGCTAAGGCATTTTGGCCGCAATTATTGAGGTGTAACAGATAGTTGATACATTTGAATTTCCTGAGTTTGACGTACTGACTGGGATGGTACTAAAATGATCCTATTATTATTTAAGCATGCTAACTAATTCTTACATCTGGTACATTTTGTATCGTTATTATCTTTATTAAAATTACTAGGACTGAGATAAATAGTCGTAACAGAAACTAAGACTAACAAAAAGTAGTACTTTGTTACGTCAATCTGACACAATTTGTATTAACGAAATCTCAAAGTAATGCAAAGTGACGTCACAAAGTACTATTTTGCGTTAGTCTTAGTTTCTGTTACGACTGTTTATCTCAGCCTTAGGGTCTTTTTCACCGACTGCTGATTAGCCTAGTCGCCACATATTAAGGAACTTTGTTAGCAGCTTGCAATCGATGCCAGTAAAAGATAATCTGAACTTAGGTAATAAAGGCCCTTTAAGTGTCGATTAAAATAAATCAGCACTTGGTGAAAATCAGGTTAAGGGCCTCTGCCTCTGTACTGATTTACTTAATCTTCATATTAAAGGGCCTTTCTTACCATCTCGCAATCGATACTAGTACAAGATAATCAGCCCTTAAGTAATGACGAGGCCTGTGTACACCTGAATTTTAGTCTTAATTATTTGGTCAGAATCTCATGCAGAAATATTATTCATACTTTATTATGGAGGTTGCGCTCTAAATTTTGCTGTATATGGTGAATGTAGGTTCAGTATATCGTAAACAAGCATATTATCAAGGTTTCTATAATTCGATGCATACGTGTAAATTCTGACAATTTGAGTGGAAAAATCCTAGGAACGTGTATAAGATGTATTGATTCATTTAATAACATCGTTAAAGGGAGAACAAATGAGAAATTAAATACTTAATTACATATATTAACCGCTAATATTTATTAGTTATCGAAAAATAATGTCTTATTAATTCATTTTAAGTGTGATAACATTCTACAACTTGGCCATCGTACTATCCGTTAGGTATGATTATTGTCACGTAGTTAGCAGCGACGAACGGCACGATAATGGCGTACGCCAGGCCTGACGCAAAACCCATGGGCTGTCAAACTTTTTAGAGGTTGGTATTATCACCGCGAGGAAAAAGATACAAAGGAAAGTTATATTCCACAAAAATAACATAGAATTTGCATTTTTAAAAGTGTCTGCATGGGTTTCTTTGTAAAATTCAATAATCATTCAAATTCTTCTGTTTATGTAATTAAGAACGGCCCTTAAGCTATGCACCCCATACAAACGTATTTTACTAATCATTTGAAAACACCTGTTCCAATTGAATTGATATGTAATATCTATTATCAGGAAACAAATATCTGTGTCTGCACGTAGTTATTTTTTTGAAAAATTCAAACAGAATCAAATGAAAGCAAAAAAAAGGTCCTCAAACAAATTTTGTTTTCTCTGTGGTTTGAGTCAGGATACTTTTAGCAAAAAAATAAAGACATGCAGACACAGATATTTGTTGCCTAATAATAGATACCTAATATCAGGTAAATTGGAACAGTGGTTTTCAAATTATTAGTAAACAACGTTTGTATCGGAGGCGAAATTTTCTGACTCTTACGGGCCCACCTTAAGGTCCGCCCGTAAGCACCTGAACATTTCGCCTCCCATACAAACGTAGTTTACTAATGATTTGAAAACCACTGTTCCAACTTACTTGATATTTGGTATCTAATATTAGGCTACAAATATCTGTGTCTGCATGCCTTTGTTTTTTCGGTAAATGTATTCTGGGTCAAACCACAGAGAAAACAAAATTCGTATGAAGACTTTCTTTTTGCATTCATTTCATTCGGTTTGGATTTTTCAAAAAAACAAAAGCATGCAGACACAGATATTTGTTACCTGATATTAGATATTAAATATCAATTTAATTGGAATAGCGGTTTCCAAATGATTAGTAAACTACGTTTGTATGGGGAGCATAGCTTACGGGCCGTTCTTAAGGAATAAAACCGCGCTAGGTTGACACGGTCACGTTCCCACTTTTCTAGTCCATAGTTAATCTCGCAATCTCATCTGGGTTGTACTACGATTAACACTAAATCATCTTAATTTAGTTAAACCAACGAAGGTAAAAAATATATTGTTTTTTTTTATTTAATTTAAAATTAAAATATATTTTAATTGACCCATTCCTTTTTTACAATAAAACAACTGAATATTGACGAAAACATTAAGACGTTTGACCACTCACGGGTTTCCGGTGTATAATGCCGTCCTTGGCCGACATGTTTCGCCTCCAAAATTTAAATTATTAGAAAATTACAGGACTAGATGTTAGTGAAAATGTTTTAATTTTATTAATAAGTAATGTTGGTTACGTAGGTCAAAATCAATTAATTATTTACGTTAATTGATAATTCATTATGAACTGAGTATAGTATTTGCTGTAAAGTTTTTTTACAATACTGTTTTTGAGAACGTCGAATCTTAATAAAAACCGGCCAAGTGCGAGTCGGACTCGCACACGAAGGGTTCCGTACCATCGCACAAGATTTACAAAAAAACAGGTTTTTTTGTATGGGGCCCCCATTTAATTATTATTATTTTATAATGTTACCTATTTGTTGTTATAGCGGCAAAATAAATACATAATCTGTGAAAAATTCAGCTTCCTACCGTTACGGTTCATGAGATACAGCCCTGTGACAGACGGACAGACGGACGGACGGACGGACGGACGGACGGACGGACGGACGGACGGACGGACAGCGGAGGCTTAGTAATATGGTTCCGTTTTCACCCTTTGGGTACGGAACCCTAAAAACCTAAAAAAATAAATTGAGATCATAATTAATATTTAAAAACATCGTAAAGATCAACAACAAAGGAAGCCATCGCTCGGTGTACGTAGCAAGAGATCTGATTGAGCTCTATAATTAAACCCAATAAATTATGACTATGATCTGTCCGTGCGGCGGCGGCGGCGGCCGGGACGACGACTGATTGGGGCAACAATTTTATTATTGAAACGAGTTGAAACGACAAGTAGTACGCAACGGTGGACCGCAGCGCCCGCAGGCTACACGAATACTAGACGCGGCTTTGTTAGCACTAACTTTTCAATAATTTAACCTATAGAGTTACGTTCGGTCGATATCGGCTAAATTTTTAAGCGCCCTAGTCCATATTGACAGATATTTTGGCTCGAAAATTATTGCGCCTAGTTGCAAAAGGCGGTATTAGGTAAAAGTACCGGAGAGATCATAAACGTGAAGCCGGTTTGAACGCTTGATCGTAATGTAGTAGATGCGTATCTTTGTTATTATGGAGTGGCCTTACATTATATTGAAACGATGGCCCAAGTTGTATGATAGTTAATCTTGTTGACACTGTTATTTAATATTTAATTGAAACATTTTGATAAAATTATTTTATTTTTCTTGCAACATTTATCTGGTCTGTAATGAATATTGAATCGTAACAATATGAAATTCAGATTGTCTTAAATATACCGAACAAAAAATTAATATTTTGCTCATCATTTGAAAACAAAACCTGCTACTAATATAACCAGATCATAATCTGAATAGTCCTACAATGTTTTGTCCATGTCTCTCAAATTCAAAACAGCATGTCAATGCAAAGAATAAAAAATGTATAACTATTCCGACGATTATTATACGGTTTATTATTAACCGGGGGTATCTTTTATTTTATTTTAATACTTGTGTTGCAATTGACGTGGGTATTATTAAACATAAAATCCTGCTTTATGCTCCAAACATCTAGAAATCTATAATGGTATTTAAATAATTCATTTTCATATACTATGAGATATCACAGGTACGATTTGCCTGTTGGATGCTTTGAAATAATTTATGAAAAACTTACACTATTGGACGAGCTATTGCTACATACGATCTCGTGCTTTTGGATGTATGTAATCGGTATATTGCTCGCTAGGTCGTATTGAACACCATTTCGCAAATAAGAGTGCCGTGTCTGCGACATCTCTAGCTCTGCTCAGCTCGTTATACGATGACCCTCGGCGTCTAAATCCGAGTGCCCCACTCCACTTGCCCTGTGCTCGCGTGTCTAGCGTCCTGCGTACTGCTTCCTGTGCCACTCTAGACTTCGGCATGTACTTAGAATGCCGCGATCTCCCTCTTCCGCTGAGCCAAACAATTAATACTAATATACTTTAATATTAATAATTTCATTTCATTTAATTACATTTATTGAAACTTTTTTGGAAGTCAAACTACACTACGTTACGTCAAAAACTGAATGAGCCGCGGATTCGCTATGTTTAGCAAAGAAGTATCCGGAAAAAAACTTTACGATTTTTCCGTCCACAGTAATGAAATACACACTTAGATCTAAATGCTACTGCCAAACAATTTTTGATAGAACAGTTAAGGGCACAGAACGAGAATATAAGAAACAACCACCTTCAGTCCAAATCGATTAGAAATAGAACTTACTTAATATAAATGTAAGAGTAACTCTATCTGTATGAATTTTGGTACAGTGATATTCTAGACCTTGGGGATAACTTTTGTGGATTAGTACAAAAGTATGAAATAGGGGATACAATTCTGTACGGGGAACTCATATAATATCCAGATAATAATTCGTCCTGATTAGTCCAAAAAACATTGTACCTTAGCTAGTGTGTTATAATTTTGGCGGAGCATACTCAAAAAAACTGTTTACATTAGTAAATAAGTTGCCCCTTTCAAAGCGATTTTTTTTAATCGTAACCAAAACAGAACATTTTTAAGAATATGAAAAAATAAATCGTTTCAAATTATACGAAGAGTATCATAACATATCACAAATAATATAAATCGTGAGTTCACTATCATCTACTATCTAAGGTTGAACGGAAGAATGTGTTATATCATTAATTTCCGCCTTTTAACCGTAAGGGTGCGTATGACCAACCTATCAGTAAATACAATATTTTTTAACATATTTTCGTAGTTTTTATAAGTCTAAATATTTACTCACCAAAATAGTTAGCAAAGAGTATCGTGAGGTTATTATTTTAATATAAGTTGGTTAAAGTATAGGTGGGCCAGGCATGACAACAAAATGGGCATATTAATCAAGACAGGAATAAAACTACCAAATTGCTAACGATTTGATCAAAATAAAGGGTTACAGGGAACCCTAAATTTTAATGAAATATTTGATTTATCGCCCTTCGCACACCGCATCAGGTAGCTTATTATAAGCATTCATCATTAGCCATTACAATATATAATTAAGGCGCCAGCGGCCCGGTTCACTTGGCTACCCCAATTTCGTACGGGCCCCGGGCGCGCATTATAATTATTACAAAATTGTACCCGCATACTCGATAAAACAATAAAAAGTGTTTAAGAAAATTATAACACATCTGATTGATGTATTATTTGGTAATTTATTGGCTATAATTACATCGTGTAATAACGAAAATTTCAGACGATACGCCCGGGTATTAAATAATTAAACTGTTTCCCGGGGAATCTCGAAATTTATTAGTATTTATTAAAGTATGAATTATTATATGATTACTACTGTGCCGTCTCGGCTTTCGAGCCAGCAACAAAGCACGGAGCTCAGTGAAGGCCAAACACTATGATGAGTCACTGGAACAATCTATGGTATTATTTGGATTATAGGCACATCAACTTTTAATCCTTTGGATCGGTGTAAATTATTGTGAGCAATTATTTTTAGTTTTTTTTATGTAACTGGACATGGATAGCTGAAACCATACCTACTGTCATGATAATAGCCCAACACGTCCCCAACACTTTTTTTTAAGCGCGACATATGGCGTACGCCACGACGCCCATGGGATTTTGAACTTACAGAGGGGCTGCGAAAACTATGCCGGCCGGCCAGGTGCTTCTTCATACCATGTTTGAAGGACCCCAGAAACATTTCATTGTTTTCCGACTCTATAGATGAAATGACATGCCAGAACCTTCCCTTTATAAGGACGGCTAAATTGATCCCTATAAATATAAAGTTACAAAGCTTTAAAGCTGGAATTTTGGTAATTTTAAAAATAAGGAAAATATACGTATCTCGAGATCACGTGACATCTGATAAAAGGTCTCCTAGTTCAAACATTGCAAATGGTGACCCCTTATACAAAAAGTGTTGGTCGATGTGCCGAAGAACCTATTTATTCGATTGTACAAGTACGCTTTGTCTATACTAGCCGGGGCTTATCGAGTCCAAGCGCCAAGCTGTGCAGAAACGAACACCGATATAGTTTTGGCTCTGCGCAGCCGCGTGGACTAGGAGGGGGCAGGACTCGACCCATCCCGCCAAATATACATCAAAAATTATACAATGCAATAGTTTTACAGGTAATAAAGCTTAAGATATTGAACTTGCCTGAGCCGCTGGTGAAAAGAATCTCCCTGTGCAGGGACGACGTCTTTAAGTAGGGGTAAAACAGCTTGCCAGCCCCCAGGGACTGCAGCGCCCTGCAACACAAACGTCAATGTCACCTTCAGGGGACGGTAGGCACTCAGCGTAGTCCAGCTATGCATAAGCCACGTGTATTCTTTTTTCCTTAGGAGTGGGAGGAGTGAGAATTCCTAACTGCTTGAACCCCAGGCAGTGCAAATCCCAGGATGACTTTATAATTATTCTGATAGCTTTTCTATCATTAACTTAGTTTTACGCAGATCGTGTCTATAGGACTAGTCCAACTAAGATGTGTGTCTATATAAGCTTCATACTTAAAAAAACATGTGAGTTGAGTTTGAATGATATTATTAAATATTAAAATGTTTTCAGATAATTGGTCGACGTTTCGTCCACCTCATTGTCAGGACCTCGGCGCGACCTGGAGGACTTCCGACACGTCGTCCAGTCAGAAATCAACGTCGACTCAAAGATGTTCCGACCCATACAATGTTTTTTTTTCACAGAACGCAAAAAGTATTGCACTTTAAGGCACGAATTCGTCAAAAATAATTAATATAGCCATAGTAGTTGCAGCGAAAACATATTCACAATTTCAGGTTTAATGGTTTTGTTGTAATTGCCGATTAGAAGTTTTACACCGTTAGATGGCGCTGTTAAATAAAAATCGTATTTAAATAAATTGTAACAAAACCAATAATCCCGAAATTGTGAAATTGTTTTTGCTGCAGGTAATATAGTAATATTAAACTTTTATTATTAATTCGTGGCTTAAAGTGCAATACTTTTTGCGTTCTGTGTAAAAAAAACATTGTATGGGTCGGAACATCCTTAAACATGTAAGAGATAAATTGAGCACTGTTTATCGGAAACATATTTAATAATGTGTCACAACAGTGAAAGTCTACATAAACATTTAATTAATTTTATTTCATTTATTTATTCAACTTCTGGTAGTAAAACTACACTAAGTCATGTTACAATTTGATTGATCTGCGGATTCGATCAACCAGTCTTCACTGAAGAACCCGCAAAGAAACTTCACTACAGAATTATGATATTATTCCATTGATGAATGCATGTCTTGTTATTGATTTTAATGATGATTGTGAAACGGAGGCGGTTTTTTTTTCAGAGTTCAGAGAGAGACTGTGAGCACAGATTTAGTGTTCGATTTGAATATTGATATTTGCTTCCCTTTGATGATTTTATCATGGTGTCTCGCTGTGCGTGTTTTTGCGAGGCAAGGTGTTTTTAACCTTTCTGAGCACCAAAGGTCCTCAGCACAGCCACCCATACCGGTTTTTCATAAAAAAACTCAAAGTAAAGTTAGTGGTATATCATTTTAAACTTATACATATATTTTATGAAAGTCTATCTCCTTGGATTTGAAGCACGAGAATTATTCACTCCGCGAAATTAGAATATTGTTGTTCCAAAATGTACAAGCCAAGAAGACAATCTACAGGCTGCTGTAAACGTTTTACGTCTACAAAAGGCTACCACAGGAGGCGACAAAATCTACAATACTGTTGTATGAAATAGTAAACATGTAAGTAAATATACTTTTTCGTACTAAGCATGTACGTCGCTTATTCCAAGGAATGTGACATGTATGTATGTATAATCAACCGCGAAGCAAGGACACACTAATTAAAGAAAGATCCCTGTAAAAAGAACTACTTTACGAATATACTGCAAGGCTGGACCCGAACCAGCAAAACATACCATTACCGGGCATTGCGTCTAACCATTTCGCCACCTGCTGTATGACCATAATTTGGAATTGTCCTACAGTCCCTCTTCCCGTAATCAATGCCTCCTACTAACACAGTATTTAAGATTATACCTACATACATTTATTTAATGCTATACCTGCGTTACGGAGCTCGACTGCAAAGATTGAATATTAAAACATATTGCAGTCGTCATCAAAATCTTATTTGGATAATTTATTATTTTATTTATTTATTTATTGGTTCACACACAGGGTTATACATTATAGACATTGAAATAAAAAAAAAACTTATAGTAATACAGCAATGTACACCCTACTACGTTGTGAACACTGCATGCTTAATTTATGACTATCTATTTAACAAACAAAAAAGAAACTGAAATTAAAGCTTATATATAATAAAACAGAACAATTTGTAAAATAAAAACTATAAATAAGAAACAAAAATATTATGAATAAAAAACAAAAAAAATTCAGTCAAAGCAAATAATTTGGAAAAACACTACTAAACTTGTATATTATAATCTATTTTAACATATGGAGTTTTCCCTTTTTTTATTTTGGTGAAAGGGTCCGCGAGAATGTCGAATTCATCCTTGCATGCATTGCATCGCGTACACATTCTGGATATTGGTGAATGTGACCCAACATTTGTTCGACAACGTTCAATAAAGAAAGGGTTTTGACCTATTTGCCTACAATTCAACCTGGGAACGAATATGTTTATTCGTTGCAGTAGGTCTGGACAATCTATAACATCATTCATAACTTTGTTTATAAAAACAATATCAAACTTTGATCGGCGTAAGGCTAAAGATTCCAGGTTGAAATGAGACAGACGATCTTCATATGTAACTAGCTCATGGCAGAGGTTTTGTTTGAACGTCAAATTATACAGGAATCTTTTTTGAACACGCTCTATTCGGTTAATGTGAACTTGATACATTGGACACCAAGCTGAACTACAATATTCCAAAATGCTTCGTACAAGTGACGAATATAAAACAGTGAAAGTCTGTGGTTTCCTAAATATTCATATAGTAACGTACGTGTAGTAAACATGTAAGTATTTTTATGTATGCACAATAAAGATAGAACGACTAAAGGTTAAATTGCAGTAAGATTCAATTCAATAGTAGATATTAATTCCCGGTTTTAAATTTTAAGATTACAAATTGCTTAATAATACTCCATTTCATGAAAGTTACATTTCAATATTTGTATTGAGGAATCCTAATTCGTAACGAAACATTTTCAAAACGAAAATATTGCAAACAAAATATCCAGAAATGATATTACTTGCAAACTCCGCTCCGTTGCGAGGAGCTGCCGAGAGGTGCGTCGCGGCGGAGCAGGCGGGGGTGGGCGAGTGGCGAGACGCGTGAATGGCGCCCCCCGAGGGGGGCCACCTGCGTACGATTTTTCGCCACCCCCCCGAGCACGTGTCTTCCTACTTCCCGGCAACTTTTCGCCGAGTCTGAGGGAAGGACCGCTCGCACACGCACGTGGCCGCGAAAGTTTCTCCCGTGGCGCGGCAGGTCGCCCGTCGGGGAAATCGGTTGCGACATTTCCCGGAACCTCCGGAAGGGCATCGTGACGTTTTTGCAACGCGAATTCGATGTATTGTTTTCAGGGTTTCGTTGGGAAATTAGATGCTGCGGCTTCGGCAACGTTTAATTTCAAGAATTTAGTAAAATTAAACTGATTCAATACAACCTTCTTGACAAAATGAGCAGTACACTTTGAATGGTGGAATGTTTAGTGGTATTTTAATTGCGTTTTTTTATGAGAAAACAGGAGGCTGTGCCGAGAGACCAACGCGGGGGACCATACCTGCGGATTTGCGGACTATCGCAGAGCTATCGAACTTTGTGTTTGAATACCCGCAAGTTGTAGGTGGTCGGGCAGGTAAATGAATGGCCGATCTCTGTGTTATACATCTCTACCATGAAGAACGCTATTCGGAGCTGCATATCGCCATCCCTCCATTCCTTTTCTATCACCGCTCAAGGCAAAACAGATTGGGAATGCATCCATTCATTGTCGATAGTCCCAAAATTAGAACCAACTAATGTTCTTTATCCTTTATCCAACCGGCCAAGTGCGAGTCGGACTGGCACACGAAGTGTTCCGCACCATCGTGCAAAATTGTACACAAGTGCCCTTTCATTCATTGTTTATTTTTCACTATTTGTGCGGCAATAGAAATACACACTCTATGAAAATTTCCACAGGCTATTTCTCACGGTTCATGAGATACAGCCCGCTGACAGATGGACGAACGGACAGCTAGGCGGACGGACGGGCAGCGCAGGCTTAGTAATAGGCTCCCTTCGGCACCCTTTCTACTTGTCCACGCATATACAAATTAATAAAGAACCGGCCTATATTTTTGCTTCCAACATATTTTTTCTGTTGTGGCCTAACAGACTAGGAGGTCGCGACAAAAATGGTAACGATAACGTAAATGTCTGAAACTGGGTTCACAGGATAAGAACCAACCATCTAAAGCTAAATGTGTCAGTTTGCCTGCGTCAAGTGGTTGCGTTACGTAGATATGGCCCCTGAAAAAGTAGTTGTGACAAAAAATAAATATGATTAGGTAAATGGCTGCAAATAACGAATCATGAAACTATCAGTACATAATTGCTTAGCAATACCAAAACTGAACAATTCTTTGGTTGCATTTCGTAGTTATAGGTGATTTAGGTTACAGATATAACTTTAGGTATATTTAAGTATTTAATTAAAAAAACGACTGGTGTTTGTTGTATAATTAATAGGTGTCAATATTTCTAGACATTTATCATATTCATCAGCAGGTACATACAAACATCTTTTTTATATAGCTAATCTAGATAACGCAACCACTTGGCGCAGGCAGACCGACATATTTAGCATCAGAGGGTTGGTCTCTTAACACGTGAAGCATTCAGCCATTTACCTTATCGTGACCGAAAATGTCGTGACCTCCCGGAATTTGCTGTTAATCAATGTAGCCACGACAAGGTGACAGTAACTGGGAAATTTTCTAACTTAACAGACGTACACAATAAAGCGGCTTTACGAGAAAATCTATAAGTATCGTATGGCGCAATCAACATATCGAGCGCAGCGCGTCTCGAGGAAAATCCTTAATTGAACTAATGAGAAGTAATTACAATTTTTATTGCGGCCATAATGATTACGATGCCTTAAAATAATAAAAGCAATTACGAGCTAGAAGTAGCATCCATCGGGCGAGCGCGGTCTCTGTTCGTCGGCGGCGAGCGGCGCGCGCGGAAGGAGCGCGGCCGACCCGGCGATGGGATGAAGAAATTCTGTTTGATTAGATGTAATTGTTTGAAACGGACATAAAAGTGGTGACGGTCATCGGGCCTGGACCCCGATATAGCGCGCTACGATTCGCGTTGTACCGCCGCGCTCGGCGGCGACGCATTCTGCTCTACTTCGCTTTATAGGTGCTTGCGAGTAATTGCCCGCCCGCGAGTCACGTGGCGGTACGAGAAAGTCATGTTTGAGTTGTCACGACATCCCGAACCAGTTTTTTTATTTAAGCTATGTTCCCTATAGATGATCTGCTTCGCGGATGAGAGCTAGGCGGGAATGTGCCCGACACTTTTCTTGTCAAAGAGACAGCGAAAATGACGCGACACTTTTGCTGTCAAAGAGAAAGAGCTTCAGTCCTCTCGTCAATCTCGTGTCTGACCTTGATTTTTTAGGTGAATGTTCAGATTACTCCAGCGGGTGATCAAGTGAAGCTTAGAAAATCCATTGAGTTGTATGTCCAAAATGAAATAACGCGTCGTGACCGGTCTTGATGAAATGTTCAGGCATTTTTCTAATTAGCCCAGCGGGTGAACCTGAGGAGTTTCGTAGCGATCGGTTTACAAAAGCTTTTTTTATTTTTTGTAATTCGCAAACACAACACAATCCAATCGCAGAGCGAGGACTGAACGATTTTTTCTCAGTCACGTCAAAGAATAAGTACTCAAATCTGAACTGTCATCCCATACTTATGCACTTCGTTTCGTGCACTACTATGGAATGACAGGACGCATTGCGTTATTCTGTGGCGTATGTAAGTTTTAAAAATACCGTGCGAATAATATACAGCAAATGGTACATCGTTCCTACCGGGTGTCCCAAGACACCTCTTGTAATTTATTTTCTGGTTGTTATTTAAAACGATTTCTTTTTCTAATCAGGATTCCGTTCCTCATTAGGAGAAAGAAACCCTTTTAGAATCACACCTCTCTGCCTGTTCGTCAAGAACCTTTTTCTCAGGAACGCATGGAAGTACTAAGTAAATTTTATATCAAATTCCCAAGTCAAAGGTCCCTTGAAACTTTAAAAAAATTCTAAGGTTGGAGTGCACCATCTCACGTTAACGTTATTGTTATTGTTAAAATATTTCGATCCTTGGTTAATGACACAAAAAACAGATATATTTTAACAATAAAATTGATGACATAAATTTTACGAAATAATTTGAAAATTGGTAATGATGGTGCACTCTAGCCATAGTCAAGGCAATATATTGATATCGATGGAAAAAATATAAAATGTCAAACCAGGCGAAGTTTCTTGTCGGTTCTTCTTCGCCAGAAGTACCGGGTGAAAAATAAAAACAGTGACGAATCCGAGTGTGTAATTTACATCTAATGGACGAAATACAGAAACTTAAACGAATACTGAAACTGAATAAAATATTACGGTAATTTATACAAAAAAACCTATAGGGTAGGTCCCGGTGGCTTATAATCATGGCATTTGATAACTAGCAAGGTCTGCAAGTAAAGGAAATAAATTCTTTTCGAGAAATATCAGTGAGGTCTTTGAATTTTTACACTTTCTTAAAATAATCAGCGGTGCAAAAAATTTTTAGGATAATATACAATTAATATATTATATATATAATATATATACTTCGTCAGCCTCGGTGGCCCAGTGGCGCGACACTTCGGCGATCGCTCTCCGAAGTTAAGCAACGCTGGGTCCGGTCTGGTCTTGGATGGGTGACCATTCGACCGTTGAGAGAGGCTGGCCGTGGTTCGGATTCCATATTTGGATTCCCTTCCTTACTTACTAGGTGGTAGGGTTATCCCGCCCGGGTTGGTACCATCGCATTGGATGAACGATGGTCGAAGCGGCAATGAAAATTGTCCGTGTTTTCCATCCAGTTCAATGTAGCCGTGCAATATAAGGAAGGTCCTGGCATGGCACCTAGTTCCCATGTGGTGTGTTGGGCTAATACCATGACAGAACTTGTGGTATTAGCCATCCATGTCCAGTCACATAAAAAAAAAAAAAAAAAACTTGGGACTGGTGATATGAAAATTGCACCGACTCTTATATTCATTTTTAATTTCAAATAAAACGGATACGTAATTAGTCATTAAGAATAAAACTGTTATTTTCAGAGGCTCCGCGAAGTTATAGTCATAATTTTATTTATAATAAATATTTCCTTCTCATTTCGCAAGCTCTCATATTTTATTATAATTGTACCTTATTATGAGCAAGAGGCCTATGATTATGGAGCGATAAAACATTTTCTTTCTGCTGCTATACGGACAGTTGTGTTAAGGTTTCCCTTTTAACCGGCTCTTAAGTGTAATTGGATGGGATACAATAATTTTATGAAATTATTGACACAATCATCTCAGATGCAATGCTTTATAATACCTACCTATATATCCTTGTGGGAATATTGGCAATTTTACATAATATTTTTTATATTTAATGATAGTAATGTGGAATTACCCACAACCACCTAATTGAATGTGTTTATTCGTTCATTTCTACCTAAATTTTTACATTTAATTTTTTTTACACTGTCGATTATACATATATAAATATCACATTTCTTGGAAAAGGCGACGTAGCTGCTTATTTCGAAAAGTACACTTACTATTTTTTTGCATTTTAACACTCTTGAATTCGTATATACTTCGTTTATTGTTAATATCAATAAGACATAATAAAATGTAATTCTGTACCGTCAATTCAAATTAAAGTTAAAAGTTCTGGAATTAAAATTATATTTCTTCCTAGACTGATTTAAGGTGGCCCATCCCGCTCATCTCCCCATACAAAAGGGGAAAGAAGATCACGCCCATATTTCTTGTCAGAGATCTGAAATTTTGTTCAAAATAGCTTTATTTGATCGAACTAGATGTCTGATGACCATTGGCATTGTAAAATTGTGTTTGGTTTCTAAGTTATAAGGTCCGAAAGTTCAGATTTTTCGCGCGTTTTATACAATAACTTTGGAGGTGGATTACGCAATGATAAAGTAAGAACATCGTAAAAAGATTAGTCATCAGATATAGCTTATTTAATCAAGATTTATGATCTATTTGGTTTTTGTTAGATTTTTGACTACAGCGGTCGTGGTTTACTTTTAGCTATAAATCGTTTTGAAATTAAAATTTTCGTAAATCTTACCAAATCATACATTATGCACATTGTCTTTTTTGTGAACATGTTACATCTTCCTCATCACGGAGCCTGTCTTATTCTTTGAAACAGAGAAGGTCCCAGAGCGCAACAGCACGGTTTTGTACCGTGCCCGCGAATGAGTTAGGCCCGCCGGGTTGGGCCGCCTTAAGTAGAAATCAATATAAATTCTACTTCATAAAATAAATGATGAAATCATAGCAGGTTTTTTCTAATAGGCATGTTTTACTTGTAAAGACCATGTGCAGTTTTTCCGGAATTTCTTGTTGTCAGACCGGGAAATGAGACGAATCCGAAATAGTTAGTAAAAGTTACCGACAAATCTGTCAGTAACTGTCCGTTATTTTAACGCTATCGATTTTGCTGATAATTTGAGATTGTTGAGGGTGTTGAATTATTAACAAGCTCTTTCCGAAATTATAGAAACCTAATGTCCCGAGATAATGAGCCTCCTGCCTTGAAAGCCTGGCCAGCAGAAGGGCAACTCCTGCAAAGACTGAAATGTTGTTTGTGCTTGTTTGTATAGAGCGAATTATGTGCATAAGTGAAGTGATCATATTATTCAACCTACGTATTGATACTTTATTGTTACAAGTATACTTATTTATTTCTAAATAAAAAATAATATTTATTTTAATAGCTAGATGAGAATAAGAATATATTTTTATTTTGATTCCTGGTCAAGTTTCTTGTCAGTTCTTCTTCGTCCGTGGGCATTGAACCGACCACATGGGAGAGATATGCCCTCGCATGAAGATTATTTTGCAATTGCATACAAAATTAGTGCATAACAAATATACATAGCTTGTTTTAAAAGGAGAAGAATTTTTGATCCAAAGTAATTAACGATTTAGTGCACATCTACGAGTACATAAGTATATAAGGAAAAATTCAGTATTTTCCAACAATCGTTAATAGGACAACAAATAGCAACAAAATCGTGTGACAACCGACACCAGAGCCTGACCATAATGGTCTCTTTTTTCGCTTTTTGCGACGGGAACCTTAAAAAACCGGCCAAGTGCGAGTCGGACTCGCACACGAAGGATTCCGTACCATCGAACAAGATTTAACACAAAAAAATCACGTTTTTTGTATGGGACCCCCCTTGTTTTTTTATTATTTTTTTATTTTACCTATTTGTTGTTATAGCGGCAAAATAAATACACACTCTGTGAAAAATTCAGCTGCCTACCTATTACGGTTCATGAAATACAGCCCTGTGACAGACGGACGGACGGACGGACAGTGGAGGCTTAGTAATAGGGTTCCGTTTTCACCCTTTGGGTACGGAACCCTAAAAAGACGAATCCAAGAGTGTCCAATCTGACACCCAATTAAGGAAAATAAACGAATAAAGATCATTACTGCTATATAGCGGAGTTAAGTATATTATCACAGCAGATACTTATCTTAGAAATGAATAGCGATGATAGGTGACATGCTGGGACACTTGAAGGTATAAACCACAAGGTAACCTGACAGGAACATGCATTATTTATTGACCCGATATCACTGATACCTCGATACCACAAGGAAATGTTGAAAATTCCGAGGCAGCCAGCATGTTTGTTTTCCCGTGCGAGGTAAGCCCCGCCCAGTGGTAGTGTCAGCCCCGCGCCCCGCGCCCCTCGCCCTCTGCCCCCTCACGCACGCTTCCGTTTTTCTCTTCGGATGAGCTTATTTTGTTTCACTCGCAACATAACAAGACCTAGCCTTTCCAGGTTAAGTTATCTATTACTTTGATTTATTTGAAACGGATAATATCTACCGTAGAAAAGTATGTGAATTTATATTTTGTGTCACTCGTCTTAAAACGGTTATATTTCGCGGTCATATTTGTATGCTAATATGACCGCGAAAAACAAATATGGTAAGCCAAAGAATAATACAGTTTAAACACCCGCAGTAGTTAGTATAAAATAGTTTTAACAATTGTAATGTTTTTATTAATTTTTGCATATTTTGTTAGCATACATTTTGATGAAAATATTTTTCCAATTAGAGCTGTTTAATGATTGCTGGTATATTTAATTCAAAGCCACTGTGTAATGTCCCTCTACTAATAAGTCACGCATTAATCAAGTAACTCGCAACGAGTAGGTAGACAGTTCATGGACGGTAATTACCCAGAATTGCCTTGTCTCGTTTGATGGCACAAGTCAGGCGCGACAATAGCGGCTATAATTTTATTGCGGTACTCACGAAACTTTATCGCTTCTCTCCAGATTCTCCACGTTATTTCGGAGTCTAGCGATCGGCCAACGGCGTCCTAGCTGGCCGTCTCGGCGGCCGGCATCCTGAAATTCCGCCCGGAGCCAGAGTCAAATTCGAACTCGCGAACACACCGGAAGTCACTAGCAGGCACAGCACCGCACGACCACCCCCGTGACTCCAAATTCGAATCCGGCGGGAGCGAAAAGTTTGAAAAAAATCGAACGCGTAACTCGTTTGTTTTCTTTTTGCATATGTCAGACGGACGGGACGGAAGGCTCGCGACGGAACCTCGCTCGTCGCCTCGCGGACGTCAACTGGCGGCGGCGCGCGGCGGCGGCAAGGCGACGCGAAGAAGGCGGTCGGCCGCGCTGCATTCCCGCCTTTGGCCGTCTTCTCCCTCTAGCGCCGCTCCCACCCCCCCTTCCGCAGTTTTTACAGTTTAACCGACTCAATTCAATTCAACTCAACTCAATTGTCGTCGAGCGGAGGCCTTCGCGGCGGACGGTAGAGCGGGACGGCAGCATTTCTCGAGACTCTACGTCGCGTCTCCGCGTCGACCGTGCATTGAGTGGAGCCCGGAGTTCGTTTAGGAGTGCGTGTGCGTTTATCGCGACGCGTGATCGTTTCCGAAAGTTCGAGATCGAAGCGGGCGCGGGAAAGAAAGTGGGGCCTTAATTTTTTGCGAAGCCGTGCCGGCCGGTCCGTCCGTCCCTGTCGGGCTCGGCGCGGAGCGGGGCGGCGGCGCGCGCGTGCGAGCGAGAGGGCGCGAGTCGCCGGGGGCGGTCGGCGGTGGCAGCGCTCGCCGCGGGCCCGGCGAAACTTTTAGGCCGAAACGTGTAGAATGCAACTTGAAAAAAAGTTATGTATTTGGAAAAAAAGAGTATTAGTTGCGCGTGGGGGGAGGAATTAACAAGCACGCGAGAGGAAAGGGAGATGGGGAGAACTATGCAACTTTTGGTATATTTTTTCGTGTTTTTCGGCGCGAGACTCTTTATTATCGTTAGTTAGCAGTCGATTTGCCGGTCTCACTCGATCGTGAATGGAGGAGGGTTCTTGGATGTTCATTATTTTCTCAAAACGACACTGCAGTAGTTCGTGATGGAAACAATTATATGCGTAAAAACTAAAAATGATAATGTTTTACTTTTTTTGTTATTGCTGCTGGAGTAGTGCATCGCTATAAGGTCTTTGCTTGGGGTGGTGCTTGGTTCGAGTCACCTCTTTCCCTAAAATATGGTTTTAGAGTGGCGATGGCTGTACTCGGCGTAATACTCGTGAACGGGTGCCGTTTTATTAGGACTGGCCTGCTCCGATTAGCCAAATGTTAAATAGCGGGCATAGACAATGCAAAGACATGGATGACTATTACCACACAACTACCGTTATGATATTAGCCCAGTACACAACATTCCTGAAGGAATTAGGTGCCATGCCAGGAATTTTCCTTTATGAGCACGGCTACATTGAACTGGATGGAAATCACGGACAATTTTTCATTGCCGCTTCAACCATAGTTTCATCGAATGCGGTGGTACAAGCCGGGCGGGCTTAACCCTACCAACTAGTAGGGGAAGGAGACCTACAGTTTTACATGGGTTCCGAACCACGGAACAGCTCGCATTCGTAACGAAATGCACTTATCCAACTCAGAAAGAGAAAGACAGCATGAAAGGCAAGTCCTCTAGCCCCTAGACCACGAGCTATACTAAATGTTAATGTTACAAGAAATTAAAATAATGTTTACTCAAAGAGGTACCGATAACTCCTATGGGAGTTATCCTATATGTTTGTAAGAAGTGGCAAACGCTCGTGTAAATTTAGACTTTCGCTGTGATTGTTAAACTAGCTAATGATACAATATGACAAATCCGAGTGCTGTGTACCGTCTATGGATGATGAATCAATAATGAACTGACTAGGCACTCTATGTAGAGTTCTGGAAATGGTGGATACAGATAGATACAGATATAGATACAGATATTTATTTCGCCAGAAAGAACATATGAACATAAGAACATATGATAAAATAACATAAGGATATGCTCTGCAATAAACGAAGATTTAATGTGTGTCCAATACTGCCTAAGTTAAATCGGGAATAAGCCAAAATAATGCCCCAGCGTCTGGTGCAAATACGATTTTTGTGACGATGGTAATACATTTGAATGTCCAATCTTTAAAGTCCATATCCAACGCAAGGAAAGCGTTAGATCAATGTATGTAGAATATTAAACACTGTGTCAATAGGAGGCATTGATTCCTAAAGGAGGGAATGCAGGAGAATTCAAAATAGTTGGTATAGGTACATATGTAGAGCGGGTGGCGAAATTGGTAGACGCACTTCCCGCGAAATATATGTTGATAGTTCAAGCCCAGCCTTGCACTATATTCAACGGCTCGTAGCCTAGTGGCGCGGGGACTTGCCTAGCAGAGGTCTGGGTTCAAATCCTCGCAACGTTCGTGCACCACTTTCTTTCTCTTTCTGAGTTGGACAACTGCATTTCGTCTCGAATGCGAGCTGCTCCATGGTTCCGAATCCATGTAGGACTGTAAGTCCCCTTCCATTGATAGGTGGTAGCGTTTAAACCTGCCCGAGTGGATACCATCGCATTGGATAAAAAGATGGTCGAAGCGGTAATAAAAAATCGTCCTTGTTTTCCATCTAATTCAGCGTAGCCGTGCTTATAAAGGGAAGGTCGTGGCATGGCACGAAATTTCTCCGAGAATGTGGTGTATTGGGCCAATATCATAAGGTAGTTGTGTGGTATTAGCTATGCCAGGTTGGATAAAAAAAATTAGCTAGTTCTTTTTACAGCTTTATTACGTTTATTAAAGTGTCCTTGCTTCATAGTCTATTCTACATACATTAAAAAAAGAGACGTACTTGCTTAGTTCGAAAAAGTATATTTTATTTAAATCGAAATCAATTTAGAAAAAAACCTCCATGCCATTCGCAACCCTTCATATTCGAGCCTTTGAAAGCCTTATGATCGAATCAAGCACGATGATTTTACCGAAAATTCTAAACTCACCACTTTTAAATAGATTATACCCTCACAGGCTAAACGAAAAGTCCACATTCTATGAAGCGAAGTCCAGTCGCGCGGGCGCAGCAGGCGCGTCCCCGTAAGCGAACTATTTCAGTCCAGGAACTTGGTTAAATCAATTTGAGGAGTTGGATGTGGGCGGGGAGGTGTGGGTGTAGTGGGGGGGGGCTTGCTGGCGGGGGGGGGGTCCACCGGGTAGGAAGGAGGTTACGTAAAGTTGGCTCATTTCATCCAGTGGTTCTGTAGTTTAGCATAGCATAGTTTAGCATAGCTTTAATTAGATTGATCATAGAAGTGACCCCCCCTAAGCCCAATTTTACCCAGTCGAGCTATGACAATCCCAAAGTTATCTTTCGATTTCACCATGTAAAGATGCAATGTAACCGTTAGTTAACTACCGGATTTCAGGTAGCTGGATGTGGTGGACTCAGGGGTAAGTGTATTTCAAAGAACTTCAAATAACCACGATGTAGCTGTAATTGGTAAATTGGTAATTACCACCGAAGAGAAAGGAATTAGAGAAGTGGCATGCGCTAGATATCGTTTCTCCGTTATATAGTCAAACTGACCATATAGTTGTATGGGAGTCCGGCGGCTTATGTCACACAGTCGAGAAATCGCCACCGCGTGAGAATGTGTTTCGTCAAGTCAGTTGACAGCCCACACAGACCCTCCAATACGCCTGCGTTTGCATGTGGGATGTTAGCTTTTCAAAATTGGAGACAGCGAGTCTCTAGTGCTAGCGCGCTCGATGCCATATCTCCTCCCTTTTTATCTGTGGTAATCACTAAACAAACAAATCACGTAGTGTCAAACTTGTATAATAACACCACGGTCTAGGATATGCAGATCGACTCATCAGCTCGAAAGCTCTGAGATCGTAAAATACGTATCGATTACCCCAAGATAGGCGCAAAGTATGACAGGTGTCAGCTTTCCTTCACTCAAATGCGTCAAAAATTAACCATTTTGATTACAACATATATATCGCGTCTAGAAACCACCAAGGCAAACATTTTGAGCCCCAAGAAACATCACATAAGTTAGTGAGCTAAAATGATGTACCTCAGAACTCTGTGCAGAAGAACGCCCAGAGTTTCCCTGTGAAGGAACTCTGGGCGGTTTGGATGGGTGACCGTTGAAATGCAGTAGGACCACTTTTTAAGTTTCCGAACCGGCACAGCACCAGTTATATGTGATAGTTAATTAAATAAAAAAAAATTAGACGATTTCGTTTACTGTGTAAGAAAACTTTATTATTAACACAAAAAGCAGTTTTAATTTCACCTCATATGTTTTACTAGCACCATACTAAACTTACACTTTATTTAGACATGTAACTATTTTTTTTTCCTTTTCGTATAAATATTATTATTTTTATCTTTCAGTACCTAGTACACGCTTCACTCAAACACCCAACATCACTAACAAATGTTTGGATTTTAAATAAAATCTTTAAAATTGGCGACTTAAAAATGTGTACACGCTTCCACTGGCGCTTCCGTAGGTGGCGGTTGCGGAAGACCAGCGGCCAGCGGGTTCGCCCCTGCTGACATCCAGCTGAGCCACAGCCATTTTTCACACATCGCACATCTTTCTTATTTCGATATTTCTTTACTTGGTTCCTACTACTGTTTTTAATTGTGTCTGACACTGTATACCAATTATTGTACCGTTGTGAGTGAAAATAAATCATTTTGTTATATTTTTATGTTACATTAATTCGGGTACAGTACAAAGGCATTGAATATAAGATGTTCAAAGCGGCAAAGAAATTTGTTAGTGTTTTCCATCGTGTTCAATATGGCCGATACAGATCGATCTCCTTGAAGTATGTAAAGGGATGTAATTACGAGCTAACGAGCGGACAGCGAGGGGATATGTCGCACAACGAGGCGCTCGGCGTGGACCAGCGAGCGTGAAAGGACGGCAGTAGCGTCAGAAAGTCATCCATACAGCGGCAGCGAATAACTACGTATTAGTAATAATGTATTGTATTTAGTTAATTACCATTGTAATTATAAATCGTAATACTAGTGCCTCTCTGAGCTGCAGACCTCGCGCATCTGTCTTTGCATTCAAATTTAATATAGCAAATAATATATTTTTTGTTATGTGACTGGACATGGTTGGCTGTTACCAAAATGACCGTTAGATATTAGCCTAGTACACCAATGGGAACTAGGTGTTATGCCAGGACCTTCCTTATATTGCTCGGCTACATTAAACAGGACGGAAAACAAGGACAAATTTCATTGGCGCTTCAACCATAGTTAATTCAATGCGATGTACCTACCCGGACGGATTAGCCCTCCTACCTAGCAAGTAAGGAAGGAGACCTACAGTTTTACGTCGAATCTGAACCACGGCCAACCTCAACGGTTGAAAATGGTCACCCATCCAGAATTAAACCGCGCTCAGAGAGTTTTAAAAACAAAACAATTTGGAGCACATACCTTAAAAAAACTTAAAAAATATAAAGAAAAGTCAGCCATAAAATCACATAATAAATAATATTCGAAATTCGTATGGCATAATCGCATGTGAATCGCATGTTAAATGTGAATAAATATTCTCTGCTCAACTTAAGACCAAATCTTTTTATTTTATTGTATTTATAAGTAACTCTGCCATTTTTTAAAAATTTTATGAACTGCATCGACAAAAGATCCATATTGCTAACGAACCTCCAGGAAAACGGAGTGTGGGAAGACCACCCGCCAGGTGGGACGACGACATCAATTGCGTCGGCGGAAAGCAGTGGTTCCGTACCGCTGAGGGCCGGGAGGACTGGAGGAAAATTGGAGAGGCGTATGTGCAGCAGTGGACGCAAACACGCTGACTGACTGACTGCTATCAAAATTTCACGAATGCGATAGGTAGAGAGGCGAACAGCCGGACACCCAGCATACGAAAGCACTTTTGCCCAAACTGAAACGGATACGCGTCACACTTAGCTTGTTTAAATATTACTGGAAATAATTATCACTAATTATAATTTTTACTCATTAAATTATTATTTTTATTTATATTATTATTAGAATTCAATATTATTATAAATAATAAAAAAAATACTCGACGCATAATGTTGGTAGTCTTTTCGCTTGGGAATTCGGGCGAGGAACATCGCATCTTCTTCGCACTAAATGGCATTCTGTGGAACCTCGCAAGTGAACTGACTGGCCGGCGCTACCGTCGACGTATCATCGGACGCCTCTAGCGTTCTTCTTTATTCACTGAAGCGACAGAGGCTGGAGTGGAGCGTCTTTCCGCGCCCGCCGCGGCGGAGGCTGTGGTGGTGACTGTGTGTGGGCACCGAATAAATAACTAACGTAAACTGGTGTGGGTGTGGCGTGGTGTAGACGGTGCGTGGGTGTGGGGTGGTGGTGACGCGGATGCAGAAAGCTCCTGACCGCTCCCCTAATCGAGTTGCGTGCGCTACCGGGATAAACTTAGCAGCCACTCACTACTTACTCATCGAATTAAGAGCAGTTCTGCTGGATCCGCGTGAAGACGGGACACGGATTTTTTTCTGTTCATTTTTATTCATAATCTGAAGAAGAACTGGCAAGAAACTTTGCTAGAAAGGTTTGCATTTAGTCTACGTACATGAAAGCATTTGCCGCCTCTTACAAATATACGAGTTATTTCGTACCCGTTTGTGTAAATAAATTATATTCATTCCTTGTAACTTCAACGTGAGTAAATATCATTGACGATACGTGAAAAACACAGATAAATACACTAAATAATTGAGCATAGTTTAATACAAATATCAGTTTATTTCACATCGACTATCTCCGCCAACTAACATGTTGCAAATTGGAGCAGGAAAATCCCTAAAAACCGCACCCGTTCACGAACATCACGCCGGGTACTCAGCCATCGTAACATTCAGGCATCATACATTTTTATGATCACACCTATACCTGTAGATTGCATATGCTCTACAAAGGTACCTTCCACTTCTAAAACATACTATCCTTTATCTTCTCTCACACACGTTAAACCACCCTAAGACACACACCTTGCAAACAAACAAACGGTTGCACACTTATGATTTATTCATATAACTAGCAGCCCGTCCCGGCTTTGCACGGGCATAAAATCATAAAAAAAAAAAAATTTGACACAATGATACACAAATAAACCCTTTTTACGTAGAGTTCCTACATTGAAATATTTGAAATAAAAACAAACTTAGATATTATTATTAGATGCTATAGGGAGAACCGCGACCTCCGACGTACTATTTATAGGCACGCTCCCGCCGCCCTGGCGGCCGGCCGGTACCGCCGCAAACGCTACGTCTCGCAATTTTTAAATCTGTAATATCTTCGAAAATATTCATTTAAATCATATGCTGTAAAGGGCCATATAGATCTATATAAAATTAACAATTATTTAAGGTATTTAATTGGATAAGGATTAATGCTGTATTGGTTGAAATCACTTCGAAAATTAGCCATTATTTGTCGTAAAAAGTAAATGACAAAAAAATGTTATTGTGGGATATCCATAAGAGATAGACATATACCATCCCGGAGTTTTCTGTAGACCTTTTCAATGTGTACAATACTTAGTACATTATTTTCATAAATCCTGTAGGGTTCAGCCTGCGTTTGCAATGTAAGCGGAAAAAAATTAATTTTTTACGACGTCACATTGGAAACCTCAAAAATAATAGTATTTCTCCACTATTTAATGGATATTATTATACATATAAACCTTCCTCTTAAATCACTCTATCTATAAAAAAACGCATCAAAATCCGTTGCGTAGTTTTAAAGATTTAAGCATACATAGGGATATAGGGACATAGGGATACAGGGACAGAGAAAGCGACTTTGTTTTATACTATGTAGTGAAGATGCCCTTTAATTGGCCTAATGTTTTGCCTGGAGCGCACAATACCTAGTTAGTATTATCGTCTCTTCTTTCTTCTTCAGGCCAAAAATAAGGATATATTTTACTGTAATGTACTGTAATTTATATGGATCCTGAGTCTGAAATAAATAATTTATTATTATTATTATATCTTCAAGCAAGGTAGCAAGAATTGAGGGGGCGTTGTACAAAGGATAACTCAACGTGGGACCAAGTGCAGGCAGCGACCACCCCCAAACTAACAACAACAACATATATCTTCTTTTGATAACAACCGACGATTGGAATAACAATGGTTCTTTGACATAACAAAATGAAAGTAATTTCTTACAAAATGCTTAATTTTTTTTAAACTAATCAGGTTTATCGATACGCAACTCTAGAGACCCCACGCGTCGCTTCTGCAGGAACGCATGCTTTCTGAAACGCAGTGCAGCTCAGCAGGCCTATTCCTGGAATTCCGTAATCAGGAATCCTGAGTCTCGAAATTCCCATTTATAGCGGTTTCCAAAGCTGTCTTTACGAAAAGATTCCGGAGCATAGTTTTTTTAATTAATCAAGATTTTCCGTCGAAAAAATCCCTTTGAAAACCGCTATACAAACGGTTTTCTAGTCTCAGGATTCCTGATTCCTGATTACGGAATGCCAGGAATAGGCCTGCTGAAGGCGGGTGGTGCTAGAGAGGGTTGGGGAGGGAAGGGGGAGAGCATGCGCGTGCCGGTCGAGGGGGTGGTCAGACGTCAGGGGGGAAGTTGCAGATGCTTCGTCCACTCAACCCTACTTTACTGCAGGTAAAATCGGTGACAGCTAAACTTATTTACGATGCCTTGAGAGGAACGTATTTTATGAACGATATTCTGGATTTCCAGCCCGCGATGCTGTTTAGTTCCGATTGACTTAGCCAAATCTCGTACCTGTTGCACTGTACTCTGTGATCGTTAGGAGAAAGCTCAGAATAAAGCTATCTTATTTTGTGATATGGTTCGCTTGAATACATAACAGCCTCTATTACGAAACAGTTTTCGAAAAATCCCTAAGATCATTCAACATCAATCGCTTAGCTTCTTTGGTCAACTATTCTTGTCCAGTTTAACCTTTAATGGCCTGTAAAGGTAAAGAGATATGTGTTTAGTGCACAATCCATCCTCCACCGTCCGTCCGTCCGTCGTGGGTCAGCGGGCTGTATCGCATGAAACGTAATAGGTTGACAGCTGACATGTTCACAGAGTTCTGTAGTTATATTGCCGCAATAACAACAAAATATTGTAAAAAATAAAATAAAATAAAACTGAAAGGGGGGTGATTTTTTGTGTCAAATCTTGTACGATGGTACGTAACCCTTTGTGTTTTAACCGACTTCAAAAAAGGAGGAGGTTCTCAATTCGACTGTATTTTTTTTATGTTTGTTGCCTCAGAACTTTCGACTGAGTAAACCGATTTTGATATTCTTCGCTGGTGCTTTCCGCGTGGTCCCATTTCATTTTCTAGTTCTGACAATGGCATCCATGAGAAAATCATATAAGTCTTAAATTTGCATTACGTATGTGCGCGACAAATGGACGAATAACTAAATATCACGCCAACCGATTTCGATGATTCTTTTTTATTGGAAAGGACGTACAAATTATTTAGTGTACTTGAGATTCACTAAAAACAAAATAATAAACAAACATTTAAAAAAAACCGACATAACCGAAACAATTGCAATGATTATAGTTACAATTATTGTTATACTTGAGTCGGTGTCAGCCAAGGTAGCCTAGGTTCTCTTGACTGGCGCGGCGCGTGCCCACCGCGGCCCCACTCGCCTCTCGCCTCGTCAAGTCGCACGTGCGACACAAACACATCTCACCTATAACTATGTTTGTATCTACAAACCTGCCTTGGCTGACACTGACTCAAAAAATAACAATAATAATTGTAACTACAATATTTTCAATATTTTTTGTTCTTCTTAGCGCATATTAATTTGTTTTGGAATACTTTTTCTTTGAAGTCAAATTTTTGTTCCAGGCACCATCGAAGACCAGGAATCGTATATATCCGCGCTGCAGAAACTCACAATCGTCCGCCATAATTTGAAACTAATTAATGATTTCACGAGCATTTCGTTATTACAGTCGAACTGTTCCGAACTCTAATGATAATAAGTATAATTAATTATTCAAACTGGAACTTTGAGACGTACGAACGGCGCGGGGGCGCGGGCCGGAGGGGGCAACTTGGACGCCGGTCGGGGTAAGTTGGACCCCCGGTGGGGTAGGTTAAACCCTGGATGGGGGTAGGTCGGACCCCTGTAAGATTCTAATTTATAATGAGAAGGCGGGTGGGTAGGGACGAAGGATCGGAGATTTGAGCAGCATGGATCCTAAATTATCCTACTTTATGATGGTTTGAATCTTTACTTAGGTATCTAATGCTCAGAATAAATAATGTTCACTAGATTGATTGCAAAATTTCAAAGCGGTGTCAACATTTCGTATTTTCTACAGAAGAGAACCTACTACTAGTAGATTCAGTCAGATTTTTTTCTACTTCTCTCGCTTATACCCCAGTGAGCACCCATTAGATAATTAAGGATATTTTTTTTATGTAACTAGACAGTGGTTCCTAATACCAAACGAATTGTCAGGATATTAGACAAACATTCCACTTGCTTCCTTATATTACTCGGCTACATTGAACTGGCTGGAAAATACGGATCATTTTCATTGCCGTTTCGACCATCGTTTATTCAATGCGATGGTTCCGACCCGGGCGAGATTAACCCTACCACCCAGAGAGTAAGGAAAGGGAACTTGAGTTTTACTTGGAATCCGAACCACGGCCGGCTTCAACGGTTGAAAACCCAACCGCGCTCAGTGTCGCTTAACCAAGCTTATTGCTTGTATGCTTGCACTATCAAGCACTAATTTCTATAGCCAGATGAATTCTGGTGGATGTACCATGGTGACGAAATGCACTTATCGAACTCGGAAAGAGAAAGACAGTAGTGCATGTTGGAAATGAACACAAGCCTCTGGTATGCTAGGCCAGTCCCCGCGCCACTAGGCTACGAGCCGCTCAACTAATAAATATCATCCTATATAATACAACTCAATCCAATTGAGTAAAAATTAACATTTTATTAATTATCACTATTCAAGTGTAAAATATTTCTAAAACACCAGTTAGATTATATTGCTTGCTTAAAAAAAAAATTGTGAAACATATAAGGAGACTGCCGTCCTTTTTACATGGTAAAAATCGCCACGAACGCTTGGGCATCTTGCATTTAAAAAACAATAACGCGGGAAAGAAGCAAGGAGCAGTTTACGCGGGAAATCGCCAACCGTGCGACGCTACGATAATTCGTTGCAGGGCAATTTAAAAAGTTCGGTTATTTTATGAACAGACACGGCGTTTGCAATGCATTTTGATTTTTTCGAATTAAATCTGACGTCAGTGTCGCTTGCATTTCGTTGGGCTCCGTTCATTTCTCGGACAGAACGTAGAGCCTTCGCTCAACGTGGAGGAACATGGTGAAAATGCACAAATTCACAGTCGACATTTCAATAATAAGAACTAACCGATCGTCTAGATTCTTTATTTATAGGGTCGATAAACAATGGAACCAAGAGTACAATCTGAGATTCTTCAAACATGGTGTGAAGAAGCACCTGCCCGGCATGGGTTTCACAGCCTCCTGAAATTTCGATAGCCCATGGGCGTCTTTAGGTACCTCAAGAGATCCTGGCGTACGCCACGTGCCGCGCGTTACATAAAAGTAAAAAAAACACGTATCTCAAACCATTTGAGCAGCTTACGCCGATGAAGCGGACAAGCATCGGTTTTTTCTGATTGTGTTTATAAATATAAACATTTATAAGTGAAAATATATAAATATTAAAATTTAATATAGCTTATGTTCGACACGGATAATGTACCTTTCCATTAGTGAAAGCATTTTTAGAATTCATTCAGTAGTTCAAACACCTCGATTTTGTAAACCGACCAATGAAAGATATATAAATGCATTTGTGAATGAATGCATGTGAACGACATAAATGAATGCATGTTTCATTCCATCCCTAATCATGATAATTCGTGCGTTATAAGTAACTATCATTTGTGTTGAAACAAATTGTTTCTATAAAATTAAGTTATGTATGTATGCATATGGGTAGGCAATTTGCACTCGCAAAAATAAAATAGTAAAAATATAAAGTTCATCATTCCTCTCTAAGAGTGATTATTCAATAGTTTTACTGTTTAATCTTCGTTTTATTTTAAGCTTGTTTTTACTACATTTCTTACTGTAATGTTATAATACTGGATTAATCGGCATGACACTTAATTCCTTCAGTCCAATAGCTATCCATAATAACTTCATAACTTTATTATTAAAAAGCTCGATCAAAAATGATCCCCTTGGAAACGATCAACAAGAAAGTTAATCGAGTCGTGTTGATTCATGGGCACCAACAACCACCAAATGTCAAACGTGCTTGACAAACGTCGTGGAACGGCGCGTGGCTGGTGGCTGGCCGTCGGCTGGGAGCTGAGCGTCGGGGGCCAGCGGGGGCGGCGGGTGTCGGGGCGGCGGCCGCGGGGTGTGAGGGGGTGTTTAAGGAGCGAGGTGCGGGCGCCGGCTACGTAATTAGATTCCCAAAGTCCGAATACACTGCTCGTACTTGTCTTCATAATAATGTAGCGGGACCGAGACATTTTGGTACTTCACTGGATTGAAGTATGAATGGTCGATTACTTTACTATCCAGCCATTATTAGCGAAATGATCTTTAGTAATGTGTTTAGCTTTCAAGCTGCAGATGCATTAGGATGATTTTTTTTATATGACCCTGGCCAAACACACCGCTTTTCCGAAGGAATTAGTTGCCATGATAGGACCGCCCCTTTTTGAGGACGTCTACATTTGACTAGAAGAAAAAAACAGTTTTTTTTATAAACACTTCGATACATCTTTTTATCAAATGCAATGTTAACAACTCAGGCGGTGTATGTGTGGACTGTATACCCTACAATTAAGAAAGAGAAAGGCACTGTAGACTCACGAGTTCATTTGCGTTGAATGTGCAAATCATCTCTTGTTCCAATGAACCAAGTCAGTGAAGCAATTTTCTTAGGCTGAGATAAATAGTCGTCACCGAAACTAATGCTAACGCAAAGTAGTACTTTGTGACGTCACTTTGACACATTTTGTATGGACGAAATCTCAAAGTAGTTCAATTTGACGTCACAAAGTACTACTTTTTGTTAGTCTTAGTTTATGTTACGACTATTTATCTCAGCCATAATCTAAAAATACATGTTAGTATCGGATTCAACGTGTAGAGGAAAATGAATTGTATTTAAAAACGATACATGTATGTGTTTATCTTCACATCGAGGACTCGGAAAATAAACGCTATCTCTTTCAAACGCACACTCAGAAATATATTATCTAACATTATCAAAACGTCAGTTCTTTAACTTACCAACATTTGGGGAAGTTTTGGGCTTTACTTACATGTATTTAGTAAGATCTGTTAAGAACAAAAACAAAAGATTAAACGATTTTTTTCATAAAACATAAACTGAATTTATGACTCTTGAGAACGAATAATCGGTCTCACGGTTGAACTTCTGGGCCTACTTATTTTTGAATAATGTCGATCTCCATTTTGTCAATTTTACGGAGAATCAACAAGCCGCAAGCCCAATGCTACCTTATTTGATCGATTTCATATTTCGGGCGAAATCTTTGCAAACATTAAATCCCAGTATCAAGACTGTTTGCGCAACGTCCCTGAGCGCGGCTCGTAGGTACATCGGCTATCGGATATTTAGTTCGCTCCGGCCGCTGTATTTCGGGGTAGTTAGGTACTTAGCTCCAACTATAAATTAGGAAGGGTACACTTTCATTAATCACCGTCCTGCTGCCTTATTATTAATTAACCCGAATTATTAGTTATCGACCTCGGGAGGCGTCGCAGGGCGGGGGGGGGGGAGGGGCGCGGGGCCGCGGGCGCCTTACCTATGTCAATGCGTGTTACACAGCTAGCCACAATGGCGACTGCCTTAAGAGTTATTTGAGAATTACGAAATCGTTTATAAAGTTGACTGTAAATGAGTCGGAATAAATTTTCACAAAAGAATGAAACGACTGTTAGCGTATATACGTTATGCCATAACAGAGAAAACCACCATATTGAACTTTATTTCTTTATAGAAGATATAGAAGATATAAGAATAATAAGAAAACTTTCGTAACTGAAAAAGTATGGAAAAGTTTTATAAAATAGTACATTATTTAAAATAACGAAGAATATTTCATTCAAATAATGTTGATATTACAGGGCGTATTATTTTAGGGGCCAAAGTAATAATATGGAATATTCAATGCGAGATGTAGCCACACAGCCACAACAGATGTAGCTAATAATTTAGGAACTCGTTAAATTTTATTTATTATGTGTAATATTTTTACGAACTTATAGAAACGTTTAGATATTTTAAAATACAAATAATAATAAAAATATATCGATGGTTTAAATCCGGGGTATTAATTAATTAATATCTTAGTTAATTTTGTTATAAGCAGTAGCATAACTCTAAATGTCGAATATAAATGGTCTCGCTTAATGTACCCTCACGGAAGCCTTACGGCTAGCAGGCTCTATCAATATTCAGACAAGGGTTGCTTTATTATCATATCTCATTATGGAAGTTAGTGCTTGTACGAAGCTTCTACCTCCCCTTCTTAGGCGATGACCTCCTCTACAGAACGAACGATTATCGGTCCTACATTGCTTACAGCAGAGTTTATATTACTTTGGGGAGAAGTGATAACATTCAGGCGTACTGGGTACCCCATAGTTGTGGGCGGGTTTATATGTAGGATTATTTATAAGAGGGATGCAGAGGGAGGCTGCCTTACTGGATTGTGGTGGCGGAGGGTATAGAAAATTAAGGAGATTTTGAAATTTGAATCTTAGAATAGGTTATGTATTAATTGTTTCAGGTTCACGGCACGATTTGGTTGGCGCAAAAGTGTAATTCCATGTTCTAAATCAAACAATTCTTGAAAGAGAACATCGAGTTGGTATTTATAAATTACTGATTCTGGCTTTAAATTAACTAAAAAAACGTAATTTGCTTTCCATTTCGTGCGTCATGGGTTTCACCCCATGCACCAATGAATTTCTGTTTTTAACCGATTTCATTGATAACTGCATTTCTTCACGAAATATATTCTAGAGATTCCGGCAGAGTTATCCATCTAGTCGTGCATACATACATGGTGATGCAAACATATGTGGGCTGTGAAATGAGTCATGCTATCATAGTTTGACAAAACGACGGACACACATGCGTTATTATTATAATCGTAATCATAACAGCGGGGTGTTGCTACGTTATACCTTATGCTGATTAATTGCTTCGTTGCTCGTGAGCAGAATATCGTAAATTTTGAGATAAAAGAAAAAAATATATGGAATTGTGCGTGGCTGGCTAATGCCATATCTGAAGTTCATCATGATATAATCCCAACAGACCGCATTTTTATCATTTTATTATTCTTATTCTTTTATTTATTATTATTCTATTATTTTATAAATTTTATTATCTCTCTTTTGGAATTAATAATTTGTAATATTAGTTCAAATGTTTTTTCCACAAGGAATTCTATTTTCGTCAGGACCATCGGTTGATACATTTTGGATAAAATGTAAGGGATAAACAAAGTACAGAGTCTGCATAGGAATTTTACTAATTCCAAATTTCCCTCTAATTCTACCTACCCACGGTTTTCGGCCTCAAGACGAAAAAACTAAAAGAGAAAGACTCTCTTGTGGCGGGCGCGGTCGAAGTGCCTGCTAGCTACGATACTGAAGATATTTACGAGTGTTTTGGACAAGATTAGTTTTGTTGAGAGACTTTCATCGATGTGAAGAGTGAAGTGTTGTGCTACAAGTGTGGGCAAACCATAGTATTATTAAGGCGCCCAACAAACAAAGAAGAGGAAGGGTCGGCAGGACATCACGCCGCCCTATCACCTGAGCTAGCCGTGTGATATTAAGTGGATGTGCAAGGTACCCCAAACTTTTCGTGGTGGCCCAACCCGCTGAACTCCCCATACAAACGGGGAAAGAAGATCACGCCCATATTTTGCTCAAAAGAGCTCTATTTGATCGAACTAGATGTCTGATGACCGTTGGCATTGTAAAATTGTGTTTGGTTTCGAAGTTATAAGGTCCGAAAGTTCGATTTTTTCCCGCATTTTATATAATAACTTTGAAGGTGGTTTACTCAATGATGAAATAAGAACATCTTGAAAAGATTCGTCATAAGACATAGCTTGTTTCATGAACATTTATAATCAATTTAGTTTTGTTAGATTTTTGACTAAAGCGGTCGTGGTTTACTTTTAACTATAAGTCGTTTTGTAAAAAAAAATCGTAAATCTTACCAAAGCAAACACTATGCGCATTGTTTATTGTTTATTGTTTATTCATCATCCATAGACAGTACACTGCACTCGGATTTGTCATATTTTATCATTAGCCAGTTCGGGGAAATCCCAGCGAAGAAGAACTGGAAAGAAACTCCGCTGGTTTTTTTTTTTCAACGTCCACTTAGTCTAAATTTACAAAAGTATTTAGACTCACAGATAAACACGCTAAATTAATATGAATTGACGAGAATCAGCAATTCATGTCATATGCAACAGTTCATGACAAATATCAGTTTATTAGTAAAGACCATGCCCGCCATCTAGAATGTTGCCAATTGGAGCAAGCCAGTCCCCACAAACAGCACCCGTTCACGAGCATCACTCCAGGCACAGCCATCGCCTCTATCAACCATATTTTAGGGAAAGAGGAGACCCGAACCAAGCGTCGCCGCAAGTAGGGACCTTAAAGCGATGCACTACTCCAGTGGCAACATGAAAAAGTTGTGAAAACTCTGTACGATTTAGTTTTAATACGATTATTTCTGTCATGAACTACTACAGTGACCTGTAAACAAAGAGTCAAAATACAAAATACATTATTATTCTTACAGCTAAAAAAAAAACTATATAATATTACACTTTAAATGCTACCACCTACAGAAAATTAAGAGTACAATGGTTTGAGAGCAACCATATACGAATAAGATTCCTGAAAGAGATTCTGACCAACACCTACAGTTAAATAATGCTTCAATACAGTTCGGGTGTACAGAGCCCTCGTCATTATTGATACGAAATTGTATCAAATCAATATTATTTTGTTCAGTCAGCTCTATGTTTGTCAGCTCTGTGGACATGTTGCATCCTCCTCATAACGGAGCCTGTCTTCTTCGTTGAAACTGAGAAGATTCCAGAGCGCAATAGCACGATTTCGTTCCGCGCCCGCGAATGAGTTAGTCCCTCCGGAAAGGGCCACCTTAAGAAGGAATATGGGTAATATGTTGAGCTTAATATTACCGCTATGGTAGGAACGATGTCAACCTCTAGCGTGTACTTCAAAGCAAGTGACAATAGTCTTACACTTAAGTATAATTATCACTTTTATGGCTTTGCGTCTATTAGCCACGACTCGCGCGCCCTCTACGGCGCAGTGGCCGACTACTCCGTGACCTCATCCTAAGAGGAAAAACAATTGCGAAAATATAGCATGCTACTTAGTTCGTATTTACAGAATTTGCGAAATATTTGCTGGGACGGTGATGTCAACACAAATACTTTACTTTCTACAAAAAATAAAAAAGTTTATTTTGCTCACATGCAAAAATACAACACATTAAGAAATTAAGCACATAGTTAGCAATAGATATAAACAACAAAAGATATAAACAAAAAGAGATATGAAAGCACTTGGCCCATCATTACAAACATGCAATCTTAGCAATAAAAAAGCATCCGTTGTATTTTTATATGCAATAGGTTTGTACAATCAACGTGGTCCCTCCAACACTAGGATAACTACCCTGTGCTGATATTTTTTTCTAGGTGTTGGTCAGAATACTTTACAGAAATCTTATTTATTCTAGTTTGCTTATAATGTTGACTTGCTCTCATTATCGTTATCAACTTACCGTAATACATTAATAATATGTCATGAGAAATATTTTACCATAAATAACTAATTTTAACTATATTAAAACAGAGAACATTTGCTCAAAATTTTTTAGTGTATAAAATGGCCTCAGATTCACCCTTTATCTTGCTTACGATTATTTGACGAGGGTCTGGAGATGCCATACGGAAACTTTACATTCAACTCTAACAACGAGGCGCCGCCTATGGTCAGTCCTGTCAGCCTAGCTTGCGGTCATGGCCTGGCAGTGTCATGGCTCTGGAGCAACAATCGTCTACCAACACCGTCATGCAGAAATTCAGCGATGCATATGTATAGGTCAAGGTCAGGAAAAAGGCCTTAAGAGGTTAAGAGATATTAAGGTGTCCGATGACGCCCGTGGGATGTTGTACTTTCATAGGGCCTGCGAAAACGATTTTGGCCGGTCAGGTGCTCTTTCACACCTTGTTTGAAGGACCCCAGGTTGTACTTTGGGCGAAATAACTCGGCAGGGAGTCGATTCCGTTACGCACTGACTCTATTACATAAAGGATCTAGATGATCGGTGGGTTCTTATTTTTGGAATGTCGATCGATTATGCGTGCATTCTCCGACTGTTCCACGTAGTGCGATGGTAGAAAGGGGGAGAATTTATGTAATTCCAGGAAGAGAAAGAAATTATGTGTACCAAATGGCGCTCTATTGTCTCTGCCTACCCCTCCGGGTATGCGGCTTGATTCGTAAGCACATAACGACGGAATGTTCGTTTTTAGTCCTTGCCAAAAATCGTGATTTAAGCTAGCGGTTCACTCGTTATTAGGAGCACTAAATTGGGAATACAAAGCGAACTGAGAGATGCTGAAGAGAGTCAGATGTGTCTTCCTTGTTCCGTCGTCTTCAGCAACGATGCGGAACGCGACTGTATGTGCGACCTGACGCGCGTTTTACTAACGCACGATTCAAACGCACTTTAGAAACGGCACGGTTCAATTACTCGCCCCGACATGCACCACTTTCTTTCTCTTTCTGAGTTCGATAAGTGCATTTTGTCGCGGATGCGAGCTTCTCCATGGATCGGAATCCATGTAAAACTGTAGGCCCCTCCCCCTACTAGGTAAGCCAGCCCGGGTTGGTACCATCGCATTGGATGAAAAGATGGTCGAAGCAACAATTAAAAATTGTTCGTGCTTTCCATCCAGTTCAATGTAGCTGTGCTCATAAAGGGAAGGTCCTGGCATGTTACCTAATTCCTTCGGGAATGTGGTGTATTGGGCTAATTTCATAACAGTAGTTGTGTAAAAAAATAATAATTCGAAAGTCAAAGATCCCATATCACGCGAATTAAAATTTTCAAAAATGGAGATTAAAGGTATTTTAAAATACCGCGCGTTACAAACATAGACATTGCAAAAGATTGCTGCGAACGCAAACTTATCCGTTGTTGATGCGAGTTGCCATTAATGTGCGTTGTTCTTGCTTCTTATGTAAATTTAACGAGCTTGAATGAAGTATTGTGGCATTTGCTGTGCTAATTGGAGTGATGGTTGCCAAGTATCCCAGAAGCAATCACATGAACTGGACAGAAATGTGTATGCTTAGGTTCAAAAGATGGAAACATATGTTTAAAAAAAAAGTTTAAGAACTGCAACTATTGAAAAAACCGGCCAAGAGACGGATTCGCACACGAAGGGTTCCGTACCATCACGCAAAAAAAACACGTTTTTGTATAGGTTTAATTTTTAATTTTTATTATTTTTGAATGTTACCTATTTGTTGTTATAGCAGCAAAATAAATACACACTCTATAAAAATTTCAGTTGCCTACCTATTACGGTTCATGAGATACAGCCCTGTGACAGACGGACAGACGGATGGACGGATGGACGGACGGACAGCGGAGTCTCACTACCCTAAAAAGTAAGAAACAAGGTAGGTGCGGTTTGAAATGATAATTTTATTGGTTTTATCAAACAGCACCTACCTTGTTTCTTACCTTTTAGTAGCCGGGTTACAGTTTTTTTTTATATTTGCTCTTGTGGCGACATGCTTTGTAAGCATACCGCACACACACGTGTATAGGTATTTCCCCCCGCCTCTGTCCACGCGCGCTGCGACGCGCGCCTGCATTTATTCAGTGAATAGACGCCCTTCTACCAGTACGCACGCGTTTCACTCCGGCCTAGCGAGTCGTCATTATCATCCCGCTAAAGTGGTGACCCCAAATGTAGTAACACGTAAGCCTTCGGTCGCCTCCGCCGCAAGTCATTGCTGCTTGCGAGCGGAGGCACCCCAGCCGTTTGTCCCACTACCATGCTGAAGAAAACGAGGAAGTATCGCCTGTGCCGCCGCCTGCGATGACGTCAATCCGGGGGCGACACCACGGCTCTTCGCTCCGTCGCCAGGCTGATGTCTGCGCTTCAGCACTACCGGCGCCTGTGGTCCTATGTAGGTGAAAGAACACACCCAATAGGATTCACGGTGCATGCAGCACCCGGCTGTTTCCCGACGGGGCCGTCGCTGCCCCCCTGTCGCTGTTCCTGTCGTCGTGGCCGTAGCCGCCATCGAGACACGGTCGCCTGTCGTGGCTGTAGACGCCACCATGTCGCTGTTCCTGTCGTTGTGGCCGAAGCCGCCACCGAGACACGATTCCCCGTCGTGGCTGTAGACGCCACCATGTCGCTGTTCCTGTCGTCGTGGCCGTAGCCGCCACCGAGACACCGTTCCTGTCGTGGCCGTAGCCGCCACCGTGTCGCTGTTCCTGTCGTCGTGGCCGTAGCCGCCACTGAGACACCGTTCCTGTCGTCGTGGCCGTAGCAGCCACCGAGACACCGTTCTTGGCGTGGCCATAGCTGCCACGTGTCACTGTCCCCGTTGCGGACCTTGCCGACTTCATGTCGCCGTCCCTGTCGTGGCCGTACCTGCCACCGTGTCATCGTGCAGTGCAGTGAACCCATTTCTAATCTGTGCTCAAGGCAGATTGTAATGACGTGGTTCAGGTGTGAGACACGCTTGCAAGTTATTGTGATCACTTAGTTAGAATAAGAAACGTAACAATACTGTATATCCATAATCTCGTGAAACTTCAATGTGTAATGTGTAAAAGTTTCACGACTTGAAGTACCTTCTCAGTAATTGCACCATAGCAACGCAAAGTTGCATATTGCAAATATCATAGGTACCTATCAGCTCGACGTAAATTCGACAGCGTAGAATTTCAGCTGACAAACATGTTGTCAATACGTAGGTATGTCGATTGACCATCAGCATTTCTTCAACGTCGAATGGACGAAGAATTGTATTACAGACGCATTCGATGACCAGCAAATGTTTTTAGGTCATGCAGTTTTATGTACACTTGCAATCATTTATTTCGTTACACTTTAGAATTTTTTTTTATATTTTGTATTTGATATTGGTATTCCTTACTACACATTGAATAGTTACATATTCAATGTGTGAACGTGTTTAAACTCTAGTAATGTAATTTTAAATTGAGTTTTTTTTAAAGGGGGAATTATGTGGCGGCATGCTTTGTAAGCATACCGCACACACACGTGTATAGGTATTTCCCCCCGCCTCTGTCCACGCGCGCTGCGACGCGCGCCTGCATTTATTCAGTGAATAGACGCCCTTCTACCAGTACGCACGCGTTTCACTCCGGCCTAGCGAGCCGTCACCTCATCCCGCTAAACTCTTTTAACGAATTGATTGACATCTTATTCATAAAAATCGGAAGAATAGTTTAAGCGCTACGGTAGGACATACGTACATGCAAAAATACGTACATAGACTGCTAAAATCATAACCCTTCCTTTTGGCTTCGCCGTAGTCGGGTAAAAATGGATTGTTCGTGCTCAAGAAATGCGTTCGCCAAGTCAGTTTACACAAACACAAACCCTCCTATATTTCTGCGACTATATTCGCATGTGGCATGCACGTTGGCAGTTTTTAAAAATTGGCGACTGTGGGCTCATTGTTGGCGTGCTACATGTCACATCTTCTTTCTGTTTTGATCTGAGGTCGCCACTTAAAACTAATCGGAAAACGATCTCGTAACTTTTAGATGTTTTAATTATTCGTGGACAATATAAGGACTTAAACCGATTTCCCTCAGACAAACAATAAGTAGAAACATAAAACAAGTATTTCATTAAGTAGGTAAGCAAGTAGGCATCTCGGGACCACCGTGAAAAACGCCAATCTTTACGTTCAAAAAACCATGTAGAAGAAGCTATATCACCGTGTAACTAGCATTTATATATAAGTGCTTATGAGTATGTGCGGTATTGTTCATGTGTGTCAAATGATTGAATTCTTTAATACATATTGTATATACACAGCATGCTCCTTTAAATGCCCACACCGCTGCAAGGGGTTATTTTGTACATAAAAATAAGGAGCCAGCCAAAAGAAAATCCGAAATCTTAAAGAAAATCTCAGTTCTCATACATTTCACGTGACTTTTTTTTATTTCTGATTGTTTTAATGATTTGCTTCTTTTCTCCTGAATAACACCCTGCAATGGTGTGCGCATTAAAAAACGCATCCCTGCATACGTTCACACCGCTTCTTCGAAGGGGCAGGCAGAGATGGTACAGCATATAAAGGTATTTGTTCTATCGACATAGTATATGCACGATCTACTTTGTTTTAATAATTTTCACCGCACGCTAACAAGATATGTTTCCTTTGCAATAAAACGTTAATATGAATTATTTGAACATAATTGTTAGATTATACAAATTGGTAATAGCAACTTATTACAAAGACTACACACGTACATGAAAATTTATTTTTATTCATGGATTATGAATAGATATAAAAATTGATTACATTATTACAAATTATTTTTAGCCTTCACTTTCAGAACAGTTTCTTTATTTCTTCTATTAAATGTATATTACACACTCGGATTCGCCAAATCATGTGGTATCTCTCATTTATTCTGCAGAATTCCATAAAGAAGCTCTAAATATATTCCGCCACTCAATCTCGCCCGCGGTATTATACTTGTTTTCGCTTAGCGTTTTTTCTGACTTTTCTCTATTCGTCAGCTCCTAAGGTATAAATAACAAAAATAATATTATCACCTTCCTGATGAATTGAGCTGTCAAATGCAAAAATAATAATCCGATTGATATTTCGTCCAAATATTTCGACTTGCTGTGCTAATTTTCCGTGCCATAAACGATATAATACAAAGAGAGACCCTACACCTCTACAGAGTTGGAAAGTCTCTAAATTGTGGAATACCTTGAGGTCATCGACAAGATACACGGCACGATGCTTTATCGAGTCCAGAGAGCCCAGTAGGTACTTAGCTGAACCGTATCACAGACCTTCTGAACACAGGACCGTGTAGAGCAGCAGTTTTCGGCTATAATTTACGCTAATCTGAAATATTTTGAGTTTATTTTATTTTATCGCAGTGTGGGTTAATAGTAAACAACAATAGAAAAATCGAAATATCACAGTTTAAACTGTTATCTAGTTTACGACCGTAAAATTTTGATGAGTTGCTTATATTCTTTAAAAAATATATGTTTGAATAAGAATTTCGTCAGTCTTTAAAATGACCTATTTTGATTACAATATGATTATGAGTCAAGCTCAAAACTTTGTTCGCATCTTCAAGTTTGATTAACAGATATTTATAGAGATCAGACAAAAGAGCATCATATCGGCAGCGGCCCTACGCATGCGTGAGTTAGTGCGTGCCAGCCGCCTCTACGGCCGCTCTAATATATTATAAAGTTCATTATAAACAATTATTTATTGTTAGCGCATGTTTATTAATAAGGCGATATGCGTGAGGCTGCGCCGCTACCGACCGCCGCTGCCGCGCGCTCCGACGTAAATCTCTCAGCTCGCCGCGCCGCCGCCGCCGCAACCGAACCTCCAGCGACGCGGGCGAAGCCTGCCCTGTCGACACTGTTGGTCGACTCGATAATCGGAGCACCCGCCGCAGAGGTTCAGAGCCCATAGTCCCAGTTGTCAACCAGCGTTTACGCCAAACCGATCGACTGGCGTTTTCAAATGTATGAAGAAATTGAAGAGCGCAGTGGGTGTTAAGCGAACAAACATTTGCGAGTCTGTGTTTGATTTGACAGCTTACTCACCAGCGACACCAGCGACACGGCGAAATACGTTAACGTTGCCGTTTATGCCGATTGCGCGTTTTCATTCAAATCGGAAGCAAATTGACAGCGTGAAGAAGTAAAACCACAAAATATATAGTAAAAACTTGTATCGATTTCGACGTTTTTACGTAACTTTGAAGTTCCGTAAACGCCAATTTAGGTGAGAACTCGGGCTGACCACCCAGAGCACCCTATTGTGGTTGATCGACATTAGACTTTTGAAAACAAAACGTTTCTCAAACTCTTTTCTCTGCCGCATCGCCAGCATATGGAAACGTCTGCCGGCGGATGCCTTTTCTGAAACCTTTATGTAACCTTGGCGTCTTCAAACCTAATTCACACAATCAAGCTTGATGGCTCAGCAATAGTCCGCAAATCCGCTGTTTGGGTTAGCGTGGTTTCGTGAGGAGAGGTGAATTTAACTTTTATGAATACCTTGGTTTGGTTGAGACTGGTATTTCCTAAAAAAACTTACTTTTTTTTCACGGAATAGGACATGAAAGACCAATACGAAAACAAAAGCAAACCAAATCAAAGTTTTTAAGGGCAAATTAGGAACGGTGTGGGTGGATGATGGGGGAAGATGGGATAAACTGAAATTTAAATATACAGGGTGTTTGGAAATTCGGTACATTTCTGAGGGGTCATTCTAGAGCAAATTTGGCGCAAATAAATGGGTTTCTAAAATCAATCATGAGTTATTTAAGTTTTCAGTGTTTCTAAAAATGTTCTGTGTTATTACAAAACAGTGATGATTGTAAAATTACAACTACACCCTGGGCATTTTATTAGCGATTTTCTTATAGCTGATGAATAAGTGACTACTTGAAAAAAATAAATCCCTTCAAAATATCCTTAATCTCAGAAATTAAGAGTCATAAATGACAGTTTATGTAATTCCAAACATTCTGTATATGAACTAATATATGTCATGAACTGTTATGAAATGTTAACTGCCATTAAGTTTCATCAATTTCTATTTCTAAAACGAATTAATGTCTTTCAACTGTGTACAATATTGTTGACACAACGTGTATACCGTGCACAAACGCTGACTTTCTGACACATCACAGTCGCGTTGTGTTGCACATCGAGTATATTGCGTGCGGGTGTGTGTGTGCACACCTTCGTATATGTGTGTACACCTTCGTATTGTGTGTGTACACCTTCATATTGTAAATTGTGGACAATCAGAGCTGGGACGCAATGTTCTAGTGTTTTGCATTCCACTTACCTTTCGATGGGTATGACGTAGGGTATTATAAGTTAGGTTTAAATGTGCGATAAAGGTGAAATCAGCGATCGTCCTTGGGAGGGATAAATCTATAAATATGACTTATGTAGTACTACTTGTTTAAACATATGGTGGCAGCGAGCATGGACGAATGCGGAATATTGTTAGTATAAATAGTAAGACAAATTTATTTGTTTAAGAACGTAGGTAGTTCTAATAGGTATATTATTATTTCTTAATTGCAAAATATTTTCAGTTTAAATAGAAAGTAAATATTTAGAAACGTTGATAGTTTAAGAAGGTATTTCATTATTTTTGAAATTCGTTTATATGTAAATTTAGCGGCCTATGAATGGCTCGCAGGTCAGGGCGCAGGGCCTTGCTGCTCATGTTCGTACTTATTCTCTAGACTTCTCGGTCATGGGTTCAATGCCCGACCCGTTCATACACAACTTTTTTTCTTTTTCTGTGTTGGATACTTAAGGTCGTCCCGTAAGCATCAGACAATTTCGCCTCCCATACAAACGTATTTTACTAATAATTTGAAAGCCACTGAAATAATAATTTGAAAACCACTGTTCCAACTAACTTGATATTTAGTATCTAATATTAGGCTACAAATATCTTTGTCTGCATGTTTTTGTTTTTTCGGTAAATATATTCTGGGTCAAACCACAGAGAAAAAAGATGTTTATGAAGATTTTCTTTTGCTTTCATTTCATTCGGTTTGGATTTTTCAAAAAAACAAAAGCATGCAGACACAGATATTTGTTACCTGATATTAGATATTAAATACCAATTTAATTGGAATAGCGGTTTCCAAATGATTAGTAAACTACGTTTGCATGGGGAGCATAGCTAACGGGCCGTTCTTAAGTCGCGAATGCGAGCTGTTCCATCCATGTAAATCTGTAGGCACCCTTCCTCTATTAGAAGGTAGGGTTGAGTTCGTACGGGTTGTTATCATTATATGATAACATGAACATGATTGTATGTTAGCATTCGGTGACTAGTCGAAGTAGCAATGAAAAATTGTCCGTATTTTCCATCCATTTTGCTGCAGCTGTCCTCATAAAGGCACCGGCATGACTTCTTGGCACTCTTGGGGAATGCTGTGAAATGGGCTGATGTTATGACTATAAGGGCCTTATTCACTAAATTATGATTAGCTTAATCGCTATATGTTAAGGGCCTTTCTTAGCAGCTTGCAATTAATACCAGTACAAGATAATCAGCACTTCAGTAATAAAGGCCTTTAATAAAATAAATCAGCACTTGGTTACAACCAGGCTAAGTGTGTTATTAGCCATCCATGTCGCAGTATTGCGACAGTAGTTGCATTGTCATCATAACCAATTTTGTCAGTCAAATAGTAAAGCGGCCAAACTTTACCAGCTCCACGGCAAAGTTCGACATTTCCTTGGTCAATATTTAACACTTAATAAGGTGTGCTGTTGTCGGTTAAAAGTTAAGGAACGCTTTAACACGTCACATAATTCTGAAACGTGACAGTTCCAAGCATAATTCTTGCAATACTTTTCAGAAAAGTTAATGTAATTTTATGTTTCTGTTAGATATGTAAGTAGGATATAAAAGTGTGTGTGCGTGTAAATACTTACGTGGTATGTGTGCGCCGAGAGACGCGCTGGCCAGTGCAGGCAGTTCGCAAATAAATAACTAGCTTACGGACGTGTGTAGTTTGACTCTGCGAATAACCTTGTGGTTCCCGATCTAACATTGGCGACGATAGTGCAAAATGACGAGTATTATCGGGAGTATTGACACGTTCAATCACGAGGCACAGGAGTGGAACGTATACAAGGCACGTCTAGAAAGTTGGTTCACGGCGAACGATGTCAACGATACCAGCGACAAGAGCGGCGTGAAACGGAAGGCGGTCCTCATCAGTAACCTGTCGGAAGGTTCATACAAGCTCCTGCGGGATCTTGCAATTCCGAAGGATCTCGATGGAGTCGAGTACAAGCATCTTACTCAGTTATTCGACGGCCATTTTACTCCCAAACGTTGCGGACTCGTGGAACGGCAACAGTTTTACGGCGCCTCGCAGCGAGCGGAAGAAAGCATGCAGGAGTGGGCAGCGCGGGTGCGCAGTTTGGCGATGCATTGCGGTTTCGCCGCGCTCGAGGAAACGCTTCGGGACCGTTTCATCCTTGGGTTACAGCCGGGGCCGGAACGTGAGAAACTATTTCAGAAGAATCTGCAAGACCTAAACCTCAGTAAGGCGATCGACATTGCGGCGGGCGTGCGGTGCGCGCGCCAGGCGGCGGTAGCGGCGGCGCAGGCGCACGGCAGCGCGTCGGCGGTGCAGGCGGTGTCGGCGCGGGGGGGAGCGGGCGGCGGTGCCGGCGCAGACGGGAAGGGCTGTGTAAAGTGCACCGTGTGCGGGTACGGCAATCACGTGGCGGAGAAGTGTCGTTTCATCAATTACAAATGTAAAAAATGCCATAAAAAGGGGCATTTGCAAAAAGTGTGTAGGGCGAAAGTGCATGTTGTGAGTTCAAGTCATGCGGAGGAGGTCGGAGATGACGGTAAACAAATTTGTGTTATTCAATGTCGAGATGGAAAGCCTATGGTACAAAAACTGTCTGTGAAAAATGTAGAAATTTGTTTTCAGATAGATACTGGTTCTCATGTGTCTGTCATTCCCAAAGATATTTATTTTAAAAATTTTGAGCACATTCCACTATCTCGAAGTGATTATGTATTGTAGGACTACAATGGCCGTCAAATAGAATGTTTAGGTAAAATATCGGTGCCTGTCACGTACGAGGAAAGAACTAAGGCATTAGATATTCACGTAGTAGGCAAAAATCTTCAGTGTTTGCTAGGCAGGATTTTTTTTTGCGTATTTAATTTACAAATAAGTCCGATTAGTTATTGTGAGCCTTCAAACAGTAAGGAAAAAGAGATTGCAGACATTTTCGTTCGTTACCCCGACTTGTTTGCTGAAAAACTGGGCACATTCAATAAATATGAAGTTCATTTGTCTTTGAAACCGGAGTCGAAACCGATTTTCCTTAAAGCAAGAAGTGTTCCGTACGCTCTAAAAGATAAAATTGAAGTCGAGTTAGATAGACTCATTGCTGAAGGTGTTCTAGTGCCGGTCACTCACTCGGACTACGCATCGCCGATTGTACCCGTTTTAAAAGCGAATGGCAAAGTTAGGATATGTGGAGATTATTCAGTAACCGTGAATAAGCATTTAGACATTGATCGCTATCCGTTGCCTAAAATTGAGGACCTTTTTGCTGATTTACATGGTGGGCAAGAGTTTTCCAAATTAGATCTTTCAAGTGCGTATAATCAGTTAGTTCTAACTAAAGAGTCACAATTATTGACCTGTATAAATACACACAAAGGATTATTCAAGCATACTAGGTTGGTATTTGGACTATCGAGTTCCCCCGGCATATTCCAGCGAGTTATGGAAAATTTGTTGATAGGAATTGCTGGCGTAAAGATTTTCTTGGATGACATTTAGATTACTGGGCGTAACAGAAAAGAACACATAAAACGCATGGAATTGGTTTTTAATAGGTTGCAGGACGCGGGAATGACCTTACAAAAAGGTAAATGTGTTTTTCTTCAGGATTCAGTGGCTTATTTAGGGTACGTAATCGATAAAGATGGCTTGCACAAATCTCAGGAAAAAATAGAAGCCATTATGCAAGCGGAGAATCCGAAAAATCAGAAAGAATTAAAGTCATTCCTGGGCCTGGCCAATTACTACCGCGCGTTTGTTCCTAACGCATCATCGATCTTAAGTCCACTATATGTCTTGCTGCGTAAAGATATAAAATGGTGTTGGACAAAAGAACACGACCGCGCTATTTCAAAAATAAAAAACGAACTTGCTTCGGACCGGGTTTTAGCGCATTTTAACAGTGAGGCTAAAATAATTTTAACGGTAGACGCGGGGCCAGAGGGACTGGGAGCGGTGTTGTCGACTGTGGAAAAGGGGAAAGAAAAACCTCTTTCTTACGGTTCTCGCTCACTCACAAAAGCAGAGAGAAGGTACAGTCAGCTTCAGAAAGAAGCCACAGCTATTATATTTGGAGTGCGTAGGTATCATCAGTACTTATACGGGCGTAGTGAACCGTTTGTCTTGCGCACTGATCATAGGCCATTAACATCAATCTTTGGACCCCACAGGGGCATACCAGAAGTGTCTGCAAATCGATTACAGCGTTATGCACTATTCCTCTCAGCTTATAATTTTACAATAGAATATATTAAAGGAGAATCCAATGTCGCAGATTATTTGTCGAGGTCACTTCACATCGATGGTAATACGGAACCTGACGAGCCGGACGCGCGCGAGTGGGAGAACGAGCGAGCCGCATACATTAATTTTGTGAACGATGGGGATATGCCGATTTCACTCGATGACATACGATTTCAAACAGAAAATGACCAGGTATTAAAGGCGGTGACACAGCACGTTCGCGAAGGTTGGCCAAAAAGTGTTCGGGAAGTGAAATTAGAACCATATTTTAAATGTAGGCTCCAGTTGTCCCTCGAACAGGGATGTATTATGCGCGGTCATAAGTTAGTGGTGCCCTCAATTACCGATCACGTGTCCTCAAAGAACTACACAGAACTCATTTAGGAGTAGTCAAAGTAAAGGCCGAAGCGCGATCACGATTTTGGTGGCCGCATATCGACTCGCAAATAGAGGATATGATAAGTTCCTGCTCGGTATGTATTCAGTTGCGACCTGCGCCGCCGCGTGTGCCGCCAGCCTTATGGCAGTACCCACCGGAACCTTTCTATCGCGTTCATTGTGATTTCTTAGGTCCGTGCAACGGAAAAATGTTTTTATTGGTTGTCGATGCGTTTTCGAAATGGGTAGAGGTGTTCGAGATGAGGTCAGGGTACACTACGGCGGCGGTGATCGAAAAACTGAAGGAAGTAATGTCTAGGTTTGGAGTTTTTCATACGTGCGTGACAGACAACGGTACATCGTTTACATCTAATGAATTTCAACATTTTTGTAAATTAAATGGTATTTCGCACGTCACGACCGCAACGTATCACCCGGCGAGCAACGGACAGGCGGAGAGTTACGTCAAAATAGTGAAAAAGGGCATAAAAAGCGTGGCCGCAAGCCACTCGGCGAAAGAGTTTAACGTTCGATTAATGGAATACTTGTTTGAGTATAGGAACTCGCGACACACAACAACCGAGAGCTCTCCGGCTGCGCTGCTGTTCGGACGATCGCTGCGCTCGCGACTCGACGCGCTCAGGACAGAAAACGTATCGCAAGGCTCCCCGCCATACTCCGACCTCACCCGCGCGGCTGTAACAAAAAATCAGTGTTCACAGATGAAGTATAGCGGGAACCGAAAACAACGACAGTTTAAAGTAGAAGACCAAGTGTTAGTACGAGAAGGGAGACTAGGGACGTGGACACGGGGACATATAGGTACCATGTTAGGTAAAAATATGTATGAGGTATATTTAGATCGCGGAGGATGCGTAAAAAAGCATGCGGATCAATTGGCAATGGACAAAAGTTCGAAAGAAAATTGTCCGGGGACGTCCACTTCGCGGTCGCCCTCGCCGATATCTACAGAGGCCTTACCTCCGCCTCCACCGGCGCCACCTTCAGCGACTCCCCCGCCACCAGCAAGGCCCTCGCCCTCGCCCTCGCCCTCGCCGCCTGCGACACCACCAGCAGAGTCTTCATCCTCTACCAGAGAGCCAGAGTTGGTGATATCGGTCGACTCTCCAGTCATAAGGGCACATCGAGAAGAAGAGGGAGACGACGCTTTCCACGACGCGATGGCTGAGGAGGAACAAGTAGAAACGAGGGAAAGGGATAGGTCGGAAGAGAACCAGGCGAAGGCTATAGATAAACAGCTAAGTTCAGGATCAGCCAGGTCCAACTCATCGATGAGGGCAAGTCCAGGACCATCCACAGAAACGGAGGCACACGAGATTTAATAGGCATTTTTATAAGGCATTTTTATAATTGTTTTGTAAAATTTTAGTTTTAGTTTAGTTCACTATTTTTTGGAATTAAAGGTGGAGGGATGTTAGATATGTAAGTAGGATATAAAAGTGTGTGTGCGTGTAAATACTTACGTGGTATGTGTGCGCCGAGAGACGCGCTGGCCAGTGCAGGCAGTTCGCAAATAAATAACTAGCTTACGGACGTGTGTAGTTTGACTCTGCGAATAACCTTGTGGTTCCCGATCTAACAGTTTCCTATACTGCAACCCTGTCCTAGCGTGGGAGCGTGAGTTCACTCTCTCATAATCTTAACTAACTTCAAGAATAATTTAATGATATTATTAATTTGGCTGCCATACTTTCAAAACATTATGTACAGTGAATAGCAGAACAAAAACTAAAAATGAAATTTGTATTTTTTTACCAGATCTGAAAATAGTGATGCGGTTACATACAGAGTGCTCGCGAATTTCCGTAGGCCGCGAGCGCGAGCGTGTATAGGTGCAATAGTCAAGTGCCACGCATCCATTCGCTTTGTTCGATAAAAAATAAGCCAAAAAATGGTGCGTCACCCCTGGCCAGGACGAAAAACAACAGATAAAAATGGGCCGCTCTCGTAATTTAAATGCCGCGCCAGAGGCACGCAACCTGTCGCCGTTAATGAGCAATATTCTAGATATCGCCAATAAGCGATATAGGTATGAGGAAAGGCACCCGCCGGCAGACAATTCCATATCCTGGCGGTGCGGAAGAGATACGATGTCAACCACAAGGAGTGCTCTGATTCTCTGCGGAGGGTGCTTTGGGTATAGGTAGGATTAGGAGGAATAAGGGATGCAAGTTCCACAGAGCAACGTCCTTGGTCCAGAACAGACTGGGCGACCCCACAAACCAACTGTGGCTTAGGGTGACCAAGCCAGTCGTGAGTTGTAGGTCCCAAACAAGACGAAACGTCCAAGAACGCCAACAGGTACACAGGTCTACCTTCCCATATGTGGCTACATTATTCTATCAGCTGCCTAATCTGTGGTTTGTAGAGAAGTTTAGCTGTACCGGTGAAAATAAACTTCTCCAACGGTATGGAATTTCCAGTTGTGATTTTCCGGCCAAATGCAAAACGATAACATTGTAACGTTTAATATCCATTGCGAAAATTTACTATCGAATAATTTTTTTCCCGCTCTTTTCGCCCACTTAAAGATAATGAAACAAACTGACCTTTCACCAAAATTAGGCGCGCTGTCATTATTATTTTGAAAATAAAAGCACGACAAAAATGGGAACAATAACGTAAATGGCTGAAACTAGGTTCAAAGGATAAAGACCAACCCTATGAGGCTAAATGTGGTAGTCTGCCTGTTCCAAGTGGTTGCGTTACGTATATAAGGCGCCTTAAAAAATTTTTAAGGCGCATCAGAGGGTTAGTCTCTAATATGTGAACCCAAATTCAGCCATTTACCTTATCGTGACCAAAAATGTCGTGACTTCCCGGAATTATATGTCGCACGAGCAAAGCACGAAAGCTTCGGCGACAAGAAAAGGTTGCGCGCGGGGGCGCTGCGGAGGCTGCGTGCTCCTGCAGGGGCACCGCTCATAATTTATACAGCACAGTAGCGGCGGGCGCGGAGGGCGGTGGGGCCACTCCTGGCGGCGGCGGAGCGGGCGGGGGGCACGCGGGGGTCAGTGGCGGGGAGGCTAGTGCATTCGTCACCTTGTATGCATTTCCTGAAGGCGCTCTAAGCGGGCTCCGAAAACGCTTCTTTGAGGCGAGAGGTACAAAGCGTGACACCTTGTTTTTGGTGTTTCAAATCATTCAAAAGTTTTAATGCTGCTGGACATAGATGGCTAACGCCACAACCCCCGTCGCGATATAAGCCCAACGAAGCCTCCCGAAAGAGTTAGATGCCATGCCAAAACCCTCCCTTTATGTGCACGTGTATATTGAACTGGATGGAAAACACGGACAATATTTCATTGCCATTGCCGATGCCGAAGGTTAGCTCTTAGAGATTCTCTTTGGAAATAAGTTCGCCTCTTGCATCCTATGCACTCATAGTGGTAAACTATAGGTATATTTTTATGTACGGCTCGTAGCCTAGTGGCGCGGGGACTGGCCTAGCGTACCAGAGACCCGGGTTCAATACCAACTTGCACCACTGTCTTTCTCTTTCAGAGTTCGATAAGTGCATTTCGTCACGAATGCGAGCTGCTCCATGGTTCGGAATCCATGTAAAACTGTAGGTCCCCTTCCCCTACTAGGTGGTAGGGTTTAAGCCCGCCCGGGTTGGTAACATCGCATTGGATGAAAAGATGGTCGAAGCGGCAATGAAAAATTGTCCGTGTTTTCCATCCAGTTCAATGTAGCCGTGCTCATAAAGGGAAGGTCCTGGCATGTCACCTAATTCCTTCGGGAATGTGGTGTATTGGGCTAATATCATAACGGTAGTTGTGTGGTATTAGCCATCCATGTCAGGTCGCATAAAAAAAAAAAAAATTAACTTGATTTTATTTAAATTGACAGAATGCCATTACGTACTTTGTGAATTGTTTGCAAAGTAATCACACTGTTTATATCCGCTTGAAAGTAAAATAAATTAACGTTAAGAACTATTTTTTAAAACAAGCTTTTGATACGTCTTACATACGCTGCTGCTAGTGATATAAAATTACATTGTAATATTTGCAGGGAAATTCCATCCAACGTAAAATTTTCCATGTCTCATGTCAAGCCAGCATATCATCCTATGCTATCCAGTTTGTTAACTAAGACATTCCAAACCCCGAAAAGGTGTGATGAATCGAAGAAGTAATACAGTAGCCAGAATGAATATTAGCAACAACGGATCCAAAAATATAAAGATTCAAAATCTTATCCTGGAAAATTATTAAAAGTCAAATTCAACATTTGAGCAGGCTATTGAAAGGATGGCCTTTGGCTGGTATTAATCGCAATAATTTAATAAATTTTAATGGGTTCTTAACATACGTAGTTATCGGTAGATTATTTGAAGGCATAGCCTTATTGGAACAAAAACCAATAAAATAATCTCGTCCAGTAATGAAGTCCTAAATTTTTTGCACGTTTATGAGCCATAATTCAAAGTTTCTGTTCATCCATCTTGGTCGTGTTCGGTTGGTTAATATCCATCAATGAAGCTGGAAAACTCGTTATATACCACTTTTATGATGTTGTGGGGCACCGTGTCCCACTAACTTTTCGCAAAATTTCTTGTGCAAAGATTGCGCCGACTTTAATCTAGTGCGGGCACAAAAACGTTTGCACAAATCATAAAGACGTCTAAATCGAATTTTATTTATAGTGAAAATATTTATATAATTAGCTTAGGTGGCTTAAGTTTTTGGGTGAATTTCATTTTTTCTGTTCAGCCGAGCGGTGAATTCTAAATTTCCCAGAATCGAATCTAAAGATTGCCTGACAATTTCATCAAAATCGGGCACGACGCAGTTAATTCAAAATGGATTACCAGCTGTTTTGGGATCCTGAGGGAACATCCAAATATATAGAAAAGCAACTATTATTATATAAATATTTAGATAGATAGAACTCACTTTAATATTAAGCTCGGAGAGCCTCAAACTTTAATTTCAACATAATTTTCTTTTTTTTTATGCGACCTGACATGGATGGCTAATACCACACAACTACCGTTATGATATTAGCCCAATACACCACATTCCCGAAGGAATAAGGTGCCATGCCAGGACCTTCCCTTTATGAGCACGGTTACATTGAACTGGATGGAAAATACGGACAATTATTACATTGCATCTTTTCATCCAATGCGATGGTACCAACCCGGGCGGGCTTAAGCCCCACCACCTAGTAGGGGAAGGGGACCTACAGTTTTACATGGACAGTGGTGCATGTCGGAATTGAACCCAGGCCTCTGGTACGCTAGGCCAGTCCCCGCGCCACTAGGCTACGAGCCGCTCAAAAGTTGCGGCTCAGCCGTTATTTCTATGATATAACTGCAATTCACTTATTTTCGCTCTTTTCCGATATTACAATCGCCACACTTCCTAAACCCAAGGACGTTAAAAAGGAACGTTATCACAACTAAAGAGAAACGAAGAAGAAGTGGCATGCATGCTCCTCTATATGGCCAGATGACCATACAATTGTGTGGTAATCCGGCGCTGCATCGTATGTCACACAGTCAAAACATCGCCACCACACGCCAAAGTGGTTTAAAATAGCGTTCGTCGATTGAGTTCTCACCCTCACAAACCCTTCAATACGTCTGCGACTATGTTTGCATCTGGCATGTACGTTGGATTGCTCTCTGATTAAGTCCCATAGTAGACACGCTCGTTGCCATACTTCCTTCCTTTTTATCCACGGTTATCATTCATCGGAACTAAGCGCCATGCCAGGACCTTCCTCATATTGCCCGGGTTCATTCAATTGGATAACAGACTATCTTCATTGCCGCTTCCACCATTCTTCATTCCAACATCCATCCAAACCATCTAGAAGTAGAGAAACGACCTATAGTTTTGAGTAAAATCCAAATTACCAATGACGAATTCCTTTCCTACGACATGAAGGGGAATTAATGCAGTGGGAACTCTTGTATAATTCTCACACAGCGTTTATTCCCACTGAGTACCTCCGTGCCGTACCGATGATGCTGAATCAGTTATGTTTTTCACCGATACATGTGCTGGAACAGCGCACATATATGTAAGTATGTATACATACGTTGGTACGTCGCGCGATATGACTTCGCATTAGGGATTTTTTTCCACATTTTCATATTAACGACCTTCATTGGCGCGGTGATAAATAATGTCGTCCTTATTCAAATTTTTGTTTTTGTCCAGTGCCCCTCCCCGCCCGTTATAAATGAGCTTATTTCAAAGGTGCCCCCTCGCCCCCGCCGCCCCCCCCCCCCCTCCACCTATCCTGTAATGATGGCTCGTATATAAAAATCTGTATCAGCGCGAGGTGGAATTTATAATTATCGCGGGCGCGTATCATCCGGGCTGGCAGGCGCGATGAGTGGACATATTGCCAGGTATACTTATTTTTCTGGCGTTATATAGATTGCATTCTTTACTATATGCATTCGTATCAAACTTGACGAGGGCTTTTACCACCCGACATAAAAGTCTGACGATTAGAAGTGTCATTCTTACAATATATGATTCCTTGTCTAGGTATCAACTAATTTTTGTTAATGTTCTATACAAAATACAATGCAGAAACGGTGTCCATTTCTGTACTATTTTTACTTAATGTAAAACTTAAAGCAAATGGAATTATTTGTTTATTCATATATGCTGTTTTTCCCTATATCTAGAAATCATATTACTCTCAGATTTCTAATGTGGAAAATAGAGTTTATTATTATTTAAATAAATGATGGAATCGAAAAAATATTAACAATCAATTAATTATCAGTCTGGAGTTCTATTTGGACTTGCTGAGGCGTTTCACTACATATTGTTAAATTTGTATGCATGTGTATGGCGCAATTAATTGACTAGTCCTAGCGCCTTAAATTAACGACTGCTTTTACACCAGAGAATACTTACTACTACAGAAAGACTGTACATATTATTGTAAAAACAGCTTTGTCGGTTAAGTAAGTTCTATTTCTAATACATTTGCACTGAGGGTGGCTGATTATTTTGTTCTTGTTTTCTGCCTTAAATTATTCTATCAAAAAATTGTTTGGCAGTAGCATTTAGATCTAAGAATGTATTTAATTATCGTGGACGGAAAATTTGTAAAGTTTCTTCACGGATTCTTCTTTACTGAGTTGATCGAATCCGCGGATCAATCAATTTTTGACGTAACTTAGTGTAGTTTAAAAACCCAAAAAGTTTAAATTAATGAAATGAAATGAAATATATATTTATATGAGTAAAAACCACATATATTCGGTCTCAATAGCTTTCCTGCGAACGACTAATGTGGATATCGTTTCTCTACAAGGTTTATTTGCATGCACTACATAACTGGCGCCCATTACTGTCTTCTGCTGAGCTGACTTATTCTACAGCTGACTTCTTCTGCTCGAATGACCAATAAGAACAGTGTATGCTTTCGTCATGCTATTAGCTTACCACATTCCTAACTGAATTAGGTACCTTGCGAGCAACTTCCCTTTATGAGCACGGCTACACTGAACTGTCAGGAAAACACGGACAATTTTTCATTGCCGTTTCGAATACAGTTTCAAGCGATGCCCATACCCGTGCGGGCTTTAACCTACCACCTAGTAGGGAAAGGGAACCTACATATATGCAAGGGTTTCGAACCTTGAAACAGCTCGCATTAATCTACTAGTCAATTAATTATTCATCAAACTTTATCTTTTAGCGCACTATCGCAATAAGTAAGGTGTGGCACATATTATAAAAAAAAAGTAACATTAAGGTGGCTCTTCCCCGACGGGACTAACTCATTCGCGGGCACGCTACAAAACCGTACTATTGCGCTCTGGGACCTTCTTTATTTCGAAAAAAAAAGACAATGCTCCGTTTTGAGGATAATGCAACATGTCAACAAAGCAGACAATGCGCATAATGTTTGATTTGGTAAGATTTACGAAAATTTTAATTACAAAACGACTCGTAGCTAAAATACCGCGACCGCCTCAATAAAAAAATAAACAAAACCCCACAAAAAAATTTAAAAAAATCTTCACGAAATAAGCTAGGTCTGATGAGATTTTATTGTTTTAGCGTTGAGTAATCGACGTCCAAAGTAAACGTATAAAACGCGCGAAAAATTCGATCTTTCGGACCTTATAACTTAGAAACCAAACACTATTTTACAGTGCCAATGGTCATTAGACATCTAGTTTGATCAAATAAAGCTATTTTGAATATAATCATATAATTAAATTATGCAATATGCGCAATGATCTTCTTTCCACGTTTGTATGGTACATACAAACGTAGTTTATTAATCATTTGGAAACCGCTATTCCAATTAAATTGATATTTAATATCTAATATTAGGTAAGAAATATTTGTGTCTGCACGCTTTTGTTTTTTTGAAAAATCCATACCGAATGAAATGAAAACATAAAGAAAATCTTCATACGATTTTTTTTCGAAAAAACAAAGAAATGCAGACACAGATATTTGTAGCCTAATATTAGATACCAAATATCAAGTAAGTTGGAACAGTGGTTTTCAAATTATTAGTAAACTACGTTTGTATGGGAGGCGAAATTTTCTGATGCTTACGGGCCGACCTATGCGTTTTTACATTTTCTTAATTACTGCGAGCTACGACATTTTTAAACGTAAAGTAGAGTAAAGAAACTTGCTGAATTTCAAAAGAAATTAAGGCAGCCTCCTTTATAATACAGGTTGGCTTCGCTTATTGTACGCCGTACGCTTCTACGTGAGTGGTTGAAGAGCAGCCTCTGCAGTCTCATGCGCCGGACAATCAGGGCATATCCTGAGGCGTTCTACTAAACAATGTACATAACTCTGTTGCGCCTTCTACGTAGTTTTTAGGGTTCCGTGCCCAAAGGGTGCCAACGGAACCCTATTACTAAACCTCCGCTGTCCGTCCGTCCGTCTGTCACAGGACTGTATCTCATAAACCGTAATAGGTAGGCAGCTCAAAATTTCACACAGTATGTATATATTTTGCCGCTGTAACAACAAATAGATAAATTGAAAAATACTAAAAAAAATCAGTAGGTCCCCACACAAAAACCCAGATTTTTTACTAAATTGTTTTATGATGGTTTAACATCGTTAAAACGGAACCCTATTACTAAGCCTCCACTGTCCGTCCGTCACAGGGCTGTATCTCACCTACAATTATAGGTAGAGGCAGTTGAAATTTTCACAGAGTGTGTATTTATTTTGCCGCTATAACAACAAATAGGTAAAATAAAAACATTATAAAAATTAGAGAGGGGCCCATACAAAAAACGTTACTTTTTTGTGTTAAATCTTGTACGATTGTACGGAACCCTTCGTGTGCGAGTCCGACTCGCACCTGGCTGGTTTTTTTGTAATGTAACTGGACATGGATGGCTAATATCAAACTGACCGTGAGATATTAGCCTCACACCACATGGGAACTACGTGCACTGACAGGACCTTTCTTAAATTCTCGGCTACATTGAACTTGATGGAAAATACGGACAATTTTCATTGCCGCTTCTACCATCGTTCATTCAATGCGATGGTACGCACCCGAGCGGAAGTAAGCCTACCACCTAGTAAGTAAGTAAGTGGACCTATACTTTTACGTGGAATCCGAACCCCGGCCAGCGTCAATGGTTAAAAATGGTCACCCATTCAGAACCCGACCTAGCTCGCAATCGCAAGGCATCATCGCGCCACTGGGCTACCGAGGCTGACATAATATATGTTCATGCAAAAAAGTGTCAGTAAGTACACCTACAATGCAATTTTTTTTTCTCATCAAAATTCCAAGCTAAAATTCATATCATTCAAAATAAGCGTAAAATATGGCACAAATAAAACAACGGAAATAAGATAAGATATTGTTATTTTTAGCTCATTCAAATACGTACATAACTTAATATCCGAGGTAATATCGTATCTGTTTCGTGTGCACTAGATCATTGTCGTTTTGACCATCTTTTCATTCAATGTGATGGCACCAAGGGGACTTTTAAATGGATTTCCGAACCATGGAGCCGCTAGACGAAAAACCTAACCCAACTCTGAAAGAGAAAGAAAGGTAGCATGAACAGGGCGGACATATTAAGTTAAATGAAAAAAACTTTATTTACAAACCAATATGGTTTACAAAAAGGCGAAATTAATGCTATGAGGCATTCTCTAACATTCAAGGTTAGAGACTAAGAGGAGAGATGCGGTGTGGCAAACAATATAATTAATTCAAGAAAATATTAAGTATCTTAAAATATTTAGTAGAAAAAATTAATAAATTAGATATAAGCTTATAATATATTTTGTTAACAGAAAGATACATACAAATCTCTACTTACATAAAAGGGAACGTCTGTCCACATGCGAGGGGTAATCTCCGTAACGATGCCGTTTGTACAGATTTACAGATTCGATCGCGGGGCTTGCTTTAGGATACATGCCATCACGCTAAATAGCCTAAAGGCTGAGCAATATCAATGAAATTACTCTCAAACAAAATTAATACCATCCCGTGGCGCATGACGGCGCTCTTTGCCCGCTCTTCAAATATAGAAAGGATTAAAAATTTTCGCGACAAAAGTAAGAAGCCAGTTGGCGTAGCGCGTATAACCAACTGTTTCAAATATGTTTTGTTCGAGGGAGGGTTCAGGTTCGAATCCTGAAAACTCAATTTGTTTTTCTGTTTTTTTAATCTCGCATATAATTTTTATGTTTTTTTTAGTTTGGTATGTTTGGTAGTCAGTGCGAGAAATTTCGGTTCCTGAGTCTGTCATTTGATACGAAGTACGGCTGAGTTAATCAATGTTCAAACACGTCACTTTTAGCGAACCGCATGGAGTTCCTTCAATACTGTCCATACAAAGTGACGTGTTTAATCATACGCTGACGTTGATTGTGATGCCATCTGTCGGCACAGTTAACATGGATTAGATTTCCATCACTAAACAGAACCACTTTTGAATTTAGTTATTCAGAAGAGAGGGATGAGTTAAACGATGTTCAAACACGTCACTTTTAGTGAACCGCATAGAGTTCCATCCATATTGTCCATATAAAGTGACGTGTTTAAGTTGACGATGAATTTGATTGTTTGCCCTTTCGTGCACTCGACCCTATGAGTTATAATTCCAAATTACTTAATTACTTTTTCGATATTATTTAGCGAAGTGGCCAGTTCCAAAAACTTATAGTGCGCCCTATGTATTATAAAAGGGAATGTAAGAATATTTCTTATTTAATTAAGCCATATCGGCTCCACTCGTTATGATTTAAAAGTCGCAGATAAATGACATCGTTATTGACCAGCCTTTTCGACCAGCCCTTTGGGCTACTTTTTATCTAGGAAATAATTCAGCTCAACATCAGTCCAAAACGACTTGGACCCGAGCGGAGCCGGATACCACAGCTAGTATTTATATAAATAAAAATCTATTCATTAATAATCAATGCACAAAGAAAAAATGTGTCTGTTGAATCTGTAGGATCAGATTGACAAACAAACAAATACTGATAAAATTATGATCTATTTAATATATCTGAACACAGACCTCTGGCATGCGAGGCAAGTCCCTGCGCCACTAAGCTACGAGTCGACTCTACTTCAGGCCGAGCCAGAGAATGAATAGATCCAAGTACTACTGCACAGAGAGCGCTCGATAGCATAATCCGCTCGGCCGTCCATAATGTATGAAACTTAAAGAGTTGTCGCGGCTAAACTAGCCATTTCCATGCGGCGCAATTGAATGATCGCCAGTCGGCTCATTGTGGCTATGTATAGAGATCCTGCCTCATAATGTGCGCAATGGGTGCTCTAATGCGCGGAATAGGTCATGTGCAGCGCGATCTATGTCTGGCGAGGCAGCGATTCCAGCGGTCCGCTTTTGTGCCGCCCTGTATTTGATAGCGTTTCGTACCCGAAGGGTGCAAAATGAAACTCTATTACTAAGCCTCCGCTGTCCGTCCGTCTATCTGTCATAGGGCTGTATATTTTGAACCGTCATAGGTGGGCAGCTGAATTTTTCAGAGTGTGTACTTATGCCGCTATAACACAAATAGGTAAAATTTAAAACGTGATATTTTTGTGTGAAACCTTATACGGTGTTTTTTTTTGTGGCACTGGACATAAATGGCTACCACGCCTGATGCCATGGTGAGCTAAACATACCCAATAACTCATCAGCACTGGATGGATAGCACAGATAATTCTTTATGACTTCCACGACCTCTCGATTGAGAGGCAGAGCCCTCCGCCTTGAGCTCTGAGTCACTCTATCATAATTTAACTTTGAGTCAGAGGTTCTAACCTAAACATAAATATTTAAAAGTTTATCAAAATTGCTATTTAAAATGCATGCTTGAAAATAAAGTCTTCTTTTAAAAAGTTATAATACTTTTATGAAATTATATATTTGTATGTATAAAATCATTATTAACATACAATCATTCGAGTTATGTTAATTGTAGAATTGAAGACATTAAAACTGGTTTTTATTTTATTTCAAAGCATACATTTTTAACATTAAAGTCAGAGTAAAGCTTAATTTGGAAGCTATGGCTAAAAAACATCGAAGCTATGATTTTTGTTATTCAATTGGACATGAATGTATAATCCACCACCGTCTTATTAGTCTAACGGATACTATTTCCGTGGGAATAAGGTGTCATACCAGGATGTGCCACTTTATGATGGAAATTTTATATTATTGTGTGTTTTGGATTTGGGGCGGTGTGCTCTCGAGTGATTGTATTTATATAGAGGTGATCATAATAAAACATTGCGGTGATTTAGAAGGTTTTAATTTGGCAAAAACTTAAATAGTGTCTAAATTTAATTTTGTAAATATAATTTGTAATTGTATGATTTGTGTTGACATGACTTTTTTTTAATCGAGTGAAGTGATTTTACAGGAAACACCAAAAATCGATATCCCATTTCCGAATGAACAAGTAAATAACCACAAAACATAGCTTTATTTATTAAAAATATGGCAATTTACATGTCATGATCATCTCATTATTTATGAAGTTCATGTTAAGGTGAAGGAATTGTTAGGAAAAAAATTGTATCAGTCTAAAAAATTTAAAATTTTAATTTTTATCTATAACATAATATGAATTTTCAACTGACAGGGTATTTTTAAATTTAAGATTTTATTTAAGGTTATTTCACTTATGGTAAAACTAGCTGCGGTACCCGGCTCCGCTCGGGTTAGTGTCGGCTAAATTATCTCATGGATTAAAAGTAGCCTACATGATTGTCCAAAATAGGGTCAAACTGGTCCAGGACAATGTCGAAATAGCATGATTTAATGAGAAACATCCAATAATTCTTATTTAGAGCTTTGTTGACATTTGGCGGCTATTTAAAAAAAAACATTTGCCGCCATAACCTTTCTGCACTTTCACTGCTACATTGCTTACCTAGTAAGTAACGTGTAACGTAGGTAAGTTTTGCATGAACTCCAACCCACAGCCAGCCTCAACATCGAAAACAGTAACCCATCTCGAACCTGACTGCTCCCAGAGATCCTTGATTGATAAAATACGCACATAAATCGAGTTAGTGGTTCGCAAGTTATAAGAATTTAACACTCTCTACTCACCCTTCAGGTAATGAAGCATTATATTATGTAGTCTATAAGTTTTGAGTAGAATCAGGCTAGACGTAGATACAATCCGCATCTAAATCGAGTAATTGGTTCTCAAGGATTTTGCCAAGTAGTCCTAAAGTTGCGGGAAATACCAAGCCGTACCCGCCCCCCCCCTCCCCGCACCCGCCCCCGTCGGACCGCCCACCCCGCCCCCGGCTCCTCTCCCCCTAGTGTGAAGTATCGCTACCGGCATCGTTTTCGCAGCCCCGTGAAAGTTCTAAAGCCCATGGGCACATAAATTGTAGCCTATGTGTTATTCTGATGTATAAGCTATATTATTCTAAAGTTTCATTAAAATCCATTCAGTAGTTTTTACGTGAAAGAGTAACAAACATCCATCCATCCATCCATCCATCCATCCATCCATCCATCCATTATTACAAACTTTCCCCTTTATAATATTTATTAGATTAGATTGTTGACATGTTTTAAGTCAACATACTAAATTCACGAAATTTCGTTAATTTAGTATGCAAATATACGTGTAAAAGTAATAAAAACAATACTTAAAATTAAATCATAAACTAATGTGCGTGTGTAATTTAGATCAGAACTTGTGGTTCATTAACTTTTCACAGCCTGTCGATAGTTCGAAGTTACCAACTCAAAATTCAATTTCATTTTGGACTATTACCCGAACGCCGCCCGGTAAAATGCGCCATCGACCCGTGACCCACCGCGCTATCAGTTATTTTCGCTCAGACTTCTTGTTTTTCTCTTCTTGATCGCCTGCTAAGAGTCGTCCCGTGATTTTAAATAACAAATAACCCTTCGCAAGAATTGGCTTGTAAAATGCAAAAATCCGACTGGTACTTCCAGATAACAGCGCTATAAAAAAAATCTTGTTTAGATAACGAATTATGAAATCGATCTGCACAATTGTTCGATTCAGCCCAAGCATCAATGTCCGTTCATTGTCGCCGCTGGATCGCTGTAAATCGCCTTGTTAATTTCCAGCGCGGCAGCAGCAGCCGCCCGCCCGCCCTGAAGTGGCTGCCATTGTTTTGTTTCTTTCCCGCGGCCCCGGGCGGGGGCGGGGGTGGGGGTGCGCATGAACTTGTCTTCGCGCTGTTGTTTTAATTGCAGCCGTGCGATTGTGCTCGGCGAGTCGGACGTGTGATTAGGCGTGATTTATTTAAGTGTAGCTGGAAGAAATATTTGTACAAAAGTATGGCTATAATTGGCGGTGATGCATCAAGAAATGATAGTAGTTATTACTAATAAATACGAGTATGCTTAAAAACACAATCGTAAAAATGTAATAATAACTTTTATTGCTCGATAAAAATGTAAAAAAGGTGGAGCTTAATGCCTATAGTAATTTTCCACCAGCTTACCTTACAAAAGTTTACTTAAAAGTAAATTGAATAAGGTCATTTTATATTTATTAATATACACAAGTGCATGTTTGTAAAACCTTGGTTCCAAGTGGAAATCTTGGTATATGGTTAAATTATTTGGTTCAAATTTTTATGCTTATGATATATGTAATAGGAAGGAAATATTTAAAATATATATTTTTCAATATTCATATTTTAAACTGTATGTAGTTAGGTTTAATTTCCTTTTAATTTTTCAGTCAATTGTATAAATCGGAAATCTTAACAAATAAACGTGCAGTAACAACGCATTACATCATTATAAATTTATGTTAACCCAGAGAAGAACTCGCAAAATAACTTAATTGTGAGATTATCAATTTTCGGTCCATATATTACAGTGAGTTAGCTTCACTGACGAACGATGTGACGTTATGCAAGTAAATTAAAAGGTAAAAATGTGCCAAGACACAATGCGCTCATCTTATTACAGCCGCCGCCGCCGCCGCCGCTGCCGGGTCGAGGGTGCGGGGCGTGAGACGGACGGTGTGTAGCACCCTCGACCCGCGCTGGAGATGCTCGCGGCTCACTGCACACCCCCGCCCACCCCCGCCCGCCCACGACAGAGGGGACTCCTTTTTTGAACCAGTGACATCGTGTCTGTGTGGTTTAAGATATGGGCTATTGGTTGTGTCGGGATCATTTGCACGCTTGATTTAATTTTGCTAGGAAAACAAGAAATATATGGATGGTTTTTGGGATGGCCACGAATCCTATATATTTAGCTGGGCCTACTCCCCGCTCAACTCCCCATACAAACGGGAAAAAAAGATCACGCCCATATTTCTCATCAGAGATCCAAAATTTTGCTCAAATTAGCTTTATTTGATCGAACTAGATGCCTGATGACCGTTTAAATTGTACAATTGTGGTTGGTTTCTAAGTTACAAGGTCCGGAAGTTCGAATTTTTCGCGAGTTTTATACAATACCTTTGGAGGTGGAATACTCAACGATAAAATGTATAGATCTTAAAAATATTAGTCATCAGACATAGCGTGTTTCACGAAAATTTGTAATCAATTTAGATTTTGTTAAGAATTTTGACCACAACCGTCGTGGTTTACTTTTAGCTATAAGTCGTTTTGTAATTAAATAATTCGTAAATTTTACCAAATCATACACTATGCGCATTTTCAGCTTTGTGGTCATGTTGCAACCTCCTCATCACGGAGCCTGTCTTTTTCTTTGAAACAGAGAAGGTCCCAGAACGCAATAGCACGGTTTTGTAGTGTGTCCGCGAATGAATTAGTCCCGCCGGGAAGGGACACCTTAATTAAGGAAAACAACATTAATCTCCTTTTTATTTTTTAACATTTAAATAAGTCCAGTTAAGCAAAATCATTGAATTTTCTTAAGGTCATATTTAATTAATTCACTTTAAAATAAAGGAAAAAAAACCTTGATGTATTCATTACAATTGCTGCAACAATTTGTGAGCTATCTATGCAAAAATACATTAAAAGTACTCAAACACACGTACTAACAATCAAGCCAACTCAATTAAATGTTATCGTTTTCTCAATAGTTTTTCTTCCCTACATAATTAGTTATAATGATTACTGAAAGAAATATTTTTTTGTCATGCATGGAGGTTTGAAAGTAATATACATGAAATTCAAAGCATCTGAGCGTGCAATTTTACGAAAACCTTAAGTTTATAGACCCCGTGGTAGGGGTTGGAGAGCGGTCAATGGCGTCACTTCTTTCAAGTTTGGTTCCTATATTACACAAAGGGTGCATTTTACAATAATGAAAACATGTTTCACACGAAAGCTGCAAAGCATAACTGTTTTGTAAAATCTTAAAAAAATGCTAAATTTACTTCTGCAATTATTGTTTGCTTTGTTGTTGGATGAATTTATGTTTTTATTTCAGTTAAAATTAAGGTTTTATTTTAACATTGAGTGTTGACAATTAGTCGACCGCTGGGTAGCTTGAGTCTGTATATCGGTGCTCGGGAAGCAGTCATTCTTCCTTACTTGTTAGATGGTAGGGTTAATCCCGCCCGTGTAGTTCATTGCATTGAGTGAACGATGGTCGAAGCGTGTCACGTCGTGGCGTGCTCGGGGGTGGCGTAGCTCAGTGAAACGTATCAAAACATGGGGAACCAGAACTTTATTTGGAAAAAACTTATTTCCTAAAACAAAACTCTTTCAGATCAGCTTTTCTAGTCCCTTCCTAGAACACGGAACTGTCATTTTCAAACTATTCTATTTTATTTTTATGTGCATGGCCTGGCATGACAAAGCGGGAATGAAAGTCTTCATTTTCCATCCAATTCAATGTTTCCGTGCAGTATAAAGTCCTAAATGAGCCATCCATGTCCAGTCACAGGCAATAAATTGTAACAACGAAGGTACAAACTTTTCCAAATTTCTGACAACTTTCTGAGAGCCTAGTCCCAGGTGTCACCTAAATTGGCATTTACGGCAAACCAGATCGACTGGCGTTTCGGCACATTCGCGAGTCCAAGTTTGATTTGACAGCTTACTCACCGTCGTCGTTTCCGCCGACTCCGCGTTTTCATACAACTCGGATGTCCGAGTTTGACTTTGATAGCTTGAAGAAGTAAAACCACAGAATATCAAGCTAAAACTTGTATAGGGCTTAACGTTTTTCCGTAACTTCGAAGTTCCGTAAACGCCAATTTAAGTGACAACTGGGGCTAGGAGCTCCGGTTCCTAATGCAAATGAATCGTCGCCCATAACCAGATGGGACACGAAACAAAAGCTGCGTCACGGCCAGTCTGATTGCTCGATCCATCCTCGGCTGGAGTGCACACTTTACCCAATTGTACTAACGATCGTGCTAACATCTCGCCTAAACAGGAAAGGATTCGGCCTGACAGGGGGTCCCCCCCCCTCGCACCCCCCCCCTCATCCAGGCCCGCAACCCTTCCCCCGCGACCGCACGCCGTCTCTAGCTGCTGCTATGATCATTTATAATGCCAAAATGTTTTAATTAAGATGGTGTAAAATGTAATTTATATGCAAATTCGGTTTATGTTAATGTACGCCGTATCTCCGCCTGTGTACGTGTGTGCGTGGGGGCGGGGCGGGGCGGGGCGGGGCGGGGCGGAGCGGGGGTCGGGGGATGTTTGCTTATTATCTGTCTGCGGTGAATAAGGAGGCGTTCAGTTTCGCGTACAAACTATGACTATACCCCTTTGGGTCATTATGCCAATTCTTGTATACTTCATTTTATAAATTTACCAAAAACACCAAATAGGCTCTTTATCACAAAATTAATTTTAAAAAAATGTAAACATTTGGGGGTATTTTGCAAAAAAAATTATAAGCCTGTGCCGCCAGAACCTTCCTGCGCTGGTACTGCTACATAGAAAGAGTACAAAACCAACACCGGCGGGATTGACCCTATCACCTAGTAAGTAAGTAAGGAACGGGACCTAAAGTTTTACGTGAAATACGGACGACAGCCACATTCAACATCGAAAACGGTAATCCACCCGGAAACTGACTGCGCCCATAGATGGTATTCGTTGATAACACACGCATACAAATCGGGTGAGTGGTTCACAAGTTATCGCTCCACATAATTTTGTGAAATTTTCTGCAGGTCTTTTTAACACCTACAATTTTCAAATACTAAGTTTTAATTTTTCTCTAAACCTTCCTCCTTGAACGCTCCTTTATTTTTGGAATTTGACATGGATGGCTAATCTATACTATTATATAAAGAGGAAAGGTTTGATTGTTTGTGTATTTGAACCGATTAGGCTCCAAAACTACTGAACGGATTTGAAAAATTATTTCACCGTTGGAAAGCTACAGTCTATCCGACGGGCATGTTTGTTGTTGCTATGTTTTATCTTAAAAAAATTAGGGATCCTTACCAAAACTCCGATAACGTAACCCAAGGTGCAAAAAAATTACCAAGAATGTTCCTTACATCGCGTGCGCTGCGAAAACTATTCACGATAGAACAAAATGATGTAATACAATTTTATAGAACACATTATTATCTACAAAAAATGTCGCGACCGCATACATTTAACTATCATAGTTATGTAACAATAAGTGTGCATTTATTTCAAAATATAAATTTAAATACCGCCGCTAGAAAAGGCTCTTTATTTGTACCTAGATATTAATCCTTATCAAAATAAATAAATTATTATTTAAGACTCTTTCAATACTTTTATATTACTTTTTGAATTATTCGATTCAGACATTTCATTCGAAAGATATCATGAGTTTAAAAATTAGAAAAAACTCCGCTCGGCCAAATATGCGTTTTAGAGTTTGTAGCCGTCACTCAGAGGTACGGGAGGGGAGACAGTCGGCTCCCTACGCAGCAGCCGTGTGCGGAATTTAAGAAAATGTCGCTTGATAATATTTTGTCGCTTGATGATAATTAGTTTAGTAGGTAACTACGCATTCAAAAAGTTATTTTCAGAACTAGACCCATTTATATATGTTGTACATTTAGTTATTCTAATAAATAAGTGACTTAAATAGTTTTTATGATTTTCGATTAAATACTTTTTAGTTGTAGGTTATAGTAGTAGTTGTAGGTAGCTAAAAACAGTTAAACATGTTTGAAAAATGTTACGGCTTTTCACGCGGCCGGAAGATACATTCTCCAAAGAAATCTCAAAAGTATCATAATAACAGTTAAGCTAATTATTAAGTGAAAAATAAACAACATTAAATAGTGTTTACTCCCTGGTTTTAACTCAATAAATTATTTATTTAATGGCTTTTGTGTTGTAGTAATGACCTTTTTACAATAATTACTAATATGAAAAATACATAAAAGTAAAAAATCCAAAAAACAAAACAAATATATTCACAAAATTTGTTATTTTTATTTCAAATATTTCGAAGTAGGCATATGCTCTTTTTTTAGGAACTCTAGGTAAGAAGGGTTTATTTGTGTATCATTGTGTCAAAATAATATATATTTTTTAATTATATTATGCTCGTGCAAAGCCGGGACGGGCTGCTAGTATCATATAACTACCGTTATGATATTAGCCCAACGAATACACCATATTCCCGAACACTGTATCCAAAAATCCGTTGCGTAGCTTAGAAGAAGTAAGCGAAGAACCAAAGGCAGATAGCGATTACTTCGGTTTGTATGTCAGCCAAATCTAAGCGTTAGCGGAACAGAATTCTATTGAGCCTATCCTTTAACCCATGAAATGAAATATAGGGTAGTAAGTTTCATCGAATTTGATTGATCGGTTTAGGAGTTACGAAGGAACATAGATGGAAGATAGAGGTGAGGAAAATTTTTTCACCTCCATGCCATACTTACAGAAAAGATTCAAAAAACGGTCAATCTGGTTTTATACATAAAGTCTACAAACGAAGTATCTTATCATACAAAACAACTTACTCCATAAAAACTCCTTACAGATTTATTATTAGTATAGATTACTGCAGCTCTTATAAATCAGAGCTTTTGTTTGTTTGTAAGTCGAATTCAGATATAAAGCGGTGATATTCCAAGAAATCGCGATATCGGTAACGGGGATTATAAATCTGCCATTTCATCTTAAACTAGGACAAGTCAAATACATTCCAACTTTTGTTACAGCAAATAAAGCTGAATGCACATAGAATCGCCGTAGTGACTCATATGCCACTACATTATTTATTATTATAGAGAAGACATATTTAATTAAATGACTTGTTTAGTCCAATACTTACGATATGATTAAATAAGAAATGTACATACGGTGGCACTTTAAAATGCTATCTCTCCATTGCTCAAAAAGTTTCACATTCAAAAATACAAATAAGAACAGTTCAAGGTCAAACTAAAATCTAGAATTCATCATTTTATTCGCAGCGGTTCCTGAGGCAGATGTGCATCACCAAAGCAAGGTATTGTTCAGCAATTTTCGGATATGATCCGCGGATCTATCAGTTTGTGACGTAACTTAGTGTAGTTTGACTACCAAAAGTGAAAATAAATGAATTTCATTTAATTTATGGTAGGAAGAAAGGGGCAGACAACCAACAAAAGTGACAGGGTCGTCTCGCAACATGTCACCGTCTCCGCTGGGAAACTTTGATACTAGACGAAAAAAAAACTTTTAAAATATACTAATTGAAAAAGAGGTAAAGTATAAAAAAACCGGCCAAATATAATGTTTTTTGTATATGGGAGCCCCCTTTAATTATTATTTTTAATTTTACCTATTTGTTGTTATAGCGGCAAAATAAATACACACGCTGTGAAATTTTGAGCAGCCTACCTATTACGGTTTATAAGATGCAGCCCTGTGACGGACGGACGGACGGACCGACAGCGGAGGTTTAGTAATAGGGTTCCGTTGACACACTTTGGATAGAGAACCCTAAAATGCACTTTTATCATTGCACTGGCGAAGTCGCGGTGTGAAGAGACTACTCCATGGCAACATGGTAGCCAGTACAGCCACACTTCCAATGACATTTAGCCGGAAACAAATGACTTATCCGAAACAAATAGCTGTACTTTCATTGTTCCTTGAGAGGTAATGCCGCTCGCGACACTTTCCGCCCGCGCCCGCCGCCCTCCCCTCTCCGGGTTCCGGAACAATCTCGGGGAGGTTAAGAAGTGAGTGGCGCCCGCTCGAAAGAGCAGGGCGGAGGTCGGCAGAGGGACGGGATACGTACTGTATGTCTACTTATAACATCGCGGAAGGACGGGCGAGATCTAAATCGCTTGCATGGTGGCGGCGCAGCCACTTTACATACATACTTGAGCCATGGAGTAATTTCGATTACGAATTCGGTCACTATACTGATGTTCTCAAGTTTCGACGACAAGCAAGAACTTCATAGGACTATATTAAGTGCAACGAATACTCTACGTTGCGCGTTCCGACTTCGTAAGTGAACTAATTAAAAACAGTTCTTTTCCACTTCCTGGTGCCTACGCTGCCGCCATACGAATGAGTTTCGATCGCTCCTCCCGTCCTTCTTTGCTCGTTGACTATTAACAGAGGCGTTACCCTGTCGATTCCCCATGATACGGGCTATAACTGTTTCCATGATTTTAATGTTTTATTGAGTTTTTGAAATTGTGGATTCCAAAACAGATTGTAGAAATGTATGTCTGTATGTTTAAATGTATTCAATATGCCTTTCAATTTGAAAAATATTGGCTAATTAAACATTGGAAAAAAGTTGTCCTTTACGTTTAGGAGTGGGGAAACTTTAGGATCTGGAAGACGAATTCGATATTTGTTTGGCAGTTGCCGTGCAAAATTGTGCCTTGGCCAATGAACAAAGAATGCCTTTCTTGAAAAAATCAAATCTTAGATTTCCTCTGATTTCACGACAGTCTAAAGCCGCAGATACACATGCCAGACGATCGCGCACATTGTGTCACACATTGTGGCACAGGTAGCCAGCGTGCGAGCTAAACGATTTTCGTGTGCCAGTGTCACGCGGTGTGCAGTGAGAGGAGTAGTGGGAGACGCGTGTATTAAGTCCTGTATATTCATACGAAACTTATTTGCATTTTTTTTTCAATGAAATGTTTTCACCTTACAAATTTAAGTAAATATGCCAACTGTTAGTGATTTATTAACGGCCAAGGAGTGCAGTTGAGTGTTCCATTAGCTCAACCGGTCTTGCTACAGAAGCGGATTCAGAGTGTAATCCATATATCGTAGTGAGCCCGTCTCGTCGAGGCCGGAAGGGTTGACACTCATTTAAGAAGCATATAATTTAGTTTATTAAGTTCAATTTAATCCCCGCCGCTCTTTTAACCTTTTCAATGTACGCAGGAACTTATTTTTTTATTTCTACAAAATAAAAACAATATGGTGGGGTTTTCAATCATTGAACTAGCCGTTTGGATCAGCGAGCATGAAGAAACGGGAGTAGCAACCGAAAATCGTTGTGGGGTCGGCGTAGACATCTAACATACGATACCGGCAGCGTTAACGAGTGAGTTTATTTACGAATTCGCTCTACTGATTTTCTTGAATTCCCACGTGACGTAAGAACACGTAAGGCTACGTAAGGATACGTAAAGACTTCACAAGACGCTATTTAGTGCAACAAACATTCGATGTTGAGTGTCCCGAATTCGTAAGCGTTATAACTCGAAGCGGCAATGATAATGGTCCGTGTTTTCCATCCAGTTCAATATTGCCGAGCAATATAAGGAAGGTCATTTTTTTTTTTTTTTTTTATGTGACTGGACATGGATGGCTAATACCACAAGTTCTGTCATGGTATTGCCCAACACACCACATGGGAACTAGGTGCCATGCCAGGACCTTCCTTATATTGCACGGCTACATTGAACTGGATGGAAAACACGGACAATTTTCATTGCCGCTTCGACCATCGTTCATCCAATGCGATGGTACCAACCCGGGCGGGATAAACCCTACCACCTAGTAAGTGAGGAAGGGGACCTACAGCTTAACGTGGAATCCGAACCACGGCCAGCCTCTCTCAACGGTCGAATGGTCACCCATCCAAGACCAGACCGGACCCAGCGTTGCTTAACTTCGGAGAGCGATCGCCGAAGTGTCGCGCTACCGGGCCACTGAGGCTGACATGGTCCTGTCATGGAACCTAGTTCCCAAGTGGTATATTAGGCTAATCTGTAACGGTCTGTAACAGTATTAGCCATCCATGTCCAGTTACATAAAAAAAATTATAACCGAGCTACTTTGACGATTGTTTTAAACCGAAAAATAAAACAACGTGAGAGTTTTATTCGACAATACATTGGCAAACAATATTAGCACTTTTACGTTTCTTTGTATATTTTTAAGGAGCTCTGTAGCAATATTTACGCAGGCACACAATTGGGCACGAAACGGCACGTAAAGTGCCAAAGGAACGCTCGTCGCGACCCTCTTTACATAACATTCATCAATAATAATTTCATTAAAATGTAGATCTAGTTAAAAGCATTTTTTCTGATTAATTTTCAGTCGCTTTCGTTCTCTCCTTTTTTTAATTGAATATCAGGCCACTTTGATGGAGTTCGCTGCAAAAGGGGTGACGAGAGTCGAGTTAAAAAAACTCCTCCTCATTTGAATAAAATAACAGCACTCCGTTCATTTACGAGATATTTCAAATTATATCTCAACTCTTTTTGTTTTATTTATTCTATTATTTTTTTCATCAGCGCGCCTTCTAATTGAGTTAGGGGCCCAAATCGAAAATGTCGATAGCGCGATTGTACTTTCATTTTTTTCCTGTAATTCTATTAGGAGTGAAAGGCGCCGATTTTAAATGAAAAGCACGTAGGTACGTGCCGGCGTAATGTATATTAATGTAAGAAGATTTTATTGCGAATAAATAAATGCTATGGTTCTAAGGAATAGACTTTGTCCTCATTATTAGGAGTATTGGCATAAATAAACATGTTAATTGGCATTGTTGCTGGAATTCTCATATGAATTTAATAATAACTTTATGATAATAATCTCTATTGAATGTACATGCAAAGACACTTGAATTAATAACTTTCTCTAACGATGAAAATGTCGGATTGATCGCTTAAATATTCAGTAGCCGCCGATTTTATTTAAATATCAGAATGAGATAATTAAAATTTGAATACGAGATTAAGTTGAAAAATTTCAATATTTTTCGTTTTCGCTCACGGTTCGATGAAAGAATATGTGGATACGGTATTTCCATGAACGGCTCATCCTGAAAACAGCTCTGAACAATGTTAACAAATTTGTTAATTTCTAATATAATATAATATAACCTGAGGTTCCTCCAACCGAACCTTTTTGTTTTATTTTTGCAACGTATAATTTTATGAACTACTCGAGATTTTTGTAAAATGTATTATAACCTATTGTTTTTGTTTAGTTAATTATGTATATACGTGTGTTTTTGGAAAAAATAAATTGAATTTGAATTTGAATTCATGGACCCATTGGGAAATTTCATAAATATGATAAACCCTTTCCGAATTAAACTGTAGATAATGAAAACAAGGCATATAAAAAAACAACGTTTATTTATTACCAAAGGAATAGTAAAGACATTTTAAGATCGAGATTTTAGATGCTCATTGCATTTAACACCTAAGGACACCAAGGACCACAGGTTAAAAAACTGCCCAACCTAAACGTATGTTATGTTAACTAAGACGTTATAGTATCGAAGTATTAAATTCAGAATAATTCGATAAAGATAAGATTATAGAAAGATAAATGAGGATTACGTCTTCCTACACTTGAAGTAAGAAACCGCTAATACATAGCCTGGTCGCACGAGCAGTGAGTGAACGAATCAATCGCTTACGTATGTCCTTATTTTCGCTCGCCCCGTGATCCCACCGCCGCCACCCCACGGCGAGACCTCATGAAAATAAACGAGTGAGGAAATGTTTAATGCGGAGGAAATCGTCGAATGCATTTAACGAAGGCACGTTCGTCGTAGGGCGGGCGGCGCGGGGCGGAGGGCACGGAGGGCGGGCGGGCGGCGGCGGCGGAGCTTTCATTGTGTTTGTCTACGCGGATTCCGGGTTTCCCCTCGTTTAGTGGTCCTTTCGCTTCACACGGATCTTTGTTTGAATTCTTTGCCTCAGTAATAAAGATACAAACATGTCTGTGTAATCAGATACCTTTGTTAACATAAACGTAAGTATTAGATGATGGAGCGCCATGAACAGCGTAATTTTTGAGCAGTTTGTAGGTCAGGGGCGCGTGGAATTGCCGTTCAAGGCAATTTTTTTTTTTTTTTATGTGACTGGACATGGATGGCTAATACCACAAGTTCTGTCATGGTATTAGCCCAACACACCACATGGGAACTAGGTGCCATGCCAAGACCTTCCTTATATTGCACGGCTACATTGAACTGGATGGAAAACACGGACAATTTTCATTGCCGCTTCGACCATCGTTCATCCAATGCGATGGTACCAACCCGGGCGGGATAAACCCTACCACCTAGTAAGTAAGGAAGGGGACCTACAGCTTAACGTGGAATCCGAACCACGGCCAGCCTCTCTCAACGGTCGAATGGTCACCCATCCAAGACCAGACCGGACCCAGCGTTGCTTAACTTCGGAGAGCGATCGCCGAAGTGTCGCGCCACTGGGCCACTGAGGCTGATGGTTATGGGTTTAAATCCCGGACCCGTTAATGCTACACTTTCTTACTTTTTCTGATTAATTTCGTACGAATGCGGCTGTCCCATGGTTCGGAATCCATGTTAAACTGTAGATCCTGTAGGTTTTTTTGAACAGCTCTAGCCCCTAGCTAGAGGACTTGCTTTTCATCCGCGAGCTCTGGGTTCAAATCCTCGCCCCGTTCATGCACCACTTTCTTTCCCTTCCTGAGTTGGATAAGTGCATTTCGTTACGAATACGACCTGTTCCATTGTTCGGACCAGATGTAAAACTGTAGGTCCCCTTGCCCTACTAAACCGGGCGGACTTAACCCTACCAGGGTTAAGCCCGCCCGGTTTGTACCACCGCATTGGCTGAAACTATGGTTGAAGCGGGAATGAAAAATGTTCCGTGTTTTCCACAATCCAGTTCAATGTAGCCGTGCTCACACAGGAAAGGTCCTGGCATGGAACCTAATTCCTTCGGGGATGTGGTTTATTAGGCTAATATAATAACGGCAGTTGTGTGATATTAGCCGTCCATGTCAGGTTTCATAAAAAAAAGGTGCTTTTATTAGACGGTAGCGTTAACCCCGCCCGGGTTGATACTATCTCATTGGATGAAATGATTGAAACGGCAACAAAAAGTTTTCCAGTTCAATGTAGTTCATGCTCTTAAAGGCAAGGTACTGACATGGCACCTAATTCCTTATATTGTCTTCAATTACTGGTGCTGGGAACGTTTCTTGCCTTTTACGAAGCACGCGACCTTGCAGAGAAACCTTTGTTAAATTTGTCACCACTGTATAGCTAAATACTATTGTAACATTTTCAGCCGGCGAACAAATTCATTATTTTAAATTTGAATTGTTTATTTGTAATGAGAACTTTTTTCTGATATTTTCGATATTTTATTAATGTTTTTGTCAAATGAACTAAACATTTATTATACAAACATGTGTTTTTAAATCAGCAAAACAAATATCAGCAATACAAATTAAACGATTGTATTAAAATCAAACGACAAAACTTAGGACAGAATTGAGCAAAAAGGGCATAATATAGTGATTTGGCTCACGGCGACTTGAGGAGCGGGAAAGAGTTCAGCGGGTATTATGTGAAATAACCAAACAACATAGATTTTCGGTGAGAGGCAGACCATCCAAAGGCTACAGTTAACTTTATCAAGCTTTGGAGTACGTGGTATTAGTTTGTCAACTCAACTCACATATTCAAAGCTATTTCAAAACTCCTAACGTATTATTATTTTACGTTTACGGATAAAAATTGTTTAGCTTACTTATTTAGCTCGACGTTTCGTCCGCCACGATGTGGAAATAATTTGGATTCGCGACGTGACCTGGAGGACCTCTGACGCTTCGTGTCAAATTACAAGGCATCCGAACTTTAACAGAGACGATAGTGTGAAGCTGTCAGCGTCTTGGTCTCCGTTACTGGCGAAATATGGCAACACAAGAGTTCAGCTGCCAACACAGATGCAAAGTAACGCAGTTTGCACGGATTACTTCATTGCCGAACGGAATTCTTCGTCACTACCCTCATCTGTGGCTACCCACACTTACAATCTGCGCAGCTGACGAAGCGTCAGAGGTCCTTCAGGTCGCGTCACGAATCCTGATGATGTCCACAGCGTGGTGGTCGAGCTAAATAAATAAGCTGAACACTGTTTATCCGTAAACGTGGAATAATATGTCTTTACGTACTTTTTCCATCGGTAGCTATATTAAGTTTGAAATACTTTTTTTTATTTTCCTGCTAAATATTTTAACCTCTACAAAGTAAGGGGTCAACTTTTGGTTGTTTGTTGTTTCGATGTTTGAATGATTTTTTTTTTATCGTACACAGAGAACTTACACTCCGTATCGGCAAAACTTGGACAGAGAGAAAGGCAGGTCACCATGGTAAATGAACTCGACGGGTGAGCAGGCAAATTAGCCATAACCCATGCTATCACTCAAACGATGACATTTACCATTAATACAATTCACTCCTCACCCTATACACCTTAGCAAGTACATTCGTGAATCGACAGACATCCACCTGCCAGCTAGAGTAGAACTTACAATCGCGTTAGGCTGACTCCATCGGGTCGTGCGGACGCGGGAGCCATAAACTGCACGGACTGCCGTAACTACGCCGGAGGCGGCGTGATGGTACGAGAGTCGCCTAATGCGCTCTGAAGTTCCTGCTCGAGGTAAAACGGGGAGACTACTAGAAATAGGATTTACTGTGTGTTATATGCCGAAAAGAGGTACAGCAAAATAATACATTAGATAAAACCGGCCAAGTGCGAGTCGCACTCGAACTCGAAGGCTTCCGTATCATCGTACAAGATTTAACACAATAAATCACTTGTTTCGTATGGGGACCTCCTTTAATTTTTAAATTTAACCTATTTCTTGTTATAGCGGCACAATAAATACATACTCTGTAAAAAAATCAGCTACCTAACTATTACGGTTCGTGAGATACAGCCCTGTCACAGACGGACGGGCGGACAGCGGAGGCTTAGTAATAGGGTTCCGTTGGCACCCTTTGGGTACGGAACCCTAAAAAAAGGGGTAGGTATTCAACAAAGATGTGTTACGTAAATAACAACCCTGATTTTGATAATAATAAACTTTACTTCCTAATGAGCGCAGGGGCTTCCTTCTCGTGTCATGAGTTCAATACCCACCCCGTTCATGCACCACTTTTTTTCTATTTATGAATTGGATAAGTACATTTTGTCATGACTCCGAACTGTTCCATGGTTCTGAATCCATATAATAAGAGGCTAATATCATCAATGGCGGTGGTATTAGACATATATGTCTAGTTCCATAAAAAGAGAAACAAAAGTAAGACTTTTCATTTCTGGATGCATTCGTTACTATTTACACACAATAAACCAATAATTTGAGTTTAGGCAACATTAAAGCATTTTAATCAAATTTTGAAAAAACGTTTGATTCAGGATTCAACCTGCGACCTTTAGATTGAACGTCCACTGGTCTACCGCTGTGCTATATGCAGCCAACTCGAATTGAACACAATTGACAACTTCGAACTGCCCCTATCTACGAGTAGATGGCGCTGATTATGCGCATTAATTCTACGCTAAAGCATTTTGACCGCAATGATAAAGATATCAACCCATTTTCTGTAGTCCTTCAAATTGCCTAACGTATCGGACACTATAGAGTCCATTGCAGAATCACTCAATCAAAATCTCAAATTAATAAGATAATGGTTATGTCGTTTATATCAAAATTTAAATGTCTAATAAATGGGCTAACTCTAGTGTAAAAGTCACTGCTTAAAAATAAACCTGAGTAATACCACTTTTTTTTTTTTCATTGCATCGATTTAATTTGTTTATATTGGAGTAAGAGGCTGCAATGATTCTACACTCCCAACTGGTCATATTCCTGGAGGTCACGACATTTTTGGTCACGATAAGGTAAATGGCTGAATCTGGGTTCACATGTTAGAGACCAACCCTCTGATGCTAAATATGTCGGTCTGCCCGTCCCAAGTGGTTGCGTTTTCTAGATTAGCTATATAAAATAGATGCTGGTATGTACCTACTGATGAATATACTGATTATCTGGAAACATTCATACCTATTAATTATACAACAAGAATCAGACGGTTACTTAATTAAATACTTAAATATACCTAAAGTTATATCTGTAACCTAAATCGCCTATAACTACTAAATGCAACCAAATATTTGTTCAGTTTTTGTATTGCTAAGCATTTATGTATTAATACTTTCATGCTTCGTTATTTGCATTCATTTACCGTATCATATGTATTTTTTGTCACCATAACTACTTTTTCAGGCGCCTTATCTACGGAACGCAACCACTTGGAACAGGCAGACTGACACATTTGGCTTCCGAGGGTTGTACTTTATCCCGTGAACCCAATTTCAGCCATTTACGTTATCGTTACCATTTTTGTCGCGACCTCCTAGTCTATCATTATTCTGCGGAAAGACGCGCTGAATAACAGCCAGGCTCGCGCCACGAGACTCGCTCCAAAGAGTCTATAACCCTCAGCACGGCTCAAATGATTACCCATGCCACTCTCGCCTCAGCCAAGCCTGCAGATCCCTCAGTGTGTTCAACAAACGATGATTTAGACTTGAGTTACAAGTGTATTGGTGAGTCAGGTGGCTGTGTGCGTAAGATTCGGCTGGTTGTCGGCTGGACGCGCACTTCTCGATTTATTGGCTGTCCATTTGATGCCGTAAGGCTACTACGCGGGGTCGGGTGAGGCTGTTCCGATCAAGTGCATGCATCCGAAGCCTTATTGGGCGGAGTGCACAGTGCAGTGAGCTCTAAGGGCCATATATGTATTTTTTTCACCCTTTAGGGGTCCATCCTCAAAGGAAAACATAATATATATCCGTCTGTTAAGACAGTTTTTGTAGGTACTGCGTGAAGGTATTCATTCAAAATTAATATCAAATTCTATGGTCTATGATCCTTAGGAGCTGTAAAAAATCATGCTCTTAATCAACACGATAAATATACGCCCCTTTATGCCGCATATTTTGTCACTCGCATCTAAGACTTAGGTACAACCAAGGCTGAGATAAATAGTGAGGTAAAAAAATTAAGACTAACAATAAGTAGTACGTTGTGACGTCACCTTGACACATTTTGTATGGACGAAATCTCAAAGTATTGAAAAAAAATTTTTCAAAGCGACTACTACTTTTCGTTAGTCTTATTTTCTGTAACCACTATTTATGTCAGCCGTGAACGTTTTGTACAAGTAACGAGCACGGATGGGTTGCTTTGCTGAGAGACCAAAATGCTTAGAAAAGCCAAATCCACCTAGCCTCGTGAAAACTTACCATCGCAGAGCTATCAAGCTTTTTCAAATTAAGTTCGATCAGCAGAGAAATGAGTTTGAGAAACGATTCGTTCGGGATTCGTCTCTAAATTCAACCACAGAATATTCCTTACCCAAAGTTTATGTCCATTTATTTTTGAATGAAAAATGTCACCAATAGTTAAAAATATTGCAAGGCTCGGTAGGCTTTTTAGGGTTCCGTACCCAAAGGGTGAAAACGGAACCCTATTACTAAGCCTCCGTCCGTCCGTCTGTCACAGGGCTGTATCTCAGTAACCGTAACAGGTAGACAGCTGAAATTTTCACATAGTGTGTATTTATTTAGCCGTTATAACAACAAATAGGTGAGATTAAAAAATAATGAAAATTAAAGGGGGCTCCCATACAACAAACGTGATTTTTTTGTTAAGATGGTACGGAACCCTTCGTGTGCAAGTCCGACTCGCACTTGGCCGGTTTTTTTTGTTTCAGCAAAAGGTAATAAGAACGACTGGGTTGAAGAGCAACGTCAATTGAAAAATGATGTTGTAACTAGAAACGAGAAAGGAGTGCTAAGATGGTTTGGCATATGGAACGAATGGATGACAGAAACAAATTTACAGAGCAGAATTGAGCGGTAGTGTCGCGCCCGGGCGGCCTAGAACTTACCGCGACCAAATCGATGTAATGGTTCGTAAAGGTCTGGTACTTAGCACCCGTAATCGTAGAGCATGTATGAAAATATGTATGTCTGCAGATGAAACGAAAGAGGTGAGCTGTGATCGTACCGCATGGCGCTCTATCATCTTTGCCTACGCGTCCGGGAAAGCAGTGTGAAGGTACGTATATACGAAGAGTGAAAGTCGTGTGAACGCTGCCTTAGATTCGTGCGAAAAGCTAGGTCTATCCTTTACCTTAATAGGAGATGTGAGCCTCCCCTTGCGGAAATTTCAGAGCCGGTTTCAGTTCAGTGGAATTAATTATGAGGCCATTTTCAGTGCACCGCGCTCGGCCGACACGGTGATGGAAGACGTAAGTGGTGCAGCCTGAAGGTTTATTCGCAGAATCCTTTACCTTCTCATCTTTGTTGGATTGTGTTTTGTGTGATATTTCTCTATATTTGGAATAGAGCATAATGGAACTTAAATAGCGTCTGTAAACTCCTATATAAATGTATTGCTTTTTCAACGTACTTTTTAATCCGATACATATTATTTAATTACTGTATTGTATTGTATTGTATTTCATTTTGTCAAATTGGTAGAAAAGCTACACTCAGACAGGTATTTTTTTTATTATTTTAAGGTATACAAACAAATATACAATCAGCTTACAATTTCTGGCGTATACCATCGTCAAAATTACTAAATAATTAAAACTAAGCTAAATATGTCAAGTCCAGACAAGACTGGATGGTCGCTGTTCTTTACTAAAAATCGTGAACACCTAAAACATTTTGTTGTTATATTTTATTATTATTTTGTAATATCTTTGTATATTGTTGATTTCTCATTCTGCTAGTAAGTTTTTAGGGTCCCGTCGCGAAAAAGGGCCTTGGTCTGGTGTCCGTCGGTCAGATGTTTTGTCTCTAATTGTTCTCCTGTTAACGGTTAAAAAATACCAATCAATGTAAACTTATGAACTTGTGCACCAACTGATTCATTTTGCTCAAAACGCCACAAAAGTTCACATACAGTCCTTATACGAAAGGAGAACCCGCTTGGCTGTCACAGTGTTGTGTTGATGTACTAATAAATGTGCTTTAAGCCCATTTAGAACATGAAATTCGACTTGTTTGGCGACGACTCATCTATCGATTTATATCTCCGTGTTAAACAAGCTAAAATGTAAATTTCTTGCCTTAAAAATATGTATTTTTTTATACATGGCACGTAAGAAGTTACTGGTACTGTCAAAAAACTGTTTTTGGGCACCATTTTTAGGGTTCCGTACCCAAAGGGTCAAAACGGAACCCTATTACTAAGCCTCCGCTGTCCATCCGTCCGTCCGTCCGTCCGTCCATCCGTCCGTCCGTCCGTCATAGGGCTGTATCTCATGAACCGTAACAGGTAGGCAGCTGAAATTTTAACAGAGTGATTATTTATTGTGCCGCTATAACAACAAATAAGTAAAAAAAAAAAAAAATTAAGAACCCTTCGTGTACGAGTCCGACTCGCACTTGGCCGGGGTTTTTCCAATATGGCGTCACGAGCGGCAAAGATACGAGGCGGCAAATTGACAATTCGAAAAGAGCACATCACCAGCAAAATCACCAATTTTCAGAACTCCCGCAAAAATTTCCAGGTAAAACTACCATATGACCGGACATATTCGTTGACCTCTCGACTCGGAGCCACACAATATATAAATGAGTGAGTAGCGTGCGTGAGGTGGTACGAGTAGTGAGTAGTGACACGCAGCGGGCAGTAAGTAGCGCATGCGCTAAGCTCTCCCAGCCTCCGTTGAATCTAAATTAGATATTTGCACGAAGGAACTGGTTGCACTCTTATTTCCGTTAGATACTGCTAGGGTTGCTACATGCGACCGTTTCGTTAAACGTAGCAAGCAAACTGTTTTTATTTGTTAGGGATTTTTTGTTTCTAAGCCAGCGGAACCCTATTACTAAGCCTCTGCTGTCCGTCCGTCCGTCCTTTCGTCCGTCCGTCAGTCCATCTCTCATAGGGCTGCATCTCTTGAACCGTAATAAGTAGGGAGATGACATTTTCACAGAGTATGTATTTATTTTGCCGCTATGATAAATAGGTAAAATAAATAAATAATAAAAATTAACATACAAAAAAAAAATTTTTTTGCGGTAAATATTGTACGAGGGCACGGTACCCTTCGTGTTCGGGTCCGAATCGAACTTGGCCGCTTTTTTATTTTTGATAGAAGGAAGTTGCGGCTCGTAGCCTAGTGGCGCGGGGACTGGCCTAGCGTACCAGAGGCCCGGGTTCAATACCAACTAGCACCACTGTCTTTCTCTTTTAGAGTTCGATAAGTGCATTTCGTCACGTATGCGAGCACGTTCGGAATCCATGTAAAACTGTAGGTCCCCTTCCCCTTAGGTTTAAGCCCGCCCGGATTGGTACCATCGCATTGGATGAAAGGATGGTCGAAGCGGCAATGAAAAATTGTCCGTGTTTTCCATCCAGTTCAATGTAGCCGTGCTCATAAAGGGAAGGTCCTGGCATGGCACCAAATTCCTTCGGGAATGAGGTGTATTGGGCTAATATCATAACGGTAGTTGTGTGGTATTAGCCATCCATGTCAGGTCGCATAAAAAAAACCTAAGCGGCACCATAATGAGGGGATTTTGAATAGTCATTTATATAGTATAGTCATGTATTCTGTACCATAAACGTTTATTCCTCTTTTGACTAAAAAATATACTGTTCAGTATTTGGTGCACCAGAAGCCTTAAGTCCGCTAATATATGACTCCGTTATGAGATAACCCCGGAATCACACAACATTGTACCAAATTTTGTGTTATCTCATAACGCTAAGATTGAAAGTGGAGTTAATAATCAGGCTGTACATCAGGCTTCTGTGCAAACAACTTCTTGAGATATTGCCGAACAACTATGTACAGCAGATGTATATTGCCAACAATTGCAAACGATGATGGTAAAGCGCGCCATTCAACAAGCGAGACTGGTCAATTACTCTAGCCCACAGCTCCTTCAACACACGCTGCACGACGGACAGTCGCGGTCGTGCCGTGCTCCGACTAATGTTTTACCAATCGTACCAACCCCTACATTAACCCTTAAGTAATGGGACCTACAGTTTTACGTGGAATCTGAGCGACGACCAGCCTCAACTGTCGAGAACGGTCACCAGATCCCGACCGTGCCAGGAGTTGCTCACTTCAATAACCCAACGGCGAGGCAAACGGCTACCGAAGTACTTGCGAATACGGTCTTAGAGCAATATCGAGACCAGAGAGAATATTATTATTTTACGTTTTTTTGTTGTTTTTGTAGACAAATGGAGGGGTATGGACTTTTAAACCAAGACCAGAACACCATAAAAATTATACTCGTGCAATAGTGAGAATTATCTAAATAAAATATTACTGATACCCCTACTTTTTGCTTCGCCGTAGTCAGGTAAAAAGGACAAGTGGTTTTAAAAGAGGTAAGTATGTTGCTTATTGTGTTCTAATTATTATATGTAAATTTTTGCTAGTGCGAATACCCAACATAGGAGTTAAGACACATTCCAATGTATGTACATTTCTTTAAATAAGTGATCATCTTCTACTTTGACAACCCTACCGTCCCACGGGAGCAGTCTATCGATTGGATATTTACTTAGTAGGCTTAATGGTAGCCCGTGAATGATTTGTGCGACATTATGATAAGTTGGTTTTAAGATAACTTGCTCGCTACCCTGTTTAGGTATATACTTGGTAAAGATTTTGCAATAGTAAATGCTAAAAGCACTACCACGATAAATCAGGTATTGTAACTAATTACTTGGAGCTCGCTTCTGTTTATAAATTTACTAATTTATATAGTAGTGATTGATGACAGTTAAAATTTTTAGGTATTCTTTTTTTATAATTCAAAATCCTCCAACTAAAAACACTAAAACATATGTTTTATGATGTCTTAACAACTCTATACTATGATTGTGAAAATAAATTAACACACCCTTACTTAAAACGCTTTATGTTTATTTCCAGCGATGTAAATGTTTTATATAGCTGTTTGTTTCCACTCAATTTTATTTGTCATATTTTTTTACATTACAAACAATAAATATCGTAGAAGATATATTTTTAGTACAATCTGTTCATTATATTTAGCCTGGTTTTCACCAACTGCCGATATATTTAAATCGACACTTAAAGGGCTTTCATTAGTAAAGTGCTGATTATCTTGTTATTGATTGCAAATTGCTAAAAGAGGCCCTTAACATGTGGCAATTTAGCTATTTAGCATTAAGGCCCAACCCGCTCATCTCCCCATACAAAAGGGGAAAGAAGATCACGCCTATATTTCTTGTCAGAGATCCAAAATGTTGCTCAAAATAGCTTTATTTGATTGAAGTAGATGTCTGATGACCATTGGCATTGTAAAATTGTGTTTGGTTTTCAAGTTATAACGTCCGAAAGTTCGGATTTTTCGCGCGTTTCATTCAATAACTTTGGAGGTGGATTACGCAATGATAAAGTAAGAAGATCTTAAAAATATTAGTCATCAGCCATAGCTTATTTAATCAAGATTTATAATCTATTTGGTTTTTGTTAGATTTTTGACTACAGTGGTCGTGGTTTACTTTTAGCTATAAGTCGTTTTGAAATTAAAATTTTCGTAAATCTTACCAAATCATACACTATGCACATTGTCTTTTTTGTGGACAGGTTGCATCTTCCTCATAACGGAGCCTGTCTTATTCTTAGAAACAGAGAAGGTCCCAGAGCGCAACAGCACGGTTTTGTACCGTGCCCGCAAATGAGTTGAGGCCGCCGGGTTGGGCCACCTTAAGTGAAAAAGGCCCTGATTGTTATTGGCTACACCTATAAACGTTTTGGTAATAACAGAATGACCTTGAATGACGTCTGGCATTCATACTTCAGGAAATTCTGCTCAATACACTCCTGAGGCATACAAGCGGCTCGTAGCCTAGTGGCGCGGGGACTGGCCTAGCGTACCAGAGGCCCGGGTTCAATACCAACTTGCACCACTGTCTTTCTCTTTCAGAGTTCGATAAGTGCATTTCGTCACGAATGCGAACTGCTCCATAGTTCGGAATCCATGTAAAACTGTAGGTCCCCTTCCCCTATTAGGTGGTAGGGTTTAAGCCCGCCCGGGTTGGTACCATCGCATTGGATGAAAAGATGGTCGAAGCGGCAATGAAAAATTGTCCGTGTTTTCCATCCAGTTCAATGTAGCCGTGCTCATAAAGGGAAGGTCCTGGCATGGCACCTAATTCCTTCGGGAATGTGGTGTATTGGGCTAATATCATAACGGTAGATGTGTGGTATTATAGCCATCCATGTCAGGTCGCATAAAAAAAAATAAACAAGGCTGTGTGCATGTGTTATTAAAAAAATACTTGTTATGTATCGGATGCATGTACTTTTCTTTTCATTGCCAATACTGTAGTCCATTTAATTAAATTTTGTTGGTGCCTTAATGTTTACTTTATATTTTTAAAATTCCTATCGAACCATAGTCGCCCTGTTTTTTTTTGTCATGACCGATCGGGTACGAATGCTAAGGTCGCCCCACTAGGTCCAGCAGGCCGATGGTGGTGGTGAGACCTCAGCTTGTAGCGAGGTAATGAGTTACAATGTTTCGCAACATTAGACGTATGAGTTATGTGCCGGGCGGCTGGACACAGTGCGGGTCCCGAGTCGATATTTTCATTCGATAGTTATTTTAAATAAGACTGAAATAATTGATTCAGTTTCAGATGATTTTATTCATTTCACAATCCGGGTGAATTCTTATATTCCTCTGAAAAATTCAGTTCAAAAAACTACAAATTAATAAAATTGCATTGTTATACAAGGTATATTCCGTGATACCGTATACAATTTTCATAGGACGATACCACTGAATGCCTTGGTGCAAAGAGTTGCCTATGTTTGCTAGTAGGATTTTAATGGCCGACTTTAAATAAAAGTAAAATACGTCCAAAGGAGATTAAAATATAAATGAATACCACAATATTTGCAGTAAAGCTCAACAACGACAAAATTCAATTAAATAATGTTTGATATGAAAAAGTTTTTCTTACACCTGCATTATATGATTCAGGAAATTTTAGTTACATCAATTTGATGCGATTTTCTCGCGACTTCGGAAATATTGCAAATGATAAAGTACTTATTGTATCTGAAAGAATCAGACATTATTAAGTATGCCCATAAAATATAGCACATTGAGGAATAACTCATACAAAACAATATTAAATTGAACATTGTCATTATTGAGTTTAACTCAAATGGTTAGGATACGATGTATTTTGACCTTGACACCACGGAGATCGCCTTGACACATACGCATACCAAATGATACCCGTTTATTAATTAATGATACTAATACATGCATAATAATTGTTTGAATAACTGACAGACTTTGTTTGGATCGTTAGGAAAGCAAAATCAATAAAAGCAAATGACAGCCTTGATAGCTAGAGTTCTATTAAAAAAAAAAAAGTTTCTTTGTCATATTAAAAACTATCGACACACGCTTATGGCGACAGCCCTACAGATCGCGCGGGAGCAACACGCGCCGCTTCTGTTCGCAATTTGTTACTGACCCTCTCCACCTCACGCCACCACCTCCCGGGCCTCCCCGCCCACCTCCTAACGAAGGACTGCACCACGGATTTCCGAAAGGGGTTCCCAGATCTGTGGACGGCACCGTCGATGACTTTTAGTGTTGTGAGCAAACCGTGCGTCTATTTTTTTTCATTCAAGCTGAGAAATAAGAGCGACAATCACAGGTTCTAATCACCTGCCACCCTATGTTATTTTAATGTTAAGCTTAGCATATGGCATATACCAGGCCCTCACGTAAGAGGTGCCGGCCAGTCAGGTGCTTCTTCACACAATGTTTGAAGGACCCCAGGTTGTACTTGCGGGGAAATACCTTTGTGGGGATAGCATTCCATAGTCACCGGCACTATAGTTAACAAGATCTAGATGACCAGTTGATACTTATTTTGGAATTGTAGACAGCGAATGGGTGCATTCTCAGCCTACCTCAAACTGGAGGTATGAGAAAACTCTCCGTTTTGTTCATCCCGTCTAGTGTTTCTGTCGTCTTCCAGCGTGCTCAGAAGCTAGTGCTCAGAAATCAGATATTCTTAAAATGACCTATTCTTCGGTTCAGAATTTGAACGGTCATGCATCGGCCTCGTGCATACGCCTTATCACCTGAACGGTGGGCCAGTCTATTTGGCTTCGTTGCAGAGATTCCAGAACAGCTCAAGTGTCCATGGAGTTAAAGGCTTCCCATTGTCCACAGATACCATGCATAGCGGATGACTATGCTCTTTTATTGCACTGTCTAAAATACACATATTTCGTTGGAGTTATAAATAACAATTCCCAAGGTGATACCTAACTACAGAATGTAATTACAAGACGGATCTAATAAAGTTTGTAATGAAGTTCGGAATACCCGAATGGCCTTAATCGTCAGAGCCAATTAATCTCGCTCCGTTATGGATATCATTAGATTTATTTTTACAATTAAGTCACAAATTACAACAATAACATAAATTAGTCGATTCGTGATTCCTCCATTAAAAGAGTACATAAACGAATTGTTTCAAGTGTTAATATTGTTTGGAACAACACTTAATATCCCTTAAGAATGGTTTGAATAGAGCATACATTCCAACATTATAGATAACGGTTGCGAGATAAATATTTATTTTAATAAATATTTACTTGAAATATTAGGCAATAAATATCTTTTTTTTTTATGTGCCTGGACATGGATGGCTAATACCACACCTTCTGTCATGGTATTAGCCCAACACACCGCATGGGAACTAGGTGCCATGCCAGGACCTTCCTTATATTGCACGGCTACATTGAACTGGATGGAAAACACGGACAATTTTCGTTGCCGCTTCGACCATCGTTCATCCAATGCGATGGTACCAACCCGGGCGGGATAAACCTTACCATCTAGTAAGTAAGGAAGGGGACCTACAGTTTAACGTGGAATCCGAACCACGGCCAGCCTCTCTCAACGGTCGAATGGTCACCCATCCAAGACCAGACCGGACCCAGCGTTGCTTAACTTCGGAGAGCGATCGCCGAAGTGTCGCGCCACTGGGCTATTGATGCATATATTTTTTTATACAGCCGATGGCAAATCAGAGAGAGGAAAACATTTATCAGATTTGTTTGCAGTTTTTGCTATGTTTCATTAATTTTTGGGGAAGATGTTGGATATATTTTTATGGATATTTCAGGTGGAGTCCTCATAATGACTGCGTTTGCAAATATTGTAGAATATTAATAGAATACAATAAAATCAATTAAACGCGCTATGTTACACATATTGTCGATAACAAAGAGCAAACGATATGTGTACAATAGTGATGATGTGCGCAAAGGTGAAATCATCACAGTGATTTCTTCCAGTCAAACTTAATCTAAATTAGATAATACTTAGACAGATTTACAGTACAAATTGTATAATATTTGTGCGTACAGAGCTCCACGTGATTATGGCGCGAAAAGTTTTAATTTCACTAACAGCCGAATCATACTTACAGTTGACATGTGCACCACGGATGATTAACTTTTCTACGGTGGTGATGTGAATTGTAGTGGTCAGGCAGCGTAACTTTCATGAATTTATCGGTTTTTTTATAACTGGACATGTATGGCTAATACTACGCCCACCGTCATGATATAAGCCCAACACACCGAAACCAGGACCTCTCCTCTATAAACGCCGCTATATCCTGATCCAAACCCTAGTGGGGGAGCGGGATCTACATTTTTACACGGATTCTGAACCATGCTTGCGCATTCGTCACGAAATGCACTCATACAACTCAGAAAGAGAAAGAAAGTGGTGGATAAACAGGCCGGGTTTTGAACCCATGGTTTCTGGCATGGAAGGCGAGTCTACACGCCTTAGAGCTGCGACCCGCTCGAAATTCCTCCAATTACCACAGACGACGAAGCACTGACCAGAAACTATGCAAGTAAAATTCAAAAGTGCAAGGGAGAAACTCACTGACATTTTTTCAGCAAGCTTAGGCTAAACTCCAAAAAATTACTCAGAACTTCGGGAGACAAACTATAAAGGCAGTGGTATAGCCAACACATAAAACGCCATTACTCAGCAGCGCTCCGCTCGGTTCGCTTAATATGTGGCGAGGTAGATTTCCATCTGAGCGGCAATTATTCCAGCTCCATGCATAGATAAGTGACGCTTTCTAATATTAATTGAAATGATTATTATTCCGGATGGCGAATTTACAATCGAGTATCGGTTAGCGTGAGGTGAAGTGTTGGTGAGTTAGAAGCAGCACTTTGTTATGGTTGATGGATGTCGACAGACTGGACGGTGAGTCTGGGAGGCGTGAAACTTGTGTCGTGAGGAAACCTCTTTTGATGCCATTACAAATCCTGATCTAACGTCCGCTTCGCACTGAATACACGTCATTGTGTCTTGCTCGCGTAAACTCGACGAGGTGTTGGAGACTCCACCTGGAAAAAAAACTGGGATTCTTCGAGTCACACAACGAGGCGCTGCCTATCCTCCTTCACGTTTGTCCGGAAAAGAGTTGCCGAGGACGCCAACGGGCTTTCGAAAGTTTGAAGGACCCCAGTTTGTGCTTTGGGGGAAATACCTCGGTATTCCATAGTTTACCGACCATTCGTTCATATTTTAATGTTCAGGGAATTGGTGCATTCCCTGTCTGTTCCGCATTGAGCGACTGTAGAAAGTGGATGGGATTCTAAATTCGGGGTCATGCAAAAAGTCAGCGATCCACTAATAGAGCAGCTTGAGATACCTAAGCCACAATTTTTTAGCGCATCTCCAATGTCATGTGATACGTAAACTAGGAGATCCCAGCAGACCCATTAGGACAAAATTCGTATTGGTGATCGCTGAAGAATTCATTTGCTCTCTAGATGATACCTAAACAACTGAGGCACAATAACAACGAAATCCAGCACTTTACGGGGAGGAGAGATTAGGGCAATTGAGCGGTAGTTGGCCGCGTCTGATCGATCGCCTTTTTTGCAGGGGCTGAATGTTCGTCGATTTTCAAAGCGCAGGCATATGTTCATTGGAATACGATCGGCGGGAAAGGCATCATCTGCTGCATCCCTGCATCCGGAGAAAGTTGTGGTCGCCCTCCGCGATCTTCCGGTTCTCATAGGAGTGTACAGTAACGCCCACTCTTTGCTGTGGCACTCGCCCTTACGGTATTACGTCGGGCGCTGAATGTCTCGGAGGGAAGAAGGCACTGGAGGATTTTGTGACCGATTACCTAAAATGTTGGATCCTCCGTCGGGTCAGAGGGCTTGGGCTGGAGAAGCAGCCTCCCAGAAGCATATTATATGAAAAATACTCACATAAACTCGAAAAATATAACCCTCTTTCTTGCGCAGTCTGGTAAGAAAGACGTTTTTTGGACTGATTTGCACGCAAAACTGAGAGACTGTAAATAAAATGTGAAGCAGAGAAGTACGCAGAAAGCCTTTTTTATGAAGGATGCAGGCCTCGTATACCCAGTCATGACGCATGCCTGGGTATACGAATGGGGAGATTAGACGGGACGCAAGCATGGTGGAAAAATGAACTGATGCGCCATAAAAGAAATGCCACACCAGACGGCAGCTCCGCGCAAAGAAGTCTTGGAGAACATCGGACATCTTATTGGCAAAAAGTCAGCCTGCTGTAGTAGTGGAAGAGAGGACCGGCAGGGATTTGCTTCAACAGATTTGGCGAGGGACTAAAATCGACGACTTTCGGATTTTTACGTTGGGTTGCTAATCAACTTCTGGCTAAATTCTGCCGATATATTCGAATTTCGGTGTAGCAAGTAATCTTTTACTTTATCTGGAGGCTGTAGCAAGATCCTGTTTTAGCGTTTTTTAGGTTAACTTTATTAATAAATAATGGTAGCACAAGTTCGACCAGAGATTGCATACAAACACTATCAACATAGCAAACAGCGAGCGGTCAAATCTATGGACACATACGGACTGACAGACGTGGATAATGAAACTAAATACTCATTCGCTACGTGTATTGGGAGCAGCTAAGGTTGTGAATAATATGTTCACTTATTGAGCGGAGTGGGTTATGCAAGAGGAGCAAAAGAGAACAAATAAGTCCTTGTTTTAATGTGTTAAACCCCATTATTTCCTTCAAATTGGTACCTTTTTGGAGTCCTGGAATATGAAATCGTTCACAATATTTCGATTTGATACATGTACATAATTTGTATTAGGTAGGTTCTTTATTGTAGTTATGTTTGTAGAAATGTTTGGCCCTTTATTATTAAAAAAAAAAACAAAAGTGAATACATAAAAAAGTAGGACATGCCTATCATACCTTCACGCTATTTCGATAAGATAAGATATAGCGCCATATGGCTCGATCAAAGCATACTTCTTTCTTTACGAAGTACCTAACTCGTTAATGTGGTCGTGGGAAGTCCTCCCGGGTGCAACAATTCCACTCACTTCTACTTTTTAAATCTGTTGTGTAATCCTTTCATCACTCATTCACTCTACATGTCCAAGCTTTAGATCTAAGGTCCAAACCACCTCAACATGACTTGTCCAGTAAACTTACTCCGCAAAAATGTAGCATATTAAAAATGTCATAACATTTTACGGAGATTGTACAAACGGGTGTGTAGCAGGTACTTTTTTTTGGGAATATTTTGGATTTTGTCGCCTGGACGGCACTGGCTTTTGGATTCCACAGTTTGTTCGGACACGACGCATGCGCTCGACCAGTCAATAAGTCAGAAGCACGTATCTGCCTAATGTCTCGACTCGACATTTACATATTTTAATGAGCAACATTGCCTATCTCCTTGCACAACATACCCATAGCAACCTTTGTTACCCGTAGCAACCCTACACTTACACTCGTGGAAGCATCTCGTGCAAACATGCGGCTCTGCGATTATCGTTGAGTATGTTCTGGCACGAAATTATTTTGACAGTATTCTTACTAAGCCGTACGTTTGAATTGTTACGTTTTGTCCAGGAGCTGTAATATCTCGGTTAACGTAATTTGAAGGCATTCGTAAAGTATATACAATTTTCATTTTTGTTAAAATTCGGTTAAAGTAATGGGAATATTTCTTATTTAAAAACAGCTATAATTTAAAACAGGGTCCTTCATGGAATCGCTTTGGTGTCAGATAAGCACCTTGCTGAGGTATTGGGGTTCATACATATAGAAGAACTTGGCCGGCCGGCATAGTCTTTACACTCCGGTGAAAGTTTGAAAGCTCATCGGACTCATCGGGCATCTATTTGAGTGCCAATAAAGAAATAGAAGGACCTGGCATGCCCCGTTATAACTTCAGGAATGCGGTGTGTTTGTTGCTAGGGTTGCCACCTCTCCCGGAAGTATTTAGTCATAATCAAATAGTTCCCGCAATTTACAATGGGCGGTTCAAAGTTTTTACATTAAATTAAAAAATATATTTATATTCTAAGTCCTCCTGATGCAAAATAGTTCGTGTTTTCTATTTTGTATGGTCCTACCGAAACAAAAGTCATGCTTTGATATTATAAACTTTATGAATGTCATTGTGTTTAGTTTTCCTGATGCCCGTACAATAGTTAGTTTTGTAGCAATCTCCCGGAAATTGGTACTCCAACCGAAGACGTGAACCCTATCTGTTGGGCTAATATCATGACAGTAGATGAAATATATCCATGGATACGTGTAGTTTATTATATGTAAAACTTAAATAAAAAAAAATAAGGACAATGACAAACCTGGCGAAGTTTCTTGTCGGCTCTTATTCGCTAGTAGAAATCTAACCGATAAGAAAAAAAAGAAAAAAATTACGAATCCAAGTGTTTACACATCTATATACATCTGATGTATATAGATGTGTACACACATCACAAAAAACTCATCTCAATTCGTATGGAATTACATACAAAATATCAACCAATAAAATTTGCATATAAAAGTTAAGAACCATCTTCATTGCCATTTGAATATCCAATTTGCCAGTATCATGATATAAAATCGGCCCAGTCGCAGCTCCTTCACTACATGGGATCCGTGCCCCACATTTGCCATTTAAAGAGGAACTATTTGTACCTCTGTTTTATTAGCGAGCGAGATCTGATGGATTTGCTTCTACAAGCTTTATGCCAGTGGAGTTCCACTCTTGGTGACCTTTTTGTTTGCAGGAATTAAACAAGCATTTCGGTAGCGAATGTTTAACTTCGCGTGCGTCAACGAAATTAAAAGAATAAATAAACAAAATTAGTACTTCACTTACCATTACGGTGCGGACAAAGTACTTTTAAAGGGCCAGGCAAGTTGAGAACCCCGTAAAGTATATAAATACAATACAATACATGGTCTTTACAAATAAACTGATATTTGTCATGATCTGTTGCGTACGACATGAATTGTTGATTCTCTTCAATTCTTATTAATTTTGTGTTTTTACCTGTGATTTTAAATACTTTTGTAAACTTAGAATAAGTGGACGTTGAAAAAAATACCAGCGGAGTTTCTTGCCAGTTCTTTTTCGCTGGGATTGCTGAACTGGCTAATGATAAAACATGACAAATCCGATTGTAGTGTACTTTCTATAGATGATGAATAAATAAGATATTTATGCTTTTATTTTCCATGCAAAGCGTAAGAAGTTTTGCGTCAATCGGTTGTCCCGACACCTCACGATCTTTTCTATTTTGCTAATTTTCTAACTATGCGATGAGGATATTTATTCATTATTTTAAGGTTTTTGAAATAGTTTATTGCTTATTCATAATGATCACAACACTAATTTTGAAATTTTGTTAAAATTAGTATTTTCGAGTTTTCGACATATTTGCTTGAAATTCCGTCGGTATCATGGACATGTTTAAAAGCAACATTATTGTTACATTTGAATTGCCTACACATAAAACATTGATTTAATAATAAATATCCTTTTTCGTACTAAGCAAGTACGTCGCTTATTCCAAGGAATGTGAAATGTGTGTATGTATAATCAACCATGAAGCAAGAACACATGAATTAAAGAAAGATCTCTGTTAAAAAACGACTTTATGAATATACTGAAAGGCTGGACCCGATCCAGCAAATCATTCCATTCGCGGGTATTGCGTCTAACCAATTTCGCCACCTGCTGTATACCCATAATTTGGATTTCTCCTACAGTCCCTCTTCCCGTAATCAATGCCTCCTACTTACACAGTGTTTAAGGTTTCAACAACTTCGAAAAGAAACAATTTAAAATGTTTTGTTGATTTTAAAGTTACAAAGGCGAATTCAATCAGTAAAGTTGGGAGGTTTAACAATAGAGTCAGCCAGCCCCCCGACCGCAGCCCACTCGGCTCGCCAGAGCGACCGATCTGCCCGCAAAATGATCAAAATCACTACAACATCAGTATGGAAAAATTACGCCCGTTTGCCAGACAACAATCAAAGAATAGAATCGAACCATAATAATCGACGAAAACACACATGAACATTTAAGTCCGAAACAGTAGCTGTGTAAGTTGTGTGTTAGAAAGTAAACCTTTTTTAAATTTTCACAAATGTATGTTTTGGGGTATTAATGTGGGTTGTATCCATCACTCATGATTTATGATTTAAAAAAAATGGCGATGAAAAGACTTCAAGAGTACGTAAAGAGTACTTTTTACATTGGCAAACCTCAACTGTGGTTGTGTACAAACGAATACAAAGGCAATTATTTAAAGGTATCTTACACGAAAGTTTCGGTAATGAGTGAAAGGAAACTGTATTTTTATTTAAAGTAAAATATTTCTAAAATGTTTGCCTAGAAAACGTTAGTATCAATTTGCTAACAAAAAGGCGCTCAGGAAAAAACAAACTACGATGTTGTTTAAATTAATTGGAATAAACCATGAAACTGTGCCAGTTAGCGTAGTAAGGAAGGTATTTTTATCTAACCAAGTATAACGATAATCAACTACAATTTGTAATTTAAAAACACCATTATCGATTTGACAGGGTAAAGCTATGAAAGCGCTATTTGTTAAACGTCTAGTGACCATATCCCAACAGCCAAACATAAAGCTTGATAGAGTATGAAATATGATTTGATAAGCTGGTATCATACTTACACATATTAAACATAAAATATGAACTTCTTAAAGTATGCAGTTCTTAATTATAGCTCAAGTTTAGTTTGACATTACAACAAGCAAGCTCTCGCAGCTGCAAATTTTGACATTTCTGAGTTTCGTATTGATCCCGCTACAGTTGGGGTTAAGTGGCGGAACACTGAAAGCCGTTCATACCCGTGCCGTATGTTTATGTTTGGATATTGACACGCTATTTAAAGAATTGATTACCATTCAATTAATAGACCCTCACAATTGTGACTGCATTTCGATAGACATCTATGCGCGCGTCCATTGGATATGTTAAATATGCAGATGCAACGTCCAACCTCGAAATGAGATGCATACCATCAAATTATTAAAATAAAAACACACAGTATGAACATAATTATGTAGCAGAGATAATGTGAACAAGACTTCGTGCAGATGTTAAAAAAATTAGCGCCATCTATTGTTCACTCTGACAAGCTTCTATGCAGCAGTTTGGTGTGGCAAAGACCACTACAGTCGCTGCGTTACTTTCTCTTTCATTATAATGTTTCTCTACTGATATTGAAACCAGCAGAGAAACATCAGCTGGTCGGCAGTTCCCAATACGACACTGTGATTTGGTCGTCGATGCTGGGTGACGGAATGATTGATTGATGGCGACATTCTTGAGTTACTACAGGTCAGATCCGCTGGTGATCCCCTGATGATGTTGATCACGTCGAAGTCACCACTGTGGAGATTAAAGGTGGGTCAAGCCTTCAGACCGGTATGTTGGGCTCATATCAGGCACGAACCTGTATATCATGGCTCATACGTGTGGTATGAGCCATCAGTTCTAAAAAATGCTAAGCATGGGAACAATGCGCATTTTATCTTGACTAAACTCTTGAACTAATCGCTTGGTAATCAGGGCCGGAACCAGCATTTATTGTGATAATGGATAATACCATACCAGGCATACCCACATTGAAATGGACTTAAAATACGGACAACTTTCATTAACGCTTTGACTATCGTTCATTCAATGCTGTGATATCCATGTGGTCCAGTCATAGCCAGAACAATTAATTTTAAAAATATTCGCCGTAGTAATAAGTGGTTAGTATTCATTACCGAAATAAAATAAAAAACCGCCAATAAGTAATCATAACATTAATCCAATTACGATATTTAAATTAAAACAACAACTAAAACTAAAAACTAGTGACACTCATTTTACATACATACCTGAGTAGTCGCGCAGTGAGCAATACAAGTTATCTGCTACAATCACCCGCGCACTGAATTTCTTTTAATTTCTAAAATAAGGAGGTGAGGTACGGAACTACGGAGGAGCAGCTACTATGACCTTGACGAATACATCGTTTACGAAATAACACGATTTTATTTTAAAAGATTAAACGGCTTTCTACACACGGCATAATTTGCGCGGAGCACGACGTTTCGAGCCAAACGTTTGGCTCATCTTCAGGTGAGCTCCCAGCTCGTGTCCAGCGGCGGCCAACGGGGAACTGTCAATTTGACGTGTTCGAATTTTTCAAATTGAAGATTGCAGTTGTGGTTAGTTTGAATGTCTTTAGCGGCTGCGTTCCGACGATCCAGGAAAAGGCAAAAGGCGCTCACTGTTTCTTGACTTTCACTGCACTCCTTTGCCTTCCGGATTTCAGGGGAGCAAGTACCGGATTCACATGGGACGAGTCTTCTCGATTAAAGTTATCGTGCTTGGACTTACGGACGATGCGAGGGATGTGTGGTGTTTCAGCCGTCAGAATTTCGACCTGATCGAACCTAATCCAGTGGTTCGTACCTGAATCCATGTGCTCACGCACTGCTGACTTGTTGGAATCCAGTTTCTTGACTGCCCTGATGTGTTCCGAAATGCGGGTCGCTACGCTTCTTTTTGTCTGCCCAATGTATGACTTACCACAACTACACAGAATTTTGTATACACCAGCGGACAGCAGAGGCAATGTATCTTTCACAGAGCGTCCCATGTGGCGTGGGAGATTTTTCGGCGGGAAAATGATCATAGCGCGAGCACTCTAGGGTCAAGTCGATTTTGGATCAACGCGTAAATGGTGGATAATATATTGAGGAAGAACCGTTTGAGTGCGGCATGGATGCCCCAGTGGGTTGCCCACGCCGTTGACGTATTTGATCGAGCCGGATTATCACTTGTCTATTCCCAAATGAGCATGACAGGAATAAGTAATGCTGCTGCATTCGGCGTATTCGATAACATTCCACAAAGATAGACATAACATATTCAGACCCTAGAGATTATCATAGGAGAGCCTATTTAGAACTGTATTCTGCTATTACTTATTCTGTGATTCTGCTAAGTCCAGGGTGGTCCAATGTTTTAGAACTATTTTATTGTATTATTTAAAATGTATAAGCTACTTTTGGGTCATCGTTGTTGTTTTATCGATTTTATAATAAAAACATTTCTTAACTAAGGTGACAAAATACGTTGCAAGATAGCAAGTTGCAAGCAATGCTAGACTTCCCATTTATTACATTACATATTCCCCTTACGGCAACTTTGAACCGTAACACGGACATTTTTATTACACCTTTGGCAATCGCAATGCGCAATGCGACGGTATCGACTAGAATCGGTATATCCTAGAGTACCTGCAGATTTAAGTGGGTTCGCAGCCATGGAGTGACTCAAATTCTCAATAAAAATGCTCAACCATATGCATCTTGTGATTTTCAGAAAGAAAGACACAATAAACCACCATCAACTTATGTGGTGGGAACTTAAGGTGGCCCAACCCGCTCAACTCCCCATACAAACGGGGAAAGAAGATCACGCCCATATTTCTTATCAGAGATCCCAAATTTTGCTCAAAAGAGCTTTATTTGATCAAACTAGATGTCTGAGGACCGTTGGCATTGTAAAATTGTGTTTGGTTTCTAAGTTATAAGGTCCGAAAGTTCGAATTGTTCGCGCGTTTTATACAATAACTTTGGTGGTTTATTACGCAATGATTAAGTAAGAAAATCTTACAAATAGCTTATTTGTATTTTAATCAATATTTATAATCTATTTGGTTTTTGTTGGATTTTTGAATACAGCGGTCGTGGTTTACTTCAAGCTATAAGTCGTTTTGAAATCAAAATTTTCGTAAATCTTACCAAATCATACACTATGCACATTATCTTTTTTGTGGACATGTTGCATCTTCCTCATCACGGAGCATGTCTTTGTCTTTGAAACAGAGAAGGTCCCAGAGCGCAACAGCACGGTTTTGTACAGTGCCCGCGAATGAGTTAGTCCCGCCGAGTTGGGCCACCTTAAGTAATTATAGCAAATTTTACTTTGAAGGTTCACAAAAATAATATAACTACCTAAATTATTTAACGATAAGTATAAATTAAAAAAAACATTATTTTATAAATAAAGTTTTATCTGATGTTCGCGATGATATTTGAATTGGACGAGTGAATTCACTGATCACGTGATGAGAGCTGAAAATTATTTCAGCATCCATTATGACTTACAAGGCCGCGCCACTGTATATTTCTCACTCGCAACTATAACTGGTGTATTCAGAGTGGCGGACAAACTTTAATACGGGTGTTAACGCTAGATTAAATAGCGTTTTATATGGTTAGTCCGGTGCTAGTCCACGTACAAAATTTTACAGTAACTGTAAAATTCACTGTGAACTGTTCACTTATTAGTATTACTGTATTAGCAGCGAACTCTTGGTGTTTAAAGAAATATAGGAGGATAGATATAAAAAAAGATTCCGACGAATTGAGAACGTCCTCCTTTTTAGGGTTCCGTACCCAAAGGGTGAAAACGGAACCCTATTACTAAGCCTTCGCTGTCCGTCCGTCCGTCCGTCCGTTAGTCCGTCTGTCACAGGGCTGTATCTCATAAACCGTAATAGGTAGGCAGCTAAAATTTTCACAGTGGGTGTATTTATTTTGCCGCTATAACAGCAAATAGGTAAAATAAAAAAAATAATAATAATAAAGGGGGTGTTCATGCAAAAAACGTTACTTTTTGTGTTAAATCTTGTACGATGGTACGGAACCCTTCATGTGCGAGTCCAACTCACACTTGGCCGGTTTTTTTGAAGTCGGTTAAAAAGGAGAAATATTTCCAGACTTTAAAACACATCAAAATAAAAGACATAAAATAAGCTTTTGACACCTGATGCCAAATACGAATTTGGTGATGATGATGGCAATATGTTTGAAAGTTTAATATTTGCTGCCAATGTCCGCAACGCAGGTAAAGCAATAATTTTAAACACTGCCATAGTAGGAGATCTGCTAGGAGACATCGATTACGAGGGGAGGGATTGCAAGAAAATTCCAAATTATGGGTAAGAACGTAGCGAAATCGGTAAACGCAATACCGCGAAAGGTATGTTTTGGTGTTTCGGGTCCAGCCTTGTAATGCATACGTGAAGAACATATTTTTAGAGTTCTCTGTCTTTAATTAATGTGTCCTTGCTTCACATTCGATTCTACAAACATACCAGATTCTTTGAAGAAAGCCGCGTACTTGCTTCGTACGAAAAACATATTTAAGCAAAAAGTTTAAAAAATCGCTACGGCTGCGGTATTGTCCTAAGTTAGACAAATTGAATCCAACTCCATGAATCACTCTTATCGCTGATTCAACTCGCACAATACCCGAAACGTGCCCCCTTCACCCCTTCCCCACCCCCGCAAGCCCCGCCGCCATTGTTCACAATCCGCGTCTATTATTTTTTCATCATGGCAACTAATAATCAAATTAATGACAGTAATCTCGCTCTACATTCACAGTACGTGCTGCAGTATTTTTGAAGAAAAACATAGCCTGAACACAGTGGGTCAAACCCAAAACTATAACCTACGAAATAATAATAAATTAAAATTGGGAAATCCTAAATGTAAACTATTTTACTCAAGCCATCAACATATGGGAATTAAAATATATAACCACCTAAATAAGGATATATTGAAGTGCACAAAGTTACAAAAGTTCTGCTATGAATTAAAGATTTTTCTAGTCAGTAATCCATTTTATACTTTGAATGAATTTTTTACTAATAAATCTTTTCAAAAATAATAAATCTTATTTGACAAACACTTTGGTTATATGAAATGTTAGAAGGTTTTTACTTAATTTTAATCTTATTTGAATTATTATTATTATTTTAAATTAAAGGACAGGACATTTGTGAAATTTTATTGCTGTATTGGTCATCAAGGATTGTGTTTTTAATGTTAATTTAAGTAGTATTAGTAAATAGTATTAGCTACATTTAAGTAATAAGTGTGTAAATTATATAGTGTTTTTTACAATACCGTTTTGAGAACGGTCGAATGTAAATAAATAAATAAATAAATAAATAAACAATAGCACCAACGCTTTCGACTCCTATTCCGGGTAAAACCGCCCTGTAGGCGCGCAGCATGCAATTGACAATTTTTGGTTAGGCAAACTTAATTATTTATCGAGCGCGGAAAAAAGGAACGGGCGCGTGTGCATTGGATGCGGTCGCGACTGTTGGCTGTCGGCGCGGCGGCTCGGTGGCAGGTTATATTGATGCACCGAGGTTCGATTCGTAGCAGGCCCGGTTTTAGGGTAGGGCGCGGTTGGGCGACCGCCCAGGGCGCCAGATCTAAAGGGGCGCCTCCGGCGCCCCTTTCGTATCCGCTCGCTTATTGACCAAGCCCTACTTACTCATAAATTCCCTAAATTTAGCGTCAAAATGGTGGGCAACACTAGAATGGAACGTAGTGTCCAGTCGGAGTTATAAGTGAATTGTCCTGATTGTTTAGTTTAAAATGTCTGAACATGTCCATTCTGAAAATGTTTATTAATAAAGATAAATATATAAAAACAAAAAATCAAAATGATGAAAACAAAAATGTGAAAAAATTGGTGAGCGAATTTGATAAATTCTCCACCAATCAGAAGCGTTTATATCCATTTGCATATAAAACATTTGCGATCTTACTGACAAATTCTTTAACAAAAACTTACTATGGAATTGACGATTTTTTTAAATACGATAATATTATTAACACCTGATTAATAATTTTATATAAGACTGTAAATATATTATAACTGTATGCATGATGCATTGCTACCTGTGGTGGTCATCCCGAAATAAATGAAATGAAAGGTTTATGAATGTGTTATGAAATATTGTTTGCTTGATCAGAATGTCGTTTTAAACTGTCTTTAATTTGAATTGTATCAAATAATTTATAAGTAAAAACTTGATGCGATTGACAATACAACAATCTGGGTCAGAAACCAATTTCTGTGAATTGAAAAAGTATATTGTGACTAATATCGAGAAAGGAGTGCTAAGATTATTTGGACATATGGAACGAATGGATGACGAAAAAATTACGAAACAAATTTACAGAGCTGTAGTGAGCAGAAGAACGTACCACGACCAAATCGATGTAATTTTCCGTAAGTTTTTCGTAACACCGGTAATCGTAGATCATGCATTAAAATGTGTATTTTTTGTTTTATTTAAGAAAACATAGACTTTGGTATATATATAAAATGTGTGAGATGTATTTATGTATAATCGACCGTGAAGCAAGGACACATTAATTGAAGAAAGAGCCCAGTAAAAAGAACTACTTTACGAATATACTGTACTGTACTATGAATATACTACTACATACATACATGTCACATTCCTTGGAATAAGCGACGTATGCTTAGCACGAAAAAGTATATTTACTGATATTAAATTTGCCTAAATAAATATTATTAAAGTAAAATTCAATAGTATTTTTTAAATAAATGGTTATTTCATTGTTTCCCTTGGATTTTTTCGAATGGTTTTGAATGGCAGATAGGTGGTGCCGTTTTTCGAATGGTTTTGAATGGCAGTTAGGGGGCGCCGTAGAAATCTCGCCCAGGGCGCTCGTAGTGTTAAAACCGTCACTGATTCGTAGCGTAGTATTTTATTTCTTCTACTGGTGCTAAGTGGCAACCCCATATTGTTTATTGTTTATTCATCATCCAGCACTCGGATTTGTCATATTTTATCATTAGCCAGTTCAGCATTCACGGCGAAGAAGAACTGGCAAGAAACTTCGCTGATTTTTTTCAACGTCCACTTAGTCTAAGTTTACAAATTTGTTTGCCACTGCTTACAGAAATACGGGTTATTGGTACCTGTTTATGTCAATACATTAAATTAATATTAATTCACAAAATCTACCATTCACGCCGTATGCAACAGCTCATGACAAAATAATATCGGTTTATTCTGCAAAGTCATGTCCGTCATCTAACATGTTGCCCCCAGTCCTCACAAGCAGCACCCGTTCACGAGCATCATAATCTGAATCCGAAGCACACGGCGCAGAGAATCAAACCATCTTCTGGTTAACAAAGATTTTTAAAAAGACCGTTTCTCAAATTTCTCTGCCGCACCGCCAGGAGTTGGAACTGTCTGCCAGCGGGTTGTCTTTTCTCAAACCTGTAACCTGGGAGTTCGCTAGGTGAGGTGGATTTGACGTCTCTCAGCACAGCTCGTTTTTTTTTTTTTAAATATGAAATAAGCGTGTAAAGGGAGGGTATGTGGCGGCAACAGCTGAACGGTAGCGCGGCCGTGTCGTGTCCTCAGTCGGGGGGAGACTTACTTTATTTCAAGTAATTTCAAAGCAAGGAATGAAATAGGCCTTCTTATTCGATGAAAACGCAACCCCCGGTCTTTTACCAGTCACTGGAAAGCAAAGTCCTCCATAAAGAACCCCGCACAAATCGTATGGGAATTGGCTCCCGGTCAAATTGGCTGAAATTTGGATATGTTGTTCGTTTCGGCATCCTGAACAAAAGTCTCAATGGGCACAAAGCCCAATTTTGCTTATTTTGGCCGCTACGGGGCTCCAAAGCTACACGGGTTGACCATTATTTACTACTCAAAACGGCGATCTCCTGGCAGTTTAGTATTTGCTACGCTGAGGAAAAAGTACCCTCTCATGTTTTTGGGGGGGCTAAATTCAAATCCAATGTCAATATGACAATATTGACAGTTGACAGCTGTCAATTAGTTGTCAACTAGCTGTCAAACAGCGAGAAATAAACAAAATCGATAAAATCCACATGTGAATGTAGGTTTTTGAGGTTGCTGAGTTCAAAACTGATGGCCAAAAGACAATAATGACAGTTGACAGCTGTCAACTAACTGTCAAACAGCATTTTACAACCAAAATGGATGCAACCCACATGTCAATATACGTTTTTGAGCTTTCTGAGTTCAAAACTGATGTCCAAAAGATGATATAGACAGTTGACAGTTGTCAACTAACTGTCAAACAGCATTTGACAGCTAAAGTGGATGAAACCCATATGTAAATATATGTTTTTGAGCTTGCTGAGTCGAAAACTGGTGGCCAAAAGACGATATTCAATGTCAACTGTCATTATTGTCTTTTGGCCATCAGTTTTGAACTCAGCAACCTCAAAAAACCTACATTCACATGTGGATTTTATCGATTTTGTTTATTTCTCGCTGTTTGACAGCTAGTTGACAACTAATTGACAGCTGTCAACTGTCAATATTGTCATATTGACATTGGATTTGAATTTAGCTCCCCCAAAAACATGAGAGGGTACTTTTTCCTCAGCGTAGCAAATACTAAACTGCCAGGAGATCGCCGTTTTGAGTAGTAAATAATGGTCAACCCGTGGAGCTTTGGAGCCCCGTAGCGGCCAAAATAAGCAAAATTGGGCTTTGTGCCCATTGAGACTTTTGTTCAGGATGCCGAAACGAACAACATATCCAAATTTCAGCCAATTTGACCGGGAGCCAATTCCCATACGATTTGTGCGGGGTTCTTAGTTGTAAATCCTCGCGTAACATAAGTTTGGTTCTCCGAAATTAAGTTGTCCTGTGAGTTAGAAAGTCTTCACATGACCTTATTTTTAGTCTTCCAGAAGGTGCCCGAACACCTAAAGTTGCTCAACTTTAGGTGCACGGTGATAATTCGATAAACACCTCACCGGCGGCGACACGAAAAGTATGGAGCGATATTTATATTGCTAGGATAATTGCCGAAAATGTATTAGGGTTGCTCTATATAGCTCCACCTATTGTTCCATATTTTTGGCGATAGTTGCCCAGAATTTAATGGCCTCAAAATATATCCAGGTACGGGCACCTTTATGCTCGCCGCATGCGGGCAATCAATTGCTCTATGAATGGTTCCATACTCGTCCGTAAACCATGTTGCCGGAGATTGCTGGATATTGTCGTGACGACGAAATCGACAGAGATTGCTGCAAGTAGTGCAACGTGTAGGATGCGTCTGGATCCCCTCTCCAGTGGGAGCAATAGGTGGGAGGAGGACGGGCATCAAGCTATTCGCTAGGGACGCCCATGTGCCCCTACGCTCGCGGGCTTTCCGCCGTGAAGATAGCAAAACGATGATGAGTACACGCCACGCAGTTCAAGTAGATGCGGGCGGGCGGGCGACTGCACACTGCACATGCGAGTATCCACGCAAATGAATGATGGTTATTTTATTTTCGATTGTATCCTGCGGTTCTTTTCATGCAGACGCTCCCGGCGGCGGCACTCCGAACTAGCGTGCCGGCTGTGTATGTACCCTCAACCATTTTTTCAGAATTTTTCACGAGCGCCGATCGACGTAATAGTTTTTCGCGGTCGGCGCTCCGGTCGGTCCCTCTGTCCCGGCGCTGGCAGCTCGATTTGCGGTGTGAAGATTTTAGTTGAAATATTGTGAAAAATATTGTTTCGTCAGAGAAGGGGGCATACCTTCGATGAGGCGTAATTTATTTTATTTATTTATTCATTAAAAATACAAGGTTTTACATATAATGTTTGTACATCATGTAACGGAGAGATAGACGCACGCATCTCACTGAGTTACGTATTTATATACCGGTTAGGGGACTAAATTGTTGCACACGATTTACATAAACAGGTAAGTAATCAGATCTGAGAGGGCGTGATTACGTACACGAAACTAACATCTACTGTTTTACTTCATCACCCCAAAATCTGGAAGAAATCCCTTTGAGGTATAAGCCCGCCTTTGCGCCCCACTTGTGTTGTTATTGCACTATACTTTCTTTAGTAAATTGTTTTTTGTGGCGTATTAAAGAATTTCCAATCAATCAAACATTTTTGTGTGTAAATATATTGACAAAAATGTATGGGAAGAATGACAGGCTCAAAGACAGACACAAGATACACTGGTTCACTGCCCGCCCCGTTCATCAATTACTTTGCTTCTCTTTCTTAGTCGGATTCACATTTCGTTACGAATGTAAGCTGTACCCATGGTTCCGAATCCAAGTTAAACTGCAAGTCCCCTTCCCCATAGGGTGGTACCATCGCATCGGATGACAATTTGTTCGAAGCGACAGTGAAAAATAGTCCGTGTTTTCGATTCTGTTCAATATAGTCGTGTGTATAAAGAGAGGTTCTGGTAAGGCACCTTATTCTTTCGGGTTCTGGGCTGATGTAAACACAGACAGTCGAATACAGAGAGCACCTGTCAAAACTTAGTACGAGATTAGCACCGGACTAACAATGAAAAACGGTTTAGTCCGGCGGATTAAAATTAGTCCGCCCACTCTGAATACGGCTGTGAAGCCAGTCACATGGCAAATATAGAAATTACTGGTTCAGCGAGCAAGGAAGGACGGGAGAGGCGATTAAAACTCATTAGTATGGCGGCACCGGAGCCACGAGTTAGTGGAAAAGCACTGACTTTGGTTAGTTCGCTTACGAATTCGAACGCGCAAAATTGAATGACCGTTGCACTACATAGCACCTGTGAAGTGATTACGTGTTATTACGTGTCGTTGGAAGTCTAGAGGAACAGTAACGAGCGAATTCATAAGCGAACTGAATCGCCGGCGCTACGGCTATTGTAAGTAGGTACGCTACGCTGCCCCCATACACACGAGTTGAGATTGCGACTCCCGTCCTTCCTTCCTCGCTGACTGGTCACAAAATGTTTTGGTCCCAATTTGAGCAAAGGTGTAATTCCTTCGAAGTGCAGATAATTTCTAGTTGAAAGGACGATACATCTCATTTATCAATACAATATCTAATGGCTCTCTAATATGAATGTATGTCTGTGTTCACAAGTAAATGTATGGTCGTGGACAAGATCTCTCCGAGCCGACCGGGCACCACAGTCGCCCCTAATCCATTCCATAATGCTAAGCAGCTCTAGATAACGCCTCCCACGACTTAGTACAAGTTTCGCAAATTAACTCACCATTAGCATACATAATTACAGCGAGGCCGCGGCGCGCGGTGCCGCTGCCTCGGCCTTATCACAAGCCCTGATTGCTCGACCTGCCGCCGCCGATCGCCTTAATGAGTCACGTGTGTAGTCGCGGATTTCGTTAATATTTTTAAGCAATAAAGGGCCTTTTTATAGTTCCGTACCCAAAGGATGCCAACGGAACCCTATTACTAAGCCTCCGCTATCAGTCCGTCTGTCCGTCCGTTCGTCTGTCACAGGGCTGTATCTAATGGACGGTAATAGATAATTTTTCACAGAGTACGTATTTATTTTGCCGCTATAACAGCAAATAGGTAACATTTTAAAATAATAAAAATTAAAGGGGGCAAAAAATGCAAAAAGCGTGATTTTTTTGTGTTAAATTTTGTACGAATGTACGGAACCGCTCGTGTGTGAGTCCGACTCGCACTTGGCCTGTTTATACCTACTTGCTGATTAGCCACAATTAAAGGGCCTTTCCTAGCAGTTTGCAATCAATACCAGTACAAGATAATCAGTACTTTAGTTATAAAGGCTCTTTAAGTGTCCACTAAAATAAATCAAAGGAAGCAAAAGATCTGGCCAAAGATCCAGAAATGGCCAAACGCGCAGCTTCAGGCGAAATCAGATTGTTAGAGTACCTGAGGCAGCGTATTAGTATAGCCATTCAACATGGAAACGCTTCCAGTGTTCTCGGTAATATGGCCGCATCGTCTTTTCTAGAGGAGTTATAGTTTTCAGATATTCGATTATAGTGTTTCTTTTTTATATAATCGTCGAATCTTCGAATACAAATATGTTACTTATACATATTAAATACCTAATGAGGTAAAATAACCATAATTAAATGAAAATTAAAATAAACTGAAACATTGAACTGGATGGAAAAAACGGATAATGTTCATGACCGTTTCGAATATCGTTCATCCAATGCGATGGTAACACCAAGTTTTACGTGGAATCCGAACCACGAACAAAACAATCCTTATATTAGTCGCTTCCACTGAATAGAAAGGGTCGCCTCTTACGAATTGCACAAGAAGAAATACAGTGAATCCATTTGTTAGTCCTTTATGTGCCGCAACCCAAACAGCCCTTATACAGTTTTCTTTCAGCGGTGTGAAAGAAAACTGTATGATCGAGGGATTTGTTAGGAAGACACGCTGTCAAGCAGATGGCTCGCGTCACTGGTGGCCGGTGTAGAGCGGGGTCCACCACCGCCCGCCAGTGACGGACGGCCGCGCGTAATGTGACGCTTTGCAAATTTCAAAAATCTCATTACACTCTAACTGACGGTACAAGAGTAAATTAAAACGATGGATGGGAACAGTGTGGGCGTTGGAAGCGACATTTTTTCAGTGAGAATATTTTCTACACTTTCATCCCACTTTTCACCCCTTTGAGATTAATTTTCGCTACAAAAGGTAGCCTATGTCGTTTTCCAATGTTTATACTCTCTAAATACCGAGTTTAGATGGAAACTCTCCGAATAGGGTACGTGTTGTTGGGGAAGGGGAACTGGGGGTTACAATGATAAAATAACTCAGCGAGTGATTTACCATGGTAAGCCCCACGTCCTCATCTGGCCAGCAGGTCTATTCCTGGCATTCAGTAATCAGGAATCTTGAGTTTTTTTACGGAAAACCTTGATTGGTTTAAAAACGAACTATGCTCCGGAATATTTTCGTCAAGAAAATCGCTTTGAAAACCGCTACAAAAGCGGTTTTCTAGACTCAGGATTCCTAATTCCTGATTACTGAATGCCGGGAATAGACCTGCAGGCCTTTCTTCACCCTATGTTGTTGTGGGAATACTGTGGGGATTTATTATGTTGAGGTCTCGTCATCCCTTTTTTAGCCAGTATTGCGGTCTCGCTTATTAAAAAAAAAAGATTCCGACGAACTGAGAACCTCCTCCTTTTTTTTGAATTCGGTTAAAAAGGGCTGGCTTCGTTAGTTCTGGTTATACCAGTGCAGAAGCGAAGCGACTTCCGGTATATGATACGTTTATGGTAGTGGTATTTTGCCTGCTAGAAATGAGTACTGTACGAGTAAACATGACATACTCGGAATTCTATCATTCTCCCTCTGCCCCGCGCGGAGCCCCGCTGTCGTCAACTGTTGCCGTTAGTTATTCATCTGCTACCGAGCTATAGGTGTCATGTTAACTCACCCGTGTGGTATACTTCCCGATTTAGCTGTCTGGTCTGATAAAAAATGTCCTTTCTTACCAGTGGGTGTGGTATTAGCCATCGTCCATAATAAATACATTATCTATATATGTTTATTTAGATTTTCACCGTTGTTCGACTTAATACTTAATGTTTACGGACATATGTGTTAAGTCAAGCTTACTTATTTCCGGCGTTTCGTCCACCACGTTGCGGACATTATCAGGATCTCGGCGCGACCTCGAGGACCTCTGACGCGTCGTCCAGTCAGAAATCAACTAAAGGTCGTCGGCTGCGGAGATTGTAGCTGTGGGTAGGTTCAGCTACAGATGCGGGTAGTAACACAGCACTTCGTTGGGCGATGAAATTATCTGTGCAAACTATGCCCAGGGTGTCACTATACGTCAGTGTGGGCAGCTGAACACTTGTGTTGCCATATTGTGCCAGTACTGGAGACCAAGACGATTTACTTAACACTGTATATCTGTAAACATTAAGTATTACATCACTACATAGTATAAAACAAAGTCGCTTTCTCTGTCCCTATATCCCTATGTATGCTTAAATCTTTAAAACTACGCACCGGATTTTGATGCGGTTGTTTTAATAGATAGAGTGGTTGAAGAGGAAGGTTTATATGTATAATAACATCCATTTAATAGTGGAGAAATGCTGTTATTTTTGAGGTTTCTAATGTGATGTCGTAAATAGTAAAAAAAATTCCGCTTAAATTGCAAACACAGGCTGAACCCTACGAGATTTTCTCATTAATTCCTACGATATTGATGCAATTTGGTAGATGGATACATTGTCCTGGACCAGCTCTTTGGGCAACTTTTTATCCATGAAATAATTCATCCCGACATCAACCCGAGCGGAGCCGGGTACCGCAGCTAGTTATCTATAAATTTAAAGCTCCAAGCTCGAAGATTCATGTTTAAAGGTTTAAAGCTTCACTATGCTAACTACCTTGAGCCCATAGCATATAATTTAAATATATTTTTTTTCAGTTACAGCTCCATAGTTTTGCTTAGTGATGCGTAATAACTTTTTTGGCCACCGCTGATGTGATGAGCTCTCCCGGACAGTTTTACTATCACCCCCGCGCCTCCACACGCGTCACCCCCACCCCACCGCATCGCACTGCAGCAGGTGCACACACTTTGGTTGTTGGTGGTTATTTATCGTTGGTGCAGCCATCTGACATACATCTAGTAGAAAGCTTTGCAATTAAAGTTTGATCGCTTTCAGTCCAGCCGAACTCATATAATATAGGTTTTTTTATTTTAAGCCATGGATGGCTAATACCACAACCCAGTTACCAATTCAACCGTCTTTTCATCTAATGCGATTCTTCCCAACCCGGCGGCCATACAACCTAGTAGGGAAAAAGGACCTACAGTTTTGCATGAATTCCGGACCATGGATCAGTTCGCAATCGTCACGAAATTTACTTAACTGAGCCCGTAGTCCCAGTTGACACCTAAATTAGCGTTTACGTCAAACCGACCGACTGGCGTTTTCAAATGTATGGAGAAATTGAGAAGCGCGCGCAGTGGGCGGTAAGCGAACTAACATTTACGAGTTCGAGGTTGATTTGACAGCCTACTCACCGTCGGCGTAAATACGTCGACGTTTCCGTTTACGCCGACTCCGAGTTTTTATACAAATCGGCAGTCCGAGTTTGACTTTGACAGCTTGAAGAAGTAAAACCACAGAATATCTAGTAAAAACATAGAAATAGGGTAAAAACTTGTATAATATGGAGTTGGGCGTTTTTACATAATTTCGATGTTCCGTAAACGCCAATTTAGGTGAGAACTCCGACTGACCGCTCAGAAGTGCCGAACCAGAACAGTTAAATGGAAAACGTTGGCAAGATGATGTGGGTAAACATTAACCTCTCTAGTGGTAAATTACCAATGGCAAAATTAATTGGAGGATTCTGAAGGAGGCCTATGCCCAGAGGCGGCCGTCTCCAATATGATTTAGTAATGCAAATTATTTGATTTGTAAATGAAATAGCAGAGCAAAAAACGCTTATTATTCACAGAAAGTATATTTTTCCACAAGTTGCAGGTTTCCTCAACATATACTAAAAATTTAAAAAATAACACTAAATTCACTTAAAAAGGGTATCTCCGCATCTGCTACATTTCTTATTAAAAAAACTCACACATTCTTTGTGAAATCTAACTACGTGATTCAGATCATTGCGGACAAATAAAAAGCACAGTATTAGGTAGGTACTTTTAAGAGTTCCGTACCCAAAGGGTGCCAACTGAACCCTATTACTAGGCTCCCGCTGTCCGTCCGTGCGTCCGTCTGTCGCAGGGCTGCATCTCATGAATCGTAATAGGTAGGCAGCGGAAATGTTCACATGGTGTGTATTTACTTATTGAAAAAATTATACTAAATTTAAAAAAAATAATTAAAGGGGAAGCACGCATTTGAGCAGATAACAGCAGTGCAGGCACGCTTCATAAAGTAAAATGACACCCAGTCAGCGTGCACGGAGCCCATGCTTTCAATGTTCTGTGCTTCCAATCGTGCACGCTCTATACAATGTATGTATGATTTCGAGTGACGTCACAGAGAAGAATATGACCAATTCGGAACTACACTTGTGGAGGCCGTGTCAAAGGAGTCATTACCAAAGCCGGATAAACGACTCACGAAAAAACTGCTTAACTAATCTCGGGTCACTGTATGTTTAGCTGCTAGGTGTCACTGATAGCCCACTCTGCAGAGTGCCTAGAAGGCGAGGAAACAGCCGCCCAGGGTTGGCACAACAGAGGCTCCTATTCCTTGACCCAGTAAGAAGCCTTCATGAGGTCTGGAAGCATCAATCAAGGGTCCTGCACTTGAGGAGCTCGGATGGCTAAAGTAGCTGCCAGCGGGGATGGTACAATGGACAGCGACACGTCTAAGACTGAGATAAATTTTCTTTGCGGGTTCTTCTTCACTGGTTGATCGAATCCGCGGATCAATCAAATTGTGACATGACTTAGTGTAGTTTTGCTACCAGAAGTTGAATAAATAAATGAAATGAAATGAAATAGTTCTAACAGAAACTAACACTAGCGAAAAGTAGTACTTTGTGACTTTTTCTCAGCGTAATGCTGAGATTCATAGAATTTACTCATGCTTGTTCTACTGTCAGTTTTGACATTAAATGTATGGACCGAAAGTCAAATCTGACAGTTGGAAGCCATACTTTGGCTCAGCCAAGTACGGGTAACGTCTATGAATCTCAGCATAAGTGCCAACAGGAGCCGACTAGCGGGGCTAGAAGAACTATGGGGGCCGTGTTTGCGATTTACAAAATTTGAAATGCAGGTTAAATCAATCAGCTGTAATAAGAGCTCCCTTTAATGGTAGTCAATACTTCTAGGTAACATTAAAACCAAATCAATTTGTTCTAGTTCTAGTAACCAATTATTGTAGTACTGGTATTTTAAGTCCTAATTTATCAATGCGATCATAAGGTTAAATCAATAGTTGTATTGATGTCCATGTCAATATCCATCGCTTTTGCGGATGTACTCGGCTGCCTGTTGGCGGCGGCTGGGGCGGGAGTCTTGTCCGGGGGCGGCGCGGGGGTTTTGTTAGGGGTGGGGGCAGCGACGACCGTTTTGCGTCTCTTATCTTTGCTCGGAGTGGCCTCCGACAGAGAGGTGATGTGCGCTTTCTGAAACGTATACAAATTAAAGTCAGTAGCTGTCATTTGGATTGCCAAAGATATTTAATGGTAGGAATAGCGCGAGTGTAAGCCTAAAACATACCAAACTCATTGCAGCGCAGCCAGGAATGGCAGGGTTAGGCGGGTTCCAACACATTGTGAACATACTTAGCTTGAATGGTTATGTAACACCCACAGTATTTATTCAATAAATAAGATATTTAGCTCATTTTCAATTCCCTGGGATTAATTTGGGACATTTGGAAATATGATGGTTGGCCCCTAAGCATCGAGAAAATTGCGGTCTCTACACAAACATATTTCGGAAATAATTTCATGAAAACAATTTCATTTAACTTGATTTAACTGGTGAACTAATATCCTTGACACCATTTTTTAGTTTCTTCGGTAAATGTATCCTGAGTCAAGCAAGACAGGAAATTAATTGTGTATGAACATTTTATTTTTGATTTCATTTCGCTCGGTTCAGTTTTTTTTTTTCTAAAAAACTAATTTGTGCAGGGACAGAATATTAATTATTTGATGTTAGAAACAAACAATCTAATTATCAGCAAAGCAGTTTTAAGCCAAGCTAATTTGTTTATTTACAGTCGTATTCAGGGAGGTGGACTAACTTTAGTACCCGTATTAAGGTCGGATTAACCGGTTTTTGTAAGGTTAGTCCGGTGCTAATCTCGTACTAAGTTTTGACAGGTGTCACTCTGAATACAACTGTTATAGAATAATTGAAAGTATTATTGAATTAGAATATTCATAATAAAAAAGATATGAGAGCAAGACTGCGGGTCCTCATGGATTCAGGCTCTTAAAAATAATTCAAGTGGTCGCACTGCATTTCTTCCCAAGCATGTCGTAAGACTGAGGGATTCGTAAGATTTCAATAAAAAATTAAAATGTTTTTTTTTTATTTTGAAATTAAAACTATACAAGATTATATTAAGTTACAAGGTAGGGTTAATTGCGTTACGGTTGTTCCATCGCATTGATTTAAAGATGGCCAAAGCAGCAATGAAAATTTTCCGTGTTTGTGGATAGTCCTGGCTTTACACCTAGTCCCAGTGGCTCGGTAGCCCAGTGTGGTCGAAGCGGCAACTAAAATTGTCCGTGTTTACCATCCAATTCAATACAGCCGAGCATCATAAGGAAGGTCCTGGTATCGCACCTAGTTCCCATGTGGTGTGTTAGGCTAATACCATGACGGTCGCATTGGAATTAGCTATCCATGTCCAATTACATAAAAAACACTGTAAAACTACAGTTTGCAGACGGGACAACCACTGAGGTGATTGATGAACAATGTTCTAGGACAATTGTACTCACTAAAGAGGGGTTCCTTCGAGCTAAGAGCTTGACATCTTCAGCATTGATTGTGTTTCTTTTGGCATGCCTGCAATGAACAATGCATACAGGTGAAATATATTTCTGGGATTACTGCAGGTTAGTAGGCGGGTACCGGTTAGGTACTGACGTGGAACCTAATACCTTTGAAAGTAGCGGAAGGCAAATTGTCAGAATGTAGATTACTTACCTGAGGAGGAAACATTACAGTGGAATAGTACCTAGCCCTACATCAGTTTTATAGTAAGAAGTTTTTACATGCACACAGCTTGACCAGGAATCTGGTTGCTGATCTACCTGGTCGTTCCCGGATATGGGTGTAATATGTGTAAGCCAGATGGGTTGGTGTGAAGTTATCAACAGCAAATACAGTTTCGAACCTGATAAATTATAGGACAGCGCACAGAACTTGCACTAAATTCATGGCGGCAATGATCTTTAACAATGAGATGATTTTTGAGCAGATCAGTGGCGCGGGGACTGGCCTTGAACGCCAGACATCATAGGTTCAAATTCCCGCCTCAACATGCACAAATTTCTTTCTCTTTCTGTTTTGGATAAGTGAATTTCGTCACGAATGCTGATCCATGGGTCGCAATCCATGTAAAACTGTAGGTTCCTTTCTCCTATTAGGTGGTAAGGTTTAGCCCGCCCGGGTTGGCACCATGGCTTTGAATGTAAAGATGATCACTATGATGTATTGTTTGCGTTTCCAATCCAGTTCAATGTAGATGTGCTCATGAAGAAAAGAGCTAATATAGTGACAGTGGGTGTGGTATTACCCACCATGAGCAGTTCCATTAAGAAAGTATAAATCCTATACACATACTTAGCAAAAGCCTCCAAGTCAGCGCCGTAGGTCCTCAGTTTTCGATAGAGCAGTTCGGCGAGCAGGTCAGCGGCCACGGTGGAGCTCTGCAGGCCGAGCCGAGCGCACGCCTCCTGGCACGCCGCCCGTGCGCTGCGGTGGAGCGACGCACGCAGCCTCTGCCGACACCACCCATGGCTCTACAATACTGTTTACACTGAGATATTAGTAATACAATTGGAATTTATAACTAGCTGGGTGAATAGGAAGTAAGCTTGATTCTGAAGGAACTCGGCAGAGAAGAAATTATTGTTTACAAAATTTTTAATTTGCATTTCAATTCGTAATTTTGATCTATTATGAAGATAAAAACAACTAGTATATCTTCAAGAAAATGTAGATAACTCCATTATCTAAAAAAAGTAAATAAAATATTATTTGGGGCTACACACCAATTTAATATTTGGCGGAATCCTAACAGATAGTATAAGTATTCTGTGAAATATAATATTTATGCCACTTCCCACTAAAAATGATGGTGGAAATATTTAGAAAAGGTATGGTGAACGCCACTGAAATATTTTTTTTCATTAATTTTCTAATAAGCATTGTTTTGGCAATAATATTATATTTAATGGAATAGTCTGGGTATAATTCCGTCAAATATGAATTTTTCCAACAATTTGTATGCGTTTAGCTAAAAATAATTATTTTCCTTTTCAGATAATGGTGCCATCTACATGTTGTTAAAGATATACTGAGCATCTTGCTTCACCATCCAGTTATGTTAAATTAGGTTAAGTAATTTTTGTTTAGTGCAGGCATTCTTTAAACAAAGCACAGTTTTTGTAAATGCATTTTTATGGTGTTTAACATGCAATGCATGTTTTTAATAATTTTTTTTGGTGATTCTCTCTTCCTAACATTACCAATAAAATTGTTAAAAATTTTACATGCACATCGAAAGTCTATGCAAGAAACTATAAAAAACGTGCTACTGTCTTCTTCGGAACTGTCCTATTCTTTGGAATCTCAGAAGTCACAAAAGTGTTAAGGCTGCAATAGAAGGCGATACGCACAATATCACTTTTGAAATGGGACTCTCACTCTCACTCAGACTCATACTCCACTCTTTAAAAAAAAAAAGCTTACTGAATTTTATGTGAAAGGCATCTATCAGAATTTAATGAATAAACACATAAATGTGAAACCAGGCATATGCAATGCTATATAGGATTCCGGCGCGCCGGATTCGGGAATACAATTATCGACAGCATGCCACTTCTCCTTCTTTTTCTCTATAGTGACCCGACGTGACACCCGATTTTTTTAGCTATTATCACTGATTATTAGTTATTGTTTATATGTTGAAGTCGGTTAAAAATAAAAAACCTTACCTGTTCCGGGGTCAAACTGTCGAAATTGCTCATGTTGTTTTTTGAAGCGAATGGTTTACGAGTATTTGGTTTTTGTTTTTATTGGATATTGCGTGCGAATATAAGCTGCTACTTCTTCTTCTTCTTCTTCTTTTTAGGGTCCTACTTTTGGGTCCCTTTTAATGGCTTTCGTGCATCTAACACATTTCGCCAATGTCAAAGTTCATAGCTATATACAAATAGTGTAAAAGGTTCTGAAATTAGTTGCCAACGAAACATAAAAGAAAATCATAATTTAAGATCATTTGCACTGATAAATGAAGCAAGTAACTTTAGAATTTTAAAGTTAGATGAAGAGAGCAAGCAATTAATATTGGTAGGAAGAGGAATTTGGAGTAGAGGAAGGTAATCGTATAAAGGAGCAGTTTTATTAATAAGAGGACAACAGAAAAATATATGTTCCAAATTCCCGTCATCAAGGCCACATTCGCACACTGATGAGTCTTTAATATGAAGTCTAGCCAAATGAACAGGGGAACAGCAGTGGCCTATTCTAAGGCGGCAAATAATAGAAGTTGAAGATTTATTAATTTTGATACGATGAAACCAAGGCTTAGCAGGGATGTTAGGCTGGATCTTGGCGTAATTTGAACCCTTAAATCTACTAGAGTTAGCCCACAATTTGGTCCAATTTTCAGTAAGAGATTTTTTTGGGAGAGCAATTAAATCATGTGGGTAGTTTCTATATGGGATTTTATCCCCTCGCAGAACAGCTTGTTTAGCAAGATCATCTACCCGGTGATTGGGCAGGATGCCTGAGTGAGACGGAATCCATGCAAAGACTATTTGTTTGTCCGGGTTATTGTAGAGAATGTCTTTAATGGAAAAAGGAATAGGATTTTGTGTGTTAGAATGAAAGGGGTTCTGAGTGAGAGATTGAAGAGCACTACGGGAATCAGAAAATATTATAAATTTATTAGATTTTTTTAATAATAATGAAAACTTGACTGCCTCCAGTAATGCCGTTGATTCACCAGTGAAAACTGATGACTCTGGAGGGCATTTAATTAGTTGGTAGATGTTGCTGTTCTTATGAAATACTGCAGCTCCAACACTGCCTTCCTCCGTGAGTTTGGAGGCATCAGTAAAAATATACTCCCACCCTTCCCAGTTTTCAGATAGGATGGAATGAAAGACTTCATTAGCATTTGGAGACTCTTTTTCAATGCCAAAAAAAGGAATTACTTCTACATTGCTCGTAACTACTTGAAAAGGGTATGAAAACATTGGTAAGGAGTTAGAACGGAATACTGGAGCCTTGACATTATTGAACTTACGATAACTTTTTACAAGTCTGGTGGGAGCCTTTTTTTCCCAATATTTCGCAGTATGAGAAAATCGGGATAGTAAATTTAGTTTCGGAATTATTGGATGATGTAAGAAATAGCTTGCCCTGAACAAGAAACGATCAGCCAAGAACTGACGGCGAAAATAAAGAGGAGGTTCAACGCATTCTACTTGCAGAGCATTTATAGGACTTGATTTCATGGCACCTGTTATAATACGCAGGCATTTGTTTTGGATAATGTTAAGCTTATTAAGAGCAGTTCTATTGCAGGGTTCTAAAATATAGGAACCGTAATCCAAATGACTTCGTATTATTGCATTGTACAATAACTTGAGGTAGTATGGATGAGCTCCCCACCAAACCCCAGCTAGAGTGCGTATAATGTTAATATTTTTTTCACATTTTTTTATTACATAATTTAGATGAGAGACACCTGTCATTTTTGAATCCAGGATTATGCCAAGGAATTTAGTTTGAATATGTAATGGAATAATTGTATTGTTGTATGTGATAGTGATAGGGGGTACAATTCTTTTTCTACTGAATACTACTATAGAGCTCTTTTGGGCTGACAGTTCCAACCCATGTTCAGTTAACCATGTGTTCAAAGATCTTAGCGAGTATTCAATTTGTTCAGCTCCTTTAGGAATAGATTTATGGGGTGAGTATATTAGTAAATCATCCGCATATTGCAGGACACGTGAAAAGGAGTTTATTGATCTGTCAAGATCATGGGTGTAAATATTATAAAGTAAAGGACTGAGAACAGAGCCTTGTGGTAAACCTTTCCAGATTATTCTAGAGTCGTTTGATTGTTCCTCTACTCTTAACATTATTGTTCTTTGAGATAATATATTAAAAATATATGCAACAATTTTTTCTGGTATATGTAGATTTAGCATTTTTTGTTTGAGCTTTGGTAGGAGGACATTATCGTAAGCTGCAGATATGTCTAGGAATGCAGCCACAACAGACTCGTCCCGAGAAAAAGAAAGTCGAATATCGGTAGTGAAAATCCCCAAACTATCCATTGTACTTCTGCTTTTCCTAAATCCATATTGTGTTTTAGCAAGAAGTTCTCTGTGTTCCACGAACCATTCTAAACGGTTTTTGATTAAATGTTCTGTAATTTTGCATAAGGTAGAAGACAGAGCAATCGGACGGTAAGAGGAACCATCATTGGGGTCTTTACCAGATTTCAGGATTGGAATGATTATTTGAGTTTTCCAGGAGTCAGGAATTACCCCATAGTCAAAGAAGAAATTAATGATTTGTAAAAAGTATTCAAGGGTTGTATCTCTCGATTTAACCAGAAAAGAATAAGGAATCCCATCCAGCCCTGGGGAAGAATCCTTAACATGATTCAAAACAATTTTGAGTTCTTTTAATGAAAATGGAACCTCCATGGGAGTACAACCTCCAACAAATGAATAAAGGGACGGGAGTTCATCTTCTGTAGGGGCGGATGGGGGGGCTAGCTTATTTAGGAATGAGTCTTTCCATGAAGCCGATGAAGGTATTGAAGCACTGTCTTCCGTGAAAACAGAACGGTACCTTTTAATATTGCGCCAAACTAATGAAGATGAAGTGTTAGGTGAGAGAGAAAGGCAAAAATTTTGCCATCCATTACGTTTTTTATTTTTAAGAGTACATTTAGTAACTGCTTGAATTTTGCGTAAATTTAAAAAGTTTTCATCAGTCATAAACTCTTCATATAAAGTTTCGGCATAGGAACGGTCACGAACAGATTTGGTACATTCGGAATCCCACCATGGAGGAGAAAGGCGATGATTTTTTGATGTATTTTTGAGCGGAATAATTTGATCTGCTGTGCTTATCAATAATGATGTAAATTTGGAGTAACAATGTAAAACATTGTCTAAGGTAACGATCGGCAGACTAGACATCTCCTCTTCTACTTTCAGACTGAACGTCACCCAATCAGCTTCATTCAAGCGATATTTAAGAAGAGGGGATTTATTTATGGAAGGAGGGGCCTGACAAGGAATATTTATAATAATGGGAAAATGATCGCTGCCGTGAGAAAATTTGGATATTTTCCATGAAAGACGGGCAGCCAGATCTGGAGTGCAAAGAGTCAGATCCACTGCACTCGGATTCTGATTCAGGGGAGTCCGTCTTGTGGGTGAACCATCATTCAGAAGGCATATGTTGTATTCATCTAGTAGTTCAATCAATTTATTGCCTTGGTGGTCACAATTTGCAGACCCCCACACGGAGTGATGAGAATTAAAATCGCCTAAAACCACATAAGGCTTGCGGATGGATTGAAAAATAGATTTAATAAATCGAGTGGTTGAGAGCGTAGGAGACGATACATATACCGAAACAAATGTTATATTGTCTGCCATAACGGCAACAACATTTATACCATCAACTCGGGCAGGAAGAGTGAGGGAAGAAAATGGAATTTTTTTGTTGATGAACAGGGCGCAACCCCCATATCCATCAGCTCGGTCATCTCTGAAGCTAACATATCCTGAAATCTTAAAGTGGGTTGATGGCTTTAACCAGGTTTCAGAAATTGCTATAACGATAGGGTGATGTTTATTGATAAGGTGGAGTAAATCAGATTTATTTTTGATTAAGCTACGACAATTCCACTGAATTATTGTAGAAGACATTCTGATGAAATGAAGCGAGATGAATGCATTCAAACTTGACCCTATAAAAATTAAAGAAAGCTAAGTTGCAGATAAAAAAAATTTTTGCCAAATGTTCTGCTACCATGCAGTAATAAATTTTGTGGTCGAAAAATCTGCTAGAGCTTTTTTTAATGACATAAAGAGGATTTTTTATTAAAACAATCCAAACATTGGTACAAAAATCTGCTGGTCGCAGATATATATTTTTGGAGCCAAATATTCTGCTACAACGCAGGTAATAAATTTGGATGCCGAAATATTTTTTATATATTGTCTTTTGGATAAGTAAAATAATATTGTTGAAGAAATTAAAATTTAAAGTGTAAATTGAAAAGTTCATATTGGATAAGAAGTTATTTTTTAATTTTGTCAGGTAAGCCCACTGGTGAGCGGATTCTGGAGTGTTTGAACCCATTATAAGCGTCTGGAGAATGATTAATAGCAGCGTTGGACGGTAAAGTATTGGAAGATATAAAACTTAGAAAAGCAGAAAATAATTTGTCAACATTTTCAGGGTTACTAAGGTCCATTGAAATAATTGGAGAAGAGGGTGTCAACAAAGGAGTTCGAAAAACCGAACCATTATGAGATGTTGGAGGAGTGAAATCATTAAGAAGGGCTTGATGAGCGTTGCGATCGTACCCCTGAGGAAGAGGGGCGCGAGCTCGAGGTTGCGAAAAGAATGTTTTTTTGTATGAGTATGTAGGAATGGATGGTTTATTGACTGGAGCGCTGGAGGTGACCTCTGCAAAGGACCGCTTAGAGGGCCTAAATTGACTGGCAGCCTCCGTATATGAAATAGCTTCTTCTGCCATTTTATGTTTAATATTTTTTTGTCTATTTTGTTCCGGACAAATTTTACTTGTTGCATAGTGTCTGCCTTCACAGTAAAGGCAGCTTGCATTTTCTTCTGTGATGTTGCAGTCATTGGCTGAATGGAATTCTCCGCATTTATAACAACGTGGCTGCGAACGGCATATTGTCTTGGTATGTCCATATCTTGAGCAATTGAAGCATTGGATGGTCGGATATTTGTAAAGTTCTACTTGAATAGAATTATACATTAATAGGATCTTATCAGGAAGACTCTGACCATCAAAAGTTACAACCACACTTTGGGATGGTTTCCACATAGGGGAACCATCGACCATTTTTTTGAAATTTAAGCGTCTGACTTTGAGGACTCTTCCTCCGCCAGGAATTTCAATGTCTTTCAAAAGATCCTCTTCGGACCATTCAATTGGAATTCCTTTCACCAATCCAATTCTTGTGACATTAAATGACGGAATAAAAGCCTTATATTTGGCTTCGGATAAATAATGATTTTGTATGAATAGATTGGCATATTGGGCGGATTTGAAGGTGACGGTTACTCTATTTCGTCCCACACTCTTTACCCCACCGTCTATGATACCTTGGAATGAGTTCCGTTTTAAAAATTGACCAAAATGAACTGGATGCAGAACAACTCCAGCCGATGGATTTGATTCCACCCTCTGGACGTGGACTAAGAAAGGAGCTTTGTCAAAGTCCCGGTAAAGTTCGGTATGATTTGGAGTTGAGATATCATTCGTGGAAATCCGGGATGGGCCTTGTTGGGATAGATCTTGTTGGGATAGGTCTTGTTTGGATAGGTCTTGTTGGGATATGTCTTGTTGGGATAGGTCTTGTTGGGATATGTTTAGTTTGGATAGGACTGCTTGAGGCCCAATAACCTGAGAATTGGGAGCCTGCTTTATTTCATCATGTTCACAATCTGACGAGATAAAAGATGATTGTGATGAATCAATCTTAACTTTGAGTTGAGAGTTTTGTTTGTTACTTTTGTTTTTTCTTTGATGTTCTTTTATTTTTCGTTTCCTTTTACCAATTATGGCGGAAAAGTCCATGCCTTCATTATCAGACAATCTATCGAATGAATTGTGAATTTCAATGGTATGGCTGGCCTCTGGTGGGGTTAGGAATGCATCATTAAGGTTGTCGCTCTTATCGCTAGATGCATCTTGAGCGAGAATGAACCCCGGCGGCATATGATGGCGGCCGCCGGGGTCGTCCGGGTCGGGTGGTTCATTCATCACAACATCACCCTACTTACGCGATACGAAAATCCAATAAACACAAATAGGCAGAGCAAGCCGGGAAACACGACACAATGGCTTTACGGAACCACACAATCACTGATATTATTCTTTGCGATTTGCAAAAAAATATGCACGCGACCTCATCGACAGTCTTTTGTCTTTCTCAGCTGCTACTTATTTATCCTGGGATCCTACTCCACCTGCTCCGCGCGCCGCGTCGCATTATCACCACAGAATGGTATAAATACTCACAGAATTCAAAAAAATATCCTGGCCACAGAATATACATAAAGTAGATTCTAATTGCATTCCGAAATGCGTATATTGCGGAGAATTCACAACGTACGCGTACACGTCCGTTCCAAATTGCTTATATTCACTCCCGTGAAGGTCATTTTGATATAAGGGACGTGACTCTAGACCGCACACAGATTGTACAAAGCGCGCACGGTTGAATGCAGCGCCTGCCCGATGGCTCGAGGAAATGATGCCCAGCCCGCCGCCGCTAGCTCATAGCGGTTGACCAAGGACCGGCACTGCAGAGCATGCCGAGAAGCAGTCCGGGTAATAGGGGATTCCCTCAGGCCCGTACCTGCACACAAACCGTGCAGAAGACCCAGACGACGACGACGGTTGAGAGCATGTGCGCCGTGTACGCTGTTAAATGGCTGTCATCGAGCTGTCATTCAGCGTGTATATCTTTAGTTCTATGATCGTATGCACTTGTATTCGGAAATAACTAAAGCTTTCGCCGTTTGGCGTTAGGTTAGTTTCTGACACATATGTCTGTTCAAATTCGTTCCAAATGATATCGTACGATTGTGGCTATGAGCAGAGATATTAATTCAGAACAGAAGTATTTATTCACTTTCTCTGCGATGTTTGCAATGTACGCATTTTGGAATGCAGGTCCTGACGGAACCTCAGAGCATGTACTTATGGAGCGTTTACGATTAGATCTCACAACGAGTGACAGTCATCCTCGATATAAATTATATAGTTTTTTCTTAGAATGCAGCTTTGCATTTCTAATCACCTGGCAGACGATTCATATTATAACATTATTTTTGCCTCACCTGTTTGTCCAATAATGTTTGTATTCAATCTTTAACAAGCCGCTAATCCCAGAACAGTGGAATTCATACAGCAGTATTCAGAGTGGGCGTGCTAACTTTACTTTACGCCAATTATCGGGAGACTAAATCTCATTTTGTATGGTTAGTTCGGTGATAATCCGCGCAAAAATTCTTGACAGTTCGGACTGAATACAAATGTAGAGGATACTATTATAGCAACCAAAATAACCAATGTAAAACCAATGTCAACTTTACGTGACTGACAATAATTAAAATGTTGTAATTTATTAGTTTTTGGTTGATTATTTACAGTCGTATTCAAAGAGCACTTAGCACGAGGTTAGCACCGGACTAACCACAAAACCTGGTTTATTATTAATTTAGTCCAGCGGATTAAACTTAGTCCGTCCACTCTGAATACAGCTGTTACTGATTGGTCTAGCTATGCTAGCGCCACTTTAACTATTGCCTTCCCCAATTTGGAACGTAGGTATTGTGCGCTGTCTACAGTCAACAAAGAGTTTAGGATACACATCCAGTTGAATGAAATGATGAACAGTTGGAATATGTAGTTTGACTGTTGGAAACAATTATAGGGTTGAGTATAGATTCAAATATAGTTGAGGATGTCTTCTAGCTACTGAGTAAACAAAACCCTAACAAAATTGAACCGGAGGTTGTATTTAAACACCATTCATTTTTACGTTTAACCGGAAGTGTATCCTTTAACCTTTGGTTGACTGTACACACTCTTGAATTTCACTGCCGCCGGGAGTCGCTTGCGCTAAATAGACAAAAAAGTAGGCATAATTATTTTACGAAGAGTTTGTGAGTTTTCATGGGAGTTCTTCTCGTGACCGTTTGCTGAGTAGTAGCCCCCCAGTGTATGCAGTATGCATATCGAAGCGAACACGAATTCAATTCACAGATAAAAGTGAAGCGTTTACGCTTTGCTTTAGCCTGACGTCATCACTGGATATTTAAGTTTGTCATCATACTCTAATTTGAAAATTAAAAAAAAATACTAACCGGTGGCTCACCAGTGAATCACAAAACTTTCGTACTCATAAAATGACAGCTATGAGTCATCCTAATGTTATCCCTTTCTAATTATTCTAAATAAGCTGCAATGACACAACATTGTATTGAATGTTTGATGATGTCAATCGAAAGCCTTTCACTTTCATGTGACTTGAAATCGTATTCGCTTGATGACTGCATATACTAGTAGAAGTGGGTCTGACCCGATTATTATTTATCTTTTCTTCGTGGAAAGGCAAGACTCACATTACAACCATCTCGTAATAAATGCATATTTCTAGTACAAGTCTTTTAAACGCCTCCGGTTAAATTCCATGTGTATTACAATATCGAGTAAAATTTGATATTTCAAAATCATGGTCAGAAAATTGATCGGTCAGGCAGTAAGATACAGTGTGGGTGGGTACACTGATGGTTTAAACCTGACTTTTTAGATTGCAGAATACTTCTTATAGCTCAAAGTAAGAAATAAATGGACCCCGCCATGCGAGCACCCAAAAAGTATCAAAGATTTTGAATGAAGTATCTTCACTCAAACCGCTCAAGTTGCGTTTTGACAGCTTTTGAAATTTTGCAAGATGAAAAATTTCCGTGCTCGCACTGCTGTTATAAGTAATCTAATAAACAAATAAATAATACAATGAATTAGTCTGTATATACATTTCCACTTTATTATCTTTACACTGGTGTTAACGGTTAATCCTGAATAAACTGTTGAAACGAAAGCAAACATAAAACCTTTACTTAGAACGTAACAAACAATGCTTACGACTCCGAGTAAAAAAATACAATATCCAAGTTGCAGTTTCTCCCCTGGCCGCTTAGACTTTCTTAACTATTTGGACGACGTCTTCATCTGCTAGCACATGCTCGATGCCAACTTTCTGAGGCTGGTGCTTCACCGAAGAGCCCCAGACGAGTGCGCTGGAAGCATTAACCATTAAAACTTTTCCCGCAGGCAGTACTGTCACATATTCAAACTAAATTATCAAAATATCATGAATTATAAGTCGCTAAAGAACAATTCGGTAAGCCACTAAAGCCTACAGTTTCCAGTTCCAATGTCATACGAGGTTTTGTGTCATTTGGGATCTTCTGTGCCCCACTCCATGTTTTTGAGTAACAATGTAATATCCATTTTAAAACATTTCCCTTTTAAGTAATTTTGGGTGTATCAGATTAAGTTATTTTTATCTCATAACATAGATCAATGAATGTCCAACTATTTTAAGTTTTTTTTTGTAACTGGGCATGGATGGATCACACCTACTGTCATTTGAAGTTTCTATCAGTTTTTCGCTATGAATGATGAACTTGCTAATGATAAAACATGAAAAATCCGAGTGCAAATGCGACTTCCTATGGATGATGCAACAATAAATAATATATGCCCAACAGATCTCATGAGAACTAGGTACCATGTCAGAACCTTACTTAATTTGTACAAAAACATTGAACTGCACAGAAAGCGACGACAATTTATCGATTACCGATCATTAAATGGGATGGAATCCAAACCATAAATGACAAATCCTTTAGTCGCCTCTTACGACATGTGCGGAATACTCCAGGAACTTTAGCCTTAAATCAGCACTTAGAAAAACATTAAATCCGAAATGCAATTTTTTTTCTCATAAACGTAGTATTTCATGTGGACGTGTGTACATTAAGTTTGCAACATTTTGGGGGGTCCGAAAGATAGAAAATTCATTTCGGATTTCATGTCTTCTCAAACCGTATCTACCCCGGTCTAGAAAGAGATGCAGTGGGACCACTTGCATTCTAAAAACCAGGAGGAGAGTAGCAATCGAAACTTGTTTGTATGGGTACGACGTAGACACTTTTGCGTGCAAAAAAGGTAGCGCAGGCGAGTGAGTTCGGTTACGAATTCGTTTACTACTGATTTTTTTGAGTTTCAATGACATGTAATCACATGTAAGAACATTACAAGATGTTATTTAGTGCAACAAACATTACAAGTAGGTAGTACCATCAAAAATGGTGTGAAGGTAGGGTTTTTGCAGCCCCCCTGAAATTCAGAAATTCCATGGGCGACGTTGGGCACGTTAAGATGTCCTGGGGGTCCTATATGCCGCACTTAACAAAAAAAGTTTGCGTTCCGAATTCGTAAGGGAACTAATTACAGTTAGACATTTTGGACTTACTCGCGTCTACGCTGTTGCCATACGAAAGAGTTTCCATCGCTCCTCCGGGCCTGAGCCCACGCAGCACTCACTATTTGAACTCCTTGGCGATGGAGCGATGCAGCTTGTTGCAGAAGTCCTCGAGGGTGGTGTGCTCGGCGTGCAGCACGATCGGCGAGTTGTAGTCTGGCAGCTGCCCCTTGGGCTTCGTGTAGATGCGTATCAGCTTGAGGTACTCCCACATTTTCTCGAGCAGGTCGTCGAAGTTCCACTTGTGGTGGGCGGAGATCGGGACGCAGTGCGGGATCTTGTAGATCACGTCCAGCTCCTCTATGCTGATCTGGTCTGAAATGTAACGAAGAGGTTTCTGCATGTAAAAAGCAATGCTGATTTCATGTATCAATCTTAAGCGTGCTCGAGCCTGACTTCAGGCGAATTTGTCAAATACAAAATATATTTTTTTTGTATGCAAAATGTAATTACAGTCTGATTATGAGTTTACCTAATACCCCATTTACTGTCATGATATTAGCCCAACAGACCGCATAACCAAAATAATAAGGTGGCATGGCAGAAGGTTATCTTTATGAGCACAGCTACATTGAACTTGACTGAAAACACGGACAATGTTTCATTGCTGCTGCATTAATCTTTTATCCAATGTGATGACACCAACCCAGCTTGGGTTGCCCCTTTGAAACCTGTAGGCCCCTTCCCGTACTAGGTGGCAGGGTTGAGCCCGCCCGGGTCGGTACCATTGGATCGGATGAAAAGATGGTCGAAGCGGCAATGAAAAATGGACTGTGTTTTCCATCCAGTTTAATGTGCTCATAAATGGAAGGTACTGGCATGGCACCATATCGTTTCGTGAATGCGGTATGTTGGGCTAATATCATGACGGTAGTGTGGTATTACGTCACCCATTTCACAAAGTAAGTAACGCCCCATAGTGTGCTTACAATATAGAGGTCCACGAATACCTCGGCTTCTGCACAAAGATGAGGTGCGTCTCCATTGTGTAGCATACAAGAGAAGACTTAGATCACATGTCAATGAACTAGCCCTTGCGCTACTAAACCCTTCTTCAGGGAATGATCGACTCATGCGTCCTCGAGTATTTGAACTTGACAATATACTGTGAAGAACCCATATATGGACAATCTTTGAGGAAAGTTTGTCCTCACAAGCCACAAAACACATCGAAAACACCTGTTCATCGTATGTACTGATCACATGGTAGAAATATCACAAAAAAAAAAACCTAAACCAAAGTCTGGCCAACGCACCAATCTTGTTGAGTAGATAGATGCAGGGCACATAGATGCGGTTCCCCTCTATGACGTCGATGAGGTCGTCGCTGGTGGCGTCGTAGCGCAGCGTGATGTCCGCGTTGTGTATCTTGTACTCGGACAGAATCGACTTGACTGCCTCCGAGTCCAGCTCGCTCTGAGGACACTGGGCATGCGAAAGCATTGTTGATGTTAGCTATTCACTTCCAGCAGGGTATGACTGGATTAGTGAGTTATTCTCTCAGGTTTGCTTCTGAGTGACTTGAAGGCAGTTGTCACTTCACTTTGGTTATGTAATATATTTCACAACTACCTACATACATTACAGTTGAATTCAAACGTTGCTATTTAAATATTTGTCGAACTTCCCAGAGGCTTCCCGGCCTGCGCTGCCATACTGACCCAGTATGGCATAGTGAACCGAAAAGCCGTACGGATGTTAACGATCAAATGTGAATGTTGGAAAGAGAAAGAATACCTAAGTCCCCTTTACTCTATGGTTGACGTCAATGTGATCTCGAATTTGTCTCTATTTCTGGTTTATAGGTTTCAGAGGGAACCTCGTGCAGCAGCGGTGTAAAGCTTAGAACATTTTGTTGTTTCAAGGAACCTGGACAGAGTATACCTACTTAACAACTCAACATCAACACCAATGAATTGCCCAAATATTTTGGAGGAATGTAGTTCTAAAAACCGGCCAAGTGCGAGTCGGACTTGCACACGATGGGTTCCGTACCATCGTACAAGATTTAACACAAAAAAACACGTTTTTTGTGTGGGGGGCCCCATTTTTTTTTATGTTGCTTATTTGTTGTTATAGCGGCCAAATAAATATATACTCTGTGAAAATTTAAGCTGCCTACCTATTACGGTTCATGAGATACAGCCCTGTGACAGACGGACGGACAGCAGATGCTTAATAGTGTTCCGTTTTCACCCTTTGGGTACGGAACCCTAAAAATGGCTAATTTCAGACTTGATATCATAATGTTAACCCAACACACCACATGGGAACTAGGTGCCATACCAGGACCTTCCTTATATTCCACGTCTATATTGAGCTGGATGGAAAACATTTTCAGAAGCTAGATGGTTAGATAGTTCCATTTTCCGAAGCTAACCCTTTTTTGTAGTCGCTAGCTGAGGTACGCAGCTCCGCTCAGGTTAATGTAGTTTTGGACTGATATTGAGCCGAATTATTTCCTGGATATTATATGAGTTCCCTATACAAACTTCACCCTCTATTTCACCCTCTTCGAGTCTAATTTTCGCCACAAAAGGTAGCCTATGGCCTTGTACAAGGTCCAGACTATCTGTATAATAAATTCATCAAAATTGGTTTAGCGGTTTAGGAGTTAAAACCCGACAGACAAAGAGAGTTACTTTCCCAGTTATAATATAAGGATGGATTATAAAATGAAAAGATGTCGTTTTGCATGCTGCGAATATTTTTGTAAGTCGTTATATGTAAATAACTTAAAGCCAACTGTCCAAACAAATGAATACACTGACTGTAACTGTGTTGTAATTAATTAAAAAGTTCATCAAAGGCATGATTAGCTGAAAGCCAAAGTCTTTTGCATTTATGTTCATAAGTTAATTTTACATTGGATCTGCTCATATTATGGCTTAACCCTAACATGCAGGGGAAGGGGACCTACAGTTTTATAAGGATTCTGAACAATGGAACAACTCGAATTTGTGGCGAAATGAACTTTTATAATTCAGAAAGAGAAAAGAACAGTGGTGCCTGACAAGGTGCGAGGTGATGACGTGCAAGCTGAACCTTCTCAAGAACTTCATCGCAAACAGAGTTAGAACAAGCTACCTAGTGATCTTATTTGTTCGAATTCAGTGAATCAGTTTAAAAAACGACTCAATGAGTATATCCAACAGAAGGCGGTTAAAAATAAACTTCTAGTGTTGTGATAAAGACGCATCAGCGAAAGCTGCTAGTCTGTTAAAAACAAAATTAATGGGGCGGGGATCGAACTCAGGTCCTCTGGCATGGAAGTCAAGACCTGAGCAACAGACCGCTCAACAAAATTGCAGGTAAGGATTCCAGAAGAGGTGTAAAGCGTGGAGCACGTACGGTGACGTTCAGGTTGATGCCGCCCTTGTCTTTCTTGCGGAAGTTGATGTTGGGCGGCTGCTTGTTGAGCCGCAGCCCGAAGCCCTCGAGCTCGTGCTCCAGCAGCCGCTTGTGCTGCAGCGGCTTCAGCACGTCCAGCACGATGAAGATGAGCCCGCAGGTGCGCGCCACCGCGATCACCTGCCGCCCGCGACCCTTGCCGTCCTTCGCTCCCTCGATGATTCCGGGCAGGTCGAGCAGCTGTAATAGATAAGTCGCCCCATTACATTTGCTTCTGTGCATGTCGTAAGAGACGATAGAGAATTTTGTCGCTTGTGGTTCCGATTCCATGTAAAACTGGGTTAACTTAATGTTGGGGGGTTTAAATCACCAAGTACTGTAAAAATATATTTATTTGAATGTTCAACTTTGGGGAAACGCCAGTAACTCCAACATTCCTATGCTGCAACGACAGCAAAACATAATCGTTCGATCCATAGCAAATGTTCCGTGGTTTGTCACCAACAGTGAGATCCACGAACATTTGCAAATTAACACTGTTAAAGAGGAAATTCGGTCCACTGCTAGCACATATCAAAAAAGACTGAATAATCACCCCAATGTCCTGGCAGCTCAGCTGACGCACCAAGGCTACCCCAAAAGGCTCAAACGACACAACATCCCGGAGCTCCAAAATCGGCAGTAGCTTCACAAACATAGAGAATAGCTGCTCCTAGTAGGGGGCACACTCTTCACAACTTTATATCTCAAAACAAATCTGATTATAGTCTGAAAACTGATGTTAAACGAAGAAACAATTTTTTTTTTAATGTAAGTAACCCTTTTACAGTCATATATTATTTATGTGGTACAAAATAAATATTATATTACAATTATTACAACGACATTCGTTGTTCGTTCTAGTAAGATGGTGAGTTACCTGTATCTTGGCGCCCTTGTACTTGATACAGCCGGGCACGGTAGTGAGAGTGGTGAACTCGTAGGCTGCTACCTCGGAGTAGACACCGGCGAGGGTCGACAGCAGGGTAGACTTGCCCACCGATGGGAACCCCACGAAACCGATGCGGGCGTCACCGGTTTTTGCCACGTCGAAACCTGCAAAAGTAACACTTTGATTGATATTATGAATAAAAAACCGGCCAAGTGCGAGTCGGACTCGAACACGTAGGGTTCTGTACCGCCATGCAATATTTAACACAAAAAAATTACATTTCCTGTATGGGAGCCCCGTTTTAATGTTATTTTTTTACTATTTGTTGTATAGAGGCAATAGAGATGAAGATGTAACACCAATGATTTATGGTGAAGGAAAACATTGTAAGCAAACCCACCACTTTCCCCCGTTTGCACCACTTCCAGCTACCGGAAATCCAAAAGTTAACTTTTGGCTACTTTGAACATTTCGTCGCACCCGGGACAAACAGGCGTATCTCATTTTTATTGAATTTGCAGTAGAGTTGAAAAAGTGATAGTTTCTCTGTTTTCTTTCATATTTTGCTGAATATACTGCAAATGATGCTGAAAGAATTAACCTGGTGAGAAGTTTTGCTAAGAGTTTAAACATAAATAATAGAGCAAATAAATTAATATATGTATTCTATATATCTTTATATAAGCTATAATTGTGAGATACGCCTTTATGTCCCGAGTGCGACGATCTATATGGTGTAACCAAAAGGAAACTTTGGGATTTTGTAGCTGCAGGTAATGTAACCGAGCATTAGTGGTGTTAGGCTTTCTAACAAATACCTACATAGTTAGATAATACAGCATTGGCTTGCCACTTATGTATGCCTGAACCATTCACATAGCATAGCGCGCTGTCCTTACAAGACAAACAGAGTGTGGGACTGAGACGTCAACTCAAGTAGCACTACCGCGAGTTAGAGAGAGATGGAACACATCTGCCCGAAGAGATGACTTCTCGAATAGTTAATTTTTTTTTTGGGAAATCTTTATAATTTCTCTGTTTTTGTTAAAGAAAGCTTGATGACCTGTGCATTTATAGATTGTTAAGTGAATTAAGTGAACAGGATTAAAAAACCTGGACAAAACCCTTTTTTATGGTAAATTTGTTGATCAAATTTCATCAACTTTTTCTTAACATTTCAAAGAAAAACTTAAAACATAACTTCAGATCACTCTTATCGAGCCACAAAGCAATTATGAAAAAAAATTCAATAAAAAAAGGAATTTCAGTACATTTTGTAAGAGATTATTCATATTATTTATTTTGGTCTCATCCGTAAGTTGAATCTGTATGTCTTTACATTCTAAGCCTATAGCCTGAACAACATAAAAAAGTGATAAAAAAACAATACATTAACGAGATAAATGATCAACTTAATTTGGATTAAATTTCCATACATAAATCTACCTTCAAAAAAACTTAATATTTAGTGAAACCAATCAACGTCATGGAACATCCTGCATTCCTGACCATCAGCATCAACTCGATCAACTCATTAGTTTCCTCTATTAACTTGTAAAGAGAAAAAGTAGTGCATGAGCGGGGCAGAGATTGAACCCATGACCTCTGTCTTGAGAAGCAAGGCACTGCGCATCTATACAATATGATTATGTACCTTCTCCAGGACCGCCGCCGCCACCTTTGGGTGTGATGAGCTCACGACGCAACTTAGCGAGTCGAGCCTTAAGCAGCCCAAGATGGAGCGCTGTCGCTTTGTTCTTTTGCGTCCGAGCCATCTGCAATACACACGCGACGTGTAGGTACATGCAATATAAAATACGTAAATGTGACAAAAACTCAATTTGACTGCATAATTGATTGTTTATTGATTATTCATCATCCAAAGGCAGCACACTGCACTTGGATTTGTCACATTTTATCTTTAGCCAGTTCAGCATTCATGGCGAAGAAGGACTGGCAAGAAACTTCGCTGAATTTACAAATTTAATACAAATTTGTTTGCCACTGCTTAGAGAATTACGGGTTATTGTTAGCCGTTCATGTGAATACATCAAATTAATAATATTAAATCTCAAAAAAAAAAATCAAATTCAAATAAAGTTTTCCTTAGTCATTCCAATAGGTACGTTGTTATATCCAAATCTGTGGTCCGTTATATTAATATTTTCTGACATTTTTGGTATTTCATGAAAACAATAGAATCCAGTTTAAATACCATTTCATTACAACTAGATTAACTTTAGAAATTTTTGCATTGTGGAACCCACCACTAATAATTTTACCCGAAAGTTTCCAAATGTATGCAGAAAACAAGAATTCTTAATAAGCACAAAATAACCTCAATTGTGCACGTACCTCGGACTCGATCGCCGCGATTTTCTCCAGAATAGTACTCATTGTGGCTGCCTTATTTCAATGCAACTGTACCAGACGATAAGATACCGTAGCTGACGGCAGCTCCTATAACCTAAGGTCAGAGAGCAGGGTGTATAAAACTAAAAACTTCATTCCACTTTTCAGTTTCAACAGAAAAGAAACATGCTAAAAAACCAACTGACAGCTCAGCAAAGATCCAGCAAGGCCGGGTGTGGCAAGTAGAAATGGAGTTTTCCCCAATAAAAAAAACTGATATTCATATCAGTATGAGCAAAGATATTACTAATAATTACTTTAATTAAGTGTAATATCAGTAATAATAAATAATAATAATAATAATATTTTATTTATTTAAATTCGTTTAGCACAAAGCATAATAGAAAAGAGTTTAAACATACATATGAACATATTATACAGTTTTTTTTACAAATAAAGGTATAAGTATAAGATTGGTTGCCTCCGGTTCGTAGCTAGAAAATGCTTTTATTTCTGCATAGCTAATATGATGTATACGTAAACTCAGTTGCAAAACAGTCGTCAGTCAGTCAGTCAGCGTGTTTGCGTCCACTGCTGGACATACGCCTCTCCAATGCTTCTCCAGTCCTCCCGGCCCTCAGCGGTACGGAACCACTGCTTTCCGCAAAACAAATACCTTGAATTTCTTTGCAACAAATTTCGGAAATACTCTTTTTTTACCTCGTTCTGGCAACCATTTTATATCTATTGTGTCGCTCTCTAGCGTAAAAATCGAGAAACAGCCAGCACCTAAAATTTTGTCACCAGTAGTGCAATGGATAAATAACCCACAGATGGCACTGTCTACTGTAATTGCAGCCACTCCCCAACAGATGGCTCTGTTCGCGAGTAAATAAATGAAACCACGTGGAACGAGGTCTTCCCGGAGGTTTGCGCGCAAGCAAACTGGCTGCGGTTGATAAAAAGCCTCCGCGCCGTTCTAGAGCCAGTCAGCCTGCGGTGTCGGCGCGAACGAGTGTCGCTTGCCGACCGCTTGCTTCTTCGTGTACTGGAACGAAACTATCGAACTTTCTCAGGAGTGTAAATACTTTTGGGGTGGTTCATCGGGTACTTTTATCTATGAGACTACTAAACCTAGTGTGTGAAAATGTTGAAAGTGTTTTAAAGTAACGAAACAGTGTTTAATTAAATTGTGTCAAATTTATAACTATTTGCGATATATTTTAGTGAGAAGTTATATTTTATATAAATAGTATATAAAATAAATAGTATAGTGAACGTGATCGTTATTTCATAAATGAAGAATAATCTAGATTGAAAATTTGTTAAAATTTAAGAGAGCATTGGTTACCAATTTATTTGTTTAACCTTTTCTTTATTTTATACAATAATTTGTGCATGATTAGTCTGTTTAGTTAGTAGTCATGAAAAACTGATTTTATTATTTAATTAAATTATTTTAATTTTAAGTTGTTTTTTAATGCTCATATTCAAGTATTTTATATCCTAACATTGGTTGCAGAGAAGGATTTACGTACGTATTTATTCAAATACGTGACTTTACTTCCTGCATTTGAATTATAAAATAAAAAAGCGCTCTCACATTCCCCAAACGGCCCACCTTATTTATTCTCATTCTTATCTCTGCACAGTTTTATCTCCCGCATCATCGGACGTTTGTGTCGGGAAAATAAAGAATGCAGGAAAGTCGTTTGCTACCAAAGTGATGGGTGTCCTCCATCAAGCGGCGCGTGACTCCCCGTGGGAGCGACGGGCCCGGAAAATGAGGACCTCTCCCGGGACGGGACACGGGACGCCAGGACCTACTCCCGAGTTCGCTTTACCTTAATATCCAACCGTGGTCCCTCGCAGTTATGGAGACATACATGGAAAACTGCGAGAGAACGAGATTACATTTAGAAAGACACGTGATTTTCGGCAAATACTCCATCATCGGTAATCAGGAATCAGGAATCCCGAGACTAGAAAACCGTTTGTATAGCTGTTCTTAAAGGGATATTTGTCGATGGAAAACCCTTGATTAATTAATAAAGGTATGCTCCGGAATGTTTTCGTCAAAAAAATCGCTTTAAAAGCCGCTACAAAAGCGGTTTTTGAGACTCAGGATTCCTGATTGCTGATTGCGGAATTCAAGGAATAGGCCTGCAGATCGCTCGTTGACTATGGATTGATTACAGTTATTAGATAACCGGAAACTTAGAAACCAAATGAAATGACCCAATCACCGTGTAATAGGAACTAAATATTCCCCTACTCATGGAGCACTCTACAAAGCATGAACAGCCGTAATCAGAGAAAACTAACGCGCAATATCTCCGGACTAACCATAACAATGCGATTCACTTCGGAGATAAACGACCAATCTGAATACTACTTCGTCCTAGATCGCTACAGTATAATGCAGGGAAATAAATTAATAACAAAATCAGGAAAAAACTTTCTTACGGTTTTAAAACATAGGAAAAACCGGCCAAGTGCACGGTTATTTTAATTTTTACTATTCGTTATAGCGGCAAAATAAATACACACTCGTTGAAAATTACAGCGATTACGGTTCATGAGATATGCCCTGTGACGGACGGACGGATGGACGGACGGACAGCGGAAGCTTAGTAATAAGATTTCGTTTGGCGCACTTTGGATACGGAACCCTAATAACGCATTTTTCTGCGCTATTTACAACGGTCATTCAAATTCAGTTCAGATAATTATTAATTTTATGTCAATGTCCAGTGTTGCATTTATGGGACTATTTAGAGCACCTGTGGGCACCGTTGAGACCAATGCGGCCACCGGCCTTCGTATTGTACAAATATAATGTATGCTGGGTGCGGTACCTGGCCTCACAATGGGGAAATATCACCATACCTATATTTCTTCAGTCTTGCTTTTTTTTTCGTTTATTGAAGATTGAAAAAGTCTGCTCACATAAATATTATTAAAAATTTTACAAATGTCGATAACGAATTTAATTTGTTTATACGTATTAATTTATACATTATTTGGCTTTTGGAAACGATCTCCGTCCGTCTATCCATCTGTCCGTCCGTTCGTCCGTCTGTCACAGGTTAGGTTAGGTTAAGTTCAATATTCCTAATTCAAAATCATAATTATTGTTTTTAGGGTTTCGTACCCAAAGGGTGAAAACGGAACCCTTTTACTAAGCCTCCGCTGTCCGTCCGTCTGCCACAGGGCTGTATCTCATGAACCGTAACAGGTTGGAAGCCGAAATTTTTACAGATTATGTATTTATTTTGCCGCTATAACAACAAATAGGTAACATTATAAAATAATAATAATTAAAGGGGGGCCCCATACAAAGAACGTGTTTTTTTTTGTAAATCGTGTGCGATGGTACGGAACCCTTCGTGTGCGAGTCCGACTCACACTAGGCCGGTTTTTTTAATCTTTTGTTTTTTAAAATTGTTTTTACGTTTCTCCTTATGTTTTTCTTTCGAGCGGTGGCATTGATTAATTAACTACTTAAGTTTTAAACTTATTTTGTGACTGGCAAAGTATATTTGCCGGTTCTTAAATGCATGGAAATAGAGCATGCGACATTTATATTTTTGACATAGACCTAGCATAACGATTCTTGACATGTTTAAGTGTAGGTTACCTACCTATGGATGCAATAAAACAATACAATACAATACAATTCAGGGCTGTATCTCATGAATCGTAATAGGTAGGCAGCTTAAATTTTCATAGTGTGTATTTATGTTGCCGCTATTAGAACAAATAGGTAAAATTATAAAACAAATATTAGAGGGGGTGGGTAATACAAAAACGTGAGTTTTTAATCTTGTACAATGGTACGGAATCCTTCGTGTGCGAGTCGGACTCGCACTTGGCCGGTTTTTTTACCTCTGCATTTTTATATTCATCAATTTCATTGAGTCTAAATTAATTGAATACAGCTTAAATTGAGTAAATGCGGTTTTGTTAGAAACAGCTTACTGTACCTCTCCGATATTAATTTCTAAATGTACTTGTTCTCCAATACGCGAGCATTGAATATTGAAAATTAAATTCAAATTCACAAATCGGATTTAGAGGTAATTCACATCGGCAAACTGTTCCGGGCGTTACGTGGCGGGGAATTGTTAATTAACGAATAACACACGAAAGCTCGCTTGGACCGCGAACTTTATAATTGGCTTGTGACACAATGCACTGCAGCCGTGGGCGGCAGGTGGCGCCACCAACGCGACCTCGCAATGCCTAAAATTTGCCCAAAGGTCCCTATTTTTTTTATATAAACTTTCATCAACTATATTATATAACAATAAGTGTTGTCATATAAAAACATGCACGTTCTATTCAATGATATAGGACGGGACTAGAAGACGAAACTTGTGTGTATGGGGGCGGCTGCGGCGCGTAGCCAATTTATATACAATGGCGGCATCTCCGGCGAGTGAGTTTGTTTACGAATTTGCTTACTAGTGATTTTCTCGAGTTCCAGCGACACGTAAGAACCTCACAGGGCGCTATTTAGTACAACGAACATTCGATGTTGAGCGGTCGTCTCCCACTCACTCGTGACTACCCTACCGCGATATGAATGAGTTTCGATCGCTGATTCAACTGTAAACAACTTTAGTAAAATATTCTATGGAATATTAAAGGATTTGTTGACATTATTGACACACCATGATCGATGAAATTATTGATAATTGTCTGAACATGCATGACGGTAAACGTAGAAAAAATATCTGATCTAAAATATAATGACGTTTTATTATCTCTGCCCACCTATCGAGGAAGCGGTGGATTGAAAAAACCGGACAAGCTGAAGATAATGTTCAATGACTACTCACAAACAAAATTTATCCAACATTATTGTTATCGTGACCGACATGATTACACAATGTTTGTTTATTTACTTTGATAAATTTGAAATATGATGAATAAAATGCTGGCGCTGAAGAAAGAAAATAACGTTTGCGGAATGAGATAGTGTGACGAAATGAAAAGAGAGAGAACGAAGGTCAAACTGATTTTAAATGAATGAATTATTAATGTACAGAGCTTTACGAACGTAGAGATTTAAGGATACATCAATATTCGCAAAAAAAAGGACAATTTCACTTGCGTTCATAAGTGGCACACAGATGACGTGTGTGATATACTAGATTCCGATACACAATTCCCAATTACTTATAGGTTTGGGTTTGGTCGAGCTGGTACCACTGAACAATAAATAGTGCTGGTACTCGGGAGAAACTACACAATTCCATAAATGTATAATACACAATTGTCGGCAACTGTACTAAATAGTGCTGGTACTCGGGAGAAACTACACAATTCCATAAATGTATAATACACAATTGTCGGCAACTGTACTAAATAGTGCTGGTACTAGGGAGAAACTACACAATTCCATAAATGTATAATACACAATTGTCGGCAACTGTACTAAATAGTGCTGGTACTAGGGAGAAACTACACAATTCCATAAATGTATAATACACAATTGTCGGCAACTGTACTAAATAGTGCTGGTACTAGGGAGAAACTACACAATTCCATAAATGTATAATACACAATTGTCGGCAACTGTACTAAATAGTGCTGGTACTAGGGAGAAACTACACAATTCCATAAATGTATAATACACAATTGTCGGCAACTGTACTAAATAGTGCTGGTACTAGGGAGAAACTACACAATTCCATAAATGTATAATACACAATTGTCGGCAACTGTACTAAATAGTGCTGGTACTAGGGAGAAACTACACAATTCCATAAATGTATAATACACAATTGTCAGCAACTGTACTAAATAGTGCTGGTACTAGGGAGAAACTACACAATTCCATAAATGTATAATACACAATTGTCGGCAACTGTACTAAATAGTGCTGGTACTAGGGAGAAACTACACAATTCCATAAATGTATAATACACAATTGTCGGCAACTGTACTAAATAATGCTGGTACTAGGGAGAAACTACACAATTCCATAAATGTATAATACACAATTGTCGGCAACTGTACTAAATAGTGCTGGTACTAGGGAGAAACTACACAATTCCATAAATGTATAATACACAATTGTCGGCAACTGTACTAAATAGTGCTGGTACTAGGGAGAAACTACACAAAAGTGTCGCCAACTGTACATAACACAAGCTGAAATACTATCTATAGGTAACGAAACAATAATTACAGATCATTAATTTCAGGTGAGCAATGCCACCTTAACGGGCCTAATGGTTGTACCATAGGTAACACCTACATACACCTCGCTTGTAGCTTCATACAATACTTGTCAATATTCTATCATCTACGTCGATTCCACACGATAGGTGTAGGAATTTTGTAAAAGAACAAAATTACTGCCATTAGCGATCCTAGAATAGAAACCTGAAATAAATTACAGTTTCCAATACCATAATTACCAACACCAGCCAAGACCCAACGATGATAGTCAATATGATCGCTTTGATAATGGTTAGTCATTGGGAGCGTTACATCAGAAAATGCCAAAGGCCAATGATACTGGAAAATAAATCTCTTGCCTGGACTTTTAGCGGCTGAGGCTTTTAATTATCTCCGAAGTCTCTGAAACTTATTCTGCGGTAGAAATATGTTAAATTTTTAGTTTTTCGTAGCATTGATTAATTTTATTTTTTCTAAGTTTTCATTTTTTATTCTGAAAGGATTCGGTCTCTACGTTTAATCAAATTAGCTATCACGGTTTTCCGTTGAAGTTTAAGACGAAGTCTCTAATAATCAATGAAAGAGAGAAATCCAATTTTCATGATTAAAAAAAACCGGCCAAGTGCGAGCCTGACTTGCACACGAAAGGTTCCGTACGATCATGCAAGTTTTAACACAAAAAAAAGCGTTTTTTGTATGAGGCCGTCCCTTTAATTTTGTATTTTTTTTATTTTAACTATTTATTGTCATAGCGGCAAAATAAATACATAGTCGTGAAATTTTCAGATGCCTACCTATTACGGTTCATGAGATAAAGCCCTTCAATAGACGGACGGACAGCGGAGGCTCTAGACGGACGGACGGACAGCGGAGGGACAATAATAGGGTTCCGTTGGCACCCTTTGGGTACGGAACCCTAAAAACAGTGACTTAAAAATAGCATAGCGAAAGCCACTAAATAACATCTCAAAACAGAGGATGAAAGAGTGCAGAGAAACTAAAAGAAGTGACAAATGAGTGGTCGGCCGCCGGCGCCGGCCAGCTCGTCATGAGTTCGCCGGAAGCGGGCGTGGGCGGCGGGCGGGCGCGGCGCGCAGCCGGTGCGTGCGCGCGCGCTGCGTGCTCGCAGCTCGGCCTGCTCGCGCTCGCCGCGCTGTACGTGGTGGGCGGCGCGCTGCTGTTCCAGTACCTCGAGGCCGGGCACGAGCAGCGTCGCCGCGGCGCCGTGCAGCGCTCCAGGGAGGAGTGCCTCCGGGAGCTGTGGGCCATTACCGGTAAGTGATTTCACTATGCACTGCAGGATGTACGGAAACGGGTGGAGAAAATGCATTTTCGACATGCGTAATTATTGTCTTCTCAGCTATTTATATCTACAGACACTCAGCTCCAGTGGCGTGCGATCTCCTGTTACACGATTGTCAAAGTGTGTATCTTAAAAACCTGATCATCTTGGGAGAGTATGCTAATTTGATATATTTAAAAGCAACAACACTTATTTTGCCAACACAACCGACATAAATGTAACGTTACTTGTAAAAGATCGCTTACAACATTGCAAAATTAATAAAAGTTTTGCATAAAACAACAATTACTTTTTATGGATATTTATTAAAATGTATCTTTTAACTTATAGTCCTCCTGATCCTAAAATTGGCAAGCGATTTTAATCGACCGATTTAACTTTAAGTAACAGATCCTTGTTATGATATATGTAAACCAGAATAAACTAAATTGCATGTTAATTGATGAAAAATTCGGTAAACTGAATATTTATGAAAAATAAAAAGAATATATATTTTTTTACTAAAAAAATTCGGTCTAGCCTACCCTGTTGAGAGGTTAAGAGGAGGATTTTTACATAGGTGCCGAATCACAACCGAAAACATAATAAAACAGACGTATACCAGTGTGAATCGTACAGCTGGATAAACTGGGCTACCAACCTTTTCTATATTCAAATTATATACTCGGATACTAACATAAAAACTGAAGGAATAATATTAACTTTGCGGAATAAATTATTTAATTGCGTGCACAACAGGTCTCTTCATAGAGAACTTCTGGGAAAATAAGGCCAAAAAGAATCACAAAAGAGGCATGCGTTTTAAATATTAATTAATTTGCCTTTACATAATTAGATATTTTCTAAAATTACTTTTCATAGAATGCTGTTGATTTTGTGGGCCTTAAATTTATATATAAATATCTTAGTATTCACATTATAAGTTAAAGACCAGTTCTATGAATCTGTGAGTAAGCTACTAAGACCTTTTCAACAGCGAGACAATAATTTTAGTTTTCCAATTAATAATATTTTATTTAACGTTGTAGACTGTAATTTAAGTTTCAATAACCAATAAACGAATATAATAATGATGATTATTTTATTTTATTTCAAAAGAATTCTTCCATATTTTGGTGACACATATTTGGTTTTGGTGATGATGAAAAAGAAAATTATTTGCATAAAACGGCATTCATAGCTTATCGCCTTCCTATGCATCCTCTATATAAAAAAGCTAGCTACACTGCCCTTAACAAAATCTATTATAAAATGAAAGACGATCAATAGAAAACAATTTTATTCTTAGCTCCTGTTGGTACAGTCTCCAGAGTTTCCCAATTATCAGCAGTTTTCCAGGGAATAACGTTCGGCCTACTCCATGTTTCTGAGGATATAAAATCACGTCCTCCTATGTCTGTGACTCCCTTGGCTCCTGGGCCCCGCCGCCCCCACACCTCGCCCCGGCGGGACGGAAAAGATAATAATCCAATATCTTCGGGGCTTCCGAAAGATTTCCTTCAATTGAGCTTCTTAGAAACATATCCGAGTCTTATTGATTTCCTGCGAAATAAGGTATTGGATTGTCGTGAACTTTTGGCCCCCGACGAAACTGCGTGGAAGCAAGATTGATTTGATGGTTCTCTGGGATCATATTGGCGCGAGGGAATCAGAACGTCCTGGAAACTCTTCCGATGCTTTACGAAAATAAGAAATTTGATAGGGAACATCTTTTTTGCAGCATGGATTGTTGACTCGTCGCTGAATAAGAGAATAATTTGCCTCGCATGCAAGAGGATTAAACTGAAATGAGGCAAATACAAAAATAATATGTCCCTTTGAAAAAAAAATTAACAATGTGCTGTGAAACGTCTCGTACACGCCACATTTCTCGTTAGTATTTTTTGGACTGCATAATATAGTCAAATAAAAAAATACCGATTTTTAAAATTTGATATTTCCAAAATAATAAGATCGCTAGATAAAATAAAAAAAAACAATTCAATTGCAACGCTCCACGTCCGCAACCCGCTGCGCGCCTCACCACGTCTGGGCGAAGTGCTGTGCCGCCGAACGCTGTCCTGGGACCCGACGCCTAGGAGCTGGTGCTGCTGGAGGTAGGTGGCTGTTCCTACTCCTCTGGTGGCCCGCTGTGACGTCGCGAGGCTACCGGGCATTGCAGCTCCTGTATTTTTGAAGTGCGACGTGCCTGGGCGCGTACAGCTACTTTATTCTTTCTCTTCGAGTTTTGAAACATTTATTCGACGAAATAATACTATCTGACAAAAATGTTTAAAGTATAGGAAACATTGTAAAGAACCTGAAACGCACCGATAGGTTTCTGAGACCTGAAAATCTGTGACTAAATGTATTTGTATATTTTTCTTAAATAATCGTGTGATTTCTCAGGTGAAAGCCAAATAAATTGTTATTATTTAATCGTTATAGTCCACTATCAATTATTGCACATGTTATCACAAAATTAATTACAGTAATTCTGCTGAAACAAACATAAACGGTTTCGGTCATTAAACTAAAAGTAGATTCTGACATGTATACGACTTTAAAACTTCTATAGGCGCGTAAAGTAATTACTTAATTAGATAAGCTCTAAGAAAGTTGTAAAGAACAAAAATAACCTGAAGTTTGAAGACATGTCTACTTTCCCAAATTCCACAAGGCTCGTTTGGAGTAAAACAGTCTTCAGTATCACCAGTGCACGAGGCACACTGTGACTTTTGGCCGAATCGTTATAAGGGTGACTTTGCCTAGTTCGCAGTGGACCCAGGTGGACTGTTAGCGGAACGAGCTCGTTAGCGTAGTAGGCAAGCGGGTGACAGAAGTTAGAACGTGTCGCTGTATAATTGGTGAGTGTTGTCTGAGCTTGATTTCCGCTGACGATGTATACTACTGTTAATATTTTGCACAGATACTCAATAGTTTTAAAATTCGTCACGAATAAAGTGGCGATGAAAAACGGACAATTGTTTATTGCCGTTCTGACCATATTTTTATATAATGCGATAGTACAAACCCGGGCGTACTTAACTCTATCACCTGGTACGTGAAGTAATCTACAGTTTTACTTGGATTCCGAACCATGGAGCAACTCGCATTTGTGACGAAATGCACTTATTCAACTCAAAACGATAAAGAAAGTTTTGCATGAACGGGACGGATCGAAGTCATGACCTCTGGCATGGAAGGCCAGTCCTCTCGCCCCTTAGCTACGAGCCGCTCAATGCCACAACTAATGTCAATATATTAGCTCCTGCCACCTCATTCCTAAAGGAACTGAGTGCCATGCCAGTTCCGCCCATTTAATCTACAGAAAATGCCTATTTTTATTTATTTCCTCATATGACGTTTTTCATAAGAAGCGATGGTATTAACTGAGGCAGATTAGCCCCTATCTAGTCAATAGGAAGGACACCTACAGTTTTCCTTGGGTTTCTTAACATAAAACAACGCGAATTCTGAATAAAAACTTAAAAAAAAAACGTTTTGTACCTATTGTCTTCGACACAAAAGACCACAGGAGTTACACTTAGCTCTGAAAGTTACGTTATTTCCTTACGTCCGAGAGCACCTGTGTCTGTTAAGTAGGGCGTACATTTTTCAAAAGTCGCTAACCGTCGACAGCTCTTGCTTTGACATGGAAATCCATTAAAACTTTCCAATAGTTCACCCGCAAACTAATAATGGCTTAAGTTTGGAGTCGCCCGCCGACCGGCTGGCGCGGCGGTTAACGCAGGCCAGATACATTTTCAACCGATGGGCGCCTAATGATAATGTTACGGTCCGACCGAAAGCTAGGCTGGACCACTCGCGAAATCTGTACACTACTTACAATTATCATTAACTCGCCGGAACATTCACGAACATACTACATATGTACTTACAATCGTGATCAATGCACAGAAATTATAATATCGCATGGAAATCGTTCATATATTGCCACATAGCTTATTTTGCGCGTGGCCAAAATAGGAAACTAAACGGACACCATCTTGAACGCTCATCTTCACGGCTACGGGGATGTGTTGCCATTATAACAATGCAAGTTAACCACTGCTTATTCATTTTAGGCTGAGGTATTTTTTTGTTAAATCATGATAAGTTTGTGAAGATGTGTTTGTGGTTAAGGTTATCCATACATTTTTCCATACCTTCACGCCGTTTTCCCGTAAGGGTTGTAGTAGTAGTGGTTTGATGGCATCGCGAGTTGTATTTGAAAACTCCTTGTTAGATTAGAACGAAATAAAAAAAACACCGGTAGCACTCCGGGAGTGCCGGCAGAAGTGAAAACTTTAGTATTAACGTTGTGTTTAATTATAATCGCCATGCTGTGCTGCCTAAGCGGAGCAGCACACTCAGGCACGGTAGAAAGAGTGGGAGATACTAGTTCCTCTCCCTTCCCCTCGATCTTACGCTTTTTCGATCAGCATCACGTGACCCTGACGCGAGTTTGGAAGTTTTTACCCATCCAACAAAAAGTGCTCAGCGCCGCTAAAGAAGTTTTCACTTCAATCTTACGCCTTTTCGATCAGCATCACGTGACCCTGACGCGAGTTTGGAAGTTTTTACCCATCCAACAAAAAGTGCTCAGCGCCGCTAAAGAAGTTTTCACTTAAAAAAACTGTATAAAGTTTAATATAAATTGGATGGCAAAAAATATCGTTTGAAAGAGTTATAACCTCCGGGATTGGCGTTGGGGTTCATTTTCTTCATAGAATTCAAGAAAACAAAACTAGCGGTAGTAAGTAACCCGACTTCTACAACCCCCTTTTTTATTAAGATGATGAAAGATCTAAATTCGTTTTATTTTGAACAATATTATTTACTTAAAATTGTAATTCATATCCTCAATATTTTTTTTACTGGCAACCCTTAAAAGACAGTGGTGTCAGCCAGGCGCAAAATAAGCTATGTGGGACTATAAAAAATATTTTCGTTTTCGTAACTGACGTTGCCACTATACAATGTCATTCATTATAATCTTTCAAATGTTTTGAACTTCTAAATTCAAAACGATTGGAACACTGAACGGTTCCATGTTCAGTGGCGGCAAATATATATGTAAAGAAGTCGTATTCATGATATTGCTAAACAAACTACTTATCAAATATGTATGGATTCATTTAATTACTATGACTATGTTCCTTATGGTGCGTTTCGCGCATGAGAGCTAGAAGGGGAATATGTGTCTGGACACTTTTAAAGTAACAGCGACACTGACGCGACACTTTTGCTGTCAGGCCTTCCGTCAAATCGCAGGGCGAGCACGAAACGAATTTATCTCAATCCCGTCAAAAATACTCGAATTTAAACTGACAGATGACAGACCGGATTGCATTGATTTGTGGCGTATTTCAGTTTTAGAATTGCGTGAAAACACCCATGCGAATAATATATAGCCTCGTATATAGCGATAGGAACATCGTTCCTACCGGTTGTCCCACGACACCTCTTATAATTTTTAATATTATAGCGTTCCTTGAAATCAGCAATAAAGAAAAAGCAAGAAGAATGTCGTTCAGGATTTTTTTAATATATCACTGCAAAGAGTTGAGTTTTTTTTTAAAACCAGTAAGCAAGAATTGGGCTGAATTATAGAAATAAAACTCGCTTGAAAAAAATAAAAACTAATGTTGCGGCATGATCAACCTCCTGTAAAAAACATTTTTTATTAAATAAATTCAGAAGGAAAAACCTTATTACACGCAAGAGGTGAATGTTACTATCCGCTAAAATATGTAGCCTATTTACTCCCCTCACGAAATCGTGTATGTACCTAGGTAGCGTGTTCGAGGTACCTCGAAGGCCATTTATTTTCACAATATTGTAAGCCATAGAGTGAGCAATAGCAGGGTTAGTGACCAGATGTTCTAGATATTCATTTAAACTATCTTTGAACCTAAACTATGAGAACAGGGGGCCACGGCGAAGCCACTTTTTTGTGAAAATACATACGCCGCCGGGCAGTCACTTTGCTTACGAATCGGGAATTATAACGACACGCAAGAACACAGGGCGCTATTTAGCGAATGAAAATTCGATTCACCTTTTAAAAGAATTTGTAGTTCTCTCAATATGACATATAAATCGAATTGTAGTGATCTTTCCTCGACAATAGTGAATTTAAAAAAAAAACAATAAGAAAATTGCCTGAATAATATTTTTCAACCTCAAAATGATTTTGTTTAGTATTATATTTTCTCTTACTTTATTTGATATGGTCTGTTTCTAAATGTATGGTTACCATTTTAATGCCATTATTTTTATATTCACTTTTAATCTAACTTTTGCGTTGTGGTTCTATGATGGTTTTTTGTTTTAGATTGATTCTTAAGTTACCAATTAATTTGTACATGTTGTGTTTGTTCTTAAATGTAGATTCTTTCAGTGTGGTATTTTTTTTCATGAAATATGTAACTATAAATGTTAAGAAACCATTAAATGTGGACGAACCTTAAAAAAATTGGATGCCTCATGTGAAGGCCTGGTGTATGCCGTGAACTTATTGCATGCGTAGAGTTACTTTACTAAAAATTTGACCCAAGAAAAATAATAAATAAAACAAACGGGGTGAGCTAAATAAAACCGTTTAAAAATAGAAACGCACCTATCCGTAATATACAATCCCGATATTGGCACCGCATCTATAGTTTTAATTCGAAGGCTTAGCTGTTCGTAACGTTTCCCTGTCAATGCGCCCCGCTGGGGTGAGGTAGGGGGAGAGGGGACTGCTGCTGGGTGCAGCCGTCACCCGCATGAGACGCGGATCTCGTCCGATGCGCCGCGTCATAACCAAACAGCAGCGACGGGAATTCTCTTCGAATCGCAAAACTTGTACAGTCTTCATTCGTCTATGAAGGATTGAATTAGTTTCCTGTTAATTGGACGCTTTGAAAGGATTCCGAATCATGTAATGAACACTTTCAGGACTCACTTGAGTTATGAGGCGAAGATTTTGAATTCAGATGAAGAGAACGATAAAAGAGTCTAGACTAAAATAGTTTATTATTATATTTTCCTTTAATTTTGACGCATAATACAATGAAATGAAAAATATTCTGGACTGATTTTGTGTTTTAGCGTATTATATGTTTAGCATAGCTCTGCCTTCATGGAACTGTCTACAAAGCGCCAAAAATTTTTTGTATGGTATGTTTAAGGTGGCCCTTCCCGGCGGAACTAATTCATTCGCGAGCACGGTACAAAACTGTGCTTTTGCGCTCTGGGACCTTCTTTGTTTCAAAGAAAAAGACAGGTTTTTCGATGAGGAGGATGCAATATGTCCATAAAACAGACAATGCGCATAGTGTTTGATTTGGTAAAATTAACGTTTTTTTTATTACTGAAATAATATACTTATAGCTAAAAGTAATCAGTAATAAATAAAAAATCAAACAAAAACCAAATTGATTATAAATTTTCATGTAATAAGCTAGGTGTGATGACTAATCTCTTTAAGTTGTGGTTGTTTTTGTTGTTGTTTTATCATTGGGTAATCCACGTCCAAAGTTATTGTATAAAACGCGCAAAAAATTCCATCTTTCGGACCTTACAACTTAGAAACCAAACACAATTTTACAATGCCAATGGTCATCAGACCAAATAAAGCTGTTTTGAGTACAATTTTGGATCTCTAACAAGAAATATGCGCATGATCTTCTTTCCACGTTTGTATGGTGAGTTGAGCGGGAAGGCCCACCTTAATATTAGCAATGTTATATTCCCCGCTTTATCAGCAAAACATCAAAGCTAAAATCGTATAAATAAATTGTCTAAAATAATATTCGTGTATTCGTAAATTCATTCGAGCAGAACAACTGTCAGTTTCGCATCCTGACAGACGTTATTCTGCCCGAACGTTGCAAAAAAATCATCATTGAACAAGATTCTAGTGAGTAATACATCCACTCAAATAAACCACTAGGAGGAGTTTAATGACATATACACGTACAGAATATTTATGAATGCATTGAAAGATATGTTAACACATTACACATGTTAATACATCTCTTGCATTCGTATATGTTTCGGTGCAGTACGGTGTCTCGTTATAAGCTTCTCAAAGTAACATTAATTCAATGCATTCACCAGAGTACATGCCACTTATGAACTTTGAAACAAATGGCTGGTTTCCCCGAGCACACGAGCGCAAGCTTACAATCACACGGCGGAGGCGTGCTGGGGGGGAGGTAGGGAGAGGGGGGGCTGCACAATGGCAAGCTGCCGGCTCCCGCAAGCGTGTAGCGTGATTGTGTAGAATTCGAGCAGGGCGGGCGGAGCTCGTCAGAAAAGTTTCCGCCGCCCGCCCTGGCTCCGGCGTGCGACAATACGCGCGGGTTACCTACTTATTTTCAAATCCGGGCGTAGTTCCGCCCGTTTTACATAGAGCGATTTCGTTATCACGATTTGTATTCCAGTCTCACGAGAATTTCGTATTTTTTATTTTTATTTTATTTCAGAGAATTAACAGCCGTAATATAGGTACATACAAACACATTCAAATATAATAAGACATATGATTTATGCTTATGTTACCCTCAAAAACAATTCCCAATTATTACCATTACGTACAGACAAGAAAATGTAATCAATAATAAAGAAAAACGTTTAAAAACGAACTAAGAATTATAACACATAAAAGTCATTTCTCTTGACCCCGATATTGATAACAAATTAACAACTAAAATAAAAAAGGCTGTAATTTGCTCGCTGCATGTTGATCTTGTTTGAATTATGCTCCAAGGAAAAACCACTATGATATTTAACAAGACATTCGTCTTGTGAGCAATGTGCTATCTGTGGGTGACATGTATGATACCTGGACAAGTAGGCAGTGAATGATGATACGTGTGCAAGTCCGATTCGCACTTGGCCGGTTTTTGCTAAATCATTAAGAATTAGAATACCAACTGTGGCGATGCGCTCCGTGCATTTAAATTATGCACGATGCAAATGTTTCCTAGCTGAAGTACCTTTTATTTCTGTCTAAATTAAACTGAACTCTAGCTTATACGCTGTTACCTTAATTATCTTACCTCATTCTAACCATATTATTATTAAATAACCTTAGCAACGGAATGGTTGTTCTGATAACACAATTTTAAGTTGAGTCTACGAGTACTAAAACTGCTCTAATGGAACTATCCAGATAACATTTAAACAAACGTATTTGTCATCTTTTGTCTCAGTGAAGGAATCGGTGTTAGCAAGAAAAAAAAAAATTAATGAAAATGTGTTCAATGTGTAAGTCGCTTTATGGAAGTGGCCACGTACATCGGTACATATATCCAGGTCGCTAAATAGCAAACGTCGATGCGGCTGTGTCGCGTCGCGTCACACTCCACGCCCCGGAAAATGAACGGAAAGTTTTAAACAGTTTTGTTATTTACATTGCCAGTGCCGTTGACGTACACGTGCAGCGAATACCACAAGAACTGAGACTGAGCCTGCTTTTCACCTAGCGCAGATTTATTTTATTCGACACTTAAATGGCATTTATTATTAAAGTGTTGTATATGTTACCTGGTGGTGCATTCTAGCCAAACTTATGTAAAAACTTTACTGAATCATAGCTGAATCAGTTAATTACTTCCAACCTATTCCTGCGGAATTTACTGAATCGCATACGGAAACGAATATGCTATTTTTCGTTATTCCCGAGGTTATTCCTCAACTCGGAAATTATGATTTTAAATAGGACTGTGGCAGTGGGAGCTAGTGTAGTGCTATCTCTTTCTGTTTTTCAGTAATAGAAGTGCTCGCTCTAAGCTGCTAACGAATGGTAGCGCACGAAAACAAACACGACTCGGCGTGTCATCGAAGATTTGTATTTTAGCTTATTCTGTGTTTGTTTACTGCTTATGGTGAACCTCACTGAAGTTTCAATTCTAAAAGTAAGTAACTAACGGAACAGTGGACTAAAGGAACGGGGAGGAAGTCGCCGCTTCTTTCTGGGGTCGGCGTGTCGACGTCATTCTGCATTTCTTCGCCCGCTTAACCAGCAGGCGTGTGACGAGTTACACCACGAACGATGAAAAGCCTAACAAATGCCGGACAGGCCAGACCCGCAAATGGTTTCCAAAAATGTTTCCTAAAATCCCAAACATAACTGGCTAAAGCCGAATGCCTGGCAACCTTTGTCATTGCAGCTGCGGAAACAAGTACGAAATTATTCCACGAATGAATCAGTAAACGCAGCTGTCAAAATCTTCCCAGAATGCCAAAGTTTTCATCGTCCATACAAATAACAATTATTACATATGTAAACGTTTAATTCCGTGGCCACTCATTCCGTGTGGCGCTGCGATCGGTTTCTAGAATGCCAAAGTAATGTCAAAGTAAATTCTTCTTCTGTTAACTCTACTGAATCCGCAATGACGGAATGCCAAGAATACATGCCCTGGTATCGATTGCGAGATGGCAAGAAAATTCCTTTAAGGTGGCCCATCCCGCTCATCTCCCCATACAAAAGGGGAAAGAAGATCACGCCCATATTTTTTGTCAGAGATCCAAAATTTTGCTCAAAATAGCTTTATTTGATCGAACTAGATGTCTGATGACCATTGGCATTGTAAAATTGTGTTTGGTTTCGAAGTTATAAGGTCTGAAAGTTCGCATTTTTCGCGCGTTTTTTCCAATAACTTTGGAGGTGGATTACGCAATGATAAAGTGAGAACATCTTAAAAATATTAGTCATCAGACATAGCTTATTTAATCAAGATTTATAATCTATTTCGTTTTTGTTCGATTTTTTACTACAGCGGTCGTGGTTTACTTTTAGCTATAAGTCGTTTTGAAATTAAAATTTTCGTAAATCTTACCAAATCATACACTATGCACATTGTCTTTTTTGTGGACATGTTGCATCTTCCTCATCACGGAGCCTGTCTTATTCTTTAAAACAGAGAAGGTCCCAGAGCGCAACAGCAAGGTTTTGTACAGTGCCCGCGAATGAGTTGGGCCCGCCGGGTTGGGCCACCTTAATGTGAGGTTTAATTTAATCAATACTTGGTGGAAAAAAAATCACTTAAAGGGCCTCTATTACTACAGTGCTGATTATCTTGTACTGGTATTGAATTCAAGATGGTAAGAAATTTTCAAGCATCGATCAAGGTAAATGAGTTCTTGGTGAAAACGTATCTAAAGGATCTTTTAACATGCTAATAATAATAATAATAATAATAATTCTTTATTTTACCAAAATTGCATTTCACATACAGTTTGATTCATAACCCCCACACTTGGATTCCCTGTGTTGTGGGGGATATTTTCCTTAAGTTTACCATATCAACATTTTCAGAACAAAGTATAAATATGAAAAAGAGCTAAATAATTAACATGAAATATAAAAAAAAAGAAAATGCAATAATACATAAAACAATAGAGTTAGTCAAGGGATAATGCGGTGTGAACATATTAAAGAAAGAAATGGTTTCGTATGTTGGATTAGGTTGTGTATTTATTTAAGTATTGTAAGGATTTTTTCAGTTGCTGTATAATCCAATGTCATGAGCTTATCGTTCAAAACTTTTTTGCATTCATACCTTGTATAACCCAAAATGTTCAGAGCCTTATTGATCTCCGTGTACACATAGGGGCCTATATACGAATATAATCTTTGCGCATGATTGGTTCTGGTTTTAGGTGTACACCATGTATTGTATCTTAATGTATCTGTGACAGGGTTGACGGAAAATCGGGCAGTTTTGTGAAATCTAAAGACAAGCGACTTTATGAAAAGCTGTCTGACACTCAATGTTTCGCATTCCAGATACAGACTTTTCGTCGGGTGTCGATAAGGTTTCTGAAAAGCTACTTTAAGAATAGCTGATTAGCTTAATCAACACATAAGCATTTACTAAGGGCCTTTTTCACCTACTGCTGATTAGCTTAATCGCCACATGTAAAGGGCCTTTCTCAGCAGCTTGTAATCGATACCTGTACAAGATAATCAGCACTTTAGCAATAAAGGCCCTTTAAGGGTCGATTAAAAAAAATCAGCACTTGGTGAAAACCAGGCCAAGGGCCTTTCTTATTGGCGTCTTGCAATCAATGTCGGTACAAGATAATCAGCACTTCAGTAATAAAGCACCTTAGTAATGAAAGGCACTTTAAGTGCCGATTAAGATAATTGGCACTGGGTGAAAAGCAACCTAAAGATCATTACGGGTGCCGTTTGTGGCTCCCGGGCACTGATTATCCGTCTCAGGGTGACTGATGTCAGCATCGTTTTTTTTTATTGCTGTCAGTGATCTGTCATTGATCGGAGATACATGGATGGACATAAAAACGACTTGTAATTGGAGTAGGAGTTCCATGGGTTCCGAATTATACATAAAAATCGTATTTTAATGTATGAAGTAAATTATTTTATAAATTTGATATTATAATACAAAACATAAATGTTTACTATAATTACAACCATCTGTCATTTGGGTCCAGCAAGTATCCCCCAAGGATGGCATTTATTTTATGAATTAGTGGTTCACAGTCGCACAGAAGGTGGATCCTCTTTTTCATGACAGAACCTGCATAAATATGTTTCTATCAACCTCATCCAATGCAGGTGTTTGTTAAGGATGCAGTGGCCTGTTAGAGTGCTGGTGATTGATGATTTCGGCTTAGGTTGTTCCATTATAAGGGGCCTTGGCGTGCTTAAGTACTGGCTTACTTTTTCAGTGGCAAATGGAAATGTAATTTTCCGTCAGCGCTGAATTGTATTTTATAATACTGTATTTATTACGCAGGGAACACTTGGAATTGACATAAAATTTTCATTTTATAAAATTAAAGCATGAAAATATATTATCCATTGTTATCATGGCAAAATGCTTAATTAATTAATAAAATTTTTAAATAAACTATACCTACAATAAAAAAAATAACTTTAACCCCTTGGCTTCCGTTCGGTCGATATCGACTGAGTTCGGCCAAAGCCCTGGCTTCCGTTCGGTCGATATCGACTGAGTCTATGCTCGCCGCGCGCAGCCGCGCTAGCATCGCGGGAATTATTTTTTAGTGGTTATTTTATTATTCGCATACATATGAGTGAGACAAAAGTAAAAAGCTGGATAAATTGCCTTTCCAACGATACCAAACGTCCACAGTTCCACCTCTCTGATCTATGGCAATACTTTTTTCTTTTTTGCCTTTCTGTGACTGTGTTCGGCTAAGAGTTGGCGCGATTTGTTGATCTACAATCAATAATACATTCATAGCATCCATAGAGTTTTCAGGGTGTGTGTCAATAAATTAAAATTAGAATCAATAATAAGGCATAAATTGAATTGTCATGATTACAATAACAGTAAAAATTAAAACTTTAAATGACTTCAATGAATTGATTTGAAAAAAAAAATCATGTTACAAAATAAAAAATTAAAACATTAATATAGTACACTAATTTCAATTACGACGAGTCTTACAATTCGGAAACACATGGCAATGTTTTATTTAGTGCCCTTCATTCCGTGCAGCACTAGGATCGATTACCAGAATACTCGAACGAAATTCATCCATGCCCAGAATTGGCCTACGGTTCTTCCGCGAATTAGATTACATAGTTAAAAGACACTTCTGAATCTCACTGAATCGGTAAATAACTTCTGACTTAGGGTCTCTTCCACCAAGTACTGATTAGCTTAATCCTCACATTAAAGGGCCTCTCTTAACATCTTGAAATCGATAACAGCACAAAATAATTAGCACTGTAGTAATAAAGGCTCTTTAAGTGTAAATTAAAATAAATCAGCACTCTGTGAAAACCAGGCTTACTCTGGCATATTTACAGAACGCTCATAAAGATGGAAATGTTTAATTTCATGCGAACCATTCCGGGTGGCGCTGCGATCGATTACGAGAAATACCAAAGTAATGTCAAAGTGAATTCCTCTCCCGATTCATCAACTCGGAATTCCTAGAATAGGCCTCTTGTCATCGCTCTGAATACCAACTCGATTTTCACGGAAAGTCGATACAATCTCATTCTAAATAAGCAACAACAGACACTGTTTGAACAAGCCAGGTAAATATGGGGCGGCCTCTGACGTGTGATTGATGTGTTTATAAGTATCCACCTATGTTTATTGGGGACTCGTATACTTCGCCTGTGGCAAATGTATTTTCCCGTGAGTGCAGGAAGTCAAAATATTTTAATAAAATGGAAATATTTTTACGGAGCCTAAAATATGATGAAAGAAAGAGAAAAGTCTCAAAGCGTCTACAACGCTCAAAGACAGAAATAATGACGTGCCTTTTTGGTAAACGATGTGTTGTTTAATTTGCATGTGTCGTATTCTTTGATTTACAAGAACAAATGATTTAGTTAAATGAATCATTTTTGTTGATTTTTTGCATCACATTTATTTAATACAAAAAGTCACGTGCAGGCAATAAGAGCTGTTGTAGTTAACATCTAAAAATATCTCATGTTATTTACATTATATTTAGTGCAGGTAGAATTAATTCTACTGGAAATATGCATTAGTTTGGGACCATTCCAATTCTGTTGCATTATCCGTAAAACTTATTGACGCTTGTAACTAAAATTTTCAATACAATAGTAAAATTGACAATTTGTTAAATATGATGACCATTGACGTGCATGCGTGAAAATGCAGAGATTAACTGCTTTTCAGATAAATTGAATTGGATGTTTAAGTTATTAATTTTTATTGCGTAACATTGTTTTCATGTGTGTAAACATCTAACGTTCTTAACAGAAAATTGATCCTATTAACATTATAAATGAGAAAGTTTGGATAAACACACAAATTAATTAATCACCCCAAAATTTTATGAAAATTTAAATTTACGTATTCAGATTAAATTTTGCACATTTATAGTTTATTATCTATGTTAACACATAGGCAACTTTTGATTCCGGAAAATTTAAATGCACCCACGCGGAGACGAGTTCTACAGCTCCATACCTATATGGCTATAATCCATACCATGCGGCCGAAAATCAACGGGTAAATATACGAAAATAATTATACTATAGCATTGCAAATAGGTTAATTTAGCAATATACATTTCATCTGAATCATTTAAAAATGCGATATTGGTGAGCGAGACCGCAACTATATGGTTCAAAATCGGTGAACGGACATACAAAATACATGAAGTCGAACATAGGACCTTATCCTCTTGTAAAGTTGGTTAATAAAATAGGTAACACTTTACTCTACTTTACTAATATTAAGTTAGGTATATGTTTTAATTTTGAATAATTCAACGATGACTGTTATGCTTTGAGGCAACAACTTAATCGGGTGCGGTCAGTTGCGAGGTATTTTATTGTAGGTACTAGTTACCGCATACATTAAATGGTACGGCGTGGATTAAAAATTACATAAATCAGAACCCGCTGACGTGTTATTAATTATACAGGGCCATGAAGAGTTTGTTGGCTTGGAGTGAGTTAACACATTTTATTTCGACAGTTGCCAGAGGCAATATTTCTGTGGAAGTCGAGTTTTTTTTTATTGTGTGCTAATCTATTAAGTTCATAAATTATATACTCACCTAATTATATTCAAGATTTTTTTTTATTCATGCTGCGTGCAGTTCTGGAGCGTCGGATGACTCCTCAGTTTTGGCATGGACGATTGCACAGAATAATTTCCCGTTTTCTGCGCCCGTTTCTCTACCAATCCATTTTCTGAATGATCCTTCCAATACTTTTTTATATGACATGGTTAATAAGAAGGGCAGAATAGCACACCCAGCGTTGTGATATTAACCCAATATTAGATACGCTGAATTAATTTTTTTATCTGACATACTGGTACTAAACGTTGTGTTATTATTTAGGTAAATATATGTATAGGGAGATTTTTTTTAATTTTTAAATGTTTACTTTTTTTGTATGATAGAATATACGCAATTAAAATTGGATGTTTCTGGGGCTGTAGCTCATGTTTTATATCAATAAATATTTGGTATTTGTTCTCTTATCATTTCTGCCCTACCCCTCTAGGGAAACGGCGTGATGATTATATACAATCTCTCAATTTTACGCTCGTGTTTACTTCTTTGACAGTATGGATTAATCCGAGCCAAGTTACGAAAAAAAAACGTTAATAAATTCTCGTAGACCCTCTACGCACGCAGATCAAATCACCATAGGTAAAATGAAGTCTTGCATTTTGTTTTATTTTTACAAATGTAAAGAAAACTTACCTTATTACCTTTTATAATATCTAATTTTAGTCTGTTTTTAGATTTTAACATTCAACGTTGATTTTATGCAAGTCATTAAATTAAAGAAATTTGATTTTTCAATATTGAATACATTTGTTTCACCATTAGTGAAAGACTATCACTAAGCAATTCTTATGACCAGGTATTGTGTTGAGATAAACAATATTCTTTTAGCAACATATGCACGAAGTCAGAATAAAAATCTTAAAAAAATACTTATCTTAAAATTGTTTGTTTATCGATAAATATTCTATATACATTAACTGAATACGTTTTATTATAAACTTACCATATGTATGTATGTGGCGTATATGTAATTATGTATATTTATTTGTACTCAAACTGTCAAACCAAACTTACCGCCACTACCTACGAAAGTATCCACATTGAACATCTCAAACATGCTAACTTTGGCGGGAAGAAATCTCTTTGGAGGAAGGACAATATGAAACGTAGGGCGCGTAACCGTACTTTCTATTGTATATTGTTATTTTGTGGCGTAATAGGGAATTTTCAATTGAATAAAATCAATTTCATTTTTTGGGCATGTTTATAGGTCGTCTGAAAGATCTGACGACGGCTGTCGTCGCCCTAATGGGTGCGTACCGTATGCAGTACACATTGTATCCCTCTCACATTGTTGGTACTTCTACTTCGGTGGGGTCGGCTACTTTGCTATCAAGAAATCGGTAAACTTTTAATAGAAATAAGAGGGCGACCGCCGCGCCAGGACTTATTTCATGCAACGCATTGCTTTGGAAATTCAAAAAGGCAAGCCAGCGTTTTGGGTACTGCGGGGGATTCCGTCGAACTGGAATAAATCTACTGTTTGTTTCAGGGCTGATTTTTCATTGGTCTGATAATCAACCAGATAACTATTCGACGGATCTATTTACGCCATATTATTATTAGGGCTGATTTTTAAAAAGTCTAATAAATAGCCAGATAACTATTCGATGGATTTATTTACGCTTTTCTTATAAAAATCGGCCCGTAGTTTATAATATACTAATTTAGGTTCTACACACTTTTAGTAATATCTAGTGTAATGTTATGGAATAAAAAAATACTTATTACTACAAAAAGAGCGTATTTATAATACTATACAATTACACCAGAGCAAGACCGGGTGCCTCAGTTAGTGTAATATACAAAACATAAACGGAATCGTTCACTTTCTCCCCGCCCCTCCCCCACCCCCCTTGCTACCCCCTCCCGCCCCGCTCTCGCCCGCGCTGACATTTTATTACTATATTTTTTACTGTCTTCGTCCATTACCGTAATGTTACGTGCCCCACGCACGGAATGTGGACATTAACTTCGCGCGTTTTGCTAAAACATTTACGAACGTGTAGTGAGCGAACTACGGCTGCTGATTCCGGTGGGTGGCTCTGTATTCATTTATGCAGGGAGGATTAACTTTTTCGGATTCGGGAACTTGCAAATGGAAAGGGATGGGATTGGAATAAACAAAGTAGAGCCGAAAGAGGGTGATTCTGTACACGGCAGTGACTCTGTATTTAGGGTTTCGTACCCAAAAGGTGCAAAACGGAACCTTATGACTAAGCCTTCGCCGTCTGTCCGTCCGGCCGTCCGTCCGTCTACCCGTCTGTCGTCGGGCTGTATCTAATGAACCGTAATAGATAGGCGGCTGAAATGTTCACTGACTGTGTATTTATTTTGCCGCTACAACAATAAATAAATTAAGGTAAAATCAATAAACATTAAAAATGAAAGGGGGGGAGGCATACGTACTCGTACGTTTTTGTTGATACCACTGAAGATAAAAGGAAAAAGTATGTGTTACTCGCGATACTGCCGCATGGACAAACTGTGCATAAATTCTTGTAGGAAGCTGGCCTCACAGTTTTGTGCCAAACATTCGAAACTTCGCCACCGCGTGCGAAAGTGCTCCCGAAATTCGTTCGACAAGTCATTTTTCACCCACAAACCCTTCAATAAATATGTGACTATGTTTTCGTGTGGCATGTACGTTTAAGATGGGTTGGTTATTATAGAATGTTGAAGACAGCTGATCTCATAGAAGGTGTGCTGGATGGTACATCTCCTTTGTTTTTGATCTGAAGTTGACACGTATACACGGAAAAATGAACATTATAAATGAAAAAATATATGTACCGCAAGCCAAAGGTCGCTCAAACACGTTTATTTACGTAGGATCGAGTAATTTCGGCCACATTACCATTGTGGTTGGCAAGCCCATTATTCGTGCAGCACCGCTACACCACACGCCATCCCACCTTCCCTGCGGTTTCGAGATTTGTTTTAAATGTAATTGAATCCTTCTATTTATTTTTTCGAGACGAGCCTCTGTTGTGGTACGGCACAAAATGAAGGTATTGTAACAAATCGAAAGCCTTATCTTAATAATTGTCATACTGTATAAAAATCTAGTATAATATAAATGAAAGTCACAGAAATGCTTGCTTAGTGAATCTTTAATATGATACTTATGATTTCTCCTCATTACTAATTTTCGTGAACACCCAAAGTTTCGATATCCCATTTAACGCCAGAGTAAATATTTCATATTCTTGAACTTTTACTGGATGTAATGCTCCGATTACCGTGTTACAGTGACGAACTCTGAATAAAATTACATTACGTATTTTCCGAAATATCCAACACGGCGTTGAAATATTAGGAGCGCAAATATGCTAGCCGGCTTGGCATTCCATCGCCTAGTATAAATGGGGGGAACGGCATAACGTATAATATGCAGATCGTATAATGTCATATTTTAACAAAATTTTAAAACCATGCACAACGTATAATCGGCAGATCGTATAATCTTATACGTAGTGCATGAAGAAGTCCAAAAAATTAAATTACTTATTTCTCCATGCATAACGTATAATAGTCACAACGTATAATGTTATGATCTTTATTTAACAAAAAAAGAAAACCATGCATATCATATAATCCTAAAATATTTCATACGATAAGCGCCCTTATAGATATAAGATTAAAGATTATACTCGCACGCGACTTTTCGACCGTCTCAATTAGCGTTGTAGCAAATTGTTACTCTTCAACAGATATCGATTCGTAGCAATTTCAGCCTTAAATGTATCGTTGTTAGGGCGCTTTATGCAGTGCTTCTTGGCATATTATACGTTCTGCATGGTTTTCTTTTTTTGTGAATTCATGTTAGGAATATTATACGTTGTGACTATTATACGTTCTGCATGATGCAAAGAGTTTATTTTATTTTTAAACTCATGCACAACGTATAACATTATACGTTGTGGATATTATACGATATGCATGGTTTTAATTTTTTGGAAAAAAATACTATTATACGTTGTGAATATTATACGTAGTGAATACGACTCGTATAAATGCACTATAAATGCTAGCGGTGTTGCCAAATACTAAACGAATCAGTAGGATAAGCGAAGGTGGGGCGTAATGAAAATGTAGCGACATCGATAGAGAAGGATATGTTCAGATTATAAAGCCATTGATGAAAGAATAAAAAAGTAAATTTACAGAGCTGAACCGGGAGAAATTGGCGTGGTTAGACCCCCGAGAAAAAACGGAATGGTCAAATTAAAGTTTACAATCCATACCAAAATTATAAATGCGAAACTTACTATGTTTCTCTATTGTGGTTTCATGCCTAAACCGCTGGACCAATTTTGAAGTTATTGTTATTGTTTATTCATCATCCATAGACAGTACTCTGCACTCGGATTTGTCATATTGACGTGACAACGTGTTATAATGCGATGGAGCCGGCTGCACGCACGAAAAAACATGACTCATGCGGCGTTACCTCGCTCTGAGGCGTTCCATTTAAGGCTTGAATTTGCAAACGAGAGCGCGGAACGAGCGACAAAGAGGCACAATCGGCCTCCGCGTTCGGCAGCGTTCGACATTTGTCTCTCTCCTACTTGAGTGAGCGATGCGTCCGCGTGGACAGCTGCTGTACAATAATACATTTATATGTTTTCGTCAAGTGTGAAGTGCAGTAAAAAGTGAACGTGGTGTCAATTGTTTATAGCAACGATAATTGCGGCGATAAAGGTAATGATTCTTTCGATATTAAATATATGTTCAGTGATATATTGTTGAGTGATATATAACCATTCCATCAGTATTTTATTATTACGTTGTCACGTTCAACTATCTTCAGTAAACCCACTTTACAGACAACCGTTTTTTTTTATCATTAGTCAGTTCAACAATCCCAGCGAAGAAGAACTGGCAAGAAACTCCGCTGGATTTTTTTAAAACGTTTACTTCGTCTAAGCCTACAAAAGTATTTAGATACTCAGGTAAAAACACTAAATTAATATGAATTGACGAGAGGCTTAAGGCTTAACCTGGTGTTCACCAATTGCTGATTCATTTCAATCGACACTTAAAGGGCCTTTATTACTAAAGTACTCTGAGCAGTAGGTTAAAAAGACCCTGAGAGCCTTTTTCACCTACCGTTGATAAGTTTAATTGCCACATATAAAGGGCATTTCTTAGCAGCTTGCAATCAATACCAGAACAAGTTAAGCAACACTTTAGTAATAAAGGCCCTTTAAGTGACGATTAAAATAAATCAGCATTTGGTGAAAACCAGGCTTAGGGCCTTTTTCACCTACTGCTCATTAGCTTAATCACCACATTTTAAAAGCCTTTCATAGTAGCTTGCAACCGATAACAGTACAAGATAAACAGCACTTTAGTTTTAAAGACCCTTTAAGTGACGATTAAAATAAATCAGTACTTGGTGAAAACCAGGCTTAGAATTGTATTAATTGATTATGTGGTCTTACACCCAAGATTAAATTCTTCTCTGACATCAATTCGCTTTCAACCCCCCGCCAACACACGGATCTGTGTTGTCTAATCCCGCCGTGTGCAAATAGACAGTTAACAGCGAGTGGCTCCCACGTGCCGACATAGAGGGCGCCACGGCCGCAAGACATCGCCAAGTTCAGCCACTCGCGACTCCGTCGACTAATTGGGCTCTGCAGGGCGAATGTGCCATTACCGAAGCTCCGAATGCGGCCGGGATATTAAGCAGTAATTACACGAGCCAGGCCGGCCTTAGAGTAAGCCGAGACAAACTTAATAAATGAGCAGCCCTCCCCCGCGCCCCCGCCCCGCAGGGCGCCGCCGACATCCCTCGAGCGCCCCAGAAAGGTTTTAGAGAATCTTTTGTAAATCCGGCGTTTGGAAATGATTTGCCTCGCGAAATGTACTCGGGGTGTACGTATTACGGAGTGTTTTGCCAATTGTGACTCGCTCGTATTAATTTTCTTCTCAGATTCAGATGTTTGCTGCTTTCATTGAGAATTGTTACGATATATCTTTAGACGTAAAAGGAAAGATGAATAGAACATATCTATTGCGCTTTACATAAGTTGGAATATTTAGGATCCGCTAGCGATAATCCAAAGTGAGGCTTATCCCTCAAAGCGACGTATTAGATTACAGTGACGACAAATTGCTTCTGACAATGTTATTGATTAAATTAAGTACTTTGTGTAATTTTTGCAGGTAACAGACATTTTAATAAATCAAATAAAATTAATGTATTCAAAATAAAATAATATATATTTATATGTTAATTGTTTTCAAGAAAACAGTTTACGGCATCGAAGGTTTTTGAAGTTAGAATTTATTTTTCAATGTTGTGATTTGAAACGCAATGAAATAAAAACGCGACATTAAAGTTAGACATATTCTGCATTCGACTCGTTCTTTTGAAGTTTAGTTTTGTGACAGATTCACTTCTACCGCGTGTAAACTACACACACGTATTTTTTCCTATATTGAAAAAGTCACCATAAAGCACTCACTGTTCACCAGTTCCAGATAATGCAGTACAGTAATGTATTTTCAGGACGTTACACTTGAAACTGAAATAAATCATAGGTCCCTTTCATTGTCAGATCGATAGATATATGTCCTTGAGAGTCTGTCTATTTTTAACCGACTTTACAAAAGAAGGAGGTTCTATATTCGACTTTATAAGGTGTAACGAAAAGTAAGCAATTGCACAACATTTTTTCTTAATTGCACCAACTTGAGTAAATATTTGTAAACTAAAAAAAAACGTGGTAATGAGTGAATTAGCGGCTATAGAACGGAGGCCGAGCCGCTTCCCGCGGCTAGAGGGCCCTCGTCTCCCGGCATTTAGGTCAAGGTGGAGAGCAGCGAGGCGAGGTCGCTCGGAGCGTCGACGTTGGAGGGCCCACTCACCCGTTTCTACGATCTCGTCACACGCGAAGTGCTAATGTATCCGCAGGAAATGCGAATAGGTTCGTGGGACATCTATTTGTGTGCCGACAAGTGCCTTCGTCAACTATGAACATAAAAACCGGCCAAGTGCGAGTCGGACTCACCCACGAAGGGTTCCGTACCGTCGTACGAGATTAAACACAAAAAAAAACACGTTTTTTGTATGGGACCCCCCTTTAATTTCTTTATTTTTTTTATTTTACCTATTTGTTGTTATAGCGGCAAAATAAATATACACTCTGTGAAAATTTCAGCAGCCTACCTATTACTGTTCATGAGATACAACCCTGTGACAGACGGACGGACGGACGGACTGACGGACGGACGGACGGACGGACAGCGGAGGCTCTAGGGTTCCGTTTTCACCCTTTGGGTGCGGAACCCTAGGTACGGAACCCTAAAAACGAATGGGTCTAATAAAAATATTACAGCTGGTAACACTCTTGCTACCCAACCATCGTTCTCTAACCGTTTACGTGATTTTTTTTTGAATTTGTATTTACGCATAACTTGATTCTTACCATCAATTAAAGGCTACTGATATCACTCTAAATCATCTGAAGGATAAGCAGTAAGGATCAATATAATCTTATAATTATAATAATAATATATAATAAATTAAATTCAGAAATAAATTTATTTCAGATATAGTCCACAATTTAACAATACTATAAAATGAAAACAAATATTTAAAAAAACTAACTAAGAACAAACAAACAAACAGATTGAAATACAGATATCATATTACATATTATTTGGAAATAACGATGGACGCCAGACCTATACTGAAATATGTTTCCGAGTATACCTTCCAATGCGACAATTATTGGACAGTTCTTCGACAGTTGTTTGTCAGCCTCAGTGGCCCAGTGGCGCGACACTTCGGCGATCGCTCTCCGAAGTTAAGCAACGCTGGGTCCGGTCTGGTCTTGGATGGGCGACCATTCGACCGTTGAGAGAGGCTGGCCGTGGTTCGGATTCCACGTTAAGCTGTAGGTCCCCTTCCTTACACTAGGTGGTAGGGTTTATCCCGCCCGGGTTGGTACCATCGCATTGGATGAACGATGGTCGAAGCGGCAATGAAAATTGTCCGTGTTTTCCATCCAGTTCAATGTAGCCGTGCAATATAAGGAAGGTCCTGGCATGGCACCTAGTTCCCATGTGGTGTGTTGGGCTAATACCATGACAGAACTTGTGGTATTAGCCATCCATGTCCAGTCACATAAAAAAAAAAAAAAACATGAAAATGCAGTTCCGTTTAGCGGTATACATTAACTGAACGCTTTAGATAACATTGCTGCTTTCTAACAGGCACTGCCTGTCTGTCCGTCTGAAATCGTGGTGGTCGTAACTTGAACGTTAAGATTTAAAAAAAAACTGCCTAAGCAACGATTTATATTCCTTATATAAAACTTTACGGGAGAGTTTATTGTTCAAGATCTTACAAATTTTGGCAAACAAATCCTGTTGATGTTAGCCTGTAAAATCACCACACGAAATTATGAAACACTTTGCGGAATAATTATTTTTCAGCTTAGCTTTGAACAAATTAATTATATTATTTACTTTACAACAGAGACCCTAGTACCAGCTGTCACCTAAATTGACGTTTACGGCAAACCGATCGACTAGCGTTTCTAAATGCATGGAGAAATTGAAGAGCGCACGAAGTGGGCGTTAAGCGAACTAACATTTGCGAGTTCCAGTTTGATTTGACAGCTTACTCACCGTCGACGTTGCCGTTTATGCCGACTCCGCGTTTTGTACAAACCGGAAGTCCCAGTTTGACTTTGACAGCTTGAATAAGTAAAACCATAGAATATCTAGTAATAACTTGTATGGAGTTTGACGATTTACGGTAACTTCGAAGTTCCGTAAACAGAAATTTATGTGACAACTGGAACTAGCAGCTCAAGGCTACAAAACTTCCTAGAGATTCTGCAAGTGGACGAAATATTTACATAAGCTGAACACACGTATTATAAACAATATGTCGCGAAATAGTGAAAATGTAAGCAGACATAATTAAAAATAAATTATTTACAAACATATATAAAATCCAGCTGATCAATATCGTAAATATGCGCGTATTGTACTGCTCACATTAGCGTTTATTCAATAGGGATTTGTGAAGCAAATATTCCGAGTTCGCACTCTCGCAACAAATCAATCAATATTGACAAGCTCATTGTAAATACGGAGTAAATGATGAATATGCAAACTGCCTAAGCTGGCGTGATAAATAAAGCGTTGAAGATGTATTAGTAAGCGAAAACTATTGACAGGCGAGCCTCCAAGCATGATGAATGATATCCCAAGACTTACGGTTCTGCTATACTCTACCGGTAGAGACACAATAGATTATCCACCCACATTTCTTTAAGACACTGTCGTAGATTAAATATACTTAATTAAATAAATGCCTTGGCTGACTTATTAGTGTATTGGCTGAGGGCGCGGGGACTGGCTTTTCATTCCAGGTTCGATCCCCACCCTGTTCATGCATTATTTTTTTTTTCTTTCTGGGTTGGATAGGCGGATTTCGCAACGAATGATGCATGGTTCGGAATGCATGTAAGACTGTAGTTCTCCTTCTCCTACTAGGCGACCATCGTATTGGATAAAAATATGCTCGAAGTGGCAATTAAAAATTGTCCGCGGTTACCATCATGCTCAATTTAGCCGTGGTCATAAAGGCAAGGCCCTATACCATGCCACCTAATTTCTTCGGGAATGCGATATGTTGGGTAAACCATTCCGGTGGGCATGGTAAAAACCCTTTAATTGTTATATGCAGCCTTTACTATTCTATTGATTAAATTCTACTACTTGAAATATTGCAAACTTTCTTGATATGTAAACTAATAATATTACGGCGTAAGTTATGTACTTATACTAATTAATTTATATAAATGGGTTTCAATAAAAGTACATAGTTGTATTTTCTTCGGCAAACAAAAGAAAACCGAGGAAATTTGAAACCAATTTGGACCGATCAATCATTTCCTCGGCGCCAGGCGTCTGGTCGACGTTCTTTTAGCTGCCTTATTAATTTGTAATAAAATAAAATTGTGAAAAGAACATTTAAGCACTCGCATATCAGCGAGAGTTCAGATCGAAAAAAATCCAAGGTCACATTTAAGGAAGAACTCGGGGTTCCGATTGTTCAATATTTCTAAGAAATAGGGAGTTGGTGATAGACTACATACATGTATGACAAAGCACCTGATCGGCCAGCATGGTTTTCGCAGCCTTCCTAAAATGTGTCATGCACCTAATTTCTTGAGGAACCTAACCTAATTTCTTAAGGAATGTGGTCTATAAGGGTAATATAATGACGGTAGTTGTGTGATATTAGCCATCTATTTCAGGATCCACAAAAAAAATGCCCGTAGCTCACATAATACATGAATTTTATGACTCATATAATGCGTCTGAGGGGTCCGCCAGAATCTGAATTAAGCATTCCAAAGCTTACCAACCTCTAGATTAAGGATCCAGAGAATAGGGGGGTCCATTTTTCAGAGTGTAGACAGTGATAGTTCCCTGCCTGCTCCGTGCCGAGAGATGGTAGAAACGGGACGGAAGGATTGCGTTATGCAGATCAGAACGGCTTTTCCCATGGTACGGAAGAAAGCGCGCAGAAAGAGACCCTACAACTCTGCCGAGTGAAGGGTTTTCGAATTCTAACATAAAGCGGGGTCGTCGCGCTAAATCCAGTCCAATCATGGCTCATACGTACTCAGCTGATAACTCAATAGGATGCAAAACATTGCACCACTTTATCTGCACCTTGCGGAGCAGTGAAATACTGGCGCGTCCATAGAAGGTCTGAGGACGCATCCGATTGGGGCAAGTGTCTCAACCGCAAAGATCGAAAGTTCATAGTTCGCCGCGCAATTACCATACTTGCGATGATGATGACTTTGTAAGAAGGCAAGTTTCGCGCCGGAATTTTATTGTGGGAATACTAGGGACTGACCTCTGACCGATGCCTTCGACAGCTGGAGCAGCGGGTGGACTGCAGGGACGCAACTTCGTAGGATCCCTTTTCGCCAATCACTCACGAACACTCTTCTTGGCTTCCAGCCTTGATGAGGACACATATTAATCAAGTTGCGATGTTGTAGCGGATAATAATTAATTTCTCTTGCGCGGAGCCGATCTTCGCGTGCGTACCGGACGCCGTTGCGAAAGATCTCGCGGCAGCAAAACCTGCCTCTCTACTCGAGCCCTGTATGTGGCTCGGAGCGAGGGTGTCCACATAGGTCTCGTCCCAAATGAGGTCCTTGCCTTGCTTCCTTGGCAGGAGACTCATTCCCTATCATTCAGGCCTATTATCCCTAAAAAATCCCGGCGGTTCCAAGATGCTGGGGATATTGGCTGATATTAGGTTTATTCATTATTTTTTTCAGTTAATGTAACATGCTTACTACTTGATAATAGTTTTGTAATATTTCCCCTTTTCTCGCAATTTCCATGTGACTTGCTAGCGGGTATTCGCTGTGACTATCAAAATATTTTCGTCTGCAAAATGTTATTAGTTTCGTGTGACTAATGGCTTGTGGTTTTTGGCAGTCATAGATTGAACTAAATTTATTTTAGCAATTTTCTAGGCGCAGACATTTAGGTAACCAAGAGTATAAATAGATATTCATTTTGTTTTGCGTGTTTAATTATTTAAATATTGTGAGAGGTTAAAGTCCAATTTAGCGTTACCTAAACTTAATTCATTATTTGATTGAACTAGATGTCTGATGATCGTTGGCAATGTAAAATTGTGTTTTGTTTCTAAGTTATAAGGTCCGAAAGTTCAAATTTAACTTTGGAGGTAAATTACTCAACGATAAATTAAAAACATCTTAAAAATATTGGTCATCAGATATAGCTTGTTTCATCAAGATGTATAATCAGTATGGTTTTTGTTAGATTTATGACTACACGGTCGTGGTTTACTTTTAGCTATAATTCGTATTGTTATTAAAATTTTCGTAAATCTTACCAAATAATACCCTATGCGCATTGTCTGCTTTGTGGGCATGTTGCATCCTCCTCATTACGGAGCCTGTCTTTTTCTTTGAAACAGATAAGGTCACAGAGCGCAATAGCACGGTTTTGTACCGTTCCCGCGAATGAGTTAGTCCCGCCGGGAAGGGCCACCTTAATTCGAGTCAGCGACGAATTCATGTGCTAAGAAGTTCAGAAAAATGGCAGGTCTGTTCGTGAATAATGCGACGTGACCCGAATGTGAAATCGCGACAGATACAACATCTGCCGCCAGCCGACCTAGTTCCGTACCCTGGCGGCGCGCCAGCCGCGTAGCGAGACCAAGCTATCACTTAGCCAAGACTTAAGTACCTCCGCGCCGTTTACTATTAGTCGATTCAAATTTTTATGTTATTGAAGTTGGGAAAACCGATCAGAGTGTAGTTTTGCTTGTAATGAAATTGCGAGAGCTGATGTAACACATAAATGATTGAACACTAGCTCTGGTATTCGGCTTGGCTCTGGTCAATCTCGTTTTGTACTGATGTCGCGCGCGTATTTTATGGATTCCATTTATGATCAGTGGGAGGAATGTATATGATTTTACGAAATACGACGCATCGTAAAAATGTTTGGTCGATTTCTTCAAAATATTATTTCAAATATTGTTTAGTCAGGAACTTTCTGCACTGCACAAAGAAAATTAATGGAAAACACGGAAAATGTTTATGGCCGCTTCGACCATCTTTCCGTCTATGCAATGGCATGACCAGCCCAGGCGGGATCAACCCTATCCTCCAACAAGTAAGGAATCTATAGTTTTACGTGGAATACGAACCACAACCAGCCTTAAACCGAACAGTTAAGGGGTCGCGAAGGTTGGAAAATATTGCCTAATATACATTTGAAAAATAACGTCTTTTTAGTTCATTTTCGATTTTTTTTTTTAAATACAGATATTTACAAAAATTAAATAATACGGACATAGATTGAAGCTTTCTCAAGTGATAAAAAAAAAAATTAAAATCTGACAACTTTAAGGGGTAGGGAACCGTTAGGGCCTGGAAGACGATATCGCTAGTTTAATGGCAGTCGCCATGAAAAATAATGCCTTGGCCAAGAGACAAAGAATGAATTCCTCAAAAAACCGGCCAAGTACGAGTCGAACTCGCAGAAGAAGGGTTCCGTACCATCGTAAAAGATTTATTACAAAAAATCAAGTTTTTTGTATGAAGGCCCCCTTTAATTTTAATTATTTTTTAATCTTAACTATTTGTTGTTATAGCGGCAAATTTCAGCTGTCTATCTGTTATGGTTACTGAGATACAGCCCTGTGACAGACAGACGGACGGACGGACGGACGGACGGACGGACAGCGGAGGCTTAGTAAGAGGGTTCCGTTTTCAACCTTTGGGTACGGAACCCTAAAAATGTATACTTTTAGATTTCCAGTGACTTCACGCCAGCCTTAAACATGTTTGAAAACTCAAGGCTTTTCAGCCTGTTGCAAGATAAATATTATATTTATATTCACGCCAAAGAATTATAAATAATTTTATAAAAATACAGTACACAAATTTTATGTATGTTATTGATGTATGTTATTGACCGAGATCAGCGCGAGCGATCTCCATTTCAGCTGAGGCAAAAATGCTGTCCAGCTGTCCGCCTATTTGGCTGTTTTCCTCTACAGGTCGTACTTCTCAACCGATTCTCGTCAAACTTTGTGATCAGGTTTGCTAATATATGGATTTGTCTGTCGAGTTAGTTTTTGAAAAGTTTGTGAATGTTTTGATGAATTATTTTCGGTAGTTCTTTTTTAAAGTAATGAAAACGATAATGGCGACACTTTTAGTAATGGCGAATTATAAACATCTTGTGTATGCGCCCAGGCAAGGTCGCACTTCACGAGCGAAGCAGTTGCGATGCCCGATAGCCTCAGGACGTCACAGCGGGCCACCCGAGGAGTAGGAACAGCCACCTACCTCGAGCAGCACCAGCTCCTAGGCGTTAGGTCCCGGCACAGAATTCGGTGCTTCGCCCAGAGGCGAAAAGAGACAGCGTGGTCAGGCGCGCGGCGGGTTGCGAGCGTGGAACCCGCCGCGCGCCCGACCGCCGCGCGCCCGACGACCACTTTTCGCACCCTACGAAAGCTGCACGATGAAAGGTTGCGGGGACGCGGCGCATGCTTGCACCATGCTTGACAGCTGGGAGACTCGCTCGAGCCGTCCCAGCGAGCGGACGTGTGCAGTGGGAACGCTCTCGGGCCCACCGAGCGCCCGACCACAGCGTGCGTCATAAGACGGCGTAAAGTGTTATTCAGTGCGGTGAATGTAAATAAAAGATTTTTGTGCATAGTTAGATGGAAATAGAGGACTCGGGGGGCACCGTAAGCCCCCCTAACTTGGAAAATGAACTGTTAAACCAAGGAAGTGAACAATTAATAAACCAAGAACTCAATGTGATGCCTATAATGGGTGAAATAAAAGATAATAACGGGATATTCTCCCTGGAGGTCCCTGCAAACAGCGGTACGTTACCAACTATAAAATGCCCGTGGTGCTATAGACATATCGAATTAAATATAACCAAGTTTACCGAGTGCCAAACAAACACGGATAGACATCAGTGTTCGCTGTGTAAAAAGTTTATTGCAGTGAAAGCTCTGATTAAAACTAAAGTAATACGTAAAGTCAATTCAGTGGAAGTGCTCAACACCATGATTATAAATTACTGTAACCTAAGTAACTGTTACGTGGACATAAGAAAGTGCCGTAAATGTAACAAAGGACTGCAGTTAAAATTCATCCTTATCGAAGGGGAAGACAATAAAGAAAATGTGACCTGCGAGTGCGCAATAATAAACAGACTAGACACTAAACTCAGTAACACTTTTGTGACCGTTCCGAAAGCAACGAAAAGAAATCGTAATAGAAAACGAGCACAAGCTTCTTCTAGCACACACGAAGCACTGTTAGCGACGCCCAACCACCCAGCGCTGAGCTTGCAAGTAGATGCCAAACCCCATATAAATACTCAGTCAGCTTCGGCGAATCAAAACGAGAAAAATATTCAAAGGGAGACATTCCCAGCTCTCCCCTCGACATCGTTGTCAAGCGAAGTAAATACTGCATATAACCAGCTGAATAAACAAATTCCGACCTCAAACAGATTCGCGATGCTAGCTGCACAAGAAATTGGGATATCGAAAGTTAGTGAGAATGAAGAAGACCTGGTACTCACCCAGAACAAAGACATTTCCTCACCACAAGCCAAAAGAAAAAGACCACTCGATGACAGCGTGGTAAGCCAAACTAATGAAAACTTAACGTTTCCAAAAGCAAAAACAACAACTCAACATATGAAAAGATCGATACCACCTATCACGATCTTAGACAAAGAAATGCTTAAAGATAATACGATAATAAAAAAAATCCGAGCTACCGTTCAACAAACGAAATCACTTATGCGGATCACTGACAGAGGACAGAGGGCCATTATTCAACCGAGCGATAATACCAATAGAAAAATAATTATAAATGCTCTCGAGTTAATAAACAGAGACATGCATTTTATTGCTCCGGTACCAAAATCGGAGCAAAAACACACCACAAGAGTCATCATTAAAAATAATTCTTACGATGAAACCCTAGAGGCGCAAGCCGATGAAATCGAGAAATGCATTGGAATTCGCCCCACCAATATCAGGAAAATATCGAACACTGTCTGTCTGTTGATCTTCGATGCCAGCTACTCGTTCGAGAGAATAAAATATCTGATGGACAACTCACCCGAGAGCTACTTCCACGACAAGCTGCGTCCAGAGAAATACTTAGACGACCCTAAGAATATAATACAATGCAAGAGTTGCTTCAAATTCAATCACGCCACATCATCATGTCATGGACGTAAGACCCCACCGAGAATCACGGAAATTAATGAAGAAGGTAACCAAGTGGAAAAATGTTCCATTTGCCTTACCCCGGGACATGCGGCGAATCAAATAAAGTGCCCTCGCTTCCAAAAAGCGATAGAGGCCAAAGAAAAACAAGGTACAAATAAGGATGCTACTTCCGACCCAATCATTACGATCGCACCGCAGAGCAAAACACTGCGACTATCCCCAGTACAACCGGGAAGGTCGTTTGCCCAAATAGTAAGTGAAAAACCTGTAGACTACTCCCTGTTACCACAACATCAAAAGGAACATTCACCGCAACAACAACAGCCACCTCAACTACAACACGTTCGCGGTCTCAGTCCAGAAATGATGATGTCGAAATTCCTGGATGGATTCCAACATATGGTATCGAATGTATTCCAACAAGCATTATCTGGCTATATCGATGGCTTCAGACGCGAATTCGGGATATAAATCAAAGGTTATTAAGATCTTGCACATCAATGCGCAAGGTCTTCGCCAGAAGTTCTCTGAACTCAAAAACTTGGCTCAACAGCACCGTCCACAAATAATAGTGGTCAATGAGTGCAAACTAGACTTTGACAAAGTGAAGTATAATATTAAAGACTACGATAAGATCCACAACAGCAAAGCCAATCATCTCGTTACAGCGATGTATATCCGCCGAGGATACAGATGGACCGAAACAGCAATGACTCCTGGATGGGAACAACAAGCTCGGAAAATCGAAGGAGTTGCAATAAATTTTTTCACAAATCACAATACCGGAGAATTTGTAAAAATAAAAGGCGTCTACGTCTCCGGCAACGACCAGAACCAGATGCTTGAAGAAATGGAAGAAACCGTTATGGATTCATCCTCGATCATCATTGGGGATCTGAATCTAAGAATGCAAGAGCTTGGTCAAACCAGAACCGCTGGACTAGGCAGACACTTCCGAGACTGGAGTTCACAAAACATTTGCACTATAAACCACACGGGCAAACCATCGAGACCTACGAGTCACGGTCAGGGCATCCTAGATGCAGCGGTCTTGACTCATGAAATGCAAGCCTATGAATGCTCATCGAGACAATTGCAATCAATAGGATCTGATCATTTACCGTGGATTTTTAAAATTCATCTTCAGACTGACCAGGAAGTGAAATACACCCGCAACATTAGGAATATTCGTGAGGACGACAAAATTCTCGCTGACTACAGACGCATAATCCGCGAAGAGATGGACAATTCCCCGAAAATAGTATCGGATACCGACTTCGAAGAACATATATTAAGACTTGAGAGTGCAATCACGAGAGCCCTCGATGAACTTTCCCCGTTGAAAGTGCTCGACAAAAAGGAAAGCTTACCGGACGAAATTAAAAATGCCATTGCACGCCGCAACAATTCCAATTGGCTGCAGTGGCGCATGAGAAATAACCCAAGACGCTACCCAATACTGAGAACGGAATATCAACGGTGTAAACGGGAAGTTGCCGAGCTCCTGACCGACTGGAACGAAAAAAACTGGCTGAAGTTCCTCGAAGACCCCAAGGAGAATCGGCAGAGGATGTGGAAAATTCAGAGATGCATGAAAGCACCACCCACTAGACTACCGGCAATAGACGGATGCTGTACAGAAAAAGAGACTATCGATGCGCTCGTAGACACTGCAATAGTTAAAGAAGCCATTATAGATCCCAAAGACGAGGAATGTGAAAAAAACACACCATTCCAGCCGCTAGACGAAACCTCTATTTATGAGCTGAAGAAGGGACTGGCCAAGTTTAAGAACGGAAAAGCTCCTGGACCCGACAAGATCCGAGCAGACGCTCTAAAACTCGGAGGAGAATCTTTTCTCGAGGCATATAAACCAATAATGGACTACGTCCTAGCCAAGGGTTATTTTCCAAAAAGGTGGAAACATGGAGAATGTATATTCCTATACAAACCAGGCAAAAACTATCGGCTCAGCTCCTCGTATAGACCCATCACCCTGCTAAACATCATGGGTAAGCTCTGCGAGAGGGTTATGCTCGCTGGAATACAGCACACAGCCGACAGACTCCAACCGCCATTCCAACATGGATTTACTCGAGCTCGAGGCACAGGCACGCAGATACTGAGAACCGGGAAATTCATCACTGACGCTCTAGAAGCCAAAGATAGCGTGGCCATGATATCTACTGATCTGTCGAAAGCATTTGACTCGATAAACCACAAGGGACTGGTGAAGAAACTCGTGGATGCCGACGTAGACAACAATATTATTAAACTCATTGAGAACTACCTGGACGATCGCACGACTAATGGCAGTTACCGTACAACAAAAGGAACTAACATGCCAGTACCACACGGGGTGCCGCAGGGCTCGATACTCGGGCCCGTAATATTTAACTTATACGTCCACGACATCAAAAACGAACACGATCGGATACACGGACTAAAACTGTCCCAATACGCAGATGATCTATGCATCATGAACAGAGCATCGACTCCGTGGACCGCCTCGCTCAGAGCAAGCTGGGCAGCAGAAACAGTGATAGACTATTACCAAAGATGGGGCTTACGTTGTAATGTGGACAAAACTGAGTGCATTCTTTTCACGAAAAGGCGTAACAAACCGCGCAACGTTCGCATAAAATACGAGGCTCTTGATTATAAAAAGGACATTCGTTATCTAGGAGTACAGTTTGACTGTAACATGTCCATGAACAAGCACACCGCTAAAGTCATCGAAAAGGCGAAGAGGATCAGAGGCGCACTCAGCCCCATTATCGGCTTCTACTCCAAAGTGAGCGTAAAAATTAAAATAGCCGTTATCCAGGCGTGCCTGCTACCGGCGCTAGACTACGGTGTAGTCCAATTGCTCCCAAGATACTGCAAGTCCAACTTGCTCAAGATCGAACGACAGTACCGCATGGCTCTTAAGTCGGCTGGGCAGTTCCCCCGACGTCTCCCCACGGAGATACTGTGGGAGATGCTCGACATGGACCCGTGGCACATCAGGGCACACGACCTGAACGAGGATATGCTCCGCAAAATAAACCAACTGCAGATTGAAGACCTCGAAGCCCCGGGCGACGCCTACCTGGGTCACGGGAATCGCAATCCGCTCCTAACGAACGATAGAATAAGAGATATTCAGTACGTCGTTAAAAAAGATCGGTATCGCCAGCTCAGCAAGAGAGCGACAGCACCGCGTCCCCATAGACTTTAAGTGATTTATAAATTAGATGTAAGTAATATTTAAGTTAGATAAGAACAAGGTAAATTCGCAATTTACATACCTCAGCAAAACTGACAGTGCTACTTAACACCAGGCACACTCTCAGTCAAATCTCTCACGAGACCAAGAGAGTATAGTTCTAATTAGCTGACACACTCCTCACGGGACCAAACCCGGAGAGACAGAAATGTATCAAAAAACCAGGTAAATAAAAAAATCTGATTCTGATCTGATTCTGATTCTTGACAGCTGGTAGCAGAGAGATTGAGGCATAGGAAAAACTTCGGATGGCATTGAATGCTTGTGAAGTGCAAACTACCCACCTAGGTCACCAATGCCATATTGGCGTGAACATCTTTCATATGTTACTTTTTAACATTCTTGCATTAACCATAATATTAACAGAAATAACCTTTTAAGTGCCTCGGTATTTTTTATTAATATTAAAGACCTATTTAAAAAAAAAGAACAATACGATTTACGGCATTAAGAGCTCAATGAAACATATACACTCATGCACTAAATAAGGTGACCCCTTGACAGGTAACCTGGTTCTTTGTGAATACGTAAACAAAGAAAATAAGGCGTTGCAGCGCGGATGACACGCTTCGGTCTCTTCACAATAATTGATCGATAAAAGGCTTCCCTAAAAGTTACCCCGCTGCTCCCCGCGCGAGGGAAGCCTGCGTACATTGATAATGGATACGTGATGGATGTCTTCCCCTTTCCTCCCTCCCCCCCCCTCCCGCACCCCCCCACACCGCACTTCGTCGCATTTCAGTCGTTATTATTCGTCCAAGACTTGAGCGTGTTTCAGACGCTGGCGGTGGAACCTTCCATTGACGCGGCGCACGGATGCGTGAAGATCGCTTGACACCTCCCCGAATGCTTTATGCGAACTTACCAAAGCGTATGTGGCTACGTTTAGGTTGCAAGTGGAGGCAACGTGCCTAGAGTGCGATTGAATTTTTTTCAGGACGAAAAGCTGCAAGTAAGGATCGAAAGATGATGGGGTGAAGATTTGGTAACAAAGGTCAAAGCGTAGTGACCTTAACTACGGATCACGTTAGAAATTTTGGATTTCGGTTAAAAAAACCGGTATCATCTGCGTATGCACGCACCAGTAAGTATGAAAGAAATGGAACATATTTTTCAAAATAACATTAACTGTATCACCGAAGAATGTGTCGAGGCTTCGCTTATGTCGGGCATTGATTTTGGGTTTTGCTTTTGATATTTTCAGATTTTTTAGGATATTCGCAAATTGATTATTTGGTGTTAACTTCATTCAATTTATCACGCCCATACACACGAATACACATATTCACTATACCGCTAAATGTCTATAAAATATTGGGCTTACCTCCAACTTTTTTTGATGAACTGGACAGGGATGGCTAATTCCCGACCCACGGCCATGTTATTAGCCCAGCACACCGCATTCCCGAAGGAATTAGGTGTCGTGCCATTTGCTTTTTCAACACAGGATGGAAAACACGGACAATTTGTAATTAGGTACCGCGTCGCCCATCTTTTCGTATGAGATTGTACTAACCACTACCACTACCAATTAGTAGAGGAAGGGGACCTACAGTTTTACAAGGATTCCGAACAGCTTGCATTCGACGAAATGCACTTATTTAACTCAAAGAGAGAATGAAAGTGGTGCATGAATGGAACGAGGATCTATGCACTTATTCAACTCAAAGAGAGAATGAAAGTGATGCATGAACGTGGCGAGGATCTGAACCAAAACCTCTGGTATACACGGTAAGTTCCTCGCGCCACTAGGCTACGAATCGCATTTTCCTTCTTAAAAGTATTTCAATCACCCGGAAGGCATTTACGTCCAGAACAGACTTTAAACAGCAATAGGAAAAACTGCACAGTATAATAATTATAATGCCGCGATCTCCAAGGTCTGGTTTTGGAAATCATCAGGGTGGAAGATACTTACCATGCCTCACGATAATCATGGCATCAATATAGATAATGAACGGACAGGAGTCGAAACCAAAACTCGCTTGTATGGGGGCGGCGTAGCCAACTGCCATTCAAAAACGGCAGCGCCGGCGAGTGAGTTCGGTTTCTAATTCGCTTACTACTGATTTTATCGATTTCCAACGATACTTAAGATCTCGTAAGAATGCATGAGAACATCACATAGTGCTATATAGTGCAATGTTTAAAAATAAATTGAATTCATGTTCTTTTTTTGTTTGCTAATGTACAATTTCGAAATCACATTTCATTGTTATTTAAATTTAAATTTAATTTTATATTTATTTTTTTCAATTTTGTTTTTCCTAATCTTGTTTTCATACATTAGGTAAGTACTGAATAGTTGCACAATTATGCATGCGGTGTGCACAATTTTATTGGAATGTTACCTAGTATATGTTTTATGTGATGTTAATTATTGTTATTTTATGGTAAATGTTCTGTTTTGTGTTCCAAATAAATAAATAAATAAATCAACATTCGATGTTGCGTGTCTTGAATTCGTAAGCAAACGAGTTTCGATCGCACCTACTTTCTTTCTAATTCTCTAAATGAGGCCGAAATCTTCACATAATAAAGCTGAAGAGTTTTTTAGTTTGAACGCGCTAATATCTGGAACTCGATTCTTCATTGTTATTGGAATTACAATTCATGTGTTATCGCAATTCTTCAGGAAGGTATGACCTATTTATTTAACATTAAATACATATAACAAAAAGCCATAAATAACGCTAAGCCAAAGTTATAGCGCGGGCGGGTGATGCGACGTGTCGGATCGGGTGCCGAGGGCGAATGTACCAAACGAATTGACAAGAGCTCAGCCGGAAACTAGTGTTACTATAAAAGTATGCCTGTAAGTTGTAGTATTTTTGGAAAGTTCTATAAAAATCTTATATTGGTAAAAATATATATCAGTGAATCTTACTGTAATTCCATTAATAACAACCGTCTAGCAACATTTAAATACAGCCAACTAAGTAAATCGCATTCTCTGAGTGTTAACAGTTAGCCATAAACTTTAAATGTTACTGTTTCTCTTCATAGTTTTTTTAACTGTGTGCAATAACTGTTTTCTCTTACTGTTTCCCTTGATGTGTTAAAACTCTTTCTAGCTTTAGTATTTTTTACATTCCCAACTACGTCTTATATTCAGTAAAAAATTACAGTCCAATCTGTTGAAATTCCCATACCTCTTGAAACTGTACAGTTGCACGCCTATTTTGTAGTCAGCCGTAATGCTCAATTAATGAAGATAACCGTTTCCAAGCCATCTGATCAGTCACACGCGTTATTTTCAGCGAAGCGGTGCTGTTCAATTGGTTAAAAAAACTGTTTAATATTGTTTTGGCTAGTTAATAGATACTTATCGTAATACATTAATATAGTAATGAGAAATCATTTACCATAAACGACTGATTTTTTACTGTGCTAAAACAGTAAACAGTTGCACATGAATTTTTAGGGTTCCGTACCCAAAGGGTGCCAACGGAACCCTATTACTAAGCCTCCGCTGCCCTTCCGTCCATCCGTCCGTCTGTCTGTCACCGGACTGTATCGGAACGGTAACAGGTAGGCAGCTTAAATTTACAAAGAGTGCGTATTTATTGTACCGCTACACATCAATACCGCTATATATTACAAATAGGTAAATTTAAAAATAATCAAAATTAAAGGGAGCCCCGATTCACAAAACGTGTTTTTTTTTGTGTCAAATCTTGTACGTTGGTACGGAACCCTTTGTGTTTGAGTCCGACTCGCACTTGGCCGGTTTTCGGTTTGCCTACTGCAATATGTTGATGGCTTCGGAGCACCAGCGCGGCCGCCCGCCCGCCCTGCCGCTTGGCGGGCGGGTGGAGGGGGTAGGTGGGAGGTGGAGGGAGGGGGGAGCAGGGTGGCGCTCCGTCGTCGCCTCAACAATCAATTAATCACTGTTGTAGAAAGCGACGAGACACTCTCTAATTGATTGTTGATATAAACGTCGAACTGCTTTCAGAAACCAATATTTTAATGATCACTTAAGACATGCTTGAATATCATTTTTTAAAAGTTAACTTAAACTATAATTGAAGACCATTAAGAAAATTGTATTCGCACAATATCGATATGGGATTCACATTTTATTCATATATTCTACCATATTTCCGAAAATTTGCCGAGGTATTGTCCGGATCAATCCGGAAATTTTGGACGCATGTCGGGCTGAATATTTTCCGGTATTCGGTAAAGGGTGAGGGGGGAATGAAGAGCGGGGCCAGGCGGGGAAAGTGCTAACAGACCGGTAAAGAAATGTTCAAAGACTGAAGAAGGGAAGGGGGAGAGGGGGGGGGGGGGTAAGGGACTAATAAAATAACGATCCAGAACATTGTCGAACTTGATAGGAAATTCCCAAACTTTATAGAAAGAACTGGAATATTCTTAATTAAGACTACACACTTTCGCCACGGAGCCCACATCATTATCAATAGGAGGCTTAGGGCTATCTACCAACCTAATCACGAGTTGAAAGCGTCTGGTGGTAGTAAAGATAAATTTACATATATAAACCCCTTCAGTTTTATGCATACTATTTTTTTAATTTATATTCCCCTGTGTCCACCACCTCCAGTTACCAGAAATGTTTACATGGTGTAACCGAAAGATAACTGTGGGATGTTTGTAACTGGAGGTAGTGAAAACGGCCCATTATAGAGCGCCCCCTACTAACACAGTGTATAAGATTATACATACATTGATTGAATGCTTAACTTGCGTTGCGGACATATACTGCAAATATTAAAATTTTCAAAAATATTGCCATCGACACTAAAATAATATATTGCATCAGACGATAGAGCCAAAATTGACTTCTTCTATTCTGCAAAGCTTATAAAATAGGGTTCTTAAAGAACGCTCTAAGTTTTATTTCTTTAATTATTGGATCCTTGACTTCACGGTCCCTTCTACGTACATATCACATTCATTGAAACAAACGACGTGCTTTCTTAGTATGAAAAAGTATATTTTACTTCGGTCACAATTGACTAATGGAGATGAATATCTAAACACAAATAAAAACATCATCCAAAAGTATGGTAAGTTCAATTATTCTACACTCCCAGACCGAGAAACGTGCTTCTGGCACGCGTCTCTTCATACTAATATTCGGCAGATCTGGAGAACAAGAGAACAATGAACTCCTCAGCGATAACCAACACGGAATTCGTCCGAGTTGGTCTAGTGGGGATCTCTTAGTTTACATTTTACATAATATGGGCATTGTGCTTCAAAATCATGGCAAGATGATCTCCCAATTGTCCTGTTACACCCTTCCACCAGACCCTTGTGACTGGATCGCTGACTTTCCCTGGATGGACGCAACGTGAAAGTCATGTTTGGCGGTTTTTGCTCTACGGCCATGTCACTTAATACCGGAGTACTGCAAGGCTATGCGTTGTCCCCACCCTTTGTCTGTTCAATTCCGGTGATATTGATAGCTACGCAGATGACAGCACGGTGATAGCCACATACACCAGTCATATGGCCGCAAGCCGGGCCAAAGTGGAGGATGATAGGTGGCGCCTCGTTGTTAGACTCGAATAGACATACGAAAAATAATTAAGTAAATCCTCTTCGGAACTTCATTACGCAATCATTCATCCCGTTTCTGCGAAACTTGGATCCTTCAAACATTGTCATAAAAATCACCTGGCCTGCCGCCATGGTTGTCGCAGCCTCCGTAAAAGTTAACGTGTTCATAGGACGTGTCATAACTCTGAGGGCCTGCCGTGCATCATTTGCCGCGATGAAACTGAAAGCATATGTTCTTTTTTCCAGAAGCAGAAGGGAGGGCTAGTGTTACATTCTCCTTTACACTACATACTTTTTATATTTGACGAAATATTAACTTATATGAATATAAATACGAAATAATAAAACTATAATAGCCATTTCAAATTTAACGAACGAGAATTTACGGCAGTGATCACTACAACACATCCTGTAGACAACGGGGACGTAAGCCAATAAAAGTGATAAAACAGTATCTTTTCAGAGAGCCTTTCAGTTCCTCAGGCTTCGCCAGGCAGGGCCGTTTCAATTTAAATTCTAAATAAATGCAATTATGTTGATCCTCCGAACCCGGGGCTGTTTCCGTACGTAAACGGAGATCGTCGGTCGGTCCTTCTCCCTCCCCCTTCGTGCCCCCCCCCCATCTCTTACTCACTCCCACCGGTTCAATATTAGCTGTTATCAATCAGCGCTGCGATCGATAGGGAACCGAGCTGGAACGCTTTCGTCATATCACTGACGCGCAATAAATTCTCACAAGCGAAGCCGAGTGTGGCCGAGTCAAATACAATGGAACTATTACGTGGAAACCAGAACGTAAAGACGTGAAAGAACATTTGAAAGATATTTTTTAAGGAGATATGCAACCGGAGCTCCAGTGACCTTTTTGGTGTAACAGAAATGTGATCGATAGTGTTCGAAACCATCGATAATTATTTTTAATGATTTGAATTTTCAAATATTTCAACTTTGATCATAACGAATAAAATTTGATCCAAACAGACGTTGAACAAATAGTTCCATTGCAGAAAAAGTAGAGCCACCTGTCTCTACTTTATATTTCAAACCATATCTGATATATTTCAACAATTTACGATTATAGAAATGTTCGTCATTTCTTACTTTAATCTTTTTTCAATTAGGTATATTGTGCCACTACCCTTACCATTATATTTATTTTCATAAATAGATTTATACAAAAACACTTCATTTAGTGACGATTTTCTAGCCCATACAAAATTTGCCATGCCCTTTAATTATACACAAAGGACAATGACTAAAATAAAACTGTAGGCACAGTTGTGAGTTGGCAGTAATAGGAAAGTGGGACACGTTCCCACTTTCCTTCAATTTTAAATTATAAAATACATTATCGTGTAAGCAGCTAGTTTACAAAGAGCCGTTTAAAAAAACGTTAACATTATTGATAAACTTCACGACACTTAAAAAGTGAATTCAGTTCGTCACGTAAGTTTGGTAACTTATGTAACCATCCATGTCTAGCTCCATAAAAAACCTAAGTCTTGTAATTGGAAATGTTCCAAATATGGGTTCGTTCATAGATTCTATGGGTCGACCAACAAACTTCAAGTATAATTAAAGTACGCTAATGATGTAACATACATTCATTGCAAACAACCTCCTACACTTTCCCACCACTGATATTTTGAAGAAATTACAAAATCGTCTAGAGCTCTATTACAAAAACGAGACTGTTTCATGACATTTATTTTGGCCAAAGAGAAGGTTCAGCTATCCGAGCGTACTAACAGGTAATCAATCATTTAAGGCTCGAGTTATTGCACGATGCAAATAAACCCTTCTTCTCCTCTGGCATATAGAGAAGGTGGTAATATAACATCTCGGGGAAAATGTCTAGAAGAGTTTCCTTACTATTAATTAATGCATAATAATCTCCGTTATTAGCATCGTTATTTCTGTCTAAAGGGGCTTAGAGGCAACTTATTTTGTTTTACTTGAAGAAAATGTATCCAGTGCTCTGTATCTTAAGGTAGTAGTGGCATCAAGTTTGATGGCGCCTAGCTATTTCAGCATAACTCCTTCAAATATGAAGTTGCATACTACATAGAACTGCAGAGGCGAGAACATTTAGTAGTTGCATAGTAAATATCATGAAACTCCTACAAAAATAAGCTGGAACTTATTACATAGTTGTGAATATAAGTGCCATTTATAATTGGCAACTTTTTGCACTATGCCTCAAATTATTATCATAAGCGCTAGCCTTTTTATAAATTGTTAAATGAAAACAGATACATAATAGCTTTGTGTGTTCGCTAATACAGTATTGGTTTTTAACTTAAAATGTTTGTAGAATTATAAAATAAACAGCTGGCGAGATATATTGATCGGCTCGTAGCTTAGTGGCGCGGGGATTTGCCTAGCATACCAGGGGTCTGGGTTCAATCAAATGCTCGCCCCGTTCATTCACCACTTTCTTTCTCTTTCTAAGTTGGATTAGTGCATTTCGTCACGAATGCGAGCTGCTCCATGGTTCGGAATCCATGTAAAACTGTGGGTCTCTCCTAGGTGGTAGGGTTTAAGCCCTGCCGGGTTGGAACCATTGCATTGGATGAAAATATGGTCGAAGCGGCAATGAAATTTTTTCCTTGTTTTCCATTTAGTTCAATGTAGCCGTGCTCGTAAAGGGAAGGTCCTGGCATGGCACCTAATTCCTTCGGGAATGTGGTTATGGGGCTAATATCATAACGGTAGTTGTGTGGTATTTAGCCATCCTTGTCAGGTTGCTAAATAAAAGCGACGAACGACAGCGGCGCCATCTACATTGATGCATAAAGCCCCTTAATCATCAATGGCGCGAACACACTAAGACTCCACGCACCTGTTCGTAATGAAGAGATCAAGGAGGCCCGACCCACGCTAGCGCAGTGGTCACACGTCATTAATCACAGAGGGTTTAAGGTGGCACTATTGTGTTTGACCCTCGCTCCGAATCTAATTAATTGTGGCGGGCCAACTCTGAGACAAAGCCTCCAATTAAATGTGTCGTTACGACGACGTGGTCTTCATGGGTCGCGGTTTGTTTCACCAGGATGTTCTTGGTTTCAGAGTTAGCTCAGGTAAGGTAAACAGATATACCGAGTAATGCCGCAGAAACCGCGCACTGACCGAGATACTGGAGGTTCGTTCCTTTAAAGGGAAAATCGGTAGAAATCATATTTCATTACATTTAATCTATTACAGTGTCTGGTAGTCAAACTACAAACACTAAGACCGAATTGTACAACGTTACGTTTAGTAAACCACTTTACGTTACGCTTCACGCTAGTTACGTGTTTAATCATACGTTGACGTTGATTTTGATTGCTTGTCCTTTCGTGTACGCAGCCCTAAGTTATCTCACAAACTGATCCATTGATCCGCGGAAGAAGAACTCCCAAATAATATTAAAACTAGCCGGAAACTTGGTTTATTACAATACAATATTGAGATATGTATGCATATTTCCGGCGAACACACTAGGAACTAAGATGTAGACGTATTTAATACCTAAAAGGTGTAAGGTGCGCATGTTCCTCAGAATTATTCAAAAGTCTTTCAAAAATAATGTTTTTGGCTCGGTTTCGTTTGGAACGAAACGTTTGTTGAACCTTCAACGGGCGCGACATTTTTAAAAGTTATAAAAATCCATTGTAGCTCTATACATGGAATTTATTTTTAAATGGAAATTTATGACATCTTCAGACGTCTAGATGAAAAAGATGTAATAGCCAAAACACTTTGGTTCGAAACCAAATGGACGTTCAATCGTGTGAAAAAGGAATTGTGAATTAATAAGGCTCACGAGAGCGATTTTAAGCTTCTTCAAGTTTTAAGGAAGTGTCAAATGAATTTTGGCAAGTATGTATCACGGAAAACTGCCCTTGGTTGAATATTCAAAGTTGTTTTAGTGTACATTTTGTGACGAAGTTTCTTAAGTGTCTCTCTAGTCTTTCGTAGGGATTTCCCGCTGGAGAAATTCACTCAAACTTGTAAATTTGGAGAAATTACTTCTCTTTAAAAAATATATGCGTATAATTTCTCTAAATTTCTTGTGAGTTTTCGCTTTGATTCATATCAAGTTGTTAAGAGGATAATGAGGCGATCCAGTTTCATACAATGGGTCGTGCTTGTTTCCTCCCTCAAATTAAAAGATATTTTTCTAAAATTTTGCACATTTAATGATTCGATTTTTGTTATTTTGATACATTAACTTTTATCTGGGATATACGCCTGTTAATACAATAAGATATACATCATAGACACAAGTTAGGTTATCAAAAGGCAAAAACGTAAAGACGTAATCTCTCAGATAATTTATGTAACGTGTAATTATTCAGAAAAAATATCTATTCATTTGAGCGGAATTTGATCAACTTATTATCCTCTTAAGCTAAGATTTAAAATGTTGTTTTATTGAAAATGAGAAGGTTATTGGACTTTTAAGTTTTTCGGGCATATTTGCAATCGTGCCAGTTGCAAAAATTGTTTGAAACAATAGCAATATCTAACCTCTTTTTATCTGACTCAGATAAGAATAAAACTAATTATTTTTGATTTTTAATATATAGCTATATAACAGATATATGGCTCTTTTAAGACCAACCGAATACTTTACGCTCAACTTACACTTACCCGTATGTGGTGCACTCATAGTTTGAACCACATTTATTTTAAAATAGATAATAATAAAACATTTACACACAAAACATGAAAAGTAAGAGATAAATAACAAATGCGGTTCCAAAATGCCTGAAATTTTATGAAAAGTGAGTAAACATTTGCTTTTCGCTTTCAAACCCTCTTCAATGGTTTCAGTAAAGAATGCTTTTGCACTTAAATCATGTAAAATATAATTTTCAAAATCTCTGATCGCTTTCTCGTTAAGCTTATATTTAAACATATAAAAACAAAAACCGAAAACTCTAGTTTGTATACTCTGTAAACGTAGTAACATATATAATATGTTAACGTCTAAATTGAAGGCGATAAATAAACCGTAATTCAGTAGAATGGTTTGCAAAATGGCTGAAAATATGAATTTATGGAAGTCAGTGTAGTTAAGTTTAAATTTATGCACCATCATACCGAGGGCCACCGCTTTAATAGCCAGCGAGTAATTTTAATTGTGGGGAACTTCTCGAAGTTGGTCGGTGCTCGAGATACAACATTCTTGTCGGCCGCGAGATTACTTCCTTTATACATAGCGCGGACACTTGAACACTTATTAAAATGGTTGCTTTATTTTGATTGCACACTTAAATGTAGAGTTAGTTTATGTTATGGTTTTAAACGTTCGTCACAAATAGACTAACGGTTTCTTTTGTCTATTCGATGCAGAAGCCTAAATACCAATTAACCCTTTTAAATATGCTTAAAATTGGTTAAAGGTAAGTTCGACTCCCGAATTCTTGTTATTATTTTTACCAAAATAATTGAATACATTCACTGTTTTTAAGAAGTAACAAACAAGATAACGAATTTTTTTTTTGTTGTTTAATAATATATTTTACGGTGAATACTATTATGCCTGATACTATTTAATGCTATTAATAATATTAAAATATAATTGTATTATAACCCGCAGGAGTTACCTGCGTAGGTACTTTACGAAACACATTTCATTATTAGGTTATTGTAAAATTAATATATATATTCGAATTTATTCGACATGAGCTGTTTCATCAACATATTATGATACGTTTATTCTTGTTACTAGGTATTTCATCTCACTTTATTCTTGTAATTACCTATTTGCAGAGGTACACTTTTCATAATGTAATTTGTAATTTATAATGTATCCATTTTCTTGTTTTGTTGAGGGACATCTTGAAGACAGATATTTGCACTTGCTATAAATTAATTGCTTACATCTGTGTTTCATTGTCTGCCTTTGTATTTCCTCCTAATACATTAAATATATATATATAAAATTCTTATTTATGTGTTCTGATATGTTTGTATTTATATGGACTACCAAGCGGCTGGACCAATTTTGACAAAATGTTTAGGCAATGTTCTGATTAATCCAGCGGGTAATCCTGTGCAGTTTTGAAGCTCCATTCGAGTGTTTGACCAACACTGACCCGAGCAGCGCCGAGTAACACAGATAGTGAATAATTAAAAAAAGACATGGCAATCATATTAAGATTATTTGTGGTAGAATGAAAATTTATTTGATAAAATGTTAAGAAACTAAAAATTAAAATCATAATCACAAATTAAAATATTCTTCCATGGGAACCGATGACATTGTCCCCATAACGGAGGCAGCGTTTCCCCGCTGTATCGCCTGGCTTATGCGCTGCTTAAAGAACGCTCCTGCTTGAAGGTCGCCCGAAGCTTCTATCAAAAGATTATTCACTTCATTTATGAATGATACAAGGAAAAAAATGAATGATTTATGGTAAAGTATTTCTCATTGCTATTAATGTATTACGGTTAGTAAATGAGCCCAAACAGTTCATAATGAACAGTTATTTTAACTCATTGAACAGTACCGCTTGGTTAATAACACGTGTGACAGATCAAATTATTTTGAAACGGTGATCTTAACTGATTGAAAAATTACGGCTGACTACAAATCAGACGCACGACTGCTCCGTTTCAAGAGGTACAGTAATTTTGATAGTTTGGACATAATCTTTTCACTGAATATAAGACGTAAGTAACAATGGAAAAAATATTTAAGCTAGAAACAGTTTTCACATAGATGGAAACAGTAAGAGAAAACATTTATTGCAAGCAGTTAAAAAAGCAATTAAAAGACACAGTAACATAACTGTTATCACTCAGAGTTACCAATTTACTTAGCTGGCTCTATTTTAACGTTGCATGCCGGTTGTTATAATCGGAATATTTGTTTCGGTGTAAATGTATCAAAAACAAAAACACACGCGAACAGTCACATATCCACGGCGATTATCCAAATAAGAGAATGTGCAGATTCAGTCCCAGTGCTGCGTATCACAGGTCCCGGACGGTCGCGTCAGAGTGGTCCCGGCGGAGTTGGTCCCACCGTCGTCTCGTCCGCTACAGTAATTGCCCGTGACGGGCCCAATGTGGCCCGGGAGCGGCCGCGCCGGGGTCGACTGGCAAGAGCTGTTTGTCTTCGTCAACGCCCGCCTCGGACCCCATTCCGACCGGTCACGCAGCGGACGACTCTGCGGAATCTTCGGATAGGCGGCCGCTTTGAACTTTGAGGATTGCGTCTCCAATAATATAAATATTCGTAGATTTTTGTTTCATATGTATTATTGTATTATGTTAATTTTCCTCCTTTGGGACGCAGGGAACACATGAAATTGTCAATTACATTTGAAACAGTTAACACATAAAAAGATCACGTGATAAGTCCGCCTTTGTGCAATTTTGCTGTTGTTTCGAATTGTTCTTATAATTGTATTTGTTTTCTATTGCACAATAAAGAATTTATTTATTCGTTCATTCATTCATTCATTCATTCATTCACCAGGTTTGGTTTTCATCAGGTGTTGATACATCTTAATCGACGATTAAAGGGTTGCTAATATGGTAATAAAGGCCCTTAGTCAATAGTTATGTTCGGATTAAGCTAAGTAATAAAGGCCCTTTAAATCATCATCATAAATCAGCACTTGGTGCTGATTTTTCTAAATCAGGATTACAACCATCACAAGAATAGTAAAAATAACAATAAAACAACAATATTCAAAAAACATTGTAAAAACGAAGGTGCTGGCCGTTGTACGGATTCCACGTAAGACTGTAGGTCTCTTTCCTTACTTACTTGGTGGTAGGGTTAATCCCGCCCGGGGAAAGAAAATAAAAGAATAGTAGAATCATTTGATTTTATTAAACGTTTATATTATTTCTGTAATAAATCTATTTTGTTGGTTTTGCTACGTTTTTCTCGTTTTACTGTTATTGTCTTGCATTTATTCCTGTTTCACGGGAAGTTCCATCTCAAAAAAATCAATATTTGTTTAAATAACGATGCCTAAATATAGATGTCGCTGGTAAACCTCAAATTTACTCTTCACGTCACTGGATGAGTACGGTTTCGTTGGTGAATATTTGATTTAAATGATCAGGTAAAAATGTTTGTACAATTTGTTCAATCATTGCTTCAAAGATCTCGATTCTCTCAACTCGCAGAACGTTTTAGATTCTAAATTCAGCTAACCGAACGCCCGGTCCGTAAATCACGATTACCTGCATGCGGCGATGCTGCGGCCTGCACTCCCCACTCCTGTTTATTCCCCGAAGCTTGAAATCGATGCGACCAAGAAGGAAGAAATCGCGGCATGATGCTAATGATAAAATATGACAAATATGGATGATGAATAAACAATAAACAATAAACAATTCTTTATTTTCCATCATCGAGAGAAAATATTAGACCTTTGCGTTTGTCACGCAAGTTGCCGGGGAGAGGAATCGAGCGTCCGAAATCTTTGGGATGATTGCGTCAAGCTTCAACCACTAGTCCTCTCTAGTCCTATCTACTACTAGATGGCGCTGACTTCTCGTATTAATTCTACGCGAAGGCAGTTTGACTGCAATAATTGAGATATCAAGCTAATTGCTCTCGTAACCTAAGTTGATTTTTGTATCGGATACAAAAGTCAGCCTATATTAACTTGATATTATAACGATGATTTTATGTAATTCAAGGGTTGCAGGTTGGAACCCAGCTTAAGGCGTATTACCAGACCAAACATATTTGTGATTGTTTTCTAAATCTGATTACTCAAATACTTAACTCTTAGTATAACGGAGGAACGGCAGCCTAAAATTAATGAGATGACGGTAATGTTTAACCATTAAATACTTAAAATTATGAATGATTTAACTGTATTCGTTTAATTTATTTATTTTTATCGAATCCAGTACCTCCCAGACATTCAAGTTAAAATTATTTGTTTCTATGATTAAATTAAACCTCACGTCCGTCCGTCCGTCCGTGCGTCCGTCCGTCCGTCCGTCCGTCCATCTGTCACAGGGCTGTATCTCATGAACCGTAACAGCTAGGAAGCTGAATTTTTCATAGATTATGTATTAATTTGCCGCAATTTTGTTGGTATACAACAAAATGTAGCAAAATTATAAAATAATAAAAATTAAAGGGGGGCCCCATACAAATTTGTTTTTTTGTAAATCTTGTAAGATGGTACGGAACCCTTCGTGTGCGAGTCCGACTCGCACTTGGCCGGTTTTTAGTTTTGCAAAGTAATACTAGCAACGTTAAAACAAAGGTCCTTTAGCAACTGTGTTAAATAAGAACCACGTAGGTAATTTAGGTTCATTGCACTGATATTTTGTGAATTAGAGGTTAAGAAGCCAAACTCTAAAAACAAGACAACGAGTTGAACCAGCACGCTGCGCCGGCGGTCATGGCTCCACTACGCACTCGAGAACTCAAGATGTTATCGGTCCCCCTAAAGCCCCTTATAGATCCGATAAGGGCTCCCGAGGAACTACTCCGTTTCGGAAGCCTGCGATTGAATTGGATTTATTGGTCTCGGTGCTCACGTACTTGGTTGGAAAGCGACTTATTCCATCGAGGAGTCGGCGAAAGGTAAACAAGACGGGGTTATTTAGTTCATTTCATTTATTGAAACTTTTTTAGTGGTCAAACTACACTAAGTTGCTGGTTTTCCGTCCACAGTAACGAAATACACACTTAGATCTAAATGCTACTGCCAAGCAATTCATGGAGGAACAGCTTCAGACAAAGAATAAGAAAAAAAGAAACAGCGACCATCGTTGCTAATGGATTTGAAATAGAACTTACTTAACTAACAAAGTTGCTTATACAATAATTTATATTGTCTCACAAGTATTATCTGGTGTAAAAGCCATCGTCGATCTGATAACCTATTTCGGGTGTATAAAGCCCTCTTCAAGTTTGATATTTTTTTTCAATATTGATAAATACTTACATGAGGTCGATTTATAAGCTAGTGTTATTCTATAGCAACCATCAATAAATTCCACCTATAAAACAGCCTTGTGGCCAGTTTAGGTGGCAGAATACGATCAATCTTACCAGCCTCTCGCTAGTACAGTTAAGAATTTCGTTTTTATTTTATATTGTATTCATTTAAGTAATCAGATATATCTATATATATATAATACAGATACTCACTGTACTGGTGTGTGTAAATAAATAAATAAATAAAATAAAAAAATATGAGCTACTGGGATTGTAATGCGATCATTGCGATGTTTTTTGAAGAAATAAACGTACTTTTTTTGATAGAGTATACAGGATGTCCCAGTACGTGACAATCAAACGAAAGCAGGTGAAAGAGCAAGTCATTACAGCTATCAGAAAAATAAAATAAAAATTGTATACCCTGTCGTGTTGTGGTCATAAAACTATAGGTATTTAAGGAAAACACAAAAAAATCAACACCCTGTGAAGATCACTCCAACCTTGTTGCTGCAGCTTATAACTTTTGCTCGGATTGACTTTTGCAATATAGCCCTGAGTAATGCTTCTATCAATGGTAGCTTTAAATTTTAAATCATCTACCTTAGTTTAGAAGAAAATGACTCGTTTCTCTCAACCAAAAATAAAAACATATCAGAATGACGACAATATCCCTCATGCATGTGCGGTTCCAGTAGACGGGACTCGGTTATCTGTGCAAGCATGTAGTGATTTTCATTTTGCCTCCTGCCCTCGTGCTGCCAACGCGGCAGTTGAAGCCAGAGCCGGCGATATTGCAGACTTCAGTGCAGCCACTGAAGGGGATGTTTGCACCCGCGCCGCCACCCCCCGGACGCAATCACGATTCGGCTCAAATGCAGTCGATTTGAGCGACTCATGATCGGGCCGGAATTGAAAATAAACAGCGCATCCTCACGCGAGCGGAGCCTCCGCACTATTTACTGACAACATCTGGCATGCTTAGTTACGCGATTCGACATGGATGAAGATCAGCTGTTACGTATTAAGATTCCATATATTGACGTGATTTTCTTTAACTTCGAGCAAACCAGCTTAAATGTATTGTGCCATATCGCGGTTTAGTTATATTTGTAAATAGGTTATAAACATACTGTTTTTATGTAAAATAACATGAACATTAAAACATAACTTCCCATACAAACGTAGTAAGATAATAATGTTATTTTAACGAATTGTTTCAGGGGACTAGATTTTTGGTATCTAACAATCAACATGTCTTGTGTTTACAGGATCTGGTACTTTCTAAATGTAATTTATTTTGGTAATATGGCGGCAAACAAAACATAATTTAATGCTTTGAAGTTTTATCTAGTACCTTGGAAATGTTTTTATTGCGAAAATATTTAGAAATACTGGATTCAACTGATAATTGGATTTTGTTATACATGAATCAAATATTCAATCTTACGTCTGAAAACTTCTTAATAATTTATTGGACTCGTTGGAAAAAAATGTATTATTACTTCTAAATTTATTTCAATACATTCTTATATTGCACTCGCTATTTTAATGTGTTATGGCGACATCAGCTCATAAAAACATTTTGTGTGAATATCAATTATTTATATTATTTATTATTTAAAAATATTATTTTTAATATAAGTAAGCACCTCACAATAAATTAATTTCACGATAAATTCCCTCGAGAGCTTCGTCGACAGACGAAGAAATAAGCAAAATTGTTTACAGGCTCTTCTCACGGATTCTTGTCACGAACGATAAACATCTGGCTAATTTTCGCATCCCTGATCTTTGAGAATCAAGAGCGACTTAAGTCTTACTTAAGACTTGAACTAACTCCCTAGGTTACTCTGGGTGGGAATATTAAGCAGCCCTTAATCGTTGAGCTTGTATGAAAATACGTATGTATGTAGACCAACAGAAATAATTATGCTGTGATCGTACAGTAAGGCGCTCTATTGACGCCTCGTGCATTGAAAAATAATATCAGTGAATCTAACTGTAATTCCAAAAACAACACCCGTCTAGCAACGTTAAAATAGAGCCAACTACGTTAATCCGTTACTTAAATTTAAATTTTAAATGTTACTGTATATTTTAATTATTCTTTTAACTGTGTGCTATATATTTATTTATGAACTGTCTCTAGCTTAAATATTTCTTCCGTTGTTACTTACGTCTAAATATATCAGTGAAAAAGTAGTGTACTATCTGTTCAAATTCCTGTACATTTTCAAACCCGACAATTGCACGCCTAATTTGTAGTCGGCCGTAATGTTCAACCAGTTAAGATAACCGCTTCAAAACCATCTGATCCGTCACACGTGTTATTTTCACCCAGCGGAACTGTTAAATCGGATAAAATAACAGTTAAAAACTAATTGTGTTGGCTCATGAAAAGATACTTACCGTAAAACATTAATAGTAATGAGATATGTCTTACCATACATTACTGAATTTTAACTGTGCTAAAACAGTGAACAGTAGCACTTCATTTTTTTCAATGTAGTGTACGATATGATTATCTTATTTGTTGCGGGTATTTTGAGCTTTTTGCAATGAAAACTGATAGCTTCTAATATTATTTTGACTTCCGATCGTGCCAATTAAAACGAAATTTGCGCACATCTCGGACAGACATGACAATTTTTGGTTCTCTAATAACATAATATTTTTACAAGCGTCATGTAAAACATTTACGTTTTCAATATACATACATGGTGTTAGTAATGGAAGCATTTTTTCTTTCCAACTTGATTTTGCTGATTTATAAAAATTAACTATTACTTTTTTATGGTACCTGATATGGATGGCTAAAACCACTTCCCTATTGCCATAATATTAGGCCAATACACCACATTCCCAAAGGAACTGGACAGTGAACTGGAAAAAACTGACAATTTTTATCCAATACGGTGATTCCAACCCGGGCGGGCTTAACCCTACCAATTTGTAGTAGTAGGGTTTTAAATGTTTTACGTGGGTTCGGAACCTTGGAACAGCTCGCGTTCGTAACAAAACGCCCTTATTCAACACAAAAAAGAGAAAGAGAGTGGTCCAAGACCGGGGCGAGGATTTGAGCTCATAACCTCTTGCATGAAAAGCAAGTCCTCAACCCCTACACTATGAGTTGTACGTTTCTTATTATTAGAAACAGAACTTCCTTTGTTTCATTGAACAAAAAATCTATCAGCACCGCTTCTGGTTCATGCACATGCATGGACATTATTTTTTGCATACGAGTATATTTACATTATTATTATTAGTAATCAAAATGTAATATTAACACGGTTCTAGCCAGGTTTTGTCACACCTATTAACTAACGTCCCACCAAAAGACTGTCGAATCACCAGACCGAAGGACTTAAGGTTTGTTCTCTGATGGCGCCCCCCACACCGCCCCCCACACCGCCCCCCACATCGCCCCCCTTGTACACGATTTAATTTGGGTGAACCTCGAATTTGATTAAGCTGCTCTGTAATTAATCAAAGTTCCGTGCGTCGACGCTGAATTTCTTCATGTCGGAATTTGTCGACAGAACTTGTCGAGGTGGAAAAAGAACATGCGGTTTTGTTTTTAACGATGTCGTACAGACATATAGGTGCTTTTGAATGTTAGAAAATAATAGCTTATTGCTACGTGCATTAGTAGGTGTTGAAATATTATTACATAAGTAACAGAAACTAATTCCAGATCCTTTCTGTGCTATTGGCATAATTATGTTTTTATATATATTCAGTTAAATATCTTTAGTTCAAGGGAAGGTCCTGGCAGTGCACCGAATTCCTTCGGGAATGTGGTATATTGGGTAAGATAGTTGATGATAACAGTAGTTGTGTGGTATAAGCCATCTATGTCGGGTTAAAAAAAATCCTCTCTTAAATCTAGTGGACTTGAAACACGGATGTCAACAAAAATCAATTTCATATATTCTCGCTAAAAATATGTCTTCTCTCCTTACGTAAAATGTGCACTAATTTAACACAAATTTACTCTCATTACTAGAAATTGGTTTCAAGTAAAACTTTTTTTGGAGAAACGCTAAGGAACGCCTCCAAAAGTTTGGAGCCAATTTATTTCGCTGCGAAATAGAAAACAAATCAAAGTGGAACGTAATTTTATCTCCCCGCGAATCTGCGTCGTCTGCCGCCGGAGCCAAAGACCCTTCAATGGCGACGTCTCATTTTTCCTGAAAAGTAATTTCCTCGCAGACATCAATCAGGATGTAATTACACAGCCACGCAACTCACAGCAATGACTGCGAGTTCCCTTCGCTCCTGTACCGTGCGATTCTTTCAGCCAAAAAAGTCCCAGGGGGCGGGGCAATCTCGGAAGCGGGGCCACTTCGGAACCGGCCCACTTTTAAACACTAAATCTCTTAAGAATTGTGCGAGTTCAATTCCGCCTGTTTAGGCCTCGCGTCCCGCGCACCTTTTCAATTTGGCGAAACGGCGGGGCTGAAAGAAAAAAATCAGTTTTAAACAGGCAATCGGGCGAATAGCCGGCTCAGTTCATCGCCCCGCCGGGAGACGCGCGCAGACGACCTTTTCTTCGCAGAGCTAAGACGAACGGCAGTGGCGAACTGAACTCATTCGTGTAGCGGTTTCGTAGCCAATATTGACTGATAATCAAAACAAATAAAATCAAATAAATTTAGAACTAGTACAGAAATGCAGCTGGTCTTCAACTAAGCTAGGCTTGTGCTAGCGATGGTAGCGCCGCCACCGGTCCGTCACTTCGCCTACGAATTTGCTCACTACTAATGTTCTCGAGTTCCAACGACACGTAAGAACTGCAAAGCAGGCCTATTTCCGGAATTCCGTAATCAGGAATCAGGAATTCTGAGAGTAGTGAGTGAATAGTGAAAGTTTTGTTTAAATTTAAATATTGTGCTCCGGAAACTCTCCGTCGAGGAAATCGCTTTGAAAACCTATATAAAAGCTCTCAGGGTTCCTGATTCCTGATTACGGAATTCCAGGTAAAGACCTGCTAGACGCCATTTTGTGCAATGAACATTCTCAAAATTTAGTCAGTGTATCCGCGTATTATCACGAGCGGCTCGTAGCCTAGTGCCGCGGGGACTGGCCTAGCGTTCCAGAGGCCTGGGTTCAATTCCGACTTGCACTACTGTCTTTCTCTTTCCGAGTTCGATAAGTGCATTTCGTCACGAATGCGCGAGCTGCTCCATGGTTCGGAATACATGTTAAACTGTAGGTCCCCTTCCCCTACTAGGTGGTAGGGTTTTAGCCCGCCCGGGTTGGTACCATCGCATTGGATGAAAAGATGGTCGAAGCGGCAATGAAAAATTGTCCGTGTTTTCCATTCAGTTCAATTTAGCCGTGCTCATAAAGGGAAGGTCCTGGCATGGCACCTAATTCCTTAGGGAATGTGGTGTATTGGGCTAATATCATAACGGTAGTTGTGTGGTATTATAGCCATCCATGTCAGGTAGCATAAAAAAAAAACACTTTCTTTCTCTTCCTGAGTTGGATAAGTGCATCGTTTAGAATCCATGTAAACTGTTGGTTCCCTTTCCCTGCTCGGTGGCAGGGTTGAAGCCCGCCCGGGTTGGTACCTCGCATTGGATGAAAAGATCGAAGCGGCAATGAAAAATTTTCCGTGTTTTCCATCCAGTTCTATGTAGCCGTGCTCATAAAGGGAAGGTCCTGACATGGCACCTGATTCCTTCGGAAACGTGGTGTACTGGGCTAATATCATAACGGTAGTTGTGTGGTATTAGCCATCCATTTCAGGTTGCATAAAAACAAAAAAACCTGCCAAGTGCGAGTCGGACTCGCACACGAAGGTGTACCATCGTACAAGATTTACCCCAAAAAATTGTATGGGGCCCTTCTTTCTTTGTTATTCTTTTATAATTTTACCTAATCTGATCTAAATACATAATCTGTGAAAATTTCAGCTTCCTACCTGTTACGGTTCAAGAGATTCAGCCCTGTGACAGACGGACGGACGGACAGCGGAGGCTTAGTAATAAGGTTCCATCTTCACCCTTTGGGTATGGAACCCTAAAAAATGACGCTATACGGATGAGATTAAGTCGCCACTCATGTCGTTCCTCGCTCGTCGTCTTCTTCACTCCGTCGCGGGCTTTTTTCACTGAGCTTTATGGCCCTCGCGCGACTTTTTCTCTCATTTGACGTGTAACGACATTCGATTTACAGAAGGTCCGGGCTTTGCAGAGTTCGCCCAGATGTTTTATTTCGCAATTTGGCCGTAATAGACGGACCGGCAGATAAAATGTACGGAATTCAGCCGGCCAGAGCGGAGAATGGTTATGGCGAGCCGTGCACCATTTTCAGTTCGCTGAAGTAATTAAAAACCATTGACGATTTTATAGGTATTTTAATATTTTTTTATCGCGAGAGCGAAGAAATTGATTGAGTGATTAAAATATATTTTAAGTTAATTGTGAAGCCACAAAGAGGCCGAGTTTTCGAAGAGAGAGAACAGTGGTTTATAGAGGTTAAAAACATTAAATACACAAAAAAATAACAGCTACTATAATAACAGCAGAATCATTACGATTTTTGTGGTTTTTTTTATGCATCCATGATATGGATGGCTAATACCAAACAACTACCGTTATGATTTTAGCCCAATACACCACATTCCCGAAGGAATTAGGTGCTATGCCAGGACCTTCCCTTTATGAGCCTGGCTACATTGAACTGGATGGAAAACACGGACAATTTTTCATTGCCGCTTTGACCATCTTTTCATCCAATGCGATAGTACCAACCCGGGCAGGCTTAAACCCTACCACCTTTCTTTTCACAATATGTCCATATTCATAGAACAAATCTCAGATCTAGAGATCTCATCAAAGAACAGATCTCATCATGGTCTATTTAGTCTCCCTATGATTTATTCATGTTATTATAAATACTATTATAAAAGTATATACAAATTAAAGGAGTTAGGAATTACTTAAATTTTTTAAATGTTTCCATTATTTTAGGCATTTGTATGAAAAGATGGCCGCACATTTATCTATAATGGGTCCATTTTGGTCCTTCAACCTAGTTTTTTTTTATTGAAATGCGATTCTCGTTGAGAATAAAAGTCACTTCATGGTTCAGAACCCATGTGGAACTGTAGGTCCATTGCCCAAAAAATTGGTCGTAGGGTCAAACCCGCCCATCCCAATTGAATGGGCTGCTTTAAATACACTAATGGGGAAAAATATGTTACAGCTTCTCTTCCATGCCAAAGTTCGTATGGTTTCGATCCCCGTCGATTCATGCATTTATCTCTCTCTATTTGAGTTTGATAAATTCATATTGTCAAGTATACTAACTGGATAGGCCATAATCGCGTAATCTATGGCTGTGTGGTTCTATGTAATGTGCATGACCCTAGTCCTATCCTTGTTCCCCGCATACACATGTCCCTCTCTCTCTCATCATCACCCGATGGAGCGAAGATTGACAGCGTCTGCTGAAAAGGCTGAAAGGCCCAGCTTTCAGTGCAATTTTTGATACCGCGATGCACGGACACGCCATGTCATCGTAGCACCGGTTCCCGCCAAAACTATCTCGCCGCCGCCGGGTCCTTAGGTACCCAGGAGTACCTCGCCAGTACCGCGTGTGCTCGAAACTCGAACAATCCAAGGGACTTTCGTTGCTCTTCATCGTCACATCGACGCAGCGTTCCTGGACCGCATCCTGTGGGAGAAGGAGTAGCGTGGTGGCCACGCGCACACGTCCGGAAGTCTCCATTGTGGTGAGTCGTCCCACCTTCATTTATCCAACCCCTAGAAGATTGTGCATTGCATGGGACCATATACCTTTCATTTTTTTGCAAACCTATATAGGCCTCCCTTTTACAAACCCCATTTACAAAAACCCAGCGACCTACCCGCGCCACCACTAACTATTGCATGCTCTGGAATCTTTTTAAAACTGTAGATATTTTTCCCCTAATGGGTGGTAGGGCTTAAGCCCGCCCGGGTTGGTACCATCGCATTGTATAAAAGATGGTCGAAGCGGAAATGTTCAATGTAGCCGTACTTATAAAAAATTAACTAAAAAAAATAACCGACTTGAAAGAAAAAGCACTAAAAAGTAAAAAATAATTTCCATTTTTGTAGTTACCATTTTTGTTATTTTTGAGTCGGCGTCAGCCGGGCACGCGCTGCGACAATCAAGAAAACCTTGGCTACCTTGGCTGACACCGACTCAAAAAATAACAAAAATCGTAACTACAAAAATGGAAATTATTTTTTACTTTTTAGTGCTTTTTCTTTGAAGTCGGTTATTTTTTTTGTTATTTTTTTTTTGTGTCAATTTTTAGTAAATCTGAAGTACACTTACTAATTTGTACACGTCCTTTCCAATAAAAAAAGAATCACCGAAATCGGTTGGCGTTATATTGAGTTATTCGTCCATTTGTCGCGCAATCTTAATACAAATTTAAGACTTATATGATTTTCTAATGGATATCATTGTCAGAACTTAACCAAATTAAAACGGGACCACTTGGAAAGCACTAGCTTTCATTTAAAAAAATAATCATCAAAATCGGTTCACCCAGGCAAAAGTTATGAGGAGAACAAACATTAAAAAAAAGAAGTGGGCTAAAAACATACAGACGAATTGATAACCTCCTCCTTTTTTGAAGTCGGTTAAATATGAAAGAAAGCCTTAAAAATCACCAGTTTCTTAAGATAACTTTTAAATTTAAGATTTTTACAACTTCCTTGCGACATATTAATAGATAGAAAATCATTCAAGTTCAGTTCTAGACGCCACATATAAATTATACTACATATACTAATTATACATATACTAATTATTACAGCATTTAAGAAAAATAATAGCAAATTGGCTAGCAGGAAATTTGAAGAGAAGAGACATAAATTTGATTTGACTTTGTTTGTTTTGTCTGTTTCCTGTGATATATTAGAATAAATTGACCAGAGAGATAACATGGACACCGTAAAGGGAAAAAAAGGTATTTTCTCAAAAATATTTTACCGAGCTCCGAATTTACGTCAACAAAGCCGCGTTATTATAAGCGATTATCTGAGGCATTGGAAGACGCGTCGGCTTTCACCGTAACGTCCACCGAGCCAAGCGGCCCGCGGATTGCCTCGGCTAATGGCAGGAAACGACAGCATTACACGGAGATACGGGGAGATATCGCTGAAGCTGAAGTATCCGGCGCGGAGCGGGGTGGGCGAGCGGGAAGAGATCCCGGAGCGGAGCGGGAGGAGAGAGGTTCATAATAAGGCTTTCGCGTGATCATTCTCATGAGTGAAGATGCAGGGGAGTGTCCAAGCAACGATGCATTTACACGAATTAAAAAAAACCGGTCGGTCTCGCACACGATTACAGTTAGATTTCAGTCTCATTACAGCTTCAAAAGCTGTAATGGACAATGCCTGCAGCTTCTTTTGACACAATTTGCGTTGGGCACATGTTTTGCCTGCCTCCCCAATGGCCAACCGGTGCGAATGTATAAAAAACCGGCCAAGTGAGAGTCGGACTCGCACACGAAGGGTTCCGTACCATCGTAAAAAATAAAACAAAAAAATCACGTTTTTTGTATGGGAGCCCCCTTTTTATTTTAATAATTTTTTAATCTTACTAATTTCAGCTGTCTACCTGTTACGGTTACTGAGATACAGCCCTGTGACAGACGGACAGACGAACAGACGGACGGACGGACTGCGGAGGTTTAGTAATAGGGTTCCGTTTTCACCCTTTGGGTACGGAACCCTAAAAAACAAAAAATAAAGGCTTGGGTGGCGGTGTCGAGAGACCAAAAGCGCTCAGAAAAGCTAAATCCACTTTACTCACGAGACCACATTCAACAAAGCACCATAGCAGCGGATTTGCGGGCTATCGCAGATATCTAATCTAATTAAATAATATAAAGGGGAAAGTTTGTAATAATGGATGGATGGATGGATGGATGGATGGATGGATGTTTGTTACTCTTTCACGTAAAAACTACTGAATGGATTCTAATGAAACTTTACAATAATATAGCTTATACATCAGAATAACACATAGGCTACAATTTATGTGCCCATGGGCTTTAGAACTTTCACGGGCCGCGAAAACGATGCCGGTAGCGCTACTTCACACTAGGGGGAGAGGAGCCGGGGGCGGTGGCGGGGAGCGGCGGCGGGGGGAGGGCAGACGTCGTGACTGTTTGGTGTCCGTTTGGCGAATTTTCAAGGCACTAGCGATTTGTAAAACTTAGTACATGTACATTTAACTACCCGGGAATTAGGATTGGCTAAATAGAATTCAGTTCCGCTTACGCTAAGATGGGGCTGTCATACAAACTGCAATGCTATGCACGGCTCGGCTTTGCGGCGGCAGCGCTTACTTTTACTGAAGTACGGCTTGGTATTTCCTGCAACTTTAGGACTACTTGGCATCACGCTAAATCGCCGGAGGAGCGACCAACAGAATAAAGTCCTTGAGAACCAATTACTCGATTTAGATGTGTATTGTATCTACGTCTAGCCTGATTCTACTAAAAACTTATAGATTACATAATATAACGCTTCATTACCAGAAGGGTTAGTAGTGAGTCTTAAAGTCTTATAACATGCGAACCACTTACCTGATTTATATGCGTATTTTATCAATGTATAGCATCTCTGGGAGCAGTCAGGTTCGAGATTACTGTTTTCGATGTTGAGGCTGGCTGTGGGTTGGAGTCCACGCAAAACTTACCTACGTTACACGTTACTTACTAGGTAAGCAATGTAGCAGTGAAAGTGCAGAAAGGTTCTCGCGGCAAATGTTTTTTTTTTTAAATAACCACCAAACGTCAACGAAGCTCTAAATGGGAATGATTGGATGTTTCTCATTAAATCATGCTATTTCGGCTCGAACGATCTTGATTAAATTTGGTACATGGATACATTGTCCTGGACCAGTTTGACCCTATTTTGGACCAGTCATGTGGGCTACTTTTTATCCATGAGATAATTTAGCCGACACTAACCCGAGCGGAGCCGGGTACCGCAGCTAGTAAATAATATAAAGGGGAAAGTTTGTAATAATGGATGGATGGATGGATGGATGGATGGATGGATGTTTGTTACTCTTTCACGTAAAAACTACTGAATGGATTCTAATGAAACTTTACAATAATATAGCTTATACTTCAGAATAACACATAGGCTACAATTTATGTGCCCATGGGCTTTAGAACTTTCACGGGGCTGCGAAAACGATGCCGGTAGCGATACTTCACACTAGGGGGAGAAGAGCCGGGGGCGGTGGCGGGGAGCGGCGGCGGGGGGAGGGCAGACGTCGTGACTGTTTGGTGTCCGTTTGGCGAATTTTCAAGGCACTAGCGATTTGTAAAACTTAGTACATGAACATTTAACTACCCGGGAATTAGGATTGGCTAAATAGAATTCAGTTCCGCTTACGCTAAGATGGGGCTGTCATACAAACTGCAATGCTATGCACGGCTCGGCTTTGCGGCGGCAGCGCTTACTTTTACTGAAGTACGGCTTGGTATTTCCTGCAACTTTAGGACTACTTGGCATCACGCTAAATCGCCGGAGGAGCGACCAACAGAATAAAATCCTTGAGAACCAATTACTCGATTTAGATGTGCATTGTATCTACGTCGAGTCGTATTCACTACGTATAATATTCACAACGTATAATAGTATTTTTTTCCAAAAAATTAAAACCATGCATATCGTATAATATTCACAACGTATTTTTATACGTTGTGCATGAGTTTAAAAATAAAATAAACTCTTTGCATCATGCAGAACGTATAATAGTCACAACGTATAATATTCCTAACATGAATTCACAAAAAAAGAAAACCATGCAGAACGTATAATATGCCAAGAAGCACTGCATAAAGCGCCCTAACAACGATACATTTAAGGCTGAAATTGCTACGAATCGATATCTGTTGAAGAGTAACAATTTGCTACAACGCTAATTGAGACGGTCGAAAAGTCGCGTGCGAGTATACGCTTTAAAAGTATGTTCATAAGGGCGCTTATCGTATGAAAAGTTTTTGGATTATATGATATGCATGGTTTTCTTTTTTTGTTAAATAAAGATCATAATATTATACGTTGTGACTATTATACGTTATGCATGGAGAAATAAGTAATTTTATTTTTTAAAATTCTTCATGCACTACGTATAAGATTATACGATCTGCCGATTATACGTTGTGCATGGTTTTAAAATTTTGTTAAAATATGACATTATAAGATCTGCATATTATACGTTATGCCGTTCCACGTCTACGTCTAGCCTGATTCTACTAAAAACTTATAGATTACATAATATAACGCTTCATTACCAGAAGGGTAAGTAGTGAGTCTTAAAGTCTTATAACATGCGAACCACTTACCTGATTTATATGCGTATTTTATAAATGTATAGCATCTCTGGGAGCAGTCAGGTTCGAGATAGGTTACTGTTTTCGATGTTGAGGCTGGCTGTGGGTTGGAGTCCACGCAAAACTTACCTACGTTACACGTTACTTACTAGGTAAGCAATGTAGCAGTGAAAGTGCAGAAAGGTTCTCGCGGCAAATGTTTTTTTTTTTAAATAGCCACCAAACGTCAACGAAGCTCTAAATGGGAATTATTGGATGTTTCTCATTAAATCATGCTATTTCGGCTCGAACTATCTTGATTTAATTTGGTACATGGATACATTGTCCTGGACCAGTTTGACCCTATTTTGGACCAGTCATGTGGGCTACTTTTTATCCATGAGATAATTTAGCCGACACTAACCCGAGCGGCGCCGGGTACCGCAGCTAGTATTTTTATATATTTAAGCGGCTTGTTTAGTTTGGTTATGATTGCTGCCAAAAGTTCAACTACAATATCGTCGGTATCTTAAAAAAAACATGGAAGTAATTGATATGTGTTGATGATAATGTTTAAAATAATAAGCCTGGTTTTCACCAAGTACCGATTCATTACCCGACTGCGAAAGAAGGAGGGTTATGTTTTTCGAGTGTATGTATGTATATATGTATGTATGTATGTATGTATATTTCTTTATCGCCCCCTGCAGCCTAAACAGCTTGATGGATTTTAGCTTGAGAGGTGTCGTTACATTCGTCTTAATTGTGAGAGTGACACTGGGTATATCAAAATCATAAAAAAAAATCATGGCTGATTTTTGGCGCCAAATTTTGTGTTTTCAAATATTTTTTTTCTTGAAACCTATCGAGTGGGGTATCAAACTAAAGGGACTTTTAAATAGTTTACAAAAAGGTATGCAACTTATATGTTTAAATGTAATTTGGAATAAGAAATTCCAAAAACATCAAAATATTCAACGTTAAAAATTAATTCAAATGATTTTTGTTTACGCAAGCGCGCTGGTCACACCAACTCAGGTCATATACTCCACTTTTCACTACCTCCAGCTATATGGAATGTAGCTTCGGTTACATTGCATATTTATATGGTGTAACCGAAAGATAACTTTGGGATGTCTATAACTGGAAGTGGTGGATCCGGGCGATAGTCAGATAGATTTTCGACATTCTCGGTCGCCGCATAGACCGATATCACCATCATTGCTTTACTATCAGCATTCTGCACCTGCACAGCTCATAAATCCATACTTCCGTTGTCAATGGGTGTCTCGCTGGGGAAGGTCCGCTTGTTCCACAAGAGGGCGACCCTACAGTGCCGAGATACTGTGGTGCCCAAAATCGGTATCAATCTGATAATATCTAAAAGCTTTACCAAAGATAGGAAAACTTTCCATGAAGATGTCCTCAGCCCCCTGATGAGGACCTATGTTACATAGGGTACATAAAATATGATCGTCATCATAATATCGCTGATCTTTAACCGTGCGTCCTTGGGAGCAGTGGGAAGGAAAAGCACGGCTTTGCCAAAGTATATCATATATCACATATTATTAACACGTTATATTATGCAAAATAATAAATCAGGAGTTCATGTACGGATTAAATCATGAACGTTATATTTTGATGGGCTTTGGAGGCAAGAAAAACAATAAACGCTCAGTTGGGATGTAACAGTTTATAAGCTCCAAGGTAACACATTCGATCGGGCGATTGTGGACCTCGGGCCCACATATATTTGCAAACGATGAATCCAGGTCTCTTTCGCCGCATCCAGTTAAAGTTCTAAACTGTGAAACTGGAACTTAACTAGCTCAATAATTAAATAAAAATGGCTTTAAAAATGTTTTTGACTCACATTCAAAGCTGTCAGTCAAGAGACAACTTCCAGTCTTATGAAGTAGTGGATATAAATATTATAATCATGGTTATTATGGAGATTATTGAATTTTAACTAGCAGTTAGTTTATACATGGATGAAATCCTGTGATCAAAGCGATTACTACTGGGTCCGTCACTTGAACTGTTACTTCTATTTTCAAAATAATAATGACAGCGTGCCAAATTTTGGTGAAACGACAATTTGTTTCATTGTTTTTAAGTGGGCGAAAAGAGCGGGAACAAATTTGAACTGTATAATACATTTTCGCAATGGATATTAAACCTAACATTGTGATCGTTTTGTATTTGACCGGAAAATCACAACCAGTCATCGTTCGGGAGCTCCGACATTTACATGTGAACAAAATGTTAGTGCATCGAACCATTAAGCGTTATAACCTAGCATTGCTAAACGGCATAGAGGCGGTCATCCGAAAATAGCAGTATCACATGATATGGTTCGAAAGGTAAAGGCTCGAATTCGAGGAAATCCTCACCAGTGTTCTGCAAAATTTGCGAAAAGTCAGACAATACCCGACTCAAGTAATCGGCGCATACTGAAACAAAATGAAATGCAACTGAAGCCCTACCAACAAGATACAAAAATTACAGCATCTTAGTTCAGCGCAGAAGACAGTTCGACTACAAAGAGCTCAAGCAATGAAAGTCTTGCGTGGCGATCTGGAAAACATTGTTTTTTCTGATGAAAAATTGTTTACTGTGTAACAGTATATAAACAAACAACATTTTTGTGTTTGGCTACAGGGCAAATCCAACGAGAATTTAGACAGTATCTAACCCTGTGTCATGACCATTCCCAAAGGAATTATATGCGATTCCAGGACCTATACATACATAATCCATATTATACATACAAATACATATCCATAACATTAAAAGAACTGTTATTTTCATATAAGAACATGAATATTTTTTTATTTTCGTTTTAGTCTTAAAACATTTTTTCAGAATGGAATATTTATTTTATGCAACATGGTTCATTAACTTGCCGGGTGAAAATCAAGTGAGTGATTGAATCTGACGTTTAGTTGCATTTCGTATCATCCTAACTGTCAAGCGATCTGTTATTCGGTCAAGTGAACACAAATTTACCAGTCAGTCGTTTAGTCACCACTTGCCTGTTTAGCCAACGAGTTACTTCACCGTAAGTGTGCCAATAAGTGTGTTAATACAATGGTCTGCCATTGTTTGAAGTTTGCAACGGGAAGATTTGGCTAACATTTCATTTGAATCCTAAAAATTATTTCTCGTATTTCAAAAGTATAATCTTAGCTATTCTACGTATATTATTGCTTTTTAGTGTTCGCATTTGAACGCTGCTGAAATATGATTCTAATATTTTGTGTTCCATTAGTTCCCCGAAGAATATGGGCTTTACGTAAACTTCTTATGCTTACACACACTTTTGACGCGAATAAATGGAGGTAATAACAATTTCGGGCCCCGGACAGGACATGTGTTGAGAGGCCGGAAACATTTCAGCTGCTCTTTCCGGATGGAGGGTCGCGGTCCGTCCGTCTCCTTACCGCCCCCCCTCCCCCCAGTGCCACACCGCTACCTTCGTCAATCGTTGGCGTGGACCATCAACGATCCCATCCAAGAATCATAGAAGTAGACGTATCAGTTTCAGATTCTTTATTTCCTCCATGAGATGTACATATATTACACACGCGAATTCATCTTTTTTTCCTGTCGTCTCGATTATTGCGAAGGAGAGCCGACAAGAAACTTCGCCAGGTTGGTCATTGTATTTTTTTTATCGATACTTACAAATTTGCTTACCGTGCTCTACAAAGAACATTATATATTGAAAGGAAACTCTTGACTACGATAATGACGTCTTATTCTAAATTAATAGGAATTATTGTCTAAGTTATTCAGGTGTAAAAACCCATCGTCATTTTTGATACAAGGTAACATCAAATCAAATATAAGTTAGTAAATAAACATTAAATAATATTTCAATCAATCAATCAATCAAGTATATATTTGTTAAATATAGAAATGGAAATATAGGCAAGATTGCTCCCCGGATTCACTCCTTCCATTTATGAAGTTCCTGAATAAACATTAGAGAGTCGGTCATAAGTTGGTTCCCGTGTCCGGTCCATAAAAGTTTCCTAAAACCAAAATAAAATGGACTTTGAGGCACTAATTAAGTTGTGGCTCTTTTAGCTGGAGCCCTCACTAGCAATGTTCAGCGACATACTGTTATTTTTCTTGTATTTTTCTCACTGTATTAAGTACCGAACCTTAAGGACCTTTGTGACATTTCATAAAAATTTTCGCAATGGCTCTGTAATTTTGAAAAAAAAAAAAACAAGAACTGATTCGACCAAAAAAAACCAAATATTGTTCGAACCTGCTCACACGATTTCACGAGAATCGGACGGAAAATGCGACCCGGTAGAGGAAAAAAAAAATCACCGAGACACTTTGCTCACGCTTCGCGCTTGGCTCGGTCAATCAATAAGAAATATTTGGCCACAACGCAAAAGGCTAGATTGATTTTTTACAATGTATTGGTGAGTCGAAATCCTTTACTTTTTGTGTTTGAGTATCTTTGAATGGACTGGACAGAGCAACCTTAAAAGTACAGTTTTGTGAAAACTGTACCAGCCAATTTTCTTCTCTCGACGTGTAATGCTGACGTGTATGCTCTTACAAGTAATCTTCAGAGCCTGTAGTCCCAGTTGTCACCTAAATTGGCGTTTACTCCAAACCGATCGACTGGCGTTTTCAAATGTATGGAGAATTGAGGAGCGCGCGCAGTGGGCGTTACCCGAACTAACATTTGCGAGTCGGAGTTTGATTTGACGGCTTACTCAACGTCGGCGTAAATACGTCGACGTTGCCGTTTACGCCGACTCCGCGTTTTCATACAAATCGGAAGTCCGATTTTGTCATGGACAGCTTGAAGAGGTAAAACCACAGAATAAGTAGTAAGCATTTGTATGGGGTTGGACGTTTTTACGTAAGTTCGAAGTTACGTAAACGCCAATTTAGGTGATAACTCAGACTGACCACTCAGAATACTTAACGAGTTGCTCAAGAACCGCAAATTCCAAGCGATTACTGACGGAACAAGGGCGATATTTTATATCCTTAACGCCGCTTTTAATCGTCCTCCGCTCGCCGCCGCCGCTTCCGCCGCCGCCTCCGCCGTCGCCGCGGTCGGACGTCGGTCGCGGGTTATTAATCCGAAAAAGCATTCGTGCGGAGAGCCAAGCGAGAGCCAGCGAGCGCGGAGCGGGGCTGCAGGCCAGCGGGGCGCCCAGAGAGCAAGAAAAGGCGGGAGTGGCGATAATAACGCTTGCGTATGGCGGGAGCGGAGCCACCTTTTTAGTGAAAATTCATATTGTATAGTTTCAATTAATTGATTCAGAGAAAGACTATATAATATGCTTATGATTTGACCCATATACGTTTGCCTTGCGAATGACAATGCATCGAGCGGCTCGTAGCGTAGTGGCGCGGGGACTGGCCTAGCGTTCCAGAGGCCTGGGTTCAATTCCGACTTGCACCTCTGTCTTTCTCTTTCCGAGTTCAATAAGTGCATTTCGTCACGAATGCGAGCTGCTCCATGGTTCGGAATCCATGTAAAACTGTAGGTCCCCTTGCCCTACTAGGTGGTAGGGTTTAAGCCCGCCCGGGTTGGTACCATCGCATTGGATGAAAAGATGGTCGAAGCGGCAATGGAAAATTGTCCGTGTTTTCCATCCAGTTCAATGTAGCCGTGCTCATAAAGGGAAGGTCCTGACATGGCACCTGATTCCTTCGGGAATGTGGTGTATTGGGCTAATAACATAACGATAGTTGTGTGGTATTAGCCATCCATGTCCTGTCGCAAAAAAAACATGCTATACAAAACAATAAGGAGTTGAATTAAATTATGGATAAAACATTTCAACGAATTTATCCGAGCCTGCCATTGTCCCTAATACACTTATGGTATTACCGCTTTAAACTTTCCATCCTTGCACGGCGAATGAAAAAAAATTTGGCACGTGAATCACCCGATGCTTCACTTAACAGCCTCTCAAGTGAAACTGAAAAGGCACCAAAGGTTTTCACCGCAAAAGGTAGAAACACAAATTGGGGTAGTCGGGACTCGTAATTTTAGGGTTCCGTAACCAAAGGGTGCCAACGGAACCATATTACTAAGCCTCCGCTGTCAGTCTGTCCGTGCGTCCATTTGTCTGTCACAGGGTTGTACCTATCTTATGATCCGTAATAGGTAGGCAGCTGAAATTTTCACATAGGATGTATTTATTTTGCCGCTATTAAATAGGTAACATTACAAAATAATAAATATTAAAGAACATAGTAATTTCAATATTTTACATTGACGGTAGCGCCGGTCGGACAGTTCGCTTACGAATTCAATAGCTGCTGATGTTATCGAGTTCGACGCACGCCATTTAGTAAAAAGAACATTAAATGTGGCATGTCCCGAATTCGTTACTAAACTTACTACATGCAGTGCATTTATGTAATAATAATATTCTTTATTGCTCCATACACATGGTACATACAAGGGCGGACTAATTGCATAATGTCAATCTCTTTCAATCAACCCGACAATGGGACAAAAATATACAGGTAGCATCAAGAAAAGTAACCTAAGAATAGATGTTGTGCACTATTGATTAATAAAAAAAAAGTTACAAAACGAATAAATAACTATAGACACAAATATGTCAGTTCAAAAATGTTTATACAGAATTGATGCAAAAACAAACACACACATAACAAAAAAAAAAAAAAATTAATACTGTTTAAAATTCAACGGAACAACTCATTTGGAGAGAAAGTATAATTTTAATCGTTGTACATTCACTCGTGGTTACGCTGCCGCCATACGAATGAGTTAAAATCACCACTTCCGTCCTTTCTTCCTCGCTGGCGGCACCGGTCGGCGGCGCTGTATCAAATACATGTTGGTTTTCCGTTTTTGTTACTGTACACAAAGAGGGGTAGGTTGATACAGAGCACATATTGCAGCATTTGCGGGTCGTCGCTGAATTTTAAAATAGAATTGTGAAACTTTTCCCTCGACCGCCGCGCCGCTATCATATTGCTGTATCCATTGCCCTATTTATATTTCGTGTTTTTATTAATTTAAAGTTTTTCGGGGGACATGTTTGAAAACTAACGGCTTTTCACGCGGCGGGAGGAGAAATTCTCCGACGTTTCGAGCTGATCGTTCAGCCCGTGGTCGGCTGCTGCCTCCTTGACAACGGGCCGAAAAATCAGCTCGAAACGTCTGAGAATGTCTCCTTCCGCCGCGTGAAAATCCGTTAGTTTTCAAACATGTTCAACGACCGCGGTAACCTCAAAAGTGTCATAATTGTTTAGGGGGATTTTAATTAATTAATAAATAATAAAACATTTCATTAAAGTGATACCGATCTTTACTAGTACTAGTTATACAATAACTTGTGAAAATTATCTGTGCTAGTAATGTTTCCAGGTTGCACCGTATCGCGCCCCAGAAGTGAAATTGAAGGCAGGCAGGGGGAAGTTCGGGGGGGGGGGGGGGGGAGGGGGGTAGGGTCCAATCAGATCGGAGCTGTCACGAGAACAAATTTATTATGCTGAGACAAACGAGTTCCCCGCTGTGCCATCCATTTGGACACATCGCCACTGTTCTGTCTTCGTTCTATACAATTATGAATTTACCACCTTAAAGTTAATCTTTGAAAGTCTGTTGCACATGTGAATTGGGTGTACTGATGCGATGATAATAAATGAGTTCTTTATTATATTTAATTTTATTTGTTTATGAGATACTTATGTAATTGAGCCATCCCACAAACGAGAACAATACTCCATGTAAGGCCTTATCTGCACTCTGTAAACGAGCAGTTTTTGGTCAGGAGTAAAATAAGAACCTTCACAAAGAACATTATAAATAAGTAAGATCTGCTAATAATACTCAGATAATAATTTAAAAACAGTTTATACACAATTGCCAGCCAATAGTTCTCAAATAGAAATGATATTTCCACCTACACAAACACTAATTTATTTTATGTATTCAATATTAGTGTATGTAATTTTATATAAGTATTGAAATCACAAATTGCACTTGTGCATTGTGCATAATGTGCATTGCCATTAGCATATACCACGGATGATGGCATATACCTACAATAAATAATAATAAAAAATTCAGTACCTACTAATATATATGTGTACTCATGGAGGTGACTATACTTGTTTTAAAACAATGCTTAGCTCATTCTTTGTTAATTTAAAGCACTTGACTGTAATCTTGAGCTTGCCTACTATAGGACCAACCTAGTTTAGTATAGGAGGTAAAATTCACTTCTGTAACTACTGTTTATCAAATAAATAAATAAATAAAAGAAATAAATACAAATAAAATAAAAAAGTACACTAGCGGAGAGCAAACTCTTCACTACAATAATGGCATCTTTTTTTAACACGCTTTTATTAGCTTGGGTTGTATCTATGTATCTATGTAACGGAATCTTTGAACTTAATTTTCACCAGTTTCCAGAAGTCTGATTAATTTGAAACTTTGCATACGTATCAAGGACCGATGACAATGCAATAATTTCATAACAGTTTCCCATTATCCTTATTAGGACCGCCAGGATTAATAAATTATTTTATTGATCCTCTGTAGTGGAGTAAAAGGACAGAGCTAGTTATTAATAACACGCTTTTATATAAGCTTGGGTTGTATGTATCTATGTATGTAATGGAATCTTTGAGATTAATTTTCACCAGTTTCCAGAAGTCTTTAATTTGAAACTTTGCATACGTATCAAGGACCCATGCATACGTATCAAGGACGCCGTTTTGTGTAAAACACTTAGCGCCAGTCCCAAGCCTGGATAAAGGAGGAGGGTTGGAAGGGATCGGCGACCAGCCCGCCGTAAAATCGCCAACGCCGAGCACAGGCGGCGGTAATTAACCTGACTGCCTACAGATAGGTAGTGCGGCGGCAGGACCGTGAGGAGTAAATAACTTCAAAAATACTGACTTGTCAACCCGCCTAGCCAGCGTGACAAGACTTAAGGCAATTAAAACCCCCCAATGACAGACAACAACAAACCAAGGCCCCCAGTCCCCAGCAGCTCCGCTATTCCTGATTACGACAGCGGTCACGGTAACGGCGGAGCAGGGGGTGCTAAGAATCTCTGGAAGAGACCCGGCTGTCAAACAAACCTGACCTTGGCAACGTACAACACACGGACATTGAGACTACAACATAACTTGGAGCAGGTAGAAAGGGAGCTATCAGATATTAAATGGGACATTATTGGCCTGAGCGAAGTTAGAAGGCAGGGCGAGAATACCCTGAGGCTGAATTCAGGCAATATGCTCTACCACAGAGGAGAAACAGATTCGTCCAAAGGGAGCGTGAGATTTCTCATTCACCGCAGACTGGCGAATAATATAGAAACGCTAGGCGGAATATCCCCCCGGGTGGCCTACACTGTGGTAAGGATTAACAAACGGTATTCAATAAAGATCATCCAAGCATATGCACCAACTTCGACTCACCAAGAAGAAGAAGTTGAAATAATGTATGATGACATATTGAAAGCCCTGGAATGAAGAGCCGGGAAAAGAGCACAATTTAATATACTCATGGGAGATTTTAATGCTAAAATAGGCAAGAGAGATGATCCCAAAGAAGAGTGTGTTGGCCCACATGGTGCAGGCATAAGAAACCAACGAGGACAATTGCTGGTCAACTTCCTTGAGGCAAATCGATTCTTCGCCATGAACTCTTTCTTCCAAAAGAAACCACAACGGAAGTGGACATGGGTAAGCCCAGACGGAAAGACGAAGAATGAAATTGATTTAATCTGTACTGACAACAAAAATATATTTACCGATGTTTCAGTCCTCAATAAATTAAAGACTAGCGACCACAGATTGGTACGATGCCAGCTAAGAATCAACACCAAGCTTGAAAGAGCGAAAATCATGAAGAAGCCACTTGCCAGACTAGCTTTACCGAATGAAACTCACAAATAATTCGAGGATGCTTTGAAAAACCACATGACACGCACAGACGCAGATTTTTTCGAGAAAAGCCTAGAAGATAAGTACAACCACTTCATCAGTAGTATTACTATAGCCGCCCAAGAAAAGTTTGGGAAAAGACATACACCGAATGACCAACTCTCATTAGAAACTGAAAACCTGCTAGAACACCGGAGGAAAATATCCCAGTACAACTGTCTAGAACACCGCGAGCTTAACAAGAAAATATCCAAAGCAATACGCCGTGACATCCGCAATAGAAACACTGCGAAAATACAGCAACTAGCAGAAAAGTACAGAGGACCAAAGGTGTTCAGTAGAGCCACGAGGTCTGAGACAAGTCAGCTAACTAAGTTAGAAAATGAGAATGGTGTGATGTCCACCAATAAAACCGAACTACTCGAAGTAATCACAAATTTCTACACAGATCTATACGCATCACACAAGCCGAAACCGCCAATAATAAATACCAGTGATAAACGCGCACCGCTCACGAGACATTATACCGAGGACATACCAGAATTCAGCTTGTATGAAATAAAACAGGCACTGAAACAACTGAAACTCAATAAATGCCCAGGGAGCGACGGTATTACGACGGAACTGTTAAAGGCTGGAGGCAAAGTGGTACTTAAAGAGCTACGGTGGATATTTAACGAGGCACTCTTTACGAGCAACATACCCAACAGCTGGCGAAATTCAATTGTCGTCCTGTTTCATAAAAAGGGCGCCAAAACCATGCTTAAGAATTACCGCCCCATTGCACTATTGAGCCAAATTTATAAGGTGTTCGCGAAAGTCATCACCACGAGGATCACCAGAAGACTTGACGAACATCAGCCAGTAGAGCAAGCTGGATTCAGAGCAGGTTATGGAACAGTCGACCACATATTCACTCTGAGGCAAGTGATTCAGAAAACGTGCGAATATGGAAAACCACTATACCTTGCTTTTGTCGACTATGAAAAGGCGTTTGACTCTGTGGAACACTGGGCAGTAATGGATGCACTGCAGCGATGTAGAGTGGACTACCGATATATCGAGATACTCAAGACCATTTATAAATCTGCAACAATGACTGTGGAAGTTCAGGGAGAAACCACTACCATTCCCATCTTCCGTGGAGTGAGACAAGGAGATGTCATCTCGCCGAAACTCTTCACGAATGTAATGGAGGATATATTCAAGAAGCTCGAATGGAATGGTATGGGCATAAACGTGAACGGAAGACTCCTAAACCACCTGAGGTTTGCGGACGATATTGTCCTACTGGCAGAGTCACCCGAAGACCTGAACGTGATGCTATGTGACCTATCACAAGAATCGCAAAAAGTAGGTCTCAAGATGAATGAAGACAAAACCACCGCCACAGATCTAGCAGCAAATCCAATCACGGTCTTCGGCACTGCAATAGAGCAAGTCCACGAGTATTGCTACTTGGGCCAAGTGATTAAACTCGGACGTGACCCACTCGCAAAAGAAATAGGCAGGCGTATTCAGCTGGCGTGGGCCGCCTTCGGAAAACTTAGAGATGTCTTCAATTCTAAGATGCCCCAGTCTCTTAAGACCAGACTGTTTGACCAATGCGTGCTGCCGGTTTTGACCTACGCCTGCGAGACATGGACGCTCACAGTTGGTACTGCACACAAGCTGAAAGTAACCCAAAGGGCAATGGAAAGATCCATGCTCGGTATCTCACTGCGCGACCGAATGCCAAATCTGCTGATACGCCAAAGCACCAAGGTCACTGACGTTATGCATAGGGTTGCTAAACTCAAGTGGCAATGGGCAGGTCACGTATGTCGCAGAGATGACCACAGATGGAGCACTGAAGTCTTAATGTGGAGAACCTACACAGGGAAAAGAAGCGTCGGCAAACCGCCAGCACGTTGGTCAGACGATATATGTCAGACAGCAGGTGACAACTGGCGAAGAAAAACAGGAGACCGCACAACTTGGCGAAGTCTGGGGGAGCCCTACGTCCAGCAGTGGACAACAAAAGACTGAAGAAGAAGAAGAAGAAGAAATCGAACTAAAAAATGAAAAATAAATAATAGTTTAAAAAAACAAAAAAAACACGCTTTTATAGCTAACCGAACTAAAAAATATGAAATAATTTTTAATTTTAAAGAGTTTATATTACAGTAGTAGAAGATCGAACAATCAATCAGAATTTATCACCTCAAAATAAAATTATAATAAAGTTTAAGTTATTAACAAAATAATTCAATTCAGAGTAAAAAGCGTGGGGTGCTTGATAAAGTAAATGTAACAATCATTCTATTGGCAACTATCTATGAGAGGAGAGTTATGAAAAGTAGTAAAATGCACCCCACGCTTTTTACTCTGAATTGAATTAATTTGTTAATAACTTAAACTTTATTATAATTTTATTTTGAGGTGATAAATTCTGATTGATTGTTCGATCTTCTACTACTGTAATATAAACTCTTTAAAATTAAAAATTATTTCATATTTTTTAGTTCGGTTAGCTATAAAAGCGTGTTTTTTTTGTTTTTTTAAACTATTATTTTTTTAAGTGGGAAGGTAATTTTAAAAATCTATTTTTATTTTTTTCAGGCGTAAAAAGCCATCCTAATGCTTGATGCGAAGTAAGATGAACACATGAAATATAATTTAGTAGATAAACAAATTCAAACTGTAGTGAAGTGCTCATGTATGTTTTGTAAAAAACGATGCATAATTTGTATTGATGAGTTAATAGGCATCTGCTCGAATTCAATTCGACATTTAAAGTCGTAGATTCTTCGTGGAAATAAAAAAAGTCCCTTACTATTTATACACGCTCAGCGTATACCCCGAATTCAAAAGAGATTCAGTGGCGCGTAATTCTTTCAGTTTTCCTCGCGCCGGCGCGGGGGTGGGGTCTCCGCAGCGAACCGGAGCCATTTCAATAATTAAATCAGTGAGTCTCACATCCTGCGATCCAGCTCATGAAATATGCATCGGCGCTCAATTTTTCCGATTGCTCTTCGATAAATGTTTCATGGATCCATCTCGGCGGAATGTTGCCAGGATAAGTTGTTGCCAGATCTTACGGACGTATTTGCACTATTTCCGCTCGGGAATCTAGTATCCCTTTGCATTGCGCATTGCCATTATACCCGGAGCTGGGGATGCTGGTTCTATGCCTTTAGAGTGTCCTTATTTCTTTCTATATTTCTCAGAGGATTAAGGACACACAATAGACCGTGAAGTAAGGACACATTAATAAAGGAAATATGCCAGTAAAAAGAAATACTCTACGAATGTACTTCAAGGCTGGAACGGAACCAGTAAAACATACCATTCGCGGGTACTGCGTCTTTCAATTTTGACACATACTGCATACCCATAATATGGAATTCTCCTACAGTCCCTCCTCCCGTAATCAATGCCTCCTACTAACACATCAAGACACACAACACACAAGATTATACCTACATACATTCATTCAACTCTTCATCTGCGTTACAGACATTGACTGCAAAGATTGAACATTCAAACATATTGCCGTCGTCACCAAAATCATATTTGGCATCAGACGCTAGTCAGTCCTAGGTTGACTTAAGAAAATATACTTTTGGTACTAAGCAGGTACGTCGACTATTCTAAGGAATGTGATATGTATGCATGTTTATAATCCACCGTCAAGCAAGGATACATGAATTAAAGAAAGAGTCCAGTAAAAAGAACTACTTTAAGAAATTTACTGCAAGGCTTGACCCGAACTAACAAAAGATAAAAACAATATAAAAAAAATATTTCACCCAGGCGAAAGTTCTGAGGTAACAAACATAAAAAAAATATACAGACGAATTGTGAACCTCCTCCTTATTTGAAGTCAGTTAAAAACCTAATTGGCTCATAATTAACATAAAGTTTCTTGATTTATTAAATTTGAATTTAATGAGGAAAGTAGCTTCACCAAATTGTGACATATGTGGCGTACCTGAAGATGTGTATCATATTGTGATGTATTGTGAAAGGGGCGCAGTTAAAAATCAGCTAGGGGTTGTTACCTTGGACACTGGAGGTTGAGTCAGACAGGCTCCGAGAAGGCAATACGATTGTATTTTTTGTAAACATTATATTAAGTAGAAGAATATAGTAAAGTAAGGCATATCACACGGAGTTGGCATGGTTACTAAGTGTACCCAAGCTCCAAAAACAATTCATCAAAAATCGCCTTTTCTCATGTAACATTTAGCCTCTGTAAAGGTATTTGTGCTTCATTAATAACGATACAAAAACCCAAGTTTTCCTTTGTCGCCGATGCGACGCCCAAAGCATTGAATGATCATTTTCCAGCCTTTCCCTCCGCGCCATCTGCTTCTCGATCCCGGATCGGATTCAATAACGGGGCACTTCTTGTTCGAGTGGCCGGACGCCGATACGGCGCGGCGGCGGCGTGACGTCACCGCAGTCGCGCCCACTCGAATATGAAATAATGGTCGTCGCGCTCCATCCGAGTGGAGGCTTTGTTCCTGCAACCCCCTCCCACCCCCGCTCCCCCGCCTCCAGCTCTCGCCGGCACAATGAAGCTGTCATTAACATCCGCCGGGCCCGCCTCTCCGCGGAGGCGCCGCTCGCCGGATTCAGAGGGTTTCTCGGGACGGAATAGCCGATCCGTTTTGAGGCGTGCTGGACTGGGCAAGGAAGTCTCAGGTTCGATCACAGCTAGAAGTGGTGGGAAGGTGGTGTGTGCGATCGGATTGTGTGCGCTACGTGAGTCCCTAGTGGGTCGGTCTGTCCAGGCGCGTAGACATGTGTCGATCAAAAGAGCCGATCAAACAGCTTCAGTACCAAACACGCCTCTCAGGGTATCATAAACCGTTAGCAGCTTCGATTGCCGGAGGTAAGCGGGTGATACACCTGTACTACCTATCTCGAAAACAGAGAGTAAATTCATTCACGTCGCACTTAGCGTTTCGCCAAGGCAGCAAAACCTACCGCAGATGATCCCAACTAACGTTTGGTTAAACAACCTTTTAATCAACCCGATATTAATCCAACACACCTCATGAGAACTAGGTCCCATGCCAGCTTCTTTCTATTGAACTGGATGGGAAACACGGTAAATCTTTATCGCTACGACCATCGTTCATTCAATGCGATGGCACCAACCTGAGCGGGATTAACACTAGCACCTAGTAAGTAAGGAAGAAGACCTCCATTTACTTATTCTGTGCCCATAGTTTCACTTGGAATCAGAACCACGAACGACGAATTACCTAGTCGGCTCTTACGACATGCACTGGAAGAAATTCAGTGGGCCCAATTGTATTTATATTTATGTGCCGGAACCTACATCGCACACAACTATTACCATATATACACACCATAAAGTTATTATTATAATCTACCAAAAGGGCAAGTCATACATGACAGAAAATGACTTGCGGTCCATAAGCTATTTGCATTGGGAAAAAACTGATCGAAAAATAATTTCAGAGGATACTTTAAAATCAGGGCATTTGAGTCATTATTTAAGAAAATACGTAGAAAATTTCTGCGATTTGGTTTGAAGTAACATCTTTGAAATAACGAAATGGAAAATGATAGCGTTTTTGGAAATTGACGACTTTGTTTGATATTTTCCGCCACGGTAAAATTCCGTCTTGTATCGCTCGAGCAAAAACAATAATTGTTTGAAGAGGTCGAGATGGCATCGTCCCGGTGCGAAGCCATCGCTCCTCACTCCTCTTTGACAACTTAACGAAATCAATAACTCATCTATGTCATCTGGTCTGTGAATGTCAACAACGTGGCAAGCATAAGGAAACTTTGCTCGTCATGTGGAGATAAATCGTTTATATTTTTTATTCACGGAGAGATAATTATTGAGAATAGTTCAGATGAAAAGATAATAGATAGAGCGCAATCCGCGTTACGATACATCTTTATCACCACTGCTTCTGCCACTACCCTGCCGTCACTCAGTCCGCGCTCCACTGTTGATTTCCCTACCACGTACCTTACTATTCCCCTCAAGCGATCGTAACTTTTCGTAACGCTTAAACATTTTGTGGACTTTTCACATGTTTGAAGTGAAGATTCTTTGCTGGCGGGTCTAAAATTTTAGGAGAATATTTAGGTACGTGGTGGGGGAACTAGCAGTCGAGGAAAGTGCCTCAGCGACGTCTCCCCTAACAAACACAGTAGTGATAAACTGGAATACGGCGGCTAGGAAGCGAGATATATGCTATACTCTATATTACTATACTGCTATACTATAATCGGGCTAGCTATACTGCTGGGTTTAGGTGACAGCAGGGAAGAGGTGGTGATACGGATTTATCGAGTTTGTTCTTTTTCATTTGAGATGATGCCGGTATCCTTGCTTTTCTAACTAATTATATCGTGGTCAATAAAACAAATTTATCTACACACTTTGAACGTTTCATTTCTATGGCGTTTGCTTCTACGCATTTTTTTGTGTTTGTTGTTGGGAAAGAACCATTGTTAATAATTTGAGTATTTATTGTTTTAAAAATAAAGATGATTAACCTGTCGAGATAAAACATATATCTGCCCTACATAAATTTGTTTTATTGTTCAAAAATCCCAAGGCTTATTATTGCTACTACGTATAGCCAGTGCTTACTACACATATGACACTTATTTAGTTCGACTGTTTTTTGTAAATATTAATAAAATGTCGAACAACAGCGAAAACCGGAACACAACACATGTTCTGTTTTACAAAGTGCAATGGTTTTAAACCACTATCAAATCGAATACGGGAATTACTTCAATTGAATAAATATTTACACCTAAACCACGAATTTACAAAGACATAAAATTCGGTACATATTTTAAAATAAAAACGGCATATATTATAACAAGTGAGATAGGTAAAGTGAAAGGTTAATAAAATTACATAGATTGTCGTCTATAAAAAACTATTTAATAATCTCACTAATTAATATAATGAAGTCGGAAAATTTTGATTTTTGTTATTGAATTACCCCAAAACGGGAGCACAGATTTTCATTCTTAGCAAATGGTGTTCCCCAGAAAAACAACTAAAAAAACACGCATTTTCGAGATTCCGAACTAAGTTGATAGCTCGTTCCGAATCCCAAGTTGTAATGTTTGTTTCAACGTTTCATGACTTGTCCGGTGTAACTCTAAGTGCTTACTAATAAATGTTATTACCACAGCTATTATTTCTAGCTACAAGTACAGGACAGCAAGAATTATCGGAGCAATAGCGATGGTGTAAATGTTTATTAGCGAGGCAGTAAGAGTACACATGCGGTCCGACCGCCGCGGCGCCGGGATATCTGCTCGCAGGAATTATTGTCCTCGTGCGGGAACATTGTGCCTCGGCGCATTGTGCCTCCGACACGCCACCGCGCCACCGCGCCGCACGCCGCCGCCTCACCTGCGAGCTGTCTTCGCTTCCGGTTTCAGTGAATGCGCTGTGAAACTAGGACGAATCCGCTGCTGCGATCCATTTCATTCGCAACGTTACGCTTGATGCAATTTGAATTATGGCCACTTCAGTGGTTTTAATACGTAAATGTTTTCGCGTGTTTTATTTTAATATTAGTAAATATTGTACGAAACATAATATGTTTACTCTCTAAATGATGTTTGTAAAGTAGCTAAAAACAGATTTGTATTCATTTGAGAATCAATAGCGATATCTACAGTTAAGCATTGTAATGAAGTTTAAAAAATACTTTGGTCGGCTTGTACGGATCAAACATGTAAATAATGGAAAGAGAAAGAAATCCTAGTCTCTCAAACTCTGTGGTTGACGTCAATATGACAGAATGAAATCCAGAATTTGTTTCTATTGCCAGTGTATCGGTTTCAGAGTAAAGGTCCTGTACGTGTACCGATTTTGCTGAGCCACTCGGATAATTAGGCCAGCCAACAAAATGTTCATAACCATTGCCTAGAATTAAAACGTACCGTATATTCTTATAATTAGCCCCACATAGTAGATAGAGGAGGCAATAATACCCGCCCCTTGGCTATGTGCTGCTCAAAAGATAAGTTTTCATGTACGACGAGGCAACTAAAATGATTCAAACATCCAAATCGCTAGCAGATAATATGAGTAAGTATACAAATAAGTAAGCCTTTTAAGCATCAATCCAATAATATGAACCAAAAACAACAGCTAGATACTTCGACTAAATATTTATAAGGCAGTGTAGGAAACGTCCTTTTAAAATGCGTTCCTGTATTTTAAATATTTAAAGAACTATCTCATTATGATGCGATTTAAACAGTTCGCTCTGAGGTCTGACCTTCCGCAAAATTTTAAGACCCGGATATATGACCAGTGCGTCCTCCCGGTTATGACGTACGGATGTGAAACGTGGACTCTGACGGTCGCCGTTGTCCAAAAGTTGAAAGTTGCCCAGCGAGCAATGGAGCGAGCCATGCTGGGAATATCGCTACGGGATATGGTGCGCAACGAGGCAATTCGCCGACGTACCAAAGTAGTCGATATTGGACACCGGGTGGCTAAGCTCAAGTGGCAGTGGGCTGGTCACGTCAGCCGAAGAGATGACGACCGTTGGAGTAACCGTGTCTTACACTAGCGGCCGTGGACAGGAAAACGAAGTGTGGGAAGACCACCCCCCAGGTGGGACGACAACATCAAGTGCATCGGCGGAAAGCGGTGGTTCCGTACCGCTGAAGGCCGGGAGGACTGGAGGAAAATTGGAGAGGCGTATGTCCAGCAGTGGACGCAAACACGCTGACTGACTGACTGACTTAAACAGTTTGGAAATATGTATACCCTATTTCAAACGAATGTAACATAAGGTTGAAATAGTGTTACAATAGGCTTTTCTAGATAGCTTTTATTGAATTTCAGTATTTAAAATTTCATATACAATAACGTAAGTGTGTAAGAACATTATATATTGGTTGCAAAAATGAAGCATAGACCAAAAAATACTAGAAAAAGAGAAACATACAAAATTCATATGTTTCGGGAATTTTTAAAAAAAGGAAACTCTAAGTGATGCCAAGTAATTAAAACCACAATAGCTGTGTAACTAAGTGAATATGAATGTGGTTGTAGTGTTAATGCGAGTGGATTGGACTAGGGGGTGGAGGAGTGGAGCGAAATTATCGCACATTCCACCTGAACGCGTCCGCGCCCTCGCCAGGCGCGGCGGCGGACTTACGCCAAGGAATTCCGCCGTAAATGATCTGCCCAGCCTAAACTGTCCTTTGTCCTTCTTAGAAAACTTTTATAACCACTTTTTGAAAATATAATGATATGCGAACACGCCCATACTATACCGATATAAGCTGGCAAGGGATTCCCTGTGAATAGATTATAAAGAGGTAACAACAAAAACAACGGAGTTTCTTGCCAGTTCTTCTTCGCTGTGTTTTATTTTGCTGATCTGGCTAATTTTAAACTATGTCAAATCCGAGCGCAGTGTACCATCTATGGATGATTAATAAACAATATAATCACATCATAACCAATTAAAGCTAAATTCATAACTACAGTTATTTTCAGCAACAGTCAATGTTCAAGTTGAAGACATTAATAAAATCAAAACTTTTCTCTCAGTTATGATCTATATTTGGTCTTTTGATCATCAGACCTAAGCGAGAGAGTTTCTTCGAGCAATCTTCTTTCCTTAAAACCAAACTAAAACCTAGCTAAAACCCACTTTTTTAGAAAAGATATGTTCATGATTTCTGAAATAAAGTGGAATTTTCTGCAAATTTGCAATGGAATCGTATTTTCACTCATTTTCATTTGTTTATTAAAATAAAAAACAATAGTTTTAATCACAAAACATTTATTTAAGTTTAGCAGTATTTTAACTAACGGTAGTTTTCAGGTAGAAAACGAATCAAGTATGACTACAGATTTACAACCTACCTCTATATTGTTTACCTCTTAAGGCCCTGGTACTAGCCAAACCGCAAAGTTAGACGAGGCACCCCAAGTTAACTAACTAAGTCTGACGATTATAAGTGTCATTCTAACAATATATGATTCCTTGTCTAGGAATCAACCTATTTTCGTTAATGTATGTTTCCTTTTTCTATACAAAATACATTGCGGAAACGGTGTCCATTTCCGAACTTTTTTGACTAAATGTAGAAATCTAATAGCAAATGGAATGTTTTGTTTATGCATATATGCTGTTTTTGCTTATATCTATTAATAAGGCGCTAGGACTGGCCAACTACTCGCGCCATACAAATGCACTTTTTAACAAATGTAATAATATGTAGTGAAACGCTTCAGAAAATCCAAATAGAACTCCAGACTGATAATGGATTGTTAATATTTTTTGATTCCATCATTTATTTAAATAATAATAAAAATAAAAAAGTTGATTTTTCTCATTACAAACCTGAAAGTAATTCGATTTCTAGATATAAGCAAAAACAGCATATATGCATAAACAAAAAATTCCATTTGCTTTTAGATTTCTACATTTAGTCAAAAAAGTTCGGAAATGGACACCGTTTCCGCAATGTATTTTGTATAGAAAAAGGTAACATACATTAACGAAAATAGGTTGATTAATAGACAAGGAATCATATATTGTAAGAATGACACTTATAATCGTCAGACTTAGTTAGTTAACTTGGGGTGCCTCGTCTAACTTTGCGATTTGGCTAGTACCAGGGCCTTAAGAATCAAAAGTTTTAAAGTTATATGTACAATTAATTATAAAATTTATCTTTCGCAGCCGAGTTGCTCAGGTCTCTACTATTACATCCCTTTATATTAATTTTACATACATATAAACAGGATTTATATTTCAATATTACAGGCATATTTTATTCAGTAGTATTGTATTGTCCATCTTGTCAGCATCGGGTAGCCCAGCGGAGCCTTGCGATTCGTTATGCTTGGTGAAGCAACTCTGAGCGCATTTGGGTTATAGATGGGTGACCGTTTTCAACGGTTGAGACTGGCCGTGATTTGGATTCCACGTAAAACTGTGGGTCCCTTTCTTACATACTAGTTGGTAAGGTTAGTCCCGCCCGGGTTGGTACCATCGCATAGAATGATCGATGGTCGAAGCGGCAATTAAAATGGTCCGCGTTTTCCATCCAGGTCTGTTTCTGGCATGGCACCTAGTTCCCAATGTGGTGTGTTAGGCTAATATCTTGACGTTCGGCCTGGTATTATCTATCCATATGCAGTTACTGGAAAATACTGTGTATTTTTAAAAATGTTGATGATATTATATTTAAAGCATCGTCATTCATGAAACAATTCAACGTGAGCCAATATGAAAAGTTTGTTATGAGTTAATTGTGGAAGTATTCTTAAATTTTAGACAGTTCTCCTAAGATACTTAGTAACTAATTAGCACTGTGAGATTTATTTGTACAGTCGCGGTGAGGCCCGATACGATACTCTCTATCCGCTTCATGTTCGTCTACAATTAGAACCCCCGTGGGTATGGTGTTAACATCAGCCTTTTTGTCAGCCTCGGTAGCTCAGTGTGGGACGTCTAGCGATTTGATGAGTTTGGTGCGCACCTCTGACCGCGGTTAGGTTCTGCGTGGGTGACCATTTTCAACCGCTGAGGCTGGCCGTGGTTCGGATTCCACTGAAAACTGTAGGTCCCTTTCCTTACTTACTAGGTGGTAGGGTTAATCCCGCCCGGGCTGGTACCATCGCATTGAATGAACGATGGCCGAAGCGGCAATGAAATTGGTCCGTGTTGTCCATCCAGTTCAATGCAGCCGGGCAATATAAGGAAGGTCCTGGCATGCCACCTAGTTCCCATAGTAAGATGTGTTAGGCTAACATCGTACGGTCGGTTCGGTATTGGTGATCCATGTTTTTTTTTATGTCACTGGACATGGATCGCTCCTACCACACCTTCTGTCATGGTATTAGCCCAACACACCACATGGGAACTAGGTGCCATGCCAGAACCTTCATTATATTGCACGGCTACATTGAACTGGATGGAAAACACGGAAAATTTTCATTGCCGCTTCGACCATCGTTCATCCAATGCGATGGTACCAACCCAGGCGGGAATAACCCTACCACCTAGTAAGTAAGGAAGGGGACCTACAGTTTAACGTGGAATCCGAACCACGGCCAGCCTCTCTCAACGATCGAATGGTCACCCATCCAAGACCAGACCGGACCCAGCGTTGCTTAACTTCGGAGAGCGATCGCCGAAGTGTCGCGCCACTGGGCCACTGAGGCTGACAAATGTCCCGTTACATAAAAAATATCCTTGTGGATACTCACCATACTGTAATTGCATGGTTAGTATGGGAAATTCGCTGTTATGTTACAACTTTTTTGCAAGCTAGAACCAAGTTTGTGACCTACTATTGGCGAACTTACAACGATCGCAATATTAAATAAGTGCGAAATGGATATTCGCCGTTATGTAAATAATACATTATTTTTCGTAACAAACATTTTAATAGTACCATGGCATTTTTTCAAAAGGTGATTTTCGAAAACCAAGTTATTCGCCAATAATACAAATCGCCGACGATAGGAGGTACGAGCAGACGTTGCCGGTGCAGGGACTACATGTGCTGGTTGATCCAGGAGGCGAAGGATGTGACGCGAGCATAGCCGGCGGGCATTCCTAACGTACAGCCGGCGGCTGCGCCGAAGGAAACAATGCCGATCTGCAGACAAACACAAACACGTTGCCAGGTTATTCATTATTCGAGTCAACATCGTATCACAGTAGCATCTCATTATTGCCAACCGAACGAACGTAAAATATTTTGTCGTGTGACCAGTGAGTCTAAAGGTGCCCAAGGTGGGAATTTTTTGACGCAATTACTAGCTGGGCAACTGTTGTCAATAGTGGATCAATAGATGGAGCAATAAAGAGCAAACCCAAAAAATTTTCGGCACCTATCCCAGCGATATGGAGCGATATTGCTCCACATTTTCCGTGTCGCCGGTGAGTTGTTTATCGAATTACTACGTATCTGCGCACTCGCTTGCCACATGTGGGTTATTAATTGCTTCATTAATGGTTCCATACTTGTCCATAAAGTCTGTTGCCGGAGATTGCTGAATGTCGCCGGGGCGACGAAATCGGCATAGATTGCTGCAAGTTGAGCAACTTTAGTTTCTCGTGTACCGGTACGTGTACGGATTACCTTCCTATTTTTGGCTACAGTTTTCCATAAAGAAGAAGTCTCTGCAGTGGTATAGCAGTAATGTTTGCGAGGTAATTCTGACCTTGCCATATATATTATATATTTTTGGATTTTTTGGAGCCCCACCTTGACTTGTGTTTAAAATGACAGGTAGCAACTGGCTAGTGTACACGTACGAAGTTACCTTGGAAACTTGCTAAGAACGAAAATAAATCAACAAGGGTCTGCTTAGGGTCGGTGATTATCTTACCAGTTGTCTGTTGCCTGCGGTGCCAACGGTGAGCGGGCCGCCGGAGTCGCCGCCGCAGATGTTGACGCCGCCGGCGCCGCTCGTGCATATCGTGGAGGCTATAATACTGCTACCGTAGGATAGCTGACACATGGCGTTAGTGATGACCTGCAGGCTGACGTGGTGCATGACTTGGTTGGATGGAATGCCTCCTAGTTGTCCTGTATTAAAAACAAAAAAAAATTACGTGGAAGATCAAGATAGAACAAAAAAAAAACAAGTACACTCCGTAGTTCTAAAACCTGATATGCACGCATCAGCTTATAGCTGCTAGTGTTATAAACCAAATAATCATTATAATATGATTTCGCATCGAGACGAGGCGTAGACATCCTTAGATGTTCTCTCTCGGTAGTTCAGCGTGTGGACTGTAAGTCGATGATGTCGGTCTAGGTATACTAGGGCAGCAAAAAACAATTTTCATGTGGAAGATCAAGATACGATTTCGCACCGAGACGAGTCATAGACATCCTTAGACGTGCTCTCTCGGTAGTTCAGCGTGTGGACTGTAAGTCGATGATGTCTGTCAAGGTATACTAGGGCAGCGAATATCTTCCGCCTGGGTTGGTCGCATCTTTTGGATGAAAGATAATCCATGACCGGTGATTCACTCGCTCTTGTGAATAACGGATATGAGGGTATATCAACGCACCATCGCAGTATCTGAGAGGGTGAGAGGGCTTCAGGGTACATACAGAAGAGCGAAGTGGGTTCTGTATCGGACTTCAGATAAATGATAGCGCTCTCGATGATTATTTTAACTTACCGTTCTGGCCACCAAATCCAGCAGCCATGGCCCATGTGCCTACGAAGTTACTGGTGCCCGTAGCTAAAGGTATGGCCGTGATGATGTCTGCAACAACCAACCAATCGTTTATAACAAGCTCTCAAAAGTATTTGACAGTCGGATTAATTTATGTAGAGTGAGATATGTATTACTAAATGCTCCAATGTCCCCGATACAGTCTAAAATATTATATTGCAACCCATAAAGTAATTTCTTGCCTTGGTGAGGAAATTTATAATATTACTGATTTTTTTTACCTTCCTATTTTGGAGATGTGCTTTCTTATGGCTGACCTTGTAATTTATATTAGATTTATTTAGCATAAAGGATTTATTTAAATTCTATTGAGAAAATTATTGTATTTTTTATTCAGTATTATCCTGTCCACAAGATTTCAGGTTATTCTTAATAAGCTGAAATATAATCATTTCTTAACCAGCAATAGGCAATATAACTTTTTTGCTACATAGTTTACTTTCCTTTCTTCGAGTCATTCCATTTGCATATTAGACACCGCAAACACTGAATCCAACAATATTTACTCAGTAAAAATGAACATATAAATGTATGTAAACAATTATGTGATGTCTTACTGTTGTGGGTGACCCAGGGGGTGATTATTACAGCGACGTCGTTTTGTATAGTATTCGGGTTCCAGCCGGGGTGCATGATCACGTTGCTCGTAGCGACACGGGTGCCGCCGGTGAAGAGCGTGGTGGAACCAAACACTACGACGAACTGTTGAGCCTGGTTGGTTCCGTCCCACCAGCAGTGAGCGGCCGTCACCGCCCGCGTGTTGGAGATCTTAGAGGACCCGCACACGGATGTCCATCCGTTGGTCAGACTGATGACGAGCCCTCCCTGGGGAGAAAGTACGAATGCCATGTAATCATGTGACAACAGACGAAATGAGGTATGTGATCAGATACTGTTTATAAAAGTTGAAAAGACCAACAGAAAATAAGAGTGCTAGCTTACAACTTACTGCAAAAATACAATATATGATTCAAAACAATATTTTAATCTATGCTCAACAATTCTAATGTGTATGTAACAGTCTCGCTTCATGAATAATAGTAGACCACTTTTTAAAAGATTAGATTTCTAATGATTCCCATGAAGTATGTCATGATACCTGTCTTGGTATGAGCCATCAATTTTTAATGATTAAAAAACAGGAAAAATCGGAAGTTTTACTAGTGGTTTTTTTAAACCAACAAACGAAAAACTAAAAAGTTACCACGTTATCTGAATAAAATTGTTAATAGCATACCAAATGAGGGTAGGTCCCTAATGTTGCTGGGCCTCCTCCGACGATCCTGCTGGGGTCCTTAGCGAGCTCCTCTTCAGCTAGTTGGATGCGTTTGGCTTCGGGGACCCCGACCCGGTTGTGGTAGTCGAAGGCGGTCGTCTCCTCCACAGGGAACTGCTCCCTGGGAGCCGCCGCCACCGCTGCTACCAACACAACCAGAGCTAGGAGGACCTTCATTGTCGACTGAGAGAATGGTGTCTAAAGGATAATTAAGCCTTATATACTATTTCGAGTAGGATTATCTCAAAAGACAATATTCGGGTTTTTTAGCTCATTACCTGATAACACATATTGGGTTTTTCTAAAAAATAAGGTGGGTTGCAGAAATAATTATTTATCTTCGTATTAAAAATTGATGTAACAATGACAATATTTGATTTTCTATATCTATGAATTAGTACGTCGAAAAGGATCTTGATCCACCATAGGCAGCAGAACAAAAAATACAGAGGGCTGAAGTCCGTAGGCACTGTGCATGCATACCTCCCATATGTACGAGGAATATCTGACCGTATAGGAAAATCCTTCAGTAGAATAGGTATTCCTCAGATCTCTAACAAAAGTATCTGCCCTGCTGAGGTCAGTAAAGGACCAGATCCTGCTATAGGCTCCAGGAGTCCACAAAATAGCATGTAGCTGTGGGAAGAGCTACATTGGTCAAACCAAACGGAGCGTGCAAACAAGAGTAGCAGAGCATATCCAGGCGGTACGTGAGTTCATAAGCCCTTCATAAGTGAAGGTACGGGTAAAGTATGAATACTTGAACATTTTAATCATTGTATTAAAAATTAACACTTTCCTGTAGTTTGTCGTATAACATAACTTGACAGGATTTGTGCCTTATAACCGACTGGTGCAACAATACAGGATGCTTTATTTTTCTCAAAATCAACAAGTTCGATACCCGGCTAGGAAATCAATTTTACCAAAAATCTAAAAATGCAGTTTTAGTTTTGATCTAAAATGGCTCCTTTGAGTGTTCTTCGCTATTTTTAATAGTTCCGGATTTGGCCCTGGATATGCCCATTTTTTGCAACACCTATGATTTTCTTTCTTCTTTTCCGTCAACATGTTACCCTTTATTATTGCATGGAAACTGACTGAATAGTCTGACGGGCATAATATTTTACCACCTATTGAAAATTATTTTACCATGAATCCTTTAGAGCGGCTCGTCGCCTAGTGGCGCGGGGACTGGCCTAGCGTACCAGAGGCCCGGGTTCAATACCAACTTGCACCACTGTCTTTCTCTTTCAGAGTTCGATAAGTGCATTTCGTCACGAATGCGGGCTGCTCCATGGTTCGGAATCCATGTAAAACTGTAGGTCCCCTTCCCCTACTAGGTGGTAGGGTTTAAGCCCGCCCGGGTTGGTACCATCGCATTGGATGAAAAGATGGTCGAAGCGGCAATAAAAAATTGTCCGTGTTTTCCATCCAGTTCAATGTAGCCGTGCTCATAAAGGGAATGTCCTGGCATGGCACCTAATTCCTTCGGGAATGTGGTGTCTTGGGCTAATATCATAACGGTAGTTGTGTGGTATTAGCCATCCATGTCAGGTCGCATAAAAAAAAACTATTACATTTCCTTTAGCCTCTTTCACTATCACCGATATTTTAAAGTGGATTATTAATGTGATAGCATAGATAACGTACTTTATTGTTAGGTTTCTAATCAGAATTACCATCAATCATTTCACACTGGAATATACGTTTGTGCATTATCATAATCTACCAGATAATATTAGGTGCCATCATGTTGTGGGTTTTTTTCTTGGAGACGGCACGTCATGACAGGCAATTTTATTAATGTGTGTATTGTATTGTATTGTATATCATTTTGTCAAATTGGTAGACAAGCTACACTCAGACAGGTCATTTTTTTCTTATTTTAGGGCATACAGGCAAACATAGATTCAGCTTACAATTTCTGGCATATACCATCGTCAAATTTACTAAATAATTAAAACTAAGCTAAATATGTGTGATCTAACGCTTAAAAGTTACATCACAAAACTTGATCCACAGATTAGATCAACATATCGGCGAAGAAAAATGTATCTTCACATAAAATGATCATATCGATGATATTATGTATCATCGACACATTTTTCAAATAATCTTTCAGAGCCTGTAATCCCAGTTGTCACCTAAATTGGCGTTTACGCCAAACGGATCGACTGGCGTTTTCAAATGTATATCGAAATTGAGGAGCGCGCACAGTGGGCGTTAAGCGAATTGCGAGTCCAAGTCTGATTTGACAGCTTACTCACCGTGTCGGCGTAAATACGTCGACGTGGCCATTTACACAGACTCCGCGTTTTCACACAAACCGGAAGTCCGAGTTTGACATTGACAGCTTGTAGAAGTAAAACCACAGAATAAGTAGTAAACATGTATATGGGGTTTGACGTTTTTACGTAACTTCGGAGTTCATTAAATATCAATTTAGGTGAGACCTCAAACTCACTTCTTTACCTAAAATAGGGTTAGAGATGTAATGTCCGGACACTGGCGTGATGCTGTTAAATGAGTGCTTTTTGTGGAGACTGGCCAGCAGGTCAATTCCTGGCATTAAGTAATCAGGAATCAGGAATCCTGAGTCTAGAAAACCGCTTTTGTAGCGATTTTCAAAGCGAGTTTTTCTACGGAAAACCTTGATTGATTAAAAAAGCTATGCTCCGGAATATTTTCGTCAAGAAAATCGCTTTGAAAACCGCTACAAAAGCGGTTTTCTAGATTCAGGATTACTGATTCATGATTACTGAATGCCAGGAATAGACCTGCTGCCTTCCATATATATTTCAATCAAATTAAAATTAGTGATGGATTTCCGTGACTTCGTATTCATCATGTGTAACGACCTTTGTATACTTTATCAAATTATCACTGGTGAATACTTACTATGAATCTTGCAAGTAATTAAATTAATTTATTTACACAAAAAGGAACAAAAAACAAGTATTTCTGCAAGCAGTGGCAAATGCTTTTGTAGATATATGCAAATTTTATTTTATGAAGAACCGGCATGGGTGGCTATGACGTGAGACTGAAGGTGCTCATAAAAGGCATATCAACTTCACTTCGCGAAACCACGCTAAGCAAGGGTCCATACCAGTCTAATCCCAAACTATCGAGCTTACTTAAATTATGTTCTAAAATTTCTAAATTGAGCAAGGTAAGAGGAAAGGCACTCGTCGTTGGAGAGCTTCATACCGTTGCAGCGCGGCAGAGAAATCAATTTGAGAAACTATTTTTAATCGTTCCCAAAAACCTAATGTCTACCACAAAAGTGCTCTGATTCTCTGTGGAGGGTAATCCGGACATACATTGGCGGGAATAAGGGATTCAAATTCCACAGAGCAACAGTCTAAGTACCAACACTGGCAAAAAAATATGTGCAACTTTTAGTATTTCAGCACAGTGAAAATTTTGTCATTTATGGTAGAGTATTTCTCACTGCTATAAGTATAGTAAGTAACTATCTATTAATGAGCCAAAAAAGTTAGTATTGTGCAGTTATTTTAACTAATTTAACAGTATCTGTTTTAACAGGTCTAGGTGCTCTGAGACGGCATTGCCCTGGAAATTTGCTAGGAACGGAAAGGCGTTTTCAGAGAAAACACAGCATTGCGTCTTGCGAAAGTTGAAAGCGACAAGGTTTTCCTCCACCTTTTTATGTTTTCTGAAGTTTTATATAAATAAAATACATATTTAACATACATATTTTTGACGTGACTTCGATTCTAGTATGGGAACTGCAGGCTTCAACTGGCAACGTGCTTATTTTATCCTTCAGAATAATCTACGGACAACCTGCAAACAAGCAGGATTTTGTGTCATGCCTGCGAATTAGTAAGTCCCGTCGGGAAGGGCCATTGGCGCATGCCAGGCCCTTGCAGAAGAGGTACCTACGACGCCCATGAGCCTTAAACTTTCACGGGGGCTGCGAAAACTATATCGTTCGGCTAGGAGTTTCTACACCATGTTTGAACGACCCGAGATGGTATTTAGGGGGAAATACATCGGCAGAGAGTCTACTACATAGTTTACGACCCCATATAAATGTTTTATTTTATTTTATTTTATTTTATTTATTTGGTATGCCAACAACATTATACACAAAACAGTTTCATAGTTTCACTACTAAAAATAACAAATTAGTGTGTACATGTTAATTATAGGCCTACACAGCTTCCTTACAAGTAAATATAACCAATCAATTTAATTTAATTTAATTTGCTTGAAGAAGAACTATAAAATGTGCAAAACAATTAATAATAATAAAAGAGAAAACAATAACCAATAAGTAAAATAATAAGATTTCCAAAAAATGTTACGGTTAAAGCCCGATGTTGGTCCGAAATCTTTTTTCCTTGAAGGTAAAAAAAATAATTCAAGATATACCCGTGTCGAGTGCATTTATTTCGAGTTTATGGTTAAAAAAAAACATTTAAAAATTTGTTATTTTAGGGTTCCCTACCCAAAGGGTGCCAAATGGAACCCTATTACTCAGCCTCCGCTGTTCATACGTCCGTCTGTCACAGGGCTGTATCTCATAATCTTTCAGAGTGCGTATTTCAGTTGCTGCTAATACGAAAAATAGTAATCATCAAAAAATAATAATTAAAGGGAGCCACCACGAAAGAAACGTGAATTTTTCATGTCAAATCTTGTATAATGGTACGGAACCATTCATGTGCGAGTCCGATGTGCACTCAACATGGGTACAAGTGCAGAAATCCAATAAACTTCAAGGAAAAAATAATTTCGGACGTTAACCGAAATATATACATATATGGGATACTTGTGGTACTTGTAAATATTTTAATGCTATAAATTGCATTATTTTATATGATTGTATTAGCAACTTTGGTTTTATTCCCTGCCTGCTCCACACTGAGCGATGGTAGAAAGGAGACGGTCAAGAGGTATTTGTGAAAAAAATCTTCGATTTAATGTTGTAAAGGATTTTCCAGGCCATACATTTTCCACTCTATCCACTTTGAGTTCTGCTTCATTTCTGAATCCCCGTTGGTCTGATGTTACCAGATTATACCATTTCTATCAGCCTTGTACTCATCTTAATGTAGTTGTATGGGTACCATAGGATATTTACCTTTAAGTTTCAAGGTAAAACTGAATTGCAACGTATTATTGGCGAACTTGCCACAGTCGCATTGTTATATATGTGCAAAATGTATGTTCTCCGTTATTAATTCAATTAATATACTTAAAAAGAAAGAGATACATTTTTACCTATTCTTCTAGACAATCATTAAAATAGGAAAATGACATATTTGTTAAAAACATATTTATTCGCCAATAATACAAATCAACGACGATAACGGGTGGTACAGGCAGAGGTTGCGGGTCTAGGGACTACATGTGCTGTCTGAACCAGGGCTCGAAGGATGTGACCCGAGCGAAGGCAGCGGGGAATCCTAGCGTGCAGCCGGCTGCTGCGCCGAACGAAGTGATGCCGACCTGCAGACAAACACACACAAGTCAACATCGTATCTCAGCACCACCTCATTGTTGCTAACCTAAGGATTGGATGTTTTTGTTTTTTTTTTCATGGAACTTGAGAATCATCGAAAACAATTAAGTATTTGGAGCAGCAAAACGAAGAAATTCTGGATAGCCGTTCATATACTCCATGTCATATTCGTAGTCAACGTAAACGTTGTCGTGGACACGGGTCGTAGATGCGTGAAACGTAGTCTAGTAAATAAGCAGTCCAGGTTTTAAAATTGGTCGCTGTGGAGTGGAATAATTCAATTAAAGTCGAGCGTATATGGGAAGATGTAAAAATTATCGCGGGAAATGCTTAAAAAAAACTATAAAATAGTTGTTACTTATTTTCAAACTATAAAACCTATTACGCATGTAGTAAGAAGTGCAGATATGAGCTGTTACGTCAAGTAGCCCACGTATATTTCGATTTGAAGAAATTTGTCCATATTAAAAACCTGTTAAATTTAAACAATTTGTTTATTACGTTTTGAGAATCCGAGGTTAAACGTATGAGGAATAACGCTTGCCGGCAGATATTTCCATAACAGAGACGAATTATCTGCGGTGGCATATCAGTGTTATCCGTTGAATGGAGAGGAATAATTCAGAGGGGAGAATTAAATGATTAAAGTTCCACAGTACAGCGTTGATCTAGTAGGTACGCAACTGATTGACCTTCCAACCGTCTGTGGCCCAGATACTGCAGGCAATCGGTAAGTTTCGGGTCTTCGACAAGACGGACGTATCGGCGCTGTATTGAGTTCTACGACTGGAGATTAATTTGTGGCTACAATTTACTTCACCGGAACACTTAAATTGATAAAAATAAGTACTTGCGTCGCCGCTGAGAACCACCTTCTGCAGCATTCCCAATTACCGCGTGGTGATGTTGGCCTTGGACTCAATAAAAACCTACCACCAAAGTGTTTGGAATTATTGCAGCCCAGTTACTCATGGGAGCATTACAAAAGCGCTAGCAGTTAGCATGTACACCAATGAATCCACTTTACTTTCATTCCTCGCATCATAAAAGTAAAAATGTATGACTTTCAGCTTTTTCTATAGTGGGGATAAGTCAGTAAACACTGCAAAGATGAACTTTGAGGTTATTTCCCACATTGTAAGTACCATCGGTAGTGAATATTAATTTGCTAGACAACTTTAACGAGTGTTGCTGTCAGGGCCTCATTACATAAGGTATGTTTAGGCACTTTAGATAGTTGGCACTATTATTTCTTTAGCGAGTACCCCAGCTATATGAGAACTCTACTGAGGGTAAGGGAACAGAATAAATCGATAGTGGTTCTTTTGACAGGGGATTTCATACGTTTGTATGGTATTATATTATCTGCAGGTCATCTTAGGGCTGATTTTTCAATGGTCAGATAAACAGCCAGATAACTATTCGACGGATTTATTTACGTTTCTGCTTATCCATACGATATAGTAAGTTCATATGTTTATTAGTAAAATAATAGTCAGATAATGTGATAGAAGATATAATTCTCCGGCAATGACATCCGTCTTTTGACAAACGTGAATTTGTACTCAGTCCGATAAGTACTATTTGAGTATTGAAAAATTGTTGGTATGACTTATAAATAGGTACCATTTAATGATCTACTAGAGTTAAGAATTATTTAAAATGGGGAAGATTCCTTGCTATGTGGGCTCAACCATTTAAAATTAATACAAGTTATTCCACTGCATTAATTTATTCCTGTGCATGTCGTACGAGCCGATTAAGGTATTCGAGGCTCGGTATGACCAGTCCAGAAGTGAAATCTGTTTATTTGTAAAACAAAAAAAACAATAAGTTGGTACCTATAAGTAACTAGAGATGGCGTTGCGGTTAGCACCCCACTTTGAACTGGCGTCAAATATTATGAACTCTGTGGCTGAGATAAATAGTCGTGATAGAAACTAAGCCCCGATTGCACGAAGAGACGGCTGAGTTAATCAATGTTCAAACACGTCCCGTTTTAATGATCCCCACGGAGTTCCTTCCATACTGTCCATACAAAATGACGTGTTTAATCAAACGTTGACGTTGATTTTGATGTTTTGTCCTTTCGTGCACTCGGCCCTAAGATTTACAAAAAGCAGTACTTTGTGATTTCACTTTGAATTACTGACTAACGACAAGTACTACTTTGTGACGTCACTTTGCATTACATTGAGATTTCGCCCATACAAAATGTGTAATTAGTGACGACACTAAGTACTACTTTTAGTTAGTCTTAGTTTCGGTTACGACAATTTATCTCAGCCTGTGACTCATAAAAGTGATGTAGGAAATAAATATCAACCAAAGATGGTATGTAGGTACAATGTAGGCAAAACACAATCCATGAGCGCGCGAGCTGTTCTGAGCAAAATAACCTCAAAGTTCATCTTTAGCCGTGTTTGCTGACTTATCCCCATTATAGAAAAAAGTCAAATTTACAGATTGTTACTTTTATGATACGAGGAATAAAATAAAATTGGTTTCATGTCTGTACATGAAAATTTCTAGCGCTTTTCTAGCCCAGGAATGGGCATTCTCCTTTGCGGAAATCACAAAGGGATTATGTACTATGATCTAATGGCACACGGCGTCATCTTATCATGATCATCTTACCAGTTGGTTGCCAACGGTGAGCGGGCCGCCGGAGTCGCCGCCGCAGGTGCTAATGCCGCCGTTGCCGCTCGTGCAGATGTTGGAGGGCTGCACGGTGTTGCCGAAGGTCGCCTGACACACGGCGTTAGTGATGACCTGCAGGGTGGCGTGGTGCAAAATTTGGTTGGATGGGATGCCTCCTGATTGTCCTGTATTACAAACAAATAATTATCATATGTATGTATGATGTGAAACATATGATTTCGCACCGACACGAGCCTAATTTGGTTGGTTGGAATGCCTCCTACTTGCCCTGTATTTAAAACAAATCATTATCACGTGTATGTATGATGTATAACATATGATTTCGCACTTAGACGAGGCGTGGACATCCTGAGCCGCGCCCTCTCGGCACTTGAGCATATGGACTGTAAGCAGATGATTACTATTTGCACTAAGGGAGTGAAGCCGCCTATGTTGGACGCACTTCACCGGTGATCAAAATTCTGTGACCGGTGTGCGGTAACTTTCGGACAATAGGGCATACTAGAGATTGTGGAATAGGTGTATATTTTCAGGGGGCCCCACACAAACGGCACGGCAACCCCTGGCTCGAAGACAACGCACCATGACCGCAGCTTGACAATGCATTTACCACGCAGCCTGTCGAAAGGGGCTCCAGGATGAATGCAGAGGAGCGAAGTGTCTGTAGATACTGTAGATGTATTTTTACTTACCGCCTTGGATACCATAACCAGCAGCCCATCCCCACGACCCTGCATAGCTATTGGTGCCAGTAGCTAGAGGTATGGCTGAGATGATGTCTGCAACAATCAAATAATAATGTGTGACATACCCTAATAACGTACGTTTTTCTAGAATAAAGCTAAGCCTATTCCACAACAGCTATCTTTTCACTAAGCAACGTCATTCGAAATTCCATGTTTAAAGACGGTTTTTTTTTATGTGACTGGACACGGATGGCTAATACCACAAGTTCTGTCATGGTATTAGCCCAACACACCACATGGGAACTAGGTGCCATGCCAGGACCTTCCTTATATTGCACGGCTACATTGAACTGGATGGAAAACACGGACAATTTTTCATTGCCGCTTCGGCCATCGTTCATCCAATGCGATGGTACCAACCCGGGCGGGATAAACCCTACCACCTAGTAAGTAAAGAAGGGGACCTACAGCTTAACGTGGAATCCGAACCACGGCCAGCCTCTCTCAACGGTCGAATGGTCACCCATCCAAGACCAGACCGGACCCAGCGTTGCTTAACTTCGGAGAGCGATCGCCGAAGTTTCGCGCCACTGCGGTTTCGTTTGAAAACTGCGATCCAGCTAAGATTTAGTCCCATTTCTCACACATTTCAGGTAGGTACTTACTTATACTATATATAGACCAATAAATGAATGAGAGCGCAAAGTTCAACTTGTGTTAATTCTTTTTTCCATGTTCATTACTGTGTATTATGTTGTGGAAAATAGAAGTGGAGAAGCTTCTGATTGCAATTACCATAAAACTAATGAACCTAGAATTCTACCGATGAACTTAAACTATATTTAAAATGTATTTAACCATGATTTAAATAATTGTGTATTACTTTCCGGTGTTATTTTGTATACGAGTCAACTTTACATAGGATGAACACACACGGAATCACCTGCTTAGATGTGTAGGCAAGGTTAGTAACATTTCCGAATCAAAATAGAATAGAATCCGCCTAGTGGCGCGGGTACTTGCCTTGCATACCAGATATCTGGGTTTAAATCCTCGCCTCGTTCATGCACCGCTTTCTTTCTGTTTCCGAGTTGGATAAGTGCATTTCGTGCAGAATGCGAGCTGCTCCATGGTTCGGAATCCATATAAAACTGTAGGTACCCTTCCCTGCTAGGTGGTAGGGTTTAAGCCCTCCAGAAGCCCGATTCTGCTATTTGTCCAATTTCAAACCATTCCGTATAAGTTATGTTTCCGTCAAACATAACACGCTAAGTTTCGAGTGCGGTTTCCAAAAATCGGTATTCAGCTAATTCACACGCGCGTTTTGTTATTGTTGGAGTGGTTTGTCTTGCGCGCCGCCTACAGGGTAAAATAACCTGTCACGATTTTGACAGTTATTTTCTCACTCAAATATGACATACGAAAAAAGAGACAGCGATATGCCAACGTAATGTAAAAAAGTGAGTTTCGAAGTTCGGCGATGCGATGCTCCGAATTTGACAAATAGAATTCTCAAAACCGCAAGTTTTCGGCAAAACACACGGCCCACGAGAACATGAGCGCGCGTTACGAGTTTGCGAACAAAACACAAACACAACGCATGCGTTTTGCAAACTGCGCTAGTAGAAAACCATTTCGCGCGAAACATGCGGTTTTGAGAAAACACAAACATAACGTGCGCAGTTATCAATTAGCAGAATAAGGCTTCAGGGTTGGTACAGTTTTGTTATAACCGGAGATATTTTGCACTCCACCCTGACAATGGTTTATACTTATTGAGGATTTAATGAATTAAATTACTCAATAAGAAATAATCGTAAACTTCCATGACACTAAATATCTATGATAAATGTCTTCCAGTGACCAACCGTTAGGCTATACCACGGAGGATAGAGGGAGAGAGGAGATGTTTTTAACTCATATTACTAAGGATCGCAGCGTGACACTGTGCGGGGAAGCGGGGGGAAAAACGCTTCATGGTGGGGTCATGCACCGCCCATTTTGGCGAAATCCATCTACCCGCAGCTATTCCGAGAGCTATTCTTCGTGGTTACAAGACTAAAACTAGATGGCGCCTTTTAAATTTTACTAAGTGTTTTCTCCATAAAAAAACCTTAGAAATTTAAATCTATGCCTTCGCGCGGATTCAAATAATTTTAATTTAAAAATGTCATTAAAATTTGCATCATAAGATCAACATTTCTTACCGTACAACGAAAATAATTGCGCGCCATCTATCGGCACATAGCAAGAGCGATACATAGATACAATGCTCGAATATTGACTCAAATTATAAAATACTAGCGGCCCGCTCCGGCTTCGCACGGGTATGAAATATATCTGAATGGCTCCCGCCGCCCCGTCCGGCCGGTACCGCCGCAAACGCTACGTCCCGCAATTTTTAAATCTGTAATATCTTCGAAAATATTTATTTAAATCATATGCTGTAATGGGCCATATAGATCTATATTAAATCAACAATGTATTAAGATATTTAATTGGATAAGGATTAATGCTGTATTGGTTAAAATCGCTTCGAAAATTAGCCATAATTTGTCGTAAAAAGTAAATGACAATAAAATGTTATTGTGGGATATCCATAAGAGACAGAAATATACCATCGCGGAGTTTACTGTAGACCTTTTCAATGTGTACATTATTTTGATAAATCTCGTAGGGTTCAGCCTGCGTTTGCAATGTAAGCGAAAAAAAAAATTTTTTTTACGACATCACATTGGAAACCTCAAAAATAACAGTACTTCTCCACTATTTAAAGCATGTTATTATACATATAAGCCTTCCTCTTCAATCACTCTATCTATTAAAAAAAACCGCATCAAAATCCGTTGCTTAGTTTTAAAGATTTAAGCATACATGGGGATATAGGGACAGAGAAAGCGACTTTGTTTTATACTATGTAGTGATTTGACAAATCTCGTAGGGTTCAGCCTGCGTTTGTAATGTAAGCGGAAAAATGATTTTTTAAGCTATTGCATAGCTTCTATCGAGGGCCTTGAGCGCGGGGACCGAATCCAGAAATTCCGTAACGAAAAAAAACCTCACGCTCCCCACTCCGACGGGCGGTGCCGGTAGTGCTACTTCACACCAGGGGGAGCGGGGCCGGGGGCGGCGGCGGGAGCGGCGGCGGGGGCGGGCCGGCATAACTTGATACAAAATGCTATGCAATAGCTTTACCGCGGCAGTCCCCGAGTGCCACACGTCTTTTTTTATGACATCACATTGGAAACCTCAAAAATAACAGTATTTCTCCACTATTTAATGGATGTTATTATACATATAAACCTTCCTCTTGAATCACTCTATCTATTAAAAAAAACCGCATCAAAATCCGTTGCGTAGTTTTAAAGATTTAAGCGAACATGGGGATATAGGGACAGAGAAAGCGACTTTGTTTTATAATATGTAGTGATGAGGTGTTTTACTGACAAATAAAACGTAATTCCACCTACAAACTTTAGATTATTTTGCCCTGTGTAATGTTTGCAACATTTTACACAAAATCTCATCGTGTAATCGACTGTTCGCCGAAAATTGCGCCGCAGATCATAATATTGTCCCACAACCTAACACCGCCAGCGCCATGTCGCGAATTTCGCTAAGCCCCGCCATCTTTATCACGTGGGCTGTGACGTAGCGATCCACTTGGTGGACACAGACCCAGTTTGCTTAGACCATCTCCATATCCCCCGTGAGCTATACATAAGGAGACGCTATTCCCGCTGAACACCCGAAAACTTCCAGGCCTTAGCCCCGGAGGTCTTCGGTAGGTCTTTCCGCCTCCGCATATTGCTTTGGTACTCTTAATGGCCAATATAGGCCTTAATGGCCAAAAATAACTCCCACATCTCTAGTATGGGACCGGAGTTGTTTAGTCGGCACACTCACTTCTCGATGCACATAATGCACCTCTACATTCCCTTGCTAAGCGGCTGGATGAGCCGGCGCAATTACTAGCTCTTGCACTTCTAGTTCTTCAGACTCGCGCCGGAGGCGTCATCAAGTCCTGCCTTTCGTCTGGACCGTCCAACTTAACTGTGTAGGACGAATTACCTGCCCCGCGTAACTAAATGTCTATAAACAATTATACGAAGTCTTACTGTTGTGGTTGACCCATGGTAAGACTATCACAGCGACGTCGTTTAGGATAGCACTGGGGTTCCAGCCGGGGTGCATGATGACGTTGTTAGTAGCGACACGGGTGCCGCCGGTGAAGAGCGTGGTGGAACCAAGAACTACGACGAACTGTTGAGCTTGGCTGCTTCCGTCCCACCAGCAGTGAGCGGCCGTCACCGCCCGCGTGTTAGAGATCTTAGAGGACCCGCACACAGATGTCCATCCGTTGGTCAGACTGATGACGAGCCCTCCCTGGGGAGAAAGTAGGAATGCCATGTGATCATGTGACAACAGACGAAATAAGGACTGCGATCTTGAAGAATTTGTATTCTACGTAACTGGAATGTACATTCAGTAGTTTATATAAAACGAAACTTTAGTCATTTATTAACTAGGCACTAAAAGACTATTCAGTATCAGGAGAGAAAAAATGTCCGAGAGAGATAGCGCAGCGGAAAAAAAACGGAGTTATTCGGGATATCTATGAAGCGTTATGACATATAAAATAAAATTGTCTTTATCCACATGTATCTATTTTGGTTTTACATACTTAAAATTATTCAGAAAAGTTTCAGTAACTTTTATTTTGATGTCAACTTCAGGACATAGGCCTCTCACGGCGCCTCCTTCGCACCGAACCTACTAATAATCGGTCCTGGGTAGAAACTCCCATGGCTTCCCAACATGACACACCTCCGTGACCTCAGGCAGAGCGGCGACTCACATACGTGCGAGCGTCGTTTTATTTTTACCTCGAATAAACATTTCTCGAGAGGACCAGGGTTACTTTGAATATCCAGTTGCGAGATACAACATTACAAAAAACAACAGGTTACAAACAAAAAAAATATATTACTATTAACATTATCTAACATTTATCTAACCAGCAGTTGTACTTTAGTTCCTAACTGATCACTAATTTCGATTAGACTCGGCGATTCTTAAAAACATATTTTTTTCAGCTTTAAGTAAACATATTATAATGTTCTATAATAAGTAGATTACCTCAGTTAGGGCCTTTTTCACTACTAATTAGCTTAATCGCCACATTTTAGGGGCCTTTCTTAGCAGCTTGCAATAAATACCAGTACTAGATAATCATCACTTTAGTAAAAAAGGACCTTATAGTGTCGATTAAAATAAATCAGAACTTGGCCAAAACCAGGCAGTCTTAAGATTTTAAGTCAATCAAGTAAACTATTAACCACGTATGACTATAATTTTAAACTTTCTAGTCTATCTGCCTAACTTGACAAAATAAACATGTTTTAATTGCCTTTATGAACATTATTTTAATTTGTAGTCATTTTCAGATCTTTCATTTAAAAGAAATGATACTATTCAAATATTTGGCTACAAACCTAGGCAATTATCTTGTTTGCATGAAAAATATTCAAGCTGGCTCCATGACTTGGCCGACTAAACGGCTTAATATTTCTGGTAACTTCTTGTAGAATATTTGGAAGGATAAACGTACATATACGACTTAATTTATAAGAATTTCGTATAACCATAAAACTGTTAAAATTACCAGGAAAAACGAGAATAATTCACTGCAAAAAACCAATTGCAACGAGAATTTGTCTCATAAAATATTTAAAATAAACCGACTTTTAAGAGAATAAAAGCAATTGGTCAGGTTAAGAATAGGACAAAAATATTTAATGCTTGGTGGGTTCCGGCACTTGACATATTTATTCTTCATTCGTCCTGAGCGGCGACTTATCGAGAGAGATTTGTCAGTCATGGTTAGGATTCCATTTCAAATGGTAGGTTCTTTACAAGTTATAGGTTGGTTCAGGGCTGGTATAATTGCATTGAATGAATGATGGTCGAAGGGCCAATGAAAATTGCCCGTGTTTCCATGCAGTTCAACACCCATGAGGTGTCATGTGTTTGACTGAAACTGTGACAGCAGTTGTATAAGCCATCAATGCCCGGTGATAAAAAAATAGGAAGAACAAGAGATTAACCATCGGTGGTTTTTTTCACAAAACATAAACTGACATTTTGCCACGCTAAATAAATAAAATTGTTAATAGCATACCAAATAAGAGTAGGTCCCTAATGTTGCTGGGCCTCCTCCGACGATCCTGCTGGGGTCCTTAGCGAGCTCCTCTTCAGCTAGTTGGATGCGTTTGGCTTCGGGGACCCCCACCCGGTTGTGGTAGTCGAAGGCGGTCGTCTCCTCGACAGATAACTGCTTTTTTGGAGCGGCCGCCACCGCCGCTACCACCACAATCAGAGCTAAAAGGACCTTCATTATAGACTGAGTGACTGCGGCATGGTGCCTTCGTAAGCCTTATATACTATTTCTCAAATATTATCAATTAGTCTGTAATACAATTGCAACTGATTAACCTGATAATGCATCATAGGGTTTTTCCTAAAAATAAAGGGGTGTTACAAAAATAACTACATAGCTTACTAATAAAACTGTGGCGCCATGTATGTACATGAACGCACAAACTCCCTTAAAAAATAGCAATGCAGTTATGAAATGAACTCCAAAAGGACTAAACGTTTGAGCGGCTCGTAGCCTAGTGGCGCGGGGACTGGCCTAGCGTACAAGAGGCCTGGGTTCAATACCGACATGCACCACTGTCTTTCTCTTTCCGAGTTCGATAAGTGCATTTCGTCACGAATAAGAGCTGCACCATGGTTCGGAATCCAAATAAAACTGTAGGTCCACTTCCCCTACTAGGTGGTAGGGTTTAAGCCCGCCCTGGTTGGTACCATCGCATTGGATGAAAAGATGGTCGAAGCGGTAATGAAAAATTGTCCGTGTTTTCCATCCAGTTCAATATAGCCGTGGTCATAAAGGGAACGTTCTGGCATGGCACCTAATTCCTTCGGGAATGTGGTGTATTGGGCTAATATCATAACGGTACTAGTTGTGTGGTATTACCCACCCATGTCAGGTCGCTTAAAAAAAAAGGAACTGCAAGTAGTAAGTAATCCCCACACGCGGCGGTTAGAATGTTTCGTCGATATTGTTGCGTGCAATCTAGCAGCTTATGGATTTAGCCAAGACTTCAATGTTTAAGCATATTATATAAAAGGAAGCTAAATTAAACAAAATTGCATCGAGCATCTTCTTCACGCCACATGAATGAGCGCAGACATAACCACATGCGATTTGCATGCATTTTTTACGGGCTGATTTTGATTGCTTTATCAAATTGTGAATTAACCTGAACATACTAGTATAGACATAAGGCGTCGAGAACTTTGTATAGGTCTCTTTAAGCTCTACTACTATTCTTTACAAAAAAATTAACTTCTAACCGTCAAAATGATAGAATTTGATCCACTGAGCGTTCTGGTTCATCTAAAATCTTCACAGATCGCCAATATTTGCTATAAATTATGATATGGGTTGGAATTTGGAAAAGTTGGAAATGGAAAAAGGAGTGAAAATTAACCAAGAAGTGTGCCGTAAAGATATATTTATCAGTATTTCATCCTTGGGTCTAGATGCACTTCAGAGAATAACTTGGATTTTTTAACAAGACTATGCACCATCTCATAGAGCCCTCGACAGTGGTGCAGAAGGAATTTTCCGGGCTTTATCACGCCTCAAAAATGGAAACCCTACTTTCCTGATCTCAATCCTATAGAGTACAGTTTATGGTCAATTTTAGAGCCAAGGGCCAGTGCTAAGCCTCACCAAAATATAGAAGCGCTAAAGGTTTCACTTAGACGAGAATGGGACGAGATAACATCAGTAGAGTTGCGGCGAATAACGGGAAATGTCGTTAAATGTTGGCATCAAAACAAGAGTTGAATATTTTGAAGGCAGTTGGCTTACACTTATGAAAATGTACGATCGTTATTTTTTAAGTGGAAATAAAAAGTAAACGTTTTTGGGCCATCATGTAAAAGTGCCGTTTCGGGTAAATGTAGCAAAATAACCAGAGAAAAAAAACATTCGTCTGCAGCACAATTATTTATTCTTTCCAATCAATCTTTTATCCGATACGAATGTATGTATACTAAGATTTAATCGTGTTTCCGGTATTTGAGAAATGTAAGGGAGATCCTGGCGTGGCACCTAGTTACCATGTGGTATAATTGGATACCAAGGCGGTCGGTTTAGTATTAGCCCACGTACATAGAAATATGGTCCACGAAAAATACATTGATCGAGGTTAAAAATATGTAATAGATCTTACTGTACCAAAACTTATTTTTGCGAATTACCATGTCATCGATCATGCAAATAAATAATTTATCAAGCAGATAAATAAATGCACACATCAGGATTACAATCGATCATTTCAGAATGCAATTGACCTTGGTGTATTATCATTATCAACCGGGTAAAATATGGTTGCAATCAGCATATTGTGCAGTTGGTTGCTTGGAAATTTATTAAGAAATCATTTATGAATAACGTTCTTAGCGATTCTCCGTGCGAATAAGAAGGTTGTCATTGTATCAACCAACGGGAGGTCAATCTGAGCTGACAATATTATAAATTGTCATAAAAATACCAAGGTAGAACTAAAAATATATTTTTTTCCAAAAAAGTATCTTCATTAACACCTTCCCTGCGGGATTTTTTAAAACCTCACCCTTGGTGAGTTACGGGGTTTTTATTAGTCCGACAATAAACCCACTTACGGTGCGTTAAGGAGCCCATCTTCCCTGATAGAAGCTAAATTTTAGCCTGTAGATCGTTTAACTCGATGAAAAACACGGACAATTTTTGTTGCTGCTTTGATCGTCTTTCATTTAATGCGATGATACCAAGCCGGCCGAGAATAAGGACCTGGTACTAGCCAAATCGCAAAGTTTGACGAGGCACCTCAAGTAAACTACCTAAGTCTAACGATAACACGTTGCATTATTGCAATATGTTATTCCTGGTCTAGCAATCCACCTATTTTTGTTAATGTATGTTTAATTTTTCCACACAAATATTTTTTTTAAAAGGCAAACGTAAGTATTTATTTATGTATATATGCTGTATTTACTTATATCTAGACATCATATTACTTTCAAATTTCCAATGTGAAAAATCGACTTTATTGTTTTTATTATTGTTTAAATAAATGATGGAATCCAAAGATATTAACAATACATTATTAGTATTAAGTTATGTTTGGACTTACTAAGGCGTTTCACTACATATCATTACATTTCTTGAAAGGTACATTTGTACGGCGCTAGTAGTTTGAAAAAGTAAGAATAAGGATCATTATTTAATGTGGATTGAGCACCACGCTCAGCCTCAACAGTTGATTATTACAACCCCTGTATATGCACGGAAAAGCCTACCCCTTTTAGAACATATGGCGGTAATTATAAGCAAATATCCTTTTTATCTTAGGCTTAGTAATAGGGTTCCGTTTTCACCCTTTGGGTACGGCACCCTATTACTAAGCCTCCGCTGTCCGTCCGTCCGTCCGTCCGTCCGTCCGTCCGTCCGTCCGTCCGTCTGTCCGTCTGTCACAGGGCTGTATCTCAGTAACCGTAACAGGTAGACAGCTGAAATTTTCACAGAGTGTGTATTTATTTTGCCGCTACTACAACAAATAGGTAAGATTAAAAAAATATAAAACATTTAAGGGGGCTCCAACACAAAAAACGTGTTTTTTTTTATTTATTTTTTACGATGTTACGGAACCCTTCGTATGCGAGTCCGACTCGCACTTGGCCGGTTTTTTCGTCATTACGTTTTTACGACAAATAAATGCTAATTTTCGAAGCGATTTTAACCAATACAGCATTAATCCCTATCCAATTAATTACCTTAAATACATTGGTGGTTTAATATAGATCTATATAGCCCTTTACAGCATATGATTTAAATGAATATTTTCGAAGATATTACAGATTTAAAAAAAATTAACAAAAAAAATAACCGACTTCAAAGAAAAAGCACTAAAAAGTAAAAAATAATTTCCATTTTTGTAGTTACGATTTCTGTTAATTTTTGAGTCGGCGTCAGCCGGGCACGCGCTGCGCTAATCAAGAGAACCTAACCTAACCTAACCTAACCTAACCTAACCTAACCTAACCTAACCTAACCTTGGCTGACACCGACTCAAAAAAAATATTTTTTACTTTTTAGTGCTTTTTCTTTGAAGTCGGTTATTTTTTTTGTTATTTTTTTTTTATTTTTTGAATCACCGAAATCGGTTGGCGTTATATTGAGTTATTCGTCCATTTGTCGCGCACATCTTAATACAAATTTAAGACTTTTATGATTTTTTCATGGATATCATTGTCAGAACTTAACCAAATTAAAATGGGACCACTTGGGAAGCACTAGCTATCATTTAAAAAAATTATCATCAAAATCGATTCACCCAGGCAAAAGTTATGAGGTAACAAACATAAATATAAAAAAAAACATACAGACGAATTGATAACCTCCTCCTTTTTTTGAAGTCGGTTAAAAATTGCGGGACGTAGCGTTTGCGGCGGTACCGGCCGGCCGGGGCGGCGCGCGGGAGCGTGCCTATAAAAAGTGCGTCGGAGGCCGCGGTTCTCCCTATAGCACTTTGAATTTATTATTTCTCTAATATCTAATAATCATCTAATAATAATATCTAAGTTTTTTTTAATACAAATATTTCAATGTAGGAACTCTACGTAAAAAGGGTTTATTTGTGTATCATTGTGTCAAAATAATATTTTTTTAAGTGATATTATGCCCGTGCAAAGCCGGGACGGGCTGCTAGTTTTTTAATAAAAGAAACGCAAAGGATGTTTTTGAGCTAGAGACCAATAACAATAAGTAATATATTTTTTTAATGTTACCTGACATGGATGGCTAACACCACACAACTACCATTATGATATAAGCCCATACACCACATTCCCGAGATAACTAGGTGCCATGCCAGGACCTTTACTTTATGAGCACAGCTACATTGAACTGAATGGAAAACACGAACAATTATTCATTGCCGCATCAACCATAGTTTCCTCTAATGCGGTGTTACCAACCCAGGCGGACTTAACCCTATCACCTAGAAGGGGAATGGGACCTAAAGTTTTACATGGGTTCCGAACCATCGAACGGATCGCATACGTAACGAAATGAACTTATCCCACTCTGAAATAGAAAGAAAGTTGTGTATGACAGTGGCGAGAATTTGTATCCTAGACCACAAGCTGTCGGAGAGGTATTTTTCTGTGTAACAACTTTCTATCCACATTTAATTCTATGGCCGGAAATCACAATAAATCTTTATTACCTATATTAAACTAAGAAAACACAAACAAACGATTTTTTTGTAAAATAAACAAAAACTATTTCGCGCGCTTTTTACCTGCAGATCTGAATATAAGAATAGGTATGACCCGTAAATACATTGGAAGTATAAATAACGGTTCCGTTATTTAAATAATAATATATTTCCCAGCTATTTTTAGGTTAACTCACTCCCGAACTCGAACTCACTCTTACCTGAATGGGCCCCCTGTTTTAAGATTGGGCAAAAGGCTTTCGTATGTCCGGCCTTTCTCCTCTACAGATCACATTCATCAACCGATTTGCGTAAAATTTTGTAAATAGTTTCGATATTTTTTTAAATATAATTTTAGTTCAGCCAATTTTAGATTTTTTTTCAAAATGGTTAATTAATTGTGCAAAATGTTCAAACCACTTGGCATTTAGCATCAGAGAGTTGGTCTCTAACCTTTCAACCCAGATTCAGCCATTTACCTTATCGTGACCAAAAATGTCGTGACCTCCCGGAATCATAATTTAGGGAAATACATAACCCGGACCAAGCGTCACCTTAAAGCGATGCACTGCTCCAGTGGCAACACAACACTGTGCAACATTTCCACATTAGGATTTAATACTATAAGTTTTATCGTAAACTACTACAGTGAGCTGATCACATAGTTACATATCCCTCTATATGCTACCACCTACAGAAAATTAAGAGTATAATGGTTTTAGAGCAGCCTTATCAATAAAGTAAGAATAAGATTCCCGTATGAGATTTTGACCAATACCGAGAAACCAATAATACTTTATTGATTAATAATAAAACCTAAAATTCGGGTGTATAGAGCCTACTGGGGAGTTGGTAAGTTAAGGCGCTAGGACTAGCCAACTACTCGCGCCATACAAATGCACTTTATAACAAATGTAATAATATGTAGTGAAACGCTTCAGCAAATCCAAATAGAACTCCAGACTGATAATGGATTGTTAATATTTTTTTATTCCATCATTTATTTAAATAATAATAAAAATAAAAAAGTTGATTTTTCTCATTAGAAATCTGAAAGTAATTCGATTTCTAGATATAAGCAAAAACAGCATATATGCATAAACAAAAATTCCATTTGCTTTTAGATTTCTACATTTAGTCAAAAAAGTTCGGAAATGGACACCGTTTCCGCAATGTATTTTGTATAGAAAAAGGAAACATACATTAACGAAAATAGGTTGATTCCTAGACAAGGAATCATATATTGTAAGAATGACACTTATAATCGTCAGACTTAGTTAGTTAACTTGGGGTGCCTCGTCTAACTTTGCGATTTGGCTAGTACCAGGCCCTTAATACTCCTGGTGAATAGTAGGTGAACAAGCAAAAGAATGATTAAATTTTGAAACTACGAAATGCAACTAAGCGTCAGATTTAATCACGATTTTGCTTGTTCCCCCCGCTGAACAGTTTAGAGGGCTTTACAATAATAACATTCTGTTTTCGATAAGATTATAACGTTATGTTGTAGGTGATTACCCCTTTCGGAGACACCTTTTCACATATTTCGTTCAGAACCTACAGCGGGAGCACAAACGAACGATACGGTAATCAATCGTTAAAAGTATTCCTTTTTAGTTTCTGCTCTCACGATAAGCGAAACAAAAACTCGTTTATAGATCAACCCAGCAATATCGTTGCCTTGGTGTTCCCGCTGCTGGTTGGTCATGTGGAGGGTTGCCATCCGTCCGGGTTTCCCCGGATTTGTCCTAGTTTAGAGGGCATCCGGGGAGCGTCCGGGCGGGGCTTAATTTGTAGTCCGGGTTTACAAATTTAAAGTCTTCACTATCAGTATCTAACTGATTTGTAAACCAATATGGAACAAACTGTAATAATATTCTTTTTAATTAGGTAAGTACATTTAAAATCATGATAAAAGATCACTAAATTTTATTTTAGGGTCTGAAAATAAATAAAAAGGTTATCAATGATATTTTCAACTGTTTTTTATTACGCTGACTGTTAAAAAAACCTGTTGACATGTCCGGATTCAGGTCTCTAAAATCCGGGGTTTTCACGCGTATTTTCACGTTTTATCCTGATTGCCAAATTTTAGAGATGACAACCCTAGTCATGTGTCATATCGAGACTACTGGTTGTAGATATCGTTAATTTTTTTGAGATAGGCTTTGTAACTGTGTTTCCACGTTGCATACGTTATGTTATTCTTTATGTGTCAATGCTTGATTCCCCTTTCTTTTACTCCTCTGATTTGTAACTGCCTTAATGAAATAACGTTAATTTCAATGCGCCGGAAGGTCATGGGGCCATGAGTTCTATGTTCTAGCTATGCCATTTTTTCTGATGATAATAAAGAATTTCAATTATATTAACAATTTTTGATATTAATTGTTTGATAATCAGCATTTCATATGCTTGTAGTGGGTTCAAATCCCTGCCCAGTTTATGAATCATTTTCTTTCTTTTTCCCCCGTTCGATAGCATCGCGTAAGATGAATACATGGTCGAAATGGCAATGAAAATTTTTCCGTGTTATCCATCCAGTTCAAGGTAGCCGGGGACATAAAAGGAAGGTCCTGGCATGGCATCTAATTCCTTTTGGAATGAGGGTAATATTTCATTTTTTCATTTCATTTATTTAAACTTTTTGGTAGTCAAACTACACCAAGTTACGTCACAAAGATCCGCGTTAAAGGCGGAGCTTAGAAGGCACAAGCCGAGTTTCCTTAATTCCCTATAATTTTATACGATTGTAAGGTCCCCCGTGGGCGATTACGACTCGCACTTGGCCAGTTTTTTGGTATTTTTTACTTCAATTCCATCCTAAGTCGCTCACCTAAAAAAAATTACCTACATATAAAATTGATTAAGGGATTAAAAAGCAATCTTCCAGTGATCGATTTTATTGATATAAAAAAAACAGATTAATGCTGTTCCACGGAAATGAAACAGCAATTTTCAGTAAATCAATGTTAAAGGCAAAATGAAATATTTATTGAATGTGTGTCAACATTATCGAAGTTTAGTACAATGAAAGGTTGTAGGAGCAGCGATTACATGCGCTGCTGGATCCAGGGGGCGAACGATGTGACGCGGGCGAAGGCAGCGGGGAAACCGCGCGAGCAGCCGGTCGCGGAGCCGAACGACGTGATGCCGATCTGCAGACAGACAAACACACATTCTCGTAAGCTATTCTAGGACTTGTCGGCGCACGAGCGGCGCTGTACCGGTATGCTAGGACCACGGAGATTGACGAAAAGATACCGCGTTGCATTTTTTCTGGTGCAGCAGGCCGATTCCTGCAGTTCCGTAATCATGAATCAGGAATCCTGAGTTTAAAAAACCCCTTTTATGGCGGAATATTTTCGTCAAGAAAATATAACTGCGCTACAAAAGCGGTTTTCGAGGCTCAGGATTCCTGATTGCTAATTGAGGAATTCCAGAAATAGACCTGCAGCTTTTATAGCGTTTTCCATAGCGATTTTTTCGACAGAAAACCTTGATTCGAATGAAATAATTTTACTCCGGAATCTTTTCGACAAGAAAATCTCTTTGAATACCTATAAAAGCGGTTTTCTAGACTCAGGATTTCGGATTCCTGATTACGGAATTCCAGGAATAGGCCTGCTGTTTCTTTTGAGTTTCAGTTCCGTTTCAGTTTCCATATTTCCTCTATTAGATGTATATTACAATCTTGGATTCGTCTTTTCATTTCTTCCGTTTGGATTACACTTTGATACTTACAAACTAGTTGGCAGTGATTAATCGGTTACTACTGCTCACAAAGAACATGATATATGCATTAATTGGTGAAGAGCAAACTCTTGACTATCATAATGACGTCTTTTTCTAAATTGATAGGAATTTACATAGAATCACAAGTGAAATGGGAATATCGCTACGGGATATGGTGCGCAACGAGGCAATTCGCCGACGTACCAAAGTAGTCGATATTGGACACCGGGTGGCTAAGCTCAAGTGGCAGTGGGCTGGTCACGTCAGCCGAAGAGACGACGACCGTTGGAGTAACCGTGTCCTGCACTGGCGGCCGTGGACAGGAAAACGGAGTGTGGGAAGACCACCCGCCAGGTGGGACGACGACATCAAGTGCGTTGGCGGAAAGCAGTGGTTCCGTACCGCTGAAGGCCGGAAGAACTGGAGGAAAATTGGAGAGGCGTATGTCCAGCAGTGGACGCAAACACGCTGACTGACTGACAAGTGAAAAGTTCAAGGAGCCAAGCAGGAGCTTACCAGTACGTTGTTGGACATGAGCGGGCCGCCGGAGTCTCCTCCGCAGGTGCCGCGTCCGTTGGCGCCGCTCGTGCACAGCGTGGAGGCAATAATACTGTTGCCGAAGGTCTGCTGGCACACGGCGTTAGTGATGACCTGCAGCTGGACGTGATGTTTTACCTGGTTTGATGGAATGCCTCCTTGACCTGAAAAACAATCATTGTTACTAACACGTTTAGTTGTGAATGATATTTAATATTTTTTTGAAGTGAAAACTTCTTTAGCGGCGCTGAGCACTTTTTGTTGGATGGGTAAAAACTTCCAAACTCGCGTCAGGGTCACGTGATGCTGATCGAAAAAACGTAAGATTGAAGTGAAAACTTCTTTAGCGGCGCTGAGCACTTTTTGTTGGATGGGTAAAAACTTCCAAACTCGCGTCAGGGTCACGTGATGCTGATCGAAAAAGCGTAAGATTGAAGTGAAAACTTCTTTAGCGGCGCTGAGCACTTTTTGTTGGATGGGTAAAAACTTCCAAACTCGCGTCAGGGTCACGTGATGCTGATCGAAAAAGCGTAAGATCGAGGGGAAGGGAGAGGAACTAGTAGATTCGAATCAAAACTGTTTGTTTCTTACTTCAGCTATCATAAACCGATTGTATCAGTTTTAGAAATTTGCGATGATGATTCTGGTAATAACGATGGTGAAAAAGTCGTCGAAATTATGGATGAAAGTTGATTTTTCTAAGAGATAAAAATTAATGTAATATATAAATAAATAACGATATAATATTATGAATAATAACATGTAAATTGTCATATTTGTGTACGATAGCGCAATAAATAAACATTGTATTCTACCTCATAAATGATAGTATTTTTGTACTTATAATTAAACACAACGTTAATACTAAAGTTTTCACTTCTGCCGGCACTCCCGGAGTGCTACCGGTGTTTTTTTTATTTAACTTCTTTTACCAATTAATCATATTAAATATGTAAGCTCGCACAGATACGAGGTTTATTCACCCCAGCGTTATGTTAAAGGTTAAATGCATAAATAACCTTTACATTTTTGCATGATATTTTTTAATAACATAACTAAAGAAATCAAATCGCATTTTTTTTATTCCACTTTTAAATATCTGAAATTAATATTTTTTTGAAATAAAACTAACATATTATTCCTTTTTTAATATTCACTTATTCACTAATAAATACGAACATAAATTATAATTGAAAATTGCAAATTGAATGCGCATACAACAAATTGTTTATGTTCATGTATGTGTGTTACTAGAAATTTAGAAATGTTGAGTAGTTAATATTCAAAATACAAAAATACCGCGCAGTTCCTTTTCAATCTGTTATTACGTCAGCCAAAAAGTAGAAGCATTTTTGGTACGAAACAGTTTTCTACTACACTACTACTAGTAGTTTTCTTCTACTACAGTTTTCAAAAGAAACAGTTTTAAAAAAGCATACATTTCGAAATCATTTAAAGTTGTAACTTCTTGAGTATACACATAGTGGAATTTTCGCATGGAAAATAGCATTTTTTTTATTTCTTTCTTCGCTGTACAGATTTGAATTAAACAAAACAAAATGCTACGATTGTAAAAAATATTACTTACTTTCACATTTGTTTCATATCAACACGATGAGCGGTTTTCTAGACAATTTGAATTTTGAGCAAATTACCCTTCATGTTTAATTCTTTTTTAACTGTTTTATTTAATTATGTTTAAGGATTTTTTTGTATTTATGAATAACTCAACAAAATGTCTATAAAACGTCAAATATTCACGTTTTTGTTGCTTCCCAAGCAGTGGCGTATCTATACCATCTGGGGCCCGTAGCAAATTCTTTTGATGGGGCCCATGAATCTCTAAAACTAAATCAACATCTTTTTGTTTAGGTTGGTTCAAATGCTTAACGATTAACTTGAAATTGCATTATGATCTCTAGTTCTCTTAGTCTCACTTTGGATTTTAAGCAGAACTTATAAAAATATACTTTTCAAATAAAATAAAATACTCAGATACAATGAAAAAAAATATTTTTGTTGGGCCGGGGCCCTGTTGGGTCGGGGGCCCGTGGCATTTTGCCAGCCCTGCCACCCTATTGTTACGCCACTGTTCCCAAGGTGCCTTTGGTGAAGGCGATGAAGGATGCCACCTCACCTTAAGCGCGATACATTTCTGCCGCCTAAGTTGATGGTCGAAGGGGTCATGAAAATTGTCCGTGTTCTCCATATAATTCAATAAGTTAAAAGGAAGATCATGACATGATACGTAGTGCTTATGGTCTGTGTTGGGATAACATAACAGTAACACAATGACAGTGGCTGTGGTATAAGCAATCCATGTAGTTAAACATATTTATTTTATAACATTGAAGTAGTTGTAGCGATCGATGTATCGGGTTTCAGTTATCCGAGCCTGTAGACCTAGTTGTCACCTAAATTGGCGTTTACGCCAAACCGATCGACCGGCGATTTCAAATGTATGGAGAAATTAAGGAGGGCGAACGAATGAACTAACATTTGCGATTCCGAGTTTGATTTGACAACTCACTCACCGTCGGCGTAAATACGTCGACGTTGCCGTTTACGCCGACTCCTCGTTTTCATACAAATTGGAAATCCGAGTATGACTTTAACAGCTCAAAGAAGTAAAACAACATAATAAGTAGTAAATATTTGTATGGGGTTTGAAGTTTTTACGTAACTTGGAAGTTCCGTAAACGCCGGTGTAGGTGTAAACTCAGACTGACCACTCAGAGCCTGTAGTCCCAGTTGTCATCCAAATTGGCGTTTACGGCAAACCGATCGACTGGCTTTTTCAAATGTATGGAGCAATTGATGAGTGCGCGCAGTGGGCGTTAAGCGAACTAACATTTGCGAGTTATAGTTTATTTGACAGCTTACTCATCGTCGGCGTAAATACGTCGACGTTGCCGTTTACGCCGACTCCGCGTTATCATACAAATCGGAACTCCAAGTTTGAATTTGACAGCTTGAAGAAGTAAAACCACAGAATATGTAGTAAACATTTGTATGGGTTTGCACGTTTTTACGTTACTTCGAAGTTCTGTAAAAGCCAATTTAGGTGAGAACTCAGACTGACCACTCAGACGCATTCTCCTTGTTTTCATTGAAATACTTACTATCGCTCTGGGCGCCCCAGCCGGAAGCCCAACCCCACGTGCCCGCAAAGTTATTAGTACCGGTAGCAAGGGGAATATTCCGGATATTGTCTGCAACAATAAACAATCATGTGTAACATGTTCATGAAAACGACATTCATTTAGAGTGGATACGGTCTAAAACATATCAGCGAATAAAACATCGGATTAATACGTTTCGAGGGTTAAACAAAATATAAAATAAATATTTTCTATTTAAGGGCGTGATATGAGTAGATTGCATTCAGTTCCATAAGGGCTTAAATAAAACAATATATGTTTTTTATTAATAAAGTACAACTAATTTCGATTAGCTGTGGGAACCATATTTTACTCCCACATACAAACAGTAGCTATAGCAAACAGCATCAATAGAAATAAATGGGGTTTAATACATAAATGAATGCACATAACATACGTAGGTACGGTAGATATGTATAGGCAGGCTAGATTTAGCTTAGGTCTAAGAAGCCAAAAATGGAATTATGGCATAGCTATAATTTAAAGACAAAACTGCTCAGATATATCAACTATATGTTTACAATCTACCTAAATAATCAATTTACCTTTTACCTTTTTGAAATTTTGTTTTATTTATTTAGTTTGACCGTTCCGTCGACAGTTTCGTAAATACATTAGGCATAGGATTATTGTAAATGACTTAAATTAACAAGTACACAAATATACTAAAAAAATACAATTGAAACCTAAGATTAAATTCAATTAACACAAAATAACTTATTAAAATGTAAACAATGTATATCATAACATTTAAATATTTTAAAACAAACATAAAGAATTAAAAATCAAAATATCATCAATTATTAAAATCACTAACAAAAATAGAAATAAAAAAATCATCAAATAAATCGCTAAAAATAAACTGAAATCATTGAATATCATACTTATTCTCTAACTTAAGCGTCAAAACTTTTATTACTAAACAATTCCTTAATGCTGTAAAATGGCCTTGCAACTAAATAAAAACTCTTTTAGCCTGGAATATTTTTAGGCTATTTGATTCCCTTATGTTGTCATTCAAATGTTTATTCCTGTGTATGACGTACTCCTGTGGAAAAGTTGACAGTCAGTTGTAGTTATATTTAAAATATATAAAATGTGATTTCACTTACGCCCTTACGGAAATTAATGCAACCCGGTGTTTCACGCCCTTGAGTGTGTATATAATAAAACAATTGTATGTTGTCTCAAGAAAGGCGTATTTTTTTAAATTTAAACCAATAATGTGCATGTTTAGTTTTGTACAAAGTCTGCAAGTACACTTGTGACAATAGAATAATGGGGGGACTGGTGTTAAAATCCGATCTTATGTGAATGGGAACATATGTTAGGTACTAATTCACGGAGAAGAGGGTACACTGTTTTTGTATGATAATAATATAATCTATTATGTAAAACTTGTGATATACATTTTGCAATAATATATAAATGTACCCTGTGTCTGATTATGATGACAAATGAATAAAAGATTCAAATAAAAAAAATAAGTATTCGTCACTATAATTAATCAGAAAATTGGTTTAAATGTAACTGAGAGTATACTTCCACTATATAAATGAGATACATTGTAAAAATCAAGTGCGCGAACATTCGTAAACGCAAACTTTCAATAGCATTACATTAATTATATATGTGAACTCTTACTGTTCATGCTGACCGAAGAGATGACAATAATAGCGACGTCATTGGCGATAGTATTCGGGTTCCAGTTGCCGTGCATTTGCACGTTGGTAGTGGTGATGCGAGTGCCGCCGCTGAAGAGCGTGAGGCTGCCGAGAACTACGACGAACTGTCTCGCCTGGTTCCTGCCGTCCGACCAGCAGTGAGCGGCAGTCACCGCCCGCGTGTTGGAGAGCAGAGACCCGCCGCACACAGACGTCCCTCCAGTGGTCAGAGTGATGACGAGCCCGCACTGAGCAGAAAGTTCAAATTATTTACTGCTAGTTTGTAGCAGCATAAGTGTGCTGCGAGGTTAACACGGAGAGCCAATTTGCTGCCCGGCAGTCGCGGAGATCAGGGAGACCTAGAGAAACAGGGTATCGCAGCCTGCCCGCCAAGACTAGCATAGAACTAGTTGCGTTAGTAGGTGGCGCGAGCATCACATCGACCACTGTGAAGACGCTGCCTCGGGCCTACTCATAATATATAAAAAATTCGTTCATTTTGACCTCTTTTACGCCCTAAGCAATTTAAGGTGGCCCAACCCGGCGGCCCTAACTCATTCGCGGGCACGGTACAAAACCGTGCTGTTGCGTTCTGGGACCTTCTCTGTTTCAAAGAATAAGACAGGCTCCGTGACGAGGAAGATGCAACATGTCCACAAAAAAGACAATGTGCATAGTGTATGGTTTGGTAAGATTTACAAAAATTTTAACTTCAAAACGACTTATAGCTAAAAGTAAACCACGACTGCTGTAGTAAAAAATCTAACAAAAACCAAATAGATTATAAATCTTGATTAAATAAGCAATGTCTGATGACTATTCTTTTCAAGATGTTTTTACTTTATCATTGCGTAATTCACCTCCAAAGTTATTGTATAAAACGCGCGAAAAATGCGAACTTTCAGACCTTATAACTTAGAAACCAAACACAATTTTACAATGCCAATGGTCATCAGACATCTAGTTCGATCAAATAAAGCTATTTTGTGCAAAATTTTGGATCTCTGACAAGAAATATGGGCGGGATCTTCTTTCCCCTTTTGTATGGGGAGATGAGCGGGATGGGCCACCTTAATTTTGAATAATCCTTTTCTATTAATTGTTTTAATTTTAACAGCAAGGCACTCCGTAAATTTTACGTTTAAATGCTAATGGGTTACGGAGATTTCTATAAGAGTGTGTAGGTGGTTTTCACCTGCATATTTCGGCCTCTTTTACCTTAGCAAGCATTCCATTCTCACCTTAAAAAAAGCTACTGTGAAAATTTTAAGTTTCTCGGTAGCTCGAAGCCGGGTAGCTCTATATAATTATCAAACCTGCTCACAAAAATTCACGAGAATTCGTTGAGGAACGTTATCTGCAGAGGGGAACAGCCGGACATAGAAAAGGATTTTTGCCCTATCTGAACCGGAAACGCTACGTTCGAGTTTTGCTCTTCGGTCGGTCTAAAAACTATTGAGTATGACTGGGAGGCTGAAAGTTTGGGACAATTATTTTTTCTCGGAAAAAAAGATCTCGGAAACAGCGCTACCTAAGTATTCAACTAAGTATCTATAAGAACCAGCCGTCAGCCTCAATAGTCAGTGGCGCGACACTTCGGCGATCGCTCTCCGAAGTTAAGCAACGCTGGGTCCGGTCTGGTCTTGGATGGGTGACCATTCGACCGTTGAGAGAGGGTGGCCGTGGTTCGGATTCCACGTTAAACTGTAGGCCCCCTTCCTTACTTACTAGGTAACGCATCGCATTGGATGAACGATGGTCGAAGCGGCAATGAAAATTGTCCGTGTTTTCCATCCAGTTCAATGTAGCCGTGCAATATAAGGAAGGTCCTGGCATGGCACCTAGTTCCCATGTGGTGTGTTAGGCTAATACCATAACAGAAGGTGTGGTATTAGCCATGCATGTTCAGTCACATAAAAAAAAAACACGCAGGTGACACCAAATAAATAGAAGCACACAATAAATGGAAGGAGACTAATTACGAACACACGGATACGGAAATTTTAAATCCGAAGATAAAACAGCAAACCGTCTCAGAATATAATGAAATGACTGAATAAACAAGAGTAGCAGTCATATACGAGAAGGATCAGTTTTTGTTTTGATAAAAAAATTTATTGTGGCTTAGAAATTTTACCACGCTAACTTATTACTTATTTTTTATTATTTATCACTTATTTTTATAGCATACCTGATGAGGGTATTGCCCTAAAGATGCCGAGCTTCCACCCACGATCCTGCTGGGGTCCTTGGCGAGCTCCTCCTCCGCAAGCTGGATGCGCTCGGCCTCGGGAATCCCCACCCGGTTGTGGTAGTCGAAGGCCGTCGTCTCCTCAACAGAGAACTGCTGTTTGGGAGCCGCCGCCACCGCCGCTACCAGCACAACCAGAGCTAGCAAGACCTTCATTGTAGACCGAGCTAATGGTGCCATAGTGCCTTCGTAAGCCTTATATACTATTCCAAATAGATTATCACTTAATCTATAATTACATTTAAACTCATTATCCTGATAATGTGTGTTGTGTTTTTCCTTAAAATAAAGGAGTGCTTCCGAAATAATTATAGGTCTTCGCATAATAACTTGGTTTAATATTAACAATATTCATAGTAAATGCAATTCGATTGCGGGTAGCGTGATAAGAGTATTTTTACGATTTCAATATAATTTAATTATTCTTGAACGTAATTGGAAATGTAGCATTTACGGCATTTAAAATTCAAATTATACATACTAAAAATCAAACATTATTAAAATACATGATACAAAATTAAATACTGCTAAAATATGTTAAAAAAAATTACAAAAAAAATAACCGACTTTAAAGAAAAAGGCACTAAAAAGTAAAAAATAATTGCCATTTTTGTAATTACGATTTTTGTTATTTTTTGAGTCGGCGTCAGCCGGGCATGCGCTGCGCCAATCAAGAGAACCTTGGCTACTTTGGCTGACACCGACTCAAAAAATAACAAAAATCGTAACTACAAAAATGGAAATTATTTTTTACTTTTTAGTGCCTTTTTCTTTGAAGTCGGTTATTTTTTTTTGTTTATTTTTAGTGCATCTGAAGTACACTAACTAATTTGTAAACGTCCTTTCCAATAAAAAAAGAATCACCGAAATCGGTTGACGTTATATTGAGTTATTCGACCATTTGTCGCGCACATCTTAATACAAATTTAAGACTTATATGATTTTCTCATGGATATCATTGTCAGAACTTAACCTAATTAAAATGGAACCACTTGGGAAGCACTAGCTTTCATTTAAAAAAATAATCATACAAATCGGTTCACCCAGGCAAAAGTTATGAGGTAACAAACAAACAAACAAACAGACGAATTGAAAATACTTTTTTTGAAGTCGGTTAAAAATACGACTCTTTAGCAATCGGTCCCTCAAAGTATGTAAGTAGTTTTTCTTAGTTACACAAAAATAGGCTTCAATTTGGTTTCTCCGGTGGCACCAAATGGCTTGTGTATTTTTTAAGTATTTTCCTTCAATTTTAGAAAATAATTTTAATGAATACTAGCCAAAAGCTCAAACTAAGAGGGCGATTTACACATCTCGAGCTTTGCAATCCTATCCAAAGCGTTTTCTCGATACCATCTTTCTGTGTGCTGAATGCGCATTGCTTCGTACGGGAGTATTTCGGACATGTCGGATACAGTAATGGCTGCTATGCTGTTTTGGGACCTGACGACCAGGAACTGTCGGTTCCCTGTCCTCTTGTGGCCCGCTGAACTTTCGTAGGGTACCGGACTCATTAAATGACCGCACCTTTCTTGTGTGTTTTGTTTCCATCCCTGCACGCGGCGGTTAGAACGTTTTCGTTCTACAACCCGTCGATACAATTTGTTATGCGCATTCAAGCTTCTTTGGATTTAGCCACAAGTTAAATATACTTGCATCCATATCCTAAACAAGAACTTTTATTCACATAAGCATCTTCCTTACGCCAACATAAAGGACCGGGGACATCGCCAAATTCGAATATGTTTAATTATAGTTTTAGTACTATACTAGCTGAGGAACCAGGCTCCGCTCGTGTCAGTGTCATTTGTTTTGGACTGGATGTCGGGCTGAATTAATTCCTGCATATTAAATGAATGGATATCAAACTTTTATCCCCTATTTCAGCCCCGTCTAGTTTGATTTTCGCCACAAAAGGTAGCAAGATCCATACTATGTATTAACCGATATTCATCAAAGTAGGTTCAACCGTTTAGGGCTACTTTCGAATTTATAATAATGTGTAGTATGGATGTACCATGGTTCTCTTCATGGAAAAACAGAGTTATAGCATCTTTCAGCAGCATTCTTTACCGTCAGTATGTTATCCGATACGATTAGATGTATATATACTCCGATTAAATCGTCTTGCGGGTATGCTACAAATATATTTATGAAAAATACTTTAATTCAAGGTATGAAATAGTAAATACATCTTACTGTACTATTATATTTTTTGCCACCGATAAATCTAAGCGCATGCATCACTCCACCCATCAGTACTACCATCAATCATTTCAAAATGCAATAAACGTTAATGCGTTATCATAATCAACCAGATAAAATAAGGTTGCAATCTGCATTTTGTGCAGTTGTTTACTCGAAAACGTGACGAAATGAGACAGATAATATTTATAATAAGAAAATTCGAGAACTTTTCATAATTTGTTATGATATATTCGCAGCTACTCTCCACCCCACAAATTTACTTAAAAAAATATAAGCGGGTGCGACCACTTATGCACCCGATTTTATATCTACATCTAAACTTTTAAATAAAGAGGTACTGTTTGTTTTTTTGTTCGTTTGTTTGTGCGGTAATCTATGAAACTACTGAGCCGGTTCTAAAAAATATTTCAACAATGGAAAGTAACATTCGTGTCAAATATAGACTATATTATATTTAAATATTTAAACGTTTCCATTTATAAATTGGTATATGATATATATTTTTATTAAACGGTCACGAAAATTTAAAATAACAGTAATATACATTTAAAAGTTCATTATAGGTAAAATATATCTTCTATAAATTCTAAAGGCATTGTTCCCAAAACAGAGGCTGCGTTCCCCCGCTGGATGGCTAGGCTTATTTTTTGACGGAGGAAGGACGATGCGCGAGGGTCACCCGATGACTCGATGAGTAATTTTCCTAAATCTGTGGTAAATTTTTTTGCATCTTGGCTCCACACTCCAAGAGTTTCCACAGCAATGGCAACGAATTCAAATTGTAATTTGACCTGTTGGTATTTTTTATTTTTGGCAGACGCTGCCTTTGCTGCGGCGAAGCCGGCTACCTGACTAGAGCCCTCCACATGACTAGGGGCTAGGGTATCCGCACACGTTGCATCCCAAATCAACGCTCTCCCTTGCTTCCATGGTAGGAGCGTTATTCCGTCGGGTCTTTTTCCGTCGTCGCGAAAAACTCCGACTGGTTCCTGGAGACTCGGGATATTTGCTGAGGCCAGAGAGCGTTTAATAATCTGGTTTATGCTTGCGTGGCGGGATAACCTTCCAGCACTCTTGGAGCATGAGAGACCATGATGTCCGAGGTCTCCTACTGAAGCACCGCAGATGCAAATGTGTGGCTGACAAATTCTGAGGCCAAAGCGAAGGCAAAATGCGATTCGGAGCGATACCTGGTCAAGTATAGTACCGAGGTGTGGTGAAGGGTAGGCTAGTAGCCAAGCTCCAGACTCCGCTTCTGATGCCGCCAGAATACGCGCGCGGTCGGTGATGGAACCATCCAGGAGGAGAGCACTCAATGATTTTTGAATTAGGGGAACATCCCAACCCTTTTGAAATCTTGGTTGGTCCGGCATCGGGTCATCCGGACACCGCTCCTTCCATTCCCTTATGGCTTCGTCCCCACTCACGACCCCGAAATTATTTAGGATATTACCGACGAGGACTTGAGTACTATGAACCGAAGACAGAAAGGCTGGAAGGGCAACGTCTTTCATGAGCCGAATACCGGAGCCGCTGTATTTAACCGGGAATGTTATTTGGGTCCATCCTTTATCATCTGGAGGCAATATATTCAAAATGTTACAAATACTTAATTTTAAACAATCATCTAAAGCATAAATTTTTTCTATACATTTCCAAATAGGACAAGACCTTAGTAAATACGTAAATTTCGGAATGTAAAAACAGTTTTTTAAAATATGTAAAGCCATATGAGGATTAATATTTGATAAACGATCGCTAAGTGAAACAAAACATTTTTCATGTTTGGACATTACTGCATCGATAGACTCATCTAGAACTGGGGAACCAAGTAAAATTAATTCGTTGCTTGAAATTATACGAATTCTGGGTGCGATTTGTTCTATGTGTTTCAAAATTTCATGTTTTCTTTCGACTGATACCGAAGGGCAGAAGTAAATTTCACATTTTTGTAAGTTAAGCTCCAAACCAATAGTATGAAATTTGGTTTTTAGGTCTATTAGGTCCTTTAAAACTGTATCAGAACTACCACCCAGGACGCCATCATCTAAATACCACAAGTTGAGCTCAGAATGTAGATTTTCAATTATCGGATGAATGCTCAGGCTGAAGATCGCGGGGCCCAGTGGGTCGCCCTGCTGACATCCGGCTGCAGAAGGGATAGGCTCGTAGTCTTTATAAAATAGATGAGTCGGGGATGAATAGCATTGATACAAGTATGGATATAGGGTGGGAATGTTGATCATAGCTTCGCTTAGCATACAAGCTCGATCGATGGAGTTAAAGGCGTTTCTGATGTCCAATTTTACCAAAATTTCAGTGTTTGGGTTTTTATTTTCTAAGTATGTTCGAGCTGAATGTACTACTGCTTCACAGCCTGCTTTTGTACCGAAACCCATTTGTTTAGGCCGGAATTTATTGCCTAGGGATTCCATTACTGATCTGCATGCTATTTTCGAAACGATTCTTCGAAGTGTTGACCCTATTGCTATTGGTCGTAGGCCTCCATCTTTCTTTTTTAAAGCGTAAAGAGATGCTCCGTACAAAAATGGGGTAAATTCTGGATTGACTTTACCGGCCAGCATAGTGTTAGATAATCTTGTTAAATTGCTTAATAGATTTTTAGCTGCCGAGCCATTTGCGGGATTAATAAGATCTCTGAGGTGCTGTGGTATATTATTTATATATAGTCAAAAAAAAACGTTGCTTGGCCGCTTCATCGGCATACAATTGTGCAATTAATTTTATTTTAATTCGATTTTTTTTAAGTTCAGCTCGGCAAATGGCATACGCCAGGACTTGTTGAGGTGCCCGACGATGCCCATGGATAAATATACTTTTTCGTACTAAGCATTTACATCGCTTATTCCAAGGAATGTGATATGTATGTATGTATAATCGACCGTGAAGAAATTTTGATCGGTGTTTACTACAGTCCATACGTCTCTATTAATTACTTTCATCTTTCGAATCCTTTCTTGCAAAACACTGTCCTCAGTATGCCCATTCAATTCTAATAGATGATTATTTGAGATTATGTGATGATTGTAGATAGATGATACCTGTCTTATTAAGGACTAGCTGAGGTACCCGGCTCCGCTCGGGTCAATGGCGTTTTGGACCGATGTCGGGCTGGTCCAAAAGGCTAGTCGATACTACTTTACGAACAGATTAGACAATGTATTTACCTACAAAATTGGATTTAAATGTATCTACCTTAAAGTAGAGCCGATGTGGCATGATTAAATAAGAAAAAAACCCAAATGTTGGCATTCATAGATTGGGTAAGGGTAGGTAAGGAATGAGTGAAACATTGGGGCCAATTACTTCCAAGTTTTTTAAAAGTATTTCTTGCCGGGACGATCTTGCACTGACACTACTATATTGCCATGGATGGAAGACATGGACAATTTTGATAGCCGCTTCGACCTTCTTTCATTCAGCGCGATGATCAACCTAGTTAGTAAGAAAGGGGCCCACAATTTTACGTGGAATCCTTACCGCAGCCAGCCTCAACATCGAAAATGGTCACCCATCCAAAACTCGACCGCACCAATAAATGCAATCCGCATATTAAACGAAAAATCTAAATTTTGTACATTTTGCCCTCATATGCTCACTCAGTTGGATTTCGAACGTATACTATACAGGCTCTTTGCTTACCATACAACCAAGCCACTCTGAAATGTTTACTTTTCTATGTTTAATGGTTCTAGAGATTTCATGTGTCATTTGAAAATTCGCTACTGTTAACGTTTGTACATTTCTAGGTTAAGCGGTTCCGGAGATTTCGTATTTAATGTGTCAGTTTTAATATATGGAAATTCGTCCATTTTGTCCTTTCTTACTCCTTTAAAAAAATTTTTTTTAAATAATCCTAACATATTAAATGTTCTCATCTTAGGCCACTGTGTAAATATATTCTACAACATACGATAGACAGTACTGTGTGCGTTCACCATTGATTTTTTAATGTACTTTTATGTGCTATGGTCTAATGCGGCCTACTACACAGTATTTAGTTCTTCTGTAGGCTGCAATGTAAAATTTTATTAACTTGATTCTTGTAAAATATATTATTGTAACCTATTGTTTTTTTTTACTTAATTATGTACATTCTTTTTAAAAAAAAATAATTGAAATTGAATTGAATGTGGTTCTAGAGATTTCGAGTCTTATTTGAAAATTCACTAATTTTGGCCTCTTTTAACCCCTTAAGGTGGCCCTTCCCGGCGGGACTAACTCATTCGCGGGCACGGTACAAACCGTTCCATTGCGCTCTGAAACCTTCTCTTTTTCGAAAAAAGTGCGCCCCCCTAAAACAAAAGCGAAAGTTTTCATGCAACGCAATTTTAGCCTAAGAACGTATACGAGAGTATGCGCGTGGCCTAGATTGGTCCCTTCTCCACAACATGCCTGTACTGTCGACGAGGAGGTGAAACGATAATTCGACCCGCACGTGTAAAACGTTTTCCAGCTCCTTGGCTCTCAGATGACATTAGACGTATCTTGACAAAACGGGATCGAGCCAAGGTCAATTATATACAGAATAAAACTGAAATAAATCTTAGCAAGTATACGTATTACTTTCTGATTGTGACCTAAACACGCATATTAATGCTCTCAATATAATAGGCATTTCAATAGGCAATATAATAGGCATTTCTCCACCTCCTGTGACCATAGATCAAGTGGTAAAATACCAAAATCTCTCTCAGCTTTCTAATACACCAACGTCGGTATTACTTACGACTGCTTACTAACCGTCGGCGTAAATACGTCGACGTTGCAGTTTACGCCGACTCCGCGTTTTCAACCAAATCGGAAGTCCGAGTTTGACTTTGTCAGCTTAAGGACTTAAAACCACAGAACATCTACTAAAAACTTGTATGGAGTTTAACGTAACATCGAAGTTCCGTAAACGCCAATAGGTGAGAACTCCGACCGACCACTCAGGAAACCAAAACGTTCTAACCGCCGCGTGTAGTGATGGAAACAAATCATGCTGGAAATCAGCTCGAATTTCACGAGTCCTGTAGCCTACGGGGGCTACGACAGGACACGGAAGCGACAGTTCATGGTCGTCAGGTCCCAAAACAGCATGATAGCTATAGCTGTGTCCGAAATGTCCGAATCTCTTATTATACCGGTAGGTATTGTATCAACCGCATGAGGGCAGTTGAATCTTACCTGAAAATATAACTTATCCTAAAAAGTGTAGTTAAATCTTAAAATTTTTTTTTTTTTTTCTAAAACTAAAAGTATTTTTTTTATGCGACTTGACATGGATGGCTAATACCACACAACTACCGTTATGATATTAGCCCAATACACCACATTTCCGAAGGAATTAGGTGCCATGCCAGGACCTTTCCTTTATGAGCACGGCTACACATTGAGCTGGATGGAAAACACGAACAATTTTACATTGCCGCTTCGACCATCGTTTCATCCAATGCGATGGTACCAGCCAGCAACAGCCAGATCTTATACTTGATACGAGAAGATTCGTGAAGTACACGCACATGAAAATACCAGCCTACGATTTTTTTTACCGGTCTTGGTTACTTTAGTACGTAGGCCTGCCTATAAGAGTCCTGTAATGACTATACAAAACCTTTGTGAAGTGCTTCGATTCTACCGGTACAGCGCTCCCAATTATTGCAGTGAAAATCGGAGCAGGCGCTTGTAATATTAACGATTGATAGCAAGTCATCAGAAGTTCGGTAGCGCCATCTGAACTTGTCAGTTTCAGTCTCCGTACAGTTTTCTTAATAATACAATTAAGGTCGAATTAAACATCAGCGGCAAGTGTTCAAACCATGTAACATCTGTAATAATATAGCATCGCTTAGCTGTGCGCCACGCAGCGTCAGTGACGATACAGTGGTCTAGCCAGCTCGTCGTACCATGTGCATCTTTTTCAATTTTAATTTTTCAAATAAGTAAAAAAAACACTATCCACACCTAAACAGCCGCACATCAGCACCACACAACTCTTGTTCGTCACAGCAGCGATCCAGTTCACTAGCGAACAAACACTCCACTAATAGGTCGCGCATTGAAATCTCTAAGTACAATGGTACACTAATTTTCGGCTGATTCAATGATTGCGCTCACCACACCAGGACATGATGTAAATTCAGGCAAATTGTCATCAGACATGCATCAGGCATGTAGACTGAAAAGACGTTGACGTTACCTTCGGTGTAATGCATTTGGGCAGCAACGACGCGCGTGCAGTCTGTTGGAAGGGAAACAACCACGGCGAACACGGCTTGGCGCCATAATAGAGAGATCCCACTGTAAAGACGGCCATTCAAAGTGCCTGTTGTAGTACCCACCGCGGACACGCCGTGGTAGTCGAGCGCCGGGTCCACCTCTCGTAGTTAATGTCGTCGGGCAGCAGCCAGTGCTCCTGCAAGGCGATCACGTCGTATTGTTTGCACAACTCCCGAACGAAAACTAAAGCTGGCCATTTTGATTTCATGTTAATGTGTGTTATCCATCATGAAGAGGTGTGAGATGGTTGACCGGGCCCCTGGTGCCGTCTCTGCTCTCGGTAACGCCTGAACATAATATCGCTAGCGAACAACGTATAACATTATACGTTGTGAATATCATACGATATGCATGGTTTTAATTTTTTGGAAAAAAATACCATTATACGCTGTGAATATTATACGTAGTGAATACGACTCATTCTATCCTACATGAAGTAGTGGATTTTTGTTTGTGTGTATTAAATTTAGACTAGATTTAGGTACATTGACGATGGCACTATACACCAGATTTAGATTAAGTTCGTAAAATAATTTTGACTAGTATTACATTGACGATGGCACTATACACCAGATTTAGGTTAAGTTCAATATTAATAATTAAGAATCATAATTATTGTTTTTTTTTTAATCTTTTGTTTTTTTATATATATTTTTTACGTTTCTCCTTATGTTTTTCTTGCGAGCGGTGGCATTGATTAATCAACTACTTAAGTTTTAAACTTATTTTGTGATTGGCAAAGTACGTTTGCCAGTTCTTATATGCATGGAAATAGAGTATGCGACATTTATATTTTTTAAATAGACCTAGCATAACGATTTTTGACATGTTTAAGTGTAGGTTACCTACCTATGAATGCAATAAAACAATACAATACAATACAATACAACGGTATAGGATCCCTAATTCTCGTATCGTATAAGAGTTTTAGACTAAAGAAGAAGACTATAAAGAAGAACTAGTTGCACCAAAAATATCCTTCTGCAACGGTATAGGATCTCCAGTTTCTGCGATGCACTTCTGGTCTTGGCTTCAATAAAACACCGAAAACCCACGTTTTAGAGATATTGCAGCCTAATAGGTCCAGGTGATCCGAGACAGGTACGATGTTGCCTTGGAAACTAGCTAGGAGCTGAAAGGGTTCTGCCTTGGCAGAGAAAACACAGGGTCTGTAATGAGCGGTCATTTATTAGGTAATGAATTTACCCAAATTCAGTTGTCAAAAGAAATATCTCCCAGTGAAATCCACTATTTCAAGATTGTTTAGGCTGCAAAAGAAGGCTATAGGCACAATGTCACATTCCACATGGGACTCTCATTGTGGAGTTTCCATAAAAAACTAAATATTCTTTCTATATACGACATCTACACAAAGAAGACTGCGTTGCATGTGAGAAGGATTCCATCAGAGTTTAATGACCAAATATATGAATATGAAACTAGGGATAGGGTAATTTACACAGAAAAAAAATTGCATAAGTAAATTTAAAAAAAGCCTTCACGCATTAACATCTACACATCGAGCGGCTCGTAGCCTAGTGGCGCGGGGACTGGCCTAGCGTACCAGAGGCCTGGGTTCAATTCCGACAAGCACCACTGTCTTCACTTTCCGAGTTCGATAAGTGCATTTCGTCACGAATGCGAGCTGCTCCATGGTTCGGAATCCATGTAAAACTGTAGGTCCCCTTCTCCTACTAGGGTAGGGTTTAAGCCCGTCCAAAAGATGGTCGAAGGGGCAATGAAAAATTGATCGTGTTTTCCATCCAGCTAAATGTAGCCGTGCTCATAAAGGGAAGGTCCTGACATGGTAACTAATTCCTTCGGGAATGTGGTGTATTGGTCTTATATCATAACCGTAGTTATGTGGTATTAGCCATCCATGTCAGGTTACATAAAAAAACATTCCTTGGAATAAGCGTCCTAAATAAGCTTCCGCCTGCTTAGTACGGAAAAGTATATTTACTTTAGTATAGATATATGTCCAGCGAAAAATAATAATAAAAAAAAGGATTAAAAACTTTTTAAAAAAGAGCTTTTATATAAATGCTCTAAAAAGAAGAAAAAAAGTAGAAGTTTATGTATTTCATATAAAAGCTTGTCGCGAGATTTATCTAGAACCTAGATCCTACGTGGCGTGTCAGGCTAATGTCATCACTGTGGGTGTGATATTAGCCATTCATGTCCAATTACGCACGTTGTTACCCACATTACATTATTTTTACAATCAATTACTGAATTACTTTGCATGGAAAGTCTAACTTTTTATTTAGAGGATACTCAGAAAAAAAAAGTTGTTTTACTTTTTCGTTTATTTCAATCCCAATAACCATTTCCCAAATTGTATGTAGTGGCCGTTGTAACACTCTGTATATTTGTTTAAATATGAAGTCTGTTCGTATTTCATGTCACTAATGTCATTTACACTATTTAAAAAAAAATACAAAAAATAACCGACTTCAAAGAAAAAGCACTAAAAAGTAAAAAATAATTGCCATTTTTGTAGTTACGATTTTTGTTATTTTTTGAGTCGGCGCGGCGTCAGCCGGGCACGCGATGCACCAATCAAGAGAACCTTGGCTACCTTGGCTGACACCGACTCATAAAAAAACCAAAAATCGTAACTACAAAAATGGCCATTATTTTTTACTTTTTAGTGCTTTTTCTATGAAGTCGGTTTTTTTTTTGTTAATTTTTTTGTTTTTTTTTAGTGAATCTGAAGTACACTTACTAATTTGTACACGTCCTTTCCAATAAAAAAAAGAATCACCGAAATCGGTTGGCGTTATATTGAGTTATTCGTCCATTTGTTGTGTTTGTGTGACATCTTAATACAAATTTAAGACTTGTATGATTTTCTCATGGATATCATTATCAGAACTTAACCAAATTAAAATGCGACCACTTGGGAAGTACTAGCTTTTATTAAAAAAAATAATCATCAAAATCGGTTCACCTAGGCCAAAGTTATGAGGTAACAAACATAAAAAAAACAAAAAAAAAACATACAGACGAATTGAGAACCTCCTCCTTTTTTGAAGTCGGTTAAAAAATGGTAACAAACTTTATATTTTTTTATGCGACCTGGCATGGATGGCTAATACCACACAATTACCGTTATGATATAAGCCCAATGCACCACATTCCCGAAGGAATTAGGTGCCATGCCAGGACCTTCCCTTTTTTGAGCACGGCATGTCGGGATTACGCTACCAGACGTCTAAAAAACGAACAAACACCTTTTTTTGGAATCTTCCTCAATTTTTTTTTTTGTTTTTGAGACAAGCTATGCTGGCGCCTCTGTCACTTGATAGTTCCATTAAATGTGGATAAAATATTCGTTGATTCCAGGTGTACTAAGAAGGCAGTTGATAAATATTTGTCCTGTATGCGTTCCTAATATGTACTCCATCCTAGTAGTCCCGATTCACTGTAGTACAAAAATACGAAGGTTATTCCTGAATGCCAGTATCGGCCAGATCGAGAAGCCCATCGATCATGCCAGAATAGATATTTACTGCACGCATTATTTCAAACAGGAAGATTACAAAATTATAATTAAATATTATCTCCGGCGAAATTAGAATAACGCATTTACGATTTCTTGATAATTACATTTTTGCATAGGTACACACAACCACTTATGAATAACCTAACAATATAACTCTCTATCTCTCTCTCTCTTTTTCTGTAACGTCGCAATATAGCAGCGTACTATGTGTCTCCTCGACGAACCCGAGGTATTCTAAAATTAAGAGTAACACACTGAGTTAACACACCGTAGTGATAGTTTTGAGATTACCGCGGTCGTTAGACATGTTTGACATGTCCGCCACGCTCGTACGCAGCAGCCGACTGTCGGCTGCTGCGTACGAGCGTGGCGGATGCCTCCTTGACAACGGGCAGAATGATTAGCTCGAAACGTCCGAGAATGTCTCTACCTGCCGCGTAAAAGCCGTAACATTTTTCAAACACACCGTAGTTATGTTCATCGTCTATACCATGGATCATGCTCTTCGGAGCTACACTGTACACATTCTCAAAATAAGAAGTCATCGATCTTCTAGATATTTGATTGATCGGATCGGTAAAGTGTGGAATGCACTCGATGCCGTGATATTTACCCCAAAGTAACACCTGAAGCCCTTCAAACATGGTGTGAATAAGCACCTGGCTGACAGGCATGGTTTCCCCAACCCCTGTAAAAGTTCAATAGCCCATGGGCGTTCTCCGTGCACATATTTGAGACGTGATACATATTGCACTATACATAAAAAAATAAAGGATTCCGATGCTAATGAATACGACGTAAATGGAGCGATAATTGTCGCCAGACAGCCGCTCGCTGTCGTCATGCGCGTGTGCGTCTCTCTGGCTAATAATGCGCCCCAAAAATGCGCGATTGTGTGGTAATAACGTGCAAGATTTACATAAAGAACCGGCCAAGTGCGAGTCGGACTCGCACACGAAGGGTTCCGCACCATCGTAAAGGATTTAACACAAACAATCTCGTTTTTTGTATGGGCCCCCCTTTAATTTTTATTATTTTTAATGTAACTTATTTGTTGTTAAAGCGGCAAAACAAACACCTATGAATCTGTGAACATTTCAGCTGCCTTACGGTTCATGGGATACAGCTTTTTGACAGATGGACGGACGGACGGACAGCGGAGGCTTAGCAATAAGGTTCCGTTGGCGCCCTTTAATTACAGAACCCTAAAATCGAAAATAAAGACGGAATATCCGAATACCGCAACAGGCGACGGAAATGTATGAAACGGCATATCCACGGAGGATGGAGGTAGAGAGGAGGTGTTATTACCTCATATTACTTAGGAACGCAGCGTGACACTGCGCGGGGGAAAAAACATTTTATGGTAGGGGTTCAAGGTCCGCCTTTTGTGCTAAATCCATCAACCGGAATAACCGGTATTCTGGTAGCAGCTATTCCGAGAGCTATTCTTAGTGGTTACAAGACTACAACTAGATGGCGCCTTTTGCATTTTACTGTCAGTTTTTCTATAAAAATCCTTCAAAATTTAAATCTATACCTTCGCGCGGATTCAAATAATTTTAATTTTAAAATGTCATAAAAATTCGCATCATGAGATCGATATTTCTTACCGTACAAAGAAAATTATTGCGCGCCATCTATCAGCACATAGTAAGAGCGATACATCGATACAATGCTCGAATATTGACTCAAATTATAAAATATGAGGTGTTTTACTGATAATTAAAACTTAATTCCACCTACAAACTTTAGATTGTTTTGTCCTGTGTAATGTTTGCAACATTTTACGCAAAATCTCATCGTTGTAATCGACTGTTCGCTGAAAATTGCGCTGCAGACCATAATATTGTTCCACAACCTAACACCGCCAGCGCCATGTCGCGAATGACGCTAAGCCACGCCTTCTTATCACGTGGGCTGTGACGTAGAGACCCACTTGGTGGACATAGACCCACTTTGCTAAGACCCTCCTCTCTACCTCCATCCTCCTTGGGCATATCCTAACCTTTTACTTATCACTGAATTAAAATTACGAACATTACCTTAGTAATTCTAACCCGACAGGGTTATAGAATAGTAGAAAAAGACAACATACGATCCTGATAGCTCATTTAATGAAATGTTTGCCGATTCTATGAGTGCGATAAGTAGCGATTACAGGCGCTGCTGGATCCAGGTGAGGAAGGACGTGACGCGGGCGAAGGCAGCGGGGAGGCCGATCTGGCAGCCGCGTGCGGAGCCGAACGACGTGATGCCGACCTGTTGACAAACACACTCTTACTTTTCTCGTACCCAATGGAAATACTACTTGCAGAAGTTAGGTATCGGGTATCGAACGGGTACAGGTATCGAATCCAGCCAATCGTTCCAATCACTTTATTATCCTAGATGGACCCTTCGTTTGGTTAAATGTTGGATTTTGGGGTAATTCGGAATTGTATCGTTAGGTACTTAAAGTACTTACACGTGAAGTATTTATAGTAAGTAACACAGTAACAGTGTGGGTTTCGGCATATTCCTAATATAAGTGGATCCGCTGCATTTATTCCTGTGCATTTTTTTTAACAAATAGATATTTTATGTGGAACCTGACATGGATATCCTAAGGCACAACTACTACCATGATATGAGCCCAATACGCCATATTTCCTAAGATATTAGGTGCCATCCCAGGATAATGTGCAAGGCTACACTGAACTGGATGGAAAATTCTTTTTTTTTATGTAATTGTACATTAGTGGCTATTTAAACACAAACTGTCATAACATTAGCCTAAAACTCCATATAGGAACAAAGTGTCGTGCCAGGAAACGTCATACGTACCAGCACCCTGCTGCCGCCGCTGACAACGGTGAGCGGGCCGCCGGAGTCGCCGCCGCAGGTGCCGACGCCGCCGACGCCGCTCGTGCAGATGTTGGAGGCCTGCACGGTGTTGCCGAAGGTCCCCTGGCACACGGCGTTGGTGATGATCTGCAGGTTCACGTGCGACAGCACCTGGTTGCTGGGGATACCTCCTTGAGCTGCAAATCAATGGTTAAATTCTTTCATTTTTTTTTATTAATTGTTTAATAGATAATAAACAAATATATAATAGACGATTAGATTATTCAAGGAACAGAGACTCAAAGAGAACCGAGAAGAATTTATTAAGAAACTGTGAATAAAATATTTTATCCCGAGCACGGAAAATATTTAAAAACAATGTGTAACACGCACAATCGCTAGTGGCGCCGAATCCAGAAGCCACGCCCCAAACGCCCGCAAAGTTGTTGTTAACCTCGTTCCCTGAGGGTAGTCGGATCGCCTGGATGTTATCTGCAATAAAAGAACATTATCTATCAAATGTAATTTACTTATTTCAATAATACCAACGTATAATAATTAGAGACATGCACCATTTATTGAGAACATTGAAACAATTGGATCTTTTGCATTAAAGCTATTTAAAGTGTTAACGTTTAAAAATCCGAGATTCCTTGCGAAACGAGCTTGATTCCATACCATCTATTATTACTGATTGGGTGCGCCAAAAAAACTGAGAATCCTCCTTCTCCCAATCAAATCCTTGGGGTTCTCGTTTGATTAAAATGTTGGAGAGAACGCATGAAAATTGCACCTAGAAAGTTTCCAAATACTCTTACACAGCTTACCAGCAGGTATTGTTTTAGTGAGATGTGGGCATATTAAAATATTCTTTGATAATTATATCACAGTATTCCTATCGTTAGCTCGAGCGGTAATGAATAAGTCCTTTGAATAAAATTACTTCCATGTCCATCCATACAATTCATAAAAAAGAAGTGGCTATGCAGTATGTTACAGGTTTGGTTACAAATTCCTCAGAAATACAAAGTAATCAAGAAAAACCGGCCAAGTGCGAGCCGGACTCGCACACGAAGGGTTCCATACCATCAACACCAAAAAATCACGTTTTTTTTACGGCCCCCCCCCCCCTTTATTTTTTTTATTTTTTTATTTTACCTATTTGTTGTTATAACGGCAAAATAAATACACACTGTGTGAAAATTTCAGCTGCCTACCTATTACGGTTCATGAGATACAGCCCTGTGACAGACGGACGGACGGACGGACGGACGGACGGACGAACAGCGGAGGCTTAGTAATAGGGTTACGTTTTCACCCTTTGGGTTTGGAACCCTAAAAAAAGAAACAGAAGAAAACAATATTTTTATTGCAAATCGAAATTAGCATATATTGTCTTTAGGGATATCAATATATGAATGAGTCCCTTCACTACAATAAAATGCATAGACCCCGCAAAAAATATCTATGTAATTATGTATGCATATTTTTGTATTCAATCCTGAAATTTTTATTATTCTATCCTGTATTTAATAATATATTAGTTCACCGTGTAGAAAATACTCAATCAAAGGTCCGCCGATTCCAAACACAAGTAAATAATATCGCTAATACGTGAACTCACTGCTGAAATTGACCCAGCTGATGGTGATGACGGCGACGTCGTTGGCGATAGTCCACGGATTCCAGTTGGCGTGCATGGTGACGGCGCTGGTGGCGATACGAGTGCCGCCAGTGAAGAGCGCGCTTGAGCCAAGCACCACGGTGAACTGTCTCGCCTGGCTGCTACCGTCCCACCAGCAGTGGGCGGCGGTCACCGCACGCGTGTTGGAGAGCAGAGAGGCGCCGCACACGGAGGTCCATCCACTGGTCAGAGCGATGACAAGCCCGGCCTAAAATTAGTAGTGATTTTAGTAGTTCCGTAGAATAGACTGGATTTAAACAAACAAGTATCATAGACATAATAACAAACGCCGTTAGGCAATAACTAGACTTCAGGTTGTCAATATTATTGGCGCTCTATAAAAGCTTAAAATAACCCTACCAAGTCATTAGCCTTCTATGTTTTAAACCTTTGGTAAAGTGCAGAATGTGTGAACGAGCAAAATAATATAAAATCCAAGAAGTATCTTCGAGAGGCATTGGACACCGCATGTACAATCAATACTTATCAGATTCAACCAACGTAACATCTGTAACCATTATACAACGAAGTGTATTATAAACATAATTTGTGACGCGTGGCATATACGAGTATGATTTGCATTGCAGCGTTATGACGGACCCTGTATCACATCACCCACGCCACCCTCAAACCCCGTGCCGTGTGGGCATGACTATTTCTAGTCTCTTCCCACTACAGGCCAAACTGTGAATGTATACGACCAACCAATCTTTTCTTACATACGCAACACGAGCATGGTGAGTTTCCGAAGGCGCACCATAAACGTTTCCACGTCTTGGAGATCATATCTTTCCGCACCAACATCAGCCCTATCCACATCGATTTGAGTTCCAATTGTGCGTTACCTCTAGTCAAAGATCCACTTTATGGACCATCTGGTGGCGTCTATTTACAAGCTTTTATTTGAACCGTGTTGACAAATTACAGTTCCCATGCATACAGAAACTGACAATACTGCTAGCCCGACGGCTGGACGGAAACCGTTTCCACCGCCCGCTTTCGCTGCTGGAACTATTCTGCTGCCCACTAGCGAACAGCTAGAACTAACGCTGCAAACGTAAACGAGAGCAAACGTTGGTAATACGCGGCAGTGGAAATCGACCTGCGTCAACTCTTGTGTCCACTGCTTTAAGCTAACTCGATGTGATTTTTACGGTATGACTCAATAATTTAAGATCAAAGAACAGTTAATTCTGTAGAATATGTAGAAGTTTTTGCCTAAAAAGATTTCTCAGCTTGATTTGATAAGAGGCCGAAAATACCCAGAAAGCAAAAGAACATTAAAAAAAATAAGACAATGTATCATCTTATGAGCTGCCTAGGTGTGCAGTTGAGTAGCCTATTCAGTCACTTTGCGCCGATGTCTGGTGTAAGTAAATAAAAGATTAAATTAGTTAAGACAGGGCACATACCTGATGAGGATGTTGGCCGATAGCTACATTGCTTCCTCCCACAATCCTGCTGGGGTCCTTAGCTAGCTCCTCCTCCGCAAGCTGGATGCGCTTGGCCTCGGGGACCCCCACCCGGTTGTGGTAGTCGAAGGCGGTCGTCTCCTCCACAGGGAACTGCTCCCTGGGGGCCGCCGCCACCGCCGCTACCAACACAACCACAGCTAGGAGGACCTTCATTCTAGACTTGTCGACTGTACTGGTAGAGAACTATTGATGGATTTATATATTACTTAGAAATGTTATCTATACTGATAACTGTCATTGAATTAGATTACATTAGATCGAATGTTAGTAAAGGATGTTTTAATTTCGAGGGTTTAATCTAATCACCACTCTTTTTGTGATTTTCAACATTTTTTATTTATATGTTTTCAAACTTTTGGGAAATTCGAATTTGAAAAAAACATTCGTACCACGTATTCCCTACTATCCCATTTTTTTTAATATTTATCCCAAGAATTATCCATAGATGAGATACTATTCAAGAATAAAAAATGACGGTATTTAATTAAATAATCCCAGCAAATAAATGAAATGCTTTAAGCTCTAAGTGAAGGATAGAAGGACAGCTGGTTGTGATGTCCGTTAGTACTTACACCAATATTTCATATATCTTATTAAGTCATCTTGCAGTAGATACATAAGGGAGCAATTTTTTAATGGTTTTTCCAGGTTAGTCCACAGCAAACGGTTAGAATTATTACTATTTCATAATTGTTCCGTTTCTGTAAGAATGTGTAATGAAATAAAAATTATTGCAGCGGATGGAGCCCTAGAACAATAGAACAAAGAACATATAAAGTTCACTGCGTGCCCCCTCTCGATCTGGCTTCGTCCCGCTAGCCCCCAGCTCACCAAGGCCACCCAAAGGGTTCGACAAAACATCCAAGTAATTTCGAAATTCGGCAGTCAGTAGCCAAACCAAACTAAGTCGTGTTTGAACCATACGGAATAACATTTCGTAGGAAAACCTAGACTACCAAACCGCCCAGTCGCTTCGTAAAGTTGGGACCACTGATTCAATTCAACGTTTTAGGTTTTATCTGTAGTTGCGACGGACTCGATCTGATTCAGACTGCAATCTGCAATGTAATTGGGTGCATATAATTCTCAATTTGCGCTCTTTCTCGTGTGTCTGTGCGACTCTGCTCCGCGCCCTTCCAGTCTCTAGTTGACTAGGGGACAGCGAGAATGGATAGCATTTTCAAATGACCATAAGCACCGTTTTATCTCATGCAGCCATTGACATAAATATCTCTATATCATTGCTTACAGCACGCGTTTCTAATTATTTATTACGCACGTAGTGATTATTTTAAAAATGAGTCAAAGACACGTTTCATACAAAATTTTGGGTAAACAAATACAATTGCTAAGTTTATATAATTGTTAGTTATTTTAGTACGTTGCTGGTTTTATTTTATTTAGCGATTATTTCGTTTTTGTTCACATTGCTAAGTTTAATAATAAAATTATATAATCATGTAGTAATCCGGTTAAAATAAACATGAAAGGTTACCAAAATTTGCGTAGAGCTAGAAATTGGTACGTATACCCAGAACAAATGTAACGTGAAAGTCCTCATCGTTCCCACATCTGCAAAATAATATTCAAGGTAAGGTTCTCAATTATGGGAATTTAGTGTTTTTTTAGCCAAACGGTAAGTGTTATTATAAAAAAGGTCACGCAAAAATTGTAGATCATGCAATTCTCTATTGAATTTAGTTAACGCTCACTGTTTCTGAGATATAACTATTCAAAAAAGTTAAAGTCCAAGTAAAAAAACACAAGAAAAAGTTGTGTTCTTTTTAATACTGCCCTCCTTATCAAAATAGCGGTGACTACTTAAGGGCCTCATATGTGGCACGGCTAAATTAAACGGGATGAAAAAAAAATGCATTGTTGCTTCGGCCGTTTGTCATTTATTTCGATAGGCGACCTAGGCGAAATGTACTCTACCACCTAGCAAGAATTGCCCGTTCTTAAATGTTCAGGTAAAATCGTAACCATGACCCGCCGTTCGGACTGTTGCTGATCCAAAACCCGACCATGTCCAGTGTTCTTAACCTGAAGATCTATGCCCGAGGCGTCGCCTAATGCATTTCTAAATACCTTGTGAATAGGTGACTATTCATAATGATAACCCATCTTTTAGTTTATTTTGCCAATTCTAGGTTTCTGCATTTAACGCGTCCCACCAAGCTTAAAATGATTAACCGGCATCTATGTATGTACACACATCGTCGTTTCGAATCGAAAATATGATGTACTTTTATTTTTCTGGCTGTAGCAGAAAATTATTTGGGTTTTTCCCGACGCATGATTACAAAGATAGTGTTGATTCATTTATGCGAATTATTACTAATTATGGGACCGATCAGAACACAATCAATCATGTCAGGCTTGGTCTACGCACTATCATAATCGGCAAGATAAGCACATTATACCGAAATGTTATCTGCATTAACTGGAAAAACATATTTTTAATTTTATTTGACTGAACATGAATGACTAATAACACGCCTGCTGTCACGCTATGGGAATCAGGTACCATGGCAGAACCTTTACACGGCTGAATTGATCTGGGTGAAAATACGGCTAATTTTCATTACCGCCTTACCAAGTTGTAAGAGAGGAAAAGGAATTTGAAAGAATCTCTTGGTAGTTATTATTTTTGCTAACAGTACCTGTACATCCTACACTAATATCTGTGTAGGATATACAGGTACATTTTTCAGGTGTACTTTAGTGCCATATCCGAGACTATAAGATAAATATAAAAACAAAACTGCATTATCAATATTAATAATAAATCTGTAAGGGGTGTTCATGCAGTAAGTTGCTTTGTTTTCTAAGATACTTCGTTTGTAGACTTTATGTATGATAGTGATACTAAATTGATGATTTAAAAAAATCTGTTCTGCATGTATTTTTTTTTATGTGACTGGACATTGATGGCTAATACCACACCTTCTGTCATGGTATTAGCCCAACACACCACATGGGAACTAGATGCCATGCCAGGACCTTCCTTATATTGCACGGCTACATTGAACTGGATGGAAAACACGGACAATTTTCATTGCCGCTTCGACCATCGTTCATCCAATGCGATGGTACCAACCCGGGCGGGATTAACCCTACCACCTAGTAAGTAAGGAAGGGGACCTACAGTTTAACGTGGAATGCGAACCACGGCCAGCCTCTCTCAAAGGTCGAATGGTCACCCATCCAAGACCAGACCGGACCCAACGTTGCTTAACTTCGGAGAGCGATCGCCGAAGTGTCGCGCCACTGGGCCACTGAGGCTGACAAAAATATGTATGTATGTATGTATGTTCCGCCATAACTCCGCCATGTTCCGCCATAAATCCGTTCAGTGCGGCTCCGACCTTCCAGGGAGGAACTCTCCATATTGACGACCACATAGGGATCCTTGGTGTTGACCTGACGCATGACCTTAATTTCGGACGCCATATCGAGGATAAAGCCAAGCTCGCCTCAAAAAAGCTGGGAGTCCTCAACAGGGTGCGTCAGTACTTCACGCCTGACCAAAAACTGCTTCTTTACAAGGCGCAGATAAGGTATTGCACGGAATATTGAGGAGGCAGGAAGTGAAACGTTTGTAAATTTGTTCCAGGACCGCTGTTACCGTTTTACTTAAGACCTTTTTGCTCCGCGAATGTATAACAGTCGCAATTGGCTATCCATTCTTAATCGATAACCAAACAACAAATCCACATTTGTTTAGTAAATATGAACCTTAACGTAATGACTCTATGTTGGAATTTCAATACAGTTTGCAATCAAATGTTACGTCACTTTCGAACACGGCTGAGCGCCTCACACGCACGTGGTCACAAACAACGTAGCGAGACATGACCCGGCCAGCAAAACGAAGCCGCGACGCCATATGTTTCGTAATGCATTTGTCGTAAGTTTTATCGCTATTCATGTAAATGAATCTTACCGGTGATACGAAACTCCTCCATTATGAAGGTTGTGCACCAGCGGTCGTGTTTGCACGTTATTATGGCACAGTACGGCATTACTCCTTTTCAATTTTAGATTGTATCACGGATAAGTTAATGCACAGGACAGCCGCAGAGGAGTGATTTATGCGCGTATGAAGTGAGCGGGTCCCCGCTAAAGACCGGCGCGCGAGTTCCGCCCACTTCACAATTCTTACCTCCTAATTGTTCTGTGAGGTATTGCGTGGAGTACTGTTCGCATTTGTGGGACGGCTCAGCTAAGCACCTGCTTTGATGCCTGTATGAAAAGAGACATGCGAACTTAATCTAGCTAAATTTACTATAATATTTTTTATTAATTAATTTCAATAAAATTAAATTGTATATTACTCTTCATGTAAATTAGTAGGCTTTCTATAATTCCATGTCACTTTCCACCTGATTTTTATAAAGTCGCGCACCTAGCGCACGTCAAGGTACTTCGTATGACATTGATGTATTACGTTCATTTTTATCTGAATGAAAACGTATACGCACAAAGTTGTACAACAAAATGATATTTACCTTTTTTTTCTTTGAAATATGTACCAAATTGTTGGCTTCCTGGCTCCAAGATATTAGTGCAATAAATTCGTGTATTAGCTTTATTGTCGAGTATGTACTTCAGGTGTTTGGAACGAGCCCCTGATTATCCGTGACGCGATGCACTCCTTGTATAGACCCCCGCACCGTATCGGCAAGGAAGTCTGTATCCATTCTGTGTCATTTAATTTTAGATTTAGGATATACTTAAAAACTGATTTGATTAAATAGTCTAATTGTATTATTTTGTCTCGAAAATGTCGTATTGGGATTGTCCTAGTCGAATACGTAAGTTTTGGCATTGAAAAGCAAGATTTTAGCAGCACATAACCAACAAAGCATGCAGCGGGCTCAAATGACTAATCAATTTCTTCATATTTATTATTTTACAGTCTATAAAGACTAACGTTCTTTCCAAACATAGCGGCACGCCAGCTCCTGACCCTTTGTGATTTTTCGAACGAAATCGATTTTTATAGATCTGATATTTGAATAATTTGACAGTTAAGAAAGCTCGCATTTATTCGAATGAAGGTCCAGAGTGGTCAGTCTGAGTTCTTACCTAAATTAGCGTTTACGGAACTTCGAAGTTACGTAAAAACGTTAAACCCCGTACAAATGTTTACTACTTATTCTGTGGTTGCTTCTTCAAGCTGTCAAAGTCAAACTCGGACTTCCGATTGGTATGAAAACGCGGTGTCGGCGTAAACGGCAACGTCGACGTATTTACGCCACATGTGAGTAAGCTGTCAAATCAAACTCGGACTCGCAAATGTTAGCGCGCGCTCCTCAATTTCTCCATACATTTGAAAACGCCAGTCGATCGGTTTGGCGTAAACTAAATTTAGGTAACTACTGGGACTACGGGCTTTGACCACTATTTTACAATTCGTGAATAAGGATTTTATATCACTTAAAACCTCCATCGGATCACCTCGCAAGATTCCGTCATCTAGGTACCGAGTGTTTAGTTCACTAAAAATTTTTGTTTATAATTGGAAAGATTACCAAACTGAAGATGAGTGGGCCAAGATGATCACATTGTTGAGCTCCGACTTGGAATATACAGTGTTGCTGCCCAAAAGTAGAGATGTTATGTTTGAATAACGTTGCCAAAGGTAAGGTAAGTTGTGACTTTTTCGCTAACTGCCGACAATATTTTGTCCCTTTCTAAACAGTTGAAAGCGTTTTTGAAGTCAATTATTAACAAGACTTTATCACTCCTGATGTTACTATTTATGTATGAACTTGTAGCATGAATGGCTGCTTCACAACCCTTTTTGACTGCTACGCCTAATTGTTTTGACTGAAGATAAGGCTATTGCTTTGCAATATAATTTAGATGTCTGTAATGAGTCTAAGGCCACCGTCCTTCTTGCGTAGAGCACAAAGATTAGCACCGTGTAAAATTGGCAAGCCTCGCTGTTGATCTTTCCGGAAAGCTTCATATAACATAATGTAGTGAGTGGACGGCCAGCATTTCCAGAGCTACACATGTGAAAGCATGTCTTTCAAATGTCAATGGCTGGACTCCATTCAAACCTGCAGCGCAGCTGGTAGGAAAGCTTTTAAGAGCATCGATGATCATTGATTCTGTTGCTGGATCGTTTGGCAAAATGAGTGGTCTTGATGGAGAGGGTTATTTACTCCTAAGTTCGGAAAGAGTGGAGTTTTCCTAGGTTGCAAGCGCATCGTCGCTTGTTAAAAGTCTTACGGCTCCTTTCAAATCTCCGTCAGAAACTTTATCTTCAATTCACCTTCGTGTTGTGTTTTAAAGTTGTGTACTCTTTTAGTTAGCCTTGTTTAATATTTTGTAATTGCTTTGATTTTTGAAGCTAGTGATTTATCTTTCGCTGTTCCTTCGGGAACTCGAAAGGTGTCACATCTAGAGACTGCTCACGGTTCGCTGCGCAGCTGATCTTTGTCGCATAAGAATAAATATCACCAGCTGTTCTTTCTCAGCTCTCTACATAGTGACTACCCTATTTGTTATTCAGTATGCTAGATATGCTATTTAACGCTGGTAACTCGAGTGCGAAATAACATAAATAGTCAGATATCGGGGTTCTCTCTCCTCTCGGATCTTCCCTTTGTTTCTCTAAGGTAGATCCGTGCAAATCAAAGACGGTAATCCTCGGCATTGTTTTTATTCACGGCAATACGATCATTGAACCGGGGCACAAAACATTACAGAAGTAGCACAATGACACGTTGCAGGCGTGCTCATTACATGCGCTGCTGGATCCAGGCGGCGAACGATGTGACGCGGGCGAAAGCAGCGGGGAAACCGCGCTGGCAGCCGGCCGCGGCGCCAAAGGAAGTGATGCCGACCTGCAGACAAACAAACACATTAATTATGCATTGTGGATTATCCGATTCAGGGCAATTGTAGCTGTTGCCAAACATTGAATGTTGTAAAACTTAATGACATGTGCCGTCAAACATGCTACGGTATAACAATAAGTGATCTATGATACTTTTGAGATCACCGCGGTCGTTAAACCTGTTTGAAAAATGTTACGGCTTTTCACGCGGCGGGAGGAGACATTCTCCGAAGTTTGGATCTGATCGTTCAGCCCGTTGTCGCACGTCTGCTGCGTACGAACGTGGCGGATGCCTCCTTGACAACGGGCTCAACGATCAGCTCGAAACGTCGCGAAATGTCTCCTCCCGTCGCGTGAAAAGCTGTAACAATTTTCAAATATGAATAAGTGATCTATTTAAAAATCATTAAAAAAACACTACAACAGCAGCATTAGGCTTAAATTCTTGCAAACTTGGAGATACGAGAATTGAAATTGACCCATTCCACCACTAAACACACAAAAGCAGTTTTCTAGACTCAGGATTCCTGATTCCCGATTACGGATATCCAGAATAGGCATGTTGCTCGTGGCTACGCTGCCGCCATGCGAATAAGTTTCTGTTTCTGCTCCCGTCCGATCAATGTCTATGGCCGCAGCTACTTGTCCACAGCGCAGATGGCGTTATTTCCCCGATGATCTCCTGGCACATGCCGTTGGTGATTATGTTACCAGTTGTCTGGAGGTGCCGCTGCCGATGACGAGCGGGCCGCCGGAGTCGCCGCCGCAGGTGCCGACGCCGCCGGCGCCGCTCGTGCACAGCGTGGAGGCGATGATGGAGCTGCCGAAGGTCTGCTGGCACACGGCGTTGGTGATCACCTGCAGGTTCACGTGGCGCTTCACTTGGTTGGTCGGAATGCCCGCTTGCGCTGAAAAAGAATTATTGTATTTGTGAATAACTTGCAACGAGACAGGGAGCGAGTGAAGTATGTATACGCGAAAGATCCACAGCGGGGAGGGCTAGTTCGAGCTGCTTAAGAATCTTGTAGTCACTGGTGCCTACGGGACTTGAGAAGGCTTCCAGAGACTGTGGAGCAGCTTGGGTAGAGGCTTCATATTCAGCGAGACCAATGATAAAGCTGGGCAGCTGCTTGCGTAGATTTGATAAAATGACGACAGCGCCGGCGAGTCAGTCCGCTTACGAATTCGCTTGCTACTGATTTTGTCGAATTCCAACGATACGTAAGAACGCGTAAGAACTTTATATGACGCTATTTAGTGCAACGAACATTCGATGTTGCGCGTCCCGAATTTGTAAGCGAATTTAATATGAAATTTTAAGAATTAAAATAAATTAAAAAAAAACCAAGCTTAGCCTGGTTTTCACCAAGTGCTGGTTTATTTTAATCGACACTTAAAGCGCCTTCATTACTATAGTGTTGATTATCTTGTACTAACTATATTATCTTTATACCCATTAGGGTGGGTGTTTCTTTTGTTCCTTGTTATTTGTCTCAATCTGTTCTGCCAAAGAATTGTTTGGCAGTAGCATTATGTCTAAGTGATCATAATTGTTGTGGACGCAAAAAATATGTTATGTAAACAAGTGAATTTTCTTTGCGGATTCTTCTTTACTAAATTGATCGAAACCCCGGATATGTCAGTTTGTGACGTAACATAGTGTAGCAACCAAACAGTTTGAACAAATTAAATTTAAATAGAATGACGAAACTTTATCGTTACCTGATCGTCACACAGCTCAAGAACTGCATAAAACAATCATTAACATTTGCATCTTATTTTGTGGGTGTGGGTCATATGAACGAATTATCGTTAATGTATCATACGTACAATCGCTGTTCCTGCCCCATCCGGAAGCGACGGCCCACTGGCCTGCGTAGTTGGCGGTACCGGTAGCTAAAGATACCGGCTGGATGTTGTCTGAAACGATCAGTCAATCATATTTGAATGCACATTCATTCTCAAATACCTGGGCACAAATTGGGGCATGTAATGGAAAAACGATTTAGATAACCCTTAGAATGTATTATAAATATTCGAAAGAGTGGTTTATTGATGATAGTCAAACTTTTAATAGGATAACATAAAAACCGGCCAAGTGCGAATCGGACTCGCACACGAAGGGTTCCGTACCATCAACACCAATAAAAAAATCACGTTTTTTTGCATGGGGACGCCCTTTAATTTGTATAATTTTTTTGATTTTGTTGTTATAGCGTCAAAATAAATACATGTTCTGTAAAAATTTCAGCTGCCTACCTATTTCATTTTCATTTTTATTATTTATCCATAGGTAGGATATCTACAATTGGACACGTTAACAATGTGTCGGTTCGAGAAGAGCCGATATACAAGTTTCATTCATAAATTAATTAAAAATGTAGTTGCCCATTTTCAATACTACCGCTCACAATTTTGAGTTGTTTTCATTACAAATACACAGTTTTACAAAATTGAAGTTTATGGTCATACAAACTTATCCTAATTACTATGTTCGGGTGGATACAGCCGTTGTCATTTTTGATATCATATATCACTTCAACATAAGAATAAATAGAAAACCATAATTATTTAATTACTATTCTCAGGTGTACACAGCCATCGGTGCGTATTACGGTTCATGCATCGATATAATCTATGGGTTCATGAGATACAGCCCTGTGACGGACGGACGGACGGACGGACGGACGGACGGACGGACGGACGGACGGACGGACGGACAGACAGCGGAGGCTTAGTAATAGGGTTCATTTTTCACCTTTTGGGTACGGAACCCTTAAAAATACATGATTTAGAAAGACGAATTATTTAGAAGGGACACAAAGAAAAAAAAATAGTCACATTCGGAATCGCATCAGGATTTGATTTCTATGCCAGAGGTGATGGCTTCGATCCCCGCTCCGTTCATGCGTTACTTTCTTTCTTCTTTCTCTTTCTGAATTGAATAAGAGAATTTCGTCACGAATGTGAGCTGTTCCATGGTTCTGAATCTATGTAAAACTGTAGGTCCCTTACTTAATATGTGGCGACGCTCGAAGCGTAAAAGTAAACACAAACTCTTCTATCATTTAAATAACAAATTGAATTCTTACTGTTAAAGGAGACCGATGATATGACGATAATAGCGACGTCGTTTTGGATGGCATTCGGGTTCCAGTTGCCGTGCATTTGCACGTTGGTAGTGGTGATGCGAGTGCCGCCGCTGAAGAGCGTGAGGCTGCCGAGAACTACGACGAACTGTCTCGCCTGGTTCCTGCCGTCCGACCAGCAGTGAGCGGCCGTCACCGCACGGTTGTTGGATACCAAAGACGCGCCGCACACAGACGTCCCTCCAGTGGTCAGAGTGATGACGAGCCCGGCCTAAAGATACAGTACAAATAGCAGATATAATATTACCGTAGATCATCATATGAATCTCCCTCCGGCCCGTATGTGTGTGCGTATGAGTGCATTACCTTAAATCGTAATTGGGGATACTATTCCATTAGGATCATTGCATTAGTAAGCCCTTCCTAAAAAGTAAATGTTTATCGGTAATTGTAGAGAGAGTTTGGTGAAACCATTTCATCCAAGAGGCCGTCTTATTTTTAAACGATTTTTTTAAATGATTAAATTTGTGTTCCTATCTTAATTAAATATTATTAGGTAAAATTCATACGATTCGTTTCGTTTTGTACAGACCACAATTATATGTCTGAAAATTCTAGTCATAGACCCGTTACGTTGGTACTTAAATAAAACGGCTTATCTATACTATTATGTATATAAAGAGGAAAGGTTTGATTGTTTGTTTATTTGAACCGAATAGGCTCTGAAACTACTGAACGGAAAATTAGTTCACCGTTGGAAAGCTACAGTCTATCCGAGGGACATAGGCTATGTTTTATCTTAAAAAAATTATGGACCCTTACCAAAACTCCGATAACGTAACCCAAGGTGCAAAAAAATGACCAAGAATGTTCCTTACATCGCGTGCGCTGCGAAAACTATTCACGATAGAACAAAATGATGTTAAACAATTTTATAGAACACATTATTATCTACAAAACATGTCGCGACAGCATACATCTATCTATTATAGTTATGTCACAATAAGTGTGCATTTATTTTAAAATAAAAATTCAAATACCGCCGCTAGAAAAGGCTCTTTATTTGTACCTAGATATTAATCCCTATCAAAATAAATAAACTATTATTTAAGACTGTTTCAATACCTTTATATTAATTTTATTCGAAAGATATCATAGAAAAAACTCCCCTCGGCCAACTATGCATTTTAGAGTTTGTAGGCGTCACTCAGAGGTACGGGAAGGGAGTCAGTCGGCTGTTACGGCTTTTCACGCGGCAGGAAGATACATTCACCAAAGACATTCTCAAAAGCCGTAACATTTTTCAAACATGTCTAACGACCGCGGTAATCTCAAAAGTATCATAATAACAGTTAAGCTAAATATTTAGTGAAAAATAAAACAACATCAAATAGTGATTACTCCCTGGCTTTAACTCAATAAATTATTTATTTAATGGCTTTTGTTTTGTGGTAATGAACTTTTTACAATAATTAATAGTATGAAAAATACATAAAAGTAAAAAATACAAAAAAAGAAAAAAATATATATGCTTTTTTTTTGGGAACTCTACGTAAGAAGGGTTTATTTGTGTATCATTGTGACAAAATAATATTTTTTAAATTATATTATGCCCGTGCAAAGCCGGGACGGGCTGCTAGTTGAGATATATTCCAATTGGATGTTTTAATTTTAGCCTAGATCTATCATATTTGTACTCAAATGATAGGTCTGTGAAATGTAGAAAGATTGGTCACATTCATGCAAATTTAATTTTACCATATCTCTCTGTCATGTTATCTCTAGAAGCTGTAGCTAAACCCGTCGTCTTGGTACTCAAATCAAATCAGAAGAGATTTTGTAAGCAGGTTAGATTTTTTAACAGATTTTTTTTAAAATGTCTAATGTTCAAAAAGACGAACTTGCGAGGTCTACAGAGAGCCACTAGTAAATAAAACGTGTCTCAGCAACAACTATAATTTTAACAACATATTTTTTTCTTTTTTTTAATGTTTTATTCTACTTGTACATGTATGATATTTGAATTTTGAACAGTGATGAATTTTAAGCAAATGAACAAAATATTGGTTCGATGGCCACCGTTGCACTATCATTCAATTACCAAATTATACGTTCGGATGTCAGTGCTTCAATTATTAGCTGAAGATAAGAGACCCCAGAGTATCTCCTTGTTGAGCTCCAACTTAGGAATATATGCTATTTAAAGAAATATATTCGTGGGGTTGCGTAGCACTGCCAACATAATTAAAAAAGCTTTGGTGCTTTATTTTTCATTGCTTCGAACAATCGAACCTCTTTTTAGGTAATTAAAAGCGTTTTTTAGATCTATTTTAAGCAACCGTTTATCTTTGGAACCATTTAAGTTTAACTCAAATTAATTATAAAAATGTGTAAGAATTGTGGGTACAGTTCAAGAAAAATTATTCAATGAGAGTTTGCAATGAAAAACATATTAAAAGAAGTAGATACTTTAAGATAACAAACTTAAATGCTCGGAATATAAGAATATGAGCAGGCAGTACTTCCACATGCCTTGTTTTTTTATTCTACTAAATATGAACATTGTGCATTGGTAACTGAATAAAATATTTGGCAGCATACCTGATGAGGGTGTTGCCCGAGGGAGGACACGCTTCCTCCTACAATCCTGCTGGGGTCCTTGGCTAGCTGCTCCTCCTCTAGCTGGATACGCTCGGCCTCGGGGATACCAATCCGGTTGTGGTAGTCGAAGGCGGTCGTCTCCTCGACGGAGAACTGCTGCTTGGGGGCCGCCACCACCGCCGCTACCACCACAACCAGAGCTAGGAGGACCTTCATTGTAGACTTGGCGACTATACCGTTAGAGTGAAATTGAAGCATTTATATACTACTTGGAAATGTTATCTAATTTGATAAATTTGATTAAATTTGTTGACAATATAACTGTATTTATTAAAGAATGTTCTAATTTCGAGTCGTATTGTTCCATAACCACTTCAAATGCAATAATTACGTTTTTATTAGTATTTTTAACAATCATTTATTGTTTTTGTTTAAGAAATCGGATATTGAAAATTCATGACAAGTAGTGAATCCGATGTAACATATTTATACAAAAAGAAGACATAATATGTACTATAATATAAATGTACGTGTATTCTATTCATTTTATATATTCTCTGTAAATAAAGATGGAATGTTTCGTTCAGGAGGATCGCAGCTTCAGATATTTTTAAAATGTTCTTTTTTTTTATTTGCCCATATGATTCCCACGGAGTCATAACATGTACCAACAAAACCTGAATGAAGATTTATTTTGCTAGGGCTGGGTAGAAGCCATGGTTGGAAGTAGAGTTGTGGTATCCATAGTGACTGCATCAATATTTTGATTGTATCTTACGTGGCCATCTTGGAGGCATAAACTATTGAGCCACCTCGTCGCTTCCTATGATTACCATCATTGTGCGCTCAGCACTGAGAATCCGTCCATAATGAGGCTTTAAGAACGGCCCGTAAGCTATGCTCCCCATACAAACGTAGTTTACTAATCATTTGGAAACCGCTATTCCAATTGAATTGATATTTAATATATAATATCAGGTAACAAATATCTGTGTCTGCATGCTTTTGTTTTTTTGAAAAATCCAAATCGAATGAAATGAAAGCAAAAAGAAAATCTTCATACGAATTTTTTTTTCTCTGTGGTTTGACCCAGAATACATTTACCGAAAAAACAAAGGCACGCAGACACAGATATTTGTAGCCTAATATTAGATATCAAATATGAAGTATGTTGGAATAGTGGTTTTCAAATTATTAGTAAACTACGTTTGTATGGGAGGCGAAATTTGATGATGCTTACGGGCTGACCTTAAGGAATCTATAGTTGCAACTGATTCTCGGCAGGAGTTAAGTGCTATGCCAGGACCTTCCCTTTATGAGCACAATTCATTGCCGGTTCGATAATATTTTCATCCGATGCGATGGTACCAACCGCGGCGGGCTTGACTTACCTAGTGCCACCTAGGGACCTACAGTTTTACATGCATTCCAAACCATAGAGCGGCTCGCATTTGTGATGAAATGTACATATACTAAACAGAAAGAGAAAGAAAGTGATGCATGAACGGGCGGGATTTGAAACCAAACCTCTGAAATGCAAGGCTAGTCCCTGCGCCACTCATTTACGAGTCCTACCTCCTCCAAGCGCCAGCAGCTTTGCAGAAACCATATCCGATATTGTCGTGGTTCTGCGCAGCCGCTGGCGATGGAGGGGGTCGGACTCCATCCATCCCGTCAAATCGAGGTACACGAGGAGGATGAATCGAGGATACAAGCTTTGTCAACATTTAACTACACAACTGTAGGGATAGTTTTTAGGGTTCCGTACCCAAAGGGTGAAAACGGAACCCTATTACTAAGCCTCCGCTGTCCGTCCGTCCGTCCGTCCGTCTGTCACAGGGCTGTATCTCAGCAACCGTAACAGATAGACAGCTGAAATTTTCACAGAGTGTGTATTTATTTTGCCGCTATAACAATCGAGGCCTACCTCTGTAGGTTTTTTTTTTATTTTTAGTTTTTTTTTTATGTTTCCTCAAGGATTGGAGAGTCCATCATCCAGAACATGACCGCGCGCATTGCTGCTCGCGGGGTCGCGCAGTGTCATTTCTTAAGGCAATGAGGATAGATATATCCTAGAGCGGTTATTTATATTAGTAACTTTGTTTGCGATTCCATAGTAAAAGGTCGATTGCCAGGTTAGCTTATTCTTAAAATAAAGCTTAATTTCTCACGGCCACAATGTGCTTTTTTTTTTTTTTTTTTTTTTTTTATGTGACTGGACATGGATGGCTAAGACCACAAGTTCTGTCATGGTATTAGCCCAACACACCACATGGGAACTAGGTGCCATGCCAGAACCTTCCTTATATTGCACGGCTACATTGAACTGGATGGAAAACACGGACAATTTTCATTGCCGCTTCGACCATCGTTCATCCAATGCGATGGTACCAACCCGGGCGGGATAAACCCTACCTGACTTTTTTTATTCATCCTTTCAAATGTTTCCCTGATCGGAATTCCTGAAGTGCCTTAAAACTGAGAACTATATAACATTATTTTTTTTTTATATTTATCTTCAGTTACATAGTGTTAAACGTTTACCTGATCGGAATTCCTGAAGCCTTGAAACTGAGAACTATATAACATTTTTTTTAAATATTTATCTTCAGTTACATAGTGTTAATCATAAATAGCTAGTTAGCCATACTGAGTTTGTTTAAGTACTTTGTTTAAATTCCATACAAGCCGTTTTTACTCACAGTATGTGTAGGCAGTTATATAGAATACAATTTAATCCGTTTTATTCACAGTTTTGTTTTGTCGAGAATAAAATTTAATTCGTAATCGTTGCAATCAATTATTTGTGCACCAAGAACATAAGAAACCAAAGAATCAGTAATAAGTTTTGTTAGAGAAATGGAAAATATTAAAAAAGTGAAGTTTAATTTTGCTTCTTGCTGTAGCAGAAAATCCTTCATGATTCTTGTTATTTGCAATGTCGGATGATTAGATTATATTCGTTTACTTTAGGGAATTAATGCTAAGTAAGGGTATGATTAGAATGTCATCAATCGTGTCATGGATATCAATTGCATATTATAATCAGCGAGATAACCACGTTAGAACAAAATATTTTAATCCGCTGAAGAAACCAAACATATTTTTAATTGTGTGTACGTAATCATGAATTAGTAATATTTAATTTTTTTCTGTACCGTATTGACTCCATATCATTCATACTATATCGATCAAACTTTGGTGAGTTGTGCACGCTCGCGAAAGGTTATGGTAAGTACAAAACATCCAGTAAATAATTTAAACCGACATCTGCCCAAAACAACACTCACGCGAGAGGAGCCGGGTATCCAAGTAATATATACATTTGAATTGTTGCCTAGTGTATATTTTGTTTAATGCTTTATGAGCTATGCCTTTGCTGAGCGGCTCGTGGCTTAGGGGCTGGTGGCTCTGCCTTCCATTCCAGAGGTCTTGGTTCTAACCCTGCCTCGTTCATCCAACGCTTCATTCCTCTCTCGTACATTTCGTTACAAATGCGTGCTGTACCATAGTTCGATGTAAAATTGTAGGTCCCCTTTCCTTAATAAGGTGGTAGGGTTAAGGCCGCATAGGTTAGTACCATTGCGTTTAATGAAAAGATGGTCGAAGCAACAATTAAATATTTTCTGTGTTTTCCATCCGGTTCGATGCAGCCGTGCTCATAAAGAGAAGGTTCTGTCATGGCACCTAATTTCCATGAGGTGTATTTGGCTAATACCATGTCAATATGTGTCGTTAGCCATCCATAATAAGTCAAATAAAAAAATAATGCCAACATTGTTCCAATTCTAGCCAGCCCATACAAAATATCTTGCAGATCAAAAGTTATGTCTTTACGGTAGTAATTAGTCATTAATCACAAATTAGTCACTTAACAGTCTTAATGTTTTGGTCATTTTTTTTTCAGATTTGTATTTTGTAGATTGTTGAATAACCATAAGATATTGCACGTTTTCCATAATGCAATCTAACGTCATAATAATTCTAAATTTGAAAAGAAAATAAATTCTTCAAACTTACAGTATTCGTATTTTAGATACTGCAAAGTATATTCTACCGAAGTCGATTTCGAAGTTACATAGAACATACATAAGCTTTAGATGGTTTCCAAACGAAATGTTTTGAAATCATTATTTTCGAAAACCGACGATCTTAGTCGGTCGACTTCTTACTACTAAGAATTTTACTTTAAAAGATATAACATTTAAGTATACGGATTAGGATATAACGCAGGAGATGGCGATTTGACTCAAATTGTCCCCGCTTTTTAAGCTCGCTGCTCTACCCGCTGTCAGGGATAACCATGGTTACCATAAAAACCGTTGATTATATTGTCAACCTTTGTGTAACCTACTGATTATTTAGACGGTTTGCTGTGAAGGACAAGGAGAGAAAGAAAAATGTAACGGAAAAATGCCCAACCACATTTCCAGGCATGTAAATATTGCCTTTCGTTATAACGTGGCTCAGTCTATAACGTGAGTTCGCTTTAACGTCTGTTAGCCGCGTTACACCGAGGGTCTACCGTGTGTAGCAGTGAGGTGGGTCTTGCGTTTAATATTTAAATAATACTCATCGAAATCAGGTCTTACTCTTTATTGCTTGAAATCACGCAAGTAGTACAAAAATGCGTATGAGCATTGAGCCATTATTCGCCCAAGCCGGGCCGGGCCGCGGCAGGGCGGGCGGCGTGGGACATGACGCCGCCCGCCCTGGCCCGCGGCGCCCTCTGCCGGGCTCGTTACAAACATAAATCCTCCGCACACTCGTCGCGTCACGAACTTGGAATAAAAAGAAAAATCTCACACATTCTCTTTTGTCGCCTAATAATTTATGCGTGTGGGGCGCCCCACATTGTACCTTTGTACAGGGGAAGGCTCGCTAAGTGCCGCATTACTGTCTATTTTGAAATTCGACATTTTTCCGGCCACATTTATACTTTATTTTTTCGTAATATCCATGTTGTAATACTAGCATTTTTTTAATGGACAATATACATTCAGTTCTTTTTTGAATGTTGTTGTTTATTCATCAACCATGGACAGTACACTGCACTCGGATCCGTCAGTTCAGCGATCACTGCGAAGAAGAACTGGCAAGAAACTACGCTGGATTTTAATTCAACAAGAATTTTGTAAATTCTCAGTTTACAAAAGCGTTTGCCGTATCGCTGGTAAAAACAAAATTTAATATTAATTTCATATGCAACAGCTCAGGACAAATATCCGTTAATTTGTAAAGACTATGCATGCTATCTAAAATATTGCTAATTGAAGCAAGCCAGTCCCCACAAACAGCACCCGTTCACGAGCATCACGCCGGGTCCAACCATCGCCTCTCTCAACCATATTTTAGTGAAAGAGGAGATTCGAATCCAGCGTCACCGCAAGCACGTATTTTTAAGCAATGCAATACTCCAGTGGCAACAAGAAAAAAATTTGGAACTTTTGCACATTTAGTTTGCAAATAATATTAGTCTAATAATTAAGTATAATTATTTCTGTCATGAAGTGATCTTTCAACGAAGATTTATTTTTAACTGTACATATGTAATTCGTACAGCTAAAAATAAATTATATAATATTAACTCTTTAAATGCTACCACCTACAGAAAATTAAGTGCAGTAGTTTGAGACGAACCTCAACAACAAAGTATGAATAAGATTCCTGTATGAGATTCTGACGAATCCCTTCTTTTATGTAATGTATAATTAATCATTCATCTAAGGAAAAATAGACCTGTAATGCATAGTATATCTATTTAAGGTGTTACCGGACATATTATAAAACTTTTACCAGATATTCCTTAACATTTTTCCATTCTATACACCTATTATGTAGGTATTAACAAACGTATATGTTCAGGGAGTGTTTTCTTTTAAAACGTACAGCCTTTTAAATTTTACTGATTAAACCTTATGTTTACTATGTACCTACTACACTCCTTCCAACTCACATTTAAATATGATGTGCCTTCATCGCCTCTTAATTTGGGGTTGTTAGCAGATAGTTTCTGTACAAATATTTTTAGAAACGCACATTATACAAGGAAATAATAAACATTAATATTAAATTCTCATCAAAATCTCAATTATTGGATCCGACTTCAAAAACAAAGTTTTCGAATGTCACCAACTTTTAGCAATTTTACATTATGATGAGCGGTACAGATATTGATAAGACAGAAACATGATGAAAGTTTACATACCTCGCTGCATAAGATTAGGAGGCACTTGGCCATACTTGAACTCTGAATCCGATAGCATTCTAGACGATATTTATGAAAGAAAAGTGATACTAAATAAGTAGTTAATAAAACCTCAATGAACGGTAGACAGAATCAAAAAAATAAACTGAAATACTTTACTAGGCGAAAGGTCCACCATGCAAGTGGATCTACCACTTGCATGGTGGCACTACCACTGCATTAGATCAGTGCAGCTACCGTATTTACATACTTCGCATTATAGCTTGCGCTCGGGAAGACAAAGTGTGGCAACAGGTAACCGCCACACTCGACAACATTATGTTCAGCATGATCTCGTTAGAAACGTTTACGCGAGCGATTATTTCATTCCTCCCATTTCAAAGTATATTTTCATGTCGTACTAGATCCTATTTCCGCACGAGCGCGCGGCGAAACTCGAGTCACGCTGAAAAATGTATCACCCCTTTGTCGCCGGGAAATTGACGCATTTCTACGAAGGAGCCGCTTATCGGAACCATCTTAGGTCGCCCGCCCCGCCCCACCGCCCGCGGGCACGGTTCCGCGGCGGGAACTCTGTACTTTGAGAGGCTTTCACACTATTCTCTTTCCGATATGTTATGCGTCTGTCTATGGATGGCTTTATCGTATATATTGAACCCCCACCATACCGCAATCCTGAAGAAACTATCTTGAAGAAGAAGGGACTTGATCATGTCGGCAGGCTTATTCCTGGAACTCCGTGATCAGGAATCCTAAATCTAGAAAACCGCTGTTGTAGCGGTTTTCAGAACCTTTATTAATTATAACTACTATGCTCCGGAAGCTTTTCGTCAAGAAATTCGCGTTAAAAACCGCTACAAAATCTAATGTCTCTTTTTCTAGACATTCCTGATTCCTAATCACGTAATTCCATGAATAGGCCTCCTGAGCGTGGTTTCGCGATGTAAGGTGTGTTTGGCGTTTCTGAGCAATACAAAATTGTAAAAAAAAAAGTAATTGCTTAAAAATAGTAATAGGGATGTAGTTATCTTTTGTTTTCATAGCATTTCGTTTAGTTAAACTTTTTTGGTAGTCAAAGTACACTAAGTTACTTAAAAAATCTGGTTCTATTCCGCGGATTCTATCAACCAATATGGAAGGTCCTGGCAGGGCACCTAGTTCCCATGTAGCATGTAAGGCAAATATAATGACATAATATTAGCTATCCATGTCCATAAACATAACAAACATAAAAAACCGGCCAAGTGCGAGTCAGAGTCGCACACGAAGGGTTCCGTACCTTCGTACATGATTTAACACAAAAAATCATGTTTTTTTGTAAGGGGGGCTCCTCTTTAATTCTTATATTTATTTTTATTTTACCTATTTGTTGTTATAGCGGCAAAATAAATACACACTCTGTGAGAATTTTAGCTGCCTACCTATTACGGTTCATGAGATACAGCCCTGTGATAGACGGACGGACGGACGGACGGACAGCGGAGATTTAGTAATAGGCTTCCGTTTTCTCCCTTGGGTACGGAACCCCAAAAAGCAACTCTTTCAGACGCGAAAAGAAAATCTTTATCTTTGAATACCGTCGGAATTCTAGCGACTGAAATCAGAAAAATGTTAAAATACCCAGTGTGAGAGGGTTTTTATATTCCTTTGAACGAGCGATCATTTTATAATCAATTTGCTGTGATTTATTTATTGAATAATTTATATCCAGTCGATACCGGTAGATAGCTTGTGGTACAACTATAATGCCTCATCTATAACTACTGCACATAATTATCACAAAATAAATACGAAATATGCTTGTAGGAATATAAGAATTGATTTGTTTCGTTTAAAAGATTATATAATTAAATCCCGCCTGGTAATAAGAAAACAAAAAGGTATAGGCCCTTTTGTTTTCCCATTATGAAAAACATTTTCTCTAAAAAATCATATCGCAACAAACGAACCGCAGATTGTCAACCCAATGATTGATATTACGAAATTTGTTTCATTCGCTTTTGAGCATAAATTACCGACACAATTGTTGCTGGTTGATAGTCTATCAAGCTCATTGCAGTATTGTGTTGGTAAATTTTCCCAAAAATCATTTAAGGTTGGCCATCCCGCTCAACTCCCCGTACAAATGGGGAAAGAAGATCACGCTCATATTTCTTGTCAAAGATCCCAAATTTTGCTCAAAATAGCTTTATTTGATCAAACTATATGTCTGATGACCGTTGGCCTTGTAAAATTGTGTCGTTTTGTACTAAAATTTTTCGTTAATCTTACCAAATATTACACTATGCACATTGTCTTTTTTGTGGACATGTTGCATCTTCCTCACCACGGAGCCTGTCTTATTCTTTGAAACAGAGAAGGTCCCAGAGCACAACAGCACGATTTTGTACCGTGCCCGCGAATGAGTTAGTCCCGCCGGGTTGGGCCACCTTAAGTTAAAAGGTTGATATATTAAACCCAATTAATATCTATTTTTTCTATTGGCAGGAATTTAGTTCTAACGAAGTGCAATCATTCAAAGCCTGACTTAAAGTATTTGAACGAGAAAGCGAGTCAACCCGGGTCCTGCAGCTGATAGTCCATGTTGACATAAAATCACGACGGCGTGTTTGCTCAGCCGTAGGCGTCAGCGCGCGCGGGCCGTAAGTGTGAGCGCTCACGTGCCGACAATCAAAAAGAGTGAGAATAAAAGGGGTTCCGTGACTGACATGGGCGCGGAGACGGAACATTTAACGAGGTCGTTACTTTTGTGAAACAATTATATTAAATCTGGGACATCAGTCTGTTCCCTCCGCGCGCTGACACCCTCCCCCCTCTCCTGCCCCGCACTCCTCCGTCCGCTTCCGCCGACGCCATTGTACACTTAATTTCTATTTCACAAATAAACGTGGTGTTATTGAGTTTGAAGAAGAAAATGAAATAGCGATGGAACAACCCACTTAGCTGCTATCTCTAGCGAATTGATAAATTGTTAGAGGTGTTAAATGAGAGGAATTTTGAACTTTGAGAAAATGCGCACCAATTCTCAGTAGGGATTGTACAAATTATACAGGTTGTAAACAGACGTTTGATCAACATTTTATACAGGTATTCCTTGGGACATTGAGCAAAAAGGTAAGTAACCATTGACCTATATATTACCATTTTGTTGGGCGACTTAAAAAGTTGTAATGTTTTTAAAATGTACAATTCAATTTACAATAATGAATGACGAAAACGAAAGATTATGACAAAATGTCATCCATATATTTTTCTCCAAAACAGTTTTTTTCAAGTTTTTTGCAATTATCGAATTCAAACTGTTTAGAACTATTTCGACGCCTTAGCCACCGTGCCGACCGATCCGATAAAGGCCGCCATAACGCTCGCTGCGTTCCCCCCTGCACGGCCAGGCTGATGCGGTGGGGGCGGAAGGACCTGGTTTGGCCGTCCCCAGACGATTCGTGCAGCTCCAAGCTTTCCGGCTACGCAAACGGGACCTCAAATTTCGGGGCCTCGCCTTTCTTCCGCCATTTTTAGGGTTCCGTAGCCAAAGCGTGAAAACGGAACCCTATTACTAAGCCTCCGCTGTCCGTCCGTCCGTCCGTCCGTCCGTATGTCACAGGGCTGTATCTCATGAACCGTAATAGGTAGGCAGCTGAAATTTTCACAGAATGTGTATTTATTTTGCCGCTATAACAAAAAATAGGTAAAATTTAAAAATAATAAAAAAATAAAATGTAATACAAAAAAACCTGATTTTTTTAAAATATTGTACGATGGTACGGAACCTTTCGTGTGCGAGTCCGACTCGCACTTAGCCGATTTTTCAAATACTGCCTCGTCCAGTGGCGCGCGGTGCGTCTTATGAAAAGTACATACATTCATCTCGTTGAGTATCTCTTTCTGAATTTGATGAGTGCATTTCGTCACGAATGCGAGATATTCCATGGTTCGGAATCCATGTAAAGATGTAATTCCCCTTCTCCTTCTTGGTGGTCGGGTCAAGCATTCCCGGGGTGATATCGTATTGGATAAAAGTATGGTGGAAACAGCAATACAAATCATTCGTGCTTTCCATCCAGGTCACTGTATCCTTATGCATAAACGGAAGATCTTGACATGGCACCTAATTTCTTCGGAATGCGGTATGTTTATATAATGACGTTGGGTAGGTATGGTATTAACAGTCCATTTCCTAAATGTCATGTAATTCTGATCGTTACGAATAAGAAAGAAATCGTGTTTGCCAAAACCACCACGATAAATATCATCTAATAATTGAACATCAATATAAAACCTTAAAATTTATTTATTACAATATACTTAAGATACATCTCAAAGTCGCTCTATTTCTCGACACATATAAGTTTCCCCATTCATTTAGAAATTTTCAACCAGTTTTTTTAATACGCATGTTAAAACACACTTGAAATGACATGTAAATTTGTGCAATCTTTTGATAAGTTTGAGTGCACCAAAATGCATTCATTTAGATAGGGTAACGCAGCAGCTTTCCCACGAATATTGGTTATCATTACAAGATATCATCATTGAAGATTTAGATTATATATAAGAATAAACCAATTATAGGCGGAAAACTACAATCTCTATCCATGTAGTAACACATATTAACAATGAATATGATTAATCTATGCTAGCAATTAACAGTGGGTACATAGTGGGTAAGTGGGAAAAAAATTCCATATATTCAAGTGAAAATAGTTCTTATAAAAAAATGCAAAAATGTACCAAAACCTCTAAGTTAAATATTTTTAATACCTATAATACAAATATTTTCTCCATAGTAAATATACTTTTTCGTACTAAGCAAGTGCGTCTCTTATTCCAAGGAATGTGACATGCATAATTTACCGTGAAGCAAGGACACATTAATTAAAGAAAGATCCCTATTAAAAGAACTATTTTACGAATATACTGCAAGGCTGGACCCGAACCATCAAAACATACCAGTAAGTGTTGGTATGTTTTGCAATCAAATCAACCTAGCACTGGCTCTAGCGTCTGATGCCAAATACGATTTTGGTGACGACGGCAATATGTTTGAATTTTCAAACATTGCAGTCAATGTCCGCAACGCAGATGAAGCTTTAAATAAATGTATGTACGTATAATGTTAAACACCGTGTTTGTAGGAGGCATTGAGTACGGGATGATGGACTGTAAGAGAATTCCAAATTATGGGCATACAGCAGGTGCCAAAATTGGTAGACGTAATACCAGCAAAACATACGGATAATAATGGTATTTTTGCTGGTTCGGGCCCACCTTTGCATTCGTAAAGTATAGTCCGTTATACTGGGCTTCTTCTTTAATGAATGTGTCCTTGCTTCACGGTCGATTGTATATGCATACATATCATATTCCTTAGTGTCCCAAAGCATAAATGGCGCTGTATTCAAGCCTGGTAACTTGCCTCAAAGATATCATAGCATGAGTCATATGAAAGTAGCACCGAGCGAACAATGTTTTTATTTCACGGAGGTAATCCACGAGAAACGCCTGAAAAACTTTTGTGTTACAACTTTCAATTTTCCTGCTCGCGTACAAAATTATACGTCACATTATCAAGTTGATTCGGCTGCAAGATACGAAGTCAACATTATCCGGACTCAGAAGAAAATAAAGATATTACAGTGACGCGAATGATTGCGGTAAATGAAAACTTCGCGAGGAGACGCACTTGTTCTGTGGTGCTGGACACATAAACCCATTTTCGACATTCCCAAAACAATAACTAACCGATCACGTGAATCCTTCATATCTGGGGTCGGTAATCGAGGTATTTGCCCCAAAGGACAACCTGTGTTCGTGTAACCATGGTATGAAAACCCATGGGCGTCGTCCGCCGTGCTTTACATAAAAACAGCATAGGTGCATCCATCGACGTGGAAACCTGCCGCATTCATTCAAACTTCTATTTAAGGCTGTCGTAAATGCAGCGGAAATCGAAGATTATTTTTTTTCAGAAATGCGTTCTTTGTCCATTGGCCACAGCACAATTTTGCACGACTACTGCAATTAATCTAGAGAAATAGATCCCCAGGCCCTGGAAGCCCAAGCAGGTAAAAAAATCACGCCAAGTGCGTGTCAGACTCGCAAACGAAGGGTTCCGTACCATCGTACAAGATAAAAAAACAGGTTTTTTGTATGGGGGCCCCCTAGTTTTTATTATTTTTAAATTTTACCTATTTGTTCTTATAACGGCAAAATAAATACACATTCTGTATACATTTCAGGTGCCTACCTATTACGGTTCATGAGATACAGCCCTGTGACAGACGGACGGGCAGCGGAATCTTAGTAATAGGGTTATGTTTTCACCCTTTGGGTACGGAACCATAAAAATATTTTTTTTGCAACGTTTTTAGCCAATATTTTCCAATCTAAAGGAATATTAAAACATACAGACGTAGATTTGACATTCTGTTTTAAAATCCAAAGTTTCAAAAACTTAGTAAGACCTAATGAGCATGCAAACAGTTACCGCCCGTAGTATGTGTAATTGGAAATGTCAATGCCTACTGTGACGCGCTCCTTACAAATTTACAATACACATTTTATATTTAGTATTAAAATTTACTCTTATCAAAATAAGTACCTACTTTTATCGCTTATGGTATTTGAGGTAAATAATCTTTGTCTTCAACAACAAGTAAGTATGTAATTTGGATAAATCCGACGATGAGAATGCCTTTAGCGGCGAAACAGTTAAACGCCCCAATGAGATTCATTAGGCTACGCTCGGGTAAATTTCCTAAACAACATAGAATCGAGCTGTGCCGGGTTCTAATGATACATGTTATGGCGACACATCCGGAAAATAACTAGTACTGGCGGGCGCTTTCTCGCCGCGCAGCTCAATCCTCGTCTCCGATGTGACCCGAAACTTGAGTTATGCGCAGGTGTCACACGGGCGTGATGGCCTCATTGGCTGTGCGGGACTTGAACCACGATAAGACAATCCACTTATCAAACATTTAAAAACTATAATGGATTCCATCTCATGCTGGAGTACTAGGAAATGATATTGCAGACAGAAGCCTAATTCTGCTAATTGATAACTGCGCGCGTTATGTTTGTGTTTTCTCAAAACCGCATGTTTCGCGCGAAATAGTATTCTGCTAGCGCAGTTTGCAAAACGCATGCGTTGTGTTTGTGTTTTGTTCGCAAACTCGTAACGCGCACTCATGTTCTCGTGGGCCGTGTGTTTTGCCGAAAACTTGCGGTTTTTAGAATTCTATTTGTCAAATTCGGAGCATCGCATCGCCGAACTTTGAAACTCACTTTTCTACATTACGTTGGCATATCGCTGTCTCTTTCTTTTCGTATGTCATATTTGAGTGAGAAAATAACTGTCAAAATCGTGACAGGTTATTTTACCCTGTAGGCGGCGCGCAAGCCAAACCACTCCATAGACAATAACAAAACGCGTGTGTGAATTAGCTGAATACCGATTTTTGGAAATCGCACTCGAAACTTAGCGTGTTATGTTTGACGGCAACATAACTTAAACGGAATGGTTTGAAATTGGACAAATAGCAGAATCGGGCTTCAGGTTAGCTAAGCAAGCAGTTATGTCTATTATGGCTCTACCGATATCTTGTCAAATTTAAAAAGCTCATGTCAAACTCTATGGAAAGACGTCAGTACAGAAAGGAATATGGTATAAAACAATTCAATTGGAACCACTTAAAACACCATGGCTTCTCAATTCTAAATTGCCAATATCTAATATAGTGACAGGCCTCAGACTACGATCCGGACATACAACACTAGGGGTCTCTTCAACCAAGTACTGATTTGCTTAATTCTCAAATTAAAGGACTTTTCTTACCATCTCTCAGTCAATACCGATACAAGATTATCAGCACTTTAGTAATAAAAGCCCTTTAAGTGTCAATCAAAATAAATCAGCACTTGTTGAAAACCAGGCTAAATAAGACACTACACTTTAAGCGAATGGTTGACTCGTGTTACTGCTCCGCTTGTCAACAGGCATAGGATCAGCAGGCCTATTCCTTAACTTCCACAATCAGGCATCCTGTTTCTAGAAAACCGCTTTTATAGCGGTTATCAAAGTGAATTTTTCGACTGAAAAATACTAAGCTCCGGAATATTTTGTCAATAAGGAATAGGCCTGCAGTTCCACGCACTCTTGGATTGTGTCCGGAACCAAGTCATGAGAAACAATCTGTTGCAGGATGTATATATAGACAGACCGAATTTATTCTTCAAAATCCATGAAGCGCTAACCCAACCACAACGTGAAGAGTTCCAAATTGTGACCAATTTTTTAACAATTATTTTGTCCTGTGCAGCAATCAGTAAACATAAATAGTTACTATGGGGTGACCATTCGACCGTTGAGATAGGCTGGCCGTGGTTCGGATTCCACGTTAAACTGTAGGTCCCCTTCCTTACTTACTAGGTGGTAGGGTAAATCCCGCCCGGGTTGGTACCATCGCATAGGATGAACGATGGTCAAAGCGGCAATAAAAATTGTCCGTGTTTTCCGTCCAGTTCAATGTAGCCGTGCAATATAAGGAAGGTCCTGGCATGGCACCTAGTTTCCATGTGGTGTGTTGGGCCAATACCATGACAGAAAGTGTGGTATTGGCCATCCATGTCCAGTCACATAAAAAAAAATGGGGCGGGCATAGCCAAACATGGCTAAAGCCCTAACCAAATCGGTAGAAAATAAAACAAAACAAAGTGAATGTTCCCCGCTCTACCCCATCTCAACACCCGCTCCTAGACTAGGAGGTCGCGACAAAAATGGTAACGATAACGTAAATGGCTGAAACTGGGTTACAGATATATCTATACGTATATATAAGTATTTAATTGAAAAACCGACTGGTTATTGTTGTATAATTATTGGGTATCAATATTCCAAAACCATCAGCAGTTTCATCAGCAGGTACATACCAACTTCTATTTTATATAGCGAATCTAGATAACGCAACCACTTGGCGCAGGCTGACTGATTTATTTAGCATCGGAAGGTTGGTCTCCAACATGTGAACCCAGATTCAGCCATTTACCTTATCGTGACCAAAAATGTCGTGACCTCCCGGAATATCCACCCATTATGTGCATGCGCGGCTACACGCAATGCAAACGGCAAAGAATATGCGTATGCAATGACCTCGAGTCGATAAATCTGAATCCACTCGATCAAATAATGACACCAGAAATTAAGATAATCAACCGTGACGGTAACGATCAGCCCATTTAATTCCACAATTATCTTTAATGATAATTAACCAAAAAACCCAAAAATACAACGTTATCTACAAAAAACAAAATTATCATTCGAGAATCTTATAATGTTCAAATACAAGGATCTAGGGGATTATGTGCAGTCCTCACTATAGCAGGAATACTGAGCAAAATAAAACTTACGCTGTATTATTCCATCATCCAATAGTGGAACAAATTCCCTTTAGTAATGTCGTGCAGGCAAACTAAAGGAAAGTGTTGATTTTTAAGAAACAGATCATATTTTCAAGAATTCATACATTTACAAGTACGAGAATCCAACCTGACATAACCTAACCCATGTATAACTTTAGATAACCCTTACTTACCAGTAGTTTGATAAGGGTAATTTAGTTTAATGTTATAATGTAAACTATAGGTATTGGCATGCCACCCACTCGCTTTAAAAATGCATATGATCTAATGGGTTTATAAATCAACACTAGGTGTCATGTAAGCCAGCCCGAAACTGGGTAGGTTTTTTTTTCATTTAACTGGAGTTGGATGGCTAATACCGAACTGACAATCAGATCAGCCTAGAACTAGGTGCCATGCCAGGACCGGCAACATTGAACTGAACGGAAAACACGGAAAATTTTGATTACCGCTTCGACCATTGTTCATTCAATGCGATGGTACCAACCCGGGCGGGATTAACCCTACCACTTAGTACCTAAGTAAGGAAAAACAAACCTACAGTTTTACGAGGAATCAGAACCACGGCCAGCCTCAACGGTTGAAATTCGTCTCCAATCCAGAACCCAACCGCGCTCAGAGGTGCTAACCCAGCTAAATCAAATCAAATCTTTTATTTACTTTTTGGGCCACACAGCATAATAAATAGTATTTAAAATAAATAAATAATTTAAGTATATTAACATAGAAATACAAATAAAACCACCGCTTACAAAGAAGGGTCAGTAATCAATAATAATTCTCCGTTGTAGGGTTGGGGCCCGGGTAATCGATTAGGGGAATCACGTGAGTCTTGCACACCGTTTCACCCGCGCTCGTAAACCAATTTCACGACAATTTTACAGCCGTCATAAAGCATGACTAGACGTGGTAGCCCGGACTGCAGCCAAGTTCCGTTCGTACTGTCATGTACAGTCCATATTCTATTCATTTTGCCTAACATAACGCTTGTGCAATGTGGGTTCCGGCATGAGAAGAAAATAAGTTGTTTCGCTAAATGCGTCCCCGTGCATGTAATAAGAGGCTACTAAGGGATTCACCGTTCGTGGTTCGGATTCTAAGTAAAATTGCAGATCCATTTTCTTACTTGGTGGTGGGCTATCCCGTCCGGGTTGGTACCATTGAATTGATTAAACGATAGTCAAAGCGGCAATGAAACGTGAAATATAAGAAAGGCCTTGACACGGCACCTACATAGCTCTCATTTGGCACGTTGATCTATATTATGTCAGTATTAAGGCTATCTTTGTTTAACTACATTAAACACCTGAGAAATTAAATAACTAATAAATTATTTTTCTATATTAAATTTTAAAATGATAAAAGTTTTAGTTATATTAGAAATATTTGTCAGTATTACCGATTGTAGAAAAGAAAAATAATTGATTAATATTGATTACCTTATGGTAATTGCGGGGGAACGGCAGAACGTCTAATATGCAGATCGTATAATGTCATATTTTAACAAAATTTTAAAACCATGCACAACGTATAATCGGCAGATCGTATAATTGTATACGTAGTGCATGAAGAAGTTTAAAAAATAAAATTTCTTATTTCTCCATGCATAACGTATAATAGTCACAACATATAATATTATGATCTTTATTTAACAAAAACAGAAAACCATGCATATCATATTATCCAAAAACTTTTCATACGATAAGCGCCCTTATGAATATACCTTTAAAGTGTATACTCGTACGCGACTTTTCGACCGTCTCAATTAGCGTTGTAGCAAATTGTTACTCTTCAACAAATATCGATTCGTAGCAATTTCAGCCTTAAAAGTATCGTTATTAGGGCGCTTTATGCAGTGCTTCTTGGCATATTATACGTTCTGCATGGTTTTCTTTTTTTGTGAATTCATGTTAGGAATATTATACGTTGTGACTATTAGACGTTCTGCATGATGCAAAGGGTTGATTTTATTTTTAAACTCATGCACAACGTATAACATTATACGTTGTGAATATTATACGATATGCATGGTTTTCATTTTTTGGAAAAAATACTATTATACGTTGTGAATATTATACGTAGTGAATACGACTCGTAATTGCTTACGAATTATTTACGATTTATATTATTATGGAGTCCATTGAACTCAATCAAAATCCTTTTCTACCGCCATAATGGTACCTAACTGAACTGAATTTGGCCTGGCTCAAGGCCCGGCCTGTCCGGTGGGTGGGGTCGTCCCATCTCTTCGCGTAACTAACTCCAGCAAGGTTTTATTATCGGTTTATAGAGCCTCCAACGAAACACTACCTCCGGTCTTAAAGTTCATAATAGTCGATTGTTATTTAATAGAAGGACAATTGGAGTGTATTTTATTAATTTTATCTCCAAGCAATCGGAAAAAGTCGTTAGGAGGCAAGCGGCTTGGGGCAGCGCTTCTCAGCTAGGAGATGTGGGTTCATTACCAGTTGGCTCCACCACTGCTCGTTGAAAGTGGATAAGTTAAGTTTACATACGTAACACAGCTGTTTAACTCTGCTTAAGGTGGCCCATCCCGCTCATCTCCCCATACAAAAGGGGAAAGAAGATCACGCCCATTTTTCTTGTCAGAAATACAACATTTTCCTCAAAATAGCTTTATTTGATCGAACTAGATGTCTGATGACCATTGGCATTGTAAAATTGTGTTTGGTTTCTAAGTTATAAGGTCCGAAAATTCGCATTTTTCGCGCTTTTTATTCAATAACTTTGGAGGTGGATTACGCAATGATAAAGTAAGAACATCTTATAAAGATTAGTCATCAGACATAGCTTATTTAATCAAAATTTATAATCTATTTGGTTTTTGTTTGATTTTTTACTACAGCGGTCGTGGTTTACTTTTAGCTATAAGTCGTTTTGAAATTAAAATTTTCTTAAATTTTACCAAATCATACACTATGCACATTGTCTTTTTTGTGGACACGTTGCATCTTCCTCATCACGGAGCCTATCTTATTCCCGCCCTTCTCTTGTGCCCGCGAATGAGTTAAGCCCGCCGGGTTGGGCCACCTTAAAGGAAATTATCCTGAGAAAACCCACCGCTTCGCCGGGTACACGGGCAACTAAAGTTGCTCAACTTGCAGCAATCTCCGTCGATTTCGTCGTCACGACAACATCCAGCAATCTCCGGCAACGTGGTTTAAGGACATGTATGGAACCATTCGTGAAGCAATTAAATGTCCGCTTGTGGCGAGCAAGTGCACGGATCCGTGGCAATTCGATAAACAACTCACCGGCGACACGAAGTATGGAGCGATGTAGAGCAATATAGCTCCATATCGCTGGGTAATTTGCTGTAAATGTATTGGGGTTGCTTTTTGCTCCATCTAACGCTCCACTATGTTTGGCAACAGTTGCCCAGCAATACATTGCCTCAAAATTGTCCGTGTACGGGCACCTTAAGGCGGCCCAACCCGGCGGGCCTAACTCATTCGCGGGCACGGTACAAAACCGTGCTGTTGCGCTCTGGGACCTTCTCTGTTTCAAAGAATAAGACAGGCTCCGTGATGAGGAAGATGCAACATGTCCACAAAAAAGAAAATGTGCATAGTGTATGATTTGGCAAGATTTACGAAAATTTTAATTTCAAAACGACTTATAGCTAAAAGTAAACCACGACCGCTGTAGTCTAAAATCTAACAAAAACCAAATAGATCATAAATATTTATTAAATAAGCTATGTCTGATGACTAATCTTTTTACGATGTTCTTACTTTATTATTGCATAATCCACCTCCAAAGTTATCGTATAAAACGCGCGAAAAATTCTAACTTTCGGACCTTATAACTTAGAAACCAAACACAATTTTACAAAGCCAATGGTCATCAGACATCTAGTTCGATCAAGTAAAGCTATTTTAAGCAAAATTTTGGATCTATGACAAGAAATATGGGCGTGATCTTCTTTCCCCTTTTGTATGGGGAGATGAGCGGGTTGGGCCACCTTAAGGCTTTCTAGCAAATATATAGATGACACTGGGAGCACTGATTTGGCATCACTCGAATAAAACAAAAACGTTCAGTTAAAGATATTTGCCCCATCACTATCCTGGAAATTGTATGAATTAACTCCAGAATTCGCTATATCCAGTGTATTTATAATGACAGGGTGCATCTACCGGATATGTTTTTTTTTAAACAACGTTAAATCAAACTTTAGATTTCACATGATATAAAAAAACATATCGGATTTATTGAAAGCGTTTTGTGTATTTTCAAAAAAGGAAGTTACGCTGCCCCAACCAAAGCATTAAAACTTATATAAACTTAACGATATACATACTCACAAATATTGATATTCGATAAAAAATTTCGTATCACTCTCGCATCTTTAATTTCTGTCTTGGAATCATATTATCATGCTTTTATTTTAAACTGTCCTTACCTCGAATGATCTGGATAATTATCAAGGTGTTTTTATCACCCAACATTTCAACAAGGCTAATCTTAGAACTCGGGTGAACGTTTTCACCCGAGTAGCTAATCTTACATTTAGAATATCATACCAATTCATTATTCTACATAGTTACGAGTATTAACTAGTACGTAGTATATGTACATGGGCAGTATTCTTCGCCGATATGACCAATAAGATATGTGTATAAATATATTTTAATATTTACTTTTACCGTAGTAATGAATGACCGCTCCCACTGTGGTTTGCGTGCCGGTAAGCTTAGGAACAGCAACATATTTGTTCCATGTCCTATGTCCATAACGTTCGAAAATACCTATGTTCGAATAGCTGTGCAATGTAAACCTTTTTGCTCGTTCGCCGTAATCGCGTGACAAACGAAAATGGCACGCGACCTTTTCTATTTAGCGCCGGGCCCCGACAGCGGGACCGCACAGCGGTAAATAGCAGGCTGCAGAGGAAATTAGCTGCCGCTAACGAACGAGCCTTGGGGTGGAAGAGTGGGGGTGGCGTGAGGGAGGGGCGGCAGAGAAGCAGCGGCCACGGACAGACAATGATTGGAAATATCGGCCAAGCGGAAGTGAGCCGGACTTCGAGTAACGTCTTCAGTACTGAGCCTGTAGTCCCAGTTGTCACCTAAATTGGCGTTTACGGCGAACCGATCGACTGGCGTTTTCCGTAAAAACGTCAAACTTCATACAAGTTTTTACTAGATATTCTGTGGTTTTACGTCTTCAAGCTGTCAAAGTCAAACTCAGACTTCCGATTTGTATGAAAATGCGGAGTCGGCGTAAACGGCAACGTCGACGGATTTACGGCAACGTTGAGTAAGCTGTCAAATCAAACTTGGACTCGCAATTGTTAGTTCGATTAACGCCCACTGCGCGCGCTCTTCAATTTCTCCATACAATTGAAAACGCCAGTCAATCGGTTTGCCGTAAACGTCAATTTAGGTGACAACTGGGACTACAGGCTCTGAAAGCGGATACAGAAGAGCAGTAAATAAAACATAATAATCTTCTATTAATTGCTTAATTTTTCGTATAAACGAACAAAACATAATTAGAATATTCGGATCTTACCTTTAATACAATGATAAGTTATCACACTCCATACGTATTTTATGTTACTGGATAAAACATATGGATAGTAAATGGATGGATAATACTTTCCATACTATCATGAAATTAGCCTAACACACGACATAGGAACTATGTAGGTGCCATGCCAAGATCTTCCTTATATTGCACGGTTGCATTTAAATGCAGGGAAAACACTGACAATTTCGAATCTCGCTTCGAGCAATTTTAATTTTCAATCTTTAGAGTTACAAAAATATGTATTGAGTTGTTTTCTTTGTTTCCTTGCACATCAATATCGCTTATACTTAAAAAAAGTCAACTTCTGTCGTCTGTTTGTCTTCCTGTCCATCTGTTCGCTTAGTACTTTGGAACCACTAAGTACTACTTGAAAAATTTCATTCTCCCCATACATTTTGTGTGTAGGTATTTACACAAAAAATTGAGGGAAGGGGGGATTGAACCGATGACCTCCGGTATGGGAAGCAACTCCCCGCGCCACTGAGCTGCGAGCCGCATAAACGCCGTAAACAATACACGCAAACGAGCTGCGAAAGAAGATGCAAGTGAAACTTCGCCACACCGAATCTTCCGACGGGCTTAGTATGCAAATGGTCGCGCTCAAAAATTTACAGCAACTTTCAAAATATTTCCCGGCGCCGGCGGGCAGGTTGTCGCCGCGGACACCTGCTTATGGTAATGTATTCTTTTGTCAGCTCCGGAGACGTGCGGGGCGGGGAGGGGCGGGGCGGCGTTTACGGGACATCTCGCACGCACTCCACCCCACCGCCCCACCTCCCCACGGCCCCGCGGCCCCACCGCCCCACCTCCCCACGGCCCCCCCGCCCCACCGCCCTCCGGTCCGCGCGGCGGCGCCTTCGGTCCCCTTTTGTGTAAATTGTTTTGCGAGGACACATGTACCGAGTGCAAACATTTATTAGGTTCACTAGAGTATCACGTATATTAAGGTGGCCCATCCCGCTCATCTCCCCATACAAAAGGGGAAAGAAGATCACGCCCATATTTCTTGTCAGAGATCCAAAATTATGCTCAAAATAGCTGTATTTGATCGAACTAGATGTCTGATGACCATTGGCATTGTAAAATTGTGTTTGATTTCTAAGTTATAAGGTCCGAAAGTTCGCATTTTTCGCGCGTTTTATACAATAACTTTGGAGGTGGATTACGCAATGATAAAGTAAGAACATCTTAAAAAGATTAGTCATCAGACATAGCTTATTTAATCAAGATTTATAATCTGTTTTGTTTTTGTTCGATTTTTTACTACAGCGGTTGTGGTTTACTTTTAGCTATAAGTCGTTTTGTAATTAAAATTTTCGTAAATCTTACCAAATCATACACTATGCACATTGTCTTTTTTGTGGACATGTTGCATCTTCCTCATCACGGAGCCGGTCTTATTCTTTGAAACAGAGAAGGTCCCAGAGCGCAACAGCACGGTTTTGTACCGTGCCCGCGAATGAGTTAGGCCCGCCGGGTTGGGCCACCTTAAGTCGGTTATAACAAAGAATAACCCGCACCTTCTCACACGAAAAGGCGTCGTCGGATTCCTAATAACGAAATAATAAAAAAAAAGAATATACAAAGCTACATAGGTTAATCAGATAGAGTGTGATTTCTTAAAAAAATATATAATAGTTAAGAGATACATGGAAAAAAAAAGATAAAAATAACTTGAAAATTGCTACTAATCTCTACAGTATCCGAACAACAACAAATTCGTCCTGAAGAAAGATGGGTCGACGAATAAAATGAAAATAAGAAAGGGGGACGAAACGTGTAGCGAAAGAGAAAGGAGAATGAAAATCAATGGAGGAGGTCTGTACCAGAAGAGGGGTCCTTAATGTTTAGTTCAGTTTTTTCTAGTTTTAATTTTCAAACATGTATTTACATAAATTAAGGAATAAAATGGCTTTATTATTATTATTATCTCACACGAAACTGTCTCTTCTCAATGGGCGCTTAAGTGGGTTAAGCCCTGAGTTCAATAAAGGATCTTCCACTTATCAGCACGCCTAAACTGGATGGTAAACATCGAACATTTTTTTATTTCCATTTCGACCATATTTTGATACAATGCGACGGTACCAACCGGGGAAATTTATTTACCCGGTTTATTAATCATTTGAAAAACACTCTTTCATTTTACGTGACATTTGGTATCTAATATTGGTAATACTGGTATTGCATTTCAGACGATGTAGAATTAGTTATGTTCGCTGATGACATTTATTTACTCTTAAATAATGTAAACACAGATTTGTTCTGAAAGTCTCTTGAAATAACGGTTGCTTCCCTACAGTCGTGGTTCCAGTGTAATAATTTGTTGCTTAATGTGAATAAAACCAAATTTAATAAACTTTGCTCTATAGGAACACAGAGGCGTATGTTAAGTGATACGATGGGTAATGCTGCTGATGACATGTCTTTAAATATCACGAAATAAATACATTTGCTTGGTGTTGTATTTGATAGTAAGCTGACATGGAAAGCTCATATAGATAAGCTAGCCGGTAAACTCAGCTCAGCATGCTATGCTATAAAAACGATAAGGGAATTATGTGGTAATCAGGCAGCTAGGGCGGTCTATTATGCTTACTTTGACAGTCTGATGTCATACGGTCTGATGTTCTGGGGAAATGCATCCGATGCAAATCGTATATTTTTGTTACAGAAAAGAGCCTTGCGAAGTATCCTCAACATGACGGTCAGGATGTAGAAATGTCTTTAAAGATCTCGGAATAATGTCCCTCGAAAATAAGTATGTTTATCAAAATATAGTATACGCAAAAAAAAACTATAGACAATACTCAATGGGAGCGCCGGCTTTTCAATTCGATTACGAATTCGGGACGCCCAACACACTAAGTGGCGTCCTGTGCGTTGGAGCTCGATAAAATCAGCAGTGAGCGAGTTAGTAAGCAAACTGACTGACCGGCGCTACCGTTTAGGTATGTTTGCCAAGGCATCGAGGTGTGGTACCAGGTGCATAGAGGGTTTTACATGGGTTCCGAACTCCCGAGTTTTATTTTCGCTACTCTTTGTAGCCCTTTTTGTATTTTGAAAATAGGTTCAGCGACTTAGGCGTGAAAATGCAACAGACAGACAGACCTACTTTCGCATTTACAATATTATTAAAATTAATTTATTATGACATAAACTGAAAATTGTATTCCGGTACAGTACAAATACAATTAATAATGTCCAACTCACAAGCTCGCTACTGCTTTTAATTTAGACATTGAACATTTCGACCTTCAATATGACAACTTCGTCTTTTTTTCATTGCCTTTTTTCCACTTAAGGTGGCCCAACCCGCTCATTTCCCCATACAAAAGGGGAAAGAAGATCACGCCTATATTTCTTGTCAGAGATCCAAAATTTTGCTCAATATAGCTTTATTTGATTGAACTAGATGTCTGATGACCATTGGCATTGTAAAATTGTGTTTGGTTTACAAGTTATAACGTCCGAAAGTTCGGATTTTTCGCGCGTTTTATACAATTACTTTGGAGGTGGATTACGCAATGATAAAGTAAGAACATCTTAAAAAGATTAGTCATCAGACATAGCTTGTTTAATCAAGATTTATAATCTATTTGGATTTTGTTAGATTTTTGACTACAGCGGTCGTGGTTTACTTTTAGCTACAATTCGTTTTGAAATTAAAATTTTCGTAAATCTTACCAAATCATACACTATGCACATTGTCTTTTTTGTGGACAGGTTGCATCTTCCTCATAACGGAGCCTGTCTTATTCTTAGAAACAGAGAAGGTCCCAGAGCGCAACAGCACGGTTTTGTACCGTGCCCGCAAATGAGTTGAGGCCGCCGGGTTGGGCCACCTTAATGATTAATCATTATCACTGCGAATCTCGCGCATCTCGTTCAAAACTTTTTATTTCATATTTATATCATACATTGAGAAACGATAAAGAAATATGGCTCCCTCATTTTAACCGATACAAAAATCGAATAATAGGTATCGGATGTTGAATATTTTTTCCAGGACAGAAAATGTTTGATCCATTCCGCAGAACCCTTTGTCCCAAGTCATAATGGACACAATCTATTTTACGAATCTTTTGTGCCAATCTGAAAAGAACGCCGTCGAGCAAATGTATGTGTGAGATTGAAAATGGCAATTTGTGTAGTTACTTCAAATTTTAGCCGAGCGTGTGGAAAGGTTTGGAGGGACGTGTGGACTTAATTTCCGGTGCGTTTCAATAGCGATAACGAATTACAATTTTGTGTTTAACACCAATGTAATTTCAATGTAGTTCAATGCACAATGTGCTCATACAGAGTCGTATTCACTACGTATAATATTCACAACGTATAATCTTATTTTTTTCCAAAAAATTAAAACCATGCATAACGTATAATAGTCACAACGTATAATGTTATACGTTGCGCATGAATAAAGTTTAAAAATAAAATCAACTCTTTGCATCATGCATAACGTATAATAGTCACAACGTATAATATTCCTAACATGAATTCACAAAAAAAGAAAACCATGCAGAACGTATAATATGCCAAGAAGCACTGCATAAAGCGCCCTAATAACGATACATTTAAGGCTGAAATTGCTACGAATCGACATTTGTCAAAGAGTAACAATTGACTACAATTTCGAAAGGCCACCTTACTGTGATGATTTTAAGTCTGTAATTGCCTCAAATAAATTTATTTATTCTCAAAACGTTTGGACAACTGCATTTCAGCATGTCGTAGTCCACTTCATAATATCGTAATATGGTTGGCGACATTATTGTTACGGTAACTATGTTGCTGATATTATTTTAATGCATGAATGAAGTATGTATGTATGTATGTACCTACGAAAATAATTTCCACAATTCCATCTACCGCTATCTAGCCGAGAGGCAGGCAGCCTAGTAAGCCTAGTGTGCGTGCGTAACACAGGCTGTGATGTCTGGTGACTAAGCCCCGGTTACACGAAGAGACGGCCGATTCAATCAATGTTCAAACACGTCACTTTTAGTGATCCGCATAGAGTTCCTTCTATACTGTCCACACAAAGTGACGTGTCTGATCATACTTTGACGTTGATTTTTTATTATTTCGTGCACTCGGCCCTAAGACTATAGGCTCGATGCGAGACATTTCTTATAAATTAATCTATTTCAGATTTTTAAAGCAGTGTTGCCAGGTATTCCTTTTTACCGAACTATTCGGCATTTCAGCCTGTTGTTTGCGGTTTATTATAAAAAAACACAGATCGAGTGGTTTAAGGTAACAAACGTGTCGAATGGTGCAACTAATAATTTTCGTGTACAAAATACCTTAACCAGGCAAAGTGCGGATTTTTTCCAATTTAATGCGGCTACCGTCGGCACCCATGTAAAACCGTTTGTCCCTTTCACAAGTAAACGCATTTTTTTATTGAAAATGTGGATTCAAACTACTAAGGCCTTTTGTTCTACTTAAGCCCTATCTAGCCTGATTTTATGACCTCCAGCTACCTGAAATCCGATGGTTAACTTTCGGTTACATTGCGTATTTACATGGTGTACCTGAAAGATAACTTTGGTATTTTTATAGCTGGAAGTGTTCCAAACGGGCATTAGTGAACAGATTTGACTAATCGGTTGCACGCCAAAAGGTTAACTCTTGATATGGCATCTAAATACCTTCGGAAATGCTACATATACTCCACTGGAAGTGGTTCAATACTTACAAGCAGTTGTATCTGGAAATCATGTGAAGACAGCCTCCGCTGGAACGTATCTCGATCTTTCGTCCTAGTTCGGCGAAATTTTAGGATAACCATTACTCAATTAACCTTTCATTTGATCTTTGGATTTATACAGGTACATATATTTATTTAAATGGGGACGCATCATTAAGTCCAAAAAGCACAAGGTCAAAAACCCACACCGTCCAAAATACTTACGAATACGGATATTTTTAATTGGGTTAGGTTAGATTATATGCATTTTATAATACACACGAAAAATATATACTTTTGGACGTTCTGGGTTTTGGACCTTATGCTTTTTGGACTTCATGAAGGCGACACATTTAAATGATATATTTTTTATAATTTCAATATTTTATTGAACATAAGAATCTGTATGTATTTTTTACTGTACAGGTTAATTTTACAAGTGTGTCGTCATAGCCAAATCTGAAACTAGAAGAAATAGCGAAAACACTTTAAGGAGGCACGAGGCCGATTTTGATAAAACCTATAATTGCATTTTTAGATTCTTGAAATCACATTTTTTCTAGCCGGAAAAAATGCAGCCTTAGCCTATAGTGTCGCCTATAAGGAATAAATTCCGTGAAGTAATCTTATAAGTACGGCAAAGTGAATGAAAGTGTTGACTTTTAATTAACTGATTACACACACACTCACATACACTCTTACCTTTGTACACCCACACACCCACGCCTATTACATAACATAGTGCTTTGCTACCGTCTGCTAAGTTCAACGGAACGTTGTGCAGAATCGTATTCTTTTGCAGGATGTAGGAAATTTAATAATACAGTTATAGTTTTTATCAAAATCGGCCTAGTAACTACTTTCAGTATTTTTCGTTATTTCTTATAGTTTTGGATTTGGCCATGAAAGCACACTTGAAAAATTCACCTGTATAATATCAATATGGTAAAATATAAAAAAAAAACAATTAGGTATAAGAATAAAAACAAACAAAAATTTAGAAATTAATCATATTTTGTTATCTGAGATATTGCCATAAAAGATAATTCATACAATAATTGAAATTATTTTTAGAGAAATAGATGTTCCTCGTAATCTAAATTAAATAAATACATGACAGAAAAAAAACAACAGGACAATTTTGGAAAGAGACAACCTTTTTTTAGAAACATTTCTATAATTATATAACAAATAAGTTTATTTACTAATTTTGATAAAATATAAGTATTATAGTTTTTGACAGGAATTTTGGATGCAAAGCAAATACATGTTCTGTATTGCCCTCCTTATTAAAAAGGAGGCACATATGTAGTTACCGACTTTTGAATAAGGAGGGCAGTGTAGGTACAGTAGGAGACAGATCAAAGTGTACATTTACACGCAAAGTATACATTCAAACCTTATCAAATATTACGAGCATAAAGAAACATCGTACAATTCAGACAACATTCAACTGGAAGTGGATTTGACTGTCTCCTACTACAAATTGTTTAGATTCTAAATTTTTCCTCAATATAATATATTTCTACTTAAACCCAATAAACCCAAATTAAGGTGGGCACGTAAGCATTAGAAAATTCAAACGGTAGTTTACTAATCATTAGAAAACCACTATTTAATTTTACTTGATATTTGGTATCCAATATCAGATAACAAAAATCTGTGTTGGCATGTTAATTTTTTTCGATAAATGTATTCTACAAACCACAGAGAAAACAAGATGTCTATGAAGATTTTCTTTTCACTTCTATGGTTGACTTTTCAAAATAACAAAAATGAGCAGACACAGATCTTTGTTGCCTGATATAAGTTATAAAATATCAATGAAATTGGCAAATCGGTTTTCAAATATTAAGTCACCTACGTTTGTATTAGCAGCATAGCTTACGGCTCGCCGTAGCAAACAAAAACAGGTATTTGAATGACTCCTAAATGGAAGAACAATATTTTTATTTTAAAATATTATCATTGATTTTATTTTGTGTAAGAGAAATAAAAATGTAATAGTAAACTAATGGAAGCCACTGCGGTGCTTGCATGGTAATATTGACCTTAGGTCATAATTGGTAATAAGGGATTACACTTTTATTTGCATGGGTCGGATGTGCATTTTGACATGGGGTGGCCCAGGTCAAAATGCACATCCCCATGCAAATATTCTTGGTTACAACATACAAAAATGAATGGACTTTGAGGCATATATTGATAAGGAATGGTATGTTGGTTTTTGAAAAGCATTAGGAAGTTTTACAACCATGAATAGTGCTATAAACAAGAAAATCGTAAAAGAGCCAACGTAGTGTCTCTGTTTCAGATGAGGTAAAAATGCTTTTGTATGTCGGGCTGTTAAGATCGGGCTGTTAAGAACGGAAAACCGCTATTCCAATTAAATTGATATTTAATATCTAATATCAGGCAACAAATATCTGTGTCTGCACGCATTAGTTTTTTTAAAAAATTCAAACCGATTGAAATGAAACCAAAAAGAAAATGTTTATACGAATTTAGTTTTATCTGTGGTTTGACCCAGAATACATTTACCGGGAAAACAAAGACATGCAAAATTTTTTAAAAATGTCAAATGTTCAAAAAGACAGACTCGCGAGTCAGAGAGCGAGTCAGAGAGCCATTAGTTTTATAATGAATTCGTGGCTTAAAATAGGCCTGTACACATACGTACTACAAACGTAGTTAACTAATCATAAATCTTCTTAAGCGGGGCTTACGAACAATTTTGAAGAAAGATAACTTTTGAAAAACCTGTCGATGTGATCAGTGTTGTGTGTAGGGACATCCCTAGCAATTACTTAAATATAAATGTGAGGGTAGTTGGTGAAACTGCACGAACTACTCGGTGGCGAAGGCGAGCTGCTTCAGTTCTCCCGTGACCACGATTGGATGCAACTCCTTTCGAAACGTCGGGTTTAAGAAGGGTATTTAAAAGTTATCTTTCTTCAAAATTGTTCGCGTAAGCCTTGCTTAAGAACATTAATAATGTAGTTAACTAATCATTTGAAAACCACTGTTCCAATTTACTTGACATTTGAAATATATTAATAGGCCAAACGTATCTATCTTTGTCTGCATGTCTACACAGTACATTTATTCACAGACAAAACAAAATGTGTATGAACATTATAATTTAGCTTTCATTCGATTCTGTTTATATTTATCAAAAGATATTTTTTTTCCGAAGCTGTACATTCGAAGTGCCCCACGTGACATGAAGCAAACGTTTATATGTCACATTGTATGAGACTGCTGCACCGCTTCACCAGGCCCGGCGCTGCAGGTCAGGACTGTACCACCTCCTCTCCAGCACTTCAGCTGCTTTGAAGAGATCCGGAAAAAAGTAGAAAGGACATATCAGGGCTTTGAAGTTTGTAATTTAGTAAATAAAGGGAATTATCGTAACGCATGAATTAAGGGATGCATGTCTGCAGATGTCCATACATACGAGGGTGGATCATAAAGTTTTTGGAATCACATACTTCTAACAGGTATTTTAAGGGTAATCTATAATGAAAGTGAGCAGTCACTATTGTAGTGTTTTGACGTAAAATATAATTCAGCTGTGGTTTAAAGTTCTTAAGAAATATTTTTTTTAATATAAGTGGTCGCCAAAAATTACGAAGTATGGAATAAAACGAGGTTTGTGCGGTCATAAAGTACCTGTTTCTGAAAAACATTTCTGCTATGGATTTTTTTCTGGATATGCAGCAAACATTAGGGGACAGTGCACCACCCTATTCCACCGTTGCTTACTGGATATCTGATTTCAAACCTAGCAGATCGAGCTGTTAAGATGACGCCCACTCTGGCCACTCGACCACCTCCCTCACAGAAGAAAAGGTCCAAAAAGTGGAAAAAAATGTCTTGGAAGACAGACGAGTTCCAATAAACCACCTCTTAGAGACCCTAAAGATTAGTAATGGCAGCGGTAAAAAAAAATTGACAGATGTTTTGAACTTAAAAATATTGTCAGCAAGATGGGTACCACGAATGCTCACTGACGAGAACAATAAGCAACGTCGTGATATCTCTAAGCGGAATCTCGATATCTTTCAAGAAGATCCTGAACTCTTCTTAGGTTTTTTTGGAACCATGGATGCAACGAGGGTGCACCACTTCAATCCCGAGATAAAACGACAAAGCATGTACCGGAAACGACCGTCTTCTTCGCCCGTGAAGAAATTTCGTCTTGCTGCGAGTGCATGCAAAGTTATGGCCTCTGTGTTCTGGGAGGTTGAAGGAATTCTCCTAATTGCCTACTTTCCTAAAGGTTAATCAATTCCCAGTTCATATTATGCAGCTTTAATCTTGAAATTGCGAGATACCATTAAAGAAAAACGACGAGGAAAGTTGACGTCCGGCGTGCTGTTTCATCAAAACAAAGCGCCCGCTCACAGATCTGAAATCGCCCACACTGCAATCAGTGATTCTGGCTTCGACCTTTATGAGCACATGCCATATTAACTGGAGTTAGGCCCCAGTGATTTTCATGTATTTTGAAAATGGAAAGAAAATCTCCGTGGAACCAAATTCGAGAATAATGACGGGGTCATGGCTGCTGTCGAGGAGTTTTTCGATGCTCACGAACAATTTTTTTTAAGGATGGAATAATCAATCCAGGAAAGCGGTATACCAAGTGTATCGAATTAGAAGGAGATTATGCAGAAAAAAACATTTAGTTTCAATCAAATTTTAATTGTTTTCATGGTCATTCCAAAAACTTTATGATCCACCCTCGTACATAGACATAGGACAACTTAAATACATACACATATTCACATACAGGGTTCAAATGAATAAAGTAAAACTCAATGATAAAAAAAACACATTCATATAATAAGCATATAACATGAAACATGTATGTCTGAAGATATTTTACTGAGATTATTTGTGATGAAGGAAAATAAAGAGATTCTAGTAATGTTAAACATGGTATGGTAAGATGTGCTGAGTTTGGCAAATCAGAATAAAGGGGGACGCATCATAAAGTCCAAAAAGCACAAGGTCCAAAACCCATACCGTCCAAAATACTGACGAATACAGATATTTTTAATTGGGTTAGGTTAGGTTAGTTCAGGTTAGGTCAGTTTAGGTTAGGTTAGGTTAGATTACATGCATTTTATAACACACATGAAAAATACATACTTTTGGACGCTCTGGGTTTTGGACTTTACGCTTTTGGACTTTATGAAGGCGACCCGAATAAAGAACACAAGAAACAACAACTCTCAACATGACCCGCTTAAAACATGAAAGATCATGTTCATAAAGTGAAGGTCCTGGCAGGGCACATAATTCCTTCGGAATTGCGATGTGTCAGGCTAATATCATAACAGAGGGTGTGGAATTCGCCATCCTTGTCATTATATAAAAAACTCCTAAGTACCTATTAAGATACACCTATTTTAACAGAAGCAGATGAACTTAAATAACCATGGTTTCAATAAGAGGTTAAACGTAGCCCTAGCTCAACAGAATCCAGTTCAATTAAGCCGTCTTCAAATTACATATAGTTCAATGTAGCCGCGCAGAAATAATATTCATTTTAATGTTGGCGTGCTCAAATAACATAATTTCAATGCAAGAATGCTAATATCACATGCATCTCGATGTAGTAGTACTCAAATAAAATCCATCTCAATATTGGCGTTTTAAAATCAAATCTATTTCAATGAAGCTGTGTGCTCAAATAAAATCCATCTCAATGTAGCCGTATTAAAAATAAATCCAGTTCAATGTAGCTGTGTGCTCAATTAACATCCATCTCAATGTAATCGTACTCAAATAAAATCCATCTCAATGTAGCCATGCTTAAAATAAATCCAGTTCAATGTAGCTGCGTGCTCAATTAACATCCATCTCAATATAATCGTACTCAAATAAAATCAATCTCAATGTAGCCGTGCTTAAAATTAATCCAGTTCAATGTAGCTGCGTGCTCAATTAATATCCATCTCAATGTAATCGTACTCAAATAAAATCTATCTCAATGTAGCCGTGCCTTAAAGAAAATCAGTTCAATGTAGCTGTGTGCTCGAATAACATCCATCTCAATGTAATCGTACTCAAATAAAATCCATCTCAATGTAGCCGTGCCTTAAATAAAATCAGTTCAATGTAGCTTTGTGCTCAAATAACACCCATCTCATCCATCTCATTGTAGCCGTGCCTTAAAGAAAATCAGTTCAATGTAGCTGTGTGCTCAATTAACATCCATCTCAATGTAATCGTACTCAAATAAAATCCATCTCAATGCAGCCGTGCTTAAAAGAAAACCAGTTCAATGTACCTGTGTGCTCAAATAACATCCATCTCAATATAATCGTACTCAAATAAAATCCATCTCAATGTAGCCGAGCTTAAAAGAAAATCAGTTCAATGTAGCTGTATGCTCAAATAACATCTATCTCAATGTAGCCGTGCCTTAAAGAAAATCAGTTCAATGTAGCTGTGTGCTCAAAAAACATCCATCTCAATGTAATCGTACTCAAATAAAATCCATCTCAATGTAGCCGTGCTTAAAAGAAAACCAGTTCAATGTAGATGTGTGCTCAATTAACATCTATCTAAATGTAATTGTACCCAAATAATATCCATCTCAATGTAGCCGTGCCTTAAAGAAAATTAGTTCAATGTAGCTGTGTGCTCAAATAACATCCATCTCAATGTAATTGCTCAAGTAACATCCATCTCAATGTTATCGTACTCAAATAAAATCCATCTCAATGTAGCCGAGCTTAAAAGAAAATCAGTTCAATGTAGCTGTATGCTCAAACAACATCTATCTCAATGTAGCCGTGCCTTAAAGAAAATCAGTTCAATGTAGCTGCGTGCTCAATTAATATCCATCTCAATGTAATTGCTCAAGTAACATCCATCTCAATGTTATCGTACTCAAATAAAATCCATCTCAATGTAGCCGTGCTTAAAAGAAAACCAGTTCAATGTAGCTGTGTGCTCAATTAATATCTATCTAAATGTAATCGTACCCAAATAATATCCATCTCAATGTAGCCGTGCCTTAAAGAAAATCAGTTCAATGTAGCTGTGTGCTCAAATAACATCCATCTCAATGTAGCCGTGCTTAAAATTAATCCAGTTCAATGTAGCTGCGTGCTCAATTGATATCCATCTCAATGTAATCGTACTCAAATAAAATCCATCTCAATGTAATTGTACTGAAATAAAATCTATCCCAATGAAGCCGTGCTTAAAATAAATCCAGTTCAATGTAGCTGCGTACTCAATTAATATCTATCTCAATGTAATCGTACTCAAGTAAATCCATCTGAATGTAGCCGTGCTTAAAATTAATCCAGTTCAATGTAGCTGCCTGCTCAATTAATATCCATCTCAATGTAATCGTACTGAAATAAAATCCATCTCACTGTAGCCGTGCCTTAAAGAAAATCAGTTCAATGTAGCTGAGTGCTCAAATTACATCTATCCCAATGTAATTGCTCAAATAACATACATCTCAATGTAATCGTACTGAAATAAAATCCATCTCAATGTAGCCGTGCTTAAAATCAATCCAGTTCAATGTAGCTGCGTGCTCAATTAATATCCATCTTAATGTAATCGTACTCAAATAAAATCCATCTCAATGTAGCCGTGCTTAAAATCAATCCAGTTCAATGTAGCTGCATGCTCAATTAATATCCATCTCAAAGTAATCGTACTCAAATAAAATCCATCTCCATGTAGCCGTGCCTTAAAGAAAATCAGTTCAATGTAGCTGTGTGCTCGAATAACATCCATCTCAATGTAATCGTACTCAAATAAAATCAATCTCAATGTAGCCGTGCTTAAAATAAATCCAGTTCAATGTAGCTGCGTGCTCAATTAATATCCATCTCAATGTAATCGTACTCAAATAATATCCATCTCAATGTAGCCGTGCCTTAAAAAAATCAGTTCAATGTAGCTGTATGCTCAAATAAGATCCATCTCACTGTAGCCGTGCCTTAAAGAAAATCAGTTCAATATAGCTGAGTGCTCAAATAACATCTATCCCAATGTAATTGCTCAAATAACATACATCTCAATGTAATCGTACTGAAATAAAATCCATCTCAATGTAGCCGTGCTTAAAATCAATCGAGTTCAATGTAGCTGCGTGCTCAATTAATATCCATCTCAATGTAATCGTACTCAAATAAAATCCATCTCCATGTAGCCGTGCCTTAAAGAAAATAAGTTCAATGTAGCTGTGTGCTCGAATAACATCCATCTCAATGTAATCGTACTCAAATAAAATCCATCTCAATGTAGCCGTGCTTAAAATAAATCCAGTTCAATGTAGCTGCGTGCTCAATTAATATCCATCTCAATGTAATCGTACTCAAGTCAATCTATCTCAATGTAGCCGTGCCTTAAAGAAAATCAGTTCAATGTAGCTGAGTGCTCAAATAACATCTATCTCAATGTAATTGCTCAGATAACATACATCTCAATGTAATCGTACTGAAATAAAATCCATCTCAATGTAGCCGTGCTTAAAATTAATCCAGTTCAATGTAGCTGCGTGCTCAATTAATATCCATCTCAATGTAATCGTACTCAAATAAAATCCATCTCAACAAAGCCGTGCTTAAAAGAAAATCAGTTCAATGTAGCTGTGAGCTCAAATAACATCCATCTCAATGTAGTCGTACTCAAAAAATATCCATCTCAATGTAGCCGTGCCTTCAAGAAAATCAGTTCAATGTAGCTGTGTGCTCAAATAACATTCATCTCAATGCAATCGTACTCAAATAAAATCCATCTCAATGTGGCTGTGCTTAAAAGAAAATCAGTTCAATGTAGCTGTGTGCTCAATTAGAATCCATCTCAATGTAATCGTACTCAAATAGAATCCATATCAATGTAACCGTGCCTTAAAAAAATCAGTTCAATGTAGCTGTGTGCTCAATCAGAATCCATCTCGATATAGCCGTGCCTTAAGGAAAATCAGTTCAATGTAGCTGTGTGCTCAATTAATATCCATCTCAATGTAATCGTACTCAAGTCAATCTATATCAATGTAGCCGTGCCTTAAAGAAAATCAGTTCAATGTAGCTGAGTGCTCAAATAACATCTATCTCAATGTAATTGCTCAAATAACATACATCTCAATGTAATCGTACTCAAATAAAATCCATCTCAACGTAGCCGTGCTTAAAAGAAAACCAGTTCAATGTAGCTGTGAGTTCAAATAACATCCATCTCAATGTTATCGTACTCAAATAAAATCTAACTCAATGTAGCCATGCCTTAAAGAAAATCAGTTCAATGTAGCTGTGTGCTCAAATAACATCCATCTCAATGTAATCGTACTCAAATAAAATCTATCTCAATGTAGCCGTGCTTAAAAGAAAATCAGTTCAATGTAGCTGTTCATTAATGACATCCTGTTCAATGTAGCTGTGAACAAATAACATCCATGTCAATGAAGCTGTGTGCTCAAATAACATCCATCTCAATGCAGCTATGCTCAAAATACATCCATCTCTACGTAGCCGTGTTTAAAAGAAAACTAGTTCAATGTAGCTGTGCATTAATAATATCCAGTTCAACATACCCATGATAAAAAAACACCCATTTTAATTTTGCCGTGATCAAATAAAATCCAGTTCAATGTAGCCATTCTCAAATAACATACACTAAAAATAGATGGGACTCCATTAACAGCTCGTAAAATAGGGAGTTCAATCTAATCCATCCCCAAACATACAATTTAATGTAGCAATGATCAAAGAACATCCAGTTCAATATAGTGCTCTATTAGGATACAATGTTTGTTGGCAGAGTAGTCAGGTTTACAAACCAAGCGCTTCAGTGCTGAGGAAGATGTAGCCTGTGCTCGAATAACATCTTTGGAATATATTGTAGCTGGAAACCGATTCCACTATAATATTCCATTGTTCAAATATGAAAGTTCAATCTCGATAGCTCAGCAATAGTCCGCAAAACAGTGAAGAAAACCCATAATTGTATAGTATGTATAAATAAATGTACCACGGCTACATGTTCCTTGCTAAGTATAAGCGTGGATAGAAACACGTACATGTGGCACAATGTATTTCTGTTCGATTAATTAAAAAAAATGAGTCGACCTGTAATCGTGTAGAGCCAGCCTGTGATGTATTCCAGTAGAATATCCAGATAAGTTTTGAAACAGTTCTTCTTTTCTGTGATTTTGTAACTAGCTAAATTTTAAAAGAATAAAAAAACAGGTTCGTCACCCAGCATGATAATTCCGAAATTGCCGGAACCATCTTGTCCCCTCCACCTGTGAATTGCAACACATTAGTATTGTTAATATACATACAGCACAGTAAGGCTGGAGTGCACCATCGCTGGTTAACGTTAATGACTTTATTAAGATATGTCTGTCCTTAGTTAATGAGATATGAAGAAAGAAGACGGATACATCTTTAGTAATAACATTAACGGTAGCCAGAGATGCTGCACTGAAGCCTAAGTATAAATAATGCAAAAATGCAAGCGCAATATAAAAATGTCCTGGCATGCCACCTAATTTTAATGTGGTGTAGAGGGCTATGTCATGAATGCAGGTATGGTATGAGCCATAAATATCTATTCAGGCAGAATTCGTGGGAATAACTCGAGCTACAGAGGAAATCAAAAAACAGATATGAATGATCTCAGACAGCACATCTGTATTAAATAACAAATTTAACTCCGGCCTAATTCTAGAATGTTATTGCGCCCTAGAATAAGTAGCGAGAAACAATCATGTAACTCTGCAGTAAATAAGAGGACACAGTGGCTCCTTAGGCAATAACGCTGCAGACGAAATGGCCTAAAAAGGACCCAGTACTGTATAACGGATCCAGAACCGATAGAGACTATACCCCTCATTCAATTCAAAAACTGGCTACAGGATAGAACTAAGATGCTTCATACTACCGGATGGAAATGCTTGGTAGGCTGCAGGCAGGCCAGAGGTCGTCCCATCCCTCAATAAGCACTTCACGCACAAGCTATTGCATCTGAAAAGGAATGATCAACGCACAATGGTGGGAACGATAATAAAACATTATTCGCTCAACAAACACCTCGACAGTTGGGGGGTTACTGACAGCCCTCTATGTGGTGGTTGCATAGACACAACGGAAAGAACCTCCCATGTACTGTTGGAGTGTGGATCCCTAACAGAGGCCTATGAGAATTTAAAGGGTATGCTGCACTTCTGGGATCAGCTGGGATAGCTCACAGAGTCTCTTTTGTTACGCACAATGGCCTCCCTGTGTTACGTGCATTTCCCGACGTCTCGAAGTGCAACCAGCATTCGACGAGAGTATGATATTGGCGGTGGCATTGGCATCTGTCACCGAACGCGTCCACAGGTTGCGGATAGTGTACGGGCCCTCAGATATGAGGTCTAACTGTCCGCGACTGTGTGCGGACAATTTGGCGGTCATTCTCGAAGGGTGCTGGGGCTCTCATGGCTGGGTCTCTATAAAATTGCACTAAACTATAGATCAAAACAAAGTCGGGAACTGGAGCGGGTGTCTTCTCCCGAGATGCGAACATTAACATCTCAACAACCCTAGGCGCCTTTAACACCATATTTTAGGCAGAATGTGTGGGAATAACTCGAGCCGCAGAGGCAATCAAAACCAGAAAGATGCATGACTATCAGATTAGAATTATCTCAGATAGCGCATCTGTACTAAATGTACTGTTAATTTCATGTGTTTAAAATTTTCTGTTTGAAAATTTTATTTCTATGTTGAAATACTTAAATTATTTATTTATCTGAAATACTATTTACTATGCTGTATGGCCAAAAAAGTAAATAAAGGATTTGATTTGATTTGATTTGATTAAACGCAATGAAAAACAACAAAGTTATCTCGGGCTTAATTCTAGAATGTCATTGCGCCCTAGACGAAGTAGCGAAAAACAATCATGTAACTCTGCAGTGGATAAGAGAACACAGTGGCTCTGTGGGGAATGACGCTGCAGATGAAATGGCCAAAAGAGGATCCAGTACAGTACTAACGGGCCCAGAACCGATAGTGCGTGCCTATACAACTTAGTCAATTTAAAAACTGGCTAGAGGATAGAAAGATGCTTCACAATACAGGATGGAAACACCTGGTAGATTGCAGGAAGGCTAGAGAGGTCATCTCATCCCTCAATAAGCGACTCACGCACAAGCTTTTGCATCTGAATAGAAATGATCCACGCACAATGGCGGAAACAATGACAGGACATGGTTTACTCAACAAACACCTCCTTAACCTGGGGGTAACGGACAGCCCTCTATGTCGTGGCTGCATGGAGACAACGGAAACAACCGCCCATGTACTGTTGGAGTGCAAGAGTGTGACCGACCAACGGGCGCAGACTCTGGGAGCACTGGGATCCCTTACAGAGGCGTGTGGGAATGTAAAGGGTATGCTGGGCTTCCGGGACGAGCTTGGATGGCTCACATAGTCACTTTTGTTACGCAGAATGGCCTCTCTGTGAAGAAGACTTAGCGCGGAAAATATTTTGCCCAACTAACTTACTAACTAACAAGGATGGGACCTCAAGCGCCTGAACGAATGTGGCTATACAACTGTGGTGCACGCCGATGACATCACGATTTTGATCAGCGGCAAATCAGAAAAAACTACTTTGTAATATTATGAGATCAGCCCTAAGAATCGTGGAAGACCGGTGTGGATAGAACAGACTCTTAGTAAATCCAAACAAGACAGAACTAGTTCTGAACAAGAGAAAGTTAGCAGACATGGACCTGCCGAGGTACTTTGGTACAAAATTAGAAATCTCAACTGAAGTCAAATACCTGGGAGTAATCCTTGAGGGTAAGCTGAACTAGAACAAACACTTTGACGTGTTTATTTTGTATATAGAAGGTGTGGATATCTTTCTGGCAATACAAGAGAATGCTAGGGAAGAGCTGGGGACTAAAACCCCCTATAACACGCTTGCTGCATACTGCTGTAATCCGCGCAATTATAGCATATGGAGCAATAGCATTGTGGCCAATAACAGATCTGATCACCGTGAAGGCTAAATTACAAAGTTTCCAACGCCTCGCATGTGTAGCCACGACAGGCTACATGCGTACAACCCCCACGCAGGCACTGGGAGTCATGTTCAACCTGCAACCCTTACACCTACACGTACAGCAGGAAGCAGCCATGTCAGCTTTCAAGCTAAGAGCTGCAGGATTGTGGAAACAAAGCTATCGAACTCCACATACACGGATCATGGAAGAGGCCTTGAAGGACCAACCCATGCTCGCAGCAATAAGTGACAGAATTCCTATAAACCACATCTTTGTGAAACACTATGACATCCAACTAATTGAAGGAGACACTGACCAATCTGGGGTGAAGGAAATTAGAATCTATACAGATAGATCAATGACAGAGAAAGGAACTGGGGCAGGTGCCTTCTTCCGGGATGTGAACATCAACATCTCAACAACCCTAGGCGCTCTCAACTCCATATTCCAGGCAGAATGCATGGGCATTATCAAGGTGGCAGAACAAAAAAAAAACAGAAATATGTGTGACTACCAGATTAAAAACAGAGTGTGCGTTCTATATGCACTAAAAAACAGAAAAGTAAACTAGGGGCTGTACTGAACGTGTAGGAGTAATAATATAATCATTATGCCCTGGAATAAGTTGCAAAAAACAACCGAACAATTCTACAATGGATATAGGGACACAGTGGTTCACTGGTAGACGAACTGGCCAAAAGAGGACCCAGCACAGTACCGACAGGTCCAGAACCCATTGTACCTTTACCCTTCAGCCAAATCAAAAACTGGTTTCAGGAAAGAACAAAGATGCAATACAATACCGCATGAAAAGTTCTGGTAGACTGCAGGCAGGCCAGAGAGGTCATCCCCTCCCTCAGTAAGCGCGTCACGCATAAACTATTACATATGAAAAGGATTGATAGAATGTTTTCCTAAGCCAAGTTAAAAATAAGGCAACACAGCAAAGCATAGAAGCTCTTACCGCTACAGCAAAAGACCATTACTTCGCTTTGGAAAGCAACCAAGCACCTCAAACATCCACAAGTTGCAACTGCCCTCCTACAGCAAGCAGGCGGCCAATGGGCGAGAAGTGACAAAGAAAAAGAAAAAGTCGATGCATTCTCTTCCGGGGCATATACAAACTAAACCAAAGTGATGACTCGAACTTTGTTGTGATGATCAAAAGTGATGATTAAAGTGATTTTGAGATGTTGCTAGACATATAATTTGGCAGACAGGTGAAATCGTAGAAAGTCAATGGAGACAGTTAATGTAACTAAAGGGCGAGCGAAAGGGGTGACGTGGTTTATTTTATATTCTGTGTCCTCTTGTTGCAGTGTCAAAGTCAAATTTGGCATGCGATCTATGGCTGCCGCTGACGGCGCTCACGGCCTAGCCATGAGCACCGCACTTGAACGATGATGTCATCGTCATGTCATACCTATTACATAATATTATAAAATTTAATATATTTTAAATGTTATACAATACTGCGTTTCAGAGCATTGTCAGCGCAATTCAGTCCAACTGTATCCACATTCAGCGTTTGAGCGCAATTCGGAGCAAAACCTAGATGAAGGTATTCTAATAACCGTAGCCACAACAAAGAAACTGTTGAGTCATCCATCAAATAGATCCGCATAAAGCCCCAGGTTTTGACCTTATAACTGCAAAGGTGCTGAAAGAATTGCCAAAAAAAGAAATTGTATTTTTCAATAGCATTACAAGAGTCTCTCATTTTCCGAGTACTACCCTAGCCCCTACTAGGCCCGGGTTGGTACCATCGCTTTGGATGTAAAGATGGTCGAAACTTCAATGACAAATTGTCCGTGTTTTCCATCAAGTTCAATGTAGCCTACTAATAAAGAAAAATAATGGCGTCAAGAAGGCAGTCCAGGGCTAATATGATGGTGGGTGGTAGTAGGCATCCATGTCCAGTAAAAATGTGTTTTCCTCTCGATTTTCAGTAAGCTGAATGAAAACTGTCCCCGAACTCCAGCTGGAAGTCCTAAGTTATAATGCAATCAAACATACAAGCAGAAGTTCCACAAAACTTGACTTTGTTTAAAAAATATCAAAATCTGATTTCCCAACATATGCAGACATCCTTAATTAGACAATAATGTCCGTGTTTGCGTTGTCGTATATCTATGAGCAGAATTGTGTACTATAAAACGTTGTAAAGATAAATCTGAAATTATGCAATTAACACTATATTAATGACTGATACTGCTGCCAGCTGGAGATGAATACCTCTATTACAAATTGTCTAAATATCCAATAGTCACTAAGCATATCGAATGGTCAAAGAGTGTGTGAGTTGGTTTAGTGGTAAATGTACAGGAGTTCAGAAATTCAGTTCAGGTTCACATACCAGCACCCAACCCAGCGTCTCCCAATACAGCCATCCTGATGTCAGTATTCCATTTCAAACCTCCATTTAACCCTGTTAATGCGGATACATAAAATATCCTTCTTTCATCCGGTTTCACAAAGACACAAAGGCTGTTTTTTTAACTGCCAGTGTTCTTTGCCCCTGGGCCAATGCTATTTAAACTCCTTACTCCTTGTAACAGATGCTGATCCACTGTGATTGTGGAGCGTCTACCAACAAGATTTTTTTTTTTATAGTACGGTGGTTTTGCCTTGCTCACTTTTTCATCAGCCATAACCCGGCCCAACATCTCTGTACAATTTGGTACTAACCTGTAAAAACGTGGAGCAAGAACCCATACGCAGCAGCGGTCAAACGGTTTACCGTCATCATCGATCATCATGCATCCTGAGCGGGTAACTGCACCGGCAGCGCCTCCGAACCGCGCTGGTTACCTCTCAGCGATGGCAGTTCTACAACCAGGAGGCCATGAAACAGATTCCATAAGAAACCTATTTTACTTTCACTCCACGAACAACATAAATAATTATTGTAAATACATAATGGCAAAAAAACCTATAATTCTATATTTTTCTACTTGTCTTCTTCCCATACAGTCTTGGCTAGGCTACCCCAAGGATAACTCATTTAAATTTTTGGAGTGGAGGGTGTGGGTCATGTTGCACTGAAACTATTGGTTAGAGTCCAACTTAAAGTTGTCACACCAAAACAATACAATAAAGGAGAAATCCTTGCATACCACCTAAGTTTCTTTCGAATATGGTGTTATGGATTAATCCTAGTTCTAGTAAATATGACAGTAGGCAGTACAAAAGGCATTAAGAGGACAATGAGGTGATTGAGTTCCATACAATGGCTTGTACCTCTTTTGTCAGTTAAATTAAGATTTTTTTTTCGTAATATTGCACATTCAATAAATCAATTGAGAGTTACGTCTGTAGGTTTTGTTTCTTTTGATAACTTATCTTAAATCCATTACATAAGCTTCTAAAGATTTGTATAAAAATGTTTAAGAGCCTATACATATATATATAAGAGTTTAGTTATCAAAAAAATCAAAATGTAGAGACGTAGCTCTCAGTTGGTTTTTTTTTAATGTGCAAAATTTTAGAAAAATATTTATTAATTTGACTAAGGAATTATGACGAGCCATTGTATGGACCTCGATCATCTCATTATCCTCCTAACCATCAATTTAATTTTGAAATTTTATTGAATTTTCAATTTGAGTATATTGGGCACGCTTCTTGTGTCACAATATGTTCCAAAACTCCATAAAATATGCATTACTTGCAATTTATACTTTATGTGCATATTTTCTGAAAATAGGGCTTAGAATATTTGATAAAACAGAATTTAGTAAGTATCAAAATGTACATTTACCTTGATAACATATCGGTAATCACAAAAGTTAGATTTCACCCTGCTGTTATTTTGAGTGAGCTGAATGGCTAAAAACAGAAACAGTTCTAATTAGTATATGTAGGGTCAGGTGAATTTCCTCAGGATGTTTTCCTTCACTGTTAACGACAAAATGATGATTAAATAATTTTTAAGTTAAAAAAAATCTGTAAGCTTCGAAAATGCAATAAGGTTATTTACATACCACACATGCTAAACGGATTTATTTTTACCTTTACATTTATTAACAACTAAGGAAATGAAGGCTAAATTCTTTTCTAAAGGAACCCTGCAAGATTGCTCCACTTCAAGGTATGTATGGTGATTTAGACGTCACAACAATATCCAGCAATTTCCGGCAACCCATGTTATCGGCGACCATTGACCATTAGTGGAGCAATTTGTTGGTGATGGACGATGTTACTCTTGTTGCCGTAGTTGCTGGAAAAGCTTTGATAATAATGCATGTTAAATAAAAGAATGTGGGTGCTTCCGTATCATGAAAAATAAGTGTAAATATTACTGCCTGTGTAGAAAAATAAGCTTACATGGGTCGTTCTACGGTATTTGATTTCAGAGAGTATTCAATCATATCGTTTGTGTTTTAAATATTAGAATGTCCAAAAAAATTATATAAGTAGATATCTATGTATTGTTTAACCTACACATACACTTGAAAAATAATAAAATTTATTTCCGAAAAAAAATAAAGTCACGATTATGTCACTACTCTGGCTCGTCTTTTCATCAGATTGCTTGAGAAAAAGTTCAGTAAATTCAAAACGTTCAACTTGTTCCTGTCTAAGCCTAATTATTTTTAACTGTTATTAATTCCCTTATTGATTTTCTAAACAATAATACACGAAAAATAACATTTTAGTCGATTTTTTTTCGTTTTTATAAGCGTCCTTTGGTTACACGTCTCTTCCTCTGGCATTTTTCCGAATTTAAAAACTCCCGCAAAAACGTTGAAAACGATAGCTTTTGACAGGTTAGCAATACTGGCTTGTCGTGAAGTTAGCAGCAGACTACGAAATGTGTTCTGTTTGACAGTGTAAATCTCAGTCAGCCGCATGTTGCTTAGAAGTCAGGTTATGTCTTGGTAAAGGTGGTCTTTCTTCTGGTAAGCATAAATAAATCAATACAAAAATGTCGCTTTTACAGTGATAACCTATCAAGACATTTGGATGCTTTATTTACATAAACTAATTGCTAAAACGATTTGAGTAGTATGTTTGGTGATATTTCGTGATTTGTGTAAATCTGTCACTCCTCTGGCGTCTCTCCTGTGGCTTTGTTTGTGCCAGAGGAGAGACAATTTCGCCAGGGGAGGGACAACTATAATAATGTGACTCGTTTTTATTTTGTGTATGCATACATTTTATTACTATTAACATTTTGTTATAGGTAAAACGATAGACAAGGAATATGGCGAAAACAAAAAAAAACAAACTCGTGAAGAAAGGTTAGAAAAGAAGAGAATAGCTGAACGATTGCGGTATCAGCGCCTAAAAATGATCCTGTTAAGCATGCTCAATTACAGGAAAAGGAAAGGAAGTGCTACCTAATTAAGAAGAAAAAGCGAACGGCTAAATCAATAAAAAATATGACCCCCAGAGAACAACGTGCGATAAGAAAGGTATGGGCCGAAAAAACTAGAAAGCGAAGGGCTCGTATTGATCTCCAAAATCCATCTGTTGCTCCTGCTACACCACCTTGCTCTGATGAAGAAATGCCGCCACTACAGCCAGTAGATAACAGAATTGAGGCAGCCAGAAAGCGATCCGAAAGACAACGTAGAACTAGAAACCGCTTAATATTAAAACAACAAGAAGAAATAGAAAGACTGAAAAAGGAAGTTAGATGTTATAAGAAAAAAATGTTTAGGTTTAAAAAAATTAAAGAAAATCTTACACCGAATACAAGTTACAAAATGGTCGAAAAGATGGATGCGAATCAAGTAAAAAAAAGGTTACTTTTTGGGGAGGTTCTTAAAGAGCAATTGAAAGAAAACTTGAAAAGTGTAAAATCTGACAAGGAAAACAAGTTGTTTAGAAGAGTTGTGAGTGGCAAAATAACAAAAAAATTCAATGTTTTTGATAATATGAACATTAAAGCTACGCGACCCGGTAGAGAGAGCTTGTTGGACCTAAGCCGAAAGAGAAGAATTAATAAAACCAGTGAAGAAACAAAACAACAAGTTGTTCATTTTCTAGAAGAAGACTGTAACAGCAGATTGTGTCCCGGTAAAAGAGATTGTATAACTAGAAAGAAAGAAAGAAAACAGAAGAGACTGCTACTGGACAACATGAAAAATTTACATAAAAAGTTCCTTGTTTCAAAAGAAAAGAAAATCAGCTACTCACTTTTTTGTAAATTGCGACCATTTTGGATAGTGGAACCACATGTCAACGAGTGTGACACGTGCCTTTGCACTATCCATGAAACATGGACCTAACGCTACAAAGTTTAAGCCAAGCAAACATTTTGTCCACAAGTAATCACCAGATGCTGCTCGTAAACCTATGTTGTGACCGATACAACGAGCAATGTTTGTCAAGAAATTGTACAGATTGTAATCGCCATACCCTGACATGCAAAGAGTTTGATAATTCAACATTAATCAAACACAAAAAATGGATTGCTGCTGTCGAAGAAATTGAAGATCCTAAAACAAAAAAATCATCTCGGACGCAACTAAGCCTGCACACGGTCGTGGTGTACACAAAAGAATCCACAGATTGCTTCTGCACCATATCAACGAATCTAAACCACAATGTTTCAGCGATAATGGCTCACCTACAACCTGTGCTGCACTCGCTGCCGTTCACTATTGAAAATGTACATTTCTTAAGTGATGGTCCCGTGACGCAGTATCGTAATAAGTACATGTTCTTTTTCCTGGCCTGTTTGTTGCAGAACATCTATCCAAATATATGTTACTTCACTTGGAACTACCACGAGGCAGGTCATGGCAAGGGAGCCCCTGACGGTGTAGGGGCTGTGTGCAAGAGAACTGCCGATAAACTAGTCGCAACTGGTAAAGATATTTCGTCCATCACTGATTTTGCTAAAGCAATTGAGAACAACTGCGACGGCATAAAAACGTTCATAATTACCGATAACGATATTCAACTAACAGCGGCACTCATTGAAGGCAAGAAATCATGTATAAAACCATTTTCCGGTACCTTAAAAGTTCATCAAGTGCAAGGCACTACACTGATGCCAAATAGAATCACAATGAAAAGTTTAAGCTGTTTCTGTTCTGAGAATTGTTCGCATTACAACCTTGGAAAAATGATGTATCCACTTGATCATGGCGGTCGTCTGAGCGTGGCTGATGTCTATTCTGATTCAGACAGAGATGTTCCAGGCCCTTCTAAATTTACATACAAAGATGGCGATTATGTCTTGGTCAAATTCAAACAAAAGAAATCGGAATATCGGTATGTGGGTATGTGCTGTGGAAGTGAAGATGATGACGGAGAAATACTTATCCAATTCCTTAAAGTATGCGATGCTAATGCAACTGTGTTCAAAGTAAATGACGAAGACAAGGGATTAGTACCAATAGAAGATTTACTTCAAAAACTCCCTCAACCTAGTCTAGTAGTCAGCGGCGAGAGAGTGTTTCTAAAGTTTAAGAAATCGGTTGATATTTTCGAGCAATGAATGTAATTTTAACACAGAAATGATAATATACCACTTGTGTTCCTGATTGTGATTAGTGTCTTGCCAGAATTTTTCATTTTGATTTAGTTTCATAACATAAATTGTTATTATAATTTTGTTTTATGCTAGAATTTGTCGTATTGTTTTGGTTCCATGACAGAAATTGTCATTTTTTATTTATTTTAACTAACAAAAATTGTAATTTAGTTTCGGAAAATTGATAATTTCACTGCTAGTAAACGTTTTTTAAAACAATATGTTGTCAAATTTAACTATTTTAAACTATTATTAAAGACCAAAGTCACTCCTCTGGCCAAATTGTCACTACTCTGTCACTTTGTCACTCCTCTGCGCACTATTTTCCTCTGGCATCCATAAAATGTGCAAAATATGCAAACTATCTGGCCCGGTTTTGGAACATACACATTTTGTTGTTAAGAACACATGTAATTGATATCAACACTTAAATTAAAAAAAAAATTGCGAAAAAAAAATCTTATCTGAACTGAAATACCGAAGAACGACCCACATATTTTTTTGTTCAAAAACTACCAAGATGTATCAATGCGTGATTTTGAACAAATTTGTATTCACCGACCCAATTTCAGTTAAAACCAACCTTTCAATAACCTTAAGATATCAGGTTTCAGAGCCGGTAGTCTCAGTTCTCACCAAAATTGGCGTTTACGTAACTCTGAAGTTAGTTTATACAAGATATTCTGTGTTTTACTATTCAAGCTGTCAAAGTCAAACTCAGACTTCCAATTTGTATGAAAACACGGAGTCTACGTAAACGGCAACGGCGACGTATTTACGGCAACGTTGAGTAAGCTGTCAAATCCAACTCAGACTCGCAAATGTTAGTTCGCTTAACGCCCACTGCGCGCGCGCGCTTTTCATTTTCTCCATACATTTGAAAACGCCAGTCGATCGGTTTGGCGTAAACGCCAATTTAGGTGACAACTGAGACTACCGGCTCAGGTCATTTACCTAAACATATGTTAAGTGAATCTACATTGTTTAAGATTATTTTTCTAAGGTCACAAAACGTGACATTTGGGTTCCGACAGGTTGAAAATATCATCATAAGAAGCGGCAAAGGAATAAGTTGTTTGTGGTTCAGATTCCACACTTAACTTCTTATTTCTTAAGAACGGCCCGTAAGCTATGCTCCCCATACAAACGTAGTTTACTAATCATTTGGAAACCGCTATTCCAATTAAATTTATATTTAATATCCAATATCAGGTAACAAATATCTGTGTCTGCATGCTTTTGTTTTTTTTGAAAAATGCAAACTGAATTAAATGAAAGCAAAAAGAAAATTTTCATACAAGTTTTGATTTCTCTCTGGTTTGACCCAGAATAAATTTATCGAAAAAACAAAGACATGCAGACATGGATATTTGTAGCCTAATATTAGGTACCAAATTTCAAGTAAGTTGGAACAGTGATTTTCAAATTATTAGTAAACTACGTTTGTATGGGAGGCGAAATTTTCTGATGCTTACGGACTGACCATAGGTGCTAAAATCCTGCTCGCGTTAATGATACCATCACATTAAAGGAAATATGTCTGTTTTCCATACAGTTCAATGTAGCCCTGTCATAAAAGGAATGAACTGGCATGATACCTAGTTCATGTAGGTTGTAGTCTAAGTAATGACGATAAAATGATGTGTGGTATTAACCATGCAAGTACGGGTCCATCCAGTAGCATTCTACGGTCGGGTTCGTTTTGGGCACATGGCGTGCCTGTTTCCGCTGACCGGTCTTCAGGCGGGGCGTCCTGGCGCGATCCTCGCGCGGTATTCGGCCTATGTATCTTCAGCGCCTTTGGTCGACATTTTCTCACAATCCCCATGCGCAGCACGAACAAACACTATATTCTCCGGACTGAACTGAATTAACGCTCGCACTAGGCAAGCTAGCAAACCTCTGCTGACAAAATGCGACACAAAACACAAACTTCTACTTATTTTCATTATAATAAGAACAACCGAAAGCAATTCACAAAGATGGACGCCATCTGACGCCATCTCCTTGTACGGGCACAGACTATAAGGGGTGGTACGGGGTTCTCATTTACCACAGACTTAAAGAAACTGTACACATTTTCGGGAAACTGGCACTGCGTTCCGAAATGCGTACATTGCGGAGAATTCACAATGTACGCGTATCCGACCGTTCCGAATTGCTTATATATTCACTCCCGTGAACGTCATTTTGACATTAGGGACGTGACTATAGACCGCACACAGATCGTACAAAGTGTTCACGGTTTAGAGAATGTGCACCGCGTACGCTGTCAAATGGTTGTCATCGAGCTGTAATTAAGCGTGTTTATCTGATAGTATGCACTTGTATTCTGAAATAACGATGGCCTTTCGCCGTTTATTAGTCCAGTTAGACAATTCTAGGCCTGAAATAACCACTCTCGAGACTTACAAGTCATTATGAGGTAGCTCTGACAGATATGTCTGCTCAAATTCGTTCCGATCTGATAACGTGCAATTCGGAACACCAAATATTCATTGTATTCGCTTTCTCTGCGGTATTTGCAATGTACGCAATTCGGAATGCAGGGTGTGTATTAATGACTAGTCCATAGACTTTCAGTCGTATATAGAGTAATCTGTAAAAAAATCCAAAAAACCAACCATCCAAATTGCGACTTAGACCGGACGTAATCCGCGTATTAAAGTTTGTCCGCCCACTCTGAATATGGTGTTTGTGTTCTAATAGAGAAGAACACAAGTTTGTGATTATTGTTTAAAACCTTTGTACAATGCGATTCAAACAAGAATAGGAAAATATCACCACCATTTTCAATGTCAAACTGCTAAAGCCCTCACTTCACTTCACAAACTTCAGTACTTTACCGCGGTGTTGCCGCGTACTTTCCCTCGCGAATTCGAGTGAAGTTAGTCACGAGCTCCGTCCCATTCTTATTTGAATCGCGTTGTAAACCCAAGGCATAATTATAAGGAAACATTATTTTTTATTTAGTTTGGTTATACACAGTGATTTGGTAAATACAAGCAGTTGAAATTGCACGTAATTTTGAACGTGCGCATGAGTTGGGAATAGCACGGTGACGTCATTCTGAAAGTCAGTGATCCCGCAAGCCAGCCCGCAGTGCAAGCACGGAAATTTTGCAACTTGCAGCTGCGATTGCAATTAGAATACAAACTGTCAGTTTTACGAATTTTTTGTACATTTTGAGCTGTGGAATCGTAGTTTAAGTGAGTAAAAAGGAGTGATTCCGAGCGTTTCTGAACCGTTCTTGGTCAGCGAAAACGGCTGAGGAGGTAGGTACATGGAACTGGGAACTGTAGTCATGAGATTTTCACCTGTGAGTCCTCGGTGAGTCACAACGCTTTCGAAGTTATGAAATGACAGCCATTATTCACCCTAGTATTGTCTCGTTCTAATTATTCTAATTTTCGCTTTCCTGAGTAGATATGCTGTCATTCTGTTAGCAAAAACGCTATTTATTGCTCCTTGCACAGAATGGCTCGGAGCACTTTGCCCGAACGCAGCCACAGTTCCGGACACATGTAATCATTGGTTATTCTGTGACGCGACAGACAACGTAGGAGAACTAATTCCGCTAGAATGAAGAACATATTTGAATCCATATTTAGTTACATACAAGATCCAATAGAAAACATGTACCTACACTTCATATTACGAATGAAAAGGCTGTATAGCGAGAGGTTTTGCCTTTCCGTATGGATAAAAGTTACATAAAAAACCAAGATAATGACAGCCGTCTGAACTGACAGTTCACAGCTCTTTTTCATGTTTTTTTACACAAATAATTTGTTTGTTGTTGTTGGTCTTTTGTGGATCGGAGACGACGATGCAGCTATTCTGGATCATATGGTCGTGCTATGCTAACCCTTGTTGCCCGAGCTTCTCGGCAGGTAACAAGCTTAGGTGATCGCTGACCTGGCGGCGGAGATGCCAGGCAGGCGCTGCGCTCTAAAACATCACATTACAGTCCTAGGTCCCTAGTCCTATCATTACAGTACTAGGGACTGAGAGCTCTCGTGACGGCGGACGTCCTCCAGTAAAGTGTCGGCGCGCGAGCTTCACTGAAGGCCAACGCGAACTCTTCCGCACCGAGGCTGCTCCAACACGAAAGATATTTGTTACGGCTGCTTATTGATACTCGACCAACTTTTGAAGATTGCTGGATGGATAGAACAAAATATGGATCTGCTAAGAGCTTAACATTGAAATATTGTTGTTTTTATTATTCATATTAGTTATTTTTCATATTAATCCATCATATTTATGGATTTGTGTGTTTATCCACTAGTTAAATTGTTGCCAAATGGCAAGCATAAACCCTGCATTGTAATGTAATATTTACATGTTTCGATGTGATGTAATGATTGTACACCATAGCAATAACCGGCTCCGGCGGGACCATATCGAAAAGTCTTTATTATGAAAAGTATTAAGCCTATGTCACTATTCAGCCTATCAACAATCTTTACAAAAAAATCACTGTTCCTTTGATACATTGCTACTCTAAAGAGTGACAAACCAGCAAACAAGGTGTGTTTGCTGTAATTGATAATATTAGTAGGATTAATCTGATATCTCTAATGTAGTAAACATAATAATTTTCCAGCACTAATGACTTCAATGTGGTTGAAAAGTAGAAATTAAAATAGTATCATGTTTCTTCTAGTTGAAACCTGGAAATGCAACAAAATTAAAGTGGCTCATTGTACTAGTTCTCCGTTCTTAAGAAATAGCTGGGTATCGGGGATAGTTTTAGTGGACCTTAAGTAATATTTTGAAGTGGATGAGCTGTGTATTTTTTTTTTGTAATTGAATTTGTGCTACCACGGTATAAAGGCCGCTAACTCTATGGAACAAACTGCTTTTAAACCACTCTTATTTATAACAATTCGAGGTTTCGGGCTCGCTCGGATCAGTTTTGTTCAATCACCCTTGCGGAGCCTGGTTCAATGTTACCCTGACCCCCGATTAATGCGTTGCATTTTTCTTCTAATCAGATTGGTATTTCCAAGAATAGCGCATTTAAAAAATAAACTCTTTAGATTTATTATATCATTAGTACATATATATATTTCAGTGCATCGATAATAAATAATAAAAGCAAAATATCATTGTTTTATTTCAATGCTTACAATGTTTATTGCAATAAACACATGCTTTTTACAACCTGTTGTAAAAAGTTGGCTGCAAACCTTTCAGAGCTGCTAGAGGTTTACATTCGAACATATTTTAAAATGGTTATTTTCACTGAAAAAATGTCCAGGAAAGTATAGAAAGGAGAAGGAACAGCGGAGGGATTAAACCGTACGTCAAGTTACTCAGATTTTCCTTTGTACATGTGTTACATTTATTTTTTTAACCTGACATGGAGGGCTAATACCACAAAACTACCGTTATGATATTGGCCCAATATACCACATTCCCCAAGGAATTAGGTGCCATGCCAGGACCTTCCCTTTAAGAGCACGGCTACATTGGACTGGTTGGAGAACACAGTAAATTTTTCATTGCCGCTTCAATCATCTTTTCATCAAATGCGATGGTACCAAGCCGGGCGGGCTTAAACCCAACCACCTAGTAGGGGAAGGGGACTTACAGTTTTACACGGGTTCCGAACCATGGAACAGCTCGAATTCGTGACGAAATGCATTTATCCAACTCAGAATGAGAAAGAAAGTGGGGCATGCTAGGATTTGAACCCAGACCTTTGGTTTGCTAGGCAAGTCCCGAGCCGCTCATTCTTATGTAATTCGAATGCTCAGTTAGGAGTAAATCACGGCCTCGTCCTTTTTACATGGTGTATTATTAGGTATACCTAAGTACATTTAACCACTCTCATAACTAATTTAGTTCGTCAAATCATGGAGACAAGTGTTTCGTGAATGCTGGCATCCCAACTTTTTTGGTAGAATCTGTAACAACCATATTAATACTCATGTTAATACCATAGAATAAGTTAATGTTAATACAGTGCATGGATGGCTCCATTATCCTTCATTAGATACCTAATTCAGTAAGTATTAATCTGAGCGGGATAGACCTCACCACAAAAACACCTTGAATGAATTAGTTTGTACAGAAATTCACATTTCTATTAAACTAGAATATTAATCCAATTAATCCAGGTGCACAGCCTAGGCCTTTAACCCATGCTCAGGCGCTATGGGGTGCTTTTCATGGTTTAATGCAGTTCTTAACCTGGGGTCCATGGATCCCTTGCGGGTCCGTGGCATCAGTGCTGGAGGTCTGTGGCATCTGAGCTGAGGGTGCATGTTTCATATGATGAAAATAAATACTGGTGTGATCAAAATTTTTTTTTACGTATATTTCCTTTTTCAATGTTAATAAATAAAACATTTTTTTTTTCAAAATGCCTTGTTTTCTTTACCTTTGAGTGAGTTGGAAGGGGTTCGTAACAATTTTTTAATTCCGCAAGGGGTCCATGACTACAAAAAGGTTAAGAACATTATTATTATTATTATGGCATTGTTCAGACAATGCGGTCACACTCGGTTCTGATGGTGCACAGCCCAAATATCAGAAAGGATAAAGAGAAATGGTTAACGTCACTGACGTTGCACAATTACCAAAACTTCTAATAGCTGTTATCAGGCAAAGAAAGAAAAAACCAAAATATATGTTACCGACAATGTGTATCTGGTATTTTATAGAATACCTAAGCATTATATACAATGCCTAAAACATTCAGGTAATGTTTGAAATAACACATTACCTAGGCATGATATACAATACCAAATGCACGCCAGGAAATGTGTATATTAGATGAGGGCAAGGAAGGTAATAACTTGCGGGGCGGGGCAGTGAACGCGTTGGTAGTTACCTAAACAAAACGAATTTATAGGTAGATAGCTAGCATTTTTGTTTTAAGTTAGGTTAGATACTTTACTAATTTATAACATCTAAGGGAGTCTGAGGTTGTTGCCTGACACCGTATTGCATGCATTGGCGGTGGTTCCATAGGTATTCTATACAATCCCTAGGCTTTTTGCACAATACCTAGGTAAAGTATGGGTGTTAATGGAGGGATGGTCCAAACGTTCTTTATTTATTTCATTAACTAGATATTGTATAGAAATCCTGGCAGGAGTATACACATTGCCTTACAACATATACACAAAATTCTACATTTGTAAGCAATTTGATGTTGGATTCCAAGTTTGAGCATGGGTTTAGCAGAAAAGATTCGTTGTGAACCGATTTTTTGGTAAGCGAAATCGAACCAGGAAGGTGCACAGAACTGTCATTAGCCAAAATACAATTTATTGCTCTTTGCTACCTTCGTGCTTACCAAGCAGGCAGCCCAAACACTAGCTAAATATCAGTTTTCCTTGAGCTGGCCGATATGGAAATAAAAATTGCTGTGCTCATATTTAACTTTACATTAAATAGAGTTTCCTAGTAATCACCTTCCTAGCGACTAACTGGATGGACAGTGAGAGGGTGATTAGTTCATTTCGGAATTTTGAATGATGAAAACTGAAATGCGGGCCTGACATGAAACTGTTAGGTTATGTTTCATTTACAGAGAATGCGTCTTCTATAAATAAGACTATTCAAGGCAATATTTTTAAATGGCTATGAAACCAACACATTTGACTTTAAGTATGGAGAAAGTAAGCGTAAAGAAAAACATTTAATATAGAGTTTAATGTGGGATCTGAACCATGAACGATGAATACCGTCAGCATAAATGCGGGTCCACGGTATTATTTTTATGTGGCGGAACCCACACAGTACCATTATTTTATTTGTTCCCGCTCCTGCGTGATGAGTGGGACGGAGTTTTTATTTGTATTTTAAGTACCAATCTACACGTAAAACTGTTTTATATTCCGGGCAGTTATTAAACTAAATCAAGTCTTTGGTAACAATGAACTAGAAAGTAGGTTTTCAAATGCCTAGCAGTTGGTGTTCAGACCAGTGAGTGGGTATGTAGTCAAACTGCTAGGCACTTGAGATCACCTGAGGTTTGAAATACAGCAATGCTAAAATGATTTCCGGGTTTGAGATCAATAAGTTTCAATGTTTCACACTCAATCTGAAGCTACGATAAGAACGTAACTATAGGTATTTATAATAAATAAAACTCATACCTTTTTGCTTTGGAGATGTTATCGCTTTTAGTTAAACCTGAAGCCCTGAGGAAAATAATTGTAGAGGAGCACAGCATACCCTTGAAAATGCTGTGAAACAGCAGCGTTCAGAGTGGGCAGCCTACCTTTAATACGCGGATTATGTCCGTATACTATCGCATTTTTTATGGTTAGTCCGGTGATAGGACGCGTATTCAAGTTTAACCGTTCACTTATGACTGATAAAGAAAAAAGGATTGCTAACAGGGATATTTCCGACGTTTTCTAAATAATGCACTTGACAAACAATCTCAAGATGTAAACAACAACCGCTAAGTTCTTTATATTCTTTGATGGTTGCTTTGTTTCGGCTGTCAAATGAAGGGCATTCAAAACGTGTCAATAATTATGCAACATTGAATAAGATCGTCGCAGCAATTTCGGTCTTGTTACTATGCTTAATAAGGAACTCTTTCACTTATGGTTTCATTCATACCACTATGGGCTATTCGCACAATACTCTGACAGAATAATATCGCGCTCACAAAATTGAGACGGTCGAAAAGTCGCGTGCGAGTATAATCTTTAAGTCTATATGAATAAGGGCGCTTATCGTATGAAATATTTTTGCATTATATGATATGCATGGTTTTCTTTTTTTGTTAAATAAAAATCATAACATTATACGTTGTGACTATTATACGTTATGCATGGAGAAATAAGTAATTTAATTTTTTGGACTTCTTCATGCACTACGTATAAGATTATACGTTCTGCCGATTATACGTTGTGCATGGTTTTAAAATTTTGTTAAAATATGACATTATACGATCTGCATATTATACGTTATGCCGTTCCCCCCTCATACAGGGAAGGTCCTGGCATTGCACTTAATTCCTTCGGGAATGTGGTGTATTGGGCTAATATCATAACAGGAGTTGTGTGGTATTAGCCATCCATGTCAGGTCGCATAAAAAAACCTACTTTTAATACGTATCCGAATTTTATCGGCATTTTCGAGAAAAATCGATTTTGAATATGCCGTGCATAAAATAGACCTATTTATTAGACACAATTAAAATAAGATATACATAAAACTGCAAAATAGAAAAAAAATAAATGAAATAAAATAACTGACTGACTGACCTAAACGTAAAAATAATCATCCATCATGGGTCCCGCTGTCTATGTCCCCATGACGGATGCTGCGTTCCCCCGCTGAATGACGAGAGACACCCGCTGGCGGAAAAAAGACGGAGCCCGCCGGTCGTCAGTGGCCTCCACGAGCAACTTGCACAATCTATTGGCGAACTGCCACGCGTCGTCTCTCCACGTGCCGTGTGTCTCAACGGCGAAGGCAAGGAACTCAAACTGATCCTTCAGGGATGAATACTTGGCGTGTTTGAGCGCCTCCGCCTTCGCTGCGGCGGAACCCGCGGCACGGGAGGAGCCGTATAAGTGGCTTGCGGCCAAGGCGTCTACACACGTAACGTCCCATGCTAAAGCCCTCCCCTGCGACCAGGGTAAGAGGGTGATCCCATCGGGCCTCTTCCCATCAAAAAAAAAAAATCTCGGCTCTATTTATTGTTTCTGGAGATAATGAATGCGTTACGAATATGCTACAATCATAGATCTAGCATAGCGCGCAATGCATGCAAGTGTGGGAGTGAGACGTCAACTCAAGTACCACTACCGCGAGTTAGAGGGAGATGGAACACCTCTGCCCGATGAGACAACTTCTCAAATCGTGTTCAGCATTGGAGTCGCGATCATGAAATGTTTTTTTGTGAAGAAATCGTAGTGACCTGTGCATTTATAGATTGTTTAGTGAACAGGACGAAAAAACCCGGTCAAAAACCATATTTTATCGTAAATAAGGGGTGACCCACTGAACAATTAAACAATTTTTTTGTATTTTTTTTTTTTTATATCCTTAAAATGCCATTCAGCGCCGCCCGTTGTCAAATGTGAATATTTCGTAAATAATTGGTCAGATTAAATGAGGTTTTCACCATTTCACACAACACTTCGAAAACTCCAAAAGCTCCAAAAAAGGATGGGACGGTTATGTACAACCTGTCTATAGATAGAGGATACAATCAAAAATCTAGTGTAGCGTAAAAATGATTGATGCGCAGCCCAGCCGCCGAATAGAGTACAAGAAAATAGGTGACGGAAGCACGCCTCCGCGCTCCTGTCGCGCCGCCGCGGAGATAAGCGGCGGGCGGGCGGCGTCGCGTCGGTGACGTCACGTCCGGCTAGTTGTACGTGATGGATCGCAGCCTCCGCCGCACCCCCCCCCCCCCCCCGGTACCCTCGCACCATCTGCCGGCATTCTCAGACGTTGACAAAACTCCATCGGTGTTTCAGTAAGCGTGGCAATGCGGTCTTCTATTCGTGATTTCCTTGCATCGGAACAACGAGGACACATCGTTACGCCCCTTAACGGTTCAGCTTCAAATATTGACCAAAGGATTTTGTTTCTGAATGTACTTAATTTTCAAAGATGATAACAATTCTAAACTGGTGGTTAAAGCATTCCTGATTGTTATTTTTATGAATATGTAAATCGTTTGCGCTGCGAAGTCTTCAATAAACGTTGAAATGATGGACTCATTGGAGTTGGCATACTTACCCAAATATAGCTATTGGCCTAATTAGAGAATTCATAGTAATACAATCCAAATTTACCTTGAGAAAATAATTTAGTATCCGAAACATAATAATGGCTGAAACAATGGCAATTGAATCTAGGCATAAATTATAATGCGCATCTTTACCTATAAAACGTCCAGATTCGTTTACCACATGCATTAATTTACCAGAATAAATGGTCCTGGGCTGTATAAATTCGAGCGTTGCCGAAATACAAATGGTACAATATTGATACATAAATCCATACCGTCACGCCGCTTGTCTGGAACGGAAGGCAAATACAATAAAGTGCTATGAAGTACAATCACAGCCCACTTATTTTGCTTCATCTAAGGACATTTATCTTTTCATACACTTTGCGAAGGATTACATTAAATCGGTTTGTTACGTTATTCTTTCGTCACCACTTCGCTCTACATATCCAAACCACCTACCCTTCTCAATTATACTCTCGTCATTATTCTTCTTTCGGATGCTCCCTAACCTAGCTCTTGTAGAACTTGTCTGGTAAACACAATCAGGAAACGTTCCCAAAGGAACGCATTTCTGCTGCATTTCTTCTACATTTATGCCTCATGCGCCTAAGGGTCTTGCCTTAAGGGTAGGCACAAGCACACCTTTAGACATTATCGCACGGCTTTTCATAGCGGAATTCGTCGCGCCGATACTCGAATTCCAGCACTCTCATTTCAAAGTCCACACTTTCTCTAAGGGAAAACATGCTTCACACACAAACTCATTCAGATGTTTTAATCTTTCATTATTTATATTCACACTAGCTGCGGTACCCGGCTCCGCTCGGGTCCATGTCGTTTTAGACTGATGTCGAGCTGAATTATTTCCTAGAAGATAAAAAGTAGCTCAAATGGCTAGTCGAAAAGGCTGGTCAATAGCGATGTTATTTATCTGCTACTTTTTAATCATAACGGATGGAGCTGATATAGCTTAATTAAATAAGAAATATTATAACATTTCCATTTATAATACATAGGGCACACTATAAGTTTTCGGAACTGCCCACTTAGCTAAAAAATACCGAAAAAGTAATTAATTTTTTTTATTAAATATTTTGGTATTATAACGCATAGGGCCGAGTGCACGAAAGGGCAAAAAATCTAAATCATCGTCAACTTAAACACGTCACTTTGCATAGAGAGTATGGAAGGAACTCTATGCGGTTCTCTAAAAGTGACGTGTTTGAACAATGTTTACTTATCCCTCTCTTCGTGCAATCGGTTCTTAGGCTGTTTTGTCTTGTTTATTTTTGCAGTGTGGCGTCATTTAAGAAAATACGTGTCTATATCACCATGGTTATTAAGTTATGAAAATTTTCGTAGTATGATTTTATACGATTTTAAGTGTAATTTGACAGTTAACAAAGCCTTGCTCGGCTTCAAACTGCTTTTGGCGATGAAACACTATGAAAGGCGACTATCGCGTCAATCTTCTGACTAATTTTGTGATGGTAAGCTTTATACAACAAAAAGATAAATGATGTGCGCCGTAAAATGAAATAGACAGGCATGCAGACTGTTGCTTTGGAGACTGTAAATAGTGATTTGTATAACACCATCTGTTTGATGGAAGTAAATGACGAACTCCGTAAAAATAACAGTAAACGCAGCATCATCTTGCATCACAACAATGCCAGTTCTCAGACGGCCATGCAGACACGAATTTTCAAAGGTTAAAAACGTAGAACTTATGAGTAATCCTGCATACAGTCCCGACCTGGCACCTTGTGACATTATTCTGTTCCCAAAATGTTTTAACCAATACGTGGCCAACGATTGTCATCACCAGAAGAGGCTGTCGAAGAGTACCAGGTTCACCCGGATCTTCCCGCAATGACACTTCCACATTCAAATGGATCTATAACACGACAATATTCATGCCCCGATTATGCATTCCTTCAATACGATGGTATGTATCATCCCAGGTGGAATTAACCCTACGAAAGGTGAACAAAAGTTTTACGTGGCATACAAAACACAGCCAGTCAGTCAGTCAGTCAGTCAGTCAGTCAGCGTGATTGCGTCCACTGCTGAACATACGCCTCTATACAAAACACAGCCAGCCTCAACACCTAAAACGGTCACCCATCCGTAACTCGAGCGCACTCAGAGATGCCAAACGTAGATACAATTCGCATATAAATCGGGTGAGTGGTTCTCAAGTTATAAGCATTTCACCCTAATGCTCACCGCTCTGGTAATTTAGTGTTATTTCATGTAGCTTTTAAGTTGTGAGCAGAATCAAGCTAGACGTGGAACTTTTATAAGCATTTCATACCACTGCTTATTTGCACACCCCTCTCATAATTTTGCATGGGTGCCCATTCAGGTAAGAGTGAGATCGAACTCGTCGTTAAATATCAACTAATTATATATTTCCCAGCTATTTTTAAGTTAACTCACTCCCGAACTCGAAGTCACTCTTACCTGATTGGGCCCACTGATGCTAATTAGCCCTAAAGTTAGCGAGTCTGGAAAGAAGATACATAAGTGCAATCAGTGATGACCAACACCAAACTTATATTCTTGACCAAACCATAGAAACTATTCAATAAAAAACAGGTGCGTTTTCTTATACCTAGTTTGAAGATATTATGGGTTACCCATACACATTTTCATACGTTTCAAGATTTTCTTTCAGACAAAAGATAGTTCCCCATGCCTAATTTAATCCTTTTCTGGCCCATACAAAGTTTTTGTACACAAAAGCAAATAATATAATTATAAAGTTACATAATGCCATAGTAAATAGTTGCTGCGAAAATATTTGCAGAATATATTTCTTTTTTACAGCGCCATCTATGATATAACCCATATAATGGTGTACAACTTCCAATCGCTAATACTAATGAACTAAAAAACGCCTCTATCCGGGTAGAGATGGCGCTATAAACCCAACGTCTTCGCCCAAAGTTTTGAAAGGAATTGCATATCAATATCAACGTCAGCGTATGATTAAACACGTCACTTTGTATGGACAGTATTGAAGGAACTCCATGCGGTTCGCTAAAAGTGACGTGTTTGAACATTGATTAACTCAGCCGTACTCGGGAACAAAATTCCTCGCACTGACTACCATGAATTAAAATTGTTCCTTAGGCTGGTGGTAGTCCATTAAGCTATTACGTAAAAAAACCTGAAACAAAAATTAGATCTATTATGTCGAATCCATGTTATAATTATATGCGAGATAAAAAAAAAACAGAAAAACATATTGAGATTTCAGGATTCGAACGTGAACCCTGCCTCGAACAAAATATATTCAAAACAGTCGATTATGCGCGCTATGCCAACCGGCTTTCTACGTTTAACGCGAAAATTGTTAATCGGTTCTGGCAAAATGACACCGTCATGCGCAACGGGATGGAGTAATTTCATTGATATTGCTCAGCCCTTAGAATATTTAGCGTGATGGTATGTATCCTAGAGTGAGCCCAGCGATATTTTCTGTAAACTCTTGCATGCGTAAACGCATCTAGACAGACTATATTTATAATATTTATATTTATAATATTATATTTATTACTCTTTTATATAAGTAGAGATAAGTCTAATCCATGCTACAATTATTATATGCGACACCCCATAAACAATAAAATGTAAAAAAAACGAAAAAAAAAATTGACGCTATCAGGATTCGAACCTACAGCCTCCCGAACAAAATACGTATAGAAGAGCCGGTACTCCGCCCTGCGCCATCCGCTTTCTGAACATTAATGCGAAAATAGTGAATCGTTGAATGACGTCGCAAGTAACGCCACCATACGCCACGGCATGGTATTCATTTTGTTTGAGAGTAATTTCATTGATATTGCTCAGCCCTTTGGATATTTAGCGTGATGGTATGTACCTTAAAGCGTTCTCCGCGATGTTCTCTTGAAATTGGTTTAAATCGCATCTTGATCTGTTTTGTGGTTACGGAGATTATCTCGTGCAATTGGACAGACGTTGCCTTTTATATAAGTAGAGATTATATCCAGACACTGCTTCGGCTCGAAAAACATTACTTTCATCTTACTTACATTTACTTTCATAATTGTACATTGCACACACTATTCATTGTGGCTATACAATGCACATAATTATAATTACTACCAGATAGACTTCTAACATTGAAAATGCAGTGACCGAATTCTCGCTTCTCGAGAGCCAGATATGGCACGTGAAACTATGGGCCATCCTTCAAATGATTACATAAACGTTTCCCACATATAATTACCGAGATTAAACTTCGTTTTAATTTAAAATTATTAATTTTAAATTAAATCCTTAGGGCAGAATTTGAAGTATTATTAATGCATAATTTCTCCACTTTCAGGTAATTAATTTCGAGCGTCGAATAACACACGGTGGGTGTTCCCAAAGCCCGCGGTGAGTCCTAAACACACAGAGACAGTGCAAATGGGAAATGGAATATCCTCGATGAAATCCTCACGTGTGACCGAGCATGGGGCGAGTCGACACCGAGTTAAAAAGCGTTTTGTCAGCAAATATGTGCCCGCCGGGCGGCGCGCCTCTGGGCGTCTCTGCAAACACACGCGAGACGTCAAATATTAGAGGTACACAAATCAACGCGAAATGTATCGAATTTGATGGCATTTTGGTTCGGGTCCGTCTAGAGGCAGCAGACACCCATTCCACGATCGAAGGACGAAGAAATCCCAGGGTAAATTAGAACGAAAACATTATATTGGTACGTTTCGTCGGAATCGCAACTCATAAGTTGTATGTGCCGTTGTCGAAAGTTTGTTGTAGTATTTTTTTTAATGTACATCGCTTGCACGGAGGAAGGAGTACCACACTCACCGACATGATATTAGCCAAAACAAAGCATTTCCGAAGGAATGTCATGTCAATGTAATACCAGGAACTTTCCTTTATGAGCACGGCTACATTGAACTGAATGTTTCCATTACGTTCAATGCAATTTCGCCCATATTTTCATCCAATTCAATGGTAACAACTCGGACGGGCTTAACTCACCAGACCACCTAGCAGGGGAAGGGGACCTACAGTTTAAGTACTACATGTTAACTACTTATTACTTAGTGTTAACTACTACTACCTGGATGTAAGAGCTATCATTTCTTATTAAGGTGGCCCAACCCGGCGGGACTAACTCGATGGCGGGCACGGTACAAAACCGTGCTGTTGCGCTCTGGGACCTTCTCTGTTTTAAAGAAAACGACAGGCTCCGTGATGAGCAAGATGCAACATGTCCACAAAAAAGACAATGTGCATAGTGTATGATTTGGTAAGATTTACGAAAATTTTAATCACTAAACGACTTATAGCTAAAAGTAAACCACGACCGCTGTATTAAAAAATCTAACAAAAACCAAATAGATTATAAATCTTGATTAAATAAGCTATGTCTGATGACTAATATTTTTAAGATGTTCTTACTTTATCATTGCGTAATCTACCACCAAAGTTATTGTATAAATCGCGAAAATCCGAACTTTCGGACCTTATAACTTAGAAACCAAACACAATTTTACAATGCCAACGGTCATCAGACATCTAGTTCGATCAAATAAAGCTATTTTGAGCAAAATTTGGGATCTCTGACAAGTAGTCCCGTTTGTATGGGGAGTTGATCGGGATGGGCCACCTTAAATGCACTTATCGAACTCAGAAAGTGAAAGAAAAGTTGTGAATAAATGGGGAAGGGATTTGAACTCAAGATTTCTGGCTCGCTAGGCAAGTCCCCGCGTCACTGAGCTGTTAGCTGCTCAATGTGGCAATATAAAATACAGGTTATATTTACAGAAATAGAGAAAGAACAACTATGTAATTGTAACTCTTCACAACGTCACGAATCCAAGATTGACTTTAGTCAATTAATAATCAGGCACAAAAGGAAAATAATTGGATGCTTGGATATCGTCGGCGCAAATCAAAGCTACTTCAATCGGAGCGACCCATTATATCATATGATTGCGTCTATTTATATTCAAAAGTCATTGTTGAGATTATTGATGAATAAATTTTGTCGTTCGATGAATAAATCACTTGACTCCTTCCTTACAGCCGTTCGCATTGCGCTCGTGTATTCAAATAACAATACCCATTTTGCGCACACACGTTTTAATCACATGGGCAATCCTCTGCTTATTTATTTTTTCATTTAATTTATTTAAACTTTTTGGTAGTCAAACTACACAGTTACGTCACAAAGATCCGCGGATTCGATCAACCCAGTAAAGAAGAACCCGCAAAGAAATTTCACGGGTTTACATAACATACTTTTGCATTCACAATTATGAAATGCACACTTAGATCTAAATGCTACAGCCAAACAATTACTTGGTAGAACAGATTAAGGTAAAGAACAATAGAAACCCTCAGTTTAAATTACTTACAACTAACAAAGTTACTAATGCAATAATATAAATTAAAGTAATTTATACCATTACAAGTATTCTCTGGTGTAAAAGCTGTCGTCAATTTAACCTATGTCAGGTGTATAAAGCCCTCGTCAAGTTTGATACGAATGAAGCGTATCAAGTCAATATATGATATATAAAATATTTATTTATGCATAAAAATATATACTACCAGCGTAGCATTCATGTCAAAAAAGTTTTACAATTATTAATTTGAGTCTCAGCCACATCTACATATAAAGCATTGTAATCAGATTTTGTAAATAATCTGAAAAAGTATTTAGCTGAAACTCAAATTAATGAGATAGCGGTAATGTCCATGGCCATTAAACATATAAAATTATCTTACAATTATGTATGCTACACAGTTATGTACTTGACTTCTTATGATATTAAATCGCAAGAGAGGGTTTTATGGGAGAGAACTTCGCTTATATTATAGTATACTTTACTAAGTAGAACTGATTTCATTTTTTAGGGTTCCGTACCCAAAGGGTGAAAACGGAACCCTAGTACTAAGTATCCGCTGTCTGTCCGTCCGTCCGTCCGTCTGTCACAGGGCTGTATCTCATGAATAGGCAGCTGAAATTTTCACAGTGTGTATTTATTTTGCCGCTATAACAACAAATAGGTAAAATAAAAAAGAATAAAAATAAAGGTTGCTTTTTTTGTGTTAAATCTTGTACGATGGTACCGAACCCTTCCTTCGTGTGCGAGTACGACTCCCACTTGGCTGGTTTTCCAATTTTATTTTTTATTTTTTCAGGCAGGCACTGCATAGTAATGCAGTTAACATTTCCAAACCACTGTAGTCGTGATATATTCATTGAAATCGTCAGACTCTACAGCTCCTAAGCTGGCTTCATACCTCTTTCGAAATTCATTTGCCACATTATTACCAAAGCACCAAAATATTTCGATTACGCTTCGATCAATGCTTGATAAAATTAATGCATTGATATGTCTACATATGTATATCAACCTTTGTAGTAAATTGCCATTTTTTTCATATTCCGAATTTATGTAGTTTTCATTTTTATTATTTGGAATTGTATTTCACCTCTTATTCATTATTTTACCGATATTTGTTTGTATTTCCTTGGAGTCGTAGCTGCAACGCGTAATAGACGGCACTCAATAAATACGTCGCAGCAATACAAATAATCGTTATTTACCCAAACCTCCGCATTTAGTATTCTAAGCAATTGATTTGACTGACTTAGCTAAATCCCTAATACTGTTTAGTGAACCAAGCATTATTACAGCTCCTGGTGTAGGGGCTAGAGGACTTGGCTTTCATGCGAGAAGTTATGAGTTCAAATTCCGCCCGGTCGTGCACGTTTTTTTTTCCTTTTAATTGCGATATACGAATATGAGCTCTTGCATTGTTCGAAACCCATGTAAAACTATATTTCCCTTTCCCCTACTAAGAGGTAGGATCAAGGCCGCCGGATTGGTATATCAGTTCATTTAATTTAATTTGGTCTTTTTGGTATACAATTATACACTTAGACACGTCAAAAAAGGTACATAATAAAATCAAGCTAAAAATAATATAAAATCGATAGAATTCAAAAGTGTTAGATAAATGATCAAAATAAACCATTCAGGATCTAGATTAAAATCATGATAAAACTATACAAATTGATTGAATTCATTGGAGTTAAAATATCAAAATATATAAAATTCCAAAAAATATAAAAAAATATCACCGCGTTGCATGAAACTATGGTTAAAGCGGCAATTAAAAATTGTCCGTATTTTCCATCCAGTTCAGTGTAGCCGTCTTCATATAGGGAAGGTCCTGGCATGGCACCTAAATCCTTCGGAAATGTGGTGTATTAGGCTAATATCAAGACGGTACTTGTGTGGTATCAGCCATCCATATCAGGTTGCATATATGAAAAAAAAATACGAGAATTTATTTGCGTCATATCAGAAATCTTAAAAATCCTTATAAGTTAATTCATGATTATATAGGGACAACTAAATATGTTTAAAGGGGTTTTAAAAAAATTTTAGAAGTAATCAAAAATAAAGATTTTTAAATCATTCCGAAGCAGGAATGAAACCTGCAACCTTTTCATTACATGTTCACTTGTGAGATATCCATAGAACTACGTCAGGCAACGAATTTCTCGCTTATTATTCTAATCGAGACATTGCTTACCCTATCTACTATGATAGTGATTTTAACTATCTTAGTGATATATGATAGTCAAAATCACAATGACGCTGATTTGACGCGCAATAATCATATAATCTTGTCTGCAATGATTGAGATTTAAAAAAATAAAAAATAATGAAATTACAGTAATTGCCCGTGTAAAGTGTTTATCGTGTAAGCCTAATGTAAGTAATCATTGCTGGACCTTCGCTCGCGATTAAAGATAAATCGAATACTAATCTATGTATAATGTAATCACAACCAACCAGCAATGATGCATAGCCTCGCTTTAGTGATGAAACACTGACGATAACGCCGGTCAGCCAGTTAACTTATGAATAACTCCTGGGTGGTTATCATGTTAATTTAACTCGCCTGGTGAATAGGCAAGTGAGTTATTAAATCTGATGTTTAAGGTGGCCCTTCCCAACGGGACTAACTCATTCGCGGGCACGGCACAAATCCGGGCTAAAGACAGGCTCCGTGATGAGGAGGTGCAACATGTCCACAAATAAGACAATACGCATAGTTTATGATTTACTAAAATTTACGAACATTTTAATTACAAAACGAAAAGGTCAAGCTCCGCTCTCTTTCTGATTAAGATTCGTGTATTTCCATGATACTGAACCCATAAAAGGCTCGTAGCCTAGTGGGACTTGCCTAGCGTACCAGAGGCCTGGGTTCAATGCCGACATGCACCACTGTCTTTCTCTTTCCGAGTTCGATAAGTGCATTTCGTCACGAATGCGAGCTGCTCCATGGTTCGGAATCCATGTAAAACTGTAGGTCCCCTTCCCCTAATTGGTGGTAGGGTTTAAGCCCGCCCGGGTTGGTACCATCGCATTGGATGAAAAGATGGTCGAAGCGGCAATGAAAAATTGTCCGTGTTTTCCGTCCAGTTCAATGTAGCCGTGCTTATAAAGGGAAGGTCCTGGCATGGCACCAAATTCCTTTGTGAATGTGGTATTTGGTTCATAATGTAGGTGTGGTTCCCGTATTCGCTATCCATCTTAAGATACAAAAACATACAGACGAATTGAGAACCTCCTCCTTTTTTGAAGTCGGTTAATAAAAAACCCCGTACTCGCTAGATTTGTTTGTTTGAAATTTTGATGTATTTTCGCAGAGGGCAAAACCAGTTTCCAATGACGCAGAGAAAAATGATTTCAGAGAATTCCTCCACAGGAGTTCGAACAGAATAATTTATCACTGAATTCGAAAAATATGTTGACACTTACTTTGATTAATTTTACCATAATATTTTCTGCCAAATACTGGTAATATGAATCTATACTAAAAGGATTCCTTTGGGCCGTCCCGATAATCCGAAGGTTCATTTCGTCAGCACGATTAGCCTCCCCCCCCCCCTTCCCGACTCGTCCCGCCGGCCGGGGGGTCCGGCAGGATGTGCCAGGTGAGTGTGCAGAGGGCAGACAGTGGGAAAAGCACCTCACCGTACGACTGACCCAGTCCGAGTATGCCCCTTACACACTATGCGCAGTCGTTAGTGAAAGTTTATCTACTGCTTATTATGTTAAACATAATCATGTGCTTCACAGGACGCTATTTAGTACAACGAACATTCGATCTCGCTCGTCCCGAATTCGTAAGTGAACTAACTATAGTCAGTGCATTTGCACTAACACGTGGCTACGGTGCTGCTATACGAATAAGTTTCGATCGCCACTTCAGTTCTTTTTTAGGGTTCCGTACCCAAAGGGTGCCAAAGGAACCCTATTACTAAGCCTCCGCTGTCCGTCCGTCCGTCCGCCCCTCGGTCCGTCTGTCACAGGGCTATTATCTTTGGTAATATGTAGGAAGCTGAAATTTTCACAGAGTGTGTATTTATTTTGCCACTATAACAAAACAATTGGTAACATTTAAAATAAATAAAAATATAAGGGTTCTTTACCCATATAGAAAAAGAGTGATTTTTTTGTTTTTACTATTGTATCTGGTACTTTTTGATCTGGTAACCCTTCATGTGCGGCCTTGGCCGGTTTATTATGACGAAAACCCCTTGCTCGCTGCGCTAGCGGCCGCGCAAGCTACTACGTATCGTATGCATCGGACGAAACGTGCTGAAATCCGTAATTTCATTTATTTTGAGAATGTCGTCGCAGTGGCGACGTGTGGCAGCGATGGAGAAATGCGAATGGTAATGTAGATCAATTCTAGACGACACGTATATTTTTGACTAAGAAGATTTATTTAATAATCTCTCTAATAATCTAAAACTCTTCTGTTTTAATTTGTGCTTAATGTATTTAAAACTTCATTTACTCTGAAGTTGACCATGACAACTCAGCAACCTAGTTTTATCGCGCGAAAAACAATTTGTTGACCTTCATTTACGTATACATGCACGCACCTGCATAACATTAAAGCATAGGTATTGTTCCAATTTTAATTCTGACGGTTCGCATTATCGCGAGAGATAATTAATAATCATACACATTATTAATTAAATATGTTACCTTGAAATATTCAGGAAACGTAAACTGTCTTCATTATTAATTTACATGTTCTTAAATAAGATTTTCAAAGGGTTCTATTTCGTCGAATAGAATAAGGGTCTCAAATAAGAATGCACCAAATATTAGTCATTCATGTAACAGCATTATCGCGAGAGATAATTAATAATCAGATACATTATTTACTAAATATGTTAACTTGAAATATTCAGGACACGTAAACTATCTTCATTATTCATTTACATGTTCGTAAATAAGATTTTCAAAGGGTTCTATTTCGTTGAATAGAATAAGGGTCTCAAATAAGAATGCACCAAATATTAGTTATTCATGTAACAGCATTATCGCGAGAGATAATTAATAATCAGATACATTATTTACTAAATATGTTAACTTGAAATATTCAGGACACGTAAACTATCTTCATTATTCATTTACATGTTCGTTAATAAGATTTTCAAGGGGTTCTATTTCTTTGAATAGAATAAGGGTCTCAAATAAGAATGTACCAAATATTAATTATTCATGTAACAGCATGACTGCCACTACGCAATAACACTTTGAAGTAATAAAACAATCTATGGTAATTTGTCACATGTGAATGATGTCGTAGATTTTCGCAAAATTCTTTTTGATTAATTTCTTTGTTTATTCATTTTCATAATTGCCGAGTTTCGATATTAATTGCATGTGACAAGTCTTACTGAGTCTCACGGTCATAGATCCTCACCACTACTGGCCACCCACCACCTTGGCTGCCTGCAAAGTGGAGCAGGTGATGGTCCCGCTACCACCTGATTCGGTATCCACTACTACTCAGGAGTTCTCGAGTTCGGCGGGCCGCTGGCCGCACATGACAGGACTCGCTTCATCGGGCGACTCAGGTAAGGTGACCTACGAAGAATATGTCATAAATCCTGCGTGCCGACGCCCAGTAATCCAGCCCAAGAGTGGCTGACGTGTTTAGTATCCACCGTAGTAGCACCCCCTTGTGGTTGACATTAGGCTTTTCAGAATTTTCTTTTCAACGCCGGGATAAAAAATATATTTTTAAAATTTCTCCTTGCTCCTTGTTCACATGCGAACAATTCGCATGTGAACAAGATCGTCCATTTCGAAGGCTAACTTTTTTCATTCCATGTAAGGCGCCGGCATTTCGATCGATTTTAAGTCCTGACTCGAACAGATTGTCAGGCGGATTAATTTATAACATGAGATTTAAATAAATAATTACACAGTAAGAATTTTAACCATCTAACCAGAGATATAAATCTTTGCGTCTAACTTTAGTTTTTGAAACTTGTCACAAGCCCCATCTATCCTGTCTGAGGTTGTAGGTTTTGTTACACGGTGATCTGGGTGCGTTATCAACTAAGGGCCGAGTGCACGACGCCTCGTAAAATGTTATCCGTTACTGATTACATTTGACGATGATGTGACAGCTAATCGCCCATCATATGAATTTGAGTTGCACGTAACATATTTTCGTCAACGTTAGCTTGCCAGTCATCGAGACACAAATTTATCCTAAAAATATATTTGCAACCAAATTTTCTAAGTGGCAGCCCTCGTAAACACAATAGAGCTGTCTTTGTCTCTCCTACGTGATAAAGAAGAATAGTATCTACAATGACAGTTAGGTATAGTGCTGATCTCTTCCCTACTGCAGGAGAAAAGAGGACCGTGTAAAGTCGCTGTCAGATGTTGAGTTCAGTTAGGTGGCGTAAACTTTGGAAGCTGGAAGCTTTGGAAGTTATATCACGTGAAAGTAGCTATCGATAATGTATTCGTGCGCTCTCTTATAACTGTGCTTCAACAATACAATATATCCCACGTGGCTGCTACCACCGCCGCATCCACTCACAGACAGCTGCTCTGTAGCCGCATCCGTCCCCGCAGCAGTTTCGACGAATCATACGCGATTGAAGACAACATGGATCTGAAGTTGTTACAGGCAGGCTTGTGAGTACATTAATTAAAAATTAAATTATAATCATGCAGTGCAGGGGGCCCATTCAGGTAAGAGTTTGGGAGTTAGTTAACCTAAAAATTCCTGGAAATAATATTATAATTTAAATAACTGAACTGTTATTTTACCTTCCAACGTATTTATGGGACAAACCAGATTTTTACCAAACTTAAATGACGTTCAAAAAGTGCGGAAACATAACCTATTTACAAAAGTAAGTCGAATTTAGCGCCGAAATCGAACTCACTCTTACCTGAATGGGCCCCCACATCTTAGTAATTTGCTAGCACGCCAGTCTTCTTGCATCAGCCAAATTCGTTTTACCTTAATTTTAGGTAACAGGTTTGAACGATAGGTCAGCTATCAATGCAATATTTCCGTACGAAATATTATCATTACATTTGTGACGATTGAACATGACACTGGCTCAGATAACTATCAAAACAAGAATCTTGGAAAGCTATGAAGCAAAAAAATAGCTCGAAAACTTTTAAACGCAAAAACGTATGCATGCAACTGTTACAATGATCCTATTGTTACTGGCTGACGAAAGCAGGGCTCTGCGTAGGGCAACAGGAGGCGTACCGAGTACCGAGCCAGGTGGCATGTTAATTCACCCCACTTGTACTTGTATTACTAACTTAGGGGTGGACACCATTCTGACACAAACTTTTGATTTCATTTCAGAGAACGCTGTCCAAACTTCTCAAGAGAAGAAGTGGAACGATTGAAAGAATGTATAAATAAGTATGAAAAGATTATTTTATGTAAAAAGAGTGACACAGTCAGCACTAATTTAAAAGAAGCCACATGGCTAAAAATTGAGCGAGACTTCAATGCCCAGGGGTCTGTGAAGAGAACAATAAAACAGCTAAAAAATAAATTCGACAATATAAAAAGAACAGCTAGAAAAGTGAGTGTACCATATTTTATAGTTACACTATTTTTACTGATCATAAAGCCCTTAGGTCAAAACCCTCCATTTATTATATAATTATTTCTTGGTAACCTTATTGCCGGCAATGCCTTCTCGACAGTTCGGTCGAATATGACAGGCAGAGCTTGATCGCCAGCAGAATACACCTTAAGCTTTCACATTACAATTTAATATTAACATCTATTCACAACTGTCCCGCTCAATTCATTGTGTCTTCACTCATTTGTATTGATACAATCAATAATGACGGTCATTTTTTATTTAAGGACATCAGCCAACACAGACTGGCTCTTTTAGGGACTGGAGGAGGGCCTCCACCACCATCCCTGTCAGACGACACAGAGTGGATGTATTCAAAAATTCCGCTCTCTATAGATGGGCATACACCAGAATACGATGATGACGTGATTGCAATGCCTGCTTCGGAGAAGGTAAAGCTCATGGCAATGTTTTTTGCTTCAACGAAATTTAAATATTATAGCACAATCTTTAAGAAAGTGAATCATTTAATTTATATTCAATATAATAGGGGGCTATCCACCAGAACCAAACATTTTGTCTTGATTTCAAAGCCTTTTGTATGTTACAGCCAAAGTTAAATAATCCAATTTACATTAAGATGGGATCCTGTGCAGTACCAACACAACGCACTCAGGAGGTATGCCAATTAACATTAATATTATTAGTAACTCAGGGTGAACGTGTGCAACTAGTTTTTTTATGTAACTAGATATGGATGGGTCATGTGACATCCTCCTACATGATATTACCTTAACACAATAGATTCTTGAAGGGAACCATGCCAGGACCATCACTATAAGCACGGTTACATTTCTAGATGGAAGGGACAATTTTTCATGGTCGTTTCGTCCATCTTTTCGTCTAATGCAATAGTACCAACCCAGGTGGGCTTAACCTACCACTGAGCAGGGAAAAAGACCCTATATTTAAAAATTGGTTCTGAAACATGAAACAGATCCCTTTTGTGGAATGGAATGAAAGTATCCACTTAGAAACAGAAAGAAATTGGTGCATGAGTCGGGGATTGAACACATGACCTCTGACATGAAAAGCAAGTTACCGAGCCCCTTATCTATGAGCCGCTCATATCAGTTATATTTTATGTGTATCTATTGGGTTGCCAAAAAGTAACCGCTAAATTTGGCACGGGGCGTCATGTGTATGTATCAAGAATCTTTGTGTGCTAAAATCCTGAGATATACTATATATATACCTGTGTACATTGCAAATATGGTTTTACTCATAGTTTTCTGACCTATGAAAAGATTTACCTTTTGAACAATCATAGTCATAGAGGAGCAGCAATCTGTCTTTTTTCTTGAGCTGAAAATAGGTTGTGTGTTTCGCCCAATACACCGACAGTTTTACAACAGACAATTTTATTTACAGCTTCGGCCATCGTTGATTCTATACGTTGGTACCAACCCGGGCAGGAATAATTCTACCACCTAGTAAGGAAAGGACATACAGTGTTACGTGGAATCCAAACCACGGCCAACCCCTACCCTCGCAAGTCACCCATTCAAAACCCGACCTCGCCCAGTGTTTCTTAACCTCGAAATACGTGTAATAAAATATATATATCTTTCATCAATTTCAGACACCAAAAGTGCAATTCCAAGCAAATTGTAGCAGTAGTGCTGCTAAGTTAAATACTCCAATTTACCTTCAGATGGGAAAAACACAAAAGATTTTTGATGTCTGATATGTATCCAGTGTATTCCAAATAAATAAAGTCTATAACTCATGGTGGTTCATGTACAAACGGCATCACCGTACCCCCAACACATTGGACTTTGAACCTCATACAATTTGAATGCCTTCAATGCCTACTGTGGCGTTTACAGTGATCCGCTCCATACACTTGGAGACAAAAAACTGTTAATAGCCCTTAAGGTCGGCCCGTAAGCACATCAAAATTTCGCCTCCCATACAAACGTAGTTTACTAATAATTTGAAAACCACTGTTCCAACTTACTTGATATTTGGTATCTAATATTAGGCTACAAATATCTGTGTCTGCATGCCTTTGTTTTTTCGGTAAATGTATTCTGGGTCAAACCACAGAGAAAACAAAATTCGTATGAAGATTTTCTTTTTGCATTCATTTCATTCGGTTTGGAATTTTCAAAAAAACAAAAGCATGCAGACACAGATATTTGTTACCTGATATTAGATATTAAATATCAATTTAATTGGAATAGCGGTTTCCAATTGATTAGTAAACTACGTTTGTATGGGGAGCATAGCTTACGGGCCGTTCTTAAAGTGGCGCGCGGGATGCGAATGGCGTGTCCCATATAGGGACACGAGCCGCCGCATGCCCTTTTCAAACGAATATTACTTCTATAAATAATAAATATATACAATTGCTATTCCCCTTTATGGTAAATCAAAATGCCAGATCTAGCAAGCGTAATCTGCGAAAATATTGAGGTCTGTAATGGCAACTTTACTATTTACTTAAAACAAACTTCTCGCCACCTCTAGCAAATTTTTTCAACAGTGCGTAATGAATGAATAATGCCCTTCCAATCCCACCATACACACAGCATCACCTATTGCGAGTTAACTCGGGCTTTGCCGCAGCCTGACCGACCTTTGACCATGACCTTTTTTGCACTTTCTTGTTTTAAGTGATTCACTTTTCATCCCCAGTTATCAATCTCTTCAAAAATGAATCGGTTTTTATTATGTCGCAATAAAGAATTGCAAATAAGCACACAGTTAATTAGGTTTCTTTCAGTGAGCTCGTGTGGAACGCAAATATTGAGCTTTTTTGTGTACCCAGCTTCTTTTCAATGGGTCAAACCTGTTTTGTGGTCAATTTCGTTATCCAGCACGTCGTAACTACTAATAAGCCAATCTTGCTCCTCTTTTTAAAAATTGCGTCCATTTTATCCATATCAGGGCGACCAGAGCAAGGTGCATCTTTGACGTAGTAATTCCCTTCTTAAACCTACATAAAAGCTACTCTTACTTACACTGCATTAGGTCCATAAACGTCACAAAAATTATTTTTTGTAATAAAATTTTGAAATGTATCTAATTTCTTCATTAGATTCACTCATTTTGACAGAAAGAAAAACAAATAAAAAATAGCGGCAAACAATATTCTAGTAATTGTTTTTTTTATTAAAATGTTATCTTTTTCATGTTATCAAAACTAGCCAGATACAAATAGTACAGCCAAAGAAATTTTAATACAAGTTTATAGATACTATATACGAAAAGACTGTTTCCCCAACCTATTACTTATTTATTTTACCTGTGTTCTATCTATATATTTTATTTTCATCAATTTCAGATACCGAAAGTGGAATTCCAAGCAAGTTGTAGCAGTAGTGCCACTAAGTTAAATACTCCAATTTACATTAAGATGGGATCCGTTGTGAGAAAAACACAACATACTGATGAGGTATGCCAATTAAAATAACTATTTTGATGTGTATTCCAAATAAATAAATTCTCTCAGTGTGGTTCATGTACAACGGAATCGCCGTACCCGCCACATTGAATTTTGATCCTCATACGATTTCAATGCCTTCAATGCCTATTGTGGCGTTTATGGTGATACGCCACACATCACCATGATGTGATGGATCCTACACATCAAGACTAAAAACTGTTAATATACTTATTTAACTTTCCTTTGTACCTGTCCACAAATATAGTTGTCAGTTTCTGGTGGATCTAGGGTGGTCTTAGGCTAAAAACAATATTTATTCATTAAGGTCTTAAAAAGCAAGAAAAAATTCGATACTCAATATATAGTGGCGATACTCATTTTTCTGTTTCTCGTTAGCTGACTGTATTGATAGTAACATTAATGTGAGCGAAGCAATAGGCTTACATATATTACGAGTTACATACTAAATGGCTTTGTCTCGAAAACATTTGAAATTTTCGTATCCAGAACGGTTTACTTGTAAAAAAACTCGTAATGGGCAATCTATATCATCTAGTCTTTAATATAATTATCTTTCAGGGAATTCAGACACCAAAACGGCCAACTGAAGCAAGTTGTAGCAGTACTACCGCTGTCGCTGTATTCGATACACCCAGAGAAGGACAAGCAGACGGCAGCAATGCCACTGTTGTGCTGTCTGATGAGAAGGAACCCGACAGTAGTGGAAATCAATCAATGGCTACTCCATTAAAACGTATGCACCCAATTATTTATAGTTTATGAAAATAGTAACTGGTAAAAGGCAAAACTGGTATCAACATTTTTTCTATGATAAAAACTCATATCAGTCATATTCAGAGTGAACCTGTCAAAACTTAGTACGGGATTAGCACTGGACTAACCATACAAAAACTGGTTTAGTCCGGCAATCATCCGTGCAATAAAGTTAGTCCAGTCCGCCCACTCTGAATACGACCTATGTATTAGAGAAACGCTCACTGCAGTGTATGTTAACTATATTGTTTATTCATAATTCATAGACACTACACAGCACTCGGAAATGTCATATTTTATCATTTCGATTTTATTCATCAAATTATATATCAAGCTCTATGCAAACATCTCAGATGTGGAGAAGACAAAATAAGTAAGCGTGGGTTCCGGCAGGTAAAATTAAAAAAAGGGCCCGCTGCATTTCTTCCCATGCAAGTCGTAAGAGCCAACTAAGGGATTCATCGTTTGTGGTTGGGATTCCACATTAAACTGTGGATCCTTAATTACTTGGTGGTAGGGTTAGCCCCGCCCAGGTTGATACCATCGGATTGTTTGAATGATGGTCAAAGCGGCAATGAAAATTGACACTGGTTTCCATTCAGTGCAATAAAAGGAAGGTCCTGGCATGGCACCTGGTTCCCATGAGGTGTATTGGGCTAATATGACAGTAGGTGTGGTATTTGTGCTCTATGTCCAGTCATGTAAACATTAAAAAAACATTAACCTACTAACTTCTAATAGTTCCATTTGTTTCAGGTCCCAAGCCCAAAAAGGCTACAAACTTCAGAAGCCAACTGTTGGAGCTAACAAAAAAAAAACAAGTGTTGGCAGAGAAAAGAAAGGAATGCATCAACGTTTTAGATGATTTTCAAAAAGAGGAATGCAGAGCTAAAATTGATTTTTTAAAAAAAAATTATGAAGAAAAGTTACAACAGGAAAAGTCGAAAACGTTAGCAGAAAAATATAGAGCGGAGCAGGAGAAGTTTAAAATGATGATTTTAAAACATGAGTACGAGCAGAAAAGTGGTAGAATAGTTGAAGAAGGCGATATGTGAAATTATTTTTTTGTTAAAATAAAACAGCATGATAATTAAATTTCCTCTTTATTTATATTTTTGTTTAAAGTAAAATTTATGCATCAAACACTTCGGAAGTCAAAACAGTGTATGTATGGCTTCTGAGAACCGTAAACTCACAACGGCTAACTGTCTACCTGTATTGCCAATGTTTAGACCTTGGATGAATAATAACATAGGGATACCACATAGAAGTAAACTAACGGCAAATATGCCCTCATTTTACAGGCAGGTAGATCAGGTCAGGGCCTTTACTTTGAATGGTCGCATGATGGCTCTACGACCAGTGCTTTCCAAGATAGAACAAACTGGTATCCAAGCAGCCAAGGCTGTCAATTATGCTTATTTTGACAGTCTCATGTCATATGGCATGATTTTTTGGGAAATTCATCCTATTCAAATTGTATATTTTTATTGCAAAAAAGAGCCTTGCGAATTATCTTAACCATGAGAATCAGGGACTCGTGTAGAATTGTTATTAAGGAACTTCGGGTTATGAAGCTCGTAAATAAGTATATTTACCAAAATATTATATACGCAAATAAAACAATAGAAAGGTCTACCCTTATCTCTGATGTACATGACGATGACACTAGTAATAAGTTTAACATACAATGTACCAAACACAGACGGGCTCAAAGAGTTTAATTCAGAATAGTGTTAGATTTTACAACAAATTACCTGTAGAAATCAGAAATTTGCCTCTTAATAAATTTAATAATAAAATAAAATGAGTTCTATGTGTATTATAATTTAAATGAGACTCTCTCCGATAAAACCCTCTTTAGTTACTTAATATTCTATGACATATACATAATTATACCATTTATAAGTATTAATTTTATTTTGGCATTGATACTACCATGGTATTATTTTTTTAATAGTATTTTGTATATATTATATTATATTGACTTGATACACTATTTATCAAAATTGAAGAGGGCTCTGTACACCCGACATAACGTGACGAAGGCGTTAACACCTGAAAAACCTTGCAATAAATACTCAATATGTATAATTATTAGGTTACTAGGTTAAGTAATTTATAATTTAAGATTTTTAGGTTGACATTCTAGGTTGTTGTTTCCTCGTCGTTCTTAGTTCTTGGCCTTAGACCGTTCTACCAAAAATGTAAGTTGGGCAGTAGCATTTAGATATGAAACCACAATTGTATTATATCATTAATGTGGACGAAAATCTCTGTTATCATTCATCCAAGGTTTAGACATACATTAAGTGGTGAGCCCACTGCTTTGCTATTTGGATTTTACTATGTTAGAACCTAACACCCTAAAAGTTATGAGTCATCACTGTAAGCAATCATGTTAATGGTCATATCTCAAGAGATTGTGCATTTTTGTGTAATATAACAAGGACAAGTCTGTAAACGTGTTTTCCTTTATCAATTAACTGATACTTAAATACACGCCACAACAGCGTCACACTGGACTCGGTTCACATGGAGTTTTCTTACAAATTACTAGCCTGATTGTGGCGTTTACTGTGATGTGCTGCGTACGTGTTATATTTCAGAAATCAAGCAGCAACCATTGGTGCTTGTAAAGATGTTTGATAAAGGCTTAAGCACAGCCAAACGCATTTCTTGATAGCACTGCGATGTTACTTACATTCTGCAAACAAAATAATAAAAAATGTTTTAGTCAGCCTCGGTATCCCAGTGGTGCGATGCCTTGCGATAAGTTGGGTAAGTACCTCTGCGCTCAGGTTAGGTTCTGGATGCGTAACCATTTTCTAACCGATAAGGCTGGCCGTGGTTTGCATTCCACGTAATTTTCCCCTTCCTTACTTCCCGTCCGGGTCGGTACCATCGCATTTCATGAACGATGGTGGAAGCGGTAATAAAATTGTCCGTGTTTTCCATCCAGTTCAATGTAGCCGAGCAATATAAGGAAGGTCCTGCCATGGCACCTAGTTCCCATGTGGTGTGTCAGGCTAGTATCCAACGTTCAGTTTGGTACGTTCGTAATGTTCAGCTATCCATGTCCAGTTACATAAAAAAGAATGCACTCAATCAACCTATTGATGTATATGAAAATTGTTCTTAAATTACACCGTTGTAAAATGGTGAATCAAAAAATATATGAATTTCGGAAGGTTCGAATAAATTAATGTTTAGTGTTTGTGAATTAACACCTCTAGTATACATATTTGCTTGACAAAGCAAATGTTTATGGGGTTCCGTGAACGTGTATGGTGCATACAAAGTTCACTTCACACAAAAGGTATAATCTAAATCTGAAGCCATAAGCATCAGAAAATTACGCTCCCCTTACAAATGTAATTACTAATAATCGGAAAATCACTGTTCTAATTTACTTGATATTTGGTATCTAATATCGGCCAAGAAATATCTGTGTGTGAATGTTTTGGTTTTTCCATAAATGTATCTGGGTCAAATCACAAAGAAAATTGGTAGCTGTACACTGTTACAAACAACAGTGAATCAATATTTGTGTCTGCAAATTTTATGAATACAACCAAAATCAAATTAAGTCTACAAATAAAAAATGCTTTCGCAGTGTTTTCACCAAATTGGATGATATAGATGTTGATTTACTGGTATTACATAGCAAAAATCAAGTAAGTGTAACAGTCGATTTCATATTATTTTCCAACTAAATTTGATACTGGACCAACCTTGCAAAATAGTCATTGATCAGGGTTTGTCGGTTTATCGCATCAATAGGCATAGGCGGCTGGTGTGCATTATTTTCGTCTTCATCGCTGTCACTATCTCTGGCATTATTGTCTTCAAATGGAAGATCTAAATCCGGTGGTTCTGCCTCTTGAGCCTCTCGACATATATTGTGGAGCACAGCAGTCGCTACAATGATTGCCTGAACTCTTTCAATATTAACTCTCAATTTGGTTGCAATAGCAGGAAATCTTCTTTTCCATACCCCAAAAGTTCTTTCAACAACGTTTCGTGAATGTATGTGGCTGTCGTTATATAAACGTTCAGCGATGGTTTGTGGATGGGCAATTGGTGTTAACAAGTATGGTTTTAGTGCATATCCCTGATCTCCTAGTAACCAAGTGTCTCCAAATTCCCGGTTTTCCATGCGAGCTTTAAGGTTGCTGCTGTTGAAAATGTGGCTGTCATGTGCGCTCCCTGGCCATCGTGCCACAATGTTGCGAATACAAAGATTGGCATCTGACACAGCTTGGACATTAATAGAAAATATTTGTTTCCGATTCCTGTAATATTCAGCGTTGTCTCCTCCTAGAAAAGTTTAAAACCTATAATTAGTACATTTTGTATGTTTAAATTTAGAAAACATTGAATATTCCTCTGTCATAAACTTATTCATTGTAACTATTAATGCGAGTTGAAATGAGAATCTGAGAAAGAAAGAATTAGTGACAGGGTGCCGATCGGTTAAAGGGGCGACCTCGTTTCATAAATCCGTCATTGGAAAATTCCCTCGCAACTTTTTTATTCACTCTATGCTTCGGTTTTTGTTTAAGGGCAGCATATGGCGTATGCCAGGACCTTACAAGAGGTATATGACAATACCCATGGGTTTCAAATGTTCTAGTAGGATGCTAAAACCATGCCGGCCGGCATGTTTGGACCTCGGGTTGTATTTTGGGGCAAATATCTCGGCAGGAAGTGCATTTCAGAGTGTTTGGTATCATAGTACAAATATTTAATTACTGACCAGGTGATTGGATCGGGATATGCGTGCAATCAATCGCTCCTAGTACTTTCGGAAATGAGTGGATTTCAAAGAAGTCATCAACAGTTTTGTCAATGTCTCTGCGACAATTTGGCATGTAAATATATTCAGGGCGTATCAGAGCTAATTCGTGACTGACTGCATGGATAACTCTACATACAGTAGATTTATGTAAACCAGACATATCCCCAACACATCTCTGAAATGTCCCTGTTGCATAGAATTGCAACGTCAGCAATAATTGTTGTTCTGTTGTCACTGCATGACTCCTGAAACATAATGCATTACGATAACTAAAATAATCAGAGCCCATAGTCCCAGTTGTCATCTAAATTGGCGTTTACGCCAAACCGATCGACTGGCGTTTTCAAATATATGGAGCAATTGGTCGTTAAGCGAACTAACATTTGCGAATCCGAGTTTTATTTGACAGCTTACTCACCGTCGACGTTTCAATTTTCTGCGACTTTGCGTTTTCATACAAATCAGAAGTCCGAGTTTGAAGAAGTAAAACCCCAGGATATTTAGTAAAAACTTGTATGGAGTTTGACGTTTTTACATATCTTCGAAGTTTGGTAAATGCCAATTTAGGTGAGAACTCGGACTGACAACTCTGAAGAAGGGATGCTTTTGTTTTTTATAGTATGTTTTTCTAGTTACTTTCTAGAATTAGTCATTGCTCCACAGTCGATTCGAGATACCTACATTTTTCAAGCATAGCTCAATCTATGGCATACACCAGGCCTTCGGGGGAAGCACATACGCTTCACATGCTTTCATGTGGCCAATAGAGCCAGAATATATATTTTTTATGTAACTGGACATGGATGACTGATACCATGACAGCAGTTATGATATTAGCCCATCTCATTGTATTTCATGTGGGCCTAGGTGCCATGCCAGGATCTTCCATTCATGAGCACCATAAGCTTAGCATTTAAAGACATACAGAGTCAACTAACGGATGAGACCAAAATTGTTTCATTCAAAATTCACATGCAAAATAGTTAAATTCAAGCTGCCAGTGATATAAATAACATAATAATAATACATACCGTATAATTAAAATAAAAAGTACTGAAATTTCTTTATTTCATTAAAAATAATTTCTAAATCGCTATGTTGCTTCAAAATAATGATCTGAAGTTATGTTTTAAGTCTTACTTGGAAATATTGAGGAAAAGTAAGAAATTTGATCGACAAAGAACCAGTGGACCATCCCTTATTAACCATAAAAAGAGTTTTACACCCGTTAACTTACAATCTATAAATCTACAGGTCACCATGCTTTTTTTAAGAGTACCAAGCCCTATCACCTAATAGTGCAGTGCTTCCCAGCCAGGGGGCTGTGAGGCTATTCGCCTAGAAAAATAAATTAGTAGTAGACGGAGAAGTCAGAAGGCTGACATTGTAGAAGAAATAAAGACACAGGTTATGTATAATATATGTACCTATTCTAAAATATGTGTTGACCATGTCGGGCCATAGCCCATTTTAATATAGCCAATGGGGCCCTGGAGGCAAAAAGGTTGGGAAACACTGCAGTAGGGGAAGGGGACCTATAGTTTTACATAAGATTCCGAACTTTCCATAGTCGAATTCGTGACGAAATGCAGTTATCCAACTCAGAAAGTGAAAGAAAGGGGGGCATTAACAGGGCGGGGATTTGAACCCAGACTTGTGGCACGCAAAGCGAGTCCCTGAGCCACTAAGCTACGAGCCACTCATACTGTTATAAAAATATACCAACCGTTTCGTGTTACGCCGAAGACGGGGTTCCAACATTTCGGCGAGAGCCTGGACCAGCTCTCGAGACATTCTAAAACGAGCCCTAAAATCCTCTTCTTCATAAAGAAAGTGATCGATCCGTGGCCTATATCTCGGGCGTCTGCGCCTCAATGCATAATCAATCAGTTCTTCGTCTGAGCTACTGTCTGCTAGGGGTTCTTCGAAGATCCTGTCCAGTATTCCACGGTCTTCCATGACAACAGCAGCCGAGGTGGTTGTGTAGATCCGTGATCACTGGATTCACTGGTAGAAGGCTAGCAACTATCTTCCGCCAGGTTAATAACGTTTGCTGAAGCTTGGCTACGCTTGTTTGTTGACTGTTGAAAGTTTTTGTCGACAACAAAAACTTTATTTCGATTTGGAAACCACAGAATAATTGAGAAAAAATACGTTTACATTTATGTATTCTGTGTTTTAAACATGATGTTAACTTTGATCGGTGGGTCGAGATAGTTTAGGATTAGCCGCTAAAATCAACGATCAACGTAATTGTTAAGTTTCGTGCAACGCAAAATTTGCCTGATCAGGCTCTAATCATACGTTGACGGTGATGTTGACGTGCAGGACGGTACGTGCAACCGGGGCTTAGATTGCTCTTGGGACTTATAATGTAGCTGTCGACGTATCGTTCCAATATCAAACTAGATGGCGCTCTCAAATGCAAATATTCATAGGAAGGCTTATTTTTTATTGTTATAAAAAAATCCATAAATTGTATCAGTTACTCAGTATATTTGTGCTTTTCGTAATAAGTTATCAACTTTTTTTTATGATTTTTTATGGTTCCGTACCCAAAGGGTGCCAAGGGAACCCTATTACCAAGCTTCCGCTGTTCGTCCGTCCATCCGCCCGTGCGTCCGTCCGTCCGTCCGTCTGTCACAGGGCTGTATCTCATAAACAGTAAACAGCTGAAATTTTCACAAAGTGTGTGTTTATTTTTTAACAACAAATAAGTAAATGTATAAAATTAAAAGATACATCCATACAAAAAACGTAATTTTTGGTGTTAAATCTTGTACTATGGTACGGAACCCTTCGTGTGCGAGTCTGACTGGCAGTTGGACGGTTTTTTATGCACTTGGTATTTTTGTTGCTTTTATGGCATATTTCCGCCCTCAACAACGAATGTTCACTAGTTCTTCCACTAGATTTCACCGATCAGTTATAAGTATACTTGGTGGTTTTTCATTTGTATTATCAATTATTTACGTCAGAATTAAATTATTGAATAGAACCTCTTTCACTGGGTTCTACAGATGGCAGCAACTTTAAGTAATTGTTATCAATCTGTTCGCATACTTCGAAGATGCAAATAAACTAAGTTTTGACATCTTAAAGCTGTGGTCTACGCTTAATGGCACTCAGGTATTAGATGATTTCTCCGAAAGTAGTTACATAATTGATCAAGCTCAAATTAATTACTTTATAAGTTCAGGTATATCTACACTATCTAGATCTCTTTTCTTTAGCAGAAACTTAGTTCGACAGAAAAAAATATATTGTTGCATTATCATGGAAAAAAAAACATACACATAGTGTTTGTTGATAATTAAACTGAACATTTTATTGAAAACAATCTTAAGGTAAATATTCGGACTATTCTCGGGTGAAGTTTTAAAGAATTTTGCAGTTACTTTACGTCTTTAATGTACTGGGTTTGGGAGTTATTGACAAAATTAACTAAGATCCTGTTTTTAATCCAGCACATGTTTTATTGGTATATCTTGAAACAAATACGTTGACTGATATTTTATTTAAAAATAAATAAGCAAAAAACCGGCCAAGTGTGAGTCGGACTCCCGCACGAAGGGTTTCGTACCATCGTACAAGATTTAACACTACAAAATCACGTTTTTTGTATGGGGGCCACCTTAGATTTTTTATATTTTTAAATTATACCTATTTTGTTGTTATAGTGGCAAAATAAATACACAGTCTGTGTAAATTTCAGCTGCCTGCCTATTACGGTTTATGAGATGCAGCCCTGTGACAGATGGACGGTCGGACGGACGGACGGACGGACGGACAGCGGATGCTTAGTAATAAGGTTGGCACCCTTTGGGTACGGAACCCTAAATAGTAACTTTCTGACTTATTATGTTAGTAATTTGATTTTTCTATTTGTATGAATTGCATCGATTCAACTCCTTAAAATTTATATAATTCATTTACATTGTGAAGAATTTTAAGAAATACTTTAATGCAAAATTATTTCAAAATCAATAAACTTTACCGTAGAATAATTGCTTTCGCAATAAAAAGACATTCTAACATTGAAGAAATATTAAGTCAATACCAGACATCGTTCCGGTTGACTATAATTCATCTCTTATGATCTGTCACGATTTGGGCAAGCGTCACCGAGGAGCAGCAGTAGACTATAGATTGTCTAGATTCGGTTGTTTAATAGCGAGCTTGTCCATCACAATTTGCAGTTATGAAGAGTTTCCAATTTGATGCGAATTAATTAGTATCGTATTTTCGCTTTCGGCGAACAGCAGTCTTCCACGAAAATTATGAATTATTAAGTAACCTTGTCTAATAAATAACCTAACCTAACCTAACCTTATTTTAAAAGCCTTTCAGTCATTCAAACAAATTTAGCTTTGAATTCACAAAAAAAAAACTGGCGTGGGGTCGCGCTTTTCAACATAGAGGCGTGGTTTCGATACCCATTGGCTGCGATGCGTACCAAATTATATGAATGCTTTACGGTCAAGGAAAACATTGTGAGGAAACCCACTACTTGTGGTGCTAGGCTCTCTAGCTTATCATTGGGCGAATCGAGGATGACAACAGCCGACCTCTGGGTATCCTTAAGCTGTATATCGGTGCTAGGTAGCCAGAAATCGCACCCGTGATAATGTTTATGTTTACATTAAACAAAAAAGTAGTAGCGTTGTACGCGTCCTCAAATAAATTATTGATATTGTGCGCTGTTCGTGTTAAATTGCTACCACGTCAAGACTTATTTCTGAAAAACCAAGCTAAATTGCTACTTCTATATTCGCAAACAGCAAACACAATTCAAGCGCAAATACAAACAACACTCAAACAAATGAAAGGGATGCGAAACGCTGTCTGTAGATTCAGATATTTCTGGTATAGGTACATATACATCTTATCTATTACATGACAAAATAAATATTCAGTCTGATTCGTCGATGTTCAGTCAAACCTAAAAATAAAGGAAATCAGTCAATGGTCTAGTCTATATCTTCACCGATCTACACTACTGTATTCTTGTTGTATTTTGCAGTCAATTAGGTGACGTTTCTGACCGTCCTAAGTATGCGTCGCTCGCGAACCATCGTCAGAGTAAGTAAGTGGCTGCGTGAGGAGGGTCCCGTGGCCGGCTAAACAATATCTGTCAACCGCGAACAACAACGAAGATTGTAATGACGGCTGTGGGTAGTCTGCAAACTTGTTTCCAGTTGGAAAAAAGCGCAGAGTTACATCCTCATGCGTTTGACAGAGTGGACAAATGAACTTGCCGTGTCGTAGGGGCGCACAGTTTGAACGAGTCTCCTCTGTTGAAGATGGCGTGCTTCGAGATCGCGATGGACTCACGGACTATGCTTGGCAGGTAATGATTTTGGTATCTGAAATGTTATTCTATTCGAAACTGATCCAATGATGATTTCCGAAGTCAAGATGCTAAACTATTGCAGACCTAGTGCTCTGTCCATTTTTTAACGGCACTTATGTGTTCTGAATCCCGTTTGGTGGGGCTGTTTGGGTTAGCCGATATATGACTTCCGGCAGCTACAAGATATTTTGTATACTCCTGGCAACTGAAGTGGATGTAAGACGTCTCATACTTTCAGTATTGTTCCGCCTTATTAGCCATTGAAATACAATTGTTATCAATATTTTTGGAGAACCTTGCCTATACGGCCTGTCATCTCTTTCACAAATGAAAGATAGGCCTTCTGTCGCTGTGGTCCTTGTATCGGTGTTATTACTATGTTTTCGCCTGTTGCCATTTTCGTTCTATAATTTCTAGATTTCTTTTCTTTCTCTTATATTTCTTCTTTCCATTGCCGGCCAACATATTATCTTCTGCTAGACCTCTCGACTCATCACTACATAGTATAAAACAAAGTCGCTTTCTCTGTCCCTATATCCCCATGTACGCTTAAATCTTTAAAACTACGCAACGGATTTTGATGCGGTTTTTTTTAATAGATAGAGTAATTCAAGAGGAAGGTTTATATGTATAATAATATCCATTAAATATTTGAGAAATACTGTTATTTTTGAGGTTTCCAATGTGATGTCGTAAAAAAATATTTTTTTTTCCGCTTACATTGCAAACGCAGGCTGAACCCTACGAGATTTATCAAAATAATGTACTAAGTATTGTATACATTGAAAAGGTCTACAGAAAACTCCTCGATGGTATTTATCTATCTCTTATGGATATCCCACAATAACATTTTTTTCTCATTTACTTTTTACGACAAATAATGGCTAATTTTTGAAGCGATTTTAACCAATACAGCATTAATCCTTATCCAATTAAATACCTTAAATACATTGTTGATTTAATATAGATCTATACGGCCCTTTACAGCATATGATTTAAATGAATATTTTCGAAGATATTATAGATTAAAAAATTGCGGGATGTAGTGTTTGCGGCGGTACCGGCCGGCCGGGGCGGCGGGAGCGTGCCTCGGAGGCCGCGGTTCTCCCTATAGCACTTTGAATTTATTATTTCTCTAATATCTAATAATCATGTAATAAAAATATATTATTTTTTTTTATTTCAAATATCTCAATGTAGGAACTCTACGTAAAAATGGTTTATTTGTGTATCATTGTGTCAAAATAATATTTTTTTAAATGACGTTTTGCCCGTGCAAAGCCGGGACGGGCTGCTAGTGCTTACATAAATGTTCCCCACGCAGCAATAGTGACTTTGCTACCCAACTATTGATCCGGATGATCGGTGAATCGCTAAGCATTTTTTTTTATATTTCCATTATAAAGCTTATTCGTAGGTGAACGTTGTTCAAATAGACTGACATGTCTGAGTGTAGCTTGAACGAAATTAAATACTACAGAATACAGCAAAAAAAAAAAAAATTCTTGGGAAAGGTCCAATACCTATTTCCTATCCTACCTTACAGAACTGAGACCCCTCCCCCCACCCAAAACTTCGAAAACCCGTTGTTTGTATATGTCGCAGGCTTATGCTATCATCAGGCTCTCTGTACAAAGCCTAGGCATTTGCGATTATGTAAGAAAGCCATAAAAGCCATAAATGGCGTTTGCCATAATAGATTACGCCTGAAAAAGTCCTGTCAAATGCAATACTTTTATAGAATTCTTATATTCGCTGGCATGATCGCAAATACCTAGACATTTAATAGAAAGCCTGATCGTAGCATAAGCCTGCGACATATACATATACTTTGAGGTAACTAAACTAGCTAAGGACCAGCACAATACAATACGAGTATATCAGATATAATTTATGTTGGATTAGCCAGCCCAGTTATCATTCTATATCGGATGATACATCTATTGTCCTGCCTATTCTCACCAATCCCAGTCAATCCTATTGTAATTTCGCAACCGATGCGGTGTATTGGTCTCCTCATTTATAGATTTCCAATGCTATTACAATATGCGGCACTAAGTCATATTATTCAGCAGCCCGAAGATTACATGGTAAAATTGTGCTTTGATATCTCTGCTTTTCCTTTTTTGCTCATGTTATGATATCTCTCATAATCAATAATTTTCCATTTAAGAGAATAATGAGGTGATAGAGTTCCATACAATGGCTCGTGCCTGTTACCTCAATCAAATTAATAAATGTTTTTATAAATTTTGCACATTAAATAAATCATGTGAGAGCTACGTCTGTACCTATGGATTTTAGTGATAATTTAATTTATATCCATTATATTCGCCCTTAACAATTAACATACACATTTTTAAAAGCTTATATCATGGATATGAGTTAATTTATAAAAAACAATCAAAACGTACGGACGTAGCTTTTAGTTGATTTATTTAAGGTGCGCCTTCCCGCTCAACTCCCCATACAAACGTTGGAAGAAGATCATGCGCATATTTCTAAGCGGAGATCCAAAATTATACACAAAACAGCTTGATTTAATCGAACTAGATGCTCGACGACCATTCGCATGGTAAAATTGTGTTTCTAAGTTATTCGCGTGCTTTATACAATAAGTTTGGATGTGCATTACTCAGTGATAAAGCAAAAATCTAAAACATATTAGTCATCATGCCTAGCCTGTTGTTAGTTTTAGCCTACAGCGTTCGTCATTTACATTTAGGTATTAGTCGTTTTTTTATTATTATTTTTTGTAAATCTAACCACATCAAACAATGCGCATGTCTACTTTGTGAACATGTTGCATCCTCCTCATCACGGAGCCTGTCTTTTTCTTTGAAACAGAGAAGGTCCCTGAGCGCAATAGCACGATTTTCTGCCGTGTTCACGATTTATACTAGTCCCGTCGGGAAGGGCCTTCTTAATATCCAAAATCCAAAATATCAGAAAAATATTTCTTTATTTGACTGAGGAAATATGCAAAAAACATTGTATCGAACTTTATTACATCATTATCCTCTTAGGCTCTCTCCATTCCTACAGATTAAAGTTGACGAGCGAAGAACAAAGAGACAGGTAACGGTGTTATCCTTTCGATTGTAAATTAATATGGGTTGGCGGGTATGTAAGACCAAAAGCGCCGCTCGGATTCTTTGTCCTGTGTAACTCTCATCCGCCAAACCCACGATAATTCGAATAAGACATTATTCAGTTTCTATGAGACTGCGATATAGTAATTGCACCCCCGCTTCACGGCTCCGTTATTATGTCCGACCAGATTTAGTGTAGCCAATAAACAGATCACAGAGTAATCTGATGGAATTTGCATGCATAGTGGCAGCTAACGTGGCGCAGCATCATCTTGTTGCAAGCATTTCTCTTTGATGCACGCATTCATATTTGAAATTATATAAGGAACTAGCTGAGGAGCCCGGCTCCGCTCGGGTCAATATCTCGACTACGGCGCCACCTATCGGGTCCAATTGTAAATCCAAGCCATTCAGGGACTCACTCAAACACACACAAAAAAACATCAAATCGGTACAGCCGTTTAGAAGTTAGGTGACAACCTGTAGAATAATTATATATTATTTAAGCATTAAGACGAGTTGTCTCTCTTGGAAAAGGTTTGATTGCATTGAAGTTCGTTCAGCGGGCAATCTAAAGTTATATACGGTTAAATACGGTTATTACAGTCACCAGTGATTAAACATAACATTTATGCTTTACGATGAAGGAAAACACAGCAACCGGCCCGCCTAAATATTATTGGGCGATACGAAATTAACACTAGTCAACCATTGGGTACCCTGAAACCATATAACACCGTATACGAAGAAATATACGTGTGTAGATGTTTTTTGACAAAGCGAGAGCGAAGAGCAGGCGGATCTCAGTTTCACCTTGGGCAAACATTCTTTCGTGTTTTTCTCCGGCTGTTCTCCTCTTACAGATCGCATTCGTCAACCGATCAAACAGGCAGGTTTACATGGGTTTCGAACCATGGATTAAACCGCATTATGAGCGAAAATGCACAATTGAGTTTCGGAATCTTTGAAAAAAGAGACCACAGGGTTTGCGGTATGCAGTCAAGCTGGTTTGATTAATGTGTCTCTACTCTAGCAAGATGTTCTACTATGCTGATGACACCGTAACCATACAACTTACGCCATCGCGAAGATTGACCTTAGATTGTCTTGTTTGGCGCGGGTCTAAAAATATCGTAGCATATTGGAACCGCAAAATATGTAGCCATTTTAAATGGCAAAATATTTCTTTACCATTTTTAATTAGGTAACTGAAAAACTTTTTGCAGCATTTTTTTTTTTCGGATGATATAAATAGCAATCCTCCAGTACAATGAAGCCGTGATCATAAAGAAAAAGTCCTAGCGTGACATTTAATTCCTTCGGGAATGCGATGCGTTGGACTTATATCACGACGATGGGTGTGGTATTAGCCATACATGTCTGTTTATATAAAAAAATGCGGACGAGAAAAAAGTCTAGATTTCACTAAAAATTAAGATGATAACATACAACACTATTAAGTTAAATCGTTTTGATTACGCAGACAATTGTTTCTAGGAGAACTAAGGCGTAGGACCTACACTAAATCTACGTAATTCTGATAATAACAACCATAATGCAAAGTTACAATAGAGCCAACTAAATAAATTCGTTACTCTAACTGAGTGAAAACAGTTAATCTTAAACATTTTAATGAATGTTCTTATTATTTTTTCGCTGTGTGCCTTAACTGTTTTTCTAACTGTGTGAAAATTGTTTTTAGCTTTGGTAATTTTACATTCTTACTTACGTTTTCTATTCAGTTTTTTCAACTTTTTTTATATTTAAAATACACTAAGTTACGTCAAAAACTGAACGATCCGCGGATTCGATCAACTCTGTAAAGAAGTACATACTTACATTTAAATGTTACCGCCCAAAATGTTTTGATAGAACAGTTTAAGGCGGCCCAACCCGGCGGGCCTAACTCATTCGCGGGCACGGTACAAAACCGTGCTATTGCGCTCTGGAACCTTCTCTGTTTCAAAGAATAAGACAGGCTCCGTGATGAGGAAGATGCAACATCTCCACAAAAAGACAATGTGCATAGTGTATGATTTGGTAAGATTTACGAAAATTTTAATTTCAAAACGACTTATAGCTAAACGTAAACCACGACCGCTGTAGTCAAAAATCTAACAAAAACCAAATAGATCATAAATCTTGATTAAATAAGCTATATCTGATGACTAATCTTTTTAGGATGTTCTCACTTTATCGTTGCGTAATCCACCTCCAAAATTATTGTATAAAACGCGCGAAAAATTCGAACTTTCGGACCTTTTAACTTAGAAACCAAACACAATTTTACAATGCCAATGGTCATCAGACATCTAGTTCGATCAAATAAAGCTATTTTGAGCAAAATTTTGGATCTCTGACAAGAAATATGGGCGTGATCTTCTTTCTCCTTTTGTATGGGGAGACGAGCGGGTTGGGCCACCTTAAGGCAAAGAATAAGAACACAAAAAACAGTCAAAGGTAAAAAAACAAGGATTAAAATTCCTGTACCTCTAGAAACCGTTTCAAAATCATCTCATGTGTCACACGCGATATTTTCACCAAGCGGCTTGTTGTTTACTACACACACAGTTTACAGCTGTTTAATCGTTTAAAACAACTGTTTAATGTTGTTTTGGCTCATTTATAGATCCTAACTATGAGACATTATATTGATAGTAATGAGAAATACTTTACCATAAGTGACTGAATTGTAACTGTGCTTAAACGAGAAAACAAATTTTCAGTGCCCCGCGGCCTAACTTCACCACTATAAGCAGCCACCACACCGTGAGCATAAGAAGATAGCGACATTTCTTGTATACCACAACGGGCACCGCACAGCGTTTTTCACATGTTTTTTATTTTTTAACGTTTCTCTACTAAGTTTGCTTCATTAAACATAATGGAATATTAATATTACTCTCAATCCTTTCGAGCCCTGCGACCTTTTAGCGATAACTACTTTAATAACACTTGGAAATTGTTTACAAAAGCTCACCGTTATTACTGCGCCGGCGGCCTCTGTATTAGGGGAGGATTAGTGTAGGGTGCGGGGCGGCTGCGGCGACCTACACGGGTTCGAAGGAGCGGGTCATGACCGGACGGCCTCAGGATATACAGAACTATAAAGGGATACCTATTGATTTATCCATGACATATTTATTTATTCTATTGTTATATCAAATTATTAAGGCAATGTTATTCTTTTTACAATATGTTATGCGGTCACCTATCTAGCGCCAAATTTGTTACTTACGAACGATTTTAAGTGCATTCTTAGTTTTTTTTTTTACATTCATAAAATATTGTTATTTCGTTTTCATTTCTCAAAACAAAGTATTGGTCTTTTACATAATTTGAATATTTATTCTAATTAAATTGTAAATAGTTTGCCAGTTAGAGTCAGTTAGGTTCTTAAATAGGCTAGGGGCTAATATATGTTAGTCACATGCTGCATCTAGACATTTTGTTACTCCTTGTGAATTGAATTTAGGGGCAAACTATGCACATTTTGAGTGTAAGTGTAAGGTGTAAGATGAGCTTCCATGATTTATGCAAAAAAATTAACCATTATTATTTATATCATGTTATTTTTACAAGCAACCATAAACACTTTATTATCTACCACAAGAAAAGTTTCTCTACCGGTACAGTAGACGGCACGATAACTGCAACACAATATGCTTTGACCGTTTCAAAACTTAATAGTGTGGGACAAGAGTCTGGCGCATGCCGTAAGCCGCGCTTTTGATTATTTTTTTTATTCCCAGTGGTAATACAGATAGCGTATTTAAAACTGTGGCGGGGTCACTCGCTTCGTCCGAAATAATTTATTAGATTTTTAGTGTGTCTGTCCACCTGCAATCGGTTTGTATACTATTTGTTTTGATAAATATAATTGGAGGAGGTCTGAGGCTTAAAACATATAGGCGGATCAAAAACAGGAATATCCACGAATTATACGCTCTGTGCGCATGCTGTGTTGACCTAGGATGTTGGGGAACGGGGGCACTAGTTGAGGTTTGATGAGGTGAAATTACTAATACCTGAACAACGAAACCTCCAACGTATAATTCGGGAGACCATCGAAATCAGCAAGCATATGAACTTCAATTTTTAAGATTCCTACCGTCTTTCTCCTGTCGATGCCAGTGCTGCAAAATGTGAAACTGAATTTCGAAGGGTTGCACCGACGTCGAGGTCGGTCAGTGTATTTTGCACTTGAGATGAAATTCGGAACGCAGCCAATCCTCAAGCTGATTTTTTTTTTGTACCGGGCCATGGATGGCTAATACCGAATTGACCGTCCGATACAGCCTAACACACCACATGGGAACTAGGTGCCATGCCAGGACCTTCCTTATATTGCTCGGCTACATTGAACTACATTGGATGGAAAACACGGACAATTTTGCCGCTTCGACCATCGTTCATTCAATGCGATGGTATAAACCCGGGCGGGCCTAACCCTACCACCTAAGGGGAACCTACAGTTTTACGTGAAATCCCAACCACGGCCAGCCTCAATGGTCACCCATCCATAACCTAACCGCGCTCAGAGGTGCTTTCCCAGCTTATCGAATCGCAAGGCCTCGCACACCGAGCTACCGAGGCTAGCAATGAGTGTGAGTACTCAAACTGATCTATGAGTGTTACCATGGACGCGGAGAAGTCAAGCAGAGTGACGGGTAGACAATAACGTGTCTACCTCCGTCGCGACAGACACTTTTTCCTGAAGGTGGTACCCATGCGAGGTCGAGCAAACGTCGAGCAATATGCCCTGCCAAACTAAATATTCTAAACTAATATAATTATACCCGTCCTAACGTAACCTATAAACTAACTTACTCAACGATATCCAGTGAAATTACAATACCAATAGAGATTATTCAATAAATAAAATTGAAATGTTTTTTCACATTCTCAACTTTTTTTATTTAATATTTTAAATTCTCCTGCCATAATGGTGCTGGAATAACAACGAAGCCTATATTAAATAATTTACCTTTGGTGTCGAAGTTGGTTCCGTCCGGAGCGAGGGCACAATTTCCATTTTCCGAAGGATATTGTTCGCCCGCTCACGTGCTGAGAATCGCATGTTTTACATCGTTACGTCACAGTAAAACAAAACAACAACACAGCGACCCTCACCTCGCCTCTCTCTCCCCCGACCTCCCCCGCGCCCCGCGCCCCGCACCCCCCGCCCGCTGTGTTGACCCTCCTCAACGGACATTTTCCGGAATATTTTTATTTGCGCTAAAAGGCTAACCAGCACTCGAGTGGAAAACAACGAAAAATCTTGTTTGAGATGAAAATCCTGCCGCTGCGGACATTTAGAGCTTTTGTTTTCAGCCCGCGACTTTCAGAAGTTTAATGTATTTATTGAATGTGTGTTGTTGCAAAGTGTTTTAGGACCAATAATCAATATTGTTTATGGTCTAAACTATGCATCTAAATTACCTGCTGCATTTTAATATATTCATACATGTAACGTCTAGCCAATAAAAACTTGAAATATCTTGAATTTCGGTTACCTCTGGTCACAAAATTGTCAAAATAAAGTACGCGGATAAGCACCACAACAATGCTATTTAGTCCAAGGAAAATCCCTACATCAAAGTTATTCCACCCACTCTGAATACTACTGTAGGAATTAACGTCTGTGTTATATTTTGCCGACGACCATAGGTTCCAACCCCAGGGTATGCGTCCCTTTCCCTCTTATCCGAGAATAAAATGTGGATTTTGTGATACGGGTCACTCCATTAGAATAGAAATAAAAAATTATATAAATCATTTATATTTTTTCCATACTACCAGCCCATAGGCTGCTTTATCAGAAATAGGGGCTAAAAATTTAATTGGTTTGTCGGTGTTAACTCATGGTTCAGAACGCATGATAATTCTTGGTCCTCTTCAAATTCGTATTTGAATTCAATTAAATTTAGTCTGCAAACCCTACATAATAATAGATATTATTATGTAAACTCTCTACCCTAATCCACATTCGTAGGTTAGGGAAAGTACTTTTTTTTATGGAACCTGCATGGATTGCTCACACCACATAACTAACGTTATCGTATTAGCCTAGTACACCACAATCTCGAAATAATTAGGTGCCATGTCAGGACCTTCCCTTTATAGCACGGCTAATATGAACTGGATAGAAAACACGGACAATTTTTCATTGCCGCTTCGACCATATTTTCATCCAATGCGATGATACCAACCCGGATAGTCTTAAACCCTACCAATTAGTAGGGGAAGGGGACCTACAGTTTTACATGGATTCCGAACCATGGAGCAGCTCGAAATCGTGACGAAATGCATGTATCTAACTCAAAATGACGAAGAAAATGGCAATATTTAAAATGAATGTGATATCGCAAGGGGATTTTTATCAAAGGTTGAAAACGATTAACGAAACGATAAAGTGAAATCGACTTTTAGTCTCCAGGGTAATTTTATCGGATGTTTCATCCTGCGATTCATATGCCAGAAATTTACATCAACAGAGATGTCCTCTGGCGGAGGCACTAGAATTGCACGCACACATACATATCATCACGCCAACTAGGGTAGGCAGGGCACCATAAGTACAATGCGCATACTTCTTTCGGCCCCCTCACAGACAAACATATTTTCATACATAATCTACGATTATGGAGCTACGTACCAGAGCTTTATGAAGTACTTCATAAAACATGTTCCAAACATGTCACAAACCGACGTCTACACTATAGAAAATAATATATTAATTACTACAAAGCAAACAGCATTAAAGCACAATCAACGAATGTATTGATACTTAATATCCTTTTTTAAGTCGGTTAAAAACAGCTACGAACGACACATGGACAAATTGAAGAACTTATTATCAATAAATCTTTTAAGGTTGATAAAAGCGGTGATAGATTTTGTTGTTTTTAATACTAACTGAGGTACCCGGCGTTTGCAATGTAAGCGGAGAAATGTAATTATTTACGACATCACACTAGAAACCTAAAAAATAACAGTATTTCTCCACTATTTAATGGATGTTATTATACATATAAACCTTCCTCTTCAATCACTCTATCTATTAAAAAAACCGCATCAAAATCCATTGCGTAGTTTTAAAGATTTAAGCATACATAGGGATATAGGGACAGAGAAAGCGACTTTGTTTTATACTATGTAGTGAGGATATATCAACTGAATAATCGTTCTTCAGAATGTCACCATCAGATAAACATTTGGGGTAGAATGGTTGGGTTGGTCTCCGCCTGAATCGCACCCGGGCTCGAGTTGGTGATCTCATATTGTTCTGCTTCGAAGAGGCCAACATAGACAGCCTGCCCCGGGGAAGTAATCCTATTGTACTTTAGGCTAATCGTTGTGAAGTTTGAAGTGTGAAGTAGTTACAGTAAACGCATATTTGTTATTAACCTTTTTTCACTATGCCATTACATCTGGATGAGGGAGTATTGACGAAGCAAAAATCAGTGCGTTGGGTTTATATAGAGCAATTGCCTTCAGTAAGTTTCAGATGGCAAATAGGTAAGCATAGATTACCGATTTTTTTTAAATTTGGCGTTTTGGTAATAAAAACTCCAATATAGGTGCTTTTATTAGGGTTCCGCACCCAAAGGGTGAAAACGGAACCCTATTACTAAGCCTCCGCTGTCCGTCCGTCTGTCTGTCACAGGGCTGTATCTCATGAACCGTAACAGGTAGGAAGCTGAAATTTTCACTGATTATGTATGTAATTTACCGCTATATCAACAAATAAAATTTTAAAATTATAAATTTAAGGGGGGCCCCATACAAAAAACGTGTTTTTTTTTTTGCTAAATCTTGTACGATGGTACGGAACCCTTCGTGTGCGATTCTGACTCGCACTTGGCCGGTTTTATGTTATACCGGCTGTCGTACATTCCCCGACTGTTCAAATATCTTACCCAACTGCTCACACCTTCATTAGTTAGATTCGGGTGTTTGTGGTTCAGCTGACAGAGTGACCTAAAGACGCCAGCTTACGGAATTAATTTAATATAATAATCCGTGCCGTGTTGGTTCCGGTAATTACGAAGAATACAAGTGGTCCAACTGCATTCCCGAATTCCCGTGCATATCATAAGAGGCAACTGAGGAGTTGATCGGGTTCAGACTCCACGTGATACTATGGTAATATACATATATACAGTTTACTCAAGGTACCCGTACACGGGCAACTACAGTTGCTCAACTTCCAGCAATCTCTGTCGATTTCATCGTCACGACAACATCCAGCAATCTCCGGAAACATGGTTTATGGACAAGTATGGAACTATTCATGGTGCAATTTATTGCCCGCATGTGGCGAGAAAGTGCAGCAAGATTCGATAAACGTAGCAGCGACACGAAAAGTATTGAGCGATGTGGTGCAATATCGCTGCGATAATTTCTTAAAATGTATTGGGGTTACTCTATATTGCTCCATCGATTGCTCAAATATGTTTGGCAACAGTTGCCCAGCAAATAATTGCGCCTCAAATTGCCCGTGTACCTTTAGAACGTAGGTGGTGGTTATTGGAACCATAGAAAGGAATAAACGATGGTCGAAGCGGCAATCAATATCGTTAATGATTTCCAATGTAGCCGTGCAATATACGGTCCTGTTATGGCATTTAGTTACCATTAAGTACGTCGGACTTATATCATGACAGTACCTATATTAGCAATATATATCAAGTTACATAAAAAACACGCTGACTCCGAAAAGAATAAAATAGAAGCTTAAAGCTGATCGTGTTACCCAAGTCCACTTTTTATGGCAATTGACTAAATTGGCATCGTTCGCACGTCCGGGCGTCGCGTCGGTCGCCGCGGCGGAGACGCGGGCGTCGCATGCGCCGACACGAACGCAATTAGATTGTTGCTGAAGAGCAGAGAAGAGATCAAGATAGGGCGCGGGCCCGCGGTGTCTTACAAGATCGTCACGCAGCAGTGTCGTTAGTTTAAATGGATTTGAAGGAAGGATACTTCCTCAAATGTTCCATTTCGAATATATTGTAACACAATATACAATAACGAAATAAACAAGATGTATCTTCTTTAGTCTTTGGTTTCAGTTTCTTTATTTCCTATATATTACACAGTATATCACACACTCAGATTCGTATTTTTTTTCTTGCGGGTCAATTACTTCTGGCGAAGAAGAGCCGACAAGAAACTTCGCCAGATTGGTCATTGTATTATTTTTTTTCATTGATACTTACAAACTAGTTTACAGTGATTAGCGTGTGATAAGGGCCGATCGCGTTTTGACAAGGTTGTGAGTAAAATAACATTTAATAATATTAAAAAAAAAATACTAAGTATTTAGATAATTTAAAAAGGATATGCAGATTGATGCTCTAGCTATCATTTAAAGATATAAATGCAAGTCGCTGGTGCCCTCAAATTAGACAAATATTTATATCTACTATATTTTCATAAAAAAAATTGAACTGAAAATATGAGGGTCCAATATATACCGTTAAAGGTTTCAAATATAGCTAGGCCATTAACGCATCTTTCATCTTTTTACAAATTATTTTACAAAAATTTAAATAAGTAGCAGTTGTTTTTAAAAATAAAAATATAAGGTTTCATTTATGACCTTATGGAACTGAATTCAATCAGATGTTTTAAACCCTTAAGCTGATATTTTAGGTAGGATGCCGTATAAAAAACCTAAAAAAATCGATACGGTGGATTTAATTGAATCACCTTTAATTGTATTAATTGAGGCGGCAATCATATTGAACATAGGAAATATTACTAGCCAATTTCATAGCATGCCTGAACGAACCGGGCACCTATTGACTTTTAGTCACCTGTTTGCCATTAACCCCGGCTTAAAGCCGACAGAGGTAATTTGGATTGAAACTTCCGAGCGGAATTTCAATATTTTTTTTAACTAAAAATAATAATATTTATGTATACGTCAAAATACCCACTAAATGCTTTGAGTAACGCGATACTATATTTATCTAGATGAAGCAATTAGAATAGGATCCGGGTCCAGGAAGCCACGTCGGCGCTTCGCTGGGCGGGCGGCCGCTGGCGGGGCGGGGGTGGGGTTAGCTGGGGGGGGGGGGGGCCGCCCGCCCTACCTATTGTTTACCGGCCGCGTTCTCGAGCACAATGAATAAACAAACAAACCTGCGAATTATTCATGAACTGTTGATTATACCTATCAGTGAGTTGTGCCAATGTTTGACTCGGTAAATTGTTGTTGCGCTAAGTTTTGCCGTTATTAACTAAGTCACCGTTAAACTTCCGTGAAGTCGTGAGTTATTATTTCCAGGTTGATTCATAAGGTGTGGTATGATAGATAACATTTATTTTAATTCAGTTTAAGGGTATTATTAATGTAAATAACTATTTTAGTGTAATGCATTTAAATAAATGGTTTCGTTTACATTAAAGAAGTAAATTACGAATGTATCTGCTTAGAGTGGTCTTTTTTATGGAAGTTCTTGAAGATAGTGATGAATTTGAGAAGGGCGTCAAAATCAACCAGCAAGTGTACCAGAAAAAGGTGTTAAATGATGCGCTCATACCATGGGCACGTAAGCAATTCGGTACGAACAGCTGGACTTTAACGCTATTCTCGATAAACACGAGTGGAGAGCGACCATTTGCGGTCACTGCAGCCCAGACCATAACAGAAGTAGTCGCTTGCTTACGAACGGCAACTCTATCGTTTGAATTCTCGTTGGACTTGCCCTGCGGCCAAACAGTCATTCTGTTTTTTGACATACTGTTGGACGGTAAAAAAAAATATCATAAAAAACAAATGTTTTCCAGATCGCCACGTTCGCGCAAGGTTTTCAGTGCTCGAGCTCTTTGTAGTCGGACTGCCTTCTGCGCTGAAGTAAGATGCTGTACCTTTTGTATCTTGTAGGGCTTCAGTTTCAGTTCTTTTTTCAGTATGCGTCGAATACATGAGTGAATACTTTAAGACTTTTCGCCAGTTTTGCAGCACTCTGGCGAGGATTTCTTTGAATTCGAGCCTTCACCTTTTGAACCATATCACGTGATGTTTCTGTTTTCGGATGACCACCTCCATGCCATTTGGTTATGCTCCCGGTTTGGTTATAACGCTTAAGGTGGCCCATCCCGCTCATCTCCCCATACAAAAGGGGAAAGAAGATCACGCCCATATTTCTTGTCAGAGATTCAAAATTTTGCTCAAAATAGCTTTATTTGATCGAACTAGATGTCTGATGACCATTGGCATTGTAAAATTGTGTTTGGTTTCTAAGTTATAAGGTCCGAAAGTTCGCTTTTTTCGCGCGTTTTATACAATAACTTTGGAGGTGGATTACGCAATGATAAAGTAAGAACATCTTAAAAAGATTAGTCATCAGACATAGCCTATTTAATCAAGATTTATAATCTATTTGGTTTTTGTTCCATTTCTTAATACAGCGGTCGTGGTTTACTTTTAGCTATAAGTCGTTTTGAAATTAAAATTTTCGTAAATCTTACCAAATCATGCACTATGCACGTTGTCTTTTTTGTGGACATGTTGCATCTTCCTCATCACGGAGCCTGTCTTATTCTTTGAAACAGAGAAGGTCCCAGAGCGCAACAGCACGGTTTTGTACCGTGCCCGCGAATGAGTTAGGGCCGCCGGGTTGGGCCACCTTAATGGTTCGATGAACTAACATTTCGCTCACACGTTAATGTCGGAGCTCCCGAACGATGACTGGTTGTGATTTTCAAAACGATCACAATGTTACGTTTAATATCCATTGCGAAAATTTATTATCAAATTCAAATTTGTTCCCGCTCTTTTCGCCCACTTAAAGACAATGAAACAAACCGATGTTCCACCAAAATTTGGCGCGCTGTCATTATTATTTTGATAATAGAAGCAGCATGAAGTTAGTAACAGTTCGAGTGAGGGACCCTGTATTATTGCTTCCCATATATATATTTTTTATGTAACTGGACATGGATGGCTAATACCACAACTTCTGTCATGGTATTAGCCATCCATGTGCCGTTACTCAAAGCATTTAGTGGGTATTTTGACGTATACAAATATTATTATTTTTAGTTAAAAAAAATATTGAAATTCCGCTCGGAAGTTTCAATCCAAATTACCTCTGTCGGCTTTAAGCCGGGGTTAATGGCAAACAGGTGACTAAAAGTCAATAGGTGCCCGGTTCGTTCAGGCATGCTATGAAATTGGCTAGTAATATTTCCTATGTTCAATATGATTGCCGCCTCAATTAATACAATTAAAGGTGATTCAATTAAATCCACCGTATCGATTTTTTTAGGTTTTTTATACGGCATCCTACCTAAAATATCAGCTTAAGGGTTTAAAACATCTGATTGAATTCAGTTCCATAAGGTCATAAATGAAACCTTATATTTTTATTTTTAAAAACAACTGCTACTTATTTAAATTTTTGTAAAATAATTTGTAAAAAGATGAAAGATGCGTTAATGGCCTAGCTATATTTGAAACCTTTAACGGTATATATTGGACCCTCATATTTTCAGTTCAATTTTTTTTATGAAAATATAGTAGATATAAATGGATGGCTAATACCACAACTTCTGTCATGGTATTAGCCTAACACACCGCATGGGAACTAGGTGCCATGCCAGGACCTTCCTTATATTGCACGGCTACATTGAACTGGTTGGAAAACACGGACAATTTTCATTGCCTTCGACCATCGTTCATTCAATGCGACGGTACCAACCCGGGCGGGATTATAGTTGATAAAGGCAGATCACGCTTCATTTATAGACATAGATCTTTTCATACATGCTCTAGGATTACGAGTGCTACATACCTGACTTTACGAAGTATTAAGTAAGTTCTCCTGGGCCTCTGCCTTCTGCTTTGTAAATATGCTCTAGGGAGAGAAACGGAGATCAAACAACTAAAATTATAATCCATCGAAATAGAGCTTGGTCCTTAAAATTTATTCAAATCTAATACAATTATTGCAGAAAGAAATTATCTTAGCATATAAAGTAAAAATAACACAGCGAAACACGGACGAATTCCCCAGAGTCGCTAATCTTTTCATTAATATTAATGATTACAAAGCCAAAATTAAAAATCTTTGCAAGTTGGACATTGGAGAATCGATTAGTTAACATAATGAAATAAAAAAACCGGCCAAGTGCGAGTCGGACTCGCACACGAAGGGTTCCGTACCATCGTACAAGATTTAACATAAAAAATCAGGTTTTTTGTAAGGGCCCCCCCTTTAATCTTTAATATTTTTTAATTTTCCCTATTTATTGTTATAGCGGAAAAATAAATACACACTCTGTGAAAATTTCAGCTGCGTACCAATTACGGTTCATGAGATATAGCCCTGTGACGGACAGACGGACGGACGGACAGCGGAGGCTTAGTAATAGTGTTCCGTTTTCACCCTTTGGGTACGGAACCCTAATAATGTACTCTAACCGCTTGTGTTGTGCGAGTTTACGCGCTTCAAAGTAAGGAAATATACTTTTTCGTACTAAGCAGGTGCGTCGCATATTCCAAGGAATGTGATATGTATGTATGTATATCGACCGCAAATATTGATTTGCGTATTTGATTGATATGTATATCGCCTTTGGGCACATTAACGCCCACGTCGTCGTTTTGGTGACGACGGCAATATGTTTCAATGTTTAATCTTTGCAGTCAATGTCCGCAACGCAGATGAAGCCTTAAATAAACCTATGTAGGTATAATCTTAAAGACTGTGTTAGTAGGAAGCATTCATTACGGGAGGAGGGACTGTAGGAGAATTCCAAATTATGAATATGGGTGGCGAAATTGGTAGTTTCAGTTTCAGTTTCTTTATTTCCTCCATTAGATGTATATTACACACTCGGATTCGTCATTTTTTTTTTCCTGTCGGTTCGATTACTTCTGGCGAAGAAGAGCCGACAAGAAACTTCGTCAGGTTGGTCATTGTATTATTATTTTTTCCAGTGATACTTACAAACTACTTTACAGTGATTGATTGATTACTACTGCTCACAAAGAACATTATTATAAGAACATTATATACATTGGTGAGGAGCAAACTCTTGACTACTATAATGACATCTTATTCTAAATTAATAGGAATTATGATCTAAATTATTCAGGTGTAAAAAGCCATCGTCATTTTTGATACAAGGTAATATCAAATTAAATATAAGTTAGTAAATAAACAAATTCATACTACAATGTAGTACCCATGTCAGAAAAAATAAAAATAATAATAATAAAAAAAAAATTAATTGGTAGTACCGTGTTAGGTACCCGGTCAAGTATGTAGTCATGAGCTTTAATTTAAACAAGTTTTCTATCTAATAAGGCTTCCTGGATAGTGTAGTAGCTTTTTTTTATTAATACTGATTTCAATTTGCTCTTAAAACATTTATCTCCTAATTTCCTGATCTCCTCTGGAATTTTGTTGTATAACCTAATACTATTGCATATAAAACTTTTTGAAAATTTTGATGACCTATGCTTAACATTTTGTAAATCAGTTTTATGTCTAGTATCGTAGTCATGTACATCAGCATTTAAGGTATTATGGTGCTTATATTTCCTAGCATGGCAGATATTTTGATACACATATGCGCTAGGTAGGGTCATAATTCCTATTTCGCTGAATACATTCCTACAAGAATCTATAGCTTTCATGCTAAGAATACAACGCAAGGCTCTTTTTTGCAAGACAAATATTCTATTTGCTTCTGCTGCATTTCCCCAAAACATTAGTCCATACAACATGAGACTATCGAAGTAAGCAAAGTAGACAGTTTTTGCAGCTTGCGTGCCACAGAGTTCCTTGATTTTTTTAATGGCATAACAGGCTGAGCTCAGTTTACCAGCAAGACTGTCTATGTGGGGTTTCCAGCAGAATCTATTGTCAATTATTAATCCCAGAAAAGTTAATTCATTAGCCATGTTTAACGATAATTCCTCTACAGTATTGGTTACGTCTTCATTATTTTTACGCCTATGTGCCCCAAGAACAAAATGCATTACATTCGTTTTATTAGTATTTAACAATAGATTATTGTGTTCAAACCATGATGTGAGCGACTTAATTACTGACAAGAAAACCTCCCGTAGTTCAATTATATTTTTGTTTTTCAAAACTACTGAGATGTCATCTGCAAACATAACTAGTTCTATGTCTTGCCCGATTGAACCGGAAATGTCATTCACATAAATCAGAAAGAATAATGGACCAAGGATAGAGCCTTGCGGTACTCCTATTGTAACAGGGTCAACATCCGATTTTATACCACTGACCTCACATATTTGTTTTCTGTTTTCTAGGTATGTTTCACATAAACGTAGCTCTTTTTCTCTTACTCCATAATACTCTAATTTTAATAACAATATATCATGTCTTACACAGTCAAATGCCTTTGATAAGTCAGAGAAAATGCCATATGTGTGCTGAGAATCATCCAAAGATGTTAATAAAGTTTTTATCATAGCTGCAATGGCATCTCCTGTTGACTTACCTTTGCGAAATCCAAATTGTCTGAAATTTAGTAGATCGTGTTTAGTGAAGAAGTGAGTCAAACGTTTTTCCATAACTTTTTTAAAAACCTTGCTGAAAACTGGTAGTAAGGAGACCGGACGGTAATTCTCAACATTATTGTGACATCCTTTTTTATATAATGGTATGACCTTTGCTATTTTGAGGGAATCGGGAAATGTGCCATTTTCTAGACATTGATTTATAACTTGTTTTAGAGGATTTATGACACCTGTTAATGACTTTAGTAATTTGGGGGAAATATTCCAAAGATCTTGAGAACGTTTAGACTTAAGGTCTCTAATAATGTTTTTAACTTCTAAGTATGTGACAGGACCGAAAGTAACTGATGCAGTGGTACGTGCTGTATAATCCTGCAGGCGATTTAATGCTAACTGTGTGTTGGAGTCAATTTTATTTGTTGAGGTTTTAGCCACTGAAGTGAAGTATTTATTGAAGTAATTTGCAATCTTACAACCATCAGATACAATGTCTGCCCCAATTTTTAATTTGAGTTGAGTATTTTCAATAATAGGTGCTTTGCCCGTTTCTTCTTTGATTATACTCCAGGCCATTTTAATCTTGTTTTCGGAATTTAGTATTCTGTCCCTTAAAAACAACTGTTTTGCCCTAATTGTGACCTTTTTAAAAACTTTGCTGTAGAGAGATACATATGACTTAAGGTCTGTACTTTTGTTTAACTTCAATAAATCATACAATAGAAATAATTTTTCCTTTGAAACCATGATACCACGTGTAGCCCACTCTGCAAACTTTTTTTTGTTCGATATTTTTATGCGTTTTAGTGGCATATGCATATTTACATAATTCATGAAGGTATTAAAAAACTGTTTAAAAGAGATTTTTTCAGAAACCTTACCAAATTCAGTATTCAAGTCCATATTTAAGGATTCAATTCTATGCTTATTTACAGTTCTTGTCACTTTGAATGAATGTGTGACATTCATTTTGCATTCATTTTTTACAGTTATCAACTGGGCATAATGGTCTGACTGTATACCTATAAATACCTTTGATCCATGGACTTGACTATCAGTAAAAATATTATCTATACACGATGCACAAGTGTTAGTCACCCTCGTGAACTCAAATATTGTTTGTTGAAGCAAAAAACTATCGAATAAATCCGAAAATTCATGTTTTCCCCCTGCATCTAATGAGAAATTTACGTTAAAGTCCCCACATACTATTATTGATTTGCTATTGTTTTTATTAATTTTGTATAAACATTCTTCTAGTTTTTCTATAAAAAAGGATATGTTTCCTGAAGGAGACCTATAAACACATAAAACAAAGAAGGAATTCATTTCTATGCAGCTTATTTCAAATTCTTTGTCAACTGACATGTTTACAATATCTAGCCTATTTTTTGCTCTCACCCTATTTTTGACGAGCACGAGCGTGCCCCCTCGTATTAAGTTCTTTCTGTGACTACTGCTTGCAATTGTGTAGTTATGGAGGTGGTGAGTGTTGATTTCATTTACATCTATCCAGGACTCGCTAACACAGTAGATATCTATGTTATATTTTTTTAATACTAATTCTAGCATTTGATTTTTGCCACGTAGGCCTTGAACATTTTGCTGGCATACAATTAAATTATTCATTGGTATATTTTTCGAAGTAACATTTTTTTATAGACGCAATACCCACGAATGGTATGTTTTGCTGGTTCGGGTCCAGCTTTGCAGTATATTCGTTAAGTAGTTCTTTTTACTGGGCTCTTTCTTCAATCAATTTGTCCTTGCTTCACGGTCGATTATACATACATACATATCACATTTATTGCTCTTAAAGTCTTATTAATGCTTGAATTTTGATGGCAAGGACAACTATAATTTCTATCAGAAAATCCTTCCGTTCCAAGTATTTCCGATAATCTTGTTTGCTTGAATTTGCCTATTATGTAATATAAAAAACCGATAGATTATCAGAAAGATACGGTCCCTCTAGGGTCATATGCCCCTTAAGAAGATAAATTTAACATTTAACTTAGCGTTGTGTATTGCTATGTCCATCTAAGTATTATACATGAGCAGTGGAGTGAGATTCCAGGCCGTGGTTGTCCTTCGCATCTTCCTCGAAGAATTGCTTCGTTAGCGGCTTGTCGATTAAAATTCATTGTGAAAGATTAAATTCCGACAAGCGGGTGCGCGCGGGCCGGCGGCGGAGGGGAGGGTGCGGCGCGGGGAGGAAATATTATATTGGGTAACGTTTAAGGCGCTAAGGCGAGTCCACTCGGAGCGCCATACATACATAATATGATCAAAAAGTTACGGGAATTAATAAATAAAAAAAAATTATGTTAATTTTCGGATACATTTATTTTATCACCTTCAAAATAACAACCGTCTGAAGCGACGCACATACGCCAACGCTTAACCCATTCTTCCATACACTTTTGATAGTCCGGTGAAGGAATGGCTTTCAATGCCTTCGTCGCATTTTCTTTTATTTCATGGATGCTCGAAAATCTCTTTCCACGAAGGGGTAATTTAAGTTTTGAGAACAGGAAAAAGTCACATGATGCCGTATCCGAAGAATACGGTGCCTGTTGGATTGTATTTACAGTATGTTTTTGTCAAATAATCGGTCACGATGCGCGCTTTGTGAGACGGAGCATTGTCATGGTGCAAGATCCATGAGTTGTTTTGCCTCAATTCCGGTCGTTTTCTACGCACAGCATCACTCAAACGCTTAATTACGGCCAGGTAGTACTCCTTATTGACTGTTTGACCATTTTTGAGTACGATTTCTTGAAATTTTTCGACGTTATCATCGGTAGTTGATGTTGAAGGGCGTCCACGACGAGGTGCATCGTCAACTTCTTTGAAACAATTTTTGAACGACGAATACCACTCGTATACTCTTGTTTTTGAGAGAGCAGAGTCCCCGTAGGCTTTTCGTAGCATTTTGAATGCATCAGCACAAGAGATTTCGTTGGAAACACAAAACTTCAAACAAATTCTTCGTTCAATATTTTTTTTCATTTTGAAATGCGACGAACTACAAAAACTTGATTGATATAAACAGACGCCAAACAATTACTAATGACATTTAATATTTGACATTTGGAAGGAGTGTCAGGGAAAGGTGTACCAACCTGAGGAAAAAAATATTCGAAACGGTAAAGCGTTTTAAATTCAAACTACAAATTCCCGGAACTTATTGATCATAGTGTATGTTCCCTCGACAAAGGCAATCATATGACAGAAACGCCTTCATTTATTTAAACTTTTTTGGTAGTCAAACTACACTTATTTACATCAAAAACTGAATGATCCGCGGGTTCGATCAACTCTGTAAAGAAAAATCCGCACAGAAGCTTTACAAGTTTTCCATGCACAGATCTAAATACGGCCAAACATGTTTTTCTAGAAAAGTTGAAGGCAAAGAACAAGAACCAAAGAAAGAGTCACTGTCTAACTAACTAGAACCACGGAGGTGAACACCTCCATGACTAGAACTTACTAAACTAATAATAATACAATAATATTTAGTGTCTTTTTTTATATTTATTTATACGATTGACAAACGGAATGATACATTAAAATTGCTTAAAAAATTAAAAACTGATAAAAATGTAAATGTACATTCCACAAGCGGTCAACATAGCATGCACACGTTTTAGCTGCGATAATAGTCTATACCTAAGTTTAATCTTATAGTCTTACAAGTATTCTCTCGTGTAAAAGCCGTCGTCAACTTAACAACCTATGCTCGTTAGCATTTTTTGGAATGCATATGTTTTTATATTTGTAAAAAAAATATTTTGCATAGGTATCTTTGAAATAAATATAATCGATGGATAGAAGTAGAATTGACATTTATAAATATCAATAATTCCGTTTCAATTAAGATATAAATAAACACCCTTCCTACTATGTTTAGGGTCCCGTCGTAAAAGCGAAAAAAGCGTCCGGCTCTGATATCTGTCGGTCTGATTTTGTCCCGAATTGAAAATTCGGAAAAAAAATACTATAAAATAACATAATATATTATAAAATAAGTTTACTTATAAGTTCACTTATGTAGTTGTGCACCAACTAATTACTTTGGCTTAAAACGTCATATCTACATAATCAAAACCCTAGATTTCTGAAACACTTATTGCTTTGTATGAAATTACAAAATACATAATCATCAAGGGATGGCGAATTTTTTCGTTTCGTACTCTGTCTCGTTGAACTAATGGACGGACAGTGCCAGGACCCTCGATACGTGAACACGTTCACGCTTGACCGGTTTTATTTAAAAAAAACAAACATAGACACAAAAGTAAACGAAGGCAAGTAAATCGCTAGAAGAGTAATCGTATATTGTAATTTATAATCGTGACACTCTACTCGTTTACTTGGGGTGGCTTAAGAAACTTCGTGGGTACCAGCGCCTTAACGTTTTGAATTACGATGTTAATTCGATCAAGCCTCGTGCGGTCACAGTAAAGCAAAAAATATTTTCAATTCATATTTGAATAAATAAAAAACTATTTAAGAAAATATTGTATCTTCCAAATGAAAATTTTTCAAAAAAATTATATATATATATACTCCACTTTCACCGCATGAAATTAAATCCTACTAGATCCAATCGCTGACAACAGATTCTGGTAAAATAAACTTTAAAGCAAATACTTATTTGTAAGAGAAAAATCCTTAAAGGCCCACTCCCATTTGCGATATAAAAGGATAGGTCTCATAATGGGGTGAGCCGGGAAAACACGCGAGGTTGAAGGAAAATTAAATTTTGAATAAACTCCTCTTAATATAAGAGCTTCACTGCAGATGTTTGTATTGAAGTCTTTAAAAATACTAATAAGTAAGAGCAATATATGGAAGGTCCTGGCATGGCTCCTAGTACCCATGTGGTATGTAAGGCTAATACCTCAGTCCGTTGTATTAGCCATCCATGTCGAGTTACATAAAAAAACCACTACAAACCACAGTCACAGAATCAGTAATCGTGTTACCACAGTGTCGACATGCCAATAAGTCTTACAAGAATTGATGGCATCTTGCAGTATGGCTTTTTTTTATGCAACTTGACATGGATGGTCACTACCACACAACAACCGTTATGATACTAGCCCAATATATAAAATTTTCGAAGAATTAGTTGCCATGCCAGGACCTTCCCTTTATGAGCGCGTCTACATTGAACTGGATGCAAAATACGGACAATTTTTCATTGCCGCTTCGACCATCATACCTAAAACTTATGACCAGCAGGGGATTTTTTCATGGATTCCGAACCAACAGCTCGCAATCAGCTCGCAGCAGCATATGGCAATATGTACTATTGTAAATATTAGATGGTTCCACGTGAACGCAAATAGAGTCGAATTTACGACGCGACGGACGGCGCCTCCCTCAAAAGATTTAATTAATCTCCGGTATAGCGCGGGGCGCGATGCGTGAGTTGAGATGGATCGCCGCAGTAAAGGCAAGCTGCGGCTGCGTACGCCGCAACTTTGTAGGCCCTTTGATAAGCTTTCTTCGGAAGATTTTAGTAAAACGTTTTATTAGAGAGATAATTATTTTTGTTTCATCAGCTTGTTCAATATCTATTATTAAATCTCTGAAAAAAAATACTTTTTTGTATGCTTAATTGATGAACAAATGCAATATTCATGAACTAATCTTAATGTGAAATACTATTACTGTTATGCTCTATAAATCAATGACAAGTGGAATATGCAGCTTATATGTGATTGGATATGGGTGGCTAATACCCCGTTATGATATTAGCTCAACACACCGCATCACCGAAGGAACCGGATCTTTGTGGCGGATCTTTGTGACGTAACTTGGTGTAGTTTGACTACCAAAAAGTTTAAATAAATGAAATGATAAATGAAATGAAATAAGATGCCATCCCAGGACCCTATGGCTGCATTGAACTGGATGGAAAACACGGACAAATTTTATTGTGCAACACATTCTACAAGAATATTCTTTTATGTTCAGCGCGGCATATGATGCATGCCAAGACCTCACAAAAAAAGCGCCCGACGACGCCCAGGGGCTTTCGGACTTTCACAGGGGCTTTGAAAACCATCCTTGCCGGCCAGGTGATTCTTCAGACCATGTTTGAAGGACCCTACGTTGCACTTTGAGGGAAAAACTTCGGCAGGGCGATTCCATAGTTAACCGACCACATAGATAAAGATCTAGAGTATCGGTGGGTTCTTATTTTGGGAATATCGACAGTGAATGGGTGCATTCTCTGCCTGTTTATTCTATCGTGGAATTATATCCTGAATTTTTCAATATCGTGCATCGCATGTTTTGAAATTCAGATGCCACGTTCTACGTATTTTTTCCAGTACTCGTCAACGGCATGATAGGATTGATTTTATTTTACTGTGGATGTTTGAATTATTTTCTGATATTGGCTAACCCCGGCTATTTTTCGCGGACACAAAACGTTTCTAACTGACTCGTGCAGTTCACCTTCAGGGTGAGTGTGTGTGCGTTTTGACAGCCGCGCTGTCAGTATCACGCGAGCGGCTGCGAGGATTGTATGTGTGGCTGGGGGTAGGCAGCATACTTCCCATTGACGTGCAGAATGAGCTGACGAATTCTTTCTGCTACTTGGTATGGTACTTGCTATGTCTTATAAGAATAAGAACCGGATTCAAGCGTTCTGATCATTTATCTTAGTTTAAATTGGCGTGTTTCGCAATCTGAACAGACTTACGAACAATCTATGGGAAGCCATTTTTTTCGGTAAACAAAAACTTTACCTGATCAATTCTTATCCAGTGGTGTCAACCTGAAACGGCGTGCTCGGTAGTCGCAAATATATATTTGACATCGATATAATTTGTTATTATAAATGGCGCGCATGTCTGAACAAAATTATTCTACAACGCTACGCTTAGCTTGGCCTTTGTAAGACTTCTCACATCTACTGGGAATCCGGTATACACTAGGCGACTGCAAAGGGTTTAGGGCGTCCTTCATAGATCGTAGTTTTGATCCGTAAAAGACACCTTAAATACACACCTACTATCGACATCAGCTTAACATACCTTACGGTAACTAGGTGCCTTGCCAGAATCTTGCTCATATTGCATGATTACACTGAACTGAATGAACAACACAGACAATTTTCATTGCGGCTTCAACCATGGTTCATCACTGAAATTTTACCAAGGAAGGGAAAAGGAAGGGGCTCTACAAATTTACGTCAAATTCGAAACACAACACGACAAACTCCTTTGTCGCCTCTAACGACATGCTAGGAAAGAAATTCAATAGGATCACTTGAACTCACCGCAATATTTGAAACATTTATGATTTAAGAACATTAAGGGCCTGGTACTAGCCAAATCGCAAAGTTAGACGAGGCACCCCAAGTTAACTAACTAAGTCTGACGATTATAAGTGTCATTCTTACAATATATGATTCCTAGGAATCGAACTATTTTCGTTAATGTATGTTTCCTTTTTAACCGACTTCAAAAAAGGAGGAGGTTATCAATTCGTCGGAATCTTTTTTTTTTATGTATGTTCACCGATTACTCGAAGACCCCTGGACCGATTTGGAAAATTCTTTTTTTGTTCGAAAGGGTATACTTTCTAGTTGGTCCCATTTTTTTTTATTAAAATCGGTTCAGTAGTTTGGTACTTAACTATAACAAACATCGAATTTCTTAACCCCGCGAACCCAGAAATGTGATTTTTTAGTTACAGTAGCTTTCTTTTCGGGTGAGATTGCTCAGTATGAGAGATTTTTTCTTACTTCAACTGTTGGGGGTATTCAAGGGGGGTAAAAGAGGGCAAATTGTACACATTTCTATCTCTAGAGCCGCTGAACCCAGAAATGTCAGAGTATGTTTTGTTTTAGATGGGAATGCTTAAGAAGAAAATATTTTTGGAAATTATACTATTAGGGGGGTAAAACAGGTCAAAATGAACACATTTAGGCGAAAACCACTCATGTTGAGATCTCTGAAACCAATTATCCTCGAAACTTAAAATTTTCAGTGACTTCTTGTTAAGACGAAAAGGCTCGCTCACAACGGATTTTACAAAATTCAACTGTTAAGGGGGGATAAACGAGGCAGATATGAACACATTTTCATACAACTTAAACTTACGCAAGAAACATACTATCCGGTACGATGGAAGGATGAGAAATTCAGAAGCTCAGCGGTTCCGGTCATTCGTTGTTTTGTCTTTTTAGGGTTCCGTTCCCAAAGGGCACCAACGGAACCCTATTACTAAGCTTCCGCTGTCCGTCCGTCCGTCCGTCCGTCTGTCACAGCACTCTATCTCACGTGATTTTATCGTATCAATTATCGTACGTATCAACCGTGAACTCATGAATCCAGATAGTTACCGGTCTACCTTTCGTCAGAAATGGGATTTCTCAATGGTTTCATTCCTGCTAATGCTCGTTCATTGTATTGTATTGCATTGTATATGTATGTATATCTTCTTTCCACTTTGTATGTGAAGTTGAGCAGGAGGGCTCGTCCACCTTGAGTCAAAAGTTACGCCACCACTAAAAAGCAAAAAATAAAATATTTTTAAATAAAAAAAGGACCGCCTTCAAAATAACCGGAACTAAAAAGCAAAAAATAATTGGTTACTTTTAATTAATGTACGAAAAGCTATTTTAATTCTAACTAATTATGTACAATTTCTTAATTTTTAATCATCTTTTGAAGTCGGTGCCTTGGGTAGACGTTCTTTAAGGGCTGCAAGTAGTTAGATTAATATCACCTATGGCTAAGAAAGAAATATAAGTGGGTAGCTACTTACATTTACCTACTTGAACAAAACACAAAAACAAAAATTAAATAAACAAACAGGTCGGAAAAACGTATGTAAATAGGTATTTAGGCAAGTACTTTGTAATTTAAATATGCCTTACACTTAAACTAAATACCTAACACAGTAAAAACAAAATATTTACAAGAAAACCCTACGAATAAACCAATATAAAAACAACGACCACTTATATGATACATATTTAGGTAGGTGTAGCTTGTACTTTTTATTCTACCTAAATACCTACATAACACAAAACAATATAAAAAAGACAAATATAAAAAAGAACAGAAAACAATAGGTAGCGACTTTGCGGTGTCTGCTCTCAACTACGTGTCAAAACGAGTGTGCGGTTAGTACATATCTCACCAATTTCGGCAGAAATCGTCTCGTTCAGACAACGATGTCGCAGGGAAGTACCAATCAACACAGAGCAGCGAATTAACGTACTCCTTCACCAGTGCGCGCCTTTACAAAGCCGAAAGTATAATATATAATCGTTGAAACCCAATTTCAGTACGCTGCTCTGTATCGATATCAGCTTGCACGTAAACCAACGCACTTCGGGTGTGTTCGGCTGAAATATTGTCTGTTCGGTCAGCAGCGTGCGAAGCGAACTCTACCCAAGGCACCGACTTCAAAAGATGATTAAAAATTAAGAAATTGTACATAATTAGTTAGAATTAAAATAGCTTTTCGTACATTAATTAAAAGTAACCAATAATTTTTTGCTTTTTAGTTCCGGTTTTTTTGAAGGCGGTCCTTTTTTTATTTAAAAATATTTTATTCTATACAAAATACATTGCGGAAACGGTGTCCATTTCCGAACTTTTTTGACTAAACGTAGAAATCTAAAAGCAAATGGAATTTTTTGTTTATGCATATATGCTGTTTTTGCTTATATCTAGAAATCGAATTACTTTCAGATTTCTAATGAGAAAAATCAACTTTTTTATTTTTATTATTATTTAAATAAATGATGGAATAAAAAAATATTAACAATCCATTAGTCTGGAGTTATATTTGGATTTGCTGAAGCGTTTCACTACATATTATTACATTTGTTAAAAAGTGCATTTGTATGGCGCGAGTAGTTGGCTAGTCCTAGCGCGTTAAATATGCCATATCATTCAAAGGACCTGCCCACCCTACCCTGAACAAAAATGTCCTTGTAGATTAATTGGTTAAAGGTATGTATAAAAACAGAACCAGTCTAAGTCAAAGGTATTAACACAGAGATAGACAAAGCATACATGTGAATCAAAACATGGGAAAACATGGATGATGTTGACACAAAACATTGGCCCATTCTATCTGAAAATCTACGGGATGGGTCGCACACCATTGAGTTTCCAAATTAAATTCCACACAAAATGTTCACTTAAGGTGGCCCAACCCGGCGGGCCTAACTCATTCGCGGGCACGGTACAAAACCGTGCTGTTGCGCTCTGGGACCTTCTCTGTTTCAAAGAATAAGACAGGCTCCGTGATGAGGAAGATGAAACATGTCCACAAAAAATACAATGTGCATAGTGTATGATTTGGTAACATTTACGAAAATTTTCATTTTAAAACGACCTATAGCTAAAATTAAACCACGACCGCTGTAGTCAAAAATCTAACAAAAACCATAAAGATTATAAATTTTGATAAAATAAGCTATGTCTGATAACTAATCTTTTTACGATTTTCTTAATTATCATTGCGTAATCCACCTCCAAAGTTATTGTATAAAACGCGCGAAAAATTCGAACTTTCGGACCTTATAACTTAGAAACCAAACACAATTTTACAATGCCAATGGTCATCAGACATCAAATTCGATCAAATAAAGCTATTTTGAGCATAATTTTGGATCTCTGACAAGAAATATGGACGTGATCTTCTTTCCCCTTTTGTATGGGGAGATGAGCGGGATGGGCCACCTTAATTCGGTTAGTGCTTTCGTTGCCTCCTAACACATTCTTATATCGCTGCTTTGCTTTGCTTTACCTGTTCAGGCGAAGAGAACGAGCTGTTGTATGTATAACTAAGTAATTCCATTTTCTTAGTTGGGTCGGCCGGATGGGGAGCCCTCTCTCTCACGTAAACAGCAATCAGGGTAACAGCCTACCTCCATTTTCGCGCGCGACGGAAACTCCCGTCGCGGCTTTGGTGCAATTCACCATTTTTCAAGAGAAATTTTGGTCTGTAAGATATCAAAAGCTCGAGCAGGTGTGTTCTGCTTAGTGTTTTAGTATTTAGAAAACTGCAGGCGTTTTTAATATTATTTACTGTTTCCTACATCTGTATAAGTATATGAGCTCACGTATTAAAATGGAAATGCAACATAATATTAAGGTGGCCCAACCCGGCGGCCTCAACTCATTTGCGTGCACGGTACAAAACCGTGCTGTTGCGATCTGGGACCTTCTCTGTTTCTAAGAATAAGACAGGCTCCGTTATGAGGAAGATGCAACCTGTCTACAAAAAAGACAATGTGCATAGTGTATGATTTGGTAAGATTTACGAAAATGTTAATTTCAAAACGACTTATAGCTAAAAGTAAACCACGACCGCTGTAGTCAAAAATCTAACAAAAACCAAATAGATTATAAATCTTGATTAAACAAGCTATGTCTGATGACTAATCTTTCTAAGATGTTCTTACTTTATCATTGCGTAATCCACCTCCAAAGTAATTGTTTAAAACGCGCGAAAAATCCGAACTTTCGGACGTTATTACTTAGAAACCAAACACAATTTTACAATGCCAATGGTCATCAGACATCTAGTTCAATCAAATAAAGCTATATTGAGCAAAATTTTGGATCTCTGACAAGAAATATAGGCGTGATCTTCTTTCCCCTTTTGTATGGGGAAATGAGCGGGTTGGGCCACCTTAAAGCAATCATATAATATTTAGTATAGTTAATGAGGCCATGAGTTTTAGAACCTAAACAAGGGATGTTCCAAACTTATATTCATGTTTTGATTTTCAAGAGAATGCCTCTTACCCGAAGCTATTTTTTTATGTAATTGGACGTAGATGACATGACATTAGCCGAAAGAAGTAGGTGCCTTAGGTGCCATGCCAGGACTTTTATGAGCACTGCTATTTTCACGAAGATCGTCATTCTCCGTTTTTATTACACTAGATGGAAAACACGGACAAGTTTTCATTGCGATTACCATCTTTTCATCCTATACCATAGTACTGACTCGGGTGACTTTACCCTACAACTTAATATGAGAACTTACAGGTTTACATGAATTCCGAAACATTGAATTGCTCTTTTGATAAAAAAAAAATTAAAACTGCATTGTTAGATTTTAGAAAAATCGTTTTCCTAGCCTGGAAACCAACCTCGTTGATTTTGAGAATGTACAGGATATTTATTGGCTCGATCTTGCTCGGCTCGGTATGTTCGCAGAGGCGAGGGTGGACAGTTTTGCTGCTATTATCCGAAAGCGAGTGGCCGGCTTCCATGACCGTTTGTTCTCGACTGATAACCGGACTGCAGTTATTGCTATGGAGGATGGGACCGAAAGGATATTTAAATTTTTATCTCAACTTCATTTTAGAGGCAAAATTTGTTTTCTGTGTTGAAAATTATATTTAAAATTTTATTATTAATTAATTAATGTTTGTGCTAAAATTTAATATTGTGTATGAACTTATGGTCTGAAATATACCTGATAATAACCTAAAAGCGGAGGCCTCGTCGTAGATCAATTTTTTTCTGCATGCTCCACTTTCAATTCAGGAGAGTACGAATAAATGGTTATTGTCTGACGAATTCCTAAAATCGACGATTCCTCACATTCGTTTTCTCAGAATAGGCGAAATTCTTCATGTAAATTATAACGTCGATTCTGTGAGACCGAGCGCGGTCCTTCTTCCAGTCGGTTGACTGGAGTCTCCGTACCGTGGCGCCGGCGGTGGGGAGGCGGTGAGGAGGCGGCGGCAGGAGGGGGGAGGTATCACATTCACTTCGTATGATAATGTGCGGACGCGGGTTTCTATTGAAAACCCTCAAAATAGACAGGATCAGAGCAAATTATTCGATATGTTTATGTAGTATCTACCTGGAAGTTTCGGGACTCAACGTTCATAGTAGGAGGTCATTCCAATGCATATGAAAATGTTTTTATGTTTAGTCAGCTTTTTAAAACCTAATAAGACAAAATAACACGATTATTTGACTAAAATTTTTCAGGAAAAAATGGGTTACAAATGCTATAATCCCTTTTATAGTATTTTCTGCTAGGCTTGCCCGCTATCACTACTTGTCATTTAAATGCACCTTATAATTAATAACTGTTTGTTTTTTCCCAATTTTAAGCATAAAAACATTCGCAAGCTTTCTAAAGTTGTTTGAAGGGCCGGGAGGACTGGAGAAAAATTGGACAGGCGTATCTCCAGCAGTGGACGCAAATACGCTGACTGACTGACTGACTGACTATAATGAATAAATTCATTAACTGACTTGCTGCAAAACTATCAAAAAAATATCATGTATTTCTAGAACAATGAATAGGTGGACATATTTCCTTTTCCGTGCAGACTGTCGCACTTCCCTCGCCACTCCTATTGTTAGCAGGTTTATACACTGTCGCAAAAGGTTTACCCGCCAAGAGGGCCGGCCGGCACCGCGCCCCCCCCCTCCCCGTCCCGCCCCGCCCGGACCATTCATATGCTAAGCGGAGTCCCCATAGCGGATAACGCGGGAAATAAAGAGCGTGGACACTCGTTGACTTCTTCCACTCTTCACTCGAGAAACATTCGGGGAAGTTCTTGTCTATTTATTTATTTTATGAACGGTTTTACAGTACGGCATGTGTGAAACTACGTTTCTTTAGGCCTGAAGACGTAAATTCATGGGGTGGACGAAGATAATTTTTGTGCCTCCCTTGTTCAAAAGGCGTGAATGGGTAGTTATCGCATTTTGAATAAGGCAGTATTGCAACCCGGTTTCTAGATTAGATTTGAGAAGCGAAATGCAAGACCCCCATAATGTCAGCTGTTTGTAAACAAGGGTTTCAGATCGAATCACTGGAAATACTGCGAGCAGAACCCGATTTTGTTATGCCAATATGTCAATATAGAATCCGGTGTTAGGTCCGCTCCGGACAAAATTGATCAGCGTATGTACCGGGCTATTTTACTCGCAATATCTCGAGAAAGTAGCCAACTGGGGCCAGCAGAACTTTGTCACCCTCAAAGTTCACAAGACCTAATGATAACCACGCTTCGAAACATATTTTGTGGTTATATGGTTTATTTATTTTACAGGTTTTTATTAGGGTTCCGTACCCAAAGGGTGAAAACGGAACCCTATTACTAAGCCTCCTTACTAAGGTCCCATACAAAAACGTGATTTTTTTGTGTAAAATCTTGTACGATGGTACGGAACCCTTCGTGTGCGAGTCCGACTCGCACTTGGCCGTTTTTTTTATTATCTTTTCCGCATAATTATATTGTGCCACACGTTTTATCTGTGTCCACGCATTTGAATGTTCACGAAATATTTTTAGTACCGCTTGTTCACAATGTGTATGTATTACGTATGTAAGTGATAATGAAATAAATTAATTTCATATTTTTTTCACCCACTGCTGCGCTTTCTCTGCCAATGCAGAACCCTTTCCGCTCCTAGCATGTTTTCAAGGTAACGTCATACCTGTCTCGAAGCACCTGCGGCCTTATTGCCGAACAGCGACTGTCGCTGCCAGCGTCGGTGTCGCTGCTAACGAGTTCGGCTACAATCGACTTACCGATACCGACGACATAGACTATGTCGATGGCGGCTACGGATAAAAATTAAATGCGGTTGCCTTTTTATTATCCGCAGTAACGGTAGCCGTAAAATTTGGTATGCGATGACTCGTTAGCAGCGACACTGACGCTGGCAGCGACAATCGCTGTTCGGCAATAAGGCCGCTAGACCTACTCCGCAGCAATATCTCCAAAGACGTGGGTTTTCGGCACTTTATAGAATTCGCAGAACTTGAGAATCCTATACCATTGCTTTTCAAAGGTTTTTTTTTTTCACCGGTACAACTACTACTACTTCATAATACCGTAGCCACTTATGGAAAGGTAGTCACCAGTACCTGTTGGCGTCCTTGGACTCAATTCAGCGCCGAGTGGCCCGTCCTTTTGGGGAATCCAAGCCAGTGGTAAGTGCGCTGGCTTGGATTCCCTGAGCCGCAGACGGTTTGTGGGGTCGCTCAGTCTGTTCTACAGGTACTACCATGGAAATCGATCGGTGGAACTTGCATTCCTTATTCCTCTCCACTTCAACAATAGCGGGAGCACCCGCCGCAGAGAATCAGAGCACTCCCTTGTGATTGACATTAGGCTTTTGAGAACGAACTGTTTCTCAAACTCATTTCGATGCCAAACCTTTCCTTATACCCATAACTTGGGAGTCTTCAAACGTAATTTGAGCGTTTCGCGTTTCCGTTTTACTCGAACTCGAATTTGCGATTAAAATTGCCCGGTACGGCCCCATGTCTTCTTGATTGTATGGGAACAACGTGCCATATCGTGTTAGTAGTTCGAGCAAATCTCACTACCCATGCTTAAGGTGGCCCAACCCGCTCAACTCCCCATACAAACGGGGAAAGAAGATCACGCCCATATTTCTTGTCAGAGATCCCAAAATAGCTTTATTTGATCGAACTAGGTGTCTGATGACCGTTGGCATTGTAAAATTGTGTTTGGTTTCTAAGTTATGAGGTCCAAAAGGTTAGAATTTTTCGCGCGTTTTGTACAATAACTTCGGAGGTGGATTACGCAATGATAAAGTAAGAACATCTTAAAAAGATTAGTCATCAGACATAGCTTATTTAATCTATTTGATTTTTGTTAGATTTTTGAAAACAGAGGTCGTGGTTTACTTTTAGCTATGAGTCGTTTTGAAAGTCAAATTTTCGTAAATCTTACCAAATCATACGCTATGCACATTGTCTTTTATGTGGACATGTTGCATCTTCCTCATCACGGAGCCTGTCTTTTTCTTTGAAACAGAGAAGGTCCCAGAGCGCAACAGCACGGTTTTGTACCGTGCCCGCGAATGAGTTAGTCCCGCCGGGTTGGGCCACCTTAAGCTGTGTGCACGTAGGTACACGCGAAACTACAAGCAAGGGACATGTGACAAACAAGTTTATACGGGCGAGGCAACATGGGAGTGGCAGTGTCGCGTTCTTGGATACTCTCAAGTCTTTAGCGAGATTACCTGCGTATTCACCGTGATGGTGCGGACTCCCTCCCACGTCACGTCCGCCGCCCCACCACCCCTCCCTCCCACCCGCTCATACCATGTCGCGCGATGCTGCTCTTCTATGGTAATACTCGACGAAAGACTAATTTAATCTAAAAAAATAAGATAAAATTATCCATTTATTTTGAAAACTGTTTTGAAAAATTAAGTTTAAAAAAATTCCAAGAATACATAATTACAATCTTGCAAAACAAAGTTCTTGTACATGCACCCACATGGGTTCATGTACCCTGTAAGGTTACTCTGAATAAATATTTGTTTAAATAAAAACCAAATATGCCAATAGTTCAGTGATGACAATGATTACTATAATTGATCAATAATGTATTAAAAATATAAATAGACTTTATTTAATTTTGTTAAAGATATCAACAGCATACATTAATGACTGTTCACGTAAATTAAACAAAGATAAATCCATCTATAGATTTCACTCTCAATCCAAACATAAAAAATATACAGATGCTATCAATTCAAGCTATAATTTACCATATTAGGGATAAATTTACCACTGATAAATTAAGCTTTATGTTGGTCATATTTACAGATCTATTACAGATTTACATTAGGCAATGAAAACTTTGTCAAAAGATGATGTAAAGCGCCCTAATGTTAAATTATCGAAACGTCTAAACATATAAATAGGCAGTGAACGTTAAAACGAAGACAGCGTTAAACCGTTGCTGTAATGATTAATACTAAACAAAGTTAACAACCTTCAAAGCGAAAGACGTTTCGCCGAGTATAAAAGCAAATAAACTGTGACAGATCCTTTAAGAGTGAAATAAAATATATAAAGAAGCTTAAGAGTCTCTTCAGCTCTGAATTATTGAAAGTTCCCTGCGGCACTTCTGCTAAATTTAGCATCTAAATAGACTTATTTCCTTTACTTGCTAAGGCTTTCGTAGGGTAAATGACGAGCTTGATTTACGATTTTTGTTGCGTTTCTCTTTAAGTTTTAGGTTTTAAAAATGTTGTATTCTCTGTCCATGTTTTAACAATGTGTTTTATTTTGTACGCCGTAACTGTTAACTTGTGGAGATACTGAAAAAATATGTAAAGACTTGTACACATACACAAAATTGTACAAAAGTACACAAATACATTTTATTTAATTTCATAAAGAGAACCGGGAAAACTTTAAACCTGATTTTACTAGATTTTACTAAAATAAAGAATAACCATTTAAACGATGTTCGTAGACAGACTTTTTTAGGAATAATTTAAGCTGGCCTTGAATATCCATACTAAACCATATTTTTCTATTATTTTCTCTAAACGTCTGAGAAAGTCTCCTCCCGCCGCGTAAATAGCCTTAAGTTTTCAAACAAATTCTATTTAGGTTTATTTTTTATGTTATGACAAAAAAATATTGAAAATATTTTTTTTTACGAATATTCCTAAATTATTAAACTAGTCATTTTTCCTATATTATAGAATGTATTTATGTTTTCGTGAAAATCCTTAAATTTTTTAACAATAAATACCGACGCTCCTAAACTTAATTTTTACTTGTAAATTAAGGAAAGAGAGAATGACAATAACATTTCAGAATCTCCTCCTTTGCGAATCCATAGTTGGCCATTGGTGATCGCAGTGAGGAAAATGTTGATTCAATAAAAATTAACTGTAAAAAATAAATAATTTAGTTCTCAGCTCATAGAGTCAAGTTCGAAAATATGCATGCAAAACTGATTTAAGTCATCACGCGGACGTACATCAGTATTATAAACAAATTAAGATTATATCTGATCGAGGCCAAATACAAATAATCTGCACCAGACGTTACTATCTACATTTATACTTCATGAGCATTAAGATTATTAATGTTGTCATCAAATAATTACAGATTTTAGCATGTAATACAATTTAAAATACTGTAAAAGTGCCTTAAGATCTTTTTATTTCCAGTAAGAACTTAAAGAAACATTTATATTTATTGTAGTAGTCAAACTTCACTCAGTTACGTATCCAACTGATAGATCCGCGGATTCGATTAACTCAGTAAAGAAAAACCCGCAAACAAACTTCACTGGCTTATAGATGTTTCCGTCCTCAATAATGAAATAAACACTTAGATCTAAATGCTACTGTCAAATATTTTTTTGTAGAATAGCTTAAGAAAAAGAACAAAAGTTCAAAAATATTAACGATAAAATATATGTGTAGCATCACAAGTATTCTTGGTGTAAAAGCCGTCGTCAATTTAACAACCACATGTCGGGTGTAAATTATACACCCGACATGTAGTTATAGACCAGTAAAGTTTCTTCACTGAGTTGATCGAATCCGCGGATCCATCAAATTGTGACATGACTTGGGCCTTTTTCACCTAAGCTTAATTGCAAATTATTGAGGGCGTTTCTTAGCAGCTTGTGATCGATATCAGAACAAATTAATCAGCACTTTAGTAATCAAGGACCTTTGAGTGTCGTTTAAAATAAATCAGCACTTGGTAAAAACCAGGCTTAGTGGAATTTGACTACCAGAAGTTGAATAAAAGAAATGAAATGTATAAAGCCTCGTCACGTTGACGAAACGACATTGACCCGAGCGAAGCCGAGTACCTCAGCTAGTATATTATTTTTAAATTATTATTAATATTAGGGCTGAACGGATGAATGAGCAGAGGCGGAAATAAATCCGTCGAATAGTTATCTGGCTGATGATCAGACTATTGAAAAATCAGCCTTTAATGTCAAAAAACCCTAACAATTCTTTTGCCGCTATAACAACAAATAGGACTAAACGGTTTTCTAAACCCCTCCAAAGGAAAAAATAACGTTAGGTACTGCAGGTAATTGATCGTACAATCAAACACAATTGTGAATAAAGTTCTTCTGAATTTCTGCCCGCATGCATTTTGACATGGTATGTTAACATTATACAGGCCATTAGCATTATAAGGAAGATCATGGCATGACACCTAGTTCCCATGTGGTGTGTTAGGCTAATATCCGACGGTCAGTTCGGTATTAGTCATCCATGTCCATTTACATAAAAACAAATTTTATCTTTTAAGATAAGAATGGAAGCTTTCATCTCGGTAGCCTGCGAGCAATCGTACACAGCTGACCGCTTTTTTGTCTCTTGACTCCGCGGATAATCCACGCTTTATTCTAGCCCAGCGGCTCGCGCCCGCAGCATTAGCGGTGCCACGCTCCCGCTAAGCTCTATAGCTCCCTGACTCCCGTGACACTTAGATACCCTCGCGACCGAACACTAAAACGTTGATGCACTTATATCAAAAGCCTCGGTACGTCTGTGGAGGTGTCCCAAAATCGCCGTTAAGCAACTCTGGGTGCGATCGGCTTCTTCACGGGTGAACGTTTTCGATCTATGAGGCTGGCCAACAATCAAATAATAGGTATTATTTGGTAATAATGATAATAAATGTCAACTATATTTAGTAGGAATAATGATAATAATAGTAATGAGGGTCAACAAACAAATAAAACTGTACACACTGCAGGACAAAATCAAGTTTCTCGGTTACTATGTAGGTGGTATCTGGACATAATACGATATGTGGTCATGACTGGATATGGGTGGCTTATACCCCCTCATGATTACAAGTTCGTGTGGGTTAAGCATGGAAAGATACTCATGAGGAAGGATGAACAAGCGCGTGTGCGGTCCATCCGCGGCCACGATGATCTGTGCAACTTGTGACGGCTTCCATCTCTGTTCTACTGCCTGGCTTCTATCTTATCAGTACTGTTACGATCAGAGCTTTTAGTCTTTAGTATGGCTTTTTATTTATTTTCTTATGTATGCATTAAAAAAAACTATATAAATCCTCTTTCATGGCACCATGTAATGTTAAATTTGCGGTTACTATGTGTGTATTTTAGTTATAAATATAAAATCTATGTTTCTACCTACTTCCAAAATATGAATGATCTTATGTTTCGTCTGGTTTACTGCCACAAAATCATCCACACTTTATGCATTCATCTTTGTCTTAACCGACTTACAAAGTATGCGAAAGAGTACATGTATATTTACACATTAGCGTGCACTTTATTTATAGTGAGTATGGTACATTATTATGAGCTTTCGTATGTGTCTGTTTATTTCATACTTTTAAGAAATGTTTCCCGTCATTATAAACAACCATCCAGCGGTCACAGTCCAAATGTTTTTGCGCAACTTTTTGTTCTTCTTAACTTCTTAAAAAAGAAAAACAATATAACAGGACAACTCACAGGTTATTATCCACGAAACAAACTTACATATTTTATTAATGGATTCGACTGATAAATTAACATTTTACTATCAAAATTGTAATGGTATCAGAAGCAAGCTGCACGATTTAAGATTAAATATTACACCATTTAACTATGATGTAATCTTGCTGACGGAAACCTGGCTGATACCGAGTATTTTTGATGCCGATTTTATTGACGACCGTTATCTGGTTTACCGCCGCGATCGAGATCTGAGCTACCGCACTGACAAAACAAGCGGGGGAGGCGTACTAATAGCAATAAAAAAAAACATTGTTGCCACGCGGCGTACTGACTGGGAGACACCCAACTTAGAGGAGATCTTACTCAATATTCAACTTAAAACTGGAAACCTCGTTGTGTGTACTATTTACATACCCCCAAGTTCCCCGTTATCTGTTTATGAGTCACATCTCGCCAATCTACAGGACATATGTACAGCCATCCCTGACACACAGTTATGTATAGTAGGCGACTACAACATCAATGAATTAGACTGGAAATCGGCAGGCGACGGATCCGTATACCTTTTGCCGCAAAATGAACTAGTGAACGCAATGTCTTTCTTATCAGTGTTTCAATACAACATCTTTCCAAACGCCAACAAAAGAATTCTCGATCTTTTATTATGTAATATTAACTGCGAAGTAGTAGCATCTCAACACCCCTATCAAAGCAAGACAGGCATCACCCCGCATTTGAATTCAGTTTTGCTACTGGATATCAGGAACAACTGCCTGTCAAAGTTATTCCCAAATACAATTTTCATAAAGGTAACTACGAAGATGTAAACACTGCTATCAACAAAATTAATTGGGTAAATGAGCTATCCAACTTAGACCCTAAGTCAGCCGTTCATATTTTTTATAATAAAATTTATGAAATAATAGACAACTTTATCCCATTGATTAAAAAAAGGACACAGAGATTTCCAAAATGGTATTCCCCAGCTCTTATCAGAATTTTTCGTAGCAAGGAGAAAGCTTGGTTGAAATGGAAAACGTACGGAGGCGAAGCCAATTACTTAGATTTTTCATACTTGAGAAAAAGATTTAAAGATCAGCTAGTTGTGTGTGACCGAACCTACACAGAGAATGTCGAAAATTGTACTGTTGATAACATAAAGTATTTTTGGCAATATACATCATCATTAAAAAAAAATTACGTAGGATATCCCGCTAAAATGTCACTCGGTCTGACTACCTCAGAAGTACCAGAAGAGATATGCGAAATGTTCTCATCCAACTTTATGTCTGCTTTCGAACCACCCACGTGCACCGTTAACACAGACGAGTTTGAATCAATAAATGGTCCTAGTTCAAACCACGTCTCAGAACTGTTATTTAGCCAGACAACTGTAATAGACCTTTTAAGCAATTTAGATATAAACAAGGGACCCGGTCCGGACAGAATAAGCCCTATATTTTTAAAAAATACATGTATGTCTATTTCAAAGCCGTTAACCATTATTTTTAATGCCTGCCTACGCGAAGGGATTTTCCCTGAACGCTGGAAGATAGCTTTCATAACTCCTATTCACAAAAGCGGTCCAAAAGGAAAGATTGAAAACTACCGACCAATTTCTATCCTTTCAACTAAACCCAAGGTCTTAGAAAAATTGATCCACAATAGTATATATCCAGTACTTGAGAAAACTTTCATAAATCAGCAACACGGCTTCGTAAAAAACAAATCAACAACTACTAACCTATTACTATTTTCAAATTTCTTGTTCGAGAATATGGACAGACGTGTACAAGTAGACGCAATCTACACAGACTTCAGAAAGGCCTTTGATAAAGTTGATCACGTCATTCTGCTGAAAAAACTCGCATACAATGGTATTAAAGGAAACCTTTTACGATGGTTTACATCTTATCTCCATAAAAGAAGCCAATCTGTTGTGATCAATGGCCACACGTCAATTTCTGTAGTCGTTACTTCTGGAGTACCACAAGGATCGATTTTAGGACCATTATTATTTATTTTGTTTATTAATGATGTAATAAATTGTTTCAATTATTGCAAAGTTCTCTTATTTGCTGACGACCTAAAAATTTTTAAAACAATAGGCCATCAAAATGATTGCCTTATGGTTCAGCAAGATCTAGATCGTTTTTTTAATTACTGTCTTGAAAACAAATTATTTTTAAGCTATGAAAAATGTAAGAAAATTTCATCTACAAAAAACCAAACCAAATTCACACACAGTTACCACATTGGAGGCCACATCCTAGATAGTGTAGAATGCATACGTGACCTTGGCATTACGATTGATGAGAAATTACACCTGGATGCTCACGTTGACCGAATCACCAATAAAGCCTACCAAATGCTGGGGTTCATGCTGCGATCCTCGAAAAGATTCACTTTGCCCAGAACCTACAAATTTCTTTATCACGCGCTTGTTCGGTCTCAACTTGAGTACGCGTCGGTAGTGTGGAACCCGTATTACGCTGTACATTCAGAGCGAATCGAGTCAGTTCAAAAGAAATTTCTCCGGGCGCTGCACTACCGACTTACATTTAAAAAAGACTCATACATTCATCTCCTAAAAAATTATAATATGCCTTCCTTGTCTGACCGCCGTTCGTTACTCGATATGTCTGCCTTACGCAACATTATTGTTGCAGAATACAATTGCTCAGACTTACTTGAACTTGTTGGACTTCATACCCCTGCCAGGGCTACACGTTCTGTGACTCTCTTTCATGTCAAAAGAGCTGCAACGAATTCTGGATTTCGTGCACCTATTCACAGGATTTGTGATATTTACAATAAAAAAATGTCCAGCATAGACATATTTTCCTGTTCTTCTATTACTTTTAAAAAACATGTTCGGAGACTGCTGGATGGTTTGCAGTGAAAATCTTACAAGCTGTTTTGTTGTTATATTGTTACTAATAACCCGTACTTAGTATGAAAAACATTATTAAAGCCTTAATATAAATAAAAATAAATTACAGTAATTTCACACCGTATTTCACATCCATTTAAGAAATACATTGTAATATGTGCCTAATATTACGAATTCACTATTGTTCCATTTCAGAGTATTTTTTTTTCCTTTGGTTAGTTTTTTTTGTTTTTTATTTTATCTTTCTTCACGTACCTTGCTTTTTAGATCTGTATGTTTCGGTGGAAAGCGTAGTGGAAATAAGTTAAGTTTTTTTTAAGTATTGTTTGCATTGTATGTATTTGTATACTTGTTTCTGTGTCTTTTCCTTAAATAAATAAATAAATAAAATAAATAAATAAATAAATGATATTAGCTGAACACACCGCATTTACTAAGGAATTACCTTATTAACCAATGAGGCAAGTCGCCTCACCCCTGAGCTACGAGCTGCTCCAAATCTAGCTAAAGAGAATCCTCATACCTAAACATTTTGGACCAATTTTTGCGATTAAAACGATATAGCCAGAGCCCGACGTCGCTTAGTTAGAGCAGCTCGAAATAATTATTTCTAAATGTGACCAACCCGCATAACGCATGAAACTGGTTTTTTTTATTGTTTCGTTAAAGAAAAGGAAAAGTTAAACATGTTCTTCGTTGAATGGGTAGATAATGTTAAGATCTTTGAAATGGTATTCAAACAAATATGAGTTAATATTAATGTAAGCCGCAAACTGGAAAAAATATATCTGTGAGACCTGACTTCAAATTTTTTTTCTATGCATAAAATATCAATTTGTAATATTTTTCTTTCTGTTTTGGTAAAACGTTAGCTGGAATAATACATGTTTTTTTTTCATGTTCTCATTCCATAAAGATCAGGAACTTAACGCAATTAAACCATTCGCATTGGCTAGTATAACCATCTTAATCCTATTCGAGCGCATTGGCTAAAACATGGTCGAAGCGGTAATCATAATAATCTTGCGGTGTGCTTGGATAATAACAGGACGATTGGAGTGTTACTTAATAGATCAGTGATTGCTAAATTATATTATGGAGATCTTGACAACAAATATTGAAAATGGTTAAGAATGACGTGTTGAAAGCACTAAGAATTGAATAAACTGAACTGCTCCCCTACTCATGCAACAAACGACACGAGAAGCTGTCGTCCTTCATATTGTAAGAAGTTTGGAGGACACTCAGTATTTTGTACTATAAACATATAGATTTGCAGTAAAACGAAGGTCCTGGCCACAGATTAGGTCCTGGAATAGCACCTAGTGCCAATGAGATGTATTGGGCTAATCATGGCAGTAGGTGCGTTATGAGCCATCCATTATTGTCTGATATTGGCTTACCAGTTATTTTCCTCGGTCCTTGTGGCCGACGTTTCGACGTCCAGTCGCATACAAAAAACCTGGCTGGCCTGGATAGTTCTTGCAGACCTCCTGAACACTAGGAAACCCACAGGCATTGTCGGGCACCTCTAACGTGAGCTCCTGGCGTACGGCATATGCCGCGCTTAAAATAAAAAAAAGCGAAATTTCGATGCTCCCTTGCCCCCGCCGCCGCCGCCGGGTGCATCTGAAAAGCAAGACAACTGCTGTCGCGCCAGGTTAGAGCATGGAATTTGGCTTGATACAGCTCGAGTACAGTCCGTGTTAAAACACAGGCTAGGGTCAGCAGGTCTATTCCTGGCTGAATGCCAGGAATCAGGAATCCTCAGTCTAGAAAACCGCTTTTGTAGCGGTTTTCAAAGCGATTTTCTTGACGAAAATATTCCGGAGCATAGTATTTTTAATCAATCAAGGTTTTCCGTAGAAAAACTCGCTTTTAAAATCGCTATAAAAGCGGTTTTCAAGACTCAGGAACCCGGATTCCTGATTACTGAATGCCAGGAATAGACCTGCTGCACGTATTATGTTCACGAACGCAAATGGGTTTTTAATGGTCAATTGTTTTTAACATTCTTAATCGCTCCTAAAACGTGTATTTTAGCAAAGTCTTGTCCAGCGGCCGCTTATAACCTGTAACATTTATATGAATCGCGTAAAATGTTTCCTCTTGGGGGAGCAACGCGGCGCGGATGATCGTAATTACTTTGAAGACATTCCCTATTCAAACGCTATTTCGCGCCGCCGCCGCCGTCTCGAGGCATCCACCCATCGGAAACGGCAGAAGGTGAAATTCGTGACCCTCTCAAAGGCCTGGAAAGTTGGGGTGAATATTGTTCCACCTGGCACGGGGTCGGGCGCGGAGCCGGCGAGCCTCAGTCAAATATTCAAATGTGCTCCGCCTGGTGGAGATGGAAACTTACAGGAGGTTGCAGCCATAAATAGAGAACATGGAATCCTATCCAAATAATAATAATGTTCTAGTCTTTGTAGGCTTAATGCTCACTCCTCCTTGGTGATAAATATTTTGTATTGTATTGTTTATTCATCATTTATAGACAGAACACTGCACTCGGATTTGACATATTTTAACAATGGCCAGTTCAGCAAAAGAAAACACATCGAAGAAGAACTGGAAAGAAACTCCGCTGTTTTTTTTTTTCTACGTCCACTTAGTCTAAATTTACAAAAGTGTTTGTCAAATTTTTTAACAGAAACATGGGTAAAAACATAGAAATGGGATCTGCGCGCGCATGCTAGGTCTATGGGTAAAACACTAAATTAACACTAATTCCCAAAAAATAACATTTCATGCCGTATGCAACAGTTCATGACAAATATCATTTTATTTGCCAAGACTATCCCCACTAACTAACATGTTGCCAATTGGAGCAGGCCAGTCCCCACAAACATCAACCGTTCACGAGCATCACGCCAGACACAGCCATTACTGCTCTCGACCATATTTTAGGGAAAGAGATAACCCGAACCAAGCGTCACCGTAAGCAAGGACCTTTAAGCGATGCGTTGCTGTCATGAGGTTTCACCTCTCACTAATGTTTCCGTCGTACGAATAAATGTGCGCGATTGTAACACTATCATTATTATAGTATGACAATCCCGTACACATTTGTACATTTTACTGATGAAACTTGTATGTTTTTCGACCCGCTCCTGCTGTCTGAACTTCGCGTGTATTTAGGTATTTTTCGCACCTGCTAGATTCGTTCTATTTTCGCCCTCTGCAGTAAGGAGATTATCGCGCCTAAGTCTCTGTCAATATCGATCTTCCCTCGCTCTTTGCAATAGGGCAGATTTAAGTGCCAAATCTTGGTTTGTATTGACCAAACGGATGACATGGGTTAAGAAAGAAAATACAGTTACATAGATGTTAATTATAAAAAGATGAACTCATGTTTCTGGCACCAAATTCGTCAGGGAACTCACTACACACAATTTATATTGTAATGTTATATTATTAATTATTAATAATAATATGTATTTCATAATTTACCAACTCGGTATCCTGTTAACAATTCTATTGATGCTCTGTATGTCACGTATGACATAATTTAATTTGTATTCTGACAATTTTTACTTTATTTAATTACCTTGTTTAGTTACCTTATTTAGTTATTAATGTATAAATATAAATCAAATTTAGATTTCAATACTGCAAGTGGTAAAGTTTAGCTCAACTCGAATTTTAGCCTCCTGCCATGGAATATATTTTGACGACTCCAAGTGTTTCTTATGTGTCCCACAGGCTAAATAATATACATCAATACGATACATGCCCCGTTGTGGCAACGCCATGCAGCCGAGTTTCTGTTGCTACTAACCGTCCTTCAATGCGGACAGGTTCTGAGGTAGTCCAGCTGCTCCCACCTCGAGGAGTGACGTGGATGGGGGAGGGGGCGGGAGGCACGGAAGACTTCCGGTAAACGTGGCATTCATAAGTTTCAGTGAAGGCGGCGAAGGCCCGCCGGGAAGTCGAGGTGAATCCCAAATATAATGCGTTTCCGCCTGCAAAATATGGTGCGGTAACTTTATGAAGCACGTTAAGTTACGTAGTTTGCGGCCTGTCGGCACACAGTATACGACTGCGGTCCTTTGATCATACAGCGATAGCGAAATCATATAAGCAGAACTTACATCTCCATTTTTCTGTAGGTATACCCGATTTGTTTGGTATTTTAGCCATAATATAGAACAAAAAAGTATTATGCTACAAATAACTCTATCTATTAATACATGTATGTATGTACCAAATGTGTACTTAGTTTTAGGTTAATATAATAAAAATGCTCAAACTCACAATTAAACCTACCGCCACTACCTACGAATATATTCCTATTGAACTTCTCGAACTTTAGGTGTTTGAGAAGTTCAATAGGGAAGAACGGCTGGAAGAAATCTCTTTGAGGTATAAGCCCGCCTTTGCGCCCCACTCACGTTGTTATTGCACTTTACTTTTTTTTGTAAATTGTGTTTTGTTGCGGATTAAAGAATTTAAATCAATCAATCAATTATTCTTAGGGAAGCCGGATGTATCACAGTCTGAAGGATTTGGGAAGTATACATATTATTTCATTTGTTTTATTTGGTTGGCGTTCACATTTTAACCGGTTGAATAAAACTATTTATATTTTTTGGTAGAAACAACCATTGATTGGGTATTTCTAAGATCGCGACGCAAATTCAAGAAGGAAGGCAAACTCAAAAAATCACTTGGCGACCTCATGGTCCTAGAGGACCTCAGTAGGCATAAAATCTACAATAGCATCAATTGACACATCGCGCTGGCAATATGCAGCAATGCCTTTATGATGCAGGGCATAAATAAAATTCAACATTTACAATACATATGTACATCCCATGTTTTAGTTTGTTTCTTTCAATACAAAAGTTGTAATGATCGTAATTTATTCGGTCGATTACAAATGTGAATGTTTTAACACAAACACAAATCCTTATTGAATAACTATAGTCTGGAGGGGGTGATTTTTTGTATGTTAAGCGCGGCTTATATGCTTATGCCAGGACTTATAATGGTGCCCGACGGCGCCCATGGGTTTTCGAACTTCCAGGAGGGCTGCATAAACCGTGCCGACAGGCCAAGTGCCTCTTCACACCACGTATGAACGACCGCAGGTTGGGGGGCATACCTCAGCTGATTCCATTATTTACCGAATCTAAAGATAAATTGTCTAGAGGATCGGTGGGTTTTTATTTTTGGAATGTCAAACGACAATGTGTGCATTATCTGCCTGTTCCGCGTTGTGCGAAGGTAGAAAGGGTAGGAGAGTGATGTGCCGAGCTACTGATAGTTAAGCCCTCTAAGGAAGATACTTGCGGTAATGCGTGTCCGCACAGAGGGCTGAACTGGCTGAAGATGTGAGAAAATATGTGAGGGAATTCGATCAATTATGCACCAATCAGATGTGAAAGCCAAATATTCTAAGAGCACAGAAGTCATGACATAAACGCTTCTGATTGGTGCCGAAATCAGGGGTCGAACTCCCTCACAATTACGTCGGTCACACCGGTTACCCTCTAGTGCGTGTGTTTATAGAAAAAGTCCGTGCCTCATGCATCGATCCTTGAATACATTTTCAAAAATAAGTGCTTGGTGAGGTTTCTCGTTATCAGATAATGCATTGATAACTGAATTGTTTAATCCACCTGCAATTTTTTGGTAATTCCACACTGCAGATATAATTGATTTCTGTATCTTATCTAGTCATTTTGTCAGGGTATTTCCATCGGGTTGCATAGTCACGTCAGCAAGTGTGGTGCGTGTGACTTTCGAATCAATCATCAAGATAGCAGGTGTATCAATATACATAACAACAAATTACAAATAGGATTGATGCAAATACAATACACCTGAACACACGGTCAGACATGCATACTGACTTAGGCTGAGACACACGAGGCTAGTGCATTTCGTCACGAATGCGAGCTGCTCCATGGTTCGGAATCCATGTAAAACTGTAGGTCCCCTTCCCCAACTAGGGTGTAGGGTTGTTACCATCGCATTGGATGAGCGACAGTAAAACCTCTTTCGTCTTTTCCTTCCAGTTCAATGTATCCGTGCTCATAAAGGAAAGGTCCTGGCATGACATCAAATTCTTTCAGGAATGTGGTGTATTGTGCTTATATCATAACGATAGTTGTATGGTATTAACCATTCATGTTTGCATTCAATCAATAATCAGATTAGTTTAGAAATAGAACTTACTTAACTAACAAAGTTGCTTATACAATAATATGTATAGTCTTACAAGTATTCTCTGGTGTAAAAGATAATAGATAGTATAGATGTTATAATAATGATTGAATAAAGTCCTCATACATCAGCGTTGGGTACGCGTGCACGGAGCCTGTAGCACGCCCGGAAGGGATTACCGACCGACCATAGAGATTTGCTGATATTATCTGCCTAAAGACGACCGGCTAAATAGCACTATTCGCGATAAACCCAAATTGATATTTCCCAACTGAGCTCTGCCGTGGAACTGAGTAGGTACCTACTTCGTGGGTACATCCAAGATTGATCTGAGATATGAACAGATTTGATCTTACACGTCTGAATATTACATTGTTATGTATAAGTAACATAGATTATAGAGGTTCCTTACTAAAAGAAAAGAACATCAGAGTTTAACCGTTTATTGCAATTGAAATAGTGTTAACAATAAGTCCTAAGCTTGTGAGGATGGAAAAAATGAGGGACAAGATTAAAAACACCCCAATAAGAAAAAGGACCAAAATAAATAAAGCGTGGTACACGCAGCCACACTCAAATGGAGATAGGCCGAACATTTAATGAGGACTGAAGACAACAGTTGGATCAATATTACTACGGAATGGCGCACCCAAAAGATAGAAAAAGAAATTAATGACGACACAGGAAGCGATGGGACGATGATATCGCAAAGACAGCAGGTAAAAAATGCAACAAAAATATAATATAATAGTATAAAAATATAAATGTATATCTAATCACTATATTGCATACAAATACAATAAATGAAGCCACGGTCAATATCGATCATCGGGGCAAGTATGAACAGCCCTCTCCATTCAAAATCCTCACAGATTCAATCAATAAAACAGTTTCCGTAAATAATTATTTCAGCCTCAAAACAACGAAGTAGAAAACGTACCTTGACAGAACATTTTGTGAAAGAACAATATTATTCCTTTGTTGCGGCGCCTTTGAAATAGAATCCCAACGAAACGTTTTTTTCCTAATGAAAAGTCTCGGCTTTCGACAAAAGAACAATGAGTTCATTTAGTTTTTTTTGGTACGTTTGCTATTTACGACTTATACTTTTGCGTGTAGTAAGTATAACCATTGACTTTTTCGGGGGCTCAACTCAGAAGCAGAATATAACCTATTTTAATAATTTGAGTTTCAGCGACATCTAAATTTGAAGCATTGTAATCAGATATTGAAAATTATCTGATTATAATGCTTCAAATGTAGATGTCGCTGAAACTCAAATTAATGAGATAACGGTAATGTCGTATCCATCAAATACATAAAATTATAGCCTATTTTACTTTTAAAAAATATATCAATTAATGGCATTAAAACATATTTGAACTAATAGATAATTTCGGCACCACATTTTAACGGACTCCATTAAAATGTGATCAGAAACTTTTGCGGTGATATTAAATTTAACCGGTGATATTAAATATTATGATGGAGGCTAAAAATGTATGATTATTTGTTTTGAAAAATAAATAAATATGGTGACCTAAATGAAACAAAAAAAATATCAAACTGTTTAGGAGGAGAAGGTATACGAATACGCGCTCACTGGAATGTTCTGTGTTCGATGTAATATTTATTGCTTTGCGGAATACCTTCATTACTCGATACATTTACACGGTCGGCTTTCCTTTGTGCGGCTTTCCTTTTTAGAGAAAATAACTTAAATTTCCTTTTTCAGTTCCTGCGAAGCGGAAAAGCTTTCTGACCGCAGTTGCACATCGCCATCAAAGTAAACTCACAAAACCTAGCACCGAAGCGTGGTACGAACAAAGACTTGGTACGAATACATGAAACGAATAATTTGTGAAAACCAATTTCAGAGTTTTCTTATGGAACAGAACATGAATGACTCTGAATCATTTCATAAGCATATCACAAATGAGAAATAGGTACAGTAACAGGACCTTATTATGTTGCAAGGTTGCATTGAACTCGATTTTTTTACAGGACATGAATGACTAATATAGTCCAAATATTAATAATACTTTGATGGATTTAAGTATAGAAGTTTTTCTTTTGCAAATATGGGTGTGTTTCGATTGAAGGACAGACAAATCGCCTGAGCTTTGATCTGGGTTCGCTGAGGCGGGGGCGGGCAGATCGCTCTCAATTAAAATAAAATACCGACATAATACACACTTTTGGGCTTAAATACGACCACGTCCGCCTGAGGGCTTAGATCTCTTTACAGATAAAACATGCATGCAATAATTTTTTTTTATACGTGTGCTATTATTTACATTTTTGAAATAATTTTAATTATAAATGGATACGAAATTACTGTTATTGTATTATTTTGAGGTTGTAAAAATAAAAATATCAACTTAAGTGCATTCTGATACAAATTACCGATACCAACATTACATTCGGTGACGACAGCTATTTGGTTGATGTTTCGGTCATTGCAGATAAAAGTGCCAGTAGGTGTCGATTCGAAAATAATCGAGAAATTCCTGGGATGACGTAATTGTTTGGATGTTACGGTTAAAGCGCGATGTTGGTTAAAATTTTTTTTTTTTTTCCTTCAAAGTAAATACAGTTTTGAAGATATTGAATGATAGAAGTTTATGGTAAGAAAAAAATAAACTCAACCTTTTTTTACGTAACATTATCCATCCTTTGAGTTACATTATCCAACTCCTTAATATTATTTCAGTCCAGTATCGCCCAAGGAAACGGGACAAATGAACTCTGAGTACCTGTTGAGTCGAGCTCCGGGGGACTGTCTTCACGGAGCGTGAAAATGTCGAAAAAACAGGATTTACTGGGCCGCTGAGACGAAAAACAATTTCCACACGTGAGAGAAGTTTTTGTTAAGGCTGGAGGCATGTTGGGGGAATTAGTTAATTGCTACTGGACGCGCCGCGAGGGTGAGAAAAAGTCGGGAAAATGTTGCGTGTTCGCGAGAGGTGATAAATGTTGGTCACCTTACTTGATCACGTGTGCGGTAGTTTCCTGCCTCAATTTGTTTTGTCCTGCTTCTTGTATCTCTGTAGATTTAATTACTATACAAACGAATAAAATAGGAGTCGTGCATTTGACAGCAATAGTTTTAGCATAAATCCGAATTATGCGCATCATACAAAATATTTAATTTTGTGTTTTTAAAACTCTTACTGCCAGCAAGAGATAACCTATTCGAATTCAGCGGGCCATGGGGACCTTGGCCAGTTCACAATAATCTGTTATTAAAATAAAAAGATCCCGACGGGATGAGAACCTCCGCCTTTTTTTTGAAGTCGGTTAAAAAGGAGCAAATAAAAAATATGTTTACACTTATGCAACGTAGCCTAAAACATATTTTTTGAACAACTATAAAATAAGCCTTTTAAATACCCATGCCCCTTTACTTTGTATTGTATTGTCTTGTTTTTTTTATTTCATTTTAAGGTAGGTAACTAATACTTGAATATGTCAAAAATCATTATGCTAGGTCTATGTCAAAAATATAAAAGTCGCATGTTCTATTACCATGCATATAAGAACTGGAAAACCAACTTTGCCAGTCACAAAATAAGCTTAAAACTTAATTCAAATTTAAGTAGTTTAATAATCAATACCACCGCTCACAAGAAAAACATAATTAGAAAAGTTAAATATAAATAGATTAAAAAATATATAATTATGAATCTTGCGAACTTAACCTAAATCTGGTGTAAAGTCTACTAATCATTTATGCATAATCAAATTCACCATAGATTATTAACTGAAACAAAGCTGGGTAGCACGTTTTTGCGGCCAGGCTACATCAAAAACGTACAATAGTATCATATCTTTGTTGCAGAGCGTCTGAACGTCCTCTATGAACGCAACTGGACTCGGCTCGTACACGAGCAGCTACGAAAATTCGAGACCTCAATAGTGACAGCTGCACGCCGCGCAGCGCCGCCCGCCGAGCTCGGCACTGATGCGCAGTGGAGCTTTACGGGAGCGCTACTCTACTGTCTCACGCTCATCACCACTGTCGGTGAGTTGAGCGTGTCACTCATGCCACACCGCCCGCCGAGTTTGGCACAGTGCGCAGTGGAGCTCCACGGGCGCACTGATATACCGTCTCACTCTCATCACCACCGTCGGTGATTAGAACGCGTCACTCATGCCACACCGCCCGCCCAGTTTGGCACAGTGCGCAGTGGAGCTCCACGAGCGCTCTGATATACCGTCTCACTCTCATAACCACCGTCGGTGATTAGAACGCGTCACTCATGCCACACTGCCCGCCGAGTTTGGCACAGTGCGCAGTGGAGCTCCACTGGCGCCCTGATATACCGTCTCACTCTCATCACCACCGTCATTGATTAGAACGCGTCATTCATGCCACACCGCCCGCCGAGTTTAGCACAGTGCGCAGTGGAGCTCCACGGGCGCCCTGATATACCATCTCACTCTCATCACCACCGTCGGTGATTAGAACGCGTCACTCATGCCACACCGCCCGCCGAGTTTGGCGCAGTGCGCAGTGGAGCTCCACGGGCGCCCTGATATACCATCTCACTCTCATCACCACCGACGGTGATTAGAACGCGTCACTCATGCCACACCACCCGCCGAGTTTGGCACAGTGCGCAGTGGAGCTCGACGAGCGCTCTGATATACCGTCTCACTCTCATCACCACCGTCGGTGATTAGAACGCGTCACTCATGCCACACCGCCCGCCGAGTTTGGCACAGTGCGCAGTGGAGCTCCACGGGCGCCCTGATATACCATCTCACTCTCATCACCACCGTCGGTGATTAGAACGCGTCACTCATGCCACACTGCCAGCCGAGTCTGGCACAGTGCGCAGTGGAGCTCCACGAGCGCTCTGATATACCGTCTTACTCTCATAACCACCGTCGGTGATTAGAACGCGTCACCATGCCACACCGCCCGCCGAGTTTGGCACAGTGCGCAGTGGAGCTCCACGGGCGCCCTGATATACCATCTCACTCTCATCACAACCGTCGGTGATTAGAACGCGTCACTCATGCCACACCGCCCGCCGAGTTTGGCACAGTGCGCAGTGGAGCTCCACGAGCGCTCTGATATACCGTCTCACTCTCATCACCACCGTCGGTGATTAGAACGCGTCACTCATGCCACACCGCCCGCCGAGTTTGGCACAGTGCGCAGTGGAGCTCCACGGGCGCCCTGATATACCACCTCACTCTCATCACCACCGTCGGTGATTAGAACGCGTCACTCATGCCACACCGCCCGCCGAGTTTGGCACAGTGCGCAGTGGAGCTCCACGAGCGCTCTGATATACCGTCTCACTCTCATAACCACCGTCGGTGATTAGAACGCGTCACTCATGCCACACCGCCCGCCGAGTTTGGCACAGTGCGCAGTGGAGCTCCACGGGCGCCCTGATATACCATCTCACTCTCATCACCACCGTCGGTGATTAGAACGCGTCACTCATGCCACACCGCCCGCCGAGTTTGGCACAGTGCGCAGTGGAGCTCCACGAGCGCTCTGATATACCGTCTCACTCTCATAACCACCGTCGGTGATTAGAACGCGTCACTCATGCCACACCGCCCGCCGAGTTTGGCACAGTGCGCAGTGGAGCTCCACGGGCGCCCTGATATACCATCTCACTCTCATCACCACCGTCGGTGATTAGAACGCGTCACTCATGCCACACCGCCCGCCGAGTTTGGCACAGTGCGCAGTGGAGCTCCACGAGCGCTCTGATATACCGTCTCACTCTCATAACCACCGTCGGTGATTAGAACGCGTCACTCATGCCACACCGCCCGCCGAGTTTGGCACAGTGCGCAGTGGAGCTCCACGGGCGCCCTGATATACCGTCTCACTCTCATCACCACCGTCAGTGATTAGAACGCGTCACTCATGCCACACCGCCCGCCGAGTTTGGCACAGTGCGCAGTGGAGCTCCACGGGCGCCCTGATATACCATCTCACTCTCATCACCACCGTCGGTGATTAGAACGCGTCACTCATGCCACACCGCCCGCCGAGTTTGGCACAGTGCGCAGTGGAGCTCCACGGGCGCCCTGATATACCATCTCACTCTCATCACCACCGTCGGTGATTAGAACGCGTCACGAATGCCCCACCAACTGCTGAAATCGGCAAATACGCCCAGTGGAGCTTAACGGGCGCACTATCTCACGATCAACACCACCGTCGGCGAGTAGAACGCCTCGAGGATCAGCACACACATAAAGGGGCTCGCCTTCGTATTTGAGACACGTCGAATTTGCGTCCAAGACCGCAGACGTAATAAATATTACACACTACCTAATAAAGACTCTATCATCTTCATCTGGTTTTAGACGACATTTGAAATCGTAGAAAATCATCGCACCAAAATTTTTTAGTAGGTTTTTTTGTAATTAATAGTCATAGTTTTAATTCACGTAAAACCCGCCAGTGTCCCACAACTACATAGTCGCAAAACTCTCTGGTTACTTTGGAATATGCATCTTAATATTTATTACCTATTTATCGAAAATCATAACTAACATAACGTTTTAATTCATCTATGAATTCATTTCACAGAAAAGCATTGAAGACCGGACAATATTTTTTTTATTTATTATTTCCTAATACCTGTTTTTAAATAAACTAGCGTTTAGGGTTCTTTGAGAGTCAATATAATGTTTCAGCTATATTTAGTAAAAAAAAATAACCTTCACTTGCATCAGGATCTTATTCAAGGGACACTCGTTAAAATATTATTTTTTTAACCTAAATGCTAAGGCCACAATGTCTGCCTTCTATTGTTTTAGGGTTCATTAATTTATGCATTTTAATATTTAATTTTTCGGAAACTTTCTCGAAGTTTTGATGAAAAATACTCGACCTCTTTTTGTAAGTCTCGCGATGCCTCCTGTAGCAACCCGCCGTCTCCCACCTACTGAGGCAAAATCCCCCCCCCCCCCCCCCTTCCCACGAGCAGTATAACCGCACAGACTATGCTGCAAAACAACATTTTTGCGTGTTATACTCGAAAGAGTTTTTTATAATGATTAAATTTATATTTATTATTTTTACAGGCACCTAGTTCCCATGTGGTGTGCTGAGTAGGTTAGGAATGTACAATGATGACTAGTACCAGACCTAATACCGTCATTATAATAGCCCAACACAACGCATTTCGGAAGGAATTAGATGTCATGCCAGGACCTTCCCTTTACATGAACAGTGCTACTTTGAACTGAATGGACTAAACGGACAATGTTTAACTGTCGCTTGGACCATATGTTCATCCAATGGGATGGTACCAATGAGTGCGTTCGGGTTTCGGATGGGTGGCCGTTTTGGATGTACTGGCTGTGGTACGGATTTCACGTACATCTTTACGTCCTAATGCTTAATGTTTACGGATATACAGTTTTAAAAAGGCTCACTTCTTTTCGACGTTGTGAGTGAGTGAAAAGTGAGCCTTTTTAACATAATTAGTTCGCTTCCGAATTCAGGGCGCGTAACATTGAATGTGAACTAAATAGTTTCCTTTAATTTTTCTTAGGTATCGTTGGCTCGAGAACATCAGTAGTTCTCGAATTCGCTCACTACTGATTCAGTAGTGAGAAAATTCGTATGCGAACTGGCTCGCCGGCGCTACCGCCATTATATGTGAAATGGCTCCGCCGGCCTCATGCATACGTGTTTCGGTTTCCATTCCCGTGTCTTTCCGTCGTCGGTGGCAATTTCTATAAAGTTCAATCTAGCCGTACTGATAAATGGATGGTTTCATAAATTCCTCCGGGAATGCGACGTTGGGTTTCTATCATGACGGAGGGTGTGGTATTAGCTATTTATGACCAGTTACATACAAAATAACTTTTTATTAATAAAACCGGCGAAGTGCGAGTCGGACTCACACGCGAAGGGTTTTGTACAATCGTACGGGTTCCATACAATCTTTCAAGATTGAAAACATAATAAAATAATAAAAATTGAATATATTTTTTATTTGTACTATTTGTTGTTATATGGGAAATATAAATACACATTCTGTGCATCTATTTATATTCAACTGCTTACCAATTACGGTCCATCAGATACAGCCCACTCCACGGACAGCGAAAGCTTAGCAATATGGTACGGAATCCTAAAAACCTACATACATAAGACCACAATTGTTCTTAGATAACGGGAATGTTTTCTCTAGCCATCGAACGAAGAGTTGTTAAGAGTCGCGGGTCGTGAGTGAGTGATGGAAAGTGTTTGAATTGATGTTAAGCGAAGGGACAAGCGGCGAAGGTTCGGGAAGTGGAAAACTGGAGGGGTGGCAAATTGGTCGGGGGACAAGTTGTTGGTCGCTGTCGACAGCTCGACTCATTAATGTGGCAAGACAATTCAATGAATAGCAACTGATTACAGCCGGAAAAATAAAGCGTGATAATTATGAGTGATATCATCCGATGCCCTTCAGTTCTATTAGGACGTTAGTTAAGCCATATTTCATTATTTTTAATGATAACCATTACTTATTTTGGAATTTAAAAATGACGATATAATTGTTTGTAGGTATAGCTTTATTTGAAACTTATAACTGGTAATATCTGACGCCACTGTTCTATGTTATGATAGTTTATGAAATTGCCTGATTTGTTTCATTTTTAAACTAGTTGAGGTACCCGACTCCGCTCGTGTCGATGTCGTTTTGGTCTGATGTCGGGCTGAATAATATGCTACATTAAATAGTAACCCAAAGGGCTGGTCCAAAAGGCTAGTCTAAGAAAATTTCTTGTAACAGGATTACGAAATTTGATCAAAATCGGTTAAGTCGATGTGACATGATTGAAGAAGATTGCCAGTCATAAATTCAGTGAATGTGCATTCCCGCTCAACTCCCTATACAAATGTGGAAAGAAGATCATGCGCAGATTTCTTGACAGAGATCCAATCTTTTGCTCAAAATAGCTTTATTTGGTCGCACTAGATGTCTGGTGACCGTCGGCATTGTAAAATTGTTTTTGGTTTCCAAGTTATAAGGTCCTATAATTCGAATTTTTCGCGCGTTTTATTCAATAACTTTGAAAGTGGATTACTCAACGATAAAATAAATTTTTTTTAAAAATATTAGTCATCAGACATAACTTGTCTCATGAAAATTTATAATCAATTTGGTTTTTGTTAGATTTATGACTACAGCGGTCGTGGTTTACTGTTAGATAAAAGTAATTTTGTAATTAAAATTTTCTTAAATTTTACCAAATGAAATACTATGCGCATTGTCTGCTTTTTGGACATGTTGCATACTCCTCATCACGGATCCTGCATTTTTCTTAAAAACAGAGAAGGTCCCACAGCGCAATAGCACGGTTTTGTATCGTGCCCGCGAATGAGTTAGTCCCGCCGGGAAGGGCCACCTCAATGTCAATTTCTTCCAAGTTTTTTAAAAGCATTAGCCGCCGGGACGATTCTGCGCTAGCCACTGCTCCATTGACATGGATGCAAAACACGGACATTTTTCATTTCCGACTTGAGCATCTTTCAGTCCGTGCGATGGTTTGGGATCTCAGGCGGGATTAACCCAACAACCTAGTTAGTAAGAAAGGGGACGTAAAGATGTTTATTTAGATTTTCACTGTTGTTAGATATAATGCTTAATGTTTACGGATATACAGTTTTAAAAAGGCTCACTTCTTTTCGACGTTGTGAGTGAGTGAAAAGTGAGCCTTTTTAACACTGTATATCCGTAAACATTAAGCATTATATCTAACAACAGTGAAAATCTAAATAAACATCTTTACGTCCCCTTTCTTACTAACTAGGTTGTTGGGTTAATCCCGCCTGAGATCCCAAACCATCGCACGGACTGAAAGATGCTCAAGTCGGAAATGAAAAATGTCCGTGTTTTGCATCCATGTCAATGGAGCAGTGGCTAGCGCAGAATCGTCCCGGCGGCTAATGCTTTTAAAAAACTTGGAAGAAATTGACATTGAGGTGGCCCTTCCCGGCGGGACTAACTCATTCGCGGGCACGATACAAAACCGTGCTATTGCGCTGTGGGACCTTCTCTGTTTTTAAGAAAAATGCAGGATCCGTGATGAGGAGTATGCAACATGTCCAAAAAGCAGACAATGCGCATAGTATTTCATTTGGTAAAATTTAAGAAAATTTTAATTACAAAATTACTTTTATCTAACAGTAAACCACGACCGCTGTAGTCATAAATCTAACAAAAACCAAATTGATTATAAATTTTCATGAGACAAGTTATGTCTGATGACTAATATTTTTAAAAAAAATTTATTTTATCGTTGAGTAATCCACTTTCAAAATTATTGAATAAAACGCGCGAAAAATTCGAATTATAGGACCTTATAACTTGGAAACCAAAAACAATTTTACAATGCCGACGGTCACCAGACATCTAGTGCGACCAAATAAAGCTATTTTGAGCAAAAGATTGGATCTCTGTCAAGAAATCTGCGCATGATCTTCTTTCCACATTTGTATAGGGAGTTGAGCGGGAATGCACATTCACTGAATTTATGACTGGCAATCTTCTTCAATCATGTCACATCGACTTAACCGATTTTGATCAAATTTCGTAATCCTGTTACAAGAAATTTTCTTAGACTAGCCTTTTGGACCAGCCCTTTGGGTTACTATTTAATGTAGCATATTATTCAGCCCGACATCAGACCAAAACGACATCGACACGAGCGGAGTCGGGTACCTCAACTAGTTTAAAAATGAAACAAATCAGGCAATTTCATAAACTATCATAACATAGAACAGTGGCGTCAGATATTACCAGTTATAAGTTTCAAATAAAGCTATACCTACAAACAATTATATCGTCATTTTTAAATTCCAAAATAAGTAATGGTTATCATTAAAAATAATGAAATATGGCTTAACTAACGTCCTAATAGAACTGAAGGGCATCGGATGATATCACTCATAATTATCACGCTTTATTTTTCCGGCTGTAATCAGTTGCTATTCATTGAATTGTCTTGCCACATTAATGAGTCGAGCTGTCGACAGCGACCAACATCTTGTCCCCCGACCAATTTGCCACCCCTCCAGTTTTCCACTTCCCGAACCTTCGCCGCTTGTCCCTTCGCTTAACATCAATTCAAACACTTTCCATCACTCACTCACGACCCGCGACTCTTAACAACTCTTCGTTCGATGGCTAGAGAAAACATTCCCGTTATCTAAGAACAATTGTGGTCTTATGTATGTAGGTTTTTAGGATTCCGTACCATATTGCTAAGCTTTCGCTGTCCGTGGAGTGGGCTGTATCTGATGGACCGTAATTGGTAAGCAGTTGAATATAAATAGATGCACAGAATGTGTATTTATATTTCCCATATAACAACAAATAGTACAAATAAAAAATATATTCAATTTTTATTATTTTATTATGTTTTCAATCTTGAAAGATTGTATGGAACCCGTACGATTGTACAAAACCCTTCGCGTGTGAGTCCGACTCGCACTTCGCCGGTTTTATTAATAAAAAGTTATTTTGTATGTAACTGGTCATAAATAGCTAATACCACACCCTCCGTCATGATAGAAACCCAACGTCGCATTCCCGGAGGAATTTATGAAACCATCCATTTATCAGTACGGCTAGATTGAACTTTATAGAAATTGCCACCGACGACGGAAAGACACGGGAATGGAAACCGAAACACGTATGCATGAGGCCGGCGGAGCCATTTCACATATAATGGCGGTAGCGCCGGCGAGCCAGTTCGCATACGAATTTTCTCACTACTGAATCAGTAGTGAGCGAATTCGAGAACTACTGATGTTCTCGAGCCAACGATACCTAAGAAAAATTAAAGGAAACTATTTAGTTCACATTCAATGTTACGCGCCCTGAATTCGGAAGCGAACTAATTATTACCACGATAAAATAACTCGCCGGGTGAACAGGAAATTTGTGATGAATGAGCACCTGGCCGGTCGGCATGGTTTTCGCAGTCCCGCTGTAAGTTCAAAAGCCCACGGACACCCTTGGGCACCTCGTATGTTAGGGCTTGGCGTACGCCGTATTCCGCGATTAAAATAAAAAACAATGTCGTATCTACTTTTACATCAAAGTGGAATTCTATTGATTCAAACTTCTTTAGAAAAAAAAATCCTGAGGCTAGAAAACCATATAAATAAGTTAATTTGGTGTTTATGATTACTCTTGTGTATCATCAATATTATTAACCGACTTCAAAAAAGGAGGAGGTTATTAATTCGTCTGTAGGTTTTTTTTTCATTTGTTTTTTTTATCATCATAACTTTCGCCTGGTTGAACCGATTTTGATGATTATTTTTTTTAAATGAAAGATGGTGCTTCCCTTTTAATTTGGTTTAGTTTTGACAATTATATCCATGAGAAAACCATAGAAGAGTTAAATTTGTATTAAGTATGTGCGCGACAAATGGACGAATAACTCAATATAACGCTCACAGATTTCGATGATTCTTTTTTTATTGGAAAGGACATATTCAAATTAGTTAGTGTACTTCAGATTCACTAATAATGAACAAATAAAAAAAATACAAAAAAATAACCGACTTCGAAGAAAAAGCACTAAAAAGTAAAGAAATAATTGCCATTTTTGTAATTACGATTATTGTTATTTTTTGAGTCGGTGTCAGCGAAAGTAGCCAAGGTTCTCTTGACTGGCGCAGCGCGTGCCCGGCTGACGCCGACTCAAAAAATAACAATAATCGTAATTACAAAAATGGCAATTATTTCTTTACTTTTTAGTGCTTTTTCTTTGAAGTCGGTTATTTATTTTTTTGTTTTTTTTATGTTAAAGAGGGAAACGTGGTGGAGGGAGATTCCTTGTTATGTACTGATCCTATGAATAATGTTGTTGTTTATGTTTTCTGTATTTCTCTCTGTGTTTTCTATATGTATGAATATTCATATAAATAAATAAATAAAAATAAATAAATATAAAGGCAACTCGCTCGTAGAAGCTGTGAAGCCTGGTGTGGTAGGCGATTGTGAATAATGAGTTTTGCGGGCGCGCGGTGGCGCGGGGAGCGGGCTAACTTCCTAACACTCATTTAACTTTAACTCGGGATGGGTCGAGTGTAGAAATAAAACACCGCAGCGTTAACTTACCGAAATTATTTGAACTTACCTCGTTTCGCTATTTTTTATGAATGTTTGCTTGTTCGACTTCCTTTTAGATAACCATGCATCAGAAATAATGTTCAAAAATTGTCATTAAAATGAAGCAACCAAAAAACACAAAACAATATTTAAATATATCTCGGAATCTAACGATCCCCTCCTTCTTACAGCAGGTCTACCAAACTGACTCATGAAATTGTGATTCACACTTGAGTCGCTTTTTAGCGGAAGTTTGCATTGCTCCTAAATACCGAATAACACCACATGGTACCTTTTACCAAGGACTCTCTCAAAAAGTGTAAATATTTGGATTAGAATAAATTAGATACAGTCAACTGATTCCCGAACGGTGAACACCGATCATCGGATTCAACGAGTCATCGACAATGCTGTGGGGAGGACGGCTGCCAAACTTTACCACCAGATGGCGCCATATGACACTGTGCCACAGATTCGAAAACATAACCTGTACGCGATAGCCTTGGCACAGTTTTATTGGGCGCCATCTGGTAGTAAAGCTTTGCACCGTGCACCCCATTGGCCGTATAGGCCGTGGTCTAATATTCCGGGAGGTCACGACAGTTTTGGTTACGATAAGGTAAATGGCTAAATCGGGGTTCACATGTTAGAGACCAACCCACTGATGCTAAATATGTCGGTCTGCCTGCGCCAAGTGGTTGCGTTGTCTAGATTGGCTATATAAAATAGATGTTAGTATGTACCTGCTGATAAATTTACCGATTGTTTAGAAATATTGATACCTAATAATTATACAACAATAACCAGTCGGTTTTTAATTAACTACTTAAATATACCAAAAGTTCTGTCCGTAACCTAAATCGCCTATAACTACTAAATACGACTAAAGATTTGTTCAGTTTTGGTATTGCTAAGCAAGTATGTACTGATACTTTCATGCTTCGTTATTTGTAGCCCTTTACCTTATCATACTTATTTTTTGTCGCCATAACTTTTCAGGCGCCTTATCTACGTAACGCAACCACTTGGCGCAGGCAGACTGACACATTTAGCTTCAGAGAGTTGGTCTTTATCCTGTGAACTCAGTTTCAGCCATTTACGTTATCGTTACCATTTTTGTCGCGACCTCCTAGTCTATAAGGGCGGTTAAGGTGTTGAATGGACGAACATGACGGGGGGACTTTACTGCAAACAAGACGCGTCGTTTTTGTTCGTCTACTTAACACCCGCCCTCCCTTTCGCAAACCCGGCAGAGAGCGGTTCCAAGTTCTGTTTGTTGCTCATGTACCGGGCTATTTGCACTCGAACATTCGAGTCCGACTTCATTAATTTTGCAACAATCAAAAGTGGAAGTTACCGCTAGTTCGAGTTTTGTCATTATGACATACGTTTGTGATTGGTTGACAATTGATTGAGTCTGACTCGAACGTTCGAGTGCAAATAACCCGGTAGACCCACCTGATACTGGATTTATAACACCACAACTGCTACATTGCATTCCCGAAGTAATAAGTAGCCATATGACTTGATGAACACGGCTACATTGAACTGGATGGAAAACAACGACATTCATTAAATACTGCTTTGACTATATTCCATCCAATTCGATGGTACCAACCGAAGATCATGTTACCAGCCCAGGCGAGCTTAACCCTACCAATTAGTAGGCTTTCAGTTGTATATGCATTAGGAGTCATGGAGGAAGCTCGCGTTTGTGAAAAATGCAGTTATTCAATTCAGAATGATAAATAAAGCATTGCCCGAATCGGGACCGAACCCATAATCTATAGAAAGAATCTGCAACCGCTACCGGATTATTATATTGGCTATTTCGAGTTAGAGTACTTGAATTCGAAATTGCGAGTAAAATAGCCCGGTACGGCCCCTGGGCTTTCCAGTCCCCAGGAAGGTGTCATGATGGTGTCGCGTTCCGGGTGCAGGGTACGGCAGCGTGTCGCCGCGCACGGCGGCGGGGCGCGCGGCGACGGTGGCGTACGCGGCGGCCGGCGTGCCGCTGGCGCTGGCGTGCCTGGCGGGGCTCGGCGCGGGGCTGGCGCGCGCGTCGCGAGCGGCGTGGCTGCGCGCGCGCCGACCCCCCGCCCCGCACACCCTCACCGCCGCTGCCTGGCGCAAGGAACATGAGGCGAGTCACATTCACTAACGAGTAAACAATGTCGGTCTTTTTAATAAAAACATCTTACGCAGTCGATGATCATTGGATTAGTTAACGAGTGTGCAAACTACTTAGGGAGGAGTGCACAATCCCGGAGAATGTTTGGAGATTATTAGTATTATAGTTATGGGTATTATATATCCCTTCTTTCTCCTTCAGGCGAAAAATATGTACGTATGTGAATAATATGTAATGGACACCACAATATGGACACAATCTACCCACAATATGGACACAATCAACCCACAACATGGACACAATCTACCTACAATATTGTGCGCCTAGTAGTAGGTTATATAAAGTTTTCAGTGAATTTGTATATTTATTTATTTATTTGCGTGCGACACAACTTTTTTCTGTCAAGAAATATTAAGTAAGGTTTATTATTTTATTTCATGTAAAAATATAACCCCCATCTGAATCATACATTACTTAAGTGATATCAACTTTGCATGCCTGCTGAGTTGCCCCTTTCGATAGAACGGGAAGACGTGACCAGAAGGAGTAAACCCCGAAAACAATAGAAAAGTAAAATCTAATAGATGACAGAGCCTATAGATTAACAAATAAATTGACGTAAATCGAAACCAATTTAATGGATCGATTCCTTCCAATTAAATTATTTTTTCTGCTAAATCAGACAAATAATTTGTTAAAATTGTGTAGTTGGAAAGGTAACGCCCTGAAATAACTGGAAAGTTGGAATTAATAATTAAAAAAAAATGCAAATCTGTCATTTTGATATGTTTTTTGGACCAGTTAGAGCAATATCAAATTAATATTATCTTTGGTAATATGACCAAAAGTTTGCAGCAGCAAAAAGCTCGTCTTAGCTACATGGCTAATACTTGAAATACTGCATGTTGTTTCTGAGATTTAATTACCTATGCTATGCAGTATTCCAATTAGTCATTAACAATGCAAGCATAATTACAATTGTGTACATTTAATAATTTCCTTGATATAAAAAAAAACATATATTACCTCAACAAATGAATTCCTCTAAAGCAGCAGTGATTTAAATTTCAATAGATAAAACAGTAAAAAGAAACTTCTGTCCGGAGTTGATTCATGCGCTGGGAATATCGCATGAGAACTAATGTATTTCTAGTAGATACATAAACACGCAGACAGACAGAGTAACACCGACGCTCCGTTCCCGAATAGGAGCAATCGAGCTACACGGGAATTTAGCGCCGAGTTATAGTTAGATGAGGCAATTTCCTACAACTCTCAACCGAGGCACGATTAACAAACGTCAGACGGGAGCGAATGTGGACGTAATTATCTCATCGAGCGATGCAGCACATCATCACATGGTAATATGACAAGTTCCTACTTAGCTCCGATTGCACGAAGAGACGGCTGAGTTAATCAATATTCAAACACGTCACTTTTAGTGAACCACATGGAGTTCCTTTCATACAGTTGATCCAAAGTGACGTGTTTAATCATACGTTGACATTGATTTAATTTTTTTGTCCTTTCGTGCACTCGGCCCTTAGTATTTGGTCTTTAGGGTGGGTTCACTGAAAAAAAAACACTAAATCTAACTGTAATTCCGATAGTAACAACCTTCTTGTAACGTTAAAGTAGAGATAACTAACTACATTGGTTTTTCTAACTGAGTGTAAACAGATAACCTTAAACATTAAATGTTATTGTATCTTTCGATGCTTTTTAGGGTTCCGTACCCAAAGGGTGAAAACGGAACCTTATTACTAAGCCTCCGCTGTCCGTCCGTCCGTCCGTCCGTCCGTCTGTCACAGGGCTGTATCTCATGAACCGGAATAGATAGGCAGCTGAAATTTTCACAAAGTGTGTATTTATTTTGCCGCTATATCAACAAAATATGTAAAATAAAAAAAATATTCAAATTAAAGGGGGGTCCCATACAAATAACGTGATTATTTTTGTGTTCAATCTTGTACGTGGTACGGAACCCTTCGTGTGCGAGTCCGACTCGCACTTGGCCGGTTTTTCTATCCGTGTGCCATAACTGTTTTTTCGCACTGCTTCAGTATTTTTTATTCTTGCTTCCGTTTTTTATTCAGTGAAAAGGTACTGTCCAATCTGTTAAAATTACTGTACCTCTATAAACTGGACAGCTGCACGCCTGATTTAACGTAATATTAAATCAGTTAAGATAACCGTTTCAAATTCATGTGATATAGGTATCCGTTGTATTTTCACCAAACCGGGCTGTTAATTTGGTTAAAATAACTGTTTCACATATTGCACCTATTCCAATGAGGTCTGATTCACTAACATCATAACTGCAGGTGTGGTATTAAGTGAAAGTATTTTGTTAAGGTCATAAAGTGTGATGTTAAATGACCTATAACCAATAATCGATGCGAGCAATCAAGCTATACTTAGATTACAATCGCACCAAAGTCTAGAAGTGGTTCTGAAGTTATAAGCGGATAGAAGGACAGACAGAATATAATGAATCAATAGAATAAATTCATGGCAATTACATTGATAAGGTGAGGCAATAATTGTGGCGTCAGCTCCCGCCCTTGCCCGCCCGCCCACGGAGACACACCTCCCCCGCGGCCCGCTCCCGCGCCGCATGCCGCCGTCGGCGTGTTTGCAGAGTGCCAACTACACCATTAGTATAGTCATGAATGCGGAATTATGCTAATGGCGAGTTCATCTCAATATATCCCGACAGGCATGCGCCGACCTGCTGCCGCACGACACCCCACGACCTAGCGTAGCGGAGCGGGACAAGGTTTCAAAATAGACTAGAAGATTTATTTCAACTTCTTAACTTAAAACTACCAAATTATAATAACTTAAAACATATTGGGCACTTACAATATTTAGATATCCTGAAAAGCAGAATGTCCATTTTCTGGATATATGAGAAGAAAAGATAGACTCTTCCATGAACGTCAATTAATCTGCATTTTTTAAAGTAATTGTATCTTATATATACTCTATTTAATTATTATAAAATAAATATATAAATATATAACTAATAATAAATCTGTTCATTGAGTAAGTGACTTTGTTTTATAAGATACTGCGTTTGTAGACTATATTTAAGATATGATATGTCTAATTCGTTCAAAAACATTTAATGTCAATTTTGTACCGATCCTGCAACATTATTTTTTATTATTATTAGCTGAAATTATTGTTTTAATGAAAACATTACCGACTTATGCGTACTATGCACGAAGTGCTTTTCAAATATAACGACATGGTGTTACAATTACCTGAATGATATTTTTTTTCCTTTCACGAACATCAGACACGTCTTGTCAAAGTATATTGGAATTGGGAACATAAATAAAAATATGTCCTTCTAACTACCAACTTGACCCGACAGCATACACCAAACAAGAAATGTAGAAGCAACTTACATGGCTAAATAATAAAAAACCTAGTATAACAGACAATCCACAGCAATTTTCAGCTCGGAAAACATTAAATTCACCTTCTGACGTCTTCCCGGACTTATCCTCATAATTGCGCTTTTTTTCGTCTATTCATCGAGGCGAGACAGTTAAATGAGTCATTATACAGAGCTAAGGGAGGTGATAAGCCCAAGGTCATTAACAGGTCGTTCGTAGCACGCCGCCGCCACCGGCGCGCCGACATCTCATTTGCCTGAGCCGTTTCTCGTTGGTCGCTCGGAGCTAGGGTTACCAGACGTCAGGATTTTTAGGGTCTAATCAGAATGATTGTGGTCTTCCTGGTCGAAATAACAGAACTTTTCGATAATCCAATGTTCTGCTACGCACGTTTCTTATATGGATGTCTGCATGGGCCTCCGAGATAATTTTGTTTAGGTCAAATATTATTAGCTTCAATTTAGTCGCAAGATTTGAAACAAGAAACAAATATAGGGGGTCAAGCTAAATATAACCGTTTGGTAATAAAAAGATAACTTTTTCCAATGTTTATAAATTATTTATATATTTATAGTAGATTTCGGCAATATATTTTAGAATAAAAAATGTAAAACCTAACAGTTATCGCCTGGTCGATGGGTTAACGACTACATACATAGTCAATTACTCGCGCCATAAAGTGTAAAAATATGTAGTGAAACGTCAATGTAAGTTCAAACAGAACTGGATTCGTAATTTTTTTTGAATTCCAACATTTATTTAAAAAAATTTAATTGTTATTGTTATTGTTATTTATTAAGCAGTCATCTGGTAGTAAACTACACTTGAAATTGTCATACAATATTCATCGTTAAAATACATTGCGTCTAACAATACAAAGAACAAAGTAGTAAACCGAGGTTTAAAATCGTAATAAATAATCTTAATTAATTAATTTTAGCAACATAAATATAAATTGCCAAAGTTAAAGGTAATTGAAATTTAAATGTTAATGTAGGTGTAAAAAGCCCTTGTCATGATATTAAATACAATGTAAAATTATTAACACAAAAATAGATAAAATACATTAATACTATTCAGGTGTACAGAGCCCTCGTCAGAATATCTATTATAATCTACATTAGTCATATTTTTAAAACAATATAAAATAATAATTACAATTTTAAATTTTTATTTTTAAATATGCATATCTTATGAAAAAGTCTTATCAGCGACATCATGGAAAAGAGTTTTGTCCGTTATAGCTTCAGTAATGGTATAATAGGCTTTTTTTGTTAAAATATTTTTGACCTTAAATTTAAAAGCATTTCCAGACAAGCTTCTAATTTCCGTAGGTAGTTTATTATAAAATCTGATGCTATTACAAATGAAACTATTATAAAAATATTCATAAAAAAATAGATTTTTAACGTTGGAAAATCTAATAACTAAAAAGATCATTTATGCGTAAACATATAATTCCATTTGCTTTAAAGTTTCTACATTCAGTCAAAAAAGTTCGGAAATGGACACCGTTTCTACAATTTATTTTGTATGGAAAATTGAATCATACGTCAACGAAAATAGGTCGAGTGCCTCGTCAAACTTTGCGATTTGGCTAGCACCAGGACCTTAAGGTGGGTCCGTAAGCATCCGAAAATTGCACTCCCCTTCAAACTTAGTCTACTAATCATTTGACAACCATCTTTCCAATGTGATTGATATTTGGTATCTAATATCAAGCAGCAAATATCTATGTCTGCACGCTGTTGTTTTTTCGAAAAATGTATGCTGTGTCACAACAGTGAAAATAAAGTTTGAATGAAGATTTTATTTTGCCTGTTATTTTACCTATGTAGTTAAGTTTTTTCAGCAAAACAAAAACATGCAGACACAGATATTCGTGGTTTGCCATTACAAACCAAATATCAAGTAAATTGGAACAGCGGTTTTCAAATGATTAGTAAACTACGTTTGTATAGAGAGCACAGCTTAAGGGCCTTTCTTAAGTGCTCGTGTTTCGCTCGCAGCTCGACAGCCCGTTTCAGTTGCGCGAGCGGCGGCGGCTGCTGCAGTACGACGGCGGCGGCGGGGATGGCGGCGGCGGCGGCGGCGGGGTTGCGCACAACCAGTACACGGCGCTGCCGCCGGGCGCCGCGTCGCCGCGCGCCCCGCCGCACCCCGCGCGCCACATCGTGCACGTGCCCGACGGCGGCGGCGGCGGAGACCGCGCGCACTACTCGCAGGTATTCGTCGTGAACAACTACTACGTCTCGGGATATCGTTGTACAGCCGCCACGGTCACAGTGGATATAGTATAGCGTGCGACCGGGGCCACAGCATAAGCTCAACTCGGACGATTTGTCACTTCAATATTGGCGAAAGCACTGCTGGTTCTGTTATTTTTAAAAATATGATCTCGAAGGACCATTCGCCACAGTTCAGCACCGCGAAACTAGCTTAGAACCCAGGCAAGCGAGATGTGCCTGTGTGGGTGCACGAAATCGGGACTTTGCATGGGGTTGAGCTACTGGATGTAATCCTGTATTCTGTGCCAAGGTGGCGTGCTTACTGTAGTTCGGCGGACGTATTTTTGAAACTATCGCTATCGCGTTGCTCTGCAGCAATTTGGATTCTGATCGCTATTCGCGATAAATATAAGGATTGTTCGTATTCTTGAATGACTTTTAGATAGCAGCACCCGGCAGCCATTGGTTTTTGACAAGCGTTTACGATTGCATTGCTAATCGCAAATAGCACGGTTGGGAAAGAAAAACTCGGACTGACTCAGGCTTGGGCCCTCCCTTCATGTGATTGCATTATGTGCGTCACAAGTAGCAATATTTCAGTGCTTTCCTGAACCACGCGTAAGCATCGCCACCAGGGAGGTAACTCGGCGAGTGTCACGGGCGCATTCCCAGCATCGACGCGAACGAATTACTTTTCTAAAAGTAATGATTATCATTTTAACAGTCTATGTATGTTTATTTGTACTTTTTTTTTATGCAACCTGACATGGACAGCTACCGTTATGATATCAGCCCAACACACCACATTTCCGAAGGAATTAGATGCCATGCCAAGAAATTTCCCTTTCTGAGCACGGCTACATTGAACTAGATGGAAAACACGGACAATTATTCATTGGCGCTTAGACCCTCTTTTTATCCAATACGATGGTACCACCCGGGCGGACTTAAAACCTACCACCTAGAAGGGGAAGGGGACCTACTGTTTTACATGGATTGCGAACCATGGAGCAGCTCGCATTCGTGACGAAATGCACATTTCCAACACAGAAAGAGAAAGAACGTGGTGCATGAACGGGGCGAGGAATGTAACCCGGGTCTCTGTTATGCATACAAGTCCCCGCGCCACTAGGCTACGAGCCGCTCAAAAGCCGCTACGTATGTTCCACCGTAGCGCTTAAACTGTTCATCTGATTTAGATGAATAAGGTGTCAATCGTTTCGTTATTATGGCCCGGGTAACATAGGCATGAAAAATAAAAATAAACTGGTTTTTTTTTTACTTTTTTTTACTGTTTATATGTTAATGCCAGTCTCGTGTTGTCGTACCCGGCTTTATGAACTTTCGCGGTTGAACAACTGAACGTTGCAAGTGATCCGGTGACATTGGCGCTGTGTGTGGGCAGGTGTTCGAGCGCGCGCCGCACAGTCCGCGCGCCGCCACGCTGGGACGCGCGCCCCGCGGCGGCGTCACTGCTGCAAACGGTAAGCACCACAGAGCATAAGCTGTATCATGAGATGTCAGACATGAGACTTCAAAATACTTATTTGTTCTCTAGTTTCTTGAATATTTTTAATGCTATTGAACATGGATGGATTATAGTATACTGCTATTAGCCGCTGCTGCAAATTAGCTAAGGAAATATTGCCATGTCATCTTTTCATTTAATTCGATGATAACAACGCTAGTACGAGAAGGGAGCCCAATTTAGATCAAAACCGGCCCAGTGCGAATCAGACTCGCACACCAAGGATTCCGTACCATCTTAGAAGATTTAACACAAAGCAATCACGTTTTTTATGGGCCCCCCCCTTAATTTTTTGGCACCCTTTGGGTACGGAACCCTAAAAAGGAAGGAGATATGGCCTCTAGCCTGCCTACTTTGAGACCTAACTTAACATGCCATACGGAAACATAGTTGCAGACGTATTGAGGGTATGTGTGAGTGGGGACTGATTTGACGAACGCAATTTTAGAACACATTCGCGGGCGGTTTCCATGTTTCCAATGTGTGACATACGACGCGACGCCGGATTCCCATACAATTAAATGGTCAAAGTGATACGGCGGAGACGTGATATCGACCGCATGCCACTCCTCCTTCTTTTATACTGTTTTATGTATTTATTGTTTTAAGTAAAATATGAAGTTTTTTCAATAGTATAATAAAACCCAGATAATTTTATAATTCATAAATTAATTAATTACAAAAAATATTTGATAATTAATTCGTCGGCTTTATTTACGCTTCTGGTTATCCATCCGATATAGTAAGTTCATTTGTTTATTAGTAACATTACAGTCAGATAATTGTGATAGAAGATATAATTGGATATAGAAGGCAATGACTATCCGTCTTTTGACAAACGTGAATTTGTTCTATCAGTCCGATAGTACTATCTCAGGATGGAAAAATCGGCCCTGTGTTAATTAACATGTCGTATTGTCGGCAGATGTGCGCGCTTCGCCGCCGCTGCACGCGCAGACGCTGGGGCGCGGTGGGGCGGCGTGCCAGCAGCGCCACCTGGCGACCGTGCACGCCGCCCAGCCCCGGCCCGCCGCGCCCGCGCTGCGCCCGCGGCCCCTCACGCCCGACGTGCGCCAGCTGATGGCCGAGGAGCGCGTGCTCTCCGCCTCCCCCTCCGCCGCCGCTGCCGCCGCCGCCGCCGCCGCCGCGCACAGCGACCTCGACGATGCCGACGATCTCGACGGCGACTGGTCAGTACGAGATTCGCTTTCGTAACAGAGCAACAAGACCGTGAACGAAAATAACATTTATAATTATGTTAAGGCCCTGTTACTGGCCAAATCGCAAAGTTAGACGGGGCACCCCAAGTTAACTAACTAAGTCTGACGATTAGATGTGTCATTCTTACAATATATGATTCCTTTTCTAGGAATCAACCTATTTTCGTTAATGTATCTTTTCTTTTTCTATACAAAATACATTGCGGAAATGGTGTCCATTTCCGAACTTTTTTGACTAAATGTAGAAATTTGAAAACAAATGGATTTATTTCTTTATTCATATATGGTATTTTTGCTTAAATCTAGAAATCATATTACTTTCAGATATCTAATGTGGACTTTATTATTATTATTATTATTATTCAAATAAATGATGGAATAAAAAAATATTAACAATCCATTTATCAGTCTGGAATTCTATTTAGACTTGCTGAGGCTTTTCTCTACATATTATTACATTTGTTTTAAGGTGCATTTGTATGGCGCGATTAGTTGGCTAGTAATCCTAGCGCCTTAATATACTTTTTTACAATTTACAAGCTTTTATTAAAAATTTTTTTTTAACTTGCTATATTTGTATGTATGTATGTATGTATGTATGCATGTATGTTATTTGAAGGTGTTTAGGTCAAATCTTGCAAGCTGAATTTGAACCACTTCCTATTATCCTACGGAGTTAATTTTTTAAATGTTCGTTCAGTTCCGAGGATAATGCATTTTTATGGTAAGCGTGACCTGAATTGACACCAAGGGCTGGCTCCAGACGAAGGAACTCTTCAACGGTCAACTGCACAGACACAACATTTTCTATACGCATTCAATTATGATAGCTCATTGTAAGTATCACCATGACAGGGCTGCTGCACTCAAGGTTGGTTTCTGACGAGGGAACTCCTCAACGGTTAACAGCGAATTCACGAAATGTTGTATACTCACTTGATTGCGAAACCCCGTTCTAAATTTCACCATGACATGGCTACTGCCCTCAGGGTTGGTTCCGAGTGCGGAAGGAACCATTGAACTAAGAACAGCACATGCACGAAATGTTGTATACGCATTTAATTGCGAAAGCCTATTCCAAGTTTCACCATGAAATGGCTACTACACTAGGGTTTGATTTCGAGTGCTTGATATTCTTTTTAGCCTTTTGAAAGCAGATTAAATAAAATATATGTAAATAAGACAATCAAAAAACCGTTTTTACTTTGGTCTTGCGTCCAACGCGGCCGTCTAATTCATCTTAAGAAATGTCCTTTTCCAAAAAACTCTTACTTCCAAGATTCTCAAAATGATGTGACATCGGCTGAAAGTAATGTGCTTGTTTGATGCAGCGTCGGTGAGCACGGCACACCGTCGCGCGTGCCGCTCATCTGGAAGTCGACGCGCGAGTCGAGGCCGGAGTCGGGCGCGCGTGCGGGCGCAGCGGACGGCACGTCGCAGGAGCACGCGCGCGTGCCCGCCGCGCTCGTGCTGCTGCTGCTCGGCGGCTACGTGTGCGCCGGCGCCGCCGCCCTCTCCGCCTGGGAGGGCCGCAGCTTCCTCGACGCCGCCTACTTCTGCTTCGTGGCGCTCGCCACGATCGGGCTCGGCGACGGCGGCGGCGGAGACGGCGGCGGGTCGGGCGGCGACGCCTCCCCGCTGCGGGCGGCCGCGTGCTGCGCCTACCTCGTGCTGGGGCTCGTGCTGATCGCGTGCTCGTTCAGCCTGCTGCAGGAGGAGGTGGGGGCGCGGTGCGCGCGGCTCGCCGCCGCGCTCGGCCTGGCGCGCCCGTGATACCGCGCGCCGCCCCGCCGCTCCTGCCGCTCCCGCGACCGACGCTCCGTGATGTTATGATCGCTCGCGGCCGGGTGAATAGCTTAACGTTCGGGTCCAAGCTCACGATTATGAGTGTTCATGTTTTGGGTTTTTAGGTAATGTTTCATATTGCTGGACTAAACAGAAAAGGAGTGACTTTAAATTATTTACGGAACGGTTCAGACGAATATTACCAATGTTAGAAATTATTTAATCTACAATGGATGTTATGAATATGATATACAGAGGAAATAGGAATCATTATTTTCATCCACAGATATCGTGGTTTCCACCTACAAAAAAGTTACCCTCAAATCCGAAATATCCTGACTTATGTACGTAGCAGTGAAATAATGTAAGTGTTACAGATAGTTGTATATTCTCGTACATAATATATTTTGTAAATAAATAATAGACATAACCGACTTACTATTAATGTACAAATGTATCTAAGTGTGACTGGAATAATATAAAATTAATCCTAAAATTTGGGAAGATATTTTATTTCCACATTTAAATATATGCAGGAGAAAGTCGGAGCAATTGGACCGACTGTCAAATTGTACCAGTCGTGTCATATCTATAAATATAAAAGAAAGTCGTGTTAGTTACAGTATTTATAACTCAAGAATGGCTGGCTCAACCGATTTAGCTGAAAATTGGTGGGGAGGTAGCTTAGAACCTATTTTTATTTTTTCCCGTTCGACTGCGTTCCCGTGTGACGTGACATAAAACATCAAAACAAGTCACTATAAAGCGTGGTATAACTAAAACGCATTTGCCATGGAATAACAAAACACAAATGACAATCTGAGAATGCTTTTTAGGGTTCCGTACCCAAAGGGTGAAAACGGAACCCTATTACTAAGCCTCCGCTGTCCGTCCGTCCGTCCGTCCGTCCGTCCGTCCTTCCGTCCGTCCGTCCGTCTGTCCGTCTGTCACAGGGCTGTATCTCAGTAACCGTAACAGGTAGACAGCTGAAATTTTTACAGAGTGTGTATTCATTTTGCCGCTATAACAATAAATAGGTAAGATTAAATAATAATTAAAATTAAAGGGGGCTCCCATACAAAAAACGTAATTTTTTTGTTTTTTTTTCTACGATGGTACGGAACCCTTCGTGTGCGAGTCCGACTCGCACTTGGCCGGTTTTTAAGTTAAGCGCGGCATTTGGCAAATACCAGAACCTCACCGTACCCGACGATGCCCATAGGCTTTCGAATTTTCACGGGGCTGTGAAAACCATGCCGGCAGCCAGGTGCTTTATAGGAAATATATACATAGTTTTCCGACCCCTATAGATAAAGGATCGACAGGATCGGTTGGTTCTTATTTTCGGAATGTCGAACATGAATTTGAATTTGAATTCCCTACCTGTTCCGAGTTGAGCGATTTCGAAGGGGAAGGAAGGACAGCGTTATGCTGCTACTCCGAGTGGTTCTTCGACCATTTTGAAAAAAATAATGACAGGGGATGACAATGTATGTGGCTCATCCAATATAGATGCTACATAATTGTTCCTACGTATGGCTCGATTTTTTCCCGCAATTTTAGTCCTTTTGGTAAACGGTTTTTGTATGTAAAAGTGGCTACTCCTCCCCCGCACTTCCAAAGAACGGTTTTTACCCCCATAATTCTGGATTTAGCTCACTTCTAATCGAATAAACTAGTTTTAACGTTTCATTTATTTTTTCAGTTGGCTGACAACTATTTTATTTTTTGCATGACATGATAAATACAGACTCGGTCCTTTGCACCCACCCTAGTTATGGTGGACATGGTCCACACAATACATGGATATGTCATGGTCGAAGTGGCAATGGAAATATGTCTATGTTTTCCATCCAGTTCAACATAGCCGTGCTCATAAAGGGAAAGTCCTGGCATTGCTCCTAATTCCTTCGGGAGTGTGGTGTTTTGGGCTAATATCGTAACGGTAGTTGTGTGATATTAACCATAGATGTGAGGTTGCAATTTTTTTTTTATTGTCTTTGTGTGATTCGTTTTTCGTAGTTACCTGATGTAGCTCAAATGAATACGTATCCTTAAAGTATTTTAGAGTATAAGTAAGATATTTAGATATAATTTCGTTTCAGCTCCATGAAGTTCCAAAGTTAAGTTATTAATATTAATCAGTCGCCGAAGTGGTGGCTGGGGAGCACACCCTTGTACACTCACACACTCCCCCTTTCCTACACCGAAAGGTAATAAATAAAGTTCCCGCGACACGTTTGCTCTTTGAAGAACTTTAAGTTCACCGAGCAAAGTGTTTGACGATTCATTTAAGTTCAGAGCAGACTGTAACGCAACCGCACAGAGCTTTTAAGCTCCAGAGAGCCATCTCAATGCGGTGTGTGACGTAGAATATATTACGACTGTCGCTAACTCATAAAGTACGATTACGGACACTAAGTTAATAACGAAGTTTCATTCGTGCATATCGTAACGTCACGATTCCATGGCCCGTGCGCAAGGCAATAAAGATTATGTGCTGAAAGAAACAATGGACGATCTTTCTATACTTTTTCCGCCATTTGAGACGCCCTAAACTGCAGAGTAGATTTGCTGGATATGTTTATGGTGTTTAATTGCATTGTTGTAACAAGTATAAGTAGATTTATAATGATGTTTATATGAGGCATATTTTAGGAACAACAGCAGCGAAGAATTGGCAAAAACTTCACTGGATTTTTTTCGACTTTTTTTTTTTTATGCGACCTGACATGGATGGCTAATACCACACAACTACCGTTATGATATTAGCCCAATACACCACATTCCCGAAATAATTAGGTGCCATGCCAGGACCTTCCCTTTATGAGGCACGGCTACATTGAACTGGATGGAAAACACGGACAATTTTTCATTGCCGCTTCGACCATCTTTTCATCCAATGCGATGGTACCAACCCGGGCGGGCTTAAACCCTACCACCTAGTCTAATTTTACTAAATTGTTAGCCACTGAGCGGGCCAGTCCCTGAAGCATATGTAAAATACAGGAACTGTATTAGAAGCGCATTTTTTTTGCTGGCGCGTCTAACATTTTCAAACGTTACAAAAAATTAAGATCGCTTGAGGGGAATAGTTGAGAACGAGTGCCTCAGCAGTTAGAGGGATAGCGGAACTAGTGGTAAAAGGGGAAACGGAGCATAGGAAGCGGAAGAAAGGGCAACCCCCCTCAACAACTTGTTACATTATAGGATACTATTTACACTAGTTACATTAGTTTAACGCTCGGATGGGGTGCCGGCAGGGAAGAGGTAGAAACCGTGGTGCTACAGAATTCTCGTAATGCTACTTGTGCTAATTCTTTTTTCATTTAAGACTGGCGCGAAATTAGCGGGGCTCTGTGGTTCTCTTAAAAAAAATGCATATTTTGTCCATTGGCTGGGGGACAATTTTGCACGCTGGCTGCCATTATACTAGCGAAATCGATTGCCCGAACTAAACGGTTCCCGACCCCTTCAGATTTTTATCAAACAAATTAATAACTTGAACTACCTTCATTTTATGTATTTATTTTTTGTAAATATCTGTATTTTTCAGAAAAAAATTCTAAAATAAACGTTTTATAAGAATTTTTTTAATAGTGTTCTATAGACAGTATTTTCAAATCTAAAATGTATAAAACGAAATAAAAACAGACCGGCGTACATTTTGACATTATGTTTACGCATCACATATTTAAAAAATCTAGTACAATATTAGGAGCACGTAAAGAGTTATCGCCCCTAGTATGGGGAATTGATTTGGATATCGACCCTTCATAAAATATATGCCTTACTCAATAAAAAAAATCTTTACCTAAACACCATGAGCAAGATATTTTACTAAGTATATATTTTTTTATTTGAATACGTCTTTGAAGGTGAGTTGATTAAGAATTACAATATTTATGAATTAAGGAGCGACTACAGAATAAGTAATTCAAGATGCAAGGCTATTTTGCCGTATCTATAATATTTAAATTTGTATAACGGTCTTTATCGAAGAAAATTTGTATTGTCTTGCTGTACGAGCAAAATGAAAATTCAAGAAGTATATGAGTATAATATGTATATATTTTGAAAAATCTAAGCAAAAAAAAATACAGAACGGTTTGTTTTATTTCACGTCCTTTCCTAAAACACAAAAAAATCCAATAACTTATTTTACGTCTCTAAGGTAAATCGTTAGACGCCACGGATCGAGCCTGCGCCCAAATACATTTCTACAATGATATTATAAATTGACAGCTCTAAGAAAACAAATTTACGAAAAAAAAGCATTATTGTAATCACACAAGATAAAAAAAATCTGCTGGTCACAAGCAAATATGAAAGCCTAATCATAGAACTAAGGACCGAGTGCACGAAAGGACAAAACATCAAAATCAACGTCGACTTATGATTAAACACGTCACTTTGAAAGGACAGTATAGAAGGAACCCCATGCGGTTCACTAAAAGTGACGTGTTTGAACATTTAGCCGTCTCTTCGTTCAATCTGGGCTAAGAGAACTAAGTAGAAATTGTATCTTCTCGATATTTAAAAGGCTTTAGTCGATGGGCTAATCAAGGAGCAAATAGTGGATAAGAACAAGAGTCAATCCGTCCATCCGTCCGTTCGCCGCCCCCGACCACAGAATAAGTAATACCGACGCCGCCGCTACGTTGACAAACTTCCGGAGCAAGTGAGTTAGCAGTTCTCCGCTGACGGGAGTCACCATCGCCTCAGCCGCCGTCCGCCGCCCCCCCCCCTTCCTCCACCCCCGCAGCCTCCGCCGCGAGATTGCGGTTGCGAACGGATAAGCTAATTTGACTCGCACCCGGAGCTTTTGTGAACATATTACGACATAACTAAGAAACCTTAAGTAAGTGATTCTAAGCTAAGTTAATTGTGAAATAGTAAACTTTTCAAATAAACCTAAATTTTCCTGTATCCTCGTAATATATTATATTTAAAAAAAATATTAAGGTAGGGTACCCGTTAAAACACATATTGATTACTTTGTTAAGATAACGATTTTAATCATGTTTTGATATTAAACAGAATCATAGTGCAGTCAATAAGGTTGTTCGTTACATTGCCTAAAACAAAACAAAATACGTGACAATAACTGCAATGTTTGATAACTTATATAATAATTATAGGTTAATATGCCTTTGTGTAAGGATTCACGTGTGCAATAAGCGCTATTTAGCATAACGAAAAGGTATTGTGTATTCTATTCGTGTGCAATCGGTGCTATCTAGTGATAGAGTTGGTATCGTCTATTGAAATAAGTGCAATCAGTCCTTTTTAGCAGATTGAGTAAGCCTTGTTTATTTAATTAAGGTGTAATCAGCGTTATTTAGTAGATAAAGTAATCATTGTCTATTATATTACAATGAGACTATCTAGTAGACCGCAACGGCATTGTATATTGCAGCACTATTGTAGATATAGTAGGTATTTCCTTTTGCATTAGAGTGCAATCAGTTCCATCTAGTATATAGAGCAGGTTTTACTTATTGTATTTGAGTGAAATCAGCGGAATCTAGTTGATAGAGTTGGTACTTTCTATTGCATTAGAGTACAATCCTATCTTGTAGATAGATTAGGCCTGAGTTCAATAGACAGTACCGGCTGTATATACGCTGATTTCACTCAAACGCAATAATCCAGGCTTACTTATGTACTAGATAGGATTTTTTTCACTTCATTCAATAGACAATATCAACTCTATCAACTACTAGATATCGATGATTGCACTCAGGCCTACTCTATCTACAAGATAAGATTGCCTCTAATGCAATAGACAATACCGACTTCATCTACTAGATAGCGCTGATTGCACTTAGGCCTACTCTATCTACAAGATAAGATTGTACTCTAATGCAATAGACACTACAACTCCATCTACTAGATAGCGCTGATTGCACTTAGGCCTACTCTATCTACAAGATAAGATTGTACTCTAATGCAATAGACACTACAACTCCATCTACTAGATAGCGCTGATTGCACTCTAATTCAATAATCAAGGCCTACTCTATCGACAAGATAGGATTGTACTCTAATACAATAGACAGTACCAGAACTATCAAACTATAGAACAAACTGCTTAACTATGTTTTCAACTCTGCGAATTAATATTTTATAATATACGATATATTCAATATATCATGATACTATTGCTTGCAGCCCCAAACTCCACTAGCTCCTGCTCTAGAGTCACTCGTCGGTCCCCGCGGGCGGGTGCGGTGCGGCCCGCGGGGGGAACACAACTTGCGGTGTGTGGCGCTCGGGATATTGTTAAACAGAATATTAAATACGAAGGGATCTTAATTCGATCCGTGCCTTATCCGTACATTGAGCAGAATCACCCACAAGTGTTATAGTAACATACTCGTACTGTTACCGAGCTTATTGGTCGATTGTGATTGTTGCGATCATAGATATTTTAAGTAGTTGCGATGTTGTGCACAGAGGCAAAGGCAAATAGTACGATAATTGTTCAATTGCTCGCCAGTATTTCAAATTATTTTTTCTATTATAAATAATGTTGTATTTACTGTTCTATTTTATTTTTATAAAAAAAAAATCATTGAAAATGGGTTCAAATTTTTTCCAGAATTTTCCACTGCACAGTTGAAAAGTTAAAGACGAACTTTTAAAGACTATTGTTTAAAAATATGCATTGCTCAGTCACATATTATATGGTTTGCCATAGCTAATATTGTTTCTTCATTTCACTGCACCATCTTATACGCTTGAACATAGAAGGACATTAATGGAGTCTAAATTTCTTTATAAAATAGTTAACAATTATATAAATTGTCCCTATCTGTTAAATATGATTGGCTTCAAGGTTCCAATGTATAATGCCAGGTCAAACAATTTTGTACCGTTCCATGTAAATAAAGGTCGAACTAATCTTGGAAATTATTCACCACTTAATAGAATATGTAATAGTTTTAATCATTTGTTTCGTTCTCAATCGATTGACTATCAGTTAACATATGAGGCGTTTAATAAGGCATTGAAATCGTTAATTTATGTTGGTCCAGTGAAGTAAAAATGTTAGATTTTTTTTTTTATTGTCTTAAGTTCTAAGTTTACTAAGCAAATTTCAATTTTCTTAATATTCATATTGATTTTCGTGTACTTTATTTGTTACTTTAGTTTCGAATTTACGAAAATGTATTTAATGTAGGTTAATAATATTTCAATTACGTTTTGTTTTATATTTAACAACCGCAGGTTATCTTCTGTTAACGGTGTCTCGTTCTTTTGTTCTTGTATTGTATTTTTTTTTTTAGGTTGGCTAAGTTTGATAATTTTGGAAGAATCTACGTCGACAAACCAAATAAAAAAAAAGTTTAGTCTCTGAGTAAATTGGCTGCAACATGCGGTCAGACGGACGTACACGGGCGGACGGGCAGTACGTACATATAAGAGTTCCGTTTGCGCGATTTAGGAACCCTAAACATTTGTGGCTAAAGTGCAGCCTCAGTAGCCAAGTGTCATGGCGCCTCGGCGTGGGGCCATTCGTGCGATTCGCATTCCACGTACAAGTTTAGGTCAATTTCCTATTTAAGGTGGGCCATCCCGCCCAACTGCCCATACAAACGGGGAAAGAAGATCACGCCTATATTTCTTATCAGAGATCCAAAATGTTCCTAATAGCTTTATTTGATCGAACTAGATGTCTGATGACCGTTGGCATTGTAAAATTGTGTTTATTTTCTAAGTTATAAGGTCCGAAAGTTCGAATTTTTCGCGAGTTTTATACAATAACTTTGGAGGTGGATTACGCAATGATAAAGTAAGAACATCTTAAAAATATTAGTCATTAGACATAGCTTATTTAATCAAGATTTATAATATCTTGTTTTTGTTAGATTTTGACTACAGCGGTCGTGGTTTACTTTTAGCTATAAGTCGTTTTGTAATAAAATTTTTCGTAAATCTTAACAAATCATACACTATGCATATTGTCTTTTTTGTGGACATGTTGCATCTTCCTCATCACGGAGCCTGTCTTTTTCTTTGAAACATAGAAGGTCCCAGAGCGCAACAGCACGCATTTGTACCGTGCTCCCGAATGAGTTAGTCCCGCCGGGTTGGGCCACCTTAAGGTCGGCCCGTAAGCACCTGAAAATTTCGCCTCCCATACAAACGTAGTTTACTAATGATTTGAAAACCACTGTTCCAACTTACTTGATATTTGGTATCTAATATTGGGTTACAAATATCTGTGTCTGCATGCCTTTGTTTTTTCGGTAAATGTATTCTGGGTCAAACCACAGAGAAAACAAAATTCGTATGAATATTTTCTTTTTGCATTCATTTCATTCGGTTTGGATTTTTCAAAAAAACAAAAGCATGCAGACACAGATATTTGTTACCTGATATTAGATATTGAATATCAATTTAATTGGAATAGCGGTTTCCAAATGATTAGTAAACTACGTTTGTATGGGGAGCATAGCTTACGGGCCGTTCTTAAGTTGTAGGGTTAATCCCGCCCAGTTTAGTGACCTCACATTATTGAACGATTGGCAAAGCAGCAAAGAAAATACAATATTTTCCATCCAGTTCAATACAGCCGTGCAATCCTGCAGGTCCTGGCATGAGAAGGGTTCGGTCGTAGACATAACAATTGGCACGATGGCGCGTATTATTATTATTATGTCGGTTCTTCTCCGTCCGCCGTAATCGAACCGAATCCGCGGTGTATATGTTACGGCCGATGTTGGTTAAAGTACGAAGTCTTTTCTTCTTGAAGATCCCTAAGATGTTCAAAATATTTCCGTGTCGAGTGCACTCATTTAGAGTTTATGGTAAGAAAAAAAATAACCTTAACCCATTTTCATTTCGAAATTTATCATACAAAAACAAATTTAAAGTTCTATTATTTTTTTCTTGAAATTAACTCTTAATTAGTGCACTCAACATGGTTGTGCAGAAACAAAACCTCAAGGAAAAAATAATTTCGGACTTTAACCAACATCGGGCTTTAACCGTAATATATACACGTTTTAAAGGAAAAAATGAATTCACGCACTTTCTATTCCGCTTGTTACAGGATGGATGTGTCCAATCCCTGCGACGCATTCTATTAACTTTTCCGACTGGATACGGCCCTGAGTGAACAAATGTCAGTGCCCCGCTTGCCTACTGCATGCCTCGTACCCTAAGCAGTGTCCGACTGGATACGGCCCTGAGTGAACAAATGTCAGTGCCCCGCTTGCCTACTGCATGCCTCGTACCCTAAGCAGTGTCCGACTGGATACGGCCCTGAGTGAACAAATGTCAGTGCCCCGCTTGCCTACTGCATGCCTCGTACCCTAAGCAGTGTCCGACGTTACAATGGAAATTCTTCACCTTTGACTGCTGAGTAATGCGATATTGGTGCTTGCTATGCGGAGTTAGCGGTATTTCGATCTTTTTCGCTCCAATGACGTCGAGCAATCTCAATAATTCTGCCTTTCTATTTATTGTATTGTTGATTTTTATTATAATCTCAAAATTTCTTAAGGGTCAGGAAGTTTCCAAATAATCTGAGAGTGGTAGTCAGTAAGTTCAAAATGCGTTCAAAGATTGAGTATATGCATAATATTTGTTATAACTGTTTTTAAATTGATCATCAAATAATAGTGAATTTTATGGTAAATAATATTATATTATTATTCGATCGAAAAATACGAAAAGTTTACTTTCTTAGTTCACTTTTGAAATGCAAGAGAAGCATGCGTCCGTGGGCAATCTGAGGCAGTATTACAAGTTATCGAAATTTCATATAGCTCTTCGTTTCCACAGGTTTGCACCATTGAATAGAGCAGGCATATTAAAGATACACTACATCGCCCGTCCATAGGATGTTATATCTCTGTAGATATAATAGGTCGGGGAAAAAGTCTTTTCGCATTATAGTATGTATGAACTTGTAATAAAATCTCTTTGGCTATACTATTTGTATCTGGCTGGTTTTGGTATCATTGAAAGTTTAAATTTTAAAGAACATAATTCCAAATTCAAATTAGGAAAATGTGTGATTCTCATTTGTTTTTCGTACTGTCAAAATGAGTGAATCTAATGAAGAAATTCGATACATTTTAAAATTTTACTACAAAAAAGGTAAAAATGCAACGCAAGCCGCGAAAAATTTGCGATGTTTATGGACCTAGTGCAGTGTCTGTGAGAGTAGCACAAATTTGGTTTAAGCGTTTTCAATCCGGAAATTTTGATGTCAAAGATGCACGTCGCTCTGGTCGCCCTATTACGGATAAAATGGATGCCATTTTTGAAAAAGTGGAGCAAGATCGGCATATCAGTAGTTACGACGTAGCTGAAGAACTAGGAATTGACCACAAAACAGTTTTGGCGCATTTGAAAAAAACTGGGTACACAAAAAAGCTCGATATTTGGGTACCTCACGAGCTCACTGAAAGAAACCTAATGAACCGTGTACTCATTTGTGATTCTTTATTACGACGTAATGAAACCGAACCATTTTTGAAGAAGCTGATAACTGGTGATGAAAAGTGGATCATGTACGACAAGAACGTGCGAAAAAGGTCGTGGTCAAAGGCCGGTCAAGCTTCACAGACTGTGGCGAAACCCGGGTTAACTCGCAACAAGGTGATGCTGTGTGTGTGATGGAATTGGAAGGGCATTATTCATTATGAGCTGTTACCACCAGGCAGGACCATCGATTCTGAACTCTACTGCGAACAACTGATGAGATTAAAGCAAGAAGTTGAGAGAAAGCGGCCCGAATTAATCAACAGAAGGGGTGTGGTTTTTCATCATGATAACGCTAGACCTCACACATCTTTAGTCACTCAGCAAAAACTAAGAGAGTTTGGCTGGGAGGTGTAAATGCATCCGCCGTATAGTCCTGACCTTGCACCTTCAGATTTCCACCTGTTTAGGTCTCTTCAGAATTCTTTAGGCAGTGTCAGGTTAACATCACGAGAGGACTGCCAAAACCACTTGTCGCGGTATATTGATCAGAAGTCCCAATATTTCTATAGCAATGGGATCATGTCCCTACCTACAAGATGGCAAAAAGTTATCGAACAAAATGGTACCTACATACTTTAGTTAAATGTAAATAAACCATATTAAAAAATGTTTTGAATTTTCTTAAAAAATGCGAACAAAATTTTTTCCCCAACCATATAATTTATACACATTAATATTATTATATATTTCTACACGAATATTTAATTCCATGGACGGGCTATTCAGTGTATTCCTCAATTATTTAATTGTTATTTATTTATTTATTTAAGAAATTTTCAAATTACAAACAGTCTCGGTTGGCAAAAAAATTACAAAATCACAAGAGTACTAGTTACTACATAAAGCATGAATCCCATAGGGGGCAAAATCATAACACAGAGTACTAGTATGAAATAAGCGAAACAGACAGTGGCAACACAAGCCCTGTACGAAAATACAAATGAGTTTGTTTGAACAAGTACCTGAACTAACCAAAGCCTGTCTTTCGTGGCACCTGATGTGAGGCTCGGTATTAGAAAAGAAAAAATAAAAGGAAGTTTAACAAATAAAAATTGAAGTTTCATCACACTATTGGCCTAAACCTTAAAAAGTTATAATAAAAAATGTGAACAACGATAAAAGTTAATTCGGAACGAATACCTGACATTTTTAAGCAATTAAATTACATTCAAATGCCTGCTCTATTCAATGGCGTAAGCCTGCGGCAACAAAGAGCTCAACGAAATTTCGATAAGTAATTTGTCACTCGTAATAGGACCTCAGAACATATTGGCCATATTGTCACTCTGCCACTATGTTAACTCTGATGTTAGATATATTTTTGAGCAAAAAAATCATCCAACTTGGTTATTTGCTCTCATCACCTGTCACTTTTACAAACGGTAACAACAACCCCAAATATTGTGAATGAATGTTTTCCGATAATAACTGGAAATATGCCCAATACAGTGGCGGTATAGTTCGCGCCAAACTTAAATGTGCCTCTAAAACTCGCCCTTGTCTCAAGAGAGTTTTTTGTACGCGCGAGGCGCGAACTATACATTGCGGGAGCGCGGGTGTGTGAGGATAAGGCGCGGAACAATCTTGTAAGCAATGCGGTGGAAGGGATCGGCTGTAGTCTTTTCGGGAGATTAATGAGCGAGTGTGAGCCGAGGTGTTTTGTTTCAATCCCGTTATGATGTGGCGGATATCCGCGTACAGCACCTCTTATTCCGGGAGGTCACGACATTTTTGGTCACGATGAGGTAAATGGCTGAATCTGGGTTCACATGTTAGAGACCAACTCTCTGATGCTAAATATGTCGGTCTGCCCGTGCCAAGTGGTTGCGTTATCTAGATTGGCTATATAAAATAGATGATGTTATGTACCTGCTGATGAATATACTGATTATCTGGAAACATTGATGCCTATTAATTATGCAACAATAACCAGTCGCTTTTTTAATTAAATACTTAAATATATCTTAATTTATATCTGTATCCTAAATCGCCTGTAACTACGAAATGCAAACAAATGTTTGTTCAGTTTTTGTATTGCTAAGCAAGTATGTACTGATACTTTCATGCTTCGGTATTTGCAGCCTGTTACCTTATCATATATATTTTTCGTCATCATAACTAGTTTTTCAGGCGCAACGCAATCACTTGGAATAGGCAGACTGACACATTTAGCTTCAGAAGGTTGGTCTTTATCCCGTGATACCCGTTTCAGCCATTTACGTTATTGTTACCATTTTTGTCGCGACCTCCTAGTCTATCTCGCTTCGGTAGTTGACGGCAGGAAAAACCCTGGCACATACATGCGTTGCATATGCACAAGGCAGTACATTTCCGTAGAATAATGTGAAATTAAAAGTCGAAGATAAACAGTAGGTACTCGTGCACGTAGGTGATTTTTAGGGTTAAAAACCCTCAAATTAATAACTCATGCAAAATTAACTAAACATTATCAAATTGAATAAGCAATCAGGCAACATTTACGATACGACCATTGGAATTAAATTCGTGTAAGTTATTTATTTACAAGTAAAGTTTTTTAGCCATGATTTGGCTTCCTGTAAATAAAGTGAAGCAACTCTGAGAGCGGTCAAGCTCTGGATCGGTGATCGTTTTCGACCGTCGACGCTGGTAGTGATTCAGAAAGCTTTATTGTTCTAGTGGCAATGACAATACTGTCGTGTTCTCAGTTTAGATCAATGATGCCGTTTCATATAAGGATTTTTCTGGGGTAGCACCTAGTAGTGTGCTACATAAGGCGAGGAGCAGGGAAAATATGTCGATATCCTGCCACCAAAACGGCCATAGCACTGTTTTATGGGTAGGATTTTCAGTCGCATCATATAGGCTTACATTTGGGTTACTCTCGGTAATGAAATGAATAAATAGTACAGTAAGTAAATAAAAAAATATTGTTGAAAATAAAAAACCAATAAATATAGTATTTCCATTTAGGTTTCGTCCTGCGGATCCTGTCCGTCGCAGATAAATGAATAGTGATGATGTGCAATGACAAAACTTACTTTCATTTTCTCGGAGTTGGCTTTGGCAATGACATTCAGCCGCCGCCCCGCCGAACGAGCTGGGCGCCATTTTGCCACATAATTGACGCTAATATGCAAATTTTTTTCTTACGCTCATATCATCAATATACTTACCTCAATGACTCTCGTTTTGCCAATAAGCAAATTTTGCCAATACTGTTTGCTTTTAAGTCTCAAAACAAGAACCGTATGTGAATTAAATCGGTGTTCTTCAATTTATATTCGTATAGACATCTGAAATTTAAAAAGCTTGAACCGCGATGCCTACAAAAATATCAAAGTAAAAAATGACAAAAAGTTCCAATCTCGAAGCAGTGAAAATCTAAAAGCAATATTAGCGTTTGCATTGTTTTTTTCGGAATATTTGGCCGATTTATTTAACGAAAAATTATATTTATTTATGTGACTGGATATGGTTGGCAAATAAACACACCTACTGTCATAATATTAGCCTTACACACCTCTCGGAAATAGGTGCCATGCCAGATCTTACCTTAAATTGCACAGCTAGGTACATGGAACTCAATGGAAAATGTGTAAAAAAAACATTGCCCTTTCGACCATCGTAGATTCAATGCGAAGGTACCAAACCGTGCGGGATTAACTATACCACCTCGTAAGTACGAAAGGGAACCGCCTGTTAACATGGAATCTTAACCACGAGCGACGAATTCCTCCGTCGGCTCTCACGACAGGCACGGGAAGAAATGCCCAATTGTATTGTTGTCAATTTGAGTTCCAGCGACATCTACATTTGAAGCATAGTAATCAGATTTTGAAAATAATCTGAAAAAGTATTGGTCGTGACATTCGTCGGAAGCAGGACTTGAACCTGCGACCTTTGGATTACATGTCCACTGCTCTAAACCAACAGAGCTATCCCGACAATTGTATTGTTGTTGCGTGCCGAAACCCAGTGCAGGACCCGGAATGCAGTAGTCGGTTCGTTCGGTCAGCTGACACGTAGGAGCCGTGAAATGTCCACGTGACGAGCGTCCCCGGCCGGCGGCGGCGCGCCGCCAGCCGGATGAATACTTGATGAGCTGCGAGCGGGTGGCGCTGCGGCGGCGTGGCGCGGGGCGGACGATAGCTCCGGCGGGGGAGTGGGGGGGAGGGCACGTATTCATCGAAGCTTCTCCTTTTTTCGAGGATCCAACGACTCTCCCGGAGGTAACGACATTACGGATAATATTATTTTTGCCTTAACGCGGGGAGTGTCGTTCGCTTAAGTAAATAGATAAAGGATATTACCTACTTCCCTCCGAGCGGCGCGTGACTCTGGGGAGGGGGGGAGGGTCGGCTGGAAGGGAAGGGGGTAGCGCGGGACGGCTTGAAGCCGGCGGAGGAGAGAGCGACGCAAATCTCGCTTCCAGTATTTCAACTCATTGATCATTCCTCATCATCAGTAATTTCCATTACAGACACCATTAAATAAATGTTTGCTGCTTTACAAGTCTGAATTTCAATTAGCTTAAGATTGAGTGTGATACGTTGATTTAAGTAAAATTACTCTATGGTAAAATATTAGCCGTTTTTAGGGTTCCGTACCCGTAGGGTTCGTTGGAATTTGAGAACATCAGTAGTGAACGAATTTATAAGCGAACTCACTCGCCGCCGCGCCCATACGAACGAGTTTCGGTTTCGGCTTTCATCCTTCCATGCTCGCTTACCTTTGGGGTTTATTTATTTATTTTAGACAGGCAGCCTAAACTGATATGTCTAAATCTGATTTTTCATTAGATTAAGTTGATCGTCACGTGGAAAGTTATTTAATTCGTATTTGGTAACACATTTTTATTTTTTTTATTTTTTTTAGTCAATTGCTATTGTAATATGAATTAACTGGTTATTTGTTTTATTTTCTTTTAAAGTGAGTGTCCAAACGATGTTTTAATTGATTGGTTGAGTTAGCATTAATAACGTCTTCGGGGAGCTTGTTCCATAACTCCACGACTCTATTTGTACAGAAATGTTTTCGGGTGTTGGTGTTATGTTCCGTGCAGTTGAGTTTCAAGCTGTGTCCTCTTAAGTGAGTGTTTTTATTTAAGGTGAGCATATTTGCAAGATTTGCGCAATCATACTTCCCGGTCATTATCTTGTATGCTTGTTAGGTTGGAGAGCTGTTGAGGAATTCTAGTGAATCTTCGTTGGGCTTTTTCCAAAACCTGGATATCCTTAATAAAGTAAGGCTGCCAGATCTGAAAACCATATTCTAATAGTGGTCTTAAATATGTTTTTAATATTTTCAACATAATATCAGGTGTAAGGACATAAAACGCTTTACGAATCATGAAAATGAGTGAGTTCGCTTTCTTAATAATGTCTGAAATATGGGTATTCCATTTCAAGTGGTAGGTGATGTTGATTCCCAAGTCCTTTTGTGAATCCACTGGCTTGAGTTTGACATTGTTTAAAAAGTATGGCAATTTAGCATTTTTTTCCCATGTGGAGCACGGTACATTTTTCAACATTTAGGTTCAATAACCACCGAGAGGACCATTCCTGAACACTGTTTAGGTCCTTTTGCAACTGTGCATGACTTGTTAGTGGATTTCCGAAGTACTTGGAGTCATCAGCAAAGAAGGAAAAGTTGCATTGGATGATGTTGTGCAGGTCAGTTATAAAAATGTTGTAGAGGGTGGTTGCGATGACTGATCCTTGCGGTACTCCGCTCCACACGGGCCTTGGGTCCGACAGCGCCTCGCCAACTCTTACTTTGAGCTGTCTATCATTTAGGTAGGCTTCGATCCATTTCAGTAACCTTCCACGTAATCCAAAGTAATTTAATTTGGCAAGATGGGGAACCCTATCCAATGCTTTTTCTTAATCAAGGTATAACGTCGATCGATGAGCGTTTGTCTAGTTCCGTTGACCACTTGTCTGTGCACTCGAGAAGGTTTGTAACAGTTGAGCGTTTGGTCATAAAGCCATTTCACTTGCCGTGTGAACAGGCAGTGAGTGATTCAATCTGAAGTTTGGTTGCATTTCATTCCGTGCTAACTATCAAACGGCATGTTATTCGGCAAAGTGAGGTAAATATTATCAGTTAGGATCGTACGAAATGCAGCTAATCAGTGTATATTTATTCATTCGCTCGCTGTTTACCCAACGAGTGAATTAACCATGGTAGCCCCACTGAAGAAACGATACGGGAGGGAGCCATCGTCAGGGCGGAGGATGCGAGAAATCGAGCGAAGCGAGTGAGCCGGTCATAGACTTAATGTAAAGTAAAGACACACATAAGGCATGTCTAAGTCGCCATGTAGCTTAAAAATAATGATCTGAGATCTAGTCCCAGTTTTCACCTAAATTTGCATTTACACCGAACCGATCGAATGGCGTTTTCAAAGGTATGGAGAAATTCAAGAGCGCGCGCAAAGCGAACTAACATTTGCGTCGCCGCAAATATGTTGACGTTGCCGTTGACGCCGACTTCGCGTTTTCATACATAAGTCCGAGTTTGACTTTGACAGCTTGAGGAAGTTAAACCACAGAATATATCGAATCAACTTATATTGAGTTTGACGTGTTTACGTTAATTCGAAGTGTCGGACTAACCCCTCAGGTCGCATTTCTTAATCGATTCTTTGCAAGCAGCAGAGACGTTCACGCACTTGTCGCAAGCTTCCGAAAGCAATTTAATCTTGCGTTATTCGCGCTTGCAGAGGATTTGACGCTATCAAATGGTATTTTAATGGACTGACGAATCCGGGTGGAACCGAGCCTTGCAAAAGCTTCATTTATGGATTTTATGGTTTTCGGTGAAATTTCAAAACTCCAAATATGTTTAAATTCAAGCAAATTGTAATTGGACATTGAAGGGTAAAATAAAAATCATATTTATCAAGTCGGGAAGAAGTTTCTTTGCATTTTAAATGAAAGCACAAGACTTTTTTTAATTCAGAGTTTAATTATTTCAAATTATAGTATGAATGTGCCAATGTGCCATTTTGCTCGTTGTCTTTTTACTATCTTGTAGGTATTCTATTCGGATATATTCGACTCGTAGCACAGCCCGCTATGTAGATCTGTGGAGCCAGCAGCGAGGTGGAGCATTCGATAACAGAGTTGGGTAACGAACGAGCGGACAACTTGCCCACCCCCCCCCCCCCCCCCCCACCCCCGGCCGCCGTCCACTTGCACCGGACACTTGCAGTGGAAACTTTAGTTCGGATACTTGCCACGAGAACTGCTCGCAGCTTGGTCATTGGCCTAACACAGTCCATTGATTTATATTAATTAAATTTCATAACCTCACGCCATTTCTTCGCTGCATTTCTTTGCTGCGTTGGTGTGAATCATATCTGAAGAATAGATCTCAACTCATTGTTACTCATGGTTACTCCTCTGATAGGTATACGGTTCTCTCTGGTGTGCCTCAGGGGTCACATCTTGGCCCTCTGTTATTCTTGATTTATATAAATGACATCGCTACATCTATAAAAAACTCTAAATTCATTATGTATGCTGATGATTTAAAACGGCATAAGGTCATAAAAAATGTAAATGATTGCTGTTCATTACAAATAGACCTTGATGAAATTAAAGTCTGGTGCCTTGTGAACGACATGCCACTTAATGTTCAGAAATGCAGTCACATAAATTTTACTAGAAAACTTAAATCATTTAAGTACAACTACACTATTGGAAATGTTATTTTAGTTGAAGTTGATCATATCCGAGACCTTGGTATCATTTTGGACAAGGCTATGCGGTTTCATCTACAAAAAGGCATCTTAAATGTTAGGTTTTGTATCACGAAAAGCCAAAGTATTTAAAAAGCCCAACACACTAATTTTATTATTTAATTCACTGGTACGAAGTATCCTGGAATACTGCAGCACTGCATGGTGTCCATTTACAGCATTCATATTGATCATCGATATAAAAAAGCATTTAGATCCGTTCTGAGCTTTCCCCTGCGTGTCAAGACAGGTACTCTAATTCGAACAATTTAGAGTACCTGAGCTGTCAGTTTCGATATACCCGTCACGGCGTTCCCGCGTGTTTGTCGTGATATCCGACATTGAACGACAAAACTATCGGAAAAGCCGGTATCTCTTTCCAGCATACGTATATCCTATGAAGTACTTCACTATCGGTCTCTATCAATCATGCATTTGTGGTGTGAGTGTGTGTATCGCGTTCACCAGTGGATGGTGTTCTCTCAGACAAGTGCGCGCCCTTTCTAGCATACATGATTTTCCTATTTAGGTCCCTCTCGCTCTCATGCAACAGAATGGGCCGGATAACTGAGGATTAACACAAAAGTTGCAATTTTAAAATACCTGATTTGCGTAACGTTTTGCGATTTAATTGAATATTTAAATTTAATATTTGGTTATAAATAGTAATATGAGTATGTTATGAATAATTTAAATGGCAAAAAGTTAAAGCTTATTAAAAACTATGACTGAGAGCGGGAAAATAAAAATTTCATGAAGGCAACACCATAGGCTAGAGGGGAAAACGAGTTGAAACGATCACTTGTATGATGTTTGACTCTGATGGCGCTTCTTGTTGTTTTTTTAGTTCAATGATATTGATAGAATAGAGCGCGTACAGAAACGCTTTTTGTATAATTTGGCATATGCAAACAATCTGTCTCGTGCCCTACCTACCTATGAACAACGACTCCATCACTTCTGTTTGGAACCCCTGGCAGTGCGCCGTTCTCGGGCTGATATAATGTTTCTACACAAAATTTTGGCTGATGTCATTGACTGCCCTGATCTTTTGGTAAAAATTAATATTAGAGTTCCCCGTATACAGAATAGACGAAAATATGTGTATTAATTCCAGGTCAGACACTGCAGGACAAATATCGGTCAACATTCGCCAGTTGCTAGGATGTGTTCGCGTGCAAACGAATGGGGGGGTTGTTGCGACATATTCGTACGACCGTAAAAAAATAACTCGCTCAAATAGGATTTCACTATATTCTTTTAATTTCATTTAATTTTTGTAAAAGTTTTTTTTGTGTTTGAAATGTAAATTTTTCAGAAACCTCTGAATTAAATTGTAAATGTTATGTAATAGATTTATAACCTATTTGTTTTATGTTTTGTATTCTATTTGTATTATGCATGTTGTGTTCACTACCAGTGGAGTGTGCACATTTATTCAGTCAGCCTCAGTGGCCCAGTGGCGCGACACGGCACTTAAAAAAAAAAAAAAAAATTTAAATGCCGTTTGTGATTCTCAGTGTATCCTGTGTGCTACTTGTTTGTGAACCTATTAATAAATAAATTAAAAAAAATATCTCCAGAGCATTCAGCATAACATCCATGCGGCATGATCACAGCACGACTCCAACGGTTTTTTTACACAGGAGTGATTCTTTTATCCACACTTCCATGGAGTACGGAGATGTTTTATATATTTATTAAGTGTATTGAGTTCAAATGAGAATTATATATCAATAGAACACCCATGTAAATCTGTAGGTCCCCATCCCCTAGGTAGGGTGAATCCCCGCGCCCCCCCCCCCCCCGGGTTGGTACCACCGCAATATATGATTTATTGAAAGTTTATAAAATTGTTAATCTCATATCTTATATATTGTATGTTTGTATAGTAAAGTCTTCAAGCAAGTGTCGCAACTGCAGCATAACAGATTTACTTAAAAGATAAACTCATTAAGTGAGATAATACGTTCAAGACAGCCTGGAAACTTATAAAGGAGGAAACTGGGAATGCTCCTCAATGTAGGTAGCAATAACAATGTAGAATTATAATTAGTGATATTAATAAAATCATTCTAACCAATATTTTTTCACCATTGCACAAGAAACAACAAAAGCTCTTAAATCAATTACATAATCAGCACTACAATATTTAAGTACATGCACTTGCAGACATCAAGAATCCGTCTCATTTGACCCAGTATCATTCCACGAAATAATGGGCATAATAAAGGGCTTTAAGCCCAAAACTTCCTAAGACCTATGGAATGTGTCTCCTATAGTATTAAAATCACTTGGACAGAGTATGGTAAAGTCATTTAAAATAGGGATTAACCACTCTCTAGACAGGAACATTACCTGACATTCCTCAGTATAGTGATATCATTTACTGAAAAGAGAGAAACAAGTTGAAAAATTAAATATTGTTTTCTGTTTGAATGACCATGGTTGTTGATAGTGTTCACAATCGCAGTCGATTATGTTCACTCACTTTTAAACACGTGTTATTTCACTTTCTTTATTTTGTTTTGGCTACACGCTATGTTCCATGATTTATTTATTTTTATAATTATAAGAATTAAGTTAGTGCCCTATCGTTAGACCTATAAGGAAATGTTAATTACCATGTTGTGTTGGCCATTATTGGTGATAGTTTCAGTCTTTATTTTTTATTTCTAAGTTTTGTTATGCCACCGTGGTTGAACCTAATAAATAAAAATAATAATAATAATAATGTATTCACACAAACGGGTACCAATAACCCGTATGTGTGTAAGCAGTGGCAAACAATATTTGTAAACATAGACTAAGTGGATGTTGAAAGAAAAACAGCGAAGTTTCTTGACAGTTCTTATTCGCTGTGAATGCTGAACATTACAAATCCGAGTACAGTGTGCTGCCTGTGGATAATGAAACAACAAAAAAACAACAACAATTGGATGAAACTATGGTCGAAGTGCATTGACAAATTATGGGCGTTTTCTATCCAGTACAGTGTAACCGTGCTCATAAAGGGAAGGAATAAAGCATGGCAACTAATTCCTTCGGGAATGTGGTGTATTCGACTATTATCATGACTGACATGACTTTCATTTGTAAGGCTTAATTCTATTTATAAGAATTTGTAAGGATTCAAACAACCATTCTTGTAATCACATTTTCACATGCTATCTATAACATCATATTTTATAAAATCCCATTCCCGTATATAAGATACACTTGGGTATCGTCCGTAATTGATAGCAAGCACGGATATTACAATTACATATGTGTTGACATAGGGGGCGCTACATCAGCGCATCATTTTCAGCACCTCATCTGAAAATCGCCGACACGTCCAAATGAGCCGATGGACGTATCGAGTTTCGAATTATCGCCACCGGAGCGTGGCGGCGCTGAGGTAGCGGGGGCGCCTGCGGACGGACGGATGGCCGCTCGTGTTTGCTCGCCGCTCGTTAGCAGACTCCGCTCGCAGCTAATCACGCGGGTAAATGCCGAGCTCGGCAGCGTGCCGCCTCGAATGATCTCATCCCATCCGTTCAAATTTACGAGCGGTTGAGCTGCTGTGATATTTTACTACGAAGACGACGGGCTCGATCGAAGGGCTCATACTTTTTTTAGGGTTCCGTACCAAAAGGGTGCCAACGGAACCCTATTACTAAGCCTCTGCTATCCGTCCATCCGTCCGTCTGTCACAGGGCTATATCTCATGAACTATGATAGGTAGGCAGCTGAAATTTTCACAGAGTGTGTATTTATTTTGCCTTTATAACAAAAAAAAAATTAAAAATAATAAAAGTAACGAAACGTCATTATTTTGTGTTAAATCTTGTAACCCTTTGTGTGCGAGTCGGACTCCGCTGGTTTTTTTCTAAGTTGGCATGATTCTCTAGTAATTTATAGGAGACCTTCTATAGCTGCATTCTCTCTCTACAAAAACTTTGGACTTCGTAGTTAGGTGATAACATTCCTGAAACAGAATACTATTGGTGCGAGACACCGCTTTTTTAGTTAATCGTGCAAAACGTATCTCCCACAACTAGATTTCCTAAATAAATGTATAATTTAAGTTCATTTAAAATATCCGATTATCGATACCGAGATTCAGCGCTACTTGCGGAAGGCAGACTTACTAAGCGCACCCTGCGATGAGTGCACCACACTTTGGGAGGATTTTTAAGGATGCGGTGAAATCAGCCAAAACTCAACTCAAGTGAATTATAGGACTCACACGTTTGAGGAACTAGCTAAGTAATTCGCGCGGATTGGGGCAGTTTTGAACTTGTGTCCAATGCCAGCCCTGTCATAGGATCTGGCGGAGTTTGAGGTGCTAACAATGGCTCATTTCCTGATTGGTAAGCCAATTACTTCGGTCCTTGGATACGACTGGACTACTGATTTCATTTCACGTCCAAAGCGGTTCAAACTGGTGGAAGGCTTGTCCCAAGAATTTTGGCGGAGATGGAGTAGCGATTACCTAACAATCTTGCAGCAGCGTTCGAAATTCCCGCTAGCTCCATCCACCAATACAACACACGAAGTCGGAGCTCTAACAAATTAAGCTACACGCGACCTAAGATTGCACTGTATCGCAATAGCATATTTGTTATGAGTACACAAATATTTAATAATATATCTATTGAGTTGAAAGACCTGGACTTCAATCGTTTTAAAAAAAGGTTTATTTAATTGGCTCGTAGAAAAATGTATTTATTCTTTCGACTATTTCCTAAAAATTAAAGAAAGCTAAATTGTAAATGTAAGGTATAGGTAAATTATGATTAATCATGTTTGTATATTAATGTGTATCCATATTTAATATTTGTGCACCATAGCTGGCAATCGTGTGGAGATACCGAATATTCTCTTAAGTAACACTGTAACATCCATAAGAGCACAAAATAAATTTCATTTCATTTCAAATGGCAGCCCCAAGACCATTGGCGATATCACGGCGGCGGAAGCGGCGATTTGAGCACCAGCAGCGGCCAGAGCCAGTAGTCTCAGTTGTCACCTAAATTGGCGTTACGGCAAACCGATCGACTGGCGTTTTCAAATGTATGGAGAAATTGAAGAGCGCGCGCAGCGGGCGTTAAGCGAACTAACATTTGCGAGTCCGAGCTTGATTTGACAGCTTACTCAACGTTGCCGTAAATACGTCGACGTTGCCGTTTACGTCCACTCCGCGTTTTCATACAAATCGGAAGTCCGCGTTTGACTTTGACAGCTTGAAGAAGTAAAGCCACAGAATATCTAGTAAAAACTTGTATGGAGTTTGGAGAAAACGCCAGTCGATCGGTTTGCCGTAAACGCCAATTTAGGTGAGAACTCAGACTGACCACTCAGAATGGAGTCTGTCACCTCCGCAGTCGGTGTCGCACATTCGGTCTCCCATCGCAACGAGGGAGTCCGTCGGTATCATACGCACGGTTAGCCTGAGCCGGTAGTCTAAGTTGTCACCTAAATTGGCGTTACGGCAAACCGATCGACTGGCGTTTTCAAATGTATGGAGAAATTGAGGAGCGCGCGCAGCGGGCGTTAAGCGAACTAACGTTTGCGAGTCCGAGCTTGATTTGACAGCTTACTCAACGTTGCCGTAAATACTTCGACGTTGCGGTTTACGTCCACTCCACGTTTTCATACAAATCGGAAGTCCGCGTTTGACTTTGACAGCTTGAAGAAGTAAAACCACAGAATATCTAGTAAAAACTTGTATGGAGTTTGGAGAAAACGCCAGTCGATCGGTTTGCCGTAAACGCCAATTTAGGTGAGAACTCAGACTGACCACTCAGGTGTCAAGTGCAACGGCGCGATCACCAAAAGACACTACGGCGCGAACGCAAGCCGGCCGGCTTTTACACCAGAGAATTCTTGTAATGCTATAAATTATATTAATTTATATCATTGCACTAATAACTTTGCTAGTTGTAGGTAACTTAAACTGAGGATTGATGTTTCGGTTTTTCTTTGTTCTTTGCCTTAATCTGTTCTACCAAGGAATTGTTTGGCAGTAGCATTTAGTTCTAGGTGTGTATTTCATAATTGTGGACGGAAAAATATGTTATTTAAACCCGAGAAGTTTTTTTGCGGGTTCTTCTTTACTGGGTTGATCGAATCCGCGGATCTTTGTGACGTAACTTAGTGTAGTTTGACTACCAAAAAGTTTAAATAAATGAAATGAAATACACCACATTTATCACGTACAGGATGCAGTTATTTCAGTTTGTATTTAATTTCACAAGATTAAAGAATACAAAACAAGTGTCAACGACGGAAAATGGGGAAGAAGTAAAAATGTCAAACTTGTATGTCAATTAATTTTGTTTCGGAAAAGTTCAATGAAAAATATCAAATTGATAACACTAAAATAAAACCTTTGATTTAATTGGGAGGTGACGGAGGAGGCCAGAGCGGAGCTGATGAGCTGGAGCATCTATCCACCAATCCTACAGTCCACATTTTGGTCGCCTTCGAGCGGATATCATGGAGGTGATCACCTCCATGGCGGATATCGACAAACTGCTGCAAGTTTGCTCTGCTCAGACCATGGAGGTGAAGAAATTATTACTTCACCTCCATGGCGGATATCGACAAACTGCTGCAAGTTTGCTCTGCTCAGACCATGGAGGTGAAGAAATTATTACTTCACCTCCATGGCGGATATCGACAAACTGCTGCAAGTTTGCTCTGCTCAGACCATGGAGGTGAAGAAATTATTACTTCACCTCCATGGCGGATATCGACAAACTGCTGCAAGTTTGCTCTGCTCAGACCATGGAGGTGAAGAAATTATTACTTCACCTCCATGGCGGATATCGACAAACTGCTGCAAGTTTGCTCTGCTCAGACCATGGAGGTGAAGAAATTATTACTTCACCTCCATGGCGGATATCGACAAACTGCTGCAAGTTTGCTCTGCTCAGACCATGGAGGTGAAGAAATTATTACTTCACCTCCATGGCGGATATCGACAAACTGCTGCAAGTTTGCTCTGCTCAGACCATGGAGGTGAAGAAATTATTACTTCACCTCCATGGCGGATATCGACAAACTGCTGCAAGTTTGCTCTGCTCAGACCATGGAGGTGAAGAAATTATTACTTCACCTCCATGGCGGATATCGACAAACTGCTGCAAGTTTGCTCTGCTCAGACCATGGAGGTGAAGAAATTATTACTTCACCTCCATGGCGGATATCGACAAACTGCTGCAAGTTTGCTCTGCTCAGACCATGGAGGTGAAGAAATTATTACTTCACCTCCATGGCGGATATCGACAAACTGCTGCAAGTTTGCTCTGCTCAGACCATGGAGGTGAAGAAATTATTACTTCACCTCCATGGCTCAGACCTGTCGCCTTCTCCGTCGCAGATACCGTGTAATTTGTTGTATCGCACGGGTAATCCGGTACAAGAAATATGGTGAAAACGCGCTCCAGCCTTAGATGAAAAAGAATGGATACGGTACCTCCATACTGACGATAGTTCAAAAGCGTTCCTATTTTTAAAAAACTCACACACCTATACTTTTACATGCACACCAAACTCTACTACATAAAGGGTAATAGAGCAGGACCATGGTATACGGAAATGCATCATGCGAAAAAGTGACAAATAGATTCATCTAATCGCGGAAGAATGAAATGAGACAACAATTTCCTTAAATTGAATAAGTTATAGCATGAGAAAAAGGGATGGTGACATTTGTGACGTCTGGTCGTAGATATAGTGCAAAATTCATCCTAATCCATCATGACACATCAACGATGCGCGCATGCTAAGCCCTTTGACCAGAATGGCGCGTCAAAACTAAACGAAAAATTAAAGCGAAAACGGCAGGGTTGCCAAAAATGATCACAAAAATAAATAACAATATATTGTATTGTACAATAAAATATTAACCTTAATATTCAGTGATAGTGGTCAGAACAAGTAGTACCATGATTGTATAGTTACCAAGGCATCAAATAATCTTTTCGCGAATTTGCAAGTGGAAAAATGAAAAAAATATTAATGGAATCATTCTTTAAACCATCGTTTTTCTGAGTAAAAATCATCGATATTAAGGATAAATTAATAAAGTCGAATATACACAATTTGTAAATATTTAAATCATAAAATAAAATAAACACAAAGAGGAAATCATTAATGTATTGCTGGTATGGGTCAAACATTGCAAAACAAATAATATTGATTATTCTTGAATTGTCCATGTTACAATTTTAATTTTTTTTTATTTAAACATTTCGTTCAATGTGTTTTAGATGCTAAAAAATTGTCCAAATAATAGTCAGTACAGTGTTATGTAAAACCTGTTGGTGATTATTGCCGTTCGCGGTAAATGTTTGATGGTATTTTGATAAACCACTAAGTTTTCTCTTTTTACATTGTTTTTAATTTCCTTCAAATAAGTTCAGTTTATTACGTTTTTGTCCTTTTGTCGCGGCTTTAATCCTCGGATTGGTTTTATGTATATGATAAAGTTTTACATTTAGGTACATATTTTTCGATAATAGCCCTAAGAAGATGGACTCGATGTTTAAATGTAGCAGGTTGAAGAAATGAGTACTCATCTCTACTTATATAAAAGGCAACGTCTGTCCACATGCACGAGATAATCTCCGTAACCACAAAACAGATCAAGATGCGATTTAAACCAATTTCAAGAGAACATCGCGGAGAACGCTTTAAGGTACATATCATCACGCTAAATATCCTAAGGGCTGAGCAATATCAATGAAATTACTCTCAAACAAAATTAATACCATTCCGTTGCGTATGGTGGCGTTACTGGCGGCGTCATTTTGACCGCTCTCTTTAAAATAGAAACGATTCACTATTTTCGCACTGAATGTCAGAAAGCGGATAGCGCAGGGCGAATTACCGACTCTTCTATACGTATTTTGTTCGGGAGGGTATAGTTTCGAATCCTGATAGCCTCAATTTTTTTTCCGTTTTTTACATTTTATTGTTTATGGGGTCTCGCATATAATTATAGCATGGATTAGACTTAATAGATATACACATATCTATTAATATCTCGGTTTTCACTATCAAATCAAATCAAAAATCATTTATTCATCATATAGACAGTAAGATTTATAACATTAAATATAACAGGGACCACAGTGACACTTAGTGAGCAGCAACGCTGATTTACGTCTGGTCCCTAAAACATTAAAATAAAAACCAAATCCTTCGAATCCTGTCGAAACATTAAGAAAAGAGAGAAAAAAAAATAAGCAACACAATACAAAAAAAAGAGAAAACCAAATATCAAAAAGTATTACACACACATCCGTTTAAAACATAAATCACATTTGAAGAAAAGGAAGCAAAATTTGCAAACTAGCTAAACATCTGGGTAGAGATGGCGCCACGTGTACTATTATAGAAAAGAATAACTTCTATCCGGGTAGAGATGGCACCACGTGTGATTGGCGATTAGAAGATCATGGCGCGATAGATGGCGCTGTGAAATTAAATATTTTCAAAGACCGAAATTCTGCAAATATTTTCGCCGCAACTATTTACTATAGCATTATATAACTTTATATTTATATTCTTTGCTTTCTGTGTACAATAACTTTGTACACGCCAGAACAGCATTAAATAAGGCATGGGGAACTATCTTTTGTCTCATAGAAGATCATGAAACATATGAAAATTTGTATGGGTAACTCATTATATCTTCAAACTAGGTATATGAAAACGCACCTGTTTTTTAATGAATAGTTCATATGTTTTTGGTTAAGAAATGGCGCTATCGCTGATTGCATTTATGTATCTTCTTTCGAGACTCCCTAATTGTACCTAATTTGTATCGCATGGGTTTATTATTACCGCAATTTTAGGACTCATTAGCATCAGGCAAAATTATGAGAGGGGTGTGCAAATAAGGAGTGGTTTGAAATGCTAATAAATTAAGATCCGATGTAGACCTTTTGGTTTCCACGTCTAGCCTGATTCTGCTCACAACTTAAAAGCTACATGAAATCACTCTAAATTACCGGAGCGGTGAGCAGTGGGGTGAAATGCTTATAACTTGAGCGGCTCGTAGCCTAGTGGCGCGGGGACTGGCCTAGCGTACCAGAGGCCTGGGTTCAATACCGACTTGCACCACTGTCTTTCTCTTTCCGAGTTCGATAAGTGCATTTTCGTCATGAATGCGAGCTGTTCCATGGTTCGGAATCCATGTAAAACTGTAGGTCCCTTCACCTACTAGGTGGTAGGGTTTAAGCCCGCCCGGGTTGGTACCATCGCATTGGATGAAAAGATGGTCGAAGCTGGAATGAAAAATTGTCCGTGTTTTCCATCCAGTTCAATGTAGCCGTGCTCATAAAGGGAAGGTCCTGGAATGGCACCAAATTCCTTCGGGAATGTGGTGTATTGTGGGCTGATATCATAACGGTAGTCGTGTGATACTAGCCATCCATGTCAGGTCGCATAAAAAAAAACTTGCGAACCACTCACCCAATTTATATGCGAATTGAATCTACGTTTGGCGTCTCTGAGTGCGCTCCAGTTACGGATGGGTGACCGTATTCAATGTTGAGGCTGGCAGTGGTTTGTATGCCACGTAAAACTTTTGTACATCATTCGTAGAGTTCATTCCGCCTGGGAGATACATAGGTACCATCGCATAGAAGGAATGCATCATCGGGGCATGAAAATTGTCGTGTTTTAGATCCATTTTAACGTGGAAGTACGTAAGTAAGAAATAAAATAAAAAAATATGCTGCGTTTACTGTTATTTTTACGAAGTTCGTCATTTACTTCCAGCAAACAGATGGTGTTATACAAATCACTATTCACAGTCCCCAAAGCAACAGTCTGCATGCCTGTCTGTTTCATTTTACGGCGCACATCATTTATGTTTTTATAAAGCTGTATAAAGCTGACATCACGAAATTAATCACAAGATTGACGCGATAGTCCCCTTTCATGGTGTTTCATCGTCAAAAGCAGTTTGATTCCGAGCAAGGCTTTGCTGAGCCGTCAAATTACACTTAAAATCGTATAAAATAATGCTATGAACATTTTCATAAGTTAATACCATATGGTGATATATAGACACGCATTTTTTTTAAATGACGCCATAATGCAAAAACAAGTCACAGTAAGACAAAACAAACAAGTCAAAATAGCCTAAGAACCGATTGCATACCGAGAGGGATGAGTTAATCAATGTTCAAATACGTCACTTTCAGTGAACCGCATGGAGTTCCTTCCATACTGTTCATACAAAGTGACGTGTTTAAGCTGACGATGATTTTGATTTTTTTCCCTTTCGTGCACACGGCCCTATGAGTTATAATACCAAATTACTTAATTACTTTTAAGATATTATTTAGCTAAGTGGCCAGTTCCGAAAACTTATAGTGAAACTTATAGTGCGCCCTATGTATTATAAATGGGAACGTTAGAATATCGGCTCCATCCGTTATAATTAAAAAGTAGCAGATAAATAACATATTTATTGACCAGCCTTTTGGGCTACCTACTTTTTATCTAGGAAATAATTCAGCTCGACATCAGTCCAAAAGGACATGGACCCGAGCGGAGCCGGGTACCGCAGCTAGTTCAATGCTAAAAGGACATTTGAGGCAAGAAACGACTTGAGAATTTTAATCTTTATGGAAACGAGCTGTCTATCACATGTAACATTTTGACCATTTTCAAGGATGTACCTCTTTATCACAGCCTCAGAACTAAGACATGTTATACAATTATCCTAAACGACATTATAAAAAATAATAAACAGTACGTAGATTATTGTTTTGTGGCAGCCCTACTTGTTTTTAAAATAAAATTTAGTTCAATATATAATACTGAAATGAAAACAAAAATAAAAATCGAAATGACAATTTAAGTTCGTTTGTGCCAACCCTGTTTGCGCATTTACAACACATAAATGGTTTCAGGTCAACTAAACTAAAAATATACTGAATATGCTTGTACTTACACATGGAAAGTGATTCCATTGCTCTTGTTGAGCTTATTAGTGTTATTTGGACATTTGTCAACCACACAAGACATTTTGAAGGCATTTTGTTGATATTTTGAAATCTTGCCCAACTGACGCGCATGGATTGACGTTTGACACCGACTGAGAGCATATGAGCTGACTGAGCGTATTTTTGACGGACCGTAAAATTTATTTAGTCCCCTATCCATTCCTTTTTCATCTAAGGCTCCAGCGAGGTAATGAGTGAAATTGTACTCAGACAGCCGTTACTATTGAATCCGCTGAATGAGTCAGACGATATGTTAGTCAACACCGGTGGAAGACTACATGACAAGAGCGAGCGGCCACACGCTTCGATACGGACTACGACGTCTTCCACCGCAAGAGAAAAGCGCGCAGCTGAGGTGGCAGCTGCCGAACAAATAGCGGCGATAGAGCGGGAAAGAATATCAAAACTAGCCGAGTTAGAGAAAGATTTGGTCCAGAAAAGGCTTTCAGCTGAGTTTGATGACATCGAAGAAGACGGTTTGGAAGAACAGAGCCTACCACAGCCAGCTGATGATAATTTGCAGAAACGCACGGATAAATCGGTTCGTGATAGCATGGGCGGAGTCGAAAACCCCCCGCGCCCCCCACTTCAGGACGCCAATGAGTTGGAGGATCCGTCTGTAGAGGGCGCCACTGCCACCGCCGAGCAAGACAAAGAGGAAAGCCATATGAAGCAGTTGGTGAAAGCCATGACGCTGATCGCTTCGCGCCCAGATCGACATTCTTCGAAGCTACCAGACTTCAGCGGCACCACCGGGGACTGGCTCTCTTACAAGGCAGCTTACGACGAGCATGCAAACAGATACGACACCGCCAGGAACCTCGCACGCCTGCGGAGAAACCTGCAAGGAGATGCAAAGGCTGCAGTGTCACACCAGCTTATAGGCAAAGGAGACCCCGGCCGGGTCATAAAGGCGCTCGAGAAGCGTTTCGGTCGCGCTGAATTCATAGTAGAGGAAGAATTACAGTCGCTTCGGGACTTACCAAAAATTATAGATATACCAAAACAAATAAATGGATTTGCATGCAAAGTGCAAAATACAGTCGCAGCGCTTCAAGCGCTCGGTGAAGGTGAATATTTGCATAGCGCAGATTTCGTGCGCACTGTTATGTCAAAAATGGCAGTACTAATGACCCAATGGATGACGTACGCATATCCGAGACATCAAGATGACACGCCGGAACTGGAAAAAAATAATCATTTCCTTAACGAAGAGTCTGATAAGATCTCGATTTTATGGCGAGTGCAGCGAAGATAATCGACCGCCCTCGGGCGCACCGCTTCACCTCCGCAGCGAGCTCGCAACACAAGCGCTAGAGGAGCTGTTTTCAAGCCGTCGTACGGACAGACCGTCACCGTGGAGGGCAGCACAGCCGACGCCGATGCCGCCGCCACAGGCTGGTCCAATCGCGTTTGCACGTTATGTAATACTACCGACCACGTGACTGCCTGATGCGATACATTTCAATCCATGGACGCAAATGAAAGATGGAAGCATGTACGCAAAGCATATTTATGCTTCAGGTGCCTGAAAAGAGGCCACAGGTCGGCATCATGCAGAAGCAAGGGAATTAAATGCAGCGTACAAGATTGTGTCTGACGTCACCATACACTTTTACACGAGCCGTATACGACTACGTCGTCTGAGCAACCCTTGCAGCCAGATGAAGACATATCGAATGAAAACGTCAATAGCGCGAAGACAAGTCGTAGCCGCGCCTTGCTGAAATTAATTCCAGTTACTTTGCACGGACCACAAGAAAGTGTTAAAACATACGCTCTGCTTGGTGACGGAAGTACAATTACGCTAATAAAAAAGGATCTAGCCGACCGCATCGAACCACATGGACCCTGCGATCATTTCTCCATCGCCGGAGTGACGCCGTGCCGCAGCATACCTAGATCATGGGGAGTCTCTGTGGACATCTCGGGATCGACGGGAGAGAAGTTCATGCTGCGAGCATGGAGGATAGCTGCGAGACGCCCGCACGATCGATCGACTACAAATACATGCGCAAACTAAAGAAGACGTCATCCGCTTTGCGCACCTAAGTGATCAACCTGTTATGACGTACGAGAACGCAAAGCCGGAGTTGTTGATCGGACAAGATAACTGGCATCTGCTCCTCACAGACGAAGTTCGATTCGACAAAATTAGTCAGCCAGCAGCTTCTCGCACACCGCTGCGTTGGGTATTACACGGCGGCAGCGGAAGAAGAAGCAACTATGTTCACTTTGTCAGCGAGCAACACTTCAGCGGACACATGTCGCAAGCGAATGAGGATGGTATTTTCAAACGACATAGGAAATTGCAGTCAATCGGCATAAAGTCTACGGACCATAGAGTGTTGAAGAAATCAGAGCACATATTCCGTTACATGGACGACGACGGCCGACAACGGTGTGAGTACACTATGCACAGACGACACAGCCAACCTGCCGTGCTGCCAAAACAATGCGTTTGATACCGGTCGACCTTATAGAGCCGCTACTATGTACCTAAATTATTAATATTTTGCGAAAGAAATAATATGGTTGAGCACTGAAATGAACAAAAATATATATGTAAGGACACCGTTGCGATCTAGAGGTAAATGGAATTTGAACAAGGACGAGCACCACGGGATGTTGTCGCCGGTTTGAGCATAATGACGAAACGAAAGGTGCCTTAATTTCTGTTTTTGACTGACTCGGGATCCTTGCACGCATTATCGTGCAAGCAAAAGTTAAATTGCAACGAGTATAGATGTCCGGAATCGGTTGGCACGATACACTAGCCGTCAAGGAAGCGGACTTGTGGGAGAAACGATAACGGCGCCTAAGCGCTTCGTGGACGTGCCTCGTGCTCCGTTGATACCTAATTGATTCCGTAGGCGCTGTCGTTACATGCGTTCTGCGACGCTAGCGAAGAAGCTTACGCCACGCTAACCTATTTCCGGTTCAAGACTCAAGATGACATGGTCTACAACGTCTTTATCAGAAGTCACTAGTCACACCACTGAAGCCAGTTAAGATACCGCACATAGAGGTTCAAGCGGCGCTATTATGAAGTCCCTGAAGTTGCTTAAAGTAGCCCAACCCGGCGGGACTAACTCATTCGCGGGCACGGTACAAAACCATGCTGTTGCGCTCTGGAACCTTCTCTGTTTCAAAGAAAAAGACAGGCTCCGTGTTGAGGAAGATGCAACATGTCCACAAAAAAAGATAATAAAATTTTAATTACAAAACGACTTATAGCTAAAAGAAAACCACGACCGCTGTAGTTAAAAATTTAACAAAAATCAAATGGATTATAAATCTTGATTAAATTAGCTATGTCTGATGACTAATCTTTTTAAGATGTTCTTACTTTATCATTGCGTAATGCACCTCCAAAATTATTGTATAAAACGCGCGAAAAAATCGAACTTTCGAACCTTAAAACTTAGAAACCAAACACAATTTTATAATGCCAACGGTCATCAGACATCTAGTTCAATCAAATAAAGCTAATATGGGATCTCTGACAAGAAATATGGGCGTGATCTTCTTTCCCCGTTTGTATGGGGAGTTGAGCGGGATGGGCCACCTTAAAAGATCGTTTCGACTGTATAGATTCACGCAATGTGAAAGCTTGGATAAAACGGGACGCCAGCAAATGCAAGACGTTTGTACTAATCTCATCACTTAGGCCAGATTGATGAATAAAGTTATTAAACAGAATGGCGCTAGGTACCGACATCACTTAACGTTGCATATGACGCCGCGAGAAAATACAGAAGTCGACGGCTAAACATCGGGGGTTTCGCGAGCCAATTATTAAAAAAAAAACAATTTTACAAAAAAAATAACCAACTTCAAAGAAGAAGCACTAAAAAGTAAAAAATAATTGCTATTTTTGTAGTTACGATTATTGTTATTTTTGAGTCGGCTTAACAATAATCGTAACTACAAAAATAGCAATATTTTTTTACTTTTTAGTGCTTTTTCTTTAAAGTCGGTTATTTTTTTTGTAAATTTTTTTTTAATTTGAAGTCGGTTAAAAAAAAACATACAGACGAATTGATAACCTTCTCCTTTTTTGAAGTCGGTTAAAAAAGAGGAATATGAGCCCATGCAACCAAGTGACGAGAGACAAGATGTGAATGGCGAATTACGTAGCACTGCCGCACGACTGAAAGACGCGGCCGAAACTACGCTCCATGCGGTCATTTCGACGACGCTGACTGGGTTCCGCATGCAGTAAGGTTTTCGAGTTTACTACGACTTGTGCGTGTGGATGCGCATCTTAATTTTGGTTGAATAGTGCCGCCGACGTCACACCGGTCCGGTGGCTTGGGACGAACGCACCTATACAGAGCTGAATAGCTATGGATTTTGAAGACGCAGCAATACCCGTCTATGGTCCCCCATAGGCACTTCATGTGGCAAATGCCGAGTTCTGCCGGGCCTGAACGGAGGTGAGTCAAGAGACAATCAAGGCGTTCGCGCTCAGTCGAGGTGCTCTGGTGTGCCTATGTCGGGCACATTCGTCAGCCTCAGTGGCCCAGTGGCGCGACACTTCGGCGATCGCTCTCCGAAGTTAAGCAACGCTGGGTCCGGTCTGGTCTTGGGTGACCTTTCGACCGTTGAGAGAGGCTGGCCGTGGTTCGGATTCCACGTTAAGATGTAGGCTTACTTACTAGGTGGTAGGGTTTATCCCGCCCGGGTTGGTACCATCGCATTGGATGAACGATGGTCGAAGCGGCAATGAAAATTGTCCGTGTTTTCCATCCAGTTCAATGTAGCCGTGCAATATAAGGAAGGTCCTGGCATGGCACCTCCTAGTTCCCATGTGGTGTGTTGGGCTAATACCATGACAGAACTTGTGGTATTAGCCATCCATGTCCAGTCACATAAAAAAAAAACGAACAACCTGTTACGCCGACAGCACTGGCGCGCAACCCAGCGTTTGGCTGATATGCATGTTCTGGGAGTGGTGGGGCGGAAGTACCTTCCTACGGTGCTGCTGAGCCTGGGTTATCTGATATTCATCGAGTGCGTCCAACAAGGGAAGAAAAGTCATGTGCGCGTCGTTGATATACCCACTGTGGGTGAGATTTTACGGCGTCCAGCAAGAAATCACCCGTCTACTGGTCCAGAAGCCTTATTCTGCTAATTGATAACTGCGCGCGTTATGTTTCTGTTTCTACATTGTGTTGGCAGATCGCTGTCTCTTTCTTTTCGTATGCCATATTTGAGTGAGAAAATAACTGTCAAAATCGTGACAAGTTATTTTACCCTTTAGGCGGCGCGCAAGATAAACCACTCCATAAACAATAACAAAACGCGTGTGTTAATTAGCAGAATACCGATTTTTGGAAACCGCACTCGAAACTTAGCGTGTTATGTTTGACGGAAACATAAGTTATACGGAATGGTTTGAAATTGGACAAATAGCAGAATCGGGCTTCAGAGAGTCGCCGGAGAAAACCACTCGGCGACTGGGGGGAGCATAGACCTAGCATGCGCGGGGGAGAATGTCAACGACGGAAAAGGGGAAGAAGTAAAAATGTCAAACTTGTATGTCAATTAATGTTGTTTCGGAAAAATTCAGTGAAAAATATCAAATTGAAAACACTAAAATGAAAGCTTTGATTTAATTGGGAGGTGACGGAGGAGGCCAGAGCGGAGCTGATGAGCAGGAGCATCTATCCACCAATCCTACAGTCCACAACTAGATATATTTAAATTATGATAAAAAAAGTTTACACAAAATGCAGATCAACGGTTAACTTGGGTTATTTATTTATAGTCTAGCAAGCGAGCGTCCATCGATGTGTGACACCGTCCACTTAGCGCGCGCCTACTTGGAAATTTTAAAAAATACCGTAACTTTCAGCGTTAATAATTATGGAAATGCTGCATCGATTTAAATGAAGCAAAAAGGAATGGGTATTATGTACATTACTATAACTCTTATTATAGTATACAGGATGATTGGAAATTCGATCCATTGCTTGTAAGGGTTAAGTTTTTTTTATGTTCTGTGTTATAATGAAAAAGTGATGATTGTTAAATAACTATTACACTCTGGGCATTTTATCAGTGATTTTCTAATACCTGAAGAATGAGAGACAACTTGAAAAAAATAATGCATTCATAATATCCATTATCTCAGAAATAAAGAAAGAAAGAAATATGAATGAGAGTCTGTGTAAAAAATGACATCAAATAAATCCGAAAAAATCCAAATATGTCCTCTCAAACCTTAATGTAGATTGTTTTCTTGTATTTCATAGGGATTGGCACCGTTTTCGATAAAAGCTCCAGGTCGTTCCGCTTGATTGTTTCCGACATCGTCATATTTTAACCAATTTACACAAAACATGATGATTTATACAGATAGACCTTTCTCTTGAATCACTCAGTCCATTGATATGAACCGTATGAAAATCAGTTCTGTAGTCTTTGAGTTTAACGTGTTTATAAAGACAGAAAGACAGACGCAGATGGGGACCTTATTTTATAATATGTAATGACAGTGATGTAGTTATAGTGATATAAGTTGCCAGTTCCGGAAACATGTATGATGATCCTCTTTTGAACGAATGTCTGTGCATAAATGAAAACAAAAAATATTCTTTTGTCATCACATGACTGCAAAACATGTAGATTGTAACCTTATTTTATCGGGTTAATTACGATAATGTATTGACGTGGATTCCTTTTGACAGTTTTAAATGATTGATTGTTATCTATAATGTGGGTTTAATTGATATCACAAGAGGCAAAAACAATTCGAGAAAGAGGTATAAAATATATACAACCTAGAATACAACCATAGTTGCAAGTTATTATCTTAGTTATATGCTACACACATGAAATGGTTTTTAAATTATTATTTTGATTTTGGTTTTTAAATTATTAGTTTGTGGGCCATTAAGGTGGGCCATCCAGCTCAACTCCCCATACAAACGGGGAAAGAAGATCACGCCCATATTTCTTGTCAGAGATTCATAATTTTCCTCAAAATAGCTTTATTTGATCGAACTACATGACCGTTGCCATTGTACAATTGTGTTTAGTTTCTAAGTTATAAGGTCTGAAAGTTCGATTTTTTCGCGTGTTTTATGCAATAACTTTGGAGGTGGATTACTCAATGATAAAATCCATACATCTTAAAAAGATTAGTCATCCGACATACCTTGTTTCATGAAAATTTATAATCAATTTAGTTTTTGTTAAATTTTTTACTACAGCGGTCGTGGTTTACTTTTAGCTAGAAGTCGTTTTGTAATTAACATTTTCGTAAATCTTACCAAATCAAACACTATGCGCATTGTCTGCTTTGTGGACATGTTGGATCCTCCTTATCACGGAGCTTGTCTTTTTCTTTTAATAATAGAAGTTCCCAGAGCGCATTAGCACGGTTTTGTACCGTGCCCGCGGATGAGTTAGTCCCGCTGGGTTGGGCCACCTTAAGAACGGCCCGTAAGCTATGCTCCCCATACAAACGTAGTTTACTAATAATTTGGAAACCGCTATTCCAATTAAATTGATATTTAATATCTAATATCAGGTAACAAATATCTGTGTCTGCATGCTTTTGTTTTTTTTTTTTAAATCCAAACCGAATGAAATGAATGCAAAAAGAAAATCTTCATACGAATTTTGTTTTCTCTTTGGTTTGACCCAGAATAAATCTACCGAAAAAACAAAGACATGCAGACACAGATATTTATAGCCTAATATTAGATACCAAATATCAAGTAAGTTGGAACAGTGGTTTTCAAATCATTAGTAAACTACGTTAGTATGGGATGCGAAATTTTCAGGTGCTTGCGGGCCGACCTAATTGGGATTGAAATAAACAACATAAAAAACACTTAGCAATGCAGCAGGTGCCTCCCGGATTGTGTTGGAAGAACAATTACGCGGTAGACAGGTATTTTATCATGCCGTCCGAGTGGGTACCACAAGGTGTCGCCGCAAGCACTTGAAGATCAGCGGTCACTCAGCCGGCGCTGTAACCAGACGTGGGTATCTAATACCAATACAGCTGTCATGATATAACTTGCGAACTACTCAACCGATTTTTATGCGTATTAATCAACGTATAGCATATCTGGGCGAAGTCAGGTTTCGTATTGTGGACCGTTTTCTATGTTAATGCTGGCTGTGGTTCGTATTCCACGTAAAACTTAAGCTTAATTAATTATTAGGTGGTAGGGTTAATTCCGCTGTTTTGATCCATTTCAATGTAGCAGTGTGTAACGATGTACTTAGCGCGATCCCGAATCCGACCATCCCACGGAATCCTGTGCCCACTCAGTTTGCGGGTAGATCAAAGAGATCTCCGCGACGCGACTGGCTAAACGAAGAAGGGGGACTATGTACGTCAACGCGCGCGAGCGAAAGCGGACGACATTTCGGAAGAACGGAGGAAATTTTTTTTGGGAATGTGTTATACGATGTGACCTGCGAAAAAGACGCTTGAATTTTAAGAAAACCTCTTGTGCCGCGTCTCCGAGAAGTATCCAGGAGCCGGGAAGCCTGTCCGGAGTCTTGGAGTTCGGCCTCGTGAGGTAAGTGGGCTTATACCTAACTATCGCTTGTCCTCCTCTTCCCAGCGCTAAGTACTCGTTACTGAACTGTTATAATTGCCAGTGCATAATCGTCTGGTGGCACATGAATTTATTATTATTAGGGTTCCGTACCCAAAGGGTGAAAACGGAACCCTGTTACTAAGCCTCCGCTGTCCGTCCTTCCGTCCGTCCGTCACAGGGCCGTATCTCATGAACCGTAATAGGTAGGCAGTTGAAATGTTCACAGAGTATGTATTTATTTTGCCGCTATAACAACAAATCTGTAAATAAAAAAATAAAAAATCATCATAGAAAAAACCTGATTTTTTTGTGTTAAATCTTTTGCGATGGTACGGAACCCTTTGTGTGCGAGTCTGACTCGCATTTTGCCGGTTTTTAGGGTTCCGTACTCAAAGGGTGAAAACGGAACCCTATTACTAAGCCTCCGCTGTCCGTCCGTCCGTCCGTCCGTCCGTCCGTCCGTCTGTCACAGGGCTGTATCTCATGAACCGTAATATGTAGGTAGGCCGCGGAATTGTTCACAGATTGTGTATTTATTTTGCCGCTCTAACAACAAATAGGTAGAATTTTAAAAATATAAAAATTTAAGGGGGGTCCCATACAAAAAACGTGATTTGTTTGTGTTAAATCTTGTACGATGTTACGGAACCCTTCGTGTGCGAGTCCGACTCGCACTTGGCCGGTTTTTTTTTTATATTGCCTCAAAATGCTTACGAAGCCCACTAAATAGAAATGTTTCTCATTTAATGATGACATATCGGCCTCAATGATTTTGTTTAAATTCGGTTGATGGATTCATTCTCCTGGACTAGCCTTTTGGACCAGCTTGGGCTACTTTTCATCCAGAAAATAATTAATGCCGATATCAGTACAAACCGACGTTGACCCGAGCCGGGTACCGCAGCTAGCGGTAAATTAAATAATGAAATGAAACTAGTACATTCTGGAAACCCCTTAAACGTTTGGAAAAACCCGATAAATGTGCATTATCAAGCTAAAGACTTAAAACATAATAATCACTTTGCGATAAATTTTCTTGAAATCGTATATAAGGCTTTCCAAAGGAGTATGGCAGCATTCGCTCAGTCGACAATGAAGGTCCTCCTAGCTCTGGTTGTGTTGGTAGCGGCGGTGGCGGCGGCCCCCAGGGAGCAGTTCCCTGTGGAGGAGACGACCGCCTTCGACTACCACAACCGGATTGGTATCCCCGAGGCCAAGCGCATCCGACAAGCTGAGGAGGAGCTAGACAAGGACCCCGGCAGGATTGTGGGAGGGAGCGCCTCAAGCCTAGGGCAATTCCCTTATCAGGTATGCTATTCAATATTCTATTCAGTTATCGTTATTTGATTTATATTTTGCATTGTAATTAAATAATATTGTATTGTAATGTTTATTCATCATCCATAGACAGTACACTGCACTCGGACTTGTCATATTTTAGCATTGGACAGTTCAGCAAAACAAAACACATATAATATATGTTCACAATAATTGTTCTTATTGTCATGTTGTTGTAAAACCTGAACTTTCCTGATTAGTCCTGTGCTAAAATAGTCATACCATTTTGGTGTCTTCTAAAATAATAAAGATTTCCTCCTTCTTAAGTTAGCGATGAAATACTGATATGATATGATAATACCGTAGATAAAACTAAAAGCTTTGTTAATGTCGCAGACATGTCTACCTGTATATCTCTTGCTATTACTACGAGTAAGTTAGTAGTTGTATGCAAACATTTCAAAAACCGTATAATTATAGCGTCGATTTTGCGCGAAACCAGAAATATTATTAGACAAGCCAATGACTTTATTTGTTGGTCTTCCGTACGCACATACATATTCTTGATAGCTAATTAAGGCTCCAACTGACTCCAGCATACAGCTAACAAACGATAATGTCGATCTCCGGAAGCATTGAGTTCGCATTGGGGTTCATTGTTGTATGTCGGCCTGTAAAGTCCACTTTCTAAAATGAATTAATATAGTTTCACGGTTATTCAATAGATAAATATGTGATATTGTATCACAAAAAATAAAATTGTCTAAATCAATTATAATTTCCAAGCGCCGCGTCGGCTTGAAAACCTAGCAAAAACTTGTAAATAGGTTTTTGCAAATATATTTTTTTAAAGAATATAAGTAACTTATTTAAAACCGTTTTACGGTCATACACTAGATTGTAGTCTAAACTTTGTTTTTTTTTGTTTTTTACCGGTGTTTATGCTTAACCGACGCTGAGATTAAATAAAATAAACCGAATATGTTGAAGGTTAGCGTCATATGGAGTCTTTAGCGAAACATTCCATCTCCGTTACCGTAAATCCCGGAAAAGACTTACTTGGAAGTTCAGGCATTTAGTACGAACTCAGGAGTGTCAATGTGTTATGGCATCTGCGGAAACTTTCCATGAATTATTTTGATAACCTAGCTTTTCACAGGGCCACAAAAATACTTAAGTTTTCGTCTACCATGCAATTTAACGACTAATTATACAAGGACTTGTTTAATTAATTCTACTTACACCCATATAATGACGGCGGTGATGTATTAGCGATCCTTGCGTACAGTTTCATACAAACATGTTAATGTACATAACATAACGGTTCTTCTTATGATGGAGATTCAGTTAAGGCGCTAGGACTGGCCAACTACTCGCGCCATACAAATGGACTTTTTAACAAATGTAATAATATGTAGTGAAACGCTTCAGAAAATCCAAATAGAACTCCAGACTGATAATGGATTGTTAATATTTTTTGAGTCCATCATTTATTTAAATAATAATAAAAATAAAAAAGTTGATTTTTCTCATTAGAAATCTGAAAGTAATTCGATTAATAGATATAAGCAAAAACAGCATATATGCATAAACAAAACATTCCATTTGCTATTGGATTTCTACATTTAGTCAAAAAAGTTCGGAAATGGACACCGTTTCCGCAATGTATTTTGTATAGAAAAAGGTAACATACATTAACGAAAATAGGTTGATTAATAGACAAGGAATCATATATTGTAAGAATGACACTTATAATCGTCAGACTTAGTTAGTTAACTTGGGGTGCCTCGTCTAACTTTGCGATTTGGCTAGTACCAGGGTCTTAACTGGGTGTAGTATTTAATTGATCCAGACTTAATAATACAAGACAGACGTAGTAGAGATCTCTAGCTTTATCGTTGATAAATGATGACAGCAAGAATGGTGATTGGAACTCGCAGTGTCAATCGGCAGATTTTTTTTTAAGTGTTGCCAGTTTAGACAGTACTTATCCTTTATAAATTCGTCTAAACATGTATTATTACGCGCTTTTTAATGGTATTTCATATTGTATTCCATAATATAAACGTTATGTATTTACGTATACAAGTGTACCTATTCCTCGCTCCATCCTTAATATGTCCAAAATTATTTCATGTCATCTCAGGCGGGGCTCATCATTACCGTGACCTCTGGAGGGCAGTCCGTGTGCGGCGGGTCTCTGGTCAGCAATACCCGCATCGTGTCCGCCGCCCACTGCTTTACCTCGGCTAGACAAGTGGAGGCCGTGCTCGGCTCCGACAGACTCTTCTCCGGGGGGACTCGCCGCGTAACTAACAATATTGCGATGCACGCCAACTATAACCCCAATACTATCCAGAACGACATCGCCATTCTCGTCATCGCAACTGTCAGTTTTTCTAGTAAGAATGCACATTTTTTTCTAATATAAGAGCCCCTTAGAAGCAACCTCCAACTCCACACGCTCAGCCGTACTTTCGTATAACTTCGTTTTTCTTAGTCGCAATTTTTTTTATATGCGACCTGACATGGGTGGCTAATACCACACAACTACCGTTATGATATTAGCCCAATACACCACATTCCCGAAGGAATTAGGTGCCATGCCAGGACCTTCCCTTTATGAGCATGGCTACATTGAACTAGATGGAAAACACGGATTTTTTTTCATTCTTCTTTTCATCCAATGCGATGGTACCAACCCGGGCGGGCTTAACCCAACCACCAAGTAGGGGAAGGGGACCTACAGTTTTACATGGATTCCGAACCATGGATCAGCTCGTATTTTTGACGAAATTCACTTATCGAACTCGGAAAGTGGTATAGGCTCATATTAATTGATCGATGAACATGAGAAAATAAGGAGGGTTTCTGAATCGGGTCAATCGAAAATTGAGTTCTTTTTACAGCTTTCTTCATTTCAATAATGTGTATTTTTATCTCGACCGATTCTACGTACATAACATATTAGTTGAAAAATATAACATGCTTGCTCAGTAAAAACAAGTATATTTTACTAAAATCTGCGTTGTTATGTTCGGCCATGTCAGTGACAATAAACCCACGGATGTATTATACCCCACTATGTGAAAGCCCATGGCGAATTACGTTTTCAAGCACGTTACACATAAGTGTTTCACTATTGCAGACAATATCCGGTCAGTCGCCCTACCTTCCGGCAACCAGCTCAACAACAACTTCGCCGGTTCGACGGCCACAGCTTCAGGATTCGGCCGCACCAGTGATTGTACGTAAAAAAAGATTCCAACGAATTGAGAACCTCCTCCTTTCTAAATCGGTTAAAAAGAAACAACCAAACATGTCAGGGGAGAAATTCGGATCGCAAACTACGTAAGGGCCGGGCCTACTTCGGACACATTCACTCGATACTGAATGATGACCTCTCATCTTGTGTTGCGTCTTTCTGACTGATGTTTCTAAATTGATGAAATAGGGTAAGAAGTGTTTATGTAGAATCCCTTAATCCCGGAAAATTATCGGGCAATATTTTTAGGGCATGATAATTGCTCAAAGAGATGCTCACCGCCAGCTCTGGTAACATTTATTCGAGTCTTGCACACGAAGGCGATTTCCAGTTGCCAGGAAATCGATAGAAAGGGAGGCGCTAACCTCTCCCTGCGTCAAACTCTCTGTCGGTATGTTTCCCATTTTAATTAAAATACAAATTCTATAACAACAGGGCTTAGGATCTATTTTATTGAGTTTTTCTGCGTAAACATTCCTATTGTGCGAAAATTCATAATAATTAAATACAGCATTCATACATTATTTTTCACTTTCGCTATTCTTTTTCAGCTGGGGGTATTACAAATAACCAGTTCCTATCCCACGTGAACCTGCCGGTCATCACTAACGCCGTGTGCCAGGGGACCTACGGCAACATTGTCATTGCATCCACGCTGTGCACGAGCGGCGCCAACGGACGCGGCACCTGCGGCGGCGACTCCGGCGGCCCGCTCGTGGTCATCATCAATGGAGTCCCCGTTCTGGTAAGCAACCTGAGTGGTCAGTCCGAGTTCTCACCTTTATTGGCGTTTACGGAACTTCGAACTCCATACAAGCTTTCACTAGATATTCTGTGGCTTTTCTTCTTTAAGCTGTCAAAGTCAAACTTGAACTTCCGATTTGTAAGGAAACGCGAAGTTGGGTTAAACGGCCACGTCAACGGCGACGGAGAGTAAGCTGTCAAATCAAATTCGGACTCGCAAATGTTAGTTCGCTTCACGCCCACCGCGCGCGCTGTTAAATTTCTCCATACATTTTAAAACGCCAGTCGATCGGTTTGGCGTAGACGCCAATTTAGGTGACAACTGGGACTAGGGGATTTGACCATTGGTGACACAACAGCGGTTACCCTTTTCATTTTCTTCCATTCGACCAATTTTGAGTGTTTTTTATTGAGGACATGGATGCCTAATATCACACCTGTTGTACCTACACAGGATGTTAGCCCAGCCCATCAAATGGAAACTAGATACCTAACCAGAGCCTTTCGGACTCGCGAATGGTATATTTTGCTGTTTTCGGTCCAGCCTTGCAGTATATTCGTAAAGTAGTTCTTTTTACTGGACTCTCTCTTCAATTTATGTGTCCCTGCTTCACGGTCGATTATAAATACATACATGTCACACTCTCTCTCCTGTTCACCTGCCATTCACCTGGTGAGTTTTTACCGCGGTAACCGCCCCTGGAGAAGTGATGTCCCGAGTGATCCAAAACCTATGAATGTGTGTGCGTTCGTCTGTAGGTCGGCGCCACGTCGTTCGGCTCCGCGCGCGGCTGCCAGGTCGGACTCCCCGCCGCCTTCGCCCGCATCACATCCTTCATCTCATGGATCAATGCGCGCCTGTAGTCACTGTTCCTACAATCCTTCATTGTACTACCCTTTGATATTATTTTGTACACAGATTCAATAAACATATTGTCAATTACAATAATTAAATTGCCGTGAACATTGATTCATTTGTGTATTTATTTGGGATTTCGTTTCGGCTGTCGTGAAGTCACAGGAAATCCGATTTGAAAATTTTAAGAAACGCATTCTTTGTCCATTGGCCGAGGCACAAATTTGCACGGTGACTGCCATTAAAATATCGTCTTCCAAGACCTAAAGTTACCCTACCCCTAAACGATGTCAGATTTTATTCACTTTTGTTGTCACTTGAGAAAGTTTAATTCTATGTCCGTGTGTTTTGATTTGAAATCTGTATTCTTTAGTAAAAAAATAAAATAAATAAAAAAAAGACCAGACAGTTTCGTACCATCGTTCAAGATTAAAAAAAATATGTTTTTTGTATTTTAAATTATACCTCTTTGTTGTTATAAAGCAAAGTAAATAGACACTCTGTAAAAATTTCAGCTACCTACCTATTACGGTTCATGAGATAGAGCTCTGAGATAGAACGGACGGACGGACGGACGGGCAGCGGAGGCTTTATTTTATTTTATTTTATTTATTTATTTAATTTATTTATTTAGGAGAAAACACAGAGAGAAATGCATAAAACAAAAATAACAACATTATTAAATACATAACAAAGAATCTTTCTCCCTCCACTACGTTTCCCTCGGGAACATAAAATTATATTGATGCTACACAAGGGTAATCGTAAACACAAAATTTACTGAAACAGAAATATGTTTGTAACAGAAAGCAGAAAGAGTAAAAGAAAAAAGTTTGAGGTTACATAAAAAATAAAACATTCGGAGCTTCAGAAGTTCGAATATAGATCGATTTCCACAGGTTTGAAGTAATGTATAAGCTATGTGAGTACTGATATTTGATGTCAGTAAAAGTTAAAGCTAAAGTTTCCTGCAGGTTAGTTAGGATGATATATTGTGTACAAATGTTGTAAAGAGAAATTAAAAGTAAAATATCTGGTCAGTATATTAATATGAAGAGGAATAAAATTATAAGAGGTAATACATGAAAATTAATATTAAGTTTCAAGTATAATAGATGAATTAGTATGAGAGTAGGTAAATAGAGGAGATAATATGTATTAAGGATAGCGAGTGATTAGATGAAATTATAATAATAATAATAATAATAATAATAAATAATAATAACCATTTATTGGATGAAGAAGACATAAGTACACAGAAAACAAAAGAACAGTAAAACATACAATGCAGAGTACATTTCTGAAAAGATAAAAAGGAGAACATAAAAACATATTATAAATGTTAGCTACCTACTGCATGCTTTCCTTCATCCAATGGGTGATGTTATTGCCTTATGGCAATCTCTTCCACCTCACCCATTAGATATAAGGGCATAGTGGTGGTTTGCAGCGAATAAAAACTAAAATAAAATAAAACAATAAAATAAAATAAAACATAAAACATAAAACAATGGCAACCGCAGACGGGGGTCGAAAGAGAACAGATCACTCTTGCGACAGGTAATGTTTCTTCAAGCGTGTTTTAAAGATAGAAACACTCTGTGAACGGCGTATGGGCTCAGGCAATGCATTCCAGAGCCGCGGAGCGTACACAGAGAAAGACCTTGACATAAAGTCGGACCTGTGTTCCGGGATCAATAACAGGTTGGTTGATGTTGACCTCAGAGGGACACCATGGCCAGCAAGAAGACTGAACATAGTTCTTATGTATATGGGCGTAAGAGTAGTAAGAGTTTTATACAGAAAAGTCAAAATGTGTAGATTGCGTCGATACCGTATTTTGAGCCACTTTAGCTCTTTCCGGTAAACTGAGACATGATCATATTTCCTCAGATTAAAGATATAGCGAATGCAGGCATTCTGCATTCGTTCCAATTTGTCCACCAATTCGCTCTTTAGATCCAGATAACAAATGTCTGCATAATCAAGAAGTGGTAGAATATAAGCTTGAGCAAGTTGAATTTTGATGTGTTTGGGTAGGAACCTTTTCATTTTACGTAAAGAATGTAAGCTGTAGTATACCTTTTTGCTAACATTATTGATATGCTCCTGCCACGTAAGATTTTCATCCATGATGAGCCCTAGATTTTTAACAGATTTCGAGAAGGGAATTGGTGTGGAGTCAACAAGGAGTGGTGGCAGGCTAGATTTATCAATCTTTTTTGTTAACTTTCGACTGCCTAGAATTATTGCTTGTGACTTTAATGGATTAATCAAGATACCAAAACGCCTGGACCAATCGCAGATTAAACGTAAGTCCTGATTCAGCTGACCTATAGCAGCAAAAATCGCATCTGGCTTTGTGTGAATATATATTTGCATGTCGTCAGCATACATGTGATATTTAGAGAGCAGAGTTGCAGTAATCGTTTTAATAAAAATGCAAAAAAGTAGTGGCGACAAGACTCCTCCCTGTGGTACACCAGAAGTCAAATCATGCGAAACCGACTGTTCAGCGCCATTCTTAACTGCCTGATTACGACCAACAAGGTAGGAAGAAAACCAAGAGAGTACGACATCACACATTCTGAGCGAGCGTAAGCGGGCTAGTAGGATAGAAAAATCAACCGTGTTAAATGCGTTGCTAAAATCAAGTAAAACCATTACTGTTACCCTTCTATCATTCATGGCCGCTCGAATGTCATCACTTATCTTCAACAGAGCAGAAGCCGTACTATGACCTGGTTTGAAACCAGATTGAAGCGGATCATGCAAATTATTAGATGAAATAAAATGCGCTACCTGAGTATGTACCAAACGCTCTAACACCTTAGACAATACGGGCAGAATGGAGATAGGACGATAATCTTTAGGCACCGAAGGCTTGCTATTTTTAGGTAGTGGTATAATCAAGGCTCTCTTCCATACTGTTGGAAACATTCCAGTAGACAGGGATGCATTAAAAATGTGTGTTAATACAGGCAGTATAACGTTAATTATCAGCATGAGCATTGTAATGCTGATGCCGGCCACACCAACCAATTTTGATTTGACTGCAGTGATGGCGTCCTTGACTTGTTCAGCGGAAACAGGGGTAAACTTAAATGCTTCTATGTTGGGTACGTCTTCATTGTGAATAGTCGCGACGGCTACAGTCCTAGAAGCCTCGCTGAGGGCGGCTGGTAGGGTAGCAAAATGACGATTGAGATCGTTTATATCCAGGTCTATTTTGTGATCTCCCTTCTTATCTGCACAAGCCCCTACAGATCTTAGAAATTCCCACAGATTTTTATCATTATTTTCGGTAACGTGCTTGTAAATATGTGAGCATTTAGCGTTTCTGCAAGACTGAACGCATCGATTACGTAGTAGTTTGTAACTGTCCCAGAGTTCAGCGGTTGGGTTCTTGTTGTGTTTTGTCTTTGCATCATCTCTGACCGCCATCTCTTTGCGTATCTTGTCCGTAATCCAGGGTGCCGGAAGCTGTCTCAGCCTCATGCACGTAATAGGAGCGTGTTTATCAAATATATCCATTAGCAATTTGTTAAAAGCATCGACCAATTCATCAATATTATCAATACTAATTAAATTGTTCCAATCAATTGAGGTCGCATCTTTCACCAGATTTTCTGTATCAATCTTTTTGAAGTTTCTACGGTAAACGATTCGATGCCTGGCCTTAGGAGTTTTAATGTTATAAGAAACATGTATCGAGTCGTGATGAGAGAAGGCAGGTGCTACTAAACGACCAAAGTTAGATACGTGATCCAGTGATGCGACCACGGCCACATCCAGGTGAGAATGTGTGGTATGTAAATGGTAAGTAGGCCCTAATTCTAGATAGTTAAGATTAAATGAGGAATTAATACTGAGTAGTTTCGACGAACGTGCGTCATTTTTTGCTAGGCAAGTGTTTAAGTCGCCTAGTAGGAGAGTGTGTGCATAATTAGTAACGTGTGTAGATAAGACGGTTTCCAGTTCAGCAAAGTAGTTAACTTTAGGGGGACAATAAATCACTAGCAAAAGCAACTTCAAATTATTTACCTGGACTTCCATAACAATGTACTCCGCGCCCTTGCAATGAGGATCAGAAACAGCTAGGATTTTATGCTTAAAATCCTCCCGTAGATAAACTGCCACCCCACCACCGCGACACCTCAGCCTGTCGTGTCTGATTAGTGCATAGCCCGGCAGGGAGAGAGAGCTTGATGATAAGGAGGGCTTGAGCAACGTTTCGCTAATCGCAATGGCGTGCACAGAAAGGTTTACAAATCGCGAAGCAATTACGAGCCATGCCAGGACCTTCCCTTTATGAGCACAGGTACATTGAACTGGACGGAAGAACCGAAACATCTTTCATTGCGGTTTTGCCAAGGTACTAACCTGGGCAGGTTTATCCTGATCAACTAGTAGGGGAAGGGCACTTATTTTTTTTATATAAAACACCGATCTGGGTGGCCATGATGGGAAGCCGAAAGGACTCAGAAAAGCTAAGTTCACCTCACTCAACGATGTCAAATGCGTGTCTAACCCTTTCTCAGGGCTGCTGGATCGCTGTAGCTATAGGTTGTATAGATATATTTAGATATATTGTATATGCATTGTGGGATGTTTATGAGCATCCCTTCTCGCCTTCGCCGCCACCACCCGCGCAGGCAGCGGGTGAGGGTCGCGGGCGCGGGACGGGTACGGCCGAAAGCCGCGAGTACAACCAGTTGCCAGGGTGCGATACATAGTTAAATTTACAAGAAGAACGGAACAAAGAACAAGAGCGCTGTTACAGCAGATAATTGAAAAATCCCGCGAAAAAGAGCGGCTCGAAGCAGATGACGCCGCGTCCCAACCGCCGTCCGGGACGCCGCGGGGAGAGGCAGAGATATCGTTCCCGCCACACATTTTGCTAACATTTGGCGCTGCCATCGCATCTCGACCGCTATTCGATTCGACGAGGGGAAGAGAGGAAGGTGTCAGGCCATGGGCCAGTCACCCATGCTTCTCGCCCCGCAGCCGGCCGCCACCGTACGCGGCGCATGTCGAGCGCTGCCAGACGTGGTGCGTACAACAAAAGGCGTCGCGGGTCGTATTCCGGCGCCGAGCGAACCCTCCGCGCTCTGCGCCCCGCCGGCCGCCACCGCCCGCTCAAGATAACGTCGCCGCCCACGGAGGGCAGAGGCAGGTCTCGCTGGACCCGATTTCCTTGCTCGCCGCAGAACTGAAGAAGCTCGCTGACTGACTGACTTCTGCCCTGCTAAGAACCGAGATCTGCTGCGCTTTTCGGGAGTTCAAGAAGATCCTGCCACGCACCCGATACTCACGACCACGGAGATCGTCGATCTCCGTGCTCACGACTGAGAAACCCCGCACCCTATCGCAGCGGAGGCGCACGCTCGCAGAAGTGGTGCCGCGCCCAGAGTTACTTACCAAGCAAACGCCACTTCGATATGGACATCGACGTGCGAAGAACGTGAAAAGCCACACGTATTGACTGCATATGAAAACTTTCGAGCGCATTCAGTGGACGAACGATAACAGTTTCTTAGAGATCGAAAGTTGTGTTTCAAGTGCATGAACGGGAATCACCTGTGAAGAGCAGCCGCGTGAAGCCATGCGGCGTACAATAGTGCAGGCGCCCGCACCACGGACTACTCCATCGTTACCTAAGAAAAAAAGATGCGCTAACGATGTAAACGCAGCGATGATGTATTTATTTATTGATTTACGTAAAGGAAAGCCAACAGAACATGCAAACAACATTTCTACAAAACAGGGTAGGATGCACATTCCCGTTACAGGCAAACGCAGCTTGTATGCGGAAGAAACTAAATTGGTGGAAAACAAGTAAACACAAAAATGTGACAGTATAATTAAGAACAAACAATACAAAAAAAACCATTAAAAAATTTATAAAAACGCATACAATAAACATTGATTTTAAGATAATGTGGGAAATGTATCTAAAAATAACAAATGTAATTGGTAGAAATAACAAAGAGCAAAAAAAAATTATTTTTAGCTAATCGTTCTAAGAGTTAGGTTAAAATCTTTTTTTTAAATGTTGATTGAACATCATGCAAGATGTCGATTGTCATTGCAGCGTTAACACCATTAAACAGTCTGGAAAGTCTGTTTTTCGGGGAAAATAATTTAGATTGGTCCTAGTAACCTTTGATAATTTTGTGTTCTACAACTTAGCCTAGGGACGGTAATGTTTATTTCACACAGTAATTCAGAGCAAACTATTGTGCTGAAGTATTTTATGCAGTAACATGAGATCTGGCAATAATCTGCATCTGATAAGTTCGTGTTACACAAACGACACGGTGAGATAGGCCCACCTGAAAATCGCACCGGTGGTAGTGAAAGGACCGCGCGGGACGTGCGAGACATATGCGCTTCTCTAAGAGGGGTCGACAACATCCCTAATAGAGTCCATGATCGCATAAAAAGTGGGGGCAGAAAAGAGGGGGATCGTAGAAAAAATGACGGGCAGCGATACCGGTACCGTCGCGCCTAGTGAAGATACGCGGCCGCTAGAAGGACATGTGGCATGAACTATTTGGTGCCCGTAAAATCGACACAATTCGTCTTGGGACCCAGACTGTGGACGCTAATGTGCTAATTGACTGCTGTGCCAAGACGCCAGGCCGAAGATTCTAATTGGACAGGATAGTTGGAATTTTCTAATTTCAATTCTAATTGCATTTCGGAGAAATGCACACCCGGACCCAAGAATCAACCAGTAGCAACCAAAACTGATCTTTGTTAGGTACTCCAAGGCTGCCTTGTGGCTGAAGCGCCTGTGATAGTACAGATATGTCATGCACGCATTGGCAAAGATGAAAATGAACCCGTTTGAAATGCTTTCCGATAGCGACAAATTGGAATCTATTCCAAACCGACGTGCAATATCAGCATAAATTGCTCAACACCGATATTAGAGAAGAGGACGACGAAGACAAAGACCGAGGAATAAGAAGAATAAAAACAGACAACAGTGAAGAAACAACTTCCCAAAATGTACAAGGACCGGCGAGTGGTTAGACGCCTAGGAGGACGCGAGAAAATTACAGCGGCGGAGGAGGACTGCTATATCGCCTACAAAAGAAACAAGAAGCATGTTTCGAATACTTTAACCTTCATACGACCTTCAAGTCATTCTATCGTTCAGGCCCTCGGGTCAAAAAAGACCCCTACGTATTATTGTGTATTTTTTTTTTGTAATATTAATTTTAAGTGGAGTATTTAACATTTTAAATTATTAACTTAATGATTAGTATCGAAAATGTTGATGTGTGCTAAGCACATCAGGCATATAAAATTAATTAAAAACAAAGGAGAATGCCCATTACAAAAGCGCTAGCAGTTAGCATGTACACCAATGAATCCACTTTGCTTTCATTCCTCGCATCATATTATTAAAAACGTGTACTTTCAGTTTTTTCAATAATGGGAGTAAGTCAGTAAACACTGCTAAAGGTGAACTTTGAGGTTATTTCCCACATTGTGGTGGATATTTATTTACTAGACAACTTTAATGAGTGTTGATGTCACAATGGTTACTTGCATGGCCTCACTAAATAAGGTATGTTAAGAATTTACCTAAACAGTATCAGGGAAAAGATAGTTGGCACTATTCTTGCTATAGTGAGTACTCCAGCTATATACATATGTGAACTCTGCTGAGGGTATGGGAACAATAAATCGAACGGGGTGCCTTTTGACAGGGGTTTTCATAAGTTTGTATGGTATTATATTATCTGCAGGTCATCTTAGAGTGGTATGACTTATAAATAGGTACCATTTAATGATCAATTAGAGTTAAGAATTATTTAAATTGGGGAAGATTCCTTGCTGTGTGGATTGAAAATCAATACAATTTATTCCACTGCATTAATTTATTCCTGTGCATGTCGTACGAGCCGATTAAGGTATTCGAGGCTCGGTATGACCAGTCTAGAAGTGAAATCTGTTTATTTGTAAAACAAACAACAATAAGTTCGTACCTATAAGTAATCAGAGATCGCGTTGCGGTTAGCACCCCACGTTGGACTGGCGTCAAATATTATGAACTCTGTGGCTGAGATAAATAGTCGTAATCTCTTCTTCTTCTCTTTCTCTACTTATATAAAAGGGAACGTCTGTCCACATGCAAGAGGTAATCTCCGTAACCACAAAACAGATCAAGATGCGATTTAAACCAATTTAAAGAGAACATCGCTGGGAACGCTTTAGCGTACATACCATTACGCTAAATATCCAAAGGGCTGAGCAATATCAATAAAATTACTCTCAAACAAAATTAATACTATGCCGTGGCGTATGGTGGCGTTACTTGCGACGTCTTTCAAGGATTCACTATTTTCGCACCAATGTTCAGAAAGCGGATGGCGCAGGGCGGAATACCGACTCTTCTATGCGTATTTTGTTCGGGAGGCTGTAGGTTCGAATCCAGAGTGGGCAGTCTGAGTTCTCACCGAAATTGGCGTTTACGGCAAACCGATCGACTGGCGTTTTCTCCAAACTCCATACAAGTTTTTACTAGATATTCTGTGGTTTTACTTCTTCAAGCTGTCAAAGTCAAACGCGGACTTCCGATTTGTATGAAAACGCGGAGTGGACGTAAACGGCAACGTCGACGTATTTACGGCAACGTTGAGTAAGCTGTCAAATCAAGCTCGGACTCGCAAATGTTAGTTCGCTTAACGCCCACTGCGCGCGCTCTTCAATTTCTCCATACAATTGAAAACGCCAGTCGATCGGTTTGCCGTAACGCCAATTTAGGTGACAACTTAGACTACCGGCTCTGGTAGCCTCAATTTTTTTTTTTCGTTTTTTTACATTTTATTGTTTATGGGGTCTCGCATATAATAATTATAGCATGGATTAGAATTATCTCTACTTACATAAAAGAGAACATCTGTCCACATGTTCGAGGTAAACTCCGTAATAAATATTATATATTATATAAAAGGGAACGTCTGTCCACATGCGTTTACACATGCAAAAGTTTACAGAAAATATCGCTGGGCTCACTCTAGGATACATACCATCACGCTAAATATTCTAAGGGCTGAGCAATATCAATGAAATTACTCTCAAACAAAATTAATACCATCCCGTGGCGCATGACGGCGTCATTTTGCCAGAACCGATTAACAATTTTCGCGTTAAATGTAGAAAGCCGGTTGGCATAGCGCGCACAATTGACTGTTTCGAATATATTTTGTTCGAGGGAGGCTTCAGGTTCGAATCCTGAAACCTCAATTTGTTTTTCTGATTTTTTTATCTCGCACATAATTATAACATGGATTCGACATAATAGATCTAATTTTTTTTTGTTTTTTACATAACAGTTTAATGGCAAAACTGTTTTCCTAAGGGACAATTTTAATTCATGGTAGTCAGTGCGCGAAATTTTGTTCCCGAGTACGGCTGAGTTAATCAATGTTCAAACACGTCACTTTTAGCGAACCGCATGGAGTTCCTTCAATACTGTCCATACAAAGTGACGTGTTTAATAATACGCTGACATTGAAATTGATATGCAATATTACAGCGCCATCTGCAAATATTTTCGCCGCAACTATTTACTATGGCATTATTTAACTTTATAATTATATAATTTGCTTTTGTGTACAAAAACTTTGTATAGGCCAGACCAGGATTAAATTAGGCATGGGGAACTATCTTTTGTCTCAAAGAAAATCTTGAAACGTATGAAAATGTGTATGGGTAACCCATAATATCTTCAAACTAGGTATTAGAAAACGCACCTGTTTTTTAATGAATAGTTTCTATGGTTTGGTCAAGAATATGAGTTTGGTGTTGGTCATCACTGATTGCATCTATGTATCTTCTTTCCAGACTCGCTAATTGTACAGACACGCATGGCTTTATTATTCCCGCAAATTTAGGGCTAATTAGCATCAGTGGGCCCATTAAGGTAAGAGTGACTTCGAGTTCGGGAGTGAGTTAACTTAAAAATAGCTGGGAAATATATAATTAGTTGATATTTAACGACGAATTTGATCTCACTTTTACCTGAATGGGCCCCCATGCAAAATTATGAGAGGGGTGTGCAAATAAGCAGTAGTATGCAATGCTTATAAAAGTTCCACGTCTAGCCTGATTCTGCTCACAACTTAAAAGCTACATGAAATAACTCTAAATTACCAGAGCGGTGAGCATTAGGGTGAAATGCTTATAACTTGAGAACCACTCACCCGATTTATATGCGAATTGTATCTACGTTTGCCATCTCTGAGTGCGCTCGAGTTGCGGATGGGTGTTTTAGGTGTTTAGGCTAGCTGTGTTTTGTATAGAGGCATATGTCCAGCAGTGGACGCAATCACGCTGACTGACTGACTGACTGTGTTTTGTATGCCACGTAAAACTTTTGTTCACCTTTCGTAGGGTTAATTCCACCTGGGATGATACATACCATCGCATTGAAGGAATGCATAATCGGGTCATTAATATTGTCGTGTTTTAGATCCATTTGAATGTGGAAGTGTCATTGCGGGAAGATCCTGGTGAACCTGGTACTCTTCGACAGCCTCTTCTGGTGATGACAATCGTTGGCCACGTATTGGTTAAACCATTTTGGGAACAGAATAATGTCACAAGGTGCCAGGTCGGGGCTGTATGCAGGATTACTCATAAGTTCGACGTTTTTAACCTTTGAAAATTCGTGTCTGCATGGCCGTCTGAGAACTGGCATTGTTGTAATGCAATTTGATGCTGCTTTTACTGTTATTTTTACGGAGTTCGTCATTTACTTTCATCAAACATATGGTATTATACAAATCACTATTCACAGTCTCCAAAGCAACAGTCTGCATGCCTGTCTGTTTCATTTTACGGCGCACATCATTTATCTTTTTGTTGCATAAAGCTGTCCATCACAAAATTAGTCACAAGATTGACGCGATAGTCGCCTTTAATAGTGTTTCGGCAGTTTGAAGCCGAGCAAGGCTTTGTAAACTGTCAAATTACACTTAAAATCCTATAAAATCATACTACGAAAATTTTCATAAGTTAATATCATGGTGATATAGACACGCATTTTTTTAAATGACACCACGATGCAAAAACAAGTGACAGCAAGACAAAACAAACATGACAAAACAGCCTAAGAACCGATTGCACGAAGAGAGGGATGAGTAAACGATGTTCATTTTAGTGAACCGCATAGAGTTCCTTCCATACTCTCTATGCAAAGTGACGTGTTTAAGTTGACGTGATTTAGATCTTTTGCCCTTTCGTGCACTCGGCCCTATGCGTTATAATACCAAAATATTTAATTAATTTTTCGATATTTTATAGCTAAGTGGGCAGTTCCGAAAACTTATAGTGTGCCCCACAGAACTGCCTCCTCAATATTCCGTGGTGTGCCCTATGTATTATAAATGGAAAATGTTATAATATTTCTTATTTAATTAAGCTATATCGGCTCCATCCGTTATGATTAAAAAGTAGCAGATAAATTACATCGCTATTGACCAGCCTTTTCGACTAGCCATTTGGGCTACTTTTTATCTAGGAAATAATTCAGCTCGACATCAGTCTAAAACGACATGGACCCGAGCGGAGCCGGGTACCGCAGCTAGTAGAAACTAAGACTAACTAAAAGTAGTACTTTGTGACGTCACTTTGAATTACTTTTCGTCCATACGTGTCAAAGTGACGTCACAAAGGCTGAGATAAATATTCGTAACCGAAACTAAACTAACGGAAAGTAGTACTTTGTGAAGTCACTTTGCATTACTTTGAGATTTCGTCCATACAAAATGTGTCAAAGTGACGTCACAAAGTACTAACTACTTTGCGTTAGCATTCGTTTCGGTGACGACTCTCACGTGATCTCAGCCTAAGTACTACTTTTCGTTAGTCTTAGTTTTGGTTACGAATATTTATCTCAGCCTGTGACTCATAAAAGTGGTGTAGCAAATAAATATCAACCAAAGATGGTATGTAGGTACAATGTAGGCAAAACACAGTCCATGAGCGCGTGCGCTGTTCTGAGCAAAATAACCTCAAAGTTAATCTTTAGCCGTGTTTGCTGATTATAACCATTATAGAAAAAAAGAAAAATTTGCAGATTGTTACTTTTATGATACGAGGAATAAAATAAAATTGGTTTTATTTATATATATAAATTTATAATAATATATATATAAATTATATATATAAATTTCTAGCGCTTTTCTAGCCCATACTGGAATAGGCATTCTCCTTTAGAAACTTTATTTTTAATTCATAACAGCAAAATTGGCTGTAATTTGGGCCGACTTAATGTCGTTTCCAAATAAAATTTTTACATATTTTACAGACTAAGCCAGTTGTCTTGTTGTCTGCAATTGACGAAGCAGCTGGAGTATTACCTACAGTTACACGTGGAATCCGAGCCTCAGCCAGCCTCTAGGGTTGAAAATGGTCACCATCTAGAATCCAACCGCGCTTAGATGTGCTTCACTGAGCTTATCGAATCGCAAGGCACCGCGCCATTGGGTTACGTAATGTGTAGATGAATCCAGGATTGAAGCATTAAAGGCTTCAATATTGACGCAACTGAAGACGGAGTCGCTACAGATACTCTCAGGGTTCGAGTCCAACAGCCAGTACTTCGTTAATAACTTCCCTGAGGACAGCAACTGATTCAACCGCAGCAGGGTCGATAGCGTGTAACAGAAGAAGACGATGATGCTACCACCGCACTACTCCACGCTCAACTCCGCGTCGCACTATTGGCGCAACGGAATACAGAGTCGCTGGAAATACTCTCAGGGTTCGATTTCAACCACCAGTACTCCGTGAATAACTTCCCTGAGGACAGCAACTGATTCTACTGCAGCAGGGTCGGTAGCGTGTACCAGAAGGAGACAATGATATTGCCACCGCACTACTCTGCGCTGATCTCTGCGTCACCCTATTGGCGCAACAGAAGATGGAGTCGCTGGAAATACTCTCAGGGTTCGAGTTCGACAACCAGTACCCTGTGAATAACCTACCTGAGGACAGCAACTGATTCAACCGCAGCAGGGTCGGTAGCGTGTACCAGAAGGAGACGATGATGTTGCCACCGCACCACTCTGCGCTCAACTCCGCGTCGCACTATTGGCGCAACAGAAGATGGAGTCGCTGAAAATACTCTCAGGGTTCGAGTTCAACAACCAGTACCCCGTGAATAAACTACCTGAGGACAGCAACTGATTCACCGCAGCAGGGTCGGTAGCGTGTAGCAGAAGGAGACAATGATGTTGCCACCGCACTACTCTGCGCTCAACTCCGCGTCGACTATTGGCGCAACAGAAGATGGAGTCGCTGGAAATACTCTCAGGGTTCGAGTTCGACAACCAGTACCCTGTTACCTGAGGACAGCAACTGATTCACCGCAGCAGGGTCGGTAGCGTGTAGCAGAAGGAGACAATGATGTTGCCACCGCACTACTCTGCGCTCAACTCCGCGTCGACTATTGGCGCAACAGAAGATGGAGTCGCTGGAAATACTCTCAGGGTTCGAGTTCGACAACCAGTACCCTGTGAATAACCTACCTGAGGACAGCAACTGATTCACCGCAGCAGGGTCGGTAGCGTGTAGCAGAAGGAGACAATGATGTTGCCACCGCACTACTCCGTGCTCAACTCCCCGTCGCACTATTGGCGCAATGGAAGATGTAGTCGCTGGAGATACTCTCAGGGTTCGAGTTCAAAAACTACATAGCACTCCGTGAATAACTTCCCTGAGGACAGCAAATTCAACCGCAGCAGGGTCGGTAGCGTGTAGCAGAAGGGGACGATGATGCTGCGACCGCACTACTCAAGGATCTCTACATCCTTGTGAGTCTACGTCCCGGGGACGTCGCCCGGAGCGTCAAGAGTAGCGGATGTGATCGCACACCAAAATATTATAAATATTTGTTTACAGTGACATCAGTATACAAAAGTTATCGTACTACGTGTCTATTCACCAAATAAGCCTGCACAAGTGTTATCTAATACCTAACGAACATATAATAGTGTTTAAAACACCAAAATACAAAGTGAAAAATAACCTATGCATACATCTAATTTTTAACACATTCAACGTGATATTACATCAGGTCAGTGAAATCATAAAACTTTAATAATTAAATAATGAATGCACTAAATAAACATTGAAGTTCGTTTACTGATTCTTGTACATAAAAGTGAAAAAAGTAAGGAATACCTACCCACATCAATCATAACGTAAAAACTGTCTACCAAACAAAAACTTAGTGTGAGTGAACAGTGCACTAACAAACAAAATAACAATAGGTGTATAAAACCAGCAAGGAATAAAATAATTAAGAAAAAGAGATTATTAATTAAAAAAATCATAATAAAAAAATTAAAAAAATTGAGTCCGCCTGTGAGTATCGAACCAGGGACCTTTGAGACTTTATTCCGTGCGTGTAAAGACACTGCGCCACTGTTCGCTCTTTCAGTTGTAGCGAATTAACAGTAGTACTAGTGATAGTGACAGACCGTTGATATCACCGTAAAGATGCCACAGGCTGTGTGTGAAGCCTGTAAAAGAAGTGCCGACGCCATTGATGACGTCATTGCTTGCAAGCACTGTAAGCGCATTTTCCACACAGCTTGTGTCAACGTTTCCCGTGAAGATGTCCGCACCAGAAACTCACGCGACAGCTGGGTCTGCCCCGGCTGTGTCATTCAGCTCACGCCTCGGGGCGACCGCACACTCACGCCAGTGCGATTCAACGTACCGCATGATAAAACCATCCAGGCCGCTAGGGGATCGCAATCGGTTAGTTCAATGGTGGGTGCTCCAACTGACTCCCCAACTGATGCAAATAAGGCCACTGCGACCGATATGATATTCGACGCGCACGGTGCCCTCGCTCTGGCCGAGGAGATGCGGATGTTCCGAAAGGAATTCGCAGAATTTCGGAACATCCCATCCGAATTGCGAAGTCTCCGAAAAGAGTTAGAGACCATGCAGAAAGAAACGCGCGATTATATAGCGGCAGCATCGGCCTCAATCGAAATGTGCCACGGCAGGCTCGACGACCAAGACAAGCGGCTCTGCGGGGCCGAGGAACGCATCGCGGCCCTGGAACGCCGCGGGGACGAGACGGCGGCGCTGCGCCGCACTGTTTCGGATTTGCGGGAGGAGATCGGCGCGCGGGACCGCATTGCATTACTCAATGATGTGAAAGTGATCGGTGTGCTAAATTAATTAACTAATGTAATAAACAGACAAAAAAATGTCAAGGGGACATATGACCCTAGAACGACCGTATCCGGTACCGACCGTATCCAGTAAGCTATCGTTTTCATTTATTAGTTTTTAACCGACTTCTAAAAAAAGGAGGTTCTCAATTCGTCGGAATCTTTTGTTTTATGCACAGAACAATGAGGAGGTATTCCGTGGTTTTATGTCTGTTGACCGATTATTCGAAGACCCCTGAAACGATTTGGAAAATTATTTTTTTATTTCTTTCTATTTATATATATAGATATATAGAGAATATTTATATCTTTCTAGTTAGTCCCATATTTTTTTTATCAGTATCGGTTCACTAGATTGGTATTTATGTACAAAAAACAACAAATTTTCGGAACCAATGTACCCAGAAATGTGCTTTTTTCCATACAATGGCTTTATTTTATTTTAGGGTGCGATTGCTCAGCAAGAGAGGTTTTTTTTTTAAATTCAACTTTTAAGGGGGGTAAAAGAGGGCAAATTGTACACATTTTTAATCTCTAGAGCCGCTGAACCCACAAATTTCAGAGTAGGTATTTTTAAGGTGGGAATCCTTACGAAGAAAATATTTTTGGAAATCCTACTATTAGAAAGGGGAAAACAGGCCAAAATTAACACATTTAGGTGAAATCTCCGAAACCAATTACCCTAGAAACTTCAAATTTTCAGTGACTTCTTTTTACGATGGAAAGGCTCGCTCACTACGGATTGCATAAAATTCAACTGTTAAGGTGGCCCAACCCGGCGGGACAAACTTATTCGCGAGCACGGTACAAAACCGTGCTGTTGCGCTCTGGGACCTTTTCTGTTTCAAAAAAAAGACAGGCTCCGTGATGAGGAAGATGCAACTTGTCCACAAAAAAGACAATGTGCATAGTGTATGATTTGATAAGATTTACGAAAATTTTAATTACAAAACGACTTATAGCTAAAAGTAAACCACGACCGCTTTAGTCAAAAATCTAACAAAAACCAAATGGATTATATATCTTGATTAAATAAGCTATGTCTGATGACTAATCTTTCTAAGATGTTCTTACTTTATCATTGCGTAATCCACCTCCAAAGTTATTGCATAAAATGTGCGAAAAATTCGAACTTTCGGACCTTATAACTTAGAAACGAAACACAATTTTACAATGCGAACGGTCATCAGACATCTAGTTCGATTAAATAAAGCTAATTAATTAATTAAATAATCTTCTTTCCCCGTTTGTATGGGAAGTTGAGTGAGATGGGCCACCTTAAGGGAATACATTCTCACACAACACTTACGCAAGAAACAGACTCTCCGGAACGACGGAAGGATGAGAAATTCAGAAGATCAGCGGTTTCGGACATGCGTTGTTTTGCCTGGTTAGGGTTCCGTACCTAAAGGGTGCCAACGGGACCCTATTAATAAGCCTCCACTGTCCGTCTGTCCGTCCTTCCGTCTGTCACAGGGCTCTATCTCATGAACCGTAATAGTTAGGCAGCTGAAATTTTCACGGAGTGTGTATTTATTTTGCACCTATAACCAAAAATAGGTAAAATTAATAAATATAAAAAAATTAAGGGGCACCCTTGGCCGGTTTTTTTTAGACAAAAAATTGCCTTTTATATCCAATAATGAATCCAGATAGGTTCCGGTCTACCATTCGTCAGAAATGAGATTTCTCAATGATTGCATTTCTCCTAATTGCATTGCTCGTTCATTGTAGGGGTTATAGGTATTAGTAACAGTTTAGAGGGTTCTTAATCAGATATTCTCTTATCTTGCCAGCGAGCCTGTCGGTCCCGCGCGGGCGCGTAAGTTTGCGTTTAGGTCCCGCCCATTTTGCTTACCAGTGAGCCTCAGACGGCAACTAGCTTTGGCGTTCGAGCGGGAGAGTATCTTGTGTATATTAACGTTTGGTTCATTTAATTCGGTTTGTTTTATATACTGTGTAGAGAAGAGAAGAAGATAGAGATATTTAAGGTGGCCATTCCCGAGGGGACTAACTCATTCGCGGGCACAGCACAAAATCGTTCGGTTGCGCTCTGGCACTGTCTGTTTTCAAGGAAAAGACAGTCGTCGTGATGAGGAGGATGCAACACGTCCACAAAGCAAACAATGCGCATAGTGTTTATTTTGGTTAGATTTACAAAAGAATATTATTACAAAAATACTCATAGCTAAAAATACGCATCACGGACGCTGTAGTCAAAAATCTAACTAATACTAAATTGATTTTGATTCTTCATTGAACAAACTAGAGATGATGACTAATATTACGGATAATGCGTAATTTGAATAAGCTCGATAGCTCAGCCATAGTCCGCAAATCCGCTGGCATGGCGCCTCGCTGAGCGTGATTTCGCGAGGCGAGGTGTTTTTGTCTTTTCTGAGCACCTTTGGTCCTTTCATAAAAATAAAAAAAATTCGTGTTTCATCTTTGAGTAATCGATCAAACTTATTGCATAAAACGGGCGAAAATTTCGACTTTTAGGACCTTAAAACTTAGAAACCATATACAATTTTATACAATGCCAACGGTCTTCAAACATTGCATTTGATTTTAACATTGCTTTTGAGTATAATTTTAGATTAACGACAAGAAATGTGCGAATGATCTTCTTCCACTTTGTATGGGGAGTTATGCCTCCACTAAAAAGCAAAAAAATAATATTTTTAAATAAAAAAGGACCGCCTTAATAAAAACCGGAACTAAAAAGCAAACAATAATTGGTTACTTTTAATTACTTTACAATATTTTAATACATAACTAATTATGTACAATTTCTTAATTTTAATCATCTTTTGAAGTCAGTACCTTGGGTAGACGTTCTGTATTCATACCTAATATCAATCTAACTACTTGCAAATAAAGAAATATAAGTAGGTAGCTACTTACATTTACCTACTTCAACAAAACACAAAAACAAAAATTTTATAAACAAATAGGTCGGCAAAACGTATGTAAGTAGGTATTTAGGCAAGTACTTTGTAATTTGAATACGCTGTATACTTAAAATAAATGCCTAACATATTAAAAACAAAAAAAATTACAAGAAAACCCTACAAACTAAACGAACAAACGAATACAAAAACACCGACCACGTATTTGGTAAGTAAATGTTTAGGTAGGTGTAGCTTGTGCTTTTTAGGGTTCCGTACCCAAAGGGTGAAAACGGAACCCTATTACTAAGCCTCCGCTGTCCGTCCGTCCGTCCGTCCGTCCGTCCATCCGTCCGTCTGTCCGTCTGTCACAAGGCTGTATCTCAGTAACCGTAACAGGTAAACAGCTGAAATTTTCACAGAGTGTGTATTTATTTTGCCGCTATAACAACAAATAGGTAAGATTCAAAAATAATTAAAATTAAAGGAGGCTCCCATACAAAAAACATAATTTTTTTTTTCTATGGTGGTACGGAACCCTTCGTGTGCGAGTCCGACTCGCACTTGGCCGGTTTTTTAAATTATTTAACTATTTACTTATATATTGATGTGCTCTAGAAACAATATCAGGAATGGTGTTATTATTCCGTGGTGTAATTATTATTAGCGACGTCTCGGCGGGCTGGCTCGGCGGAGACGGAGCGACGGCATTTCAATATTTCAGTCGATATTTCAAACGAGTCCGGCTCACCGCGTGACTTCACGGGTCACCACAGTGCACTGACGCGACCTCAGATCAAGAAATGAAGGAAATGTCCCATTCAGCGTGCATACTATGAGACCAGCTGTCGCCAATTTTATCAAAATACAAACCCAATATGCCGCAGATGTCTTGGAGGGTTTGCGTCCTGTTTGGCTGTGTGGCACACGACGCGCGGCCGCCTTTGCTGATTGGACAGGAATGTGTTTGCAGATTGTTGGGAGTGGCAACACTCTTGACATACGTCAACTGTCACTGCGAGTTCCGGTCGCCATTCCTGTCTGTCATCTAAGGAAACGACACGGCTCTAGATCTCTCCTATATTTGTTAATACTATCAAGTCAATATCTAATAAATATTACGTCTACTCAACGGTGTCTCAATCAACGAATAACGTAACATGGTGTCAGAAGTTTGTCTACACGCGATTTGAAGATGAGCACCGATAAGAATCAAGATGTCGCATGGAGGTGAAGAAATAACTGGAGAAATAAAGTCCATACATCGAGCGCGCAAAAAATGACGTAACGCAACTTACAACATTTTATTGCCGTACAAATTTGTAGCGCAATGTGAAAACGGAGAAAAATCCAATTTGAAGTCTCCCAAATTGGTAGGTAAACCGATAAAGATAAGAATTATTTTTTAATAAACCAGATGGTCGTTACGTCATTCCTCATTCGTGATGATGACAGCGAGTGCCGAGTCAAAAATATCTAAAAAATACTGGCTGAATCCGGCCGTCAAACCCATTGAAAACTACATGAGTTAGAAAGATGTTATGCAAACCAAAGCCAACAAATAATTTGGTTGCAAAAATAAGCAAAAATATTGCTCATTAGAGCAACGTGGTGGCAAGTGAAGCTGGGGTAATGCCGCGGCGCTGAGCGGGATGAAAACATCACCGTCCATGGATCTATTTGTAAATTGTTGTTCGTAATTACTTTTCTGAAATAGTGAATTAACAAACATTTTGAAAAGGCGTTTTATTTGCATGTTCTTATATGTATATGTAACACATCGTAATTAGAAAATAATGAAAGAGAATATCCACATATAAAAATAAATTTAGGCGATTACATAGCCTATGTATATTGGGTTTGTGACTTCGGTTTTTTTATTAAACAATTATGTAAAGTTTGTAAACTGCCTGAATTCGAGATATTTCTGTATCTAATGGATACGACTTTACCGTTATTTCATTAATTTGAGTTTCAGCGACAATTGAATTTGAAGCTAGTTAGGTAATCAGATTGTGAAAATAATCAGAAAAAGGTTTTTTCAAAATCATGCATTAATTTAAAGATTTATTCGGAAGAAATGCTGTTTCATCAGAATGTATAGCGAGAAAAGACAATGACTAACAAATATACGTAAGTGTGTGAAATGCATTCTCTGTTAAATGCGCCAATGTAGCACTAATCCCGTATTTAAGCCTAACTGGACACTGGCAAAATTGTCTAAAAATAGGACAGAGAGGCCTTAATTCAAATCAATCAATCAATCAACATAAGTATAGTTTTAGTTTTTAACCGACATCAAAAACTAAAAAGTGGAAAATACCCGATTTTTGGGGTCGGTGCCAACCAACCAAAGAATAACACCAATATGTCACCGACCCAAAAATGGGTGTTATTTCCCACTTCTTAGTGTTTGAATTCGGTTTTATTACGGTTCCCAAAGGGTGCCACCGAAACCCCAATACTAACCCTTTGCTGTCCGTCCATCCATCCGCCCGTCTGTCCCTCCGTCCGTCCGTCTGTTACAGGGCTGTATCTCATTAACAATAATAGGTAAATAGTTGAAATTTTCACAGATTGTGTATATTTATGGCCGCTATAACAACAAATAGCTAACATTTTGAAATATTAAAAATTAAAGGGGATTACGTGATTTTTTGGGTGAAATCATGTAAGATGGTACGGAACCCTTCGTGTACGAGTCCGACTCGCACTTGGCCGGTTTTTATTCTACCTAAATAACCTACATAACATAAAACAAAAATTTGACAAATATAAAAAAAGAATAGAAAACAATAGGTAGCGACTTTGAGGTGTCTGCTCTCAACTACGTGTCAAAACGAGTGTGCGGTTACTTCATCGCATCGGCTTTCCCGCGCTTTCACCAACTTCGGCAGAAATCGTCTTGTTCAGACAACGATGTCGTAGGCAGCACCAATCCTCAGAGCACCAGCTATCCTATGCACCAGCGCGCGCCTTTAAAATGAATGAAAATATGAGCGATTCTAAACAAATCAAGATGTAATTCCCCCCCAATCGCTCATATTTTCATTCATTTTAAATAATATCAGGCCATAATAAAAAAATGTTGTCAAGCGCGACACTAGAGGTTCGATTGGTCAATATAATAACCAGTAACCATAAAATTGCATAAAAGTGCGTATTTAAGTAAACTAATAATATAAAATGAACGTTTTTCGGATACGGTCGTTCTAGTGTCATGTTTCCAATAATAGTTTTTTTTCCTTACTGTCTGTAACGAAATAAAACGAAGAAAGTAAGGCTAATTCTTGTGATAATTAGTGAAGACACTCCTGAATCCTTACTAATTCAGTAATAACCGACCTACTCTAGTGCATTTATGGATAGCTTATGGAAATGGATTTTATTTCTTCTTCAACCATGGTTAGTTTAGGTTAGGTTAGGTTAGTTCCTACCAACTCTTACCATTTAACATGGGTTCCGAACCATGAAACAGCTCGAATTCGTAACGAAATGAACTTATCCATCTCAGAAAGATAAATGACCCATGACCGGGCGAGGATTTTAACCCGTAACCAGAAAAGCATGAAAAGCAAGTACTCTAGCCCCTGTACCACGAGCTGTTTATACGTAACTTTACGTAATCGCAATGGTCACTCTTCAATGTTTTTAGATACTGATTTTTAAATCTCATGTGCGAATTTTACATGCATGTTTTGCATTCACGGTGCCATATCTCTTGTTATTGGAATGGAAATTCTGTACAATACGCACTCCAATACGCTTCCAAGAAATATTGTGTTTCTTCTACATCAAAATATTTCAACAAAACTTTCAACATCTCATGGTAAACTGTCTTGATGCCATTTTCATGTCTCTATCTTAACAATTGGGGACGTTAGTCCCCGTCGCACTGTTCTTGTGCTGTGTCATCACATGCCAGTCCCTGATAAACAACTGCAAAACTAATTACATTGCAATCTTATTTTCATGTCGCGCTCCGCGCAAATAATGCCGTGAGTAGAAAGCCGTTTAATCTTTTAAAATGAACAGTAACCACGGTAATCTATAAACTTACATTATTTTATCTGATTAATTAAGTTAATGCATCAAACTGTATTCCTTTTGACAGCACGAAATGATTGATTATTTTCTGATGTGGTGTTAAGTGATATCGTTCATAAAAAACACAATAAATTGAGTACATACATAAGTGCTGGGTATTGAATATTTCAAATCTTTAATACAATCATAGTTGCAAAGAGACAACACTAAGGGCCGAGTGCACGAAAGCACGAAAAATCGAAATCAACGTCAACGTATGATTAAACGTGTCACTTTGTATGGACAGTATGGAAGGAACTCCTTGCGATTCACTAAAAGTGACGTGTTTGAACATTGCTTAACTCGACCGTCTCTTCGTGCAATCGGGGCTAAGAATGAAGTGCACCGTCTCTGGTTATGGTTAATGTTTTTATTCAATATTGTCTGTCTTCTTTCTTCTCGTGTCGTAATGAAGAAGACAGACAAAATTTAACAATAACATTAACCATAGGCAGATATAGTGCACTTCAGTCTAAGTACATAATTATCATGACCGTTGAAGGCCGGGAGAACTGGAGAAAAATTAGAGAGGCCTATGTCCAGCAGTGCACGCAAACGCGCTGACTGACCAACTAACTGAAATATTGATTCGTAAGAGAGTTTGAGTTTATTACTAATAAAAACTTTTTGCCTGTACCATATTTATATCTGGGTGTAACTATTCGCTCAATGAGCAATGGAACAAGAAAATTTTATTAGTAAGACAGATTATTAATTACAAATATACCAATCTAAGCAGTAAAGATTAACACAAAAATATAGATTTAAGGGCAGATTTTTCAATCCTATCTTACATTACTTACTCATTACTATCTAATTATCGGACTAAAAACTCCTGAGAACGCCAAAATCTTTCAAAAACACTCAATATGAATATGAAAAACATATAAGATTACCTAAGAATACCTACAAAGTATTCCTAACACCTAAAAACAATAAATCCACTCATAAACATAACAATAAAAATGTATACTAAAGAAAAACGAAATAAACATACAGAAATACAAAAACTACTTAAGAACACCAAAACACACTGGAAGAGAACTTAAAAAGCACGTGGTAATACCAATGAAATACTCAACTTAACCTAAGAACACCTAATAATACCAAAATATGCCAAAATCACCTTAGAACACCAAGAATATCAAAAGCTTTTAAAATGCCAAATAATCCCAAAAACCCATTAATTTTAATTTGGACCGAATGACGGTTTCACTAACATACTAACACAAACATCTGTGTCATTTTGTACGATTGTGATGCTAAAATCAAGTAATAATACGAAGTTTGTTATTTCTGAAATTTCCCTTAATTGTTTGGAAAAACCCGATAAATATGCATTATCAAGCTCATGACGTAAGAACAAATTAATCAATTTGCGATAAAAAAAATTGAAATCGTATATAAGGCTTTCGTATATGCACTGTGGCAGCATTCGCTCCGTCTACAATGAAGGTCTTGCTAGCTCTGGTTGTGTTGGTAGCGGCGGTGGCGGCGGCCCCCAGGGAGCAGTTCCCCGTGGAGGAGACGACCGCCTTCGACTACCATAACAGGATTGGTATCCCCAAAGCTAAGCAAATCCAACAAGCGGAGGAAGAGCTCGCTAAAGACCCCAGCAGGATTGTCGGAGGGAGCTTAGCAAACCCAGGGCAGTTCCCTTATCAGGTATGCTATTAAGTATTTTATTTAGTGATAGAGCTTTAAATTCTAGTGTGTATGGAAATTACAAGTTCCTATTTTTGTTAAGAATAACAAAACATGATATGTAAAACAATGTAATTCCCAGTGGGACGTCACGCGCGCGCACGAATGAAGTCTCGTGTGAACGGAGAGGTAGCCATGCATAGTCGCTGCACTCCTACAAAATAATACGTCGGCATTGCAACTTATTTTTTCATGAAACGAGCGGCCCGTAGCCTAGTGGCGCGGGGACTGGCCTAGCGTACCAGACGTCTGGGTTCAATTCCTCGCCCCGATAAGCACCACGTTCTTCTTCTTTCCGAGTTCGATAAGTGCATTTCGTCAGGAATGCGAGCCGCTCCATGGTTCGGAATCCATGTAGGACTGTAGATCTCCTTCCCCTACTGGGTAGTAGGGTTTAATGCCCGCCCGGGTTGGAACCATCGCATTGGATGAAAAGATGGTCGAAGCGGCAATGAAAAATTGTCCGTGTTATCGTGGTATCCATGTCAGGTTGAATAAAAAAAATTATATGTATGAAAGAAAAAAAAATAATCAAGTCAAATTGTAATTTCCATTTAAAACTATTTAGACAGGTACCTTAAATTTGTCAAAAAGTTTTAATAAAAATTATGATCTTGAGAAATGAAGGGACTTAGATGGAAGGATGGTCGAAAAAAGTTATAATGTAAATAAAAAAATATACGAAATTCAAAATAAACACATTTTTTTAATGGTTAAATGTATAATTTATGTTTGCAGAAAAATTATAATACCTCATTTTCTCTAGACACGGTGTTGCAATGAATGTTGCAATCTTAGCCCCGATGGTAATAAATGTTCAAACACGTCACTTTTAGTGAACCGCATTGAGTTCCTTCCATACTTTCCATACAAAGTGACGTGTTTAATCATACATTGACGTTGATTTTGATGTTTTTTTCCTTTCGTGCACTCGGCCCTGGGTCTAGGAGCCAGGCAATAAAGCTATAATACGACAAATAAAAGAACGTATGTTGGTACTTACCGTGTACACATACTTCTCGTTTTTTTAGGTAGGCCTTTAATATATATTTTTACCTAATTCTTCCTGGGCTGAACTAGTCGAACAGTTAAAGAGATCCGAACAGGTATTTTTAAATGACACCTACTTCAAAAGGTGATAAAAAAATAATCAATTTTATACAATTAATTAGCTTGTCGTATATTCATTAAAAGTAACCAAGTATTTTTTGCTTTTTAGTTCCGGGGTGTTTGAAGGCGGTCCTTTTTTTAATTAAAATATAATTAAATATCATTCTCATAGTTAAAATATAATTTTCTCATAGTTACAAAGATATAAATAAATGCCACAAGACTCTGTTTAACATTCAAAACAAGAGGTGTCGGCAAAACATATTAAAAACAAAAACCATATATTTTAAAAATATTTGTAGGAAGTCGCACACTCTCTTTCATCCCAATTTATGATGAAGGCACTAGTCGCATGGAAACATAATATACGAGTAATGTTCTCAATTTCTGATTTCGGTGAACAAAATAGTAATAATAAAATTTCTTATTGGACACCATTATAAAAAAATATTTTTAAATAAAAAAAGGACCGCCTTCAAAAAAACCGGAACTAAAAAGCAAAAAATAATTGGTTACTTTTAATTCATGTACGAAAAGCTATTTTAATTCTAACTAATTATGTACAATTTCTTAATTTTTAATCATCTTTTGAAGTCGGTGCCTTGGGTAGAGTTCGCTTCGCACGCTGCTGACCGAACAGACACTATTTCAGCCGAACACACCCGAAGTCTACGAGAGCGTAAACAACCTGAGTCAGCAATGATTGGTCCACAGACATCGTCATTCCACAGAGCATTTTAAGCAACCGTTCGTCTAACCGGAGATGCCCTTAGCGTTGGTTTACGTGCAAGCTGATATCGATACAGCGCAGCGTACTGCAATTGGGTTTCAACGATTATTAGTACTTTCGGCTTTATGAAGGCGCGCACTGGTGAAGGAGTACGTTAATTCGCTGCTCTGTGTTGATTGGTACTTCCCTGCAACATCGTTGTCTTAACGAGACGATTTCTGCCGAAATTGGTGAGATATGTACTAACCGCACACTCGTTTTGACACGTAGTTGAGAGCAGACACCTCAAAGTCGCTACCTATTGTTTTCTGTTCTTTTTTATATTTGTTTTTTTTTGTTTTGTGTTGTGTAGGTATTTAGGTAGAATAAAAAGTACAAGCTACACCTACCTAAATATTTGTCATATAAGTGGTCGTTGTTTTTATATTGGTTTGTTCGTAGGGTTTTCTTGTAAATATTTTGTTTTTACTGTGTTAGGTATTTAGTTTAAGTATAAGGCATATTTAAATTACAAAGTACTTGCCTAAATACCTACTTACATACGTTTTTCCGACCTGTTTGTTTATTTAATTTTTGTTTTTGTGTTTTGTTCAAGTAGGTAAATGTAAGTAGCTACCTACTTATATTTCTTTCTTAGCCATAGGTGATATTAATCTAACTACTTGCAGCCCTTAAAGAACGTCTACCCAAGGCACCGACTTCAAAAGATGATTAAAAATTAAGAAATTGTACATAATTAGTTAGAATTAAAATAGCTTTTCGTACATGAATTAAAAGTAACCAATTATTTTTTGCTTTTTAGTTCCGGTTTTTTTGAAGGCGGTCCTTTTTTTATTTAAAAATATTTTATTTTTTGCTTTTTAGTGGTGGCGTAACTTTTGACTCAAGGTGGGCGAGCCCTCCTGCTCAACTTCACATACAAAGTGGAAAGAAGATATACATACATATACAATACAATACAATACAATACAATGAACGAGCATTAGCAGAAATGAAACCATTGAGAAATCTCATTTCTGACGAAAGGTAGACCGGTAACTATCTGGATTCATGAGTTCACGGTTGATACGTACGATAATTGATACGATGAGATCACGTGAGATAGAGTGCTGTGACGGACGGACGGACGGACGGATAGCGGAAGCTTAGTAATAAGGTTCCGTTGGTGTCCTTTGGGAACGGAACCCTAAAAAGACAAAACAACGAATGACCGGAACCGCTGAGCTTCTGAATTTCTCATCCTTACATCGTTCCGGATAGTCTGTTTCTTGCGTAAGTTGAGGTTGTATGAAAATGTGTACATATCGGCCTCGTTTATCCCCCCTTAACAGTTGAATTTTGTAAAATCCGTTGTGAGCGAGCCTTTTCGTCTTAACAAGAAGTCACTGAAAATTTTAAGTTTCGAGGACAATTGGTTTCATAGATCTCAACATGAGTGGTTTTCGCCTAAATGTGTTCATTTTGACCTGTTTTACCCCCCTAATAGTATAATTTCCAAAAATATTTTCTTCTTAAGCATTCCCATCTAAAACAAACATACTCTGACATTTCTGGGTTCAGCGGCTCTAGAGATAGAAATGTGTACAATTTGCCCTCTTTTACCCCCTTGAATACCCCCAACAGTTGAAGTAAAAAAAAACCTCTCATACTGAGCAATCTCACCCGAAAAGAAAGCTACTGTATCTAAAAAATCACATTTCTGGGTTCGCAGGGTTAAGAAATTCGATGTTGGTATAGTTAAGTACCAAACTACTGAACCGATTTTGATAAAAAAAAAATGGGACCAACTAGAAAGTATACCCTTTCGAACAAAAAAAGAATTTTTCAAATCGGTCCAGGGGTCTTCGAGTAATCGGTGAACATACATAAAAAAAAAAAAAAAAAAAAGATTCCGACGAATTGATAACCTCCTCCTTTTTTGAAGTCGGTTAAAAAACCGTTAACAAAAGGCGGGCCTAATGCCAAAAGGCATTCTTTTCCTACCTACCCTTGGGATGCAGGAAAGGTACAAGGCAGCAAACAAAAAGGCCAAAAAGAGCTAAGAAATTGTATCAATATAGAGATATATATATATAGCATATATATAGCATATATATATATATATATACTACATACAACAATAATACATATACTTACATCCTAATATTATAATACACATATTTATAATTAAATAATTTATAATAAATACTTAATCTACATGTATTGTATCTCGTGGCCAGCTATGTAATATCAACATATTTTTGTTCGATATGTATTTAAGGATACATTTAAGCTCAATATTGAACTTAAATAGTTTTTAAATTATTTCAAAATTAAATATTACACGTATCTTTAAGTCATTAATTAACAGCTACATGACGATTTAGAGATGATTTTGAGTAAAACAAAACTTTTCAGTACCTACATTTTGTATCTTTTCTCATCAGCCAATTTACTTTATCTAAGCGTGGAGTGCCTCTGTGCTCACATCGGTCCATGCTTCCTGCATTCTTGGACACAAGATGTTTTAAATGGTAAGGAAATTACCAGAATTATGATCGACAAAGAATCACTGTAACACCTATTATTTACCAGAAAGAGTGTATTTTCCCAGGGTTATTATTACGGCCGGTCACCGCACAATTCACAAAACGCAGGTGGCGACCTGGTAGCCATAGCTTCAATACACATTCAATTTCTCTAGTTTTAATTTAAGGAAACCTCCCTGAAAGAATACAAAATTATCAAAAAATCATTTTGCATCGAATGATCCGTGGCACCTGGGACAGCGATTCGAAAAGTCGTCACATAGTGTAGGTAGGTACCTGTTCGTCTTGCTAGCACGTGGCGCGCATGCCACATAGGTCTGTAGTTTACACGCAACATACAGGATGTATTATGGCTATAGGTCATAAAGCAAACCCAGTGCTTCCTTGAATTATTTGGAGCATAGTAAAGAAGTATCTAGTAAAGTTTTATCCTGTCCATGTCATCATTCATTCATTAATTAATGTATTTCATTAATGTAGTGTTTTTATTTTGTTTACTAGCTGCGGTACCCGGCTTCGCTCGGGTCCATGTCGTTTTAGACTGATGTCGAGCTGAATTATTTCCTAGATAAAAAGTAGCCCAAATGGCTAGTCGAAAAGGCTGGTCAATAACGATGTAATTTATCTGCTACTTTTTAGTCATAACGGATGGAGCCGATATAGCTTTATTAAATAAGAAATATATATATGTATTTCCATTTATACTACATAGGGCACAATATAAGTTTTCGGAACTGCCCACTTAGCTAATATCGAAAAAGTAATTAAATAATTTGGTATTAAAACGCATAGGGCCGAGTGCACGAACGGCAAAAAAGCTAAATCATCGTCAACTTAAACACGTCACTTTGCATGGACAGTATGGAAGGAACTCTATGCGGTTCACTAACATTGACGTGTTTGAACATTCAATAACTTAATTGTTCCTTAGAAAAAAAAGTTTTGCCATTAAACTATTACGTAAAAAAAACAGAAAAAAAATTATATCTATTTTGTCGAATCCATGCTATAATTATATGCGAGATAAAAAAAAACAGAAAAACAAATTGAGATTTCAGGATTCGAACCTGAACCCTCCCTGAACAAAGTATATTCGAAACAGTCGGTCATGCGCGCTACGCCAACCGGCTTCTTACTTTAAATGCGAAAATTGTTAATCGTTTCTATTTTAGAGATATTTGGAGAGCCGGCAAAATGACGCCGCACGTAGCGCCGTCATGCGCCACGGGATGGTATTAATTTTGTTTGAGAGTAATTTCATTGATATTGCTCAGCTCTTAGGATATTTGGCGTGATGGTATGTTTCCTAGATTGAGACCCGCGATATTTTCTGTAAATTGGTATATACAGCATCTTGATCTGTTCTGTGGTCACGAAGATTACACTTCGCATGTGGACAGACGTTTCCTTTTATATAATATATATATATATATATATATATATATATATGTCAGCCTCGGTGGCCCAGTGGCGCGACACTTCGGCGATCGCTCTCCGAAGTTAAGCAACGCTGGGTCCGGTCTGGTCTTGGATGGGTGACCATTCGACCGTTGAGAGAGGCTGACCGTGGTTCGGATTCCACGTTAAGCTGTAGGTCCCCTTCCTTACTTACTAGGTGGTAGGGTTTATCCCGCCCGGGTTGGTACCATCGCATTGGATGAACGATGGTCGAAGCGGCAATGAAAATTGTCCGTGTTTTCCATCCAGTTCAATGTAGCCGTGCAATATAAGGAAGGTCCTGGCATGGCACCTAGTTCCCATGTGGTGTGTTGGGCTAATACCATGACAGAACTTGTGGTATTAGCCATCCATGTCCAGTCACATAAAAAAAAAAATATATATATATATATAAGTATAATATAATATAATAATAATAATAAATATATATATGTCATCTACAACAACACAACAAAATGTCATCTAGTTGTTTTGCTCCAAATAGGCCCAGGAGTACCAGGTTTGCTTTATGACCAATGTCCATAATACACCTTGTATTTACACGAATTCTATTTTGTTTATTTTACTACCACTCAAACTAAATCCAATTTTACTTTGGGATGCAGTCGCTAATATTATAAAAGTGAAGGTTATTTTGTTAGTTTGTCCTTTGTCACGCCGCATTAGAGATTTTTTGCAAACATAGGTTTAGATAGTGTATGGACAGGAGAGTGGCATATGCTACTTTTTTGACCAGAAAAAAACGTATCCCTACCATCTGAAAGAAACTGGATACCGCAGCTGGTAATATAAAAGTTGTTTTATTAAGTAATCGTGGTGATGGTGTGGTTATCAGCCTGGTTATAACGAACGCCTTTGACCGAGTCTGGCACAAGGCACTGCTTTCTAAACTGCCCCCCGAGCTGTGTGACTAGATCGCCGACTTTGGGCATGGCCGCGAAATATAAGTCTCCGTTTTGTTTATCTAAGTGGACATCGATAGCAATTACCAGCGTCGTGATATTAGCCTAACGCACCACATGAGAACTAGGTACAATGCCAGAACCTTCCTTATATTGCTCGGATGGAATACTGGATGGAAAACACGGACATACATCAGAACACCCTAAAGTACCGACCCGGGCGGGATTCGTCCTACGCATAGGCTTAGAATGTAACCAAAATCGTTTTATACAAAATATTTTTAAATAAAAAAAGGACCGCCTTCAAAAAACCGGAACTAAAAAGCAAAATATAATTGGTTACTTTTAATTAATGTACGAAAAGCTATTTTAATTCTAACGAATTATGTACAATTTATTAATTTTTAATCATCTTTTGAAGTCGGTGCCTTGGGTAGAGTTCGCTTTGCACGCTGCTGACCGAACAGACACTATTTCAGCCGAACACACCCGAAGTCTACGAGAGCGTAAACAACCTGAGTCAGCAATGATTGGTCCACAGAGCATCTAACTGGAGATGCCCTTAGCGTTGGTTTACGTGCAAGCTGATATCGATACAGCGCAGCGTACTAAAATTGGGTTTCAACGATTATTAGTACTTTCGGCTTTATAAAGGCGCGCACTGGTGAAGGAGGACGTAAATTCGCTGCTCTGTGTTGATTGGTACTTCCCTGCGACATCGTTGTCTGAACGAGACGATTTCTGCCGAAATTGGTAAGATATGTACTAACCGCACACTCGTTTTGACACGTAGTTGAGAGCAGACACCTCAAAGTCGCTACCTATTGTTTTCTGTTCTTTTTTATATTTGTATTTTTTTTGTTTTGTGTTATGTAGGTATTTAGGTATAATAAAGAGTACAAGCTATACCTACCTAAATATTTATCATATAAGTGGTCGTTGTTTTTATATTGGTTTGTTCGTAGGGTTTTCTTGTAAATATTTTGTTTTTACTGTGTTAGGTATTTAGTTTAAGTATAAGGCATATTTAAATTACAAAGTACTTTCCTAAATAATTACTTACATACGTTTTTCCGACCTGTTTGTTTATTTAATTTTTGTTTTTGTGTTTTGTTCAAGTAGGTAAATGTAAGTAGCTACCTACTTATATTTCTTTCATAGCCATAGGTGATATTAATCTAACTACTTGCAGCCCTTAAAGAACGTCTACCCAAGGCACCGACTTCAAAAGATGATTAAAAATTAAGAAATTGTACATAATTAGTTAGAATTAAAATAGCTTTTCGTACATTAATTAAAAGTAACCAATTATTTTTTGCTTTTTAGTTCCGGTTTTTTGAAGGCGGTCCTTTTTTTATTTAAAAATATTTTTTTTTGCTTTTTAGTGGTGGCGTAACTTTTAACTCAAGGTGGGCGAGCCCTCCTGCTCAACTTCACATAACTATCTGGATTCATGAGTTCACGGTTGATACGTACGATAATTGATACGATGAGATCACGTGAGATAGAGTGATGTGACAGACGGACGGACGGACGGACAGCGGAAGCTTAGTAATAGGGTTCCGTTGGTGCCCTTTGGGAACGGAACCCTAAAAAGACAAAACAACGAATGACCGGAACCGCTGAGCTTCTGAATTTCTCATCCTTCAATCGTTCCGGATAGTCTGTTTCTTGCGTAAGTTTAAGTTGTATGAAAATGTGTACATGTCGGCCTAATTTATCCCCCCTTAACAGTTGAATTTTGTAAAATCCGTTGTAAGCAAGCCTTTTCGTCTTAACAAGAAGTCACTGAACATTTTAAGTTTGGAGGATAATTGGTTTCAGAGATCTCAACATGAGTGGTTTTCGCCTAAATGTGTTCATTTTGACCTGTTTTACCCCCCCTAATCGTATAATTTCCAAAAATATTTTCTTTTAAAGCATTGCCATCTAAAACAAAACATACTCTGACGTTTCTGGGTTCAGCGGCTCTAGAGATAGAAATGTGTACAATTTGCCCTCTTTTACCCCCCTTGAATACGCTCAACAGTTGAAGTAAAAAAAAACCTCTCATACTGAGCAATCTCACCCGAAAAGAAAGCTACTGTAACTAAAAAATCACATTTCTGGGTTCGCGGGGTTAAGAAATTCGATGTTTGTTATAGTTAAGTACCAAACTACTGAACCGATTTTGATAAAAAAAATGGGACCAACTAGAAAGTATACCCTTGCGAACAAAAAAAGAATTTTCCAAATCGGTCCAGGGGTCTTCGAGTAATCGGTGAACATACATAAAAAAAAAAGATTCCGACGAATTGATAACCTCCTCCTTTTTTGAAGTCGGTTAATAATGTACTGAAATTTCTTTTTTTACTATACAAAAGTTCTCAATCGCCGTGTAGCTTCACAATAGTGATCTGAAGTTTTTCTCTGAAATATTGAGGAAAAGTTTAAAAATTTGATCGACCTTTACTTTAACCTTATTTACCAAAAAAAGGGTATTTGTCTGGGTTTTTTACTCCCGTTAAACGAACTATCTATAAATGCACAGGTTACAATGCTTTCTGAAAGCATTTTAAAAGTACTCCAATGTATTGATAACGATTTCAGAAGAGGTCTCATTGGACAGATGTGTTCCATCTCCCTCTAACTAGCGGTAGTGGTACTTGAATTGACGTCTCACTTCCAAATTGTGTTCGTCTTGTGGGCACAGCGCGCTAGGCGCTATAGGCTATGTCTATGATCCTACCACTTAGCAAGTAAGGATCTAAATTTTTACATAAAAACCTAAGATCTGACGTTGTGCATTATTTATTACTGTGTACAACTGGTCATGTTTGTTTGATATTCATAATTTGTGTCACACGCAGAAAAACCGTAAGGTTTCACGTGTACAGTCGAACAAAGAGTTTAGGATACACATCTGGTTGAATGAAAAGATGAACAGTCGAAATACTTTGACTTTTGGAAACAATTATAGTGTTGAGTATAGATTCAAACATAGTTGAGGATGTCTACTAGCTACTGAGTAATCAAGACCCTAACAAAATTGAATCAGAGGTTATATTTAAACACCATTCATTTTTACGTTTAACCGGAAGTGTATTCTTTAACTTTTGGTCGACTGTACAGTGTAATGCATGTATATAATATAAAGAAACATGTTGAATAGCTCACTTCATCTCGAATATGATTGTGTGTCATCTCAGGCGGGACTCCTCTTGGATTTGATGAGTGGAGGGCGGTCCGTGTGCGGTGGCTCCGTGGTCAGCCCCAGCCGCGTGCTGACCGCCGCCCACTGCTTGGACAACGTTCGACAAGTGGAGGTCGTGCTCGGCTCAGTGACGCTCTTCACCGGCGGCACTCGCATCGTCTCTACGGATTTCTCGAATCACCCCAACTGGACCCCGGCTCTTATTAGAAACGACATTGGCATAATCCGCACCACCCCGGTCGTGTTTAATAGTAAGAATTCACTTATTTTATTTCTTATATTTTGAGAGCCCCTTAGCCACAACAACCTAACTATTCACTATTCCTTATTATGACTACGTAATATAGGTTGGGGAAAAAGTTTCTTCGCATTTTTTAAGAAAATTCAAAACATTTTTTAATATGGTTTATTTACATTTAACTAAAGTATGTAGGTACCATTTTGTTCGATAACTTTTTGCCATCTTGTAGGTAGGGACATGATCCCATTGCTATAGAAATATTGGGACTTCTGATCAATATACCGCGACAAGTGGTTTTGGCAGTCCTCTCGTGATGTTAACCTGACACTGCCTAAAGAATTCTGAAGAGACCTAAACAGGTGGAAATCTGAAGGTGCAAGGTCAGGACTATACGGCGGATGCATTAACACCTCCCAGCCAAACTCTCTTAGTTTTTGCTGAGTGGCTAAAGATGTGTGAGGTCTAGCGTTATCATGATGAAAAACCACACCCCTTCTGTTGATTAATTCCGGCCGCTTTCTCTCAACTTCTTGCTTTAATCTCATCAGTTGTTCGCAGTAGAGTTCAGAATCGATGGTCCTGCCTGGTGGTAACAGCTCATAATGAATAATGCCCTTCTAATCCCACCACACACACAGCATCACCTTGTTGCGAGTTAACCCGGGTTTCGCCACAGTCTGTGAAGCTTGACCGGCCTTTGACCACGACCTTTTTCGCACGTTCTTGTCGTACGTGATCCACTTTTCATCACCAGTTATCAGCTTCTTCAAAAATGGTTCGGTTTCATTACGTCGTAATAAAGAATCACAAATGAGTACACGGTTCATTAGGTTTCTTTCAGTGAGCTCGTGAGGTACCCAAATATCGAGCTTTTTTGTGTACCCAGTTTTTTTCAAATGCGCCAAAACTGTTTTGTGGTCAATTCCTAGTTCTTCAGCTACGTCGTAACTACTGATATGCCGATCTTGCTCCACTTTTTCAAAAATGGCATCCATTTTATCCGTAATAGGGCGACCAGAGCGACGTGCATCTTTGACATCAAAATTTCCGGATTGAAAACGCTTAAACCAAATTTGTGCTACTCTCACAGACACTGCACTAGGTCCATAAACATCGCAAATTTTTTTCGCGGCTTGCGTTGCATTTTTACCTTTTTTGTAGTAAAATTTTAAAATGTATCGAATTTCTTCATTAGATTCACTCATTTTGACAGTACGAAAAACAAATGAGAATCACACATTTTCCTAATTTGAATTTGGAATTATGTTCTTAAAAATTTCAACTTTCAATGATACCAAAACCAGCCAGATACAAATAGTATAGCCAAAGAGATTTTATTACAAGTTCATACATACTATAATGCGAAAAGACTTTTTCCCCGACCTATTATTTATGCTGAGATAAATAGTCGTAACAGAAACTAAGACTAACGAAAAGTAGTACTTTGTGACGTCAATTGGCATTGCTTTGAGATTTCGTCCATACAAAATGTATGAATGTGACGTCACAAAGGACTACTTTGCGTTAGCATTAGTTTCGGTGAAGACTATTTATCTCAGCCTGAGTCCTGCTGGTCGCAATCTCCAAATTTAACACATATTCAAATATCCTGTTGAAAATATATGATGAACTACCTGCGGTACCCGGCTCCGCTCGGGTTAGTGTCGGCTAAATTATTTCGTGGACATTTAAAACAAAAGCATTCCTAAAGTTGCGGGAAATACCAAGCCGTATTTCGGTACAGTTAGTAAAAGTAAGCGCTGCCGCCCACCCCCCCCCCCCCCCGCCCCTCCGGCCGCTGCCCTCCCGCCGAGCCGCGCAGAGCATTGCAGTTTGTATGACAGCCACATCTTAGCGTAAGCGGAACTGAATTAAATTTAGCCTATCCTAATTTCCAGGTAGTTACATGTACGTGTACTAAGTTTCATCTAATTCGGATGATCAGTTAAGGAGTTATGGAGAAACATACATACATACATTCATACAGAACTGATTTCTAAAAATCGTCAATTTAGGTTAGTATCATACATAAAGTCTACAAACGAAGTATCTTAGAAAACAAAGCAATATAATCCATGAACACCCCTTACAGTTTTAATTTTAGCATTGATAAAATGATCTATACATGAAACTCAGTATTTTGTATTCCATTCCAAATTTACTAGATTACGGATTATTTTTGATTTTATCTCATAACTTTTGAATATAACACATTCGATAAACAGATTCTCTATCTATTTTAAATCCATACATAGTGTTATGTTGAAAGTATGGTGTGTAGGCACAGATATCTTTTATGCAACTGGACATGGATGGCTAATACCACACCTGCTATTAACTTTGCACTATGATATTAATGCAGAAAATGAGGTGCCATTCAAGGACCTTCCTTATATTGCACGGCTCCATTGAAATGGTTAGAAAACATGAACAATTTTAAATACCGTTTCGGATACATCGTTCATTCAATGCGATGGTCATGCCGAAATATTCACAACTTTTTCCGAATCAGATAACAAATATAATCATAACTTTAGCTATTTATAGACTATATTTATTTTGATAATTGTATGTATTTAATGGATACATTACCGTTATCTCGTTAATTTGAGTTTCAGCGACATCTACGTTTGAAGCATTGTAATCAGATTTTGAGAATAATCTGAAAAAGTATTGGTTATGACATTGGTCGTAAGTTTATTTTAGATAAATATTAATGGTATAGGCTTGAATATATATTTATTTTAGCCGTTTTAAATAACGTACCTTTCAAATATTAAAAGATTTTTAAACGGTTGGAGTGGTTTCGGAGACTATCCTCCACATCAACGGTTGGAGTGGTTTCGGAGACTATCCTCCACATAAACGGTTGGAGTGGTTTCGGAGACTATCCTCCACATAAACGGTTGGAGTGGTTTCGGAGGCTATCCTCCACATAAACGGTTGGAGTGGTTTCGGAGACTATCCTCCACATAAACGGTTGGAGTGGTTTCGGAGACTATCCTTCACATAAACGGTTGGAGAGGTTTCGGAGACTATCCTTCACATAAACGGTTGGAGTGGTTTCGGAGACTATCCTCCACATAAACGGTTGGAGTGGTTTCGGAGACTATCCTCCACATAAACGGTTGGAGTGGTTTCGGAGGCTATCCTCCACATAAACGGTTGGAGTGGTTTCGGAGACTATCCTCCACATAAACGGTTGGAGTGGTTTCGGAGACTATCCTTCACATAAACGGTTGGAGAGGTTTCGGAGACTATCCTTCACATTAACGGTTGGAGTGGTTTCGGAGGCTATCCTCCACGTAAACGGTTGGAGTGGTTTCGGAGACTATCCTCCACATAAACGGTTGGAGTGGTTTCGGAGACTATCCTCCACATAAACGGTTGGAGTGGTTTCGGAGACTATCCTCCACATAAACGGTTGGAGTGGTTTCGGAGACTATACTCCACATAAACGGTTGGAGTGGTTTCGGAGACTATCCTCCACATAAAACCGGCCAAGTGCACGTCGGACTCGGACACGAAGGGTTCAAATTTAAATTCTTGTGCGATGGGCACAAGAATTTAAATGTTTACATATTTTTTTATTTTATTTATTGGTTGTTATAGCGGCAAAATAATAGCCTTACTAATACGGTTCATGAGATACAGCCCTGTGACAGACGGACGGACGGACGGACAGACGGACAGCGGAGTCTTAGTATTAGGTTTCCGTTTTCACTCTTTGGGTAAGGAACCCTAAAAAATCGTAACTCTCTCTTTATTATAGTAGCATGATAAAACAGCCCGCGGGCTGGTGTAGGGAAAATAATAAAAAAATTTTTAAATTTGATTTTTTCAATAAACACACTATTTATGATTAAATTTTCATTGCAGACAATATCCAGCCCATCGCCTTACCTTCCGGTAGCCAAATCAACGAGAACTTTGCTGGCGTGACGGCAATAGCTTCAGGATTCGGCCTAACCAGCGATGGTACGTAAACAGAAACAACCAGAATAGCTCCATTGACCACCTCCCCTTCGGGGTTCATTTCAGATCACAACCTACGAATGGGGGCCTTCTTTTGTTACTCGATACTGAATGTTACTCTATTAATGTGGCCCCTTTTTCGTAAATTTTATTTAAAATCAATCATTAAGAGGGTCGTTACCCTATCAATTCACCATACTACGGGCAATAACTGTTTCCATGTTCTTAATGTTTTAATAGGTTTTAAAATTTTGGATTCTAAAAATTTTAATTTTTTAAAAGTTTTTTTTTTTAAAATAACTCTTAGAATTAAAGATATTGGCTAATATCTAAAAAATTCGTTTTTTACTGAAAAATACAGATATTTACACAAAAATCAAAACATACCGACATAGAATGAAGCTTTCTCAAATGATAAAATAAATCATTAAAACCCGACAACGTTAAGGGGTAGGAAAACGTTAGGGCCTGGAAGACGATTTCGCTATTTTAATGGCAGTCGCCGTGCAAAATTGTGCCTTGGCCGATGGACAAAGAATGCATTTCTTAAAATTTTAGATTTTCTGTGACTTCACGACAGCCTTAAGGGGATTGATTGGGTAAAACGTCTTTTTTTTGTAATTCTTCGCGTTCAGCCCTGAATCCGCCCAAATTATCGATTTGGTTTTGACATGCAATCATTCCTCGAGCAAATATTTAAACTAAATGTCATTATTTACATCATTTATAGATTCGTCTATTAATTTACAGGTGGGAATATTGCCACGAACCAGGGGCTATCCCACGTGGAACTGCCTGTCATCACCAACACTGTGTGCTGGGCGTCATTCCCGATTATCGTGCAAAATAGCAACATCTGCACGAGCGGCGCCAACGGCCGGGGCACCTGTAACGGCGACTCCGGCGGCCCGCTCGCCGTCATGCGCGATGGACGCCCCCTGCTGGTAAGCGTACAGAGCCGGTAGTCTCAGTTCTCACCTCAATTGGCGTTTACGTAACTTCCAAGTTCCGTAAAAACGTCAAACTCCATACAAGTTTTTACTAGATATTCTGTGGTTTCACTTCTTCAAGCTGTCAAAGTCAAACGCGGTCTTTCGATTTGTATGAAAACGCGGAGTGGACGTAAACGGCAACGTCGACGTATTTACGGCAACGTCGAGTAAGCTGTCAAATCTAGCTCGGACTCGCAAATGTTAGTTCGCTTAAAGCCCACTGCGCCCGCTCTTCAATTTCTCCATACATTTGAAAACGCCAGTCGATCGGTTTGCCGTAAACGCCAATTTAGGTGAGAACTCAGACTGACCACTCTCACCCCTTGTCAACAGACGTCACGTTTTTTAAGTGAAAACTTAGTTTATTAGTTATTGTTGTTGTTGTATATAATTTAGCCTTTGGAACACATAAGGAACACTTGGAGTCGTCAAAATCTATTCCATGGCAAAAGGCTAAGTTTCAAGTTAAATACTTAATATTAACATATACAGCATTGAAATCTTACTTTAATTAATATTTATAAATTATTAACTAAATAAGTTCATCAAATAAGTAATAATTGTCCGAATACAGATTAAAATATGACATACAGGGATCAATAGAATTGTAAGGATACAAAATAAGATTTAAAATCACTCACGTCATCCGGTGATTTCTGACTGGACGACGACGTGTCGGAAGTCCGACGCGAGTCCTGGGGGAGTCCACAATGAGGTGGGGGAAACGTCGACTTAAACAAGTACATAAGTCATGATTAGAACACTGTTTATACGAAAACATTATACGAAAACAGATTTATTTACGCCTCTGCTTATCCATCCGTTATAGTAAGTCAATATTTTTATTAGTAAAATTACAATCAGATAATTGTGATAGAAGATATAATCCTCCGGTAAAAACTATCCGTCTTTTGACGATCGTAAATGCGTAAATCAGTCCAATAAATACTATCTGCGGATTGAAAAATCGGCCCTAATTGATATTGGCGGCCGCCTTTCGAGTACCATCATAAATATTATCGCTTCTATTTCATAATATCTGACGCATGATACATACCCATATGTAAACCTTTTTTTCCAACGTTAGATATATTACATAACGTACTACGACGACATTGACAAAATACCTAATAAAGGGGGCAAAGTCCGGTGCGTAGCACCCGTAAACGTAGAGCATGCACGAAAAGATACCTGCAGAGGAAGCGAAATAAATGTGCTGTGATGACACCGTGGTGCTCTGTCGTCTCTGATCAAGTCTCCCTATAGGCGTGGTGGTATTTATGCATTCTCATTCGTTTATGTGAGTTTTTGTAACGGTTTTGGCGACAATAGCAACTAGAGGCAGCTGAGCCAAGTGCAGCAGAGTGTAATGTTGCCTCGTGTGATCAATAACTGTGTGTTTGTCTGTAGATCGGCGCCACGTCGTTCGGCTCGGCCAGTGGTTGCGAGTCCGACTCGCCCGCCGCCTTCGCTCGCATCACATCCTTCCTCCCCTGGATCAATCAGCAACTGTAACCGCTACAATTTTATAATGTTTTGTACACACATTCAATAAATAATCGCTGTTTCTGTGAACCGATTTACTTGAACCATTCATTTTTTATTAGCTTTATCTCATATTGTTTTTTTTTCGAAAGCGCAAAAGAATTAAAAAAAATGTTTTAAACTGAAAATGTCCTCTGCAAGACAGATTTTATTGAGTGCAGGGGTCAATGAATGCAAAGCGTGTATATTTATATTTTTTAATAAATAGATATTTAATTTTGAATTTTTGTGATATTTTTAGGATTCCGTTCCTTAAAAAGAATAAAGGAAGCCTCTAAGAATCACTTCGTTGTCTGTCTGGACAGACAGTCTGTCCGTCAAGACCGTTTAAGTGGAAATTAATTTCTAATTCTTAGGTCTATGGCACCTTGGAGTTAAGTTGAGCCTCATTAACACCTCTGTCGCATATTTTCATACTTGCAAATAAACCAAAACCTATAGCGTAATTCCCGTTGAATCATGAAATTTTGCAAAAAGCCAGGTGGGAGACACAAGTAAAGAAAAAGATCAGAAAATAATGAAAAGGTATTCAAAATAAAAACCTGTGATGACGAACTATCTATGCACATACGATTTTGTACGGAACCCTCAGTGCGCGAGTCAGGCTACAGCGAGAAAAAGCCAGACCAAGAGGTTTACCATGCTAAACTAACTCGCCGGGTGAACGGGCAAGCCGTGATTCAATCTGACGTTTAATTTCATTTCGTAGCATGCTGACTGGGAAACTTCAATTCACTTGGCCGAGTAACACTTCGTTTGACAGTTCGAATGGTACGAAATGCAACGAAACGTGAGATTTAATGACTCACCCGGCGAGTTACTTTACCATGGTAAGCCTGCTAGTCTGCCTTTCTCCAGCTGCAGCCTAGCTCGCACACCAAGAGTTCCGTACAAAATCGTATGCAGTAATAAGCCAAGTACACAACAGGGAGGAAGGAAGGACAGGAGGAGTAATCGAAATCATTCGTGTGGGGCAACGTAGCCACGTGTCATTGGAATGTAGTTAGTTCGCTTACGAATTCTGGACGGGCAACATCTTATGTTTGTTGATCTTAATAGCATCATGTGAAGTTCTTACGTATTATTACGTGTGAACTCGTGGGAACTCGAGGACATCAGACCCATAGTCTTCTTCGTCTCCGCCCCGCGCGCCGCCCCGATAAAAGCGAGTTTAAGGCGCTAGGACTAGCCAACTACTCGCGCCATACAAATGTACCTTTCAAAAAATGTTATAACATGTAGTGAAACGCCTCAGCAAGTCCAAATAGAACTCCAAACTGATAATGGATAGTTAATATTTTCTGATTCCATCATTTATTTAAATAAAAATTACGATTTTTCATATTATAAATCTGAAAGTAATATATATAAGCTAGATATAAGCAAAAACAGAATATATGCATATATAAATAATTCCATTAGCTTTTAGATTTCTACATTTAGTCAATAAAGTTCGGAAATGGACACCGTTTTCCAAATGTATTTTGTATAGAAAAAGGAAACATACACTAACAACAATAGGTTGATTCTTAGATAAGGAATAATATATTGAAAGCATGACACTTCTAATCGTCAGGCTTAGTTAGTTAACTTGACGTGCCTCAAATAACTGTGCGATTTGACTAGTACAAGGGCCTTAAGTGGACACCCATCCTTTCTTCGCCGCTAGTACACAACGTTCTCGTGCTGCACTACTTACTCGGTCTCAGGAGAGGTAGCCAAGCGCGTTTTTTCCTCAAGTTAGATTATTTAATAGTGACCAGTGGGATAAAATGCTTATAACCCATTTTTATTAACCCAAGGGCTCCGGAATTTCCTGAGACGGCACAAAATGCAAGTGCTGGCGGCGCAAACTATTAAAATTCTTTAAAAAAATCGACCTACGATTTCAAATACTTTATTAGTAATAATATTAGAGTAATAGGGAATGGTTCCGGAGAGTAATCTGCGGAACCACTCCGCACCAGGTTGAAAATATCTTTCACTATTTGATATATTTTGAGCGCATCACAATAGACACTGGCATTTTTAAGGAAAATGTAAGTGGGTCAAAGTCCAATGTGTGGCGGTTACAGTGATACCATTTGTGCATTTGCCATGTGTGGTGCTATATAATAATGTAAATCGAAATATTTTTACCTAAGGTAATGATGATATTTGTCAACTAAGTAAGTTTGAAATATTCCTGCCAGCTTCCACTGATTTAATATTTAAAGCTCCTATAAAATATTGTATGTCTAGAATAATTCCTCTTTATAAGTTCTACATCAAATTTAACATGACCGAAAATAATGAATTATTTGCGAAGCTCTTTTAACCGATATGGTGTAAATTTATATCTGAATACATAAATATATTTTGAAATGTCAACTTCAAATTTATTTCGAATTTCGTTGCACACGCAGCAATCAGGTGATAAGGCGTCGTTACTTGCACGTAATTCCTATCAGAGCTATATCAGCTCCGTAGATAATGAATCCGTAGATAATTGACCGACCGCAGCGCGCGCGAGCGATAATAAGTAATATCCATTTCAGCTTCAAAAAAAATGGTTTCGTATGTCGCATTTCTCAACAGGTCTATTCCTCTACAGGTCGCATTTCTCAACCAATGAGGAAGAGAACTCATAGGCTATTGTAGGTGTCGCATGAGCGACCTCACCTAAGAAACTTCAATACTGTCATTCCTGTCATTTTTTATTTACGATTTTTTATATGCAAGATGTACTCCATGACACAGTTAGAATAGGTTTGGAGGAAAAGAAGAGCTTTTGTTTGTTTTCAAACACATTTTAATGTAATAGATCAGCACAGAGTTTGAAATGAAATATTATAGGTTACGTTATTTTGATATTTTGTATTCTACGACTTCATTTGATTAACATAATTTATTTAAAATAAAATAAATTTATTAATGAGTATTTTTCAGAATAATAACGATAAAGTTGAGTAAATAACATTTTAAAATCTATGCTGTTTCATTTTTAGGGTTCCGTACCCAAAGGGTGAAAACGGAACCCTATTACTAAGCCTCCGCTGTCCGTCCGTCCGTCCGTCCGTCCGTCCGTCTGTCACAGGGCTGTATCTCAGTAACCGTAACAGGTAGACAGCTGAAATTTTCACAGAGTGTGTTTTTATTTTGCCGCTATAACAACAAATAGGTAAGATTAAAAAATTATTAAAATTAAAGGGGGCTCCCATACAAAAAACGTGTTTTTTTTGGTTTTTTTTTTTACGATCGTACGGAACCCTTCGTGTGCGAGTCCGACTCGCACTTGGCCGGTTTTGTATGGTATCTGACAGCGTTGACGGATCTTTTTGGTGAGCTCGCTTGGACGCCATCTGTCTTAATAATAATCAGTTTTCTACCCCATTCTCGTGAAGTCTTGAAGGTAGGATTTTTTTGTGTCTGGAAGATAGGATGGTAGGAGTTAATGTTGCTTGTGGAAAATGTTCCGTAACATTTTCACTGAATAATTGATGGTATGGTTTTTTTTTTTGTAAAACCCAGTTTCGTATTTTATTCAAAATGGCACGAAAAGATAAAAAAATGTCACAGAAAGAGTTGGAAAGTGTGTTAGGTAAGTACCAAAGCAGAACAATACAAGAAAAAAAAAAGGATTTCGTTTCAAGGTGAACATTTATTTAGTTTTAAGCTATAGGCGGACTCGCGAGGTCTTTGATCTGATTTCCATACGGAGAGGTTCCTACTTATGTCGCAAAGCCTCAAACAGCATATTGCACTATTGTCTGGGTGTCACCAGCGAGACCATGCCCACATAATTTTTACGAGATTTACAGATCGTCCAATATATATTTATATAACTTTCCAGGAATATGTATGCACAAAATGAATAGTAATGTTTGGTATAAGTTCAGGGAGAAACCACTACCATTCCCATCTTCTGTGGAGTGAGGCAAGGAGATGTCATCTGGTCGAAACTCTTCACGAATGCAATGGAGGATATATTCAAGAAGCTCGAATGGAATGGTTTGGGCATAAACGTGAACGAAAGACTCCTAAACCACCTAAGGTTTGCGTATGATGTTGTCCTAATGGCAGAGTCCTGAATGACCTGAACGCGATGCTATGTGACCTATCACAGGAATCGCAAAAAGTAGGTCCGAGATGAACGAAGACAAAACCAAGCTAATGGGAACCACAGCCCTAGCAGCAAATCTAATCACGGTCTTCGGCACTGCAATAGAGCAAGTCCACGAGTATTGCTACTTGAGCCAAGTGATTAAACTCGGACGTGACCCACTCGCAAAATAAATAGGCAGGTGTATGCAGCTGGCGTGGGCCCCCTTCGGAAAACTTAAAGATGTCTTCCATTCTAAGATGCCCCAGTCTCTCAACACTAGACTGTTTGACCAATGCGTGCTGCCAGTTTTGACCTACGCCTGCAAGACATGGACGCTCACAGTTGGTACTACACACAAGCTGAAAGTAGCCGAAAGGGCAATGGAAAGATCCATGCTCGGCATCTCACTGCGCGACCGAATGCCAAATTCGCTGATACGCCAAAGCACCAAGGTCACTGACGTTGCAGGGGTTGCTGAACTCAAGTGGCAGTGGGCAGGTCATGTATGTCGCAGATATGACCACAGATGGATGGAGCACTGAAGTTTTGATGTGGAGACCCTACACAGGGAAAAAAGCGTCGGCAAACCGCCAGCACGTTGGTCAGACGATATACGTCAGACAGCAGGTGACAACTGGCGAAAAAAACAGGAGACCGCACAACTTGGCGAAGTCTGGGGGAGGCCTACGTCCAGCAGTGGACAACAAAAGGCTGAAGAAGAAGAAGAGATGCATAAAAGCTGCATCCCCGCTATTCCGATCGGCTGAGCCGCTCGGCAAAGCCGAACAAGTCAAGACGTGCCGCCCGGGTTATAACTAAACGGTACATACAAGGGGTCGCGCGGCCTGTTCTAATGCCCTTTGCAGAAGATGCGCCAGTAGGTACTAATAGTGTGCACACATTTTCATCGTGAAACACTTTAAGCTAATTGAAAGTAGTGCATACTACAGAAAAATAAATATTTCTAATGAAAATAAATAAAAGACACAATACATATTATTTAAACTTCGGGCCCTTATAACTTCATTCGGACTGAGTTTAGGCATACACATTGTATTACAGTTTTGTTTGTAACATTATACTAAACTAATGTAGACAAGTTTGCTTGATAGCCGCGCGAAAAAAAAGGCACCATGGAAGGTCCATACGAAATCCGGCATTGTCCTTTAACTACCATTTGTATATGTACTTTCTGAATTATAATATGATAATTAAATGCGTATCATTTGTAAAAGAAAATTAATTAGAAATAAGCATTATTGAATGCATTATATCACCCTACAATGCTTGGAACTCGACATTGTGTGAACAATATTGTATAGCTATCTACATCTTCGAATCGAAACGACGAATAGCGTGGATAAGACTCCAACTACACAGACTGAGAGAGAGACAACAAGCTGGGATAAAATATAAATAAACCTTAAATTTTGCAGGTTAGCGTTATATGAAGCCTTAAAGTTTTAATATTTCAATTGAAGTGGTTCTCTCGAAGTGGTTATCCGCGGAGTCAAACTATGGAGCAAGGACGAAATACGAACGTCGTCGCCGGAGCGGTTGCGGCAATAGCCGCGTCGGTCGCCGACGACATCCGGCGAGTTCATTACGCAGACCGCAGGCGAATGCGGCCGCGCGGTGACGTCAAGTGACGACGAACGGCGCGCTCCGAGCGACTTTCATTTGCCCACCGCCAGATGGCGCGGTCGCGGCGAGCGCCGGCCGTCGGACACACTGCGAGCGACGCGCTCGGCGCGGCGGCGAAACATCCACTCAAATCGTATACTTTAAGACTTTAGATCTAGTCAATGTTGTATATCGTTGGAGTCGAAAGCTCAAAGCTAACACTGGCTACTCACATACTGCACGCTGTTGCTTCAAATGAGCTTCAATTTATTCTTCATTACCTACTCTTATGTGGTTCGAGGTGTTTTTGTTATCGATCACTATCCTTAAAAATACTGCAACATTTTCATCTCTACACATCATATTCTAGGATTCTGTCTGATTGACCTTCTCCCATTTTTTTATAATTCAATATGTTTTCATTAACCAAACATATTTGAAGATTTTCTAGACTATGTAATATACATATCAAATTCAGCCATTTCACAAGGACCGACCTGCTGAAAAGTCTCACGTATTCTCCCCATTTATTCATTATCTATAAATTCTCCTCTACCTATGTAGCCGCAGACTAAGCGGCCACATTACACACAGATGTGAAGTTATTGTCCGGGCTAGCGGTGTCGACCGCTAACTCCAAGATTTGCTTTGTTAAAATTCTCCGAGCCCCGGAAGTATAACTAACAACATCTGGCGTGGAATGAGTCTCAAAAAACAAGTGGCATGAATGCAACTTATGTCGTGTAATTGCAATGTTCTGGGCACATTTAAATAAATTTTTACTTTTGCTACAATTTAATACTGTAAACATTATCTTTAAAAAATAATAGTTTAAAAAAACTAAAAAAACACGCTTTTATAACTAACCGAACTAAAAAATATTAAATAATTTTTAATTTTAAAGAGTTTATATTACAGTAGTAGAAGATCGAACAATCAATCAGAATTTATCACCTCAAAATAAAATTATAATAAAGTTTAAGTTATTAACAAAATAATTCAATTCAGAGTAAAAAGCGTGGGGTGCTTGATAAAGTAAATGTAACAATCATTCTATTGGCAAATATCTATGAGAGGAGAGTTATGAAAAGTAGTAAAATGCACCCCACGCTTTTTACTCTGAATTGAATTAATTTGTTAATAACTTAAACTTTATTATAATTTTATTTTGAGGTGATAAATTCTGATTGATTGTTCGATCTTCTACTACTGTAATATAAACTCTTTAAAATTAAAAATTATTTCATATTTTTTAGTTCGGTTAGTTATAAAAGCGTGTTTTTTTAGTTTTTTTAAACTATTATTTATTTTTCATTTTTTAGTTCGATTTCTTCTTCTTCTTCTTCCTCAGCCTTTTGTTGTCCACTGCTGGACGTAGGCCTCCCCCAGACTTCGTCAAGTTGTGCGGTCTCCTGTTTTTCTTCGCCAGTTGTCACCTGCTGTCTGACGTATATCGTCTGACCAACGTGCTGGCGGTTTGCCGACGCTTCTTTTCCCTGTGTAGGGTCTCCACATTAAGACTTCAGTGCTCCATCTGTGGTCATCTCTGCGACATACTTGACCTGCCCATTGCCACTTGAGTTTAGCAACCCTATGCATAACGTCAGTGACCTTGGTGCTTTGGCTTATCAGCAGATTTGGCATTCGGTCGCGCAGTGAGATACCGAGCATGGATCTTTCCATTGCCCTTTGGGTTACTTTCAGCTTGTGTGCAGTACCAACTGTGAGCGTCCATGTCTCGCAGGCGTAGGTCATAACCGGCAGCACGCATTGGTCAAACAGTCTGGTCTTAAGAGACTGGGGCATCTTAGAATTGAAGACATCTCTAAGTTTTCCGAAGGCGGCCCACGCCAGCTGAATACGCCTGCCTATTTCTTTTGCGAGTGGGTCACGTCCGAGTTTAATCACTTGGCCCAAGTAGCAATACTCGTGGACTTGCTCTATTGAAGTGCCGAAGACCGTGATTGGATTTGCTGCTAGATCTGTGGCGGTGGTTTTGTCTTCATTCATCTTGAGACCTACTTTTTGCGATTCTTGTGATAGGTCACATAGCATCACGTTCAGGTCTTCGGGTGACTCTGCCAGTAGGACAATATCGTCCGCAAACCTCAGGTGGTTTAGGAGTCTTCCGTTCACGTTTATGCCCATACCATTCCATTCGAGCTTCTTGAATATATCCTCCATTACATTCGTGAAGAGTTTCGGCGAGATGACATCTCCTTGTCTCACTCCACGGAAGATGGGAATGGTAGTGGTTTCTCCCTGAACTTTCACACAGTCATTGTTGCAGATTTATAAATGGTCTTGAGTATCTCGATATATCGGTAGTCCACTCTACATCGCTGCAGTGCATCCATTACTGCCCAGTGTTCCACAGAGTCAAACGCCTTTTCATAGTCGACAAAAGCAAGGTATAGTGGTTATCATATTCGCACGTTTTCTGAATCACTTGCCTCAGAGTGAATATGTGGTCGACTGTTCCATAACCTGCTCTGAATCCAGCTTGCTCTACTGGCTGATGTTCGTCAAGTCTTCTGGTGATCCTCGTGGTGATGACTTTCGCGAACACCTTATAAATTTGGCTCAATAGTGCAATGGGGCGGTAATTCTTAAGCATGGTTTTGGCGCCCTTTTTATGAAACAGGACGACAATTGAATTTCGCCAGCTGTTGGGTATGTTGCTCGTAAAGAGTGCCTCGTTAAATATCCACCGTAGCTCTTTCAGTACCACTTTGCCTCCAGCCTTTAACAGTTCCGTCGTAATACCGTCGCTCCCTGGGCATTTATTGAGTTTCAGTTGTTTCAGTGCCTGTTTTATTTCATACAAGCTGAATTCTGGTATGTCCTCGGTATAATGTCTCGTGAGCGGTGCGCATTTATCACTGGTATTTATTATTGGCGGTTTCGGCTTGTGTGATGCGTATAGATCTGTGTAGAAATTTGTGATTACTTCGAGTAGTTCGGTTTTATTGGTGGACATCACACCATTCTCATTTTCTAACTTAGTTAGCTGACTTGTCTCAGACCTCGTGGCTCTACTGAACACCTTTGGTCCTCTGTACTTTTCTGCTAGTTGCTGTATTTTCGCAGTGTTTCTATTGCGGATGTCACGGCGTATTGCTTTGGATATTTTCTTGTTAAGCTCGCGGTGTTCTAGACAGTTGTACTGGGATATTTTCCTCCGGTGTTCTAGCAGGTTTTCAGTTTCTAATGAGAGTTGGTCATTCGGTGTATGTCTTTTCCCAAACTTTTCTTGGGCGGCTATAGTAATACTACTGATCAAGTGGTTGTACTTGTCTTCTAGGCTTTTCTCGAAAAATTCTGCGCCTGTGCGTGTCATGTGGTTTTTCAAAGCATCCTCGAATTCTTTGTGAGTTTCATTCGGTAAAGCTAGTCTGGCAAGTGGCTTCTTCATGATTTTCGCTCTTTCAAGCTTGGTGTTGATTCTTAGCTGGCATCGTACCAATCTGTGGTCGCTAGTCTTTAATTTATTGAGGACTGAAACATCGGTAAATATATTTTTGTTGTCAGTACAGATTAAATCAATTTCATTCTTCGTCTTTCCGTCTGGGCTTACCCATGTCCACTTCCGTTGTGGTTTCTTTTGGAAGAAAGAGTTCATGGCGAAGAATCGATTTGCCTCAAGGAAGTTGACCAGCAATTGTCCTCGTTGGTTTCTTATGCCTGCACCATGTGGGCCAACACACTCTTCTTTGGGATCATCTCTCTTGCCTATTTTAGCATTAAAATCTCCCATGAGTATATTAAATTGTGCTCTTTTCCCGGCTCTTCATTCCAGGGCTTTCAATATGTTATCATACATTATTTCAACTTCTTCTTCTTGGTGAGTCGAAGTTGGTGCATATGCTTGGATGATCTTTATTGAATACCGTTTGTTAATCCTTACCACAGTGTAGGCCACCCGGGGGGATATTCCGCCTAGCGTTTCTATATTATTCGCCAGTCTGCGGTGAATGAGAAATCTCACGCTCCCTTTGGACGAATCTGTTTCTCCTCTGTGGTAGAGCATATTGCCTGAATTCAGCCTCAGGGTATTCTCGCCCTGCCTTCTAACTTCGCTCAGGCCAATAATGTCCCATTTAATATCTGATAGCTCCCTTTCTACCTGCTCCAAGTTATGTTGTAGTCTCAATGTCCGTGTGTTGTACGTTGCCAAGGTCAGGTTTGTTTGACAGCCGGGTCTCTTCCAGAGATTCTTAGCACCCCCTGCTCCGCCGTTACAGTGACCGCTGTCGTAATCAGGAATAGCGGAGCTGCTGGGGACTGGGGGCCTTGGTTTGTTGTTGTCTGTCATTGGGGGGGTTTAATTGCCTAAAGTCTTGTCACGCTGGCTAGGCGGGTTGACAAGTCAGTATTTTTGAAGTTATTTACTCCACACGGTCCTGCCGCCGCACTACCTATCTGTAGGCAGTCAGGTTAATTACCGCCGCCTGTGCTCGGCGTTGGCGATTTTACGGCGGGCTGGTCGCCGATCCATTCCAACCCTCCTCCTTTATCCAGGCTTGGGACTGGCGCTAAGTGTTTTACACAAAACGGCGTCCTTGATACGTATGCATGGGTCCTTGATACGTATGCAAAGTTTCAAATTAAAGACTTCTGGAAACTTGTGAAAATTAATCTCAAAGATTCCATTACATACATAGATACATACAACCCAAGCTTATATAAAAGCGTGTTATTAATAACTAGGTCTGTCCTTTTACTCCACTACAGAGGATCAATAAAATAATTTATTAATCCTGGCGGTCCTAATAAGGATAATGGGAAAATGTTATGAAATTATTGCATCGTCATGGGTCCTTGATACGTACCTATGCAAAGTTTGAAATTAAAGACTTCTGGAAACTGGTGAAAATTAATCTCAAAGATTCCATTACATACATAGATACATACAACCCAAGCTTATATAAAAGCGTGTTATTAATAACTAGCTCTGTCCTTTTACTCCACTACAGAGGATCAATAAAATAATTTATTAATCCTGGCGGTCCTAATAAGGATAATGGGAAACTGTTATGAAATTATTGCATTGTCATCGGTCCTTGATACGTATGCAAAGTTTCAAATTAATCAGACTTCTGGAAACTGGTGAAAATTAAGTTCAAAGATTCCGTTACATAGATACATACATAGATACAACCCAAGCTAATAAAAGCGTGTTAAAAATGCACTTGTCTCAATTGAGTGTAGTAAGAAAACTTTTTTATTTCATTATTTTTCGACGTTTTTTTTAAATATAGTTTAAAATGCTTAATTTACCGATCCAATGAAAAACCCCACCTTTAATTGGTTATACTTTTTATCCTTGAATCATATCATTTATAATTGAAGCTGATAACGAACGACACATTAACTGATACGGACATTCATTATGAGTGAAGTTCAACCAAGTTTCTAGATCTGATCGTTTTCTAGGGTTCCGTACCTAAAGGGCGCCAACGAAACCATATTACTAAGCCTCCGCTATCCGTCCGTCCATCCGTCCGTTCGTCCGTCCGTCCGTCCATCCGTCTGTCACAGGGCTGTATCTCATGAACCGCAATAGGTAGGCAGCTGAAATTTTTACATTGCCTTTATTTTGCCGCTATTACAACAAATAAGTAACATTCAAAAATAATAAAAAATAAAGGGGGGCCCCATACAAAAAACGTGATTTTTTGTGTTAAATCTTGTACGATGGTACGGAACCCTTCGTCTGCGAGTCCGACTCGCAATTGGCCAGTTTTGGTCGTTTTTGCGGGAATTTGTTGTTGGGTGGTGGTTTTAGTAGAGAAACTGATCGCCACCGACGCAGCTGCATTGAATATAATCTGCAGCCAGAATAAGATCAATATTTTTTTTAATACACTTTAATAAAAATCTCTAAAATTTTCAAAAGCCGCTGCAAACCAATTTTCGGTGTATTGAGATACAATTTCCGCCATACTTTCGTGGTCTTGAACTTTCGGAGTATATGATCTAATCTTAAGTATTTATTTGAGATCATCAATTCAGTCTTCAACCACCTTAGTTGTCAGCCTAGTTAACCCAGTGGTGCGATGCCTGGCCGTTTGATAAAGGCTATGCAACTCTAGGCGCGTTCGCATTCTGGATGGTTTCGACAGTTGAGTGTCGCCATGGTAAAGACAAAGATAATAATAATACGTAAAGATTCCATGTAAAAAGGTCTTTCTTCCTTCCTTTGATTAATTTCATCCGGGTTTCTAACATCACGTGGAAAAAAAATCTGGAGCTTCAAAAAACGTTCTAAAAGTAATTGTGGAGATAGATAAAATGTCGCTCAGATCCGTAGTAGCCCGGCAGTGCAATTACGAAGCACAAAATTGGGTGTAGGTTGCTGTACTTACAGCAATATGACAGCTTTTGCGATTACGAAATCGATGCATTCACAAATGGTGCCGCACTCAGCGCTACCCGCAGCAATTAGGTCAACTCCATACATTTCGCGTCGAATCGGTATTACGAAACGGCAAAGAACTGTCAAATGCGGGGAGGTAAACGCCTATTTCGTCTGCTCGTCTAGTCAAGTACCTCAAAAGTTGACCTATTGTCGACACAGATTGGTCCGTGCTGGATGTAGGTGGATGAAAAACGGCTTCGTAATCGCTCTTTAGAAATAACGGGGGCGCACCTACACGTACCGCGCCACCATCCTCAAATTTTGCGTAATCGCACTGCCGGATGGAGCATATTTTTTTTCTCAGAGCATTTTAAGTCGGTTTATAAAAGCGCAAATCCATTCCTAACATCAGTAAAAACGATAATTGACTGTGAAAATAGTTCAATTAGCACATATAAATTAGACGAGTCTGGTGTTAAAATGCACTTTCAATCTTGAATGCAAATAAAGGCGCCGGACCTGACCTAAAAAAATGTGCGGCATCCCTTACTTTGCCTCTTACAGACTTGTTCAATAGGTCCTTATCGGCTGGTGTTTTCCCTAAAGCTTGGAAAATTGCAAATATAACCACTATTCACAAAAAAGGTGATCTAAGGTGATATACGTGCAAAACTATCGCCCGATATCAATATTATCATCTATGGGTAAAGTATTCGAGTCGCTAGTTCAAAAAATAATCCATTCTCATGTTAGGCCCTACATTATTGATCAGCAACATGGGTTTTTGCCTAAAAGATCTACATGCACTAATATGACTTTATTTTGTATCGATGTTATGACAGCACTAGACAAAGGTCATGAAGTTCATGCCATATATACAGACTTTACTAAGGCTTTCGACAAATTCAACCATACAATTCTAATAGAAAAATTAAAATCCCTTGGTATTCACGGATCCTTGCTCCACTGGTGTGAGTCCTATCTCGCTAATCGAAGCCGGCGTATAGCTGTAAATGGATATACTTCTGATACATTTAGGGCCCCCTCAGGTGAACCCCAGGGTTCCCATCTCGGGACTTTGTTTTTATTAATCTACATTATATATCATTCGAGAAATAGAACACAGTAGATTCCTTGTCTATGCTGATATCGTAAATTTATATATGTGCATAAAAAGTATAAATGACTGTAAATTACTGCAGGAGGATCTATGGAATAAACATCTGGTGTTTAAAAAATTATATGCCTCTCAATGTAGTCATATTAAATATTCGCGCAAATGAAATCCCATAGTCTTCGATTATTCAATCAACAATAAAAATCTCACCGAAGTTGATCACCTGCGTAAACTCGTTGGTATAACTGATAAAAAATGCGTTTGAACCTACACATCGATCATATCGTAAATAAAGCCTCTAAAATGTTAGGATTTGAATCGAGGAAAAGTAAGGTTTTTAAGAAGCCTCACACTTTTCTTGTCCTCTACAAATCACGTGTAAGGAGCATTCTGGAATACTGCAGCTCTGCCTGGTCTCCCTCCTACAAAATTCACATCGACAGGATCGAAGCTATTTAACGGCGTTTTTTATATCATTTATCCTTTGCCGAAGCCTAAGTACCTATGAACAGCGACTTGCTTACTTCAAGATTGAAACTCTGGCGTTACGCTGTTTTAGAACAGATGTTATATTCTTTTCCAAAAAATTTAATAGCTATGTTGAGAGTCCAGAAAACAAATTAATATAAGTATACCCAGAGTCGGTAGCAGAAGGCACAACTACATTCCTGTTCACACAGAATCGTGTTCCACTAATATCCGACAGCACTCACCAATCCACCGAATGTGTAAAACCCATTTTAAAACTTGAAGTTTTGTTTTTGTTAGATCTTTTGTTTCTTATCATCTAATAATATATTGTTTTAAATAAGCTAGTGTCTACTGTATACGTTTACAGTCCATGTTGTGTTCACCGTTTTCAGAGTATATGCTAGATTACTTGTTAGATTTATGTTTTCACCATGTATAGCATATCATTCTGTGTGTGAACCTAATAAAAAAATAAAATGAAGATAGTCGAAGTGGCAATGAAAATGGTACGTATTTTCCATTCAATTCAAATCAAATCAAAATGTCTTACCGCAGTGATTACATTACAATATTAAGAACTTTCATTTGCATAACAGATTATAATATTGATACAAATCATGTGAATTCGTCGTTATACACAATAATATTAAAATAACTTAAATCGTAAAAAGTTTAGTCAAGCAGCCATGTACCTAACTTCTTTTTAAATCTTCTCGGAAGTCTCTTGGTAGCTTATTATACATGTGGACACCCTTCTCAAATTTCGATGTTGAGTGTGCAGCTTGCTGGATCACATTTTTATTTCTCGTCGAATATCCGTGTTAAAAAATATTATATAATTCCGGGTAATTTCTCAAACAAAAGCTGTGAAATATAAAGGAACGTCCTGGCATTGCACCTAGTTCTCTTGTGGTGTTTCAGGCATTTTGACAGTAGGCTATTTAAAAAAATATGCAGATCAATCAATGCAATATAAAGTAATGGATATACAGGAACCAAACCTATACCTACACACATATACAATAACTGGTAAAATTGATTTTTTAAACTCTATAAAAAATTAAGGCGCGTAATTTTCATCATAGGTCCAAAAATTATATCGGAATTAAACATAAATTATGTAAATAAAATGTGTTGCTCGATATAACAGATCGATTTAACACTTGCAAATAGTGAGGAAAGGGCAGGTTGGGTGAGGAGAGCTGACGAGCGGGAGCGGGAAGTGGCGGCGGGAGGGGTGGGGGCGGGGGAGGGCACTAGCAAGTGGAATTCAGCGGGAAATCTCTTAATGATCCTCCTATTTTGAGGTTAAACGACGCCCTTGGGGCGCGCGAACGAGAGAAAATTAAAATATCTTCGACTCTATGCGGAGTAGATGTAGTCAAAACAATATCCTGGTCCCTTGGGGACGATCTTTTTTGTGCTAGTATATAGACTACTAGCTGCGGTACACGGATCCGCTAGCGATGACATCTAAAACAAAAAAAAACAGGTCCCTATCTTTCAGGGGAAATTCACAAAATTTCATTCAATTCGGATGGGTGGTTTCGGAGATAAGTGGTTTACTATATAATATAATAGGTATAAGATAAGTGAAAGATGGTTTCGGTAGTGGCACATGGTATTTTAAAATATTAAGAAGATATTTGTTTGCAGCCTGACTTAATTGGTGACGCCACATACGGGTATCCCACATGGGTACAGGTGATGCGTCGTCCTTACTGGATTTTCTACTGACCACACAATGTGTCGTGTAAAAGGTGTCGGTGATTGCCCTCTCGACGTCATCTACTGCCTGGTGGGGTCAGCTGTACCATACATGCAGACCAAGAAACGTGCCTTTTGCACGCGCCTGGTATGTCATTACGCTTCGGTAGAATCGGAAGGAATGCGAGAACATTTCTCCTTTCCCCAGGGAAGACAGTTCTGTTTCAGCACTATGGATCCGTCGAGCTGTGCTCATGCCATTTCCGAGGCGATCCAGCGAGCTATGGAACTATTTATTATATTAAAAAAATAAATAAAAAATAAATAAAATCACTCCCTGGTAGCCTCCAGATCCAGTAAGAGAAATCGCAAGAGCGAAGTATCGCCTTAATGGGGGGCACGGTGCAAAGCTTTGCGTAGATGGCGCCACATAAACCTGTGCCAAGAATCTCTCTTTTACCCTATGTCCTTGGATGTTTTCGAATCATTGATAAGCATGTTTCAAGTATTTATTAGTAGTTTTGAGTTGGTTAGGAGCGTCTCCCTTCGGCCTTATTTGAAATGCAAAATATCTACCCCTACAATCAGATAAAAGTCCTCACGACGGTTATCTTTCTAAACAGGGGCGATTTTTCATATGAAATGCACATGTGAATGTTTGCCAAAAAAATAAATTGGTGGATTCAGGTTGAAAATCTCTCGCTTTGCCTCCAAGCGAGCGTCCATAGCTACAGCAAAAGATGATTTTTTTTCGTAAGATTTTACCTCCATGACTGCGACGCGACCGGCCTACGAGGAGTGGCGGCATCACGCAGGCCCCGCGGGAAGAACTCTCCCTCAGAAGACGTCCCCACTCCCGACCTAGAGCCCGCTGCAGGCGAACATCTGTGGGCTTGCATATCCTTGGGAGGCACCAATATCTACAAGTGCGTTATATACATCCCTCCGGACGATGCATTCACTGAGCAGTTGGAACAGCTCGAACGAGCCTGTGTCGGATTATACAGCGAAATGATAATTATATTAGGTCACTATAAACTGAAAAAGTGCAACTGTTTCTGTAAATGTTGTTCTGTAATTTAACTCAGTATAATGAGGTGACGAATGTGAGAGGTTGAATGCTTGATCTAAAGGCCTATTCCTGGAATTCCGTAATCAGGAATTAGGAATCGTGAGTCTCGAAAACAGATTTTATAGCGGTTTTCAAAGCGATTGTCTTGACGAAAAGATTCCGTTTCCGTCACCGCCGCCGTGCAGCACGCGTAACTGAAGCGTATTGACACGGCACCTACGCTACCTACTAGCCATTCATTATCTACCTAACATAGTTATGTATGACTATTACTTCTGAATGACAGAGAATACAGTATCGTTAACAATAAAATGATTACCTTATTTTAACTTATGATTACCTTATTACTATATTTGGTCGACCAAACTGAACTATCACAAAACAAATTCGGAAGTTAGAACGTGGAGAAGGTATTCAGTATCAATTTGTGACCGGGACCTAATACTCTATGTACTTGCAATATTTGGACTCCGTGATATCTCGGTGAATCACTTCCAAGGCAATCACTTTTCCCGCACACAAAAAGAATGACCGAGTTAGCGCTGGACAAGGCATTTCAACTACAGCTGTAGCTACGCGGTATTTCCTGAAACTATCCTTCCCGTAATACCCAGTTAAATTAGTTTACTCATTATTTGGCTAACATGTAGTACATATACAATACTAAGCTCACGTAATTTTTTTATAACCGTATCCAAGGAAACTCTCGATGTAGTAGAGGTTAGCCGGCACAGTCCCGTTTGGACACAACTTAATCTACGTGGTTTTGTGTAGCCCCTTACCCGTTGACTACAGATAAAAATATAAAATAATAATCAGGCCCGCTAAGTAAATGACATAAACCTGGATCCACAAATCCGTGACATGACAGTAAACAAAAATTCGTAGGAACCAGATTCTGGTGCGCCACCGCTGAGTGGTTAACATGTAACTATTGCACCACCTGCACGCTTCCTCTAGATCGGTATGGCTCGCGGCAGCAGCAGGCAAGTGCGCCAGCGAACAATGAGTGACGAAACAAACGCCCTCAGCATTTTTAATATTTTCACTGCACTAATTGTTTAACCTGATTTCGTGTGAGTACGCCTCGACATTTTTAAGATTGTGCATTTTCCACCTCCTTCAAGCGGCCTCAGTTGCCACCTGTATTCGCGCGAGCAGTCTTTTGTCATATTTGTGCTTTTGTTTTAACTTAAACGAGTTTTAATGGCACGAAGGCTCGTAGCCTAGTGGCGCGGGGACTGGCCTAGCGTACCAGAGGCCCGGGTTCAATACCAACTTGCACCACTGTCTTTCTCTTTCAGAGTTGGATAAGTGCATTTTCGTCACGAATGCGAGCTGCTCCATGGTTCGGAATCCATGTAAAACTGCAGGTCCCCTTCCCCTACTAGGTGGTAGGGTTTAAGCCCACCCGGGTTGGTACCATCGCATTGGATGAAAAGATGGTCGAAGCGGCAATGAAAAATTGTCCGTGTTTTCCATCCAGTTCAATGTAGCCGTGCTCATAAAGGGAAGGTCTTGGCATGGCACCTAATTCCTTCGGGAATGTGGTGTATTGGGCTAATATCATAACGGTAGTTGTGTGGTATTAGCCATCCATGTCAGGTCGCATAAAAAAAAACCTACAGAATTTTGAGTTTTTTGCCAGATTAATTCTGCCGAGAGTTTCCAGAAGCATAACGACACCAAGCGATTTCGAGTTCGGGAATAAATATCTGCATACTCTAATGTATCTACTACTACCAACGTCTTGCGTTCTACTTCATGTTCGCTCATAACTAAAGTAGCACTCATCCGATTTCGAAGTATTTTTAACCGACTTCAAAAAATGAGGTTATCAATTCGTGTGTATGTTTTTTTTTTTTATTTGTTACCTCATAACTTTTGCCTGGGTGAACCAATTTTGATGATTGTTTTTTAATATGAAAGCTGGTGCTTCCCATGAATTCACATTTGAATTTGGTTTAGTTCTGACAATCATATCCATGAGAAAATCATATAAGTCTTAAATTTGTCTTAAGTATGTGCGCGACAAATGGACGAATAACTCAATATAACGCCAACCGATTTCGATGATTCTTTTTTTATTGGAAAGGACGTGTACTTACAAATTATTTAGTGTACTTCAGATTCACCAAAAATAAAGAAATAAAAAAAAATTACAAAAATAATAACCGACTTCAAAGAAAAAGCGCAGTTATTTTTTTGTTAATTTTTGTTTGTACCTACGTCCTGTACCTGCGAAACTACATGAGAGATTAAATAATATTGCATCGGAGTTTAATGCGGGTGGAGCCGCGCAAAATGAAAGAAATGTTTTGTCCTGTATGCGTTACTAAACTATTCGTCCAATTGCGATACTTTGGTAAAAGGGGCGAAGTGGTTTTTTTTTCAAATATAAGCGTCCTCCATTTGGGTTCATATCCACCGGAGCCTAATCGAGTAAGTATTGAATAGAGAAATGCATTCGTCACAACTACGCAGCAGTTGTAAAATTTGAATTAAGATCGGCACACTATTCGTTAATTGGAATGGATATTCAATTATTAAATGTATTGTGGGAAATTAATATTAACAAAAGGAAATCGGACAAGTGCGAGCCTCACTTGCACACCGAGGCTTCCGCAAAAGAAAATGTATAAAGTTAGATGATCCGTCATCCATCACGGCAATTTTTACGTGATGTAACTACAAATTAAGGATCTTATATTTTCCTTCACTTAGGAGAGCTTGCTTGTTGGCAAAATTCATGATTCTAGGGCAACGGGAAGTACCCTACTTATTATATTACTAGCGTCCCTAGCATCATTGTCAAAATTTGCGGAAAAATTGCCGCATTTATCGCGTTGGCTCAGAAACTGATTTGTAGAATTAACAAAGTGTTGATTTTAACAAATATGTAGGATATTAGATATAAATTTCCACGTCATACCTTCAAGTGTTCCTGATCACGACATTTTTGGGAATGATAAAGGCTGAAACTGGGTTCACAGGTTAGGGAACAACCCCCCGATTCTAAATATGCCGGTCTGTCTGCCTCAAGTGGTTGCGTTAGCTAGATATGGCGCCTGAAAAACTCGTTATCATGACCAGAAAAAAATCATAATGTAAATGGTTGAAAACAGTATGGAGCGCAAGTACTAGTTGTACTCATGTGAATTATACAAAAACTGAACAAAAATTTGGTTGCGTTTTGGAGCAATGCCAATTCAAAGATGCTTTATCGTGATCGAAAAAAAATCATTACGTAAATGGCTGAAACCAGTATGGAACGCAAGTACTAGTTGTACTCATGTGAATTACGCAAAAAATGAACAAATCTTTGGTTGCATTCCCTACTGGTTATTTTTGCATGATTAATAGGTATGAATATTTCCAAACAAACATTTTATTCATCATCAGGTAGATACCAACATCATTTTAGCATCTGTTTTAAAAGTTAAAGTACTATACTAAAGCTAGACTAGAGCCAAACAAATTTAATTATACATTTAAAATGTATTAATAATGTCACCACGGGGACATTATTTTACATTATTTTTTCTCTTTCGACGAACGAAACACTAAAGATATTAGCGACAATATTTTACTATGATACAGTGCACATCTATACTGACGAGCCCTATTGGTTAGGGTAGATCGTGTTTGTAGAGGTACAGGGTTCGGAAATTATAAAGGATTTCACCAATAGGCCAATGCCGAAGGGACGAACAATATATGGGGCAACTGCATGGATACACGTTTACGGCTATGGAAATAGGAAGGCGCCACTTTCGTACCAATAACTTGCGAAATAGCCAATAGATAGCGCTGTACAAACATAGGATTTATTTATAGATTAATAATACAATTTTGGTTTAAATTCGAAAAATATACGATTTTGAATCGATACAATTTTTTTGACAACCCATAAAATCAAATTATTTTTAATTAGATTGAAAGCCGTGAGCCTTATAGCTGCGCCATCTCTTGGTGCAAACATTATTTTTGTTGTGATCGATTGAATAAAAGTTACCATCTTAGTTAAATGTTTATTGCAATAGAGGGCCGGCTTGCTTAACACATATTGTATGAAAATTCAGTCACTATTACATTAAGCCACCTACTTACGGCAATAAGTAATAATTAATCTATGCTATTATCTAATTGAAGAAAGTTTTTTCCAAAGGGCCACCCTGAATATGAAGGATCTCATTCACTGAAACCGAACCGGAACGGAAACAAGTGATGGAAACTGTTTGACTTTCGCTTCCACACAGCACGATACCCTAATTACTAGCAAGTTTGTTCACTTATAGAGAATGTGAAATCTACATTCTGCGAGAGCCGAGGAACTTAATGAAGGCGATTTTGTTGAAATACTCGCAGTCGTTGGACCCCAATTAATTAGTAGAATAACGTCCGGGCTCCTCCACAATCCTCTTGGAACGAAATTGGAGACCTTTATATACTTCAACACCTGAATGCATATATGTATGATTTTGAATGATACAGGTTATTTACTTTATATGTTAAGACTTATTTACATATATTTATTTAAAAGGATTTATTGCGTCGATTATTTTGAAATAATCCCGGTCAAATGCCAAGTGAAAGAAGCTTTAAAATTTAATTGCACAGTTATTGCTAGGCACTCAAATAATTACCAACCAAATAATTAATTACATAATTTACCTGCATATGCAGAATATAAAAGATGAGACTTATTAGTACATTTTGTACAAATTTGATTCAGATATTCCTTTGAAATGTTTGCTACTTTATCCATATATCTATGCTATATTACAACTTATTACGTATTTTATTAGTAAAAGTTTGACTACTTACCAAGTTCGACAATTAACCATCCGAGTCTTAGGCTGAGATAAATAGTCGTACCGGAAACTAATGCTAACCAAAAGTAGTACTTTGTGACGTCACTTTGCATTACTTTGAGATTTCGTCCATACAAAATGTGTCAAAGTGACGTCACAAAGTACTACTTTTCGTTAGTCTTAGTTTCTGTTACGACTATTTATCTCAGCCTTAGTTTCTGTTTCCTTATTCCCTCCATAATATACGCATTTTTTTATTGCCATTTCAACAATATTTTCATCTAACGCGATGGTACGAACTACCAACCAGGGCGGGTTTAACACTACCACCTAGCAGGGGAAGGGAACCATGAAACAGCTTGCATTTGTAAAAAATGTGCTTACTTATCCAACTTCGAAAGATAACGAAAGTGTTAAGGTGGGATTTTAACCCAGACTTTAGTGATGGAAGTCTAGCCACCCACCCCTGAGCTACGAGCTGCTTGATACATACTTTGATTAATTGTTTATTTATACATTTGATAGGGTACACAAACAGGTATGAAACATAGCAAAAAAAAACCGGCCAAGTGCGAGACGGACTCGCTCAAGAAGGGTTCCGTACCATCGTTAAAGATTTATTACAAAAAAAAAATTTTTTGTATCGGGGCCCCCTTTGATTTTAATTATTTTTTAATCATACCTATTTTTTGTTATAGCGGCAAAATAAATACACACTCTGTGAAAATTTCAGCTGTCTATCTGTTATGGTTACTGAGATACAGCCCTGTGACAGACGGACAGACGGACGGACGGACGGACGGACGGACGGACGGACGGACGGACGGACGGACGGACAGACGGACGGACGGACGGACGGACAGCGGAGGCTTAGTAATAGGGTTCCTTTTTCACCCTTTTGGGTACGGAACCCTAACAACACAAAATCTGGATATGTTATCATGTACAAATAATGTTTTAATTCTTAACCCAAAATGTAATCTTTAAATAATCCTAAAACTCCAAAGAACAGAAATAACTAGATATAATACATATAAAATATAATAGATCAGACAGGTGAAACAAACATAATCATGAGTAGTCGTAATAAGAATACTCGTACAAGGAAAGCGGACACAATGATACACCGTCCACTAAGGATACACTACCAAACCCTATGAACACAACCATAATAAGTTTTAAATCATTGATCGATAGTGTAAAGTAGAACCAGCAGCCTACAACTGCGCTAAGAATGTGTGCACGCAAGCAATTTCTTTAAGAACGGCCCGTAAGCTATGCTCCCCATACAAACGTAGTTTACTAATAATTTGGAAAACGCTATTCCAATTAAATTGATATTTAATATCTAATATCAGGTAACAAATATCTGTGTCTGCATGCTTTTGTTTTTTTGAAAATTCCAAACCGAATGAAATGAAAGCAAAAATAAATTCTTCATACGAATTTGGTTTTCTCTATGGTTTGACCCAGAATACATTTACCGAAAAAACAAAGGCATGCCGACACAGATATTTGTAGCCTAATATTAGATACCAAATATCAAGTAAGTTGGAACATTGGTTTTTAAATGATTAGTAAACTACGTTTGTATGGGAGGCGAAATTTTCAGGTGCTTACGGGCCGACCTTAAGTTTACATGGCTAGTCAGCGGAGGTCACCTGAACCTGCCGTCGCCTCTCTCGAGAATATTCAGCAGTTCTACGCGAGGACCAATTTTACTTGAATGTAACTTGGTCCTTCACATTTTCGCTGGGATGCCACGGGGAGGCGGAGGGGAGGTGCGGGGAAGCGGGGAGGGCCGCGGGGACACGAAGCGACTACCCGTGTGTAATCGTTTCAATTATCGAACATTTCGCCGAAATTTTAAATAGAATTTACATTTTTAATTAATATAAAGCCTATTAGCATTCGCGGTGTTTTTGTTTCTAATAAATTAGCATATCACGAGAACCTTTTCAGTTATTCATTATGTTGTGAAAGGATTTTGCTATAATTTATTTTATGGTGGGACGGGTATTCCCGGGACGGGTGTCAAAGTGACGTCACAAAGTACTACTTTTCGTTATTCTTCGTTTCTGTTCCGACTATTTATCTCAGCCTTAAAATGTTATTTCTGTTAATGGAAAATTTTCAACGTTTTAAAAATCGATAAAATGTGTTAGCTATGTCCGGCTCATTCCTGGAAACTAATTATTTGTAAAAATATCATTTTACGTTGTGAATTATTGTTTATCGTTTTTTTATCATCCGTAGGCAGTACTCTCATCTCATTTATCATACTTTATCATCACGTAAGATAAATAGATTTTGCGTACGGCGTAATTTCGAACGGCGATATACAATTTTCCGTTCCCTTTCCGCTAGCCCGAATGAGAAAGTACGTATGTCATGACTTGTCAAATCGCTTGCGGTGGGACAATTGCGGATTCATTAGGAACTTCTTAATAATTACTACCGTCAATCAACCTCGTTTTTCATTAAAAAAAATGCAAATTATCATCAATCAAAGAATTGGCGCATAAACCGCGAGTGCATTTTTACCGGTCGCGACTCGCAACGGCTCTTTGTTACCTATCCCCCAGTGGCTGCCAGATGTGTCGCGAGCAAGAACTACATAGTGAACATCAGATCATGCTTACGTATGTTTTAATTTTTAATCTTTGCAGTCGATGTCCGCAACGCATATGAAGCATTAAATAAATGAATGTAGGTGTCATCTTAAACACTTTGTGAGCAGGTTAATAAGGTCAATTCCAAATTATGGGTATACAGCCGTAGGCGAAATTGGTAGACGCAATACCCGCGTATGTTTTGCTGATTCGGGTCCAGCCTTGTAGTATATTCGTAAAGTAGTTCTTTTTACTGGGCACTGTCTTCAATTAAGGCACTAGGACTGGCCAACTACTCGCGCCATACAAATGCACTTTTTAACAAATGTAATAATATGTAGTGAAACGCTTCAGAAAATCCAAATAGAACTCCAGACTGATAATGGATTGTTAATATTTTTTGATTCCATCATTTATTTAAATAATAATAAAAATAGAAAAAGGTAACATACATTAACGAAAATAGGTTGAATAATAGACAAGGAATCATATATTGTAAGAATGACACTTATAATCGTCAGACTTAGTTAGTTAACTTGGGGTGCGTCGTCTAACTTTGCGATTTGGCTAGTACCAGGGCCTTAATGTGTCCTTGCTTCACAGTCGATTATACATACATAAATATCACATTCCTTTGTATAAACATATATCTTTGTGCAGATTAGGTCTACTGCCTTTAAGGAGGTAATAACACCTCCTCTCTACCTCCATCCTCCGTGGTCCGGGCGCACGGTTCGGCCTCCGCTGACCCGTCAATGGCTGCAGCTGCGCCTGCGAACCTCGAACCCGAGCCTGCGGACAGTCTGTCCCCTACGGACAGCTGTGCCGCGCTGGAGGACAATATACTGTAAAGTTGACTTTTACACCACTAAATCGTATGAAAGAGAGCCCGGCAAAGTTTATTTTCGGTTCATCTTTGCCAGAGGTAATCGATCCGACAGATGAAGAAAAAAATACGAATCCTAGTGTTCTATATACATCTAATGGGGGAAATAAATAAACTTAACGTGCGAGTTAAAGTTGAAGTCGAGCTACGAGATAAGGATAAAGTGGTAATTTATGAATCCTTATGAGACCCATAAGTCCCAAGAATGTTCTGCAAATGTTGCTTGTGAGGTACGGTGCTCTAAATAAAAAATATTCGTTGATTTAAAGAATTTGATTTAATTTTTTTTTTTTAATAAAGACCTATTTCACATTCCGAAATGTACGACCAGTTATGCTCAAAACACTTTTATAAGGTGTAGCACTAGTAAGTACAACACAAATTTTCATGAACCTGGGGGTCCATTCAGAGTAAGAGTGAGTTCGAATTCGCAACTAAATATCAACTCACTTTTTTAAATAGTTAATGTTTCCACACTTCTAGAACATCATTACAGTTAGGTAAAAATCTGGTTTGTCCCGTAAATACGTTGGAAGTATAAATAACGGTTCCGTTATTTAAATAATAATATATTTCCCAGCTATTTTTAGGTTAACTCACTCCCGAACTCGAAATCACTCTTGCTCTGAATGGACCCCCTGTTTATAAATTCCTCAATGGTGTCATTTAACTTAAATGATTTAAGAACCAGATAAGAAACGATTTTTTTTTTAATAATTGCATTATTTTTATCTTGCTTACTATAAACATGTAACTTTTTTATTTAGACATTTATATATTATTTATTTTTTCCTTACTTTTGTTACTTAGTTAATTCATGTTTTGTTTGTTTGTCACATCTTTTTAGTCTTGTTTGCTCTACTAGATATGTGCTGAACTGCCCGTGTAAAAATAATAAGAAGAAAAATTAAGATTATTATTAATATTATTTTGTTATTAAGTTATTCATTCTGATATATAGGTCTAAGCTTGATTTATTTTATTTGATAATTTGTGTGTGCGACTGTTTAAATCCAAAATAAATTTTAAAAAAATCTGTTTCCTGTTAACTTATTTGTTACTGAATCGTACACCTGTTGGTATTCCTAATAAATAAAAATAATAATGAAGAGACCTTAAAACTCTTCTTGACTCTACATTGCAGAATTTCTTGTAATAAAAATGCGTTCTAAATAAAGGTTTACAATGCAACCAGCTGTCAATTGCCGATTGAATGTATACGACCAAATCATTCATTTCCATGCTACTCCCCATAAATTCGCAAGATCCAAGTATCCGAGGTAACACAACACATATAAAGAGCAATATGGAAATTTTCTTTTTTATTTGCATCAAAATACACATAAAACTGAAATCATTTCGTGGTGAAAGAACATCGTTCAAACTGAAGCACTTCGAACCATTTTTACGGTTCCGTACTCAAAGGGTGAAAACGAAACCCTATTACTAAGCCTCCGCTGTCCGTCCGTCAGTCCGTCCGTCCGTCCGTCCGTCCGTCCGTCCGTCCGTCCGTCCGTCCGTCCGTCCGTCCGTCTGTCACAGGGCTGTATCTCATGAACCGTAATAGGTAGGCAGCTGAAATTTTCACATGTGTGTATTAATTTTGCCGCTATAACGACAAATAGGCAAAATAAAAATCATTATTAAAGGTAAATTATACAAAAATCGATGGTACGGAACCCTTCGTGTGCGAGTCCGACTCGCACTTAGCCGGTTATTTGTAGATCTGAGGACGCCATAACGTAACATTAAGGTGGCCCAACCCGGCGGGCCTAACTCATTCGCGGGCACGGTACAATACCGTGCTGTTGCGCTCTGGGACCTTCTCTGTTTCAAAGAATAAGACAGGCTCCGTGATGAGGAAGATGCAACATGTCCACAAAAAAGACAATGTGCATAGTGTATGATTTGGTAAGATTTACGAAAATTTTAATTTAAAAACGACTTATAGCTAAAAGTAAACCACGACCGCTGTAGTAAAAAATCGAACAAAAACCAAATAGATTATAAATCTTGATTAAATAAGCTATGTCTGATGACTAATCTTTTTAAGATGTTCTTACTTTATCATTGCGTAATCCACCTCCAAAGTTATTGATAAAACGCGCGAAAAATATGAACTTTGGGACCTTATAATTTGGAAACCAAACACAATTTTACAATGCCAACGGTCATCAGACATCTAGTTCGATCAAATAAAGCTATTCTGAGCAAAATTTTGGATCTCTGACAAGAAATATGGGCGTGATCTTCTTTCCCCTTTTGTATGGGGAGATGAGCGGGATGGGCCACCTTAATGTTGGATAGAGCACGCGCGTATCGTCAAATCATGTGGAAATACGCGAGCCGGCGACAAACCTAGGCGGCGGCGCTCGTCTCGACACGCTTGATTAAATTTTAATCATATTTTATGAGCACATCAGCAGCGCGGAGGGTGAGGTTGGGGTGGCACGGCTTGTGTTCGAAGCGAACAGAGCTAGTGAGCTACTTGGGGTGCAAGGAGCAGTATTGCAATATGACGGAATATTATATCAAGCAATGATGGCCAGATAGTCGCACTTGGAGAGCTTTGCCGATGGTCTAATTATTGTTCAACATTTTGATCACGCCGCGTAGAAGAATCATTTGAAAACACAGTTTTGGTTGAACAAAATAATCATGAATTTTATATGAACAAAAACATACTGAGCTCATCGGGCTGGTCAAGTCAGGAAGATTATTGCGTTTCTGACGCCGTTTATAAATTATTATTTTTTTCAGTGAATTTTATCAAAATAGGGAACAATTTTTTTATTTAATTAATTATAATTCTTTCTTTCAAAAAATAATTATCTTATGGATTCGATAAGATAAAAACGTTCAGTTTAGTTTTACGTACAGCTCGTGGTGTAGGGGCTAGAGGACATGCATTTCATGGGTCAGGGGAGGTCATGGGTACTATTCTCGCCCCGCAGTGAGATTTCGAAGCGCGGAATACGTTGTAGGTGTGACACGTACCCCAACCTGACAGCTTTCGCATACAAAACCTGTCAGTTTACCATTTGATTGGGGTAGGTGCAGTACCTCATCTTCGCAACAATCTAACTCATGGTGCCGGTCATGCACCATTTTCTTTCTCTTTCTGAGTGATTACATTACATGTTTCCATGTAAAACTACAGGTGCCTATCCCCTACTAGGTGGTAGGGGTAAGCCCGCCTGGGATGGTTACATCGCATTGGATGAAATTATGGTCGAAACGGCAATGAAAAAGTTATCCGTGTTTTCCATCCAGTTCAGTGTAGCCGTGTTCATAAAAGGAAGGTGTTCATAAAAGCATGTCTTTCGGGAATGTTTGTATTGGGCTAATTTTACGACTGTAGTTGTGAGGTATCATTTTTAACCGATGTAAAAAAGAAGAAAGTTCTCAATTCGACTGTATATATTTTTTTATGTTTGTAGCAAACAAACAAACATAACAAAACTCAGAACTTTCGACTGGGTGAATCGATTTTAAAAATAATTTTTTTTATTTGAAAGCTGGTGCTATCCGTGTGCTCCCATATTTCCAGGTCCAGTTCTGATAATGGCATGGCATCCATGAGAAAACCATATAAGTCTTAAATTTGTATTAAGTATTTGCGCGAAAAATGGACGAATAACTCAATATCACGCCAACAGATTTCGATTATCATTTTTTATTGGAAATTATGTACTTCAAGGGTAGTTCAATGAGAGTTTGGATAGGTTCTGATAATAGGATCCATGACAAAGTAACTAAACGTTTAAATTCTTAGGAGCAAAATAACGATACTCGGCCGAATCTTTTATTTTCGATATTTTCCCTGTTCACAAAATTTTACATGTAAAGCCGCATTTTCGGACGTTTGTTTTTTTTTAAACGGCGCTGTTTTATATGAGCAGCACGTTTAATAAGACAGCGCCGTTTAGTATGTCCACCCATATTCAGATAAATTAGTTATTGTGCTTCAGATTCACTAAAAAATAAAAAATATACAAAAATGTTAACAAAAAAAAAACTTCAAAGAAAAGTATTTCAAAACAAATTAATATGCACTAAAAAGTAAAAAATATTTGCAATCATTGTAGTTATTATTATTATTTTTTTTGGAGTCCGTTCCCTTGACTGGCGCGGCGCGTGCCCCGCGTGTTCACTTGACCTCCCGCCGCGGCCTCACTCTTGCCTATCGCCTCGTCAAGTATGAAATTACAAACCTGCCTTGGCTGACACCAACCCCGAAAATTACAATAATTTCAACTAAAACAATTGCAATCTTTTTTTTAAATTTTAGAGCATATTCATTTGTTTTGGAACACTTTTTTTAAGTCGTTTTTTTTTTGTCTATGAAAATAATCCATTTCAGGTTTTCAAATTCTGCTCAAAATCAATACTATGATTTGATGATCTCAAAATCACACTAATGTGCTTCTGGAGGAAATGCCGTGTCCTTAAAAAAATTTAGCAACGTAGTTTAAATTGTTGATGTTATGTTAAATTATAACAAACTTTAAAAAAATATGTTTCTGGCAACGAGCTATATACATTGTGCAGGTATTTGTATGATGTACCTCGGCAACCCTTTGTTCTGTATATAGAGCGCTTGTTGGACAAATAATGAAGAGCTGTGAGCAATTTATCACTCATCAGCCATCGACGCGACGACCGCGGGCGGCGCGGTGGCGTGGCGCGGCGGCGGTGGCGCGGCGGTCGTGATATATTTACACCGCGAGCCGTCACTTCCACGAGCTCGCGCGGGAGAATATTAATATACTACCAGCATTTCTTCTACATATACTCGTATGTCTACAGCCGACAAATATTTTTGCTGCAGCTATCTAAGCCGTTTTTATTTCTCACATTTTCGTAAATCTTACCAAATCAAACACTATAGGCATTGTCTGATCTGTAGACATGTTACATCGTCCTCATCACGAACCCTGTCTTTTTCGAAGTAGGTCTCAGAGCGCAATAGAACGGTTTTAGATATTGTAATTACAATGAAAATGTATACAAAGCCGATTATTTTTGCCAATGGATTATTTTATTAATATTTCCTGTTTGATTCCTCTGGTAATTGCATAGACCTAGCATAGCACGCTGTGCTTACAAGACGAACAAAGCGTGGGAGTGAGACGTCAACTTAAGGTGGCCCATCCCGCTCATCTCCCCATACAAAAGGGGAAAGAAGATCACGCCCATATTTCTTGTCAGAGTACCAAAATTGTGCTCAAAATAGCTTTATTTGATCGAACTAGATGTCTGATGACCATTGGCATTGTAAAATTGTGTTTGGTTTCTAAGTTATAAGGTCCAAAAGTTCGAATTTTTCGCGCGTTTTATACAATAACTTTGGAGGTAGATTACGCAATGATAAAGTAAGAACATCGTAAAAAGATTAGTCATCAGACATAGCTTGATCTATTTGGGTTTTGTTAGATTTTTGACTACAGCGGTCGTGGTTTACTTTTAGCTAGAAGTCGTTTTGAAATTAAAATTTTCGTAAATCTTACCAAATCATACACTATGCACATTGTCTTTTTTGTGGACATGTTGCATCTTCCTCATCACGGAGCCTGTCTTATTCTTTGAAACAGAGAAGGTCCCAGAGCGCAACAGCACGGTTTTGTACCGTGCCCGCGACTGAGTTAGGCCCGCCGGGTTGGGCCACCTTAAGTACCGCTACCGCGAGTTAGAGGGAGATGGAACACATCTGCCCGATGAGACCACTTCTGAAATCGTTTCAGAAGTGGATTGTAGTCGCGCTCATGGAATGTGAAATGTATTTTTGTGAAATATTCTAGTTTTCCTTAAATAAAGCATGGTGACTTGTACATTTATAGATGTACAGGTGTTGAACGGGAGTCAAAAACTTGGACAAAAACCCTTTCTTGATGGTAAGGGGCTGACCCACTGATTATTTGTCGACCAAATTTCTTAACTTTTTATCAATATTTCAAAGTGAAACTTAAATCATAACTTCATATCATTATTTTGAAGCTACACAGCGATTAAGAAATAGTAAAAAAAAAATTTCACTACATTTTGCATGAGACGATTTTGGTCTCATCCGTCAGGTGACTCTGTATTTCTTTAAATTCTAAGCCTATGGGTAATTGCAATGTTATCAAAAGTAACTGAACGAAATGGTCAGCTATTAAATTCACATTACTTTTAGTGAACACGCACTGCAGAGCACACCATGAATCTGTGGGTGTCGTCCAAGGGACAATAATGGACAAGTTATAATGTTTACATCTGTCCGCCTCGGCACAGTGGCGTGATCCTCCGATGGTTGCTCATAAGGTTAACGAACACTGGGCGCGGCGGGTTAAGGCAAGCCGTGGAGGTCCCATTTTTTAATTCTTTTTATTCGTAGGTTCGGATAGGGTGGTTCTATCTGGCAAGATTATTGCTGGTTCTACCAAGGAATCGGTATGCAGGTTTGGATAATATAAGCTGGATTTGCTCGAAAGTGCGAAAAGGACAGGCTCAGAAAGAGAGGGAGCCGCTCTTTAAGCGCAACCATACAAACTTAGGAAAATTTCGGCCTTTTACGAACTCAACATTAAACTCATTAAATTAAGTAACTATTTTTTTTTCTTTATTCATTCATAGGTACTACGCATCGTTGCCTCAACTTAACCTTTACAGCATTCTTTAAAAGAAAAGTATGATCATACAACTAATTTCATTTTACACAAGTAACCAGAGCAAAGAAAAAGGCATCACCTCAACATGAGTAGCGTGCAGATCAAAGGTGTGACGATACGTCAAGCCTAGGCGGCGGCGCGGCGGGAGGATAAACTGTTGACTTGTGAATCTGGAACCCAATGAAGACCTTTTCAAAGAACCTCATTAATTTGTGTCGCCTTTGAGCCGGCGGCTGCGAGGGAGGGCGGGCGAGCGGCGGGCGCGGAGGGGATGGCGGTGCAGCTCCGGCGGGCGGCGGCGTCGGCGGCTGCGTTCGTTGCTACCCGCTTGGAAATATACATATTTCAACCCATAAACATAAACCAGTGGCTCGCTGAGCTGTAGACCTCGCGAGTCTGTCCTTTTGAGCATTTGATATTTTTAAATATAATTTAAAAAAAAAAATTTTTTAAAACTGGCTCGACTTTCATAATTATTTATTATTATCGAACCCGCTCACAAAATTTTACTAGATTCGGTTGAGAAATGCGAGCGAGAGCATATACAAGAGCATCTAACAGTGCAAGCGAATGCATATGAAGTTTGAAAACATTAAATATTTACAGCCGGATACAGAGTGAACCTGTCAAAACTTAGTACCATGCAAAAACCGGTTTAGTCCGGCAAAAATCCGCGCACTAAAGTTAGTCCGCCCTCTATGAATACGACAGTTATAGGCTTGTAGGAAAGTATAACTATATAATGCAGAAACTTTATTTTAGACAAGGAAAAACACACACGGCAAACATTCAAACATAGTAAACATTATCAAGCAAGTAGCTGCCTTTGGTGGAGAAACTATGACTTAGGGCTGCCGATTTTTTCGTTCAATCGAGATCCGTGTGCGATTGTTGAATTGTAAAATATTAGTGCAGATATAATTACTAAAGGGCATCATAGACTTAATGCTCTCTATAGTTGGATTTCTAACATTAATTCCATTAAACATGTAATTAACATAAGCTGCAACTGAATGGTTTGTGACAGCGCTTTACCCCACTACACGGTTTGCCTCGGCGGTGCCACCGCGGCACGCGTGCCGCGCCCCTGCCTTTGCCGATAATCTGATGAGTTCGCTTTGTTAGGCTGAACAAAGAATGTTGACGTCTGAGAAGAGACAATGCAAGGCTGCGTCGACAGCGGCGGGCGGCAGGCGGTTGGCGGCGCGGCGGGAGAGAGCCGGGTGGCGCTGCGGTGGCACCAGTGACAGTACGCGCTGAGAACTGATTCTGATGCTAAGTCCACACATACGAGCTTGCTCGTCGTTTTTACGTTAATTCGAGCAACTACGCACCATCTTCAAACGTATGGACCACACACTCGCTTCCAACAAGATTGAAACTGCTTAAATTTTGTTTGATGTTCGATGCCAGACCTCCATGATGCCAGCATGTTTGTGCGTGTGGCCGCTGTTTCGAGCAAGTCAGCCGGTCCAGTCGGTTGAAGCGGGTGGTTGCGCACGCGTGCATCGAAATCGGCAGACTTTCATACGTACCCTCAAACTGTTGATAATGCTTGTTTAGAAATTATAGACGTATTGTGCAAGTCAGTGAACGACCTGCCTGTAGCTAGATAACGCAGTGTTACTTTTACTCTTTCGTCCGCAGTTATTGACTTTCTCATGACAGTATATATTTTTTTATTTTAGGAGTCACCAGATTCAGTAATTTGTCGTATAACATCTTATTCATTCTCAAATAATTATGAAAAACGGCTGGTTCCAACTCATTTATAAGTCTAATATGACTGTGCACCTGTCTTTTTTTAAAAAGAGGCTTCACCCAGCGTTTTCTCTTACGTCGAGGTTTCTGGTTTTGTACTTTTATGTAGCAGGCGATACCCGCAAGACACAATAACAGCTCGTCCATGGCTCGACACAACGCGACGCACAGTGAGCATGCCTGTCGGTAAATTCTAACAAAATCCAGTGTGTGGACGCATCGTCGAGCACAAGCTTGCTCTATGAATCTTGCTGGTCGAGCAAGTACGTACGTGTGGACCCAGCTAGATTCATAAAGATTACTCGTACTTGGCTAAGCCAAACTATGCCTTCCGTCTGTCAGTTTTTACATGAAATGTATGAAACAAAGTTCATATTTGACAGTCCGAAGCTATAGTTTGGCTAAGCCAAGCACGAGTAACGTTTATGAATCTCAGTGTGAGTCTTCGGGCCATAAATTATTGTTATTAATCTCTGTCTCTCGCACTCTTTGGTCGTATCGAGTGCAAGGAGTGGACGCAAGGCGTAGCACATTCTTATTCAGAGATTCAAGATCCTTATACCTAAACATTTTCGACCATTTTTTGAGATTGAAACGAGATAGCTGGAGCCCGACCTCGCTTAAGAGATCTCGGAATCCATCTTTTTAAATGTGACCAACCCGCATAACGCGAGAAACCAGTTTTTTTATTATTTCGTTAAAGACATTTGAACATAACCTTAACTAAATTGATAGTTTATTTTAAGTTCTTCAAAATGATATTTAAATAAATCTCTGTTACTGTCAATATCAGCAGCAGACTTGAAAATGAATACGTTTGAGACCTGATTTCAGCATTTTTTCCATGCAAATATATAATTTTCCAAAACGTTTTTCTAACTATATTGGTAGAACGTTAGCTGAAATTATACATGTTTTCTTTTAAAGTTCTCATTCCATAAGGTTCAGGAACTTAAGGCAAACAAACCATGCGCATTGGCTTGTATACTGTAGTTTATGGCCCGAGGATACAGTAGTCAAACGACAGTGGTAGTAGTAATACATAATAATATGTTCGGTGGAAGTGTTAGGCCCACCGGAATTTCCACGTAGGACCTCTGAAAGAATAGGTACTTCGATTATAAAGTATTCAAATTGTTTACTTTTAAGCGATTCCCTTTACATAGCTTAGGTGTATTTTAATTATTGATATTATTGTCGCACCGACTTTCATATTGATCTGGTGAATCGGTATACCGGACGGGTTGAGAACCGCTTGCAGTAGACAGGGGAAGCATTATGTCGATTTGAATATAATACAGAACTTTGTTGGCATTGGATATAATTATTAATAGTTTTGTTTATCAATTCACTTCTCGGTACAAATGAATGCCTTTACGGGAAAAAAATATAAAAGAAAACGTCGTGTGCAGCTCGTCTCCGCCCAACAAGCGCGGTGCAATGCGGCGAGGGACTTGCGAATAAACTTCCAGATACGACTCCTATATAAATCCCGTTGGCGCGGCTTCGTAGATACCGCTCAGTCCACCGGGTGGCGCGGCGGAGGCGGCGGCGGCGGCGGCTGTGGAGCCGCTGAACGTTTCTCTTCATTCCGGATGTTCCGAGCATTTACACCTCACCCGACGTGTGCCCGACGCGGGCACCACCGTTCCACCACAGATCAAGTAATTGGTTAAATATCCACATTTACCATTTCGTAACCGTGTAACCATGTTTGTGTAATGAGTGCACTTATTTAATATTACGTTAAGTTTATTTGTCTCAAAATATGCTGTTGTTTTATAAGTTATCAAATCTTTAGGCGTTCGTGGCCTAGCGACCTAGGTCGCGCTTCTCGACCGGGTGACGCGGGCTCGATGTCCGGTGGCTGCACCGCTGTTTTTAGAGTTTGGTAAGTGCATAATACATGTTCCACGAATAAATTACGACGAAAACTTGTGAAGAAACCCACACTTTAATGGTGTTATTATTTCTACTGATTTCTAGCGATTCCTGGGGAGCACAATGTATAATTCATACATATAATATTTTTATGATCGGCACATGTGTCCTAAGCAATGCAATGGTCCTAAGCGATACATTAAATACAACTTCTACCAGCATATCCACAACCCCTCCATGCTCATTGACAGACCTTCGTTTAAAAAAATTGTAGTATATGATGTGCTCACGGTTCTTCTGGATGGATTGTATTTAGTTAATCAGAAACAACTCGAGGCAGACGTACTTAGTACGACCTTCAAATGGTCACAGATTAGAGAGTCAGCTTATATGAAGTGCACACTAGGCACGCCTTATAAAATACTATAAAAATAAAGCCTGCCGGCATATTGGTTCTGCCTGTTCAGTCGACAACACTTTTATTAATTCGCTTTGTCAATTAAAAACCGGCCAAGTGCGAGTCGGACTCGCACACGAAGCGTTCCGTACCATCTTACAAGATTTACGACAAAAAAATACGTTTTTTGTATGGGGCCCCTCTTTATAGTTCATTATTTTTTAATTTTACCTATTGTGACAATTTCAGCTGTCTACCTATTACGGTTCATGAGACACAGCCCTGTGACAGACGAACGGACGGACGGACGGATGGACGGACGGACCGCGGATGCTTAGTAATAGGGTCCCATTCTCACTTTGGGTACGGAACCCTACAAAGGTGTAGTATGTCATGTGCACTAGTCTAACTCGGAGGTTGATGTTTCCTTTAGTTCTTTTTAACCGACTTCAAAAAAAGGAGGAGGTTCTCAATTCGTCGGAATCTTTTTTTTTTTTTTCTCTTTTTTTTTTTATGTATGTTCACCGATTACTCGAAGACCCCTGAACCGATTTGAAAAATTCTTTTTTTGTTCGAAAGGGTATACTTTCTAGTTGGTCCCATTTTTTTTTTATCAAAATCGGTCCAGTAGTTTGGTACTTAAATACAACAAACATCGAATTTCTTAAGCCCGCGAACCCAGAAATGTGATTTTTTAGTTACAGTAGGTTTCTTTAAGGGTGAGATTGCTCAGTATGAGAGGTTTTTTTTTAATTCAACTGTTGGGGGTATTGAAGGGGGTAAAAGAGGGCAAATTGTACACATTTCTATCTCTAGAGCCGCTGAACCAAGAAATGTCAGAGTAGGTTTTGTTTGAGATGGGAATGTTTACGAAGAAAATATTTTTGAAAATTCTACTATTAGGGGGGTGAAACAGGTCAAAATGAACACATTTAGGCGAAAACCACTCATGTTGAGATCTCCGAAACCAATTATCCTAGAAACTTAAAATTTTCAGTGACTTCTTGTTAAGACGAAAAGGCTCGCTCACAACGGATTTTACAAAATTCAACTGTTAAGGGGGGATAAACGAGGCCGATATGTACACATTTTCATACAATTTAAACTTACGCAAGAAACAGACTATCCGGAACGATGGAAGGATGAGGAATTCAGAAGCTCAGCGGTTCTGGACATTCGTTGTTTTGCCTTGTTAGGGTTCCGTACCCAAAGGGTACCAACGGATACTATATTACTAAGCTTCCGGTGTCCGTCTGTCCGTACGTCTGTAACAGCGCTCTATCTCATGAACCGTGAACTCATGAGTCCAGATAGGTACCGGTCTACCTTTCTTCAGAAATGAGATTTCTCAATGGTTTCATATCTCATAATGCTCGTTCATTGTAGGGTTTAGTAACAGTTTAGAGGGTTCGCATGAGATAGTGAGGTGCGCATGATCTTCTTTTCACTTTGTATGTGACGTTGAGCAGGAGGGCTCGCCCACCTTGAGTCACAAAGTTACGCCACCACTAAAAAGCAAAAAATAAAATATTTTTAAATAAAAAAAGGACCGCCTTCAAAAAAACCGGAACTAAAAAGCAAAAAATAATTGGTTACTTGTAATTAATGTACGACAAGCTATTTTAATACTAACTAATTATGTAAAATTTCTTAATTTTTAATCATCTTTTGAAGTCGGTGCCTTGGGTAGACGTTCTATAAGGGCTGTAAGTAGTTAGATTAATATTACCTATGGCTAAGAAAGGAATATAAGTAGGTAGCTACTTACATTAACCTACTTATAGAAAAAACACAAAATCAAAAATTAAATAAACAAACAGGTCGGAAAAACGTATGTAAGTAAGTATTTAGGCAAGTACTTTGTAATTTAAATATTCCTTATAACTTAAACTAAATACCTAACACAGTAAAAACTAATTATATACAAGAAAACCCTACAAACTAAACAAACAAACCAATATATAAACAACGACCACTTATGTATATGGTAAATATTAGGGTAGGTGTAGCTTGTACTTTTTATTCTGCCTAAATACCTACATAGCACAAAACAAAAAAATTACAAATATAAAAAAGAACAGAATACTATTGGTAGCGACTTTGAGGTGTCTGCTTACAACTACGTGTCAAAACGAGTGTGCGGTTAGTAGGTACATATCTCACCAATTTCGGCAGAAATCGTTTCGTTCAGAAACGATGTCGTAGGAACCACCAAGCCACAGAGCAGCGAATTAACGTACCTACTCCTTTACCAGTGCGCGCCTTTATAAAGCTGAAAGTACTAATAATCGTTAAAACCCAATTTCAGTACGCTGCGCTGCTGTATCGATATCAGCTTGCACGTAAACCAACGCTAAGGGCATCTCCAGGTAGAATGCTCTGTGGACCAATCATTGTTGACTCAGGTTGTTTACGCTTTCGTAGACTTCGGGTGTGTTCGGCTGAAATTGTGTCTGTTCGGTCAACGGCGTGCGTAGTGAACTCTACCCAAGGCACCGACTTCAAAAGATGATTAAAAATTAAGAAATTTTACATAATTAGTTAGTATTAAAATAGCTTGTCGTACATTAATTACAAGTAACCAATTTTTTTTTGCTTTTTCGTTCCGGTTTTTTTGAAGGCGGTCCTTTTTTTATTTAAAAATATTTTTAAACGAAAAGGTTTGTTTCGAGGTCTCGGTGGCAACTCTTGTCGGCGGAAACTCGTTTACTGGTGGTGGATGTTCCACCAGGGTTAAATCGTCCAGGGAATCTTCGTCTTGACTGCATGCTAAATTTTCATTAGAAGATGTATAATCCAACATAGGTTCTTGGCAGCGATGCAAATTATCATCGTGGTGCTGGGTTGAAATGCCACCGATTTCTCCTGAATCTACCTCTACTAGTATCAATAACATATGACCTCTTCTAAAAAGAAGGAAATCTATAGCGCAGCCGCTCCGAAGACGTATTGTCTGAAGGCAGGCCATTTTCATCATGGAGGTCACCTCTACGATTTTCATGTTAAAAATTTGACGTCCAAACGTCAAATATTAGAAGTTTGTGCTACATTGACACCGTGCTACAAGAGAAGCTGTAGGTTAATATAAGTAATTCTTAGGGTTCCGTACCCAAAGAGTGCCAACGGAACCCTATTACTAAGCCTCCGCTGTCCGTCCGTCCGTCTGTCATAGGGCTGTATCTCAGTAACAATAGCAGATAGACAGCTGAAATTTTCACAGAGTGTGTATTTATTTTGCCGATATAACAACAAATAGGTAAGATTAATAAATAATTAAAATTAAAATGGGCCCCCATACAAAAAACCTGATTTTTTTGTATTAAATATTTTACGATGGTATGGAACCCTTCATGTGCAAGTCCAACTCGCACTTGGCCGGTTGTTTTTCACTAGTGACCTCTCGTCGCAAGAGCTCTACACAGCATTGAAATTTACAATACACGTGGCGGAGACAGAGCCAGCGCGGCAATCCGATGGCACTCCAATATCTCATGCTTCTCTTTATCCGAACAAAAACAGAAATGTCAGCCCTAATGGAGTGAAATTGCGCAAGATATGATCGTGCACTTGACCGGTTCTCCGCGGAAATAGTTTTCATATAATACCCTTGCATCGGTTGTATACTTTTCCCTTCTTCAGCCCCTCATAAAGTTCTGCTTCCGCACCCAAAGTAAGACAGATTTACTTTTACGAGACCTACTATGTTACAGCGTCGAATGGGTGGTATAATGTGCTTAACGACGACAGTGGAGGGCTGAGAGTATGTTTGTCGGAAATACATCGCAAGTGAGACTAGCGCAAGCCTATTTCTGGAATTCCGTAATCAGGCATCAGGAATCCTGAGTCTAGAAAACCGCTTTTATAGCGGATTTTAAAGCGATTTTTTCGAGAAAACCTTGATTCAATTGAAATACTATTCTCCGGAGTCTTTTCGTCAGGAAAATCGCTTTGAAAACCGCCATTATAATACATAATAATAATAATAATAAAATTCTTTATTGTACACCATTATAAAACAGTTTACAAAAGGCGGGCCTAATGCCAAAAGGCATTCTCTTCCTACCTACCCTTGGGATGTAGGAAAGGTGCAAGGCGGCAGACAAAAAAGGATAAAAGAAGTAAGATTTTTTATCAATAAAGATATATATATATATACTTAACAAGAATAAATATACTTACATTCTAAAACTAATACATACAGATACGTATAATACATAGCTTATAATATATATTTAATTTAAATATATACCAATATTTGTGTATATACATTTATTCTTATATGAACCTATTTTTGTAACAGAGAGCGAGCAAGAACTTATATAAATGATAAAGTTTAAATATAATTTAAATAATAGGACTTCAGACGTTTTTTGAAAATATATACATTGGAAGAGGACCGAATTTCTAGGGGAAGCTGATTCCAAAGACGAGATGCGTTTACAGAAAAAGAGTCACTATAATAAGTGCTGTGATGTGTAGGAATTGCTAACAGTAAGGTATCAGCAGACCTAAGTGGAACACCATGTGAAGATAGCAATTTGAAGCGATCCTGCAGGTAACTCGGAGCAGCAGGGTTATTTAGTGTGCTGTAAAGAAGTGATAGGGTGTGAACATTTCTGCGTTTTCTAATGTCAAGCCACTGGAGTCGATTACGGAATTCGGAAATATGATCAAACTTACGCAAGCCAAAAACATACATACAGATCATGCCGTTACAGCAGAGATCGTCAGCTGTGTATGAATGGAGTCCTACGAGTATGTGCCTATGGTTCAGTAATCAGCTAACCTGCCCACATCCGTCAATCGCTCAAACGCCACTCCAGAACAGCGAAGCGACCCTGATGGCTCGTCCATCGATGGAGGAGAAATAATGCCTAGATGACCTAGAATTATATAGCGCACCTGGAACCCGTAAGCTTGCAAATTAATAGCGTGGGGTTGTATTTCTTCTGAGCATCACGTGCATAGGTAACACATTGAATTTGCGAAAATTCTGAAATACCTAAATCTATACCTATCTGATATGTATCACCTAAACAAGCTAGAGAAGGTAGTCAGTGGACGATCCTTGTCAATTACGGCAGGATTAGGTCGCGGATCCGACTCGAACACGGGACATGGGACGAGGGACATGTCCCGGCTTTTCGTTCCGAACGTGCGTTCGTAAATTATACAGGGATTCTCCGAAGTGTCTCGATCGCTGTATATCAGGCAGGGATTATAGACAATACTTGCACCGTCTCCACTTCTTCCGGGTGCTACGTAGGAAGCAATGTTTGGATTTCTGCCCACGTTTCGTCTCGGATGCCACGAGCAGATGCCAGGGTGAGTTTGATCTCTCTTGAGAGTTATCGGTTAGATAGTTCGTGCTTCACTCGGATTTTGACGTAGAGTTTTAGTTTATATTTAAAATATCGATAATTTAAATTATTTTAATCACTATAGTCAGTTAGTCAGTCAGTCAGTCAGCGTGTTTGCGTCCACTGCTGGCCTCACATCCCAATCACTGTATACCCACTTTAAATATGCAGTTATGTCATAGTTTGACTAATTCTTACACTGCACAATTATTATGAATAAATAAATTGTTTTATTTGTTTTGAGTATACTTCTAATATAATGCAATGGCCGTAGCACTCTTTGCATAGAGCTGCTAGTTTCAACATACCAACAAATGCAACACATGGAAGCTGGTTACCATGTACTATAGTAGCTGGCGCTACTTACATGAATGTCCAACATGTTAAAACTCTGATAAGTCTAATATCCCACTGTATCGATGTTTCGAAGCGATATAACACATATACAATATCGTGGCGCTGCCGTGGGTCTAAAAATATGACCCGCCTTTTCACCTCCACAATTATATTTCAATACTTAGAATCATTTATATTAGAATACTAGCTGCGGTACCCGGCTCCGCTCGGGTTAGTGTCGGCTAAATTATCTCATGGATAAAAAGTAGCCCACATGACTGGTCCAAAATAGGGTCAAACTGGTCCAGGACGATGTATCCATGTACCAAATTTAATCAAGATCGTTCGAGCCGAAATAGCATGATTTAATGAGAAACATCCAACAATTCCCATTTAGAGCTTCGTTGACGTTTGGTGGCTATTTAAAAAAAAACATTTGCCGCGAGAACCTTTCTGCACTTTCATTGCTACATTGCTTACCTAGTAAGTAACGTGTAACGTAGGTAAGTTTTGCGTGGACTCCAACCCACAGCCAGCCTCAACATCGAAAACAGTAACCCATCTCGAACCTGACTGCTCCCAGAGATGCTATACATTGATAAAATACGCATATAAATCAGGTAAGTGGTTCGCATGTTATAAGATTTTAAGACTCACTACTTACCCTTCTGGTAATAAAGCGTTATATTATTTAATCTATAAGTTTTTAGTAGAATCAGGCTAGACGTAGATACAATGCACATCTAAATCGAGTAATTGGTTCTCAAGGATTTTATTCTGTTGGTCGCTCCTCCGGCGATTTAGCGTGATGCCAAGTAGTCCTAAAGTTGCAGGAAATACCAAGCCGTACTTCAGTAAAAGTAAGCGCTGCCGCCGCAAAGCCGAGCCGTGCATAGCATTGCAGTTTGTATGACAGCCCCATCTTAGCGTAAGCGGAACTGAATTCTATTTAGCCAATCCTAATTCCCGGGTAGTTAAATGTACATGTACTAAGTTTTACAAATCGCTAGTGCCTTGAAAATTCGCCAAACGGACACCAAACAGTCACGACGTCTGCCCTCACGTCCCCCCCCCCTCCCCCCGCCGCCGCTCCCCGCCACCGCCCCGGCCCCGCTCCCCCTGGTGTGAAGTAGCGCTACCGGCATCGTTTTCGCAGCCCCGTGAAAGTTCTAAAGCCCATGGGCACATAAATTGTAGCCTATGTGTTATTCTGATGTATAAGTTATATTATTGTAAAGTTTCATTAGAATCCATTCTGTAGTTTTTACGTGAAAGAGTAACAAACATCCATCCATCCATCCATCCATCCATTATTACAAACTTTCCCCTTTATAATATTTATTAGATATAAGGGAACATTGCTGTGACCTCGAACCAAACGTGGGCCATCCTCGAACTACAGTACATGCTCAGTATCCATTTTCAAAGTAAAATTACCAAGCGAACTCGAAGTGCGATCGGGTTCTATCGTAAGTGAGTTAAGGTTCAGTAAAGCAGAGTTTCTTAACGTAGGTTCCATGGACCATTTGGGGGTCTGTGGCATTATAACTGGGGGCTTGCGGCATAAGTGTTGGGGTGTACTCCATGTTTGATATGATGACGTTGTATAATTCGCGCGATCGATCTAAAAACAGTTAGGTACATAAACACAATGATTTGTAATTGTACGTAACAAAAGTTTTTTTCCAATTGCCTTACTTTTTTTCCCTGTTATGTTTGGAATGGGTTCTTCGTATTGTTTTTATTTCGCAATGGGGCCATGATGAAAAAAAGGTTAAGAAGCCCTGCCGGTGTAGGATAGTCGGCGGGAAAGAGGATGGGGCGGCAGCATGAGGGGGCAGGGGTGGGGGCGTCTGGCGCGATGACGCACAATGGTCCCGATTAAAAAAAAAGTGGACATAGTCGCCCCTACCACTATTGACGTTATTTTTTTTAAAACTTAGACAGAAACAACTTGCATTTGAAATTATGTATAGGACTTACAATAAAATACGAACAAAAAAGTATTTAGTTTTTTCTTGCATGGATGGTTTCAAATTTATATTTATTCTGCGCCTGTAAACAAGTTATCGTGAATACATTCGAAACGTATTTATGGCAGAGTATAAACTCGTATAATGTTTTAATACTATTAGTTTTGTCATAAACTACTACAGTGAGCGGCAGTAAACGCTACCACCTACAGAAAATTAAGAATATAATGGATATAATGGGAATATAAAAGATTCCCGTATGAGATTTTGACCAATATACATCGAGTGTATAGAGAGTGTACATATACTAAAACTCGAGTGTACAGAGCCCTCGTCATTATTGATACGAAATTGTATCAAATCAAAATTGATTGGATAGTAATTTCATTCTACACGTAATACTAATCATAAAAGTAATAACGATACAAAATGTATCGGGTGTAAAAAAATTGTTAAAAATTAAATTAGTAAAAATAGTAATCATAAGAGAATACTTTTTGTACCCAGTCAGCAGGCGGTCAAAATCTCAAGAAATTCGAATTTATCAGCTAGGGAATCTTTAATACAATAGTAAGCCTTCTGTGTTAGCAACTTCTTAACCTTAATGTTAAAAGAATTCAAGAAAACAACAAGTTCTATAAACATTGCCATCTCAACTCGTCCAACGCGTCCAATTATCAAAAAAATAAGTAAATAGTGATAAGGGGCCTATGTCCACTTTTTTGTAGATCGGGACCACTGCGTGGCGTGTCGTCGTTCAATTTTCGTTGCATTTTATCCGTTCGTATCTCGAATCGCATCACTTCTATTTACTAGCGCCTAGATTGTCGCAGTGCGAGCATGGAAATTTTGCAACTTTTGACGCACAGAACATGATTGCAGAAAAACTGGCTGCAGGCCCAAGCCTGATTCAGTTTGAGTTATACTTTCGCTAAGCTTTTTCAGAAAAAGAAGCGGTGGGAGATTTCATAATAAAACCTTAATACCAAAGATATGAACTCTGAAAAATTTAAGCCCTTATAACTTGATAAAAAAACGTGCAAGTGCGAATTATATTCTGACACGAAGGATTCCGTAATATCATATAAGATTTAACTAAAAAAACACGTTTCATGTATGCGGCCCGATTTTTGTTATGTAACTGGACATGGATGGCTAATACCAAACTGAACGTTAGATATTGTATGCCATGCCAGTACCTACCTTATATTCCTTATACACGAACAATTTTTATTGCCGCTTCGACCATCGTTCATTCAATGCGATGGTACATACCCGGGCGGGATTAACCCTACCACCTAGTAAGTAAGGAAGGGGACCTACAGTTTTACGTAGAATCAAAACTACGGCCAGCCTCAACGGTTGAAAATGGTCACCCATCCAGAACCCAACCGCGCTCAGAGGTTTTTACCCAGCTTATCGAATCGCAAGGCGTCGCATCAATTGTTTTGAATTGAAGAGAGATTTGTTTTCAAAAATTACTATTTGTTGTTATAGCTGCAATAGGAATACACACTCTGTGAAATTTCAGCTGTCTACCTATTACGGTTCATGGAATACAGCCCGCCGACAGACGAACGGTCAGCGGAGGCTTAGTAATAACTTTCTGTTGGCGCCCTTTGGGTGCGGAAACCTAAAAAACAACTCGGTCTCACACATGTTTGTAAATTTACTTTAAAAAAAATCACTTTAAAAAATGTCTGTGACCGGTATTTTGCATGAGCGAAGTACTCAGGCTGGGGGCTTCTATACAATGGCATCGCATAGCAAGTTTGTGTGAAGATACTTCACTCACAATCGTTGCTGAGTGCTCGGACTGTGGGAATGTGAATGGACGGAGTGACCCTGCCCAGTGTCCACCCTGGACGGATGCACTTCTGACGTATGAGTGTGGACTCATAGTTATCAGTATGATTCGTGAATGTGTTGTAACAACCATACATTTAAAAATATCGTAATAACCTGTAATAATTAGTTGGGAGAAAGCTTAATCATGGCTGTCGTTAAGTCACAGGAAATGTAAGATTTGAAAATTTTAAGAAATGCATTATTTGTCCATTGGTCCATTTGCACGGCGAAATCGACTTCCAGACCCTAACGTTTCCCTACACCCAAAAGTTGACCGATTTTAACCATTTTCCGTTTAACAGTTCCGTACCCAAAGGGTGAAAACGGAACCCTATTACTAAGCCTCCGCTGTCCGTCCGTCCGTCCGTCCGTCCGTCTGTCACAGGGCTGTATCTCCTGAACCGTAATAGGTAGGCAGCTGAAATTTTCACAGAGTGTGTATTTATTTTGCCGCTATAGCAACAAATAGGTAAAATAAAAAATATTAACAATTAAAGGGGACCCCCATACAAAAAACGTGATTTTTTTGTGTTAAGTCTTGTACGATGGTACGGAACCCTTCGTGTGCGAGTCCGACTCGTACTTGGCCGGTTTTTATTTATCACCTAAGAAAGCTTAATTATATGCTCTTATGTTTAGATTTTTTGTAAATATCTGTATTTTTCAGTAAAAAAATATATTGAAAATGAACGTAAAAAAAGAAAACTTTTTCTAGTGTTTTTTTGGCAATATTTTCCAATCTAAAAGGTGTATGGTCTGGGGCGACAGCCGCAAATGGGTCGCTACCCAAATACCTACTTCGATGATGGATATCTTAAAATATTGTCAAACCGTGTAAACAACTAAGATATCTGCAAACATTATAAGGCGACTAGGCGGTGGCGGAAGACCAGCGGCTGGAGGGACCCGCCCATCCAGGACTTTGCTGAGCCATAGCCTTTTTACGAATTACATAGGTAGTATGTAATATATATAAATTCGTTTCACAAGGGTGTAACGGTTAAGTAGTAGGAAGAAAGGATGGGACATTGTTCAAGTCAATACAAAAGGTAAATAAAATAAAAAAGTCGTATATGCCGACAATGTATTTCAAAATCCAAAATTTAAAAAAGCCAGTAAATCATTAAGAGCATATGTAAACAGCAATGGCCCGTTATATGGGGAATTGATAGGGTAACGACTCTCTTATATCCGGTTATCTAAGGTAATGTTATGTAAAGGTAGGTACAAGTTATACTAGGTAAGTCTAATTGAGGTTAAATAGTGACATTTCGTTGGAGTTTATAAAGTAGCCATAACATCGTTTGGTCTGAGTGTTTATCTGAAACAGGATTTGAACCTGCGACCTTCGGATACATGTCCAATGCTGTAATTAACTGTGCTACTCAAGCGATAACTACTGTTCATAGTTTTCACATTGTTACAGTTTTAAAATCCCCAGTTTGTATGAAATGACGTGCTGTAGAGTTTACATACTTACAAGAAATCCACGACAGTGCAGTGTAGGCGATCGGCTTCTGCTGGCTTGGCACAACTCCTGCTTTATCTCTTAGATAAACCGAACGTTACGAGCCACCGATCCGAACTCCATTACGTTATTTTAACACCCCAAAGTTTAAGTTGAGGCGCTCGCTTAAAGCAACTTCGCTCGTAAGTGCGACCCACTTAAAAGTATCTCTAATCAGCGTCACCATTAGGCACTTGCAGTTTGGCTAACACCATAACAGTGGGATTGGTGTTTGGATTTTTTTTAGTTGGATTTCCAATGCCTCGTGGCTCCGCTACTGTCATACCAATGACGTTCGATCGCGACTCCCGTCCTTCCTTCCTCGCTATGGCCATGCTATGGCACAGACTTTCCGACGCTCCTCGACAATATTTATTTTATGTAGAGTGCCAACCTGATCAAATCGCCAAAGTAATCGGTTCTATTTCTGAGATACATAGACGTGACTCGCATTTGGCTGAGACAAAGAATGTCTTTCGAATGTCAGTTTTATTTTGAGATTGAGTCGAGTGTACCGAGTATTAAAACAAAACGTCTCTTAGATTGTTCTCCGAACAGTTAAATATTCGGGTAGAATCACCTGTGCGCAATACCAGCCCGTGAGTAGTGTGTGAAGTGAGTTCATATAAAGTTGCATATTTTGAAATGTTATTGTTAAGTTTCCTATGATCCAATACCAAATAAAAAAACACTCTCGAGTATAGTTAATCCAGAGTCGACCAGATTTATCGTGAAGCAACCACTATTAATATTAAAACAATTGCAACAATTTCCCTCAGATGCTTATCAGGCGGCTTGAGGAGCGGTACTTGATGAAAAAGAAATTATTTTTCATCTAAGAAGCGGTATTGATTTTTCGACTATAAGGCCCTCCAAGTCCCAATAAGTCAATCTAACACGAGCAACGTTCACCAGCCGCTGGGCCTACGCCAGTCAATATCCTATTGTGTCGCACGTGCAGCGGGGAGGCGGCGGCGGCGGCGTGGTGTAGTCAGATATGTCAATATATCTTGTGCAGCGCGTGCAGCAAGTTCTCGTGGTGCTGCACGTGCGGGTCGGCGGAGCAGTACGCCGTAAGAGTGCGGGGCGAGGCAGCGGCGGCGGCGCGGTGTGGACAGATACTTCAATATATCTCGTGCAGAGCGTGCAGCAAGATCTCGTGGTGCTGCACGTGCGGGGGGGCGGCGAGCGCGTGCAGCACGGCGGCGGTGACGTCCTCCGTCTGCAGGTGAGGGTTGGCGGTGAGGAAGCGCTCGTCGATCACGCTGCAGTTGGAAGCCTCGAAGATGCCCGTCGCCACCACGCCCGGCGAAATGCTCGTCACCTGTAGACAGGTTCAGCCTTTTACCTTATCGTGACCAAAAATGTCGTGACCTCCCGGAATATTTTCACAGTTCCCACGAAAGTTCGAAACTCCATAGGCATCTTCAGGGGTCAATTGAGAGTATGGGGTACACCATATATCACATAAAAAAGGAAATCACAACTAACGGACGCAGCACGCACAAAGGTAAGCGTGGTGAGCACACGTTCGGGCACGACATACACGTTGAGCGTGGGCGCAACGAATGAAGGCGTGTCGGGGCCACAGATACACCTAGGAGCTACACTACCGAGTGACGTGTCGATAGACAACTGACCTTGACATTTAGCTTGAGGTAGCGCAGCTCCTGACGCAGCACCTCGGTCAGCGCGGTGAGCGCGTGCTTGGACACGACGTACACGTTGAGCGTGGGCGCGGCGTACGGCGGTATGTAGTGACCGCAAATGCTGTTCAGGTTGATGATGTGTCCGCGCGCGCCACGACGCTGCATAGAGCCCACCGCCAGACGGGTGCAAGCCACAACGCCGAATATGTTCGTGTCGATCACCTTCGAAAAATGTTTAATACATGGGCTTCGAAGTTGTAGTTTGTAATAAATGCGCACTCAACCTTTCAACTTTGCCAGCTTCAAAAGCACAGTAATGCGACTACGTCCCGATTTTTTTTTCATTTTTTCATTTGGGATTGTCAGTGTTTACCTAATGTATTACCTAAACTTCGCACGCCATATCGTGGGTAAAGCCAATCTGGTGGGCTAATATTTCAAGCTGGACGAAAAACGTTTTCTCTACAAGACACAGATAAGGTCCTGCGTGGAGTATCTGTGGGACGGATCTTCTCAGTAGCAGCACGGCTTCTTGGACTCGATACAGTATTACTTATTATTTGATACAGTGCCGTGCCGCAGTGCGATTACGAAAAATTTGAGTATGGTGCCGCGGTACGTGTAGGTGCGCCTCCGTCATTTCTAAAGCGCGATTACGAAGCCGTTTTTTATCCACCTACATCCAGCACGGACCAATCTGTGTCGACACGATTCATCAGGGTCATCAATCTGGGTCAACTTTTGACAGCTGCGGGTTCATTCACGCAGCGACCTCCCCGCATTTGACAGTTCTTTGGCGTTTCGTAATACCTACTCGACGCGAAATGTATGGAGTTGACCTAATTGCTGCGGGTAGCGCTGAGTGCCGCACCATTTGTGAATGCATCGATTTCGTAATCGCAAAAGCTGTCATATTGCTGTCAGCACAGCAACCTACACCCAATTTTGTGCTTCGTTATTGCACTGCCGGACATCTCGTTGACAAATCCGGATTATATAAAACATGTGGAGGTCCTTCAACTACGAAGAGATGTAGGTCTTTATCTGTGTTTTTTCGTCTTTACATTGGAATTTTATTTTTTATTTTATTTTTTTATTTTTATCTTCTATATCTTCTATATAGCTATCTGAAGAGTCAGCAAAGTATGGAATGCACTCCAATGCATGCCGATATACCCACTTAGTAAACATTAATACAGAGTAAAAAGATAATTAAAAATGCCTGATCTCATAGAGATACAGATTTAACAGATGGTTATCTATTAAATACCTTGGTTCATAGAGTATAATAATGTGTTGACATAATAAGGCAATTGGCCGTGGGCTGGTCACGTCCGCCGAAGAGACAACGACCGTTGGAGTAACCGTGTCTGGCGGCCGTGGACAGGAAAACGGAATGTAGGAAGACCACCCGCCAGGTGGGACGACGACATCAAGTGCGTCGGCGGAAAGCAGTGGTTCCGTACCGATGAGGGCTGGGAGGACTGGAGAAACATTGGAGAGGCGTATGTCCAGCAGTGGACGCAAACACGCTGACTGACTGTATGATGAGGAGGAGGTAATGAGTGTAGGGTGAGGGCACCTGCTTGAAGTGATCTATGTTGCCGGTGCAGACGAGTCCGTCCCTGCAGAGCGCCGCGTTGTTGACGAGCACGTCGACGCCGCCGTGCGCGCGCTCCACGCCCTCGAATGCCGCCTCCAGGTCGCGCGCCGCCGCCACGTCGCAGCGCAGCGGCACGAGGCGGCCGGCGGCGGCGGCGGCGGCGTCGGCGAGCGCGCGCAGCCCGTCCGCGCACCGCTCGAGGCCCACCACCGTCATGCCGGCGCGCGCCAGCTGCAGCGCGACACTGAGCCCGATGCCGGCGCCGGCGCCCGTCACCACCGCAGTCTTGCCCCGCCAGAACTCCATTGCTCGTGCCCCGCGCCACTGTCTTAAACCGACTGGCCGATCTCGTCACCTTAAATACTGTATTTGCCCTAGAGATGTAATGTATTTTACTACTAAAGTATTTTGGACGTGCAAGACACTGAGGTCGTTTTGTGGACAGCAATTGAAAAACGCTTATGGCGATAATGATCACATCATCATCTTTTTTCTTTATTGTGAGGAAGCTACATGAAAACATTTAGAAATAAAATCATGCAGTTAATAGCTACCTATTCTTGACGGATTTAATACAACGTATAACTAACTAATTTGATCACTTTTTATTGTTTTGTCCATCATGCACGGGCAGTACACTGCACTCGGATTTGTAATATTTTATCATTAGCCAGTGCTACAATGAGAGCTTAAAAAAACAGGCACTAAATTTCGCTGGATTTTTTTTAACATCCACTACTATGTTTCAAAAATGTTTCTCATTTATTGGGAAATTGGACAAAGGACTTATTGGCACCAAAGTTTAAGCCCTTAACTTATTCGAAAAATGTAGACACGCGTATACCCCTAAAACAGTCACAGTCTAAAAGACAACAGTCAGTCATTCAGTAAGTCAACGTGTTTGCGTCCACTGCTGGACATACGCCACTCCAATTTTTCTCCAGTCCTCCCGGCCCTCAGCGGTACGGAACCACTGCTTTCCGCCGACGCACTTGCCCGCCATCTATCACGTTTCTAATTGGGCAGTAGCACCAATTGGTCTGCTGTAACTGATAAAAGAAGTAATGTTAATTCCAATTTGTATTCACTTCGTTTCCGTGCAAATAAGAACACTTATCTACCTCGAATTTCCGCTCTACCTCTGACAAAGTCGACTTCATTAAATTTCAAACCGGATTTATGAAAAAAGTTTTCACTCTTAAAACTCATTCCTCGCTCACGGCGGCGGCGGCGGCGGCGGCGGCGCTCAACAAAATTCCTTTTGCAGTTGTTAAAACTTTTCTTGTTTTCAGCTACTTCTCACGACCAAATAATAAGTATTTGAATGTAACCAGTCATAGTTTGAAATCTCGGAGCTCTCGATCGCTACGTCTCGCCTTTTTTTATGTTACTGGACAAGGATAGCTAATACCACAGCGACCGTCATGATATTAGCCTAACACACCAACTCCCCACATGTGAGCTAGGTACAGGACCTTCCTTATATTGTTCGGCTGCATCGAACTGAATGGAAAACACGGACAAGTTTCATTTCCGCTTCGACCATCGTTCATTCAATGCGTTTACGTGACCGCTCTTGAACCTCAGAAAACTATATCAATATGAACTCCTATGTAACGGATTTTGTATTTTAATATGTTACCTATTTATGTACTGTTTGAATAGATAGGAAATAGGCGTTGTAACTTAATTTATGTTTCATTTGTGTTAATGCTGTATATTTCTGTTTTTTCACCTTCAATAAAAAAAAATGTGCAGTGCCATTAAAAAAAACAGTTTAGGGATATATATTTATTTGTATGGATGCTATTCCCTCGTCTGCCGCTGTGAAGTGACGAGCAAGCGACTGCTATCACGCCATGAGGTGCCTACCTCCACTCTAATACGTCTGCAGCTCGGCACAACGGCTATTTAAAGTTTAAGCGGCCATTTCCTCCGCCGAATCGTCTGCTGATAACCTTGAAGCGAGGCAATTCCCGTCGGATTACTCGCCTCCACCTCTCCTCCGACCGAAAGTACTTCGGCTAAATATTCGGTCGATTCATGAAATAGACTTCAGAATTTATTTTATTTCAATACGATACATTTGGAATGAAAAACAGTACTCTGGGGCAATCGTTTTTAGGGTTCCGTACCCAAAGGGTAAAAACGGAAACCTATTACTAAGCCTCCGCTGTCCGTCCGTCCGTCCGTCCGTCCGTCCGTCTGTCACAGGGCCGTATCTCATGAACCGTAACAGGTAGGAAGCTGAAATTTTCTCAGATTATGTATTTATTTTTCCGCTATAACAACAACATTATAAAATAATAAAAATTAAAGGGGGGCCCCATACAAAAAACCTGTTTTTTTTGTAAATCCTTTACGATCGTACGGAACCCTTCGTGTGCGAGTCCGACTCGCACTTGGCCGGTTTTTTGTGATTTAACTGGACTAGGAGGCATACTACCAAACCTACTGTCATGATGTTGGAACAACACACCAAGAACTAACATCCACATGGGAACTGCCATGCCAGGACCTCACATTTGTTCCACCTGAATGGAAAACTCGAACAATTTTTATTACCGCTTTAATCTTTCATTCAATGCGATGGTACTTGATTGATCCTAACGCCCTGTATGTAAGTAAGGGCCCTATATTTTTGGGTGGAATCCGAACAATGGCCAGCCGTTCGACGGTTACCCATACAGAAACTGACCACGCCCAAGGCCGACATTGTTACAAGTTTCTTCCATTACCACGTCATATAAGTTCTGGAAATTTCCTAGAACCTCGCATATATCGTATATTCAGAGGAAAACTATTGGTAGATAATGGAGCGGCAGTGACAGAATACAATTGTGTTATTGTTTACTAGCTGCGGTACCCGGCTCCGCTCGGGTTAGTGTCGGCTAAATTATCTCATGGACATGACTGGTCCAAAATAGGGTCAAACTGGTCCAGGACAATGTATCCATGTACCAAATTTAATCAAGATCGTTCGAGCCGAAATAGCATGATTTAATGAGAAACATCCAATAATTCCCATTTAGAGCTTCGTTGACGTTTGGTGGCTATTTAAAAAAAAAACATTTGCCGCGAGAAACTTTCTGCACTTTCACTGCTACATTGCTTACCTAGTAAGTAACGTGTAACGTAGGTAAGTTTTGCGTGGACTCCAACCCACAGCCAGCCTCAACATCGAAAACAGTAACCCATCTCGAACCTGACTGCTCCCAGAGATGCTATACATTGATAAAATACGCATATAAATCAGGTAAGTGGTTCGCATGTTATAAGACTTTAAGAAGCGTTATATTATGTAATCTATAAGTTTTTAGTAGAATCAGGCTAGACGTAGATACGATGCACATCTAAATCGAGTAATTGGTTCTCAAGGATTTTATTCTGTTGGTCGCTCCTCCGGCGATTTAGCGTGATGCCAAGTAGTCCTAAAGTTGCAGGAAATACCAAGCCGTACTTCAGTAAAAGTAAGCGCTGCCGCCGCAAAGCCGAGCCGTGCATAGCATTGCAGTTTGTATGACAGCCCCATCTTAGCGTAAGCGGAACTGAATTCTATTTAGCCAATCCTAATTCCCGGGTAGTTAAATGTACATGTACTAAGTTTTACAAATCGCTAGTGCCTTGAAAATTCGCCAAACGGACACCAAACAGTCACGACGTCTGCCCTCACGTCCCCCCCCTCCTCCCCCCGCCGCCGCTCCCCGCCACCGCCCCGGCCCCGCTCCCCCTGGTGTGAAGTAGCGCTACCGGCATCGTTTTCGCAGCCCCGTGAAAGTTCTAAAGCCCATGGGCACATAAATTGTAGCCTATGTGTTATTCTGATGTATAAGCTATATTATTGTAAAGTTTCATTAAAATCCATTCAGTAGTTTTTACGTGAAAGAGTAACAAACATCCATCCATCCATCCATCCATTTGGGGGCGGCGGGGCGTAGCAACTTAACCAACGATGGCGACAGGGCCGACGAGTAAGTTTGCTTCCGAATTCACTCACTACGCATTTTCTCGAGTTCCAACGACGTTTCAGAACTCCATGGGACGCTATTTGTGCAACAAATATTCCATGCTGCGCGTCTAGATTTCGCTGCCGCTATAATAATGAGTTTACTCAACTCCCGTCGCTGCTACAAGGCCACAAAACCATAAAATTGACTCTCTATCGGAACGGAAACGTTCACACCTTGCCTCGAGCGAACTGCTACGGGAACTTTGAACGTCGAGCGAGTCGCTCGAATTACGTCATTATGATCACGGATAACAATTTGAAGAAATAGCCGCTTATTGCCCCGGAATGAGCTATTCAAATGAGCGGCTCAGGTAAGCGAGCTCCGGAAATGTCGGGAATAAAACGAGTGTTCTTTTCATTAATTCATACGCCACGTTCGAATAAATTGTCGGTCGGATTTGCATAGCCACTGCCGCTACTGGCGCTACCCGCTGCCGCCCCAATAACGAGCCGCTCGGCTGTGAATAATAAAAAGTGCTACACGATCGTTTTATGATGATCTTTATTTTTGCGGGCGCCGCCGTGAAGTGGGCCGAGGAGCTTCCGAGCGAGAGCTCAAATCTCTCACATGAATTGTGTAAAGAGAATGTGGGAAAAACTGTAAAAGCGACTGCAACAGATTCCGATATCGGTCACAGTTCTAATGGTTTTAATGTTACTGAACATGGACGGCTTATACCCACCGTCATGATAATAGCCCAACACACCGAAGGAATTAGGTGCCATGCCGGCACGGCTACATTGAACTGTATGAAAAACACTTTAAATGTTTCACCTTCTATTTTATGTAGCTGGACATGGCAGGCTAATACCACCAATAGCATAATTTGAGCTAAACACTTCACATGAAATTTAGGTGCAATACCATATTGAACGCCTGCATTGAACTGGGTGGAAAAAACGAATGACTTCCATTGCAGTTGCAGTTTCCTTATTTTTTCCTAGATGCTTATCACATACCCTGATCTTCGCACACTTCGTATATTGCGACCATTATTCGTTCAATGCTATGGTACTTACATCGCCGTAAGTACTATCATATTGGGAATTGGGAATAACCTATTCCAAATTCGGTGACAATAACCCTTGTTAGGTTTCCGAGGAATCCGGACCACGCACGAACACACCCTGAGTCTCTCACTTTTTTCAAGTGCCGGAACCATACAACAAATTATTTTTGCTATCGCTGTAACAGCTTGTATGTGTTGTTGTTTTTTTTATGTTGCACTACAACAAACCGATTGCTTTACCGTTCTAGTCACGAGTCACAGGAAACTTCTTGAATATCCAGGAGAATCCTGCCACGTGGAGATTCCAAAATATATGATTTCAATAAAAGCCTTTAATACATTATGAGAGGGCTAATGGAAGCAATAACAAATAATTGTGCTGCGACCGCGCCCGCCGCCGCGCCCGCCGCGCCCTCCGCGCCCGCCGCGCCCGCCGCGCCCTCCGCGTCCGCCGCGCTCGCCGACCCTGCCCTCGGTCGCCGATGTTATTTTCAATTTTGTCATAAACCCGGCTCTTGGTAATTTTATTGTGTCTTATGACTAAAATTATTATTATTTGCAGTTTGACTTTACTTAATTTTCGCGTAATCTTGCTGCTCTTTTTTAAAAAAATACTGACTCTTATCATTATATTCGTATTTTGTGGTATTGTAGAAGACCGAGACAAACTCTCTGAGGTACATAGTTCAAGTAAATAATGTTTATCAATTTAATAATCGTTTGGACACTCACCCAAACAACCTGTTTATTAATTAGCCATACTGTCAGAAAAACTACCATTCTTAGCATTACAAAAACCGGCCAAGTGCGAGTCGGCCAGGGTTCCCTACAATCGAACATGATTAAAAAAATATTCTTTTTTTGTATGAGCCCACATTTTTTTATTAATTTATCATATTGCCTATTTGTTGTTTTAGCGTCAAAATAAATACAAACTCTGTGAAAGTTTTTCAGCTGCCTACCTATTACGGTTTATGAGATATGGCCCTGCAACAGACGGACGGACGGACGGACGGATAGCGGAGGCTTAGTGATAGGGATTTTTTTTGTTTTTTCTGATTTTAAATTTAATGTCATTCTTTGTTTAATTATGTTTAAATAAATCCATAATATATAATAATAATAAGGTCTATGTTATGCTACTTTTATATGTCTGTTTTATGTATGCATTGTGTTTTTTAGCTAGAGCGTTAATTGGTGTATTATTAATATGAAATAAAATTAATAAATTGAAAATATTTAGAAGTTCAGTAATTGAAACATGTGATTTGCAGCCATATCTGAAGTAGGGACAAATAAAATAAAAACTAAAATGTAATTTTATGTTGTAGTTAATGAGTTAAGAGTTAATTATCAATTGATAGGAAGTAATTGAGTTGAAATAATTTAAAACTTAAAATTAATAGTTACTTATTTATATATAATTAATATATATTAAAAGCACTCGGATTTGTCATATTTTATCATTATACAGTTCGACAATCAGTTGGCACCATTTGGGTACAGAACTCTTAAAAAGTAACTTGCAAAGTCATAGATCATACTTGAATATGATTTAGATACATCAACCTCGGCTGCTGCATAAAAAAAATAAGCTAATGAATAGCTACTCTATGATTGCAATATTTGTCCAAGTTTTAATCCTCAAGGACTGGCATTTTTACTACTTCATGTCTACTCTTAGGTTAGAATGCACAATGTTTGGTTAGTGATAATTTCAAAATTAAAATATATCCGTCTCATCGCCTGAAGGAGAAAGAAGATGGAACTGTAACAACCATAACTACATTTTGTTGAACTCACATGACTAATTTGTATGGGAAACTGCGTATGAAAATTGTTATTTTTCCAATACAGGTACACCCCCTCAAGTGTAGCCGGTATTCATCAGATCAACCTGTATAATACCTGATACGATAATAATACGTTTGATAATAATACGTTTGGTTAACACCCGTTATAGTCATATCAGTTTAGTTCGTCTTTTGGGATCGAGTCGGTCATCGAGTACCTGCCGATGGCTCAGTGCTATGAGATCGGTGCATCGATAGCTCGGTGTGATTGCATGCATAATTCATTACATGCGACGCTAATATTGCGTCCATATCGAGCACATCGACCATGTTGACAGTATCAAGTCGGGCTGTGGCACGGCGCGCGTCGTGTGGCCATTGTAACATGCACCGAACGTTGAAGAACTGCTTACAACTTTCTTACTATTCTGGAAAACATTAATTAGCACAAATATAAACAGGGTAACATCCAGTAGCTTAACACGTTAAAAATGGGGAACTACTTTTTCTAAATGTTACATTCGATTTCTATTTTCTGACCACAAGGATCCTCAGATATCGATTTGGAAAAGACAGGATTAATTTCAGTACCCAAAATGTTCAATGTAGAGATGCCTTTCTTAAGGCGGCCCAACCCGGCGGGCCCAACTCATTCGCGGGCACGGTACAAAACCGTGCTGTTGCGCTCTGGGACCTTCTGTGTTTCAAAGAATTAGACAGGCTCCGGGATGAGGAAGATGCAACATGTCCACAAAAAAGACAATGTACATAGTGTATGATTTGGTAAGATTTACGAAAATTTCAATTTCAAAACGACTTCTAGCTAAAAGTAAACCACGACCACTGTAGTCAAAAATCTAACAAAAACAAAATAGATTATAAATCTTGATTAAATAAGCTATGTCTGATCACTAATCGTTTTAAGATGTTCCTACTTTATCATTGCGTAATCCACCTCCAAAGTTATTGTATAAAACGCGCGAAAAATTCGAACTTTCGGACCCTATATCTTAGAAACCAAACACAATTTTACAATGCCAATGGTCATCAGACATCTAGTTCGATCAAATAAAGCTATTTTGAGCAAAAGTTTGGATCTCTGACAAGAAATATGGGCGTGATCTTCTTTCCCCTTTTGTATGGGAAGATGAGCGGGATGGGCCACCTTAAAGTCAAATAACATATTTTTTTAAATAATTGTATAGGTTGAGAGATTTCTGTGGCCTTGGAAACAGCTAAATTGGTCTACTAAAAGAATTAAACTTTCTTTGTCTACTGTCATATTATGTAGTAGTGTGGCTGAAAAGCGTTTGTGACTAGGTATGCTGCGAGGAGCATGAGCTGAGCAGTCACAACCTGCAATTATTTAACTTTCTTATCGAGTTTGATGAACCTACCACCTATACTGCCGCTGAAGGAAAACATCGCGAAAATGCATTGCTTCGGTTTTAATAAGTGAGATGAGATCGACATTAGTCAACCCTGACACCAGAGACATTAGTGAAGAATATTATGTTCACGGGAGCTACACGTTCCACCTGTTAAGATTTTTTATAACAAGTAGATTTTAGCCTCCAAGAGGTAGGTAAAAACTCTCGCTAGTCAAAAATATCATTGTAAGTTGGTAAGTGATTGCAACGAATGCCTGTGCACCCCACCCTGCCGTTTCAGCGTCATCAAACGACCTCCGACTTTATCGATATAAGTCGATTTCCAACTGCTGTAAACTTTAAGTGAGCACTGACGTTAGAGTTTACGAGGGATCTGAACTGAGGGCGCCGTTCGGAGAGAGACATTCGCCGGGCTGGAATAAAATGTGAACGAAATTTCAACGTCAACAATGAAGTCACATTGACGTTGGGAGCTTCTTTGATCGAGATGCAGAGATGACGGATAGGACGATCTAAACAAATAATAAAAAAAACACCTTTTATAATGACTATTAAGTTCAGCGTTTGTATACTGCTAGTTGTGATTACACGCATACGATGCTAGTTGGATTGAGGGAGCATGATCATTATATGACCACCTATCGCGCGATGGCTGAGCCTGGTTTTAACCAAGTGCTGATTTATTTTAATCGACACTTTAAGGGTCTTTATGACTAAACTGCTAAGCTGCCTATCGTATTGATTGCAAGCTGCTAAAAAGGCCCTTGGCAGTAGTTTAATTATGCTCGAATCTCTAATTGATCATAAAAACCGCTTCAATTATCTCTCCTGTCATGGTGTCCCACTCAGATCTGCGGATAATCTCTTACGTCTTATGCCGTCACATTCTTCCACTGCTTATTCGGGTTCATTTACAGTTGATTGTGTACGATTATTGGATCAATTGCCTATTAATCTCCGTCTATTTTAAAGCTAAAATTTAAATCTTTGCACTTGGCATTTAATAAAAATTAAATTCATTTTCATGTATGATTATAATGCAGTGATGATGTAAACTTAAAAACGTATGCAGGGGAAAATTTTCAAGTGGGCTTTCAGTGCTAAATCCGAAATTATAAGAAATAGCGAAAAACACTAAAAGGAGAACGATACCAAAAAAAAGATACCAAAAATGGGACCTGAAAGTACAAAACAAAGCTTATTATGGTCATTAAAAAAATAAAAACAAAGCGGTGAATATTAATGACTTAGCAATAAACAGAACTTTTCTAGAATCTGTTTCTTAAGCCAGTATGGATCTTGCGCGGCAAACTGTGGATCCTGTAGCAGAACTCACATCCTGGCGTCCATATTTCTTCCTGCCCGTCAAGTTCCCCACTTGATTATTCCGCGATTCCACTCTATCACGTCATCAAGCTAGGTGGGATCAAGGTGCGGATGAGATCCGGCCGCAGAGCTAGTCGGGGCAGCGGCGGCTCATTGGCGCAGTTCCAGGAGTCCAACGCGCTGGCGATGACGTGTGACCCCCGGGGCAGAGGTGCCGCTACAGCTGCTCATCCTTGTCCTCCTTTTGCTGGCGGGCCGCGACCGACGCCTCCATCCGGTTCCCAAATGGAACCAACACATTTACAAGAAAAGTTTAAACATTAGTACGAAACACGAGATCGGGCCGCACGGTTAAATCCAGTGGAATCCAACTCGGTGATGGTCCGGCTAACGGAGACAACTCCCGACCCTCATTGATCGGCCCGGAATTGGACAAACGGCAAAATATGGCGGCGGCTATAAAGAAGTAACATGCCGAAACAAGAGGTAAAATGCAGCATTTGGAGCCGTGAATAGACGATTTGTCAAGTCTGAGCATCTAAACAAGTAAAATGCAATTAGCAATTCCAATATTACATATAACCAGCTTGAAGTTATAAGGCTAGGTGAAGCAGCAAGGGGCGCGCACACCTGCGAATCTCTCTTCAGGCAGGTCTATTCCTGGGATACAGTAATAAATATTTTCTAGACTCAGGATCCCTGTTTCCTGATTACTGAATGCCAGGTATAGAATCGCATCTTTAACTTTACATTTGCCTTCTTTAGATAGCTCTTCCAAAGCATGTTGTGTCTTGTAATATTGTAAAAAAGTGTTAAAACACAATTTTCCTGATTAACTTTTCAGTTATCATCAGGGGAGCTCGTTTTTTTTTTTCAGCTGATAAAAAACTAATGTAATATTACATTACATCTACCATATTAGACAATATTTGTCTAGCTTGCTCGAGAATGAAATTTCAGATTTAAATAATATTTTACTACGAAATAGAACAAAATATGAAACGAGATAAAGCACGCTGAAACCTTTATGTATATTTCAAACGCGAATCCAATCTGTTGTTGTCTAAAACCCTTCGAAGGAAAAGTAACCCTTTCGCTTTTAAGGTCTTCTTTACATAGGCATTAAAGAAGGCTCTGCAAATTGGCTATTGGAAAACTGGCTGGGAGCTGGCCCGGGGGTGGCGGCGGCGCGGCGAGTGTCTGAGCCGAAGCGATTAGTAAAGATTACTCCTCCTCTACGCGCCGCTAACAAATGTACGAGGTCCCACTTGGGGTGGGGAGTGACTGCGGGTCTACCCCCCTCCCCACCCTTCTCTCTTCTCCCTAACAAGATGCGCGATCACTGAGCCGCTCGGAACCAATTTGTGAGGCCTAATATCCGAGTCCGAGGTCAACCCTTCCCAGAGGCTCCGCGTGTGTAGCACGCCTCACTCAGGAGTCGTATTCGCTCACCTTTACTTTTATTAAATATTGAGTTCATCTCATTCATCTTTCAAAACAAACATTATTTAACCCTGAACTGTTTTTTTTTCTGGTTTTATATATTATGTTTCCTCGCTCACGACCAACATCTGTTGCTCTCACTTTATGTTAGTCGTGTGTCCGGACCAGCGTTAAATCAACGCTGTAGTTCACTCATCAAGAGGCAGACCTGCAGCACAAAATGCTGAGCTGACTACTTTTTTTTCTCCGCAAATGTGTGCGTTGAATTTTGTAAGTGTTGTTAATTGTGTGTTGGGAAAAAATTAACGTATTTGTGGAAAGAAATTATCCTCAAAACAGCTTTATTTAATCGAACTAGATATCTGATGACCATTGGCATTGTGAAACAGTGTTTGGTTTTTAAGCTATAAGGTCGGAAGTTCAAATTTTTCGCACGTTTTTTTGCAATAAATTTGGACATGGATTACTTAACGGTAAGACAAACCCATCTTAAAAAGGTTAGTCATTCAACCTAGCTTGTTTCACGGAGATTTATTTAATTATATTTGATACAGCGGTCGTGACTTACTTTGAGCTATAGCGTGATATATAAGTCGCTTTGTAATTTAAATTTTCTTAAGTCTTACCAAACCAAACACTATGCGCATTGTCTGCTTTGTGGACATGTTGAATCCTCCTCATCACGGAGTCTGTCTTATTCCTATGCAAAACTTCTAACAAATCATTTTGAGAAAACTGTGGAATCTTACTAACATCGAGACAGAATAGCAAGAAAGAAATATTGATTTGTAAAATGCTAGTATTTTAATATGGTATTTTTATGATTTATACAATAAAGAGTTAGTTCACGAATATCTTAGAATGCAGATACACTTATTATTATAAGGAATATCCCCTTTCAGTTAAAATTTCTGCTTTTAATATGCAGGGAACACCCTTCCACCCTCTCTACTTAATATTATTTAATAGTAAAGTTGTTTGTAAATTTGTAATTTTATATAAAGGAAAATCTTTTGCAGTATCGCTACAGTCTGAAAGTTATCGAACTTTCTTGAAGAGTATCCCATTCATTTTCGCGATTAAATGCGTATCTACAACATTTCTAGCAACTCCTTGCACTTAATCAAGCTGCGAGCGGCGGCGGCGGCGGCGGCGGCGGCGGCGGGACCCGACTCGAGAAGATTAAACGTCTTCATCTCGCCGCCGCGGCCGCCGCGAGCCCGCGTCCGTCTTCATTCTTGCATTATTAAAAAGATCAATAATCATACATAACCGGAAATTAGTCTGATATCCGTTCTGTAATACTTTGGGAACCCGCCAACACTTTCCCGTGCTCCGCCGACGAGACGAAAGCAAACGACCCATCCACTCACGGTTTAATCTGCGACTTCCTCACGTAGATATCGAAATGGGAGAGCATGTCGCTTCGTTATTTCTGTCGGGAGCGTGCCGCAGTCTCGCCGCCGCCGCGCCGCCGCCGCTTGTTTGTCGCGGACGGCGAGCTGGCTCCTTCAACTCCGAGGCAGCGGCGGCGGCGCGGCGGCGGCGGCCCGTCGACGGAATCCGAATAAAATCCGGAGGGCACTTCTCCCGAGAGGGCATATTCTGCGAGCCTCTCGTGTAAAACGGGCGAGCTTCTTCAACTTAATTCGGTGCCTCGGCGTTAACTACCCCCCCCCCCGCCCCGCACCCGCTTCCCCTAAATAATTTCGACTCGCAAACCGTTTTCCGAAATTAAACGTGGCCATTATCTCCCCTCCGCCGCGCCTGCCCGATGCTGCGCAGCTATTTTTTTATATGTGAATTAATTTCGGTGAAATACACAACAATTTTCTTTCCATTTGGTATTCTTGGTCCTCCATTACAGTCATTCGTGTTGACAAAACACTTACCGCCCCTTGATACGGAAAGTTGCGTCAGTTCAACATTAATTTTCGCTAACATTTGAGATTGTTAACTGCTAATACCCGAACTCGTATAATATTTCGGTGAGTTCATACAAGTTTGGAAGTTTATTGGTGGGGGGGGAGGGTAGGGTCGCGTGAAAACATCCCCAAAATAAACCGAACAAAGAATTGAGCAAACTTTATTAACTTTTCTGTTGTGAAGGCGCCGACACGAACAATGAAAAAAATTGTGAGGCTCTTCCTTTGTTCCCTCTAATGAATTTACCTTTTTGCTTTTGACAAATTTGATTGCGGGTCGTCAGGCCGCATTGTGCTGCGGCCTCCGCCTCCGCCCCGATACCGCCACCACCCCGCTGCCGCCGCCGCAACCGCACGGACACAATTAAATGATTATGATCTCTTTTTGGCATCGTAACAGAAGAGGCTCTTGTCATTTACAATTACAACGAGTACAACGACGCTGCGAAATATGATGGATAGGAAGTAAAACTGGAAAGTGCAAATTCCTCGTCAATGGTATTTCTGTACATACCTGGGCCACTTGCTGTTAGGGAATGTGCGTACGGAAGCGGAAAACTGCCACCACCGTGATTGTTGCACCTGAAGGCCCATTCAGGTAAGAGTGAATTCGAGTTCGGGAGTGAGTTAACCTAAAAATAGCTGGGAAATATATTGTTATTTAAGTAACGGAACTGCTATTTATACTTCTAATGTATTTAGGTATGGGACTCACGGCTATGCAGCTGCTCTCCTCCAGTCGTGATTTGGGTATTGTATACATGATATTTCGCTTGGATACCACCTTCTGTGGGCAGCGCCATCTATTGTACATGTTGACTATCTTCTATGCATTGGTTCGTTGTATTTATTGGCGTGTTGAAACTAGCAGCTCTAGAAAGTGCTTTTAAAGTGCCTTACCACTTTATTAAATATATTTGTGTGGTAATAATAATTTTATTTAAATATTATAATAATAATATATTTAATGGTTTTTTTTATAAGCGTCTCTGATATCGTGCGCCAGTACCTCTCATGAGAGGTGCACGACGACGCCCATTGGCTTTCGAACTTTCAGGTGGGCTGCGAAAACCATGCCGGCCGGCCTGGGGATTCTTCACAACATGTTTGAAGGACCGCAGAAATTGGGGGGAAATACCTCGGGAAGGAGTTAATTCCATTTTGTACCGACCCTATAGATAAGGGAAGTTTGTACAGTTGGCTTCTTGTGCAATCCTCCAATTAATAAATAGTGATGCAATGGAGCATGAGAACTGAGCGCCGCCGGAACTGTCAGCCACCGCCCCGCCCGCACCGGGCCCGCTGCAGTGCGACGAAATCATTGCATTTACGCCATCCAAATCTGATAACACCCTGGCCGGAGGCGACTGGCGAATTGCTAGTACGTTTTATACCTATACGTGTGTATCCGTATATGTCCTCTAAAATAAATGGTATTATCTGATTTTACAGATCAACTTTAACGGTTGATTTCTTTAGATTATTGTAACTGGTAATTTTGTTGGAAAGAGAATCGCTGCGATAGATTTCAAATATCAGACCCACAGTGGCCAACTGGCCACAGTAGAATAAGAAGGAGTAGTACTGAGCCTCTATGACGAATTATAAATCACTTATCGAAAAATCATTGATTCTGCAGGCTTATACCATTACATAGAGCAGGCATTTGATGGATACACTAAATCGCCCGTCCATGAAATTTTGTATCTGTGTAAATACATATTTTCGACACATTTGTATTCTTACACAAATATACAAATCTATGAACGGGCGATTTAGTGTATCCCTCAAATGCCTGCTCTATTTAATGGTGTAAGCCTGCAGAATCAATGATTATTCGATAAGAGATTTATAACTCGTAATAGAGGCTCCGAGCCTATTGAAAGATATAGAAGAAGAAGATAAGCCTATAGAAAAATACGTGTCGTGTGTGCGGCACGGCTGTAGTGTAGCGGTTTGCAGAAGATGTTTGTTTTATTGCGAAGCCGAGGGTCCTGCGGTCCGGCGAGTGGGATCCCGGGACCGCCGTTTATGACCGCTCGTAACCGCACTTAGATTATAGGAGGCAATCCCACTGATCTCGGTTAGATTCCAGTTAAATGTATGAGGCTGTGTTGTGTTAGGGCGGGGGTAGATCTTTTACTGCATACTTTTTTTTTTATGTGACTGGCCATGGATGGCTAATACCACAAGTTCTATCATGGTATTAGCCCAACACACCACATGGGAACTAGGTGCCATGCCAGGACCTTCCTTATATTGCACGGCTACATTGAACTGGATGGAAAACACGGACAATTTTCATTGCCGCTTCGACCATCGTTCATCCAATGCGATGGTACCAACCCGGGCGGGATAAACCCTACCACCTAGTAAGTAAAGAAGGGGACCTACAGCTTAACGTGGAATCCGAACCACGGCCAGCCTCTCTCAACGGTCGAATGGTCACCCATCCAAGACCAGACCGGACCCAGCGTTGCTTAACTTCGGAGAGCGATCGCCGAAGTGTCGCGCCACTGGGCCACTGAGGCTCCTGATACTCCAGAATAAGAAGAATTAAACGCTATTTTTGATATGTTGGTTCCGGTAACATAACATGGCATTCCCCACTCTCTGGACTAGCTTCCCGTGCATTCAATTTTATACATAGCAACATGTTCCTATTCTTAACTTCTATTCAACGAAATGGATTTGGTCATTGAATGGACATGTTCATGACATTGTCTTTGCTACAAACTCAAACAAAAATAATGGTTGTTATTACAAATATAGGGATACCTACTGCCCTATGCATTGAACTGGATGAAACTTTCATTGACGCTCGCATCGTTCATTCAATGCGATGGTAACAACCTGGGCGGGATTAATCCTGCCACCTAGTTAGTAAGGAACTTCAGTACATTTTAATGTGGAATTCGAACCACGAACGACTAATCCCTCAGTCGGATCTTACGACATGCACGCGAAGAAAGAAACCCGCACAGCACAAATATGTGATATATAAGGTCGAGGAAAAAGTTTCCTTGCATGTTAAATGAAAACTCACATCTTTTTTTTTCAAAGTTTAATAACTTTTAACTAAAGTATATCTGTGCCATTTTGTTCGTTGAGATTTTTCCAACTTGTAGGTGAAATGATCCCGTTGCTGTAGACATTTTGGAAAGTCGTTTTGCAGTCCTTTCATGATGTTAACCTGACACTGAATAATCTATTCTGAAAAGACCGAAACAGGTGGAAATATGAAAGTGCAATTTCAGGGCTATATGGTGTATGCATCAACACCTCCCAACCACACTGTCTTAATTATGCTTCTAAAGATGTGGAGGGTCAAGCGTTATCATGATGGAAAACCACACCCTTTCTATTGATAAATTCTGGCCGCTTTCTGTCAACTTCTTGATTTAATCTCATCAGTTGTTGGCAATAGAGATCCGAATCGATGGTTCTGCGCGGAGGTAAAAGCTTATAATTACTTTCCAATCCCACCATACACACAGCATCAACTTATTGCTAGTTAACCCGGGCTTTGCCACAGTCTGTGAAGCCTGACCGACTTTTGACTACGACTTTCAGCTCGTTCTTGTCGTACGTAACTTTTTATAACCAGTTATCAATTTCTTCAAAAACTAGTCGGTCTCATTCATGGAGGTGAAGAAATAACTGGAGAAATAACGTCCATACAACAAGCGCGCAAAAAATGACGTAACGCAACTTACATTTTATTGCCGTACAAATTTGTAGCGAAATGATGAAAACGGAGAAAAATCCAATTTGACGTCTCCCAAATTGGTAGGTAAACCGATAAAGATAAGAATTATTTTTTAACAAACCAGATGGTCGTTACGTCATTCCTCATTCGTGATGATGACAGCGAGTGCCGAGTCAAAAATATCTAATAAATACTGGGTGAATCCGGCCGTCAAACCCATTGAAAACTACATGAGTTAGAAATATGTTATGCAAACCATAGCCAACAAATAATTTGGTTGCAAAAAATAGCAAAAATATTGCGTATTAGAGCAACGTGGTGGCAAGTGAAGCAGGGGGTAATGCCGCGGCGCTGAGCGGGATGAAAACATCACCGTCCATGGATCCATTTGTAAATTGTTGTTCGTAATTACTTTTCTGAAATAGTGAATTACAAACAAATATTTTGAAAAGGCGTTTTATTTGCATGTTCTTATATGTATATGTAACACATCGTAATTAGAAAATAATGAAAGACAATCTAAAAATATAAAAATAAATTTAGGCGATTACATAGCCTATGTATATTGGGTTTGTGACTTCGGTTTTTTTATTAAACAATTATGTAAAGTTTGTAAACTGCCTGAATTCGATAATTTTCTGTATCTAATGGATACGACTTTACCGTTATTTCATTAATTTGAGTTTCAGCGACAATTGAATTTGAAGCTAGTTAGGTAATCATATTTTGAAAATAATCAGAAAAAGGTTTTTTCAAAATCTGATTACCATCCCTGCATTAATTCAAAGATTTATTCGGAAGAAATGCTGTTTCATCAGAATTTATAGCGAGAAAAGGCAATGACTAACAAATATACGTAAGTGTGTGAAATGCATTCTCTGTTAAATGCGCCAATGTAGCACTAATCCCGTATTTAAGCCTAACTGGACACTGGCAAAATTGTCTAAAAATAGGACAGAGAGGCCTTAATTCAAATCAATCAATCAATCAACATTTTAGTTTTAGTTTTTAACCGACATCAAACACTAAAATTGGAAAATACCCGATTTTTGGGGTCGGTGACAACCAACCAAAGAATAACACCAATATGTCACCGACCCAAAAATTGGTGTTATTTTCCACTTCTTAATGTTTGAATTCGGTTTTATTACGGTTCAGTACCCAAAGGCTGCCAACGAAACCCCAATACTAAGCCTTTGCTGTCCGTCCATCCATCCGCCCGTCTGTCCCTCCGTCCGTCCGTCTGTTACAGGGCTGTATCTCATTAACAATAATAGGTAAATAGTTGAAATTTTCACAGATTGTGTATATTTATGGCCGCTATAACAACAAATTTGAAAACATTTTGAAATATTAAAAATTAAAGGGGGAGCCCCCTTACGTGATTTTTTGGGTGAAATCATGTAAGATGGTACGGAACCCTTCGTGTACGAGTCCGACTCGCACTTGGCCGGTTTTTTTATTAGTGATTCCGGTACAGGCGCACTCCTTTCAGGTACTAACTTTACGTAATTATCTTGACCTTGAACTTTACGTAAATATCGTATAGACTTGCGTTATTTGAGTGCTCCAAGCAGAGTGCCTACTCAAGTCCTCAATGGCTTTTCATAAGCGTATTTTTATTATATTTTGTCTTAATGATGGAAGCCAAATTTTTCAAATTTTTTACCAAAATACTTAAGTTGGCACTGTTTGCTACAAATACGCAATTATCTTTTAAATATTCGTCATATATCATTTCATAATGCTAGATTCAGTATATTATTAATATAAGGTACAACTTTTTTGTAAAAAAATATATTAGGTCAACATTTTATCGCGCATATTCAGACTTATGTATATTCAAGTAAGAGTTTTATTTTAGACTGGTTCGTGCAAATAACATAAAATATAATTTAAGAAGTATTTCTATGGGTAAGCATAAATCCAGCAGTAGACATTTCAATACACAGACAGACATACTAATTGCATGCTATATAATATCTATTTCTGGCTAAATAGAGGATTTCTGCAAAGAAATGAAAATAGGTAGCGAATTGAGATTATCTTGAGTTCGTGTTGATTGATGGCATAACACCATCCCCATAGAAATGTTTTCAAGTGAAATATCCACTATTTCGAATATTTAGCGTATGCTTTCAGGTAATATGATATTCCTGAATGTTTTTTATGTCTCGTCAAGTTGTTAATGCATCATTTTACAATGCACAATTCGTATTGTAATTAAGTAGACTTACGTAAGTAATTAAGTAATCTTACGTCAAACTCGCCCGCGACAGCTAGCGACGCAAGACTAAAATGGCCGCAGGTTCTGTCAAGATGACACGCCCCCCGCGGCACAATTGTGATAAGGCCATTTTTTTAGTTCCATTCGTTCTCCTGTTATTTCTTCACCTCCATGGTCTCATTACGTTTTAAAAAAAGCATCGCAAATGAGTACACGGTTCATTAGGTATCATTAGGTGAGCTCGTGTGGCACCCAAATATTCAGCTTTTTGGTGTACACAGCTTTTTTCAAATATCTCAAAACTGTTTTGTAGTCAATTTTCAGTTCCTCAGCTATGTCGTAACTATGCCGATCTTGCTCCACTTTTTTAACGGCTTCAAAAATGAGGATGTTATCAATTCGTCTGTATGTTTTTTTTTTGTTTTTTTATGTTTGTTACCTCATAACTTTCGCCTGGGTAAACCGATTTTGATGATTATTATTTTATTTGAAAGCTGGTGCTTTCCGTGTGGTTCCATTTTAATTTAGTTTAGTTGTGACAATGATATCCATGAGAAAATCATATTAGTCTTAAATTTGTATTAAGTATGTCCGCGACAAATGGACGAATAACTCAATATAACGCCAACCGATTTCGATGATTCTTTTTTTATTGGAAAAGACGTGTACAAATTAGTCAGTTTACTTCAGATTCACTAAAAATAAACAAAAAAAAAATATTTACCAAAAAAACCGACTTTAAAGAAAAAAAAGATTGCCATTTTTGTAGTTACGATTATTATTATTTGTTCAGTCGGTGTCAGCCAAGGTAGCCAAGGTTCTCTTGACTGGCGCAGCGCGTGCCCGGCTGACGCCGACTCAAAAAATAACAATAATCGTAACTACAAAAATGGCAATTATTTTCTTACTTTTTAGTGCTTTTTCTTTAAAGTCGGTTATTTATTTTTTTGTTAAATATTTTTTTTTAAACATGGCATCTATTTTAGGCGATAAAAACGAGGTGAATCTTTGACATCCAAATTTCCGGATTTTAAACGCTTAATATGCTACTCTTACTGATACTGCATTAGGTCCATAAACGTCACTGTATGCGAAAATACTTTTTCCCCGACCGTTTAGATTGATAGTATTAAATGAAAATTTTTGCTCGGGGGCGTATTTTCTATTAGCGTGATAAAGTAATACATAATGTGAGGTTTCTATTCACGTTTTTACAAAATTAAAGCGTAAATTCCCGCTGACTTCGGCGAGTGTACGCAAAAAGCAGGCTTTGCATAAAACGGCGCGGACATTTACTGGGATTTGAATGGAGATTTATCTTCAGCGATAAATAATATTCTGTTTTGAACCGAGACCTGAAACGCATGCAGCTTTTATAAATTCATAAAAGGTTTTTCTACCACATACCACACTACGAAGAAATAGATATCGTTTTGAATATTCCTGGTTTTGTTAAATGTACATAATATTTTTGTGCAACATTCGAAGGAAACCCAACGTGGTCGAGATGAGATTTAAGGTAGTATCAAGAGAATTAAGTTCAAATTAACTGCAATTTAAAGGAACAAGTAATATGTTTTAGATTTTTATCGTTTTCGCCCTGTTTGCCTTGAAGAAAATGAAGTCGGAACCTGACCGCACCCAGGGTAGTTCAACCTCGTGGGTAGCTTAAAACATCATCTTTCGGTTTCAAAATGAACATTACGCATCCATCACAAAAAAAATATCTTACCATTGACATTCACACAGAAAGCGCATTTCTTTTTTATTTGTCAAAATCAAATACAACTTTAGTAAATGAAATCAATGTAGCCACCACAATTTCGTAATAAAAGTCAAATGGGTAATATTAATTTTCTACATCCCTGCCAGCTGAAATAACTGCCCCAGTTGAATCTTGAACTTATGTAGTAGTCTGTAATAATGTGTATGATAATGTAACATCATCAGGATTCGCGACGCGACCTGGAGGACCTGTCTCTATTAAAGGGGGATAAAAGTTGGTATGGGGAATTAATTTAACATACAATGTTAGGTTCAACCCGACATCACTCCGAAACTACATTGACCCGAGCGGAGCCGTGTACCTCAGTTAGTACATAACTATGGATAAAGTGTACATTCTACGAGGTGTCAATACCACATACGTAAATATTAAGTGCATATTATCCAAAAACAGATAAAGAAAAACATCCAAAACGACCTAGCGATAAATATCATAGTGATGACATTTTAAAAAAAAAACGATGATAAAAAAATTACAGATAGCAAGGTAAAAAAAAATACAATTGACAAACATTAATAACGAATGTGTAAAGCGAAGCGGATGAAGTGAATGTGGGCCGGTTTGGTTTTCGAAGCCCCCCTGTAAGTTCGAAATCCCATGGGCGTCGTCGGTCATCTTCCAAGGTCCTGGCGTATGCCATATGCCGCGCTTAACATAAAAAATGTTATTTGAGCATGGAAATATGTCCCATTCTTCTTTCCATTCAATTGATTTTAGCATTTAAACCTAAATAACTGCGAGAAGTTACTAGTACAAAAGGAACATGGTTGTGCAGCCTGCTCATTAGCTCATGAATGCTTTGTAGCTGCATATAACTGCAGTCGACGCTACCGTTATGTATTTTGCGTTTGCGAAAATTATACTGTCGTATCGTAGTTATTCGTATATAGCGTCTTTAAGCAAAGTCAACGAGTGGATTCCGTAATAGCCGTTTTAAGAAAGCGGCTGTTCTGATCAATGTATGTAATTGATAGCTTGGGTTCCGAGCCGTGCAGCAATATTCAAGGACGCTTCGAACGAGAGAAATGTATATAAGTGTTGAAAGTTGTAAGTTTGATGAATATTTTTAATTGCCTATTGACGAATCCTAGCAACTTAGATGCTTTTTTGCAATGTGATCGATATGTAAGTGAAATTTCATAGTTGGATCGACCAAAATGCCTAATTCGAATATTTTACTAGAATTTCGCCATCGGTCGTGTAATTGTGTACACGCGGATTGCGCTAAGGAGTTAGTTACATTTAGCAACGTTTAATGGCAGACCGTTACTCTTGCACCAAACTGGAACGGCTTGTAGCAATTCCGTTGTAGCAAGTTACAGTAAATTTCATCCCTGACGACAGTGTTCATTTTGAGATTACCTGCAAACATTAAGGACCTAATTTTCCGTATATATACACTCCGTAGTTACAATGTCGTTTACGTAAATTAGTAAAAATAGAGGCCCCAGATGTGATCCTTGTGGTACGCCCGATGGGACATTGTAGGTTCTTGATGAGGATCCAAGAAACATCATACAAGGAGTAACTGATGGTCATATGGTAGAGTGGAAAAAAAATAAACCAACATTAAAATTTGCTTACTTTTTTAATTATACAACCAGGAAACCTACATTTATGTAACACACACATCAATACATTTTCATTTTCTTATTTTAAATCAAATTTACAAACCATATTAAGAACGCTTTAGTAGGTAAAGCTCATTTTATCACCCTTCTTTTTCCATTAGTAAAATAAAGAGAAAAAATCAGAACTAATAACAATGTGAAGTATTTCTCGTGTGACACAGTGTGCCAGCGAGAACTAGTCCAGTAGTGAGCGGTGCAGCGCAGCGAGGTGGTGCGCGGCGACGGCGGCGTGACGCGTCAGTGCGCACACGTCGTCACCGCTAGCGCGCCGCACGCTGAACGCCTGCAGTCGGCACGCCGCACCCTTCTCCATCCTGCCCAGCACTCTACCGACCAACATTCATTAGTGCACTCACACAACATAATTTTCAACAAGACGCCACGTATTCTGACGCAAACTGAGAGCGACTAGAGCACCGAATCTAGTTGAATCGAATATATAACATTATACATATAACTCCTACATTATGACGACTATGAAACTGCGGCCGCTTGCGCCGCGCCGACCGTACCTAGCCGAAGTATATCGGCTTTGGATCGCTTGTCAAGCGGCAAGCTCAGCTCCGGCGGTCAAAAGTCGATCTCGTTGTAGACACGCTGCAGCACAGGAAGTGAACAATACATGTGTCAAAACCGTTACCTGACAGTGGAGTCTACACTCAGCTCCGGCAGTCGGAAGTCGACCTCGTAGTAGACGAGCTGCAGCACAGGAAGTGAACAACACATGTGTCAAACACGTTACCTGACAGTGGAGTCTACACTCAACTCCGGCACTCGGAAGTCGACCTCGTAGTAGACGAGCTGCAGTGTGCTGCGAACAACACATGTGTCAAACACGTAACCTGGCAGTGGAGTCTACACTCAGCCCCGGCAGTCGGAAGTCGACCTCGTAGTAGACGAGCTGTAGCACAGGAAGTGAACAACACACGTGCCAAACACGTTACCTGACAGTGAAGTCTACACTCAGCTCCGGCAGTCGGAAGTCGACCTCGTAGTAGACGAGCTGCAGCACAGGAAGTGAACAACACATGTGTCAAACACGTTACCTGACAGTGGAGTCTACACTCAACTCCGGCACTCGGAAGTCGACCTCGTAGTAGACGAGCTGCAGCACAGGAAGCGAACAACACATGTGTCAAACACGTTACCTGACAGTGGAGTCTACACTCAACTCCGGCACTCGGAAGCCGACCTCGTAGTAGACGAGCTGTAGCACAGGAAGTGAACAACACATGTGTCAAACACGTTACCTGACAGTGGAATCTACACTCAGCTCCGGCAGACGGAAGTCGACCTCGTAGTAGACGAGCTGTAGCACAGGAAGTGAACAACACATGTGTCAAATACGTTACCTGACAGTCGAGTCTACACTCAGCTCCGGCAGTCGGAAATCGACCTCGTAGTAGACGAGCTGCAGCACAGGAAGTGAAAAACACATCTGTCGAACATGTTACCTGACAGTGAAGTCTACACTCAGCTCCAGCAGTCGGAAGTCGACCTTGTAGTAGACGAGCTGGAGCATAGGAAGTGAACAACACATGTGTCAAACACGTTACCTGACAGTGGAGTCTACACTCAGCTCCAGCAGTCGGAAGTCGACCTCGTAGTAGACGAGCTGCAGCACAGGAAGTGAACAACACATGTGTCAAACACGTTACCTGACAGTGGAGTCTACACTCAGCTCCGGCAGTCGGAAGTCGACCTCGTAGTAGACGAGCTGCAGCACAGGAAGTGAACAACACATGTGTCAAACACGTTACCTGACAGTGGAGTCTACACTCAGCTCCGGCAGTCGGAAGTCGACCTCTTAGTAGACGAGCTGCAGCACAGGAAGTGAACAACACATGTGTCAAACACGTTACCTGACAGTGGAGTCTACACTCAGCTCCGGCAGTCGGAAGTCGACCTCGTAGTAGACGAGCTGCAGCACAGGAAGTGAACAACACATGTGTCAAACACGTTACCTGACAGTGGAGTCTACACTCAGCTCCGGCAGTCGGAAGTCGACTTTCATCTCTGGGATCTCGTGCACAACACACGCCTGTGCTGCTCTGCACCGCATAAATTGTAAAGTCAGTATACGTAAACAGTGTGTAGTGAAATATCATTCTTCGGCCGTAAGAGGAAGGTGCTTTTCCTAATACGCATTGTATATCGCGATCGTCCCGTGTCGTCATTCGGCCCGCCTACACTAGACACCAAAACTCGTTCACAGCGGCGGACCTACTTTGGACTATTCGCTGTGAATGCAAACGAAACTACACTCTACTGCTACGCACTGATGGTGTAAAATTGTCTACACTTTTTGGTGATCGTGGACTGGACATCGATTTCGACAGCGACGCACAGATACAGCAAGTAACTTGATTACTATTTATATAATAAAACTTTATTTTATTTGCGAATCTTAATAAAAACTATATCAAAAGCAAGAATTAAATATGTACTAGCTAAAATGAAAACCGTCCAGGAGCAGTCGAGACGGGATTGCAGCAGTGCCGGGGGCTTCCGACAACCCTGGTGCCCATCAGACGAGATAAAAAATCTCATCCATGGGCACCGAGTGCGGGAAGGCCCCCATAACGCTCGCTGCGTTCCCCCTCTGGACAGCCAGACTGATGCGTTGGAGGAGGAACGACCCGGCTCGGCTGTCCCCAGACGATTCGCGCAGCCTCTTGCCCAGCTCGCTCAACAATTGCTTTCCGGCTGCGCAAACGGGACCTAAAGTTTCTACTGCGAATGGGATGAAGTTATAATTTTGGCCAATGATTGCCTGGTATCATTTATATTTATTTATATTGTTACATCCCCATCACTAATATATTTTATTATCTGCGAACCACCTTTAGAATGAGCTTGCAGCGAACCCCACCTCACACTGGGTCCAACCCAGAGCTGTCAACTACTACTATCAACGCCGGAACATTTGAGAATGTGTCAATTAGAAAGCGTAAACACTCCGGGGACATGACATCTTTAATGGAGGCATTAAAACGCGATATAGCATCAATGTTCGCGGACATGAAGCTCGGACAGGACAAAAAAATGGACGAAATCAACAGTAATATTATGAATTTGAACTCCAGCACGTCTGCAATTAAAACTGACATCCACGAGTTGAAGAGTCGCCAAAATGAATTCCTTGGCGAGCTTAGTCAAATTCAATCCGCACTCGAATTCTCATCTAATCGGCAGGACGAAACCGACAAAAAAATAAAACTCCTCGAGGAGAAATCTCAGCTTGTCGACAAGTTACAGACTGAAATTCAAATACTGAAATCGTCCAACGAGCACAGTGAGCAATATTCAAGAATACTCAACCTGGAAATGTACGGCATACCTGAAATTAAGAACGAGAATATTACAGATCTAGTGAAAAAGATAGCGAGCCACGCTGATGTGGAGCTGGGTGAGCAGGACATCCTACACGCCACGAGAGTGCGGTCGCGGGAGCCGGCTGCCTCCGCCGCCGCCGCCGCTGGTCGCCCGCGCGCCGTCGTCGTCAAGCTGCGGGCACGCCTCCTGAAGGACAACATCCTATCCGGGCTGAGGAAGAGCCGCGGAGTCACCAGTAGTGACATCGGCATCCCCGGCGACGTGCGTCGGATCTTTGTCAATGAGCATCTCACCGCCAACAACAAGAGCCTGCTAAAGAAATGCAAGACCCGAGCGGCAGAAAAGGGATACCAGCACGTCTGGATAAAAAACTGCCAGATACTCGTAAAAAAAGACGATGCTGCTCGGCCACTGAGAATCTCGTCAGAAGAAAATCTGAAAAGCATAGTCTAAAAATATCATTCGTCTCTTACTACGCCTATTTTCGACTCTTTGTATTATTTTTATGTTGTCACTGTACTATAGATTATTATTATTACTTTGCAGACGTATACACGGACCTAACATCACTTAGTTTCGCATTTAAATCTACACACAAAACATACACACACACACTCTTAAGCACCTCTCATAAGTACACCTATCTCGAACACATATATTATATATTTTACCTAATATGCTCAAACAGTTCTAACTTCTGTCAATTTTTCGCTCACCTATACCACTTATTGCATATTATTTATCTGTACTTATCGAACTATATTCAAAGGAATTTAAAAATATATATTTTACTTACACCTTGGAATATTGCCGTTGCCGATTACTGTCAATTGATAAAGATGCACCTCACTTTTTATATAAACTACAATGACTTAACTAATTTCTCGCCATACACCAGTAATGAATAATTCAAATAACTTACAAATATATTACCAAAACACACGCGGCTTAAGAACCAAATGTAATGAATTTTATCATGGCATCATGTGCAATAAATATGACATCGTAGTAATTACTGAAACCTGGCTCAACGATGGCATTTATGATGCAGAATTGTGTGATAACAATATGTACGATATCTTTCGTTGTGATCGCAACCTGAAAGCTACAGGTAAAGCGACCGGCGGAGGTGTGATGATATGCGTGAAGCGCGAGCTCGTCGCGGTGGAGTGTGGTGCGCTCGCGCGGCCGCCGACTGAGATGGTGTGGGTGCGCGTGCCTGCCTCGCGCGTCCGCCGTCACCTTCGTGCCCCCTCCCTCGCCCCCGCCGCCGCCGCCGCCGCTGCACTAGGCGACCTATACATAGGAGTAGTATACATGCCGCCGCATTGCCGCGAATGTCCCCTGCCGGTTCATATTGATAGATTATTAGAATGTGTGGCTCAAATGCCTACAGAAAATCACGAATCTAATTTTAATTGCATTATTACAGGTGATTTTAACTTACCTCATATTGATTGGAGTACTGACGAGCCGGCTCACTATAAAAGTAGCCCAAGCGACGTACAGCATGCAGGCCTTGAGCTAATCGACAATTTGCAATCATATGGTTTCAGCCAATACAATAAAATCACCAACAACCACGGTAGAACGCTAGATTTGTTACTAGCAAATTTTACAATAGAGGTCAGTAGGTCAGATATGTCCATAGTAAAAGAGGACTCGCACCATCCTGCGTTGCACCTTACTACTAACGACTTAACAGAGGCTCCTTTCAAGGAGTCAAATGAACTTCGATATAAATTCCATAAAGCTGATTATAATAAAATAAAAAAATACCTATCACACATAGATTGGAACTCTTTTCTATATAAGGGCTCTGTTGACGATGCTGTGAACATGTTTTATAACTACCTATATGAAAGTATACGCAATTTTGTACCATTAAAACGTCCTACCACCTATGATTATCCTACATGGTTCAACAGTGCCCTTATCAAATTAATTAAAGAAAATCACGTGCACACGCTCGATGGAAACGGTACAAAAACTTGAATGACCGTGACGAATTCACTTTATTAAGAACACGACAACATCGCCTGCAGAAACAGTGTGAGGCTAATCACACTGCACTCGCGGAACAAAATATAAAAATCAACCCGAAACTTTTATGGACATACGTCAAATCTAAAAGAAGTCGCTCCAATTACTCTAAGGAGTTCACCTACAAAAACAATACCTACTCTGAACCATTAAACATTTGCAACGGCTTTAGCAAATTCTTTGAAAATAATTTTAGTGAACCCATTGATCTAAATGCACACTTATATTACCTGAAAAATCTACCAACTCCTATAAGTGAACCTCCTTCAATACACACAATTACAATTTGTACAGAAAAAGTTCTGAAGCTCATAAGTAATCTTGACCTCACTAAGGGTGCTGGCAGTGATGAAATACCATCCATATATATTGCTAACTGTGCTGAAGTACTCGCGTATCCACTTAGTCTCATTTTCCAAAGATCAATTAATGAAGGCCTCTTTCCTACATTATGGAAGGCCGCACATATTGTACCTGTACATAAAAAAGGTGCAAAAAATCAAATAGAAAACTATAGACCTATATCTATTCTCAATGTGTTTGGTAAATTATTTGAAAGACTTGCGCATGAAAACTTATATCCTATAATTTCCGGTGGAGTAACTGATAGTCAACATGGTTTCTTAAGGAAGCGATCAACCTCTACTAATCTAGGTTGTTTTATCAACTATATGCTTAAAAATATGGAGAGAGGTGGCCAGGTGGACGCAATATACACCGATTTTGAAAAGGCATTCGATCGCGTTGATCACGTAATATTACTAGCCAAGCTCCAACGCCTCGGTATTCACGGTGACCTCTTACGCTGGACGGAGTCATATCTTGCATGCCGCTCACAGGCAGTGGTTGTAGGGGGATATAAATCAAACTACATAAGAATTCCCTCGGGCGTGCCCCAAGGGTCCATTTTGGGACCACTCCTTTATGTAGCGTATCTCTATGACATTCATACATGTTTTAAATTTGCAAAGCATCTTCTTTACGCTGATGACAAGAAAATTTTCATTAGGGTCCACGGTGTACAGGATTGCTTAAAAATCCAGAATGACTTGGATCGGCTGTTGGAATATTATAAACTCAATCGTATAACTGTAAACACACTCAAATGTCAATCTATTAAATTCACAAGAAGTACCAAGCCTATCCATTTCACATACTGTTTCAATAATACTCCAATAGCCGAAGCACCGCTGGTTCGCGATCTTGGTGTACTCCTTGACCAAAAATTAACATTCACAGATCACTTAATACACGTTAAAAGTAAGGCATGCAAAAGTATGGGTTTCGTAAGACGTACGACTAAAGGGTTTCGCAACATTAGCTGCATAAAAGCAATTTACTTTGCTTATGTCAGAAGTAACCTTGAATACGCCAGCTCCATCTGGTCGCCTCTGTACCAAACTCACATCAAACAAATTGAGCAGGTTCAAAAGAAGTTCATAGCATATCTAAATTTTGTCTCAAATAATGGTAAGCAGCCGTACGATTTAAGTTGTATTAGACACAATACATTAACTCTTGAAGACAGAAGGAGCCTTTTAGACATGCTGCTTCTTTACGACATTGTTAACGGACTACTGGACTGCAGTGAGCTGCTGGGAGAGGTAATGTTAAGTACTCCAGTGCGACGAACCCGTCACACATTGCTTTTCCATAAATCACTACATGCAACCAACTACGCACGAAATGCACTTATTCCACGTATCACAGAAGCCTATAACAATAAATACCAGCACATTGATCTCTTCCATCTCAGTAAATTAATCTTTAAAAAACAAGTAAAAAATACTCTCATACAGTCACACGGCACGTGATCTGAAAATTGACATACATCTATCTACGTACTAATCTAACCCTATACAACTACCTATATGTGTATATTTTTAAGTAAATTTATTATTATTATTACCACTATACCTACAATTAACATCAATGTTCGAGATATACTATTTACGCCTTAATTTTTGTTTTTAATAATATTTATAAGTAATTATATACAATCACACCTACACTCTTTACTACACACTACAACATACTCTACATACTTCACACTCGTTTACATACATACATTACATTACATACATACACTCTTTAACAGACACATCCCTATTTGAATAAATTTACATACTAATCAGGGAAACATATAATTGGCCTAACCGTATTAGTTCATAAGAAATATTGTCTATATCTTTGTAATTGGCTGTTTGTTTTCTTTCTTAAATAAATAAAATAAAACAAACACGTTACCTGACAGTGGAGTCTACACTCAGCTCCGGCAGTCGGAAGTCGACCTCTTAGTAGACGAGCTGCAGCACAGGAAGTGAACAACACATGTGTCAAACACGTTACCTGACAGTGGAGTCTACACTCAGCTCCGGCAGTCGGAAGTCGACCTCTTAGTAGACGAGCTGCAGCACAGGAAGTGAACAACACATGTGTCAAACACGTTACCTGACAGTGGAGTCTACACTCAGCTCCGGCAGTCGGAAGTCGACCTCGTAGTAGACGAGCTGCAGTACGGGTCCGCCGGCGTCACGAACCAACACGAGGCGCGCACAGCCCGGGCCTTGACGCACGCTCACCACGCGCGCTTCACAATATAATGAAGGTGACTTTTTTTGCACGTGCATTTATTCATCTGATCGACAAGGGCGTCAAACACACTTAGAAAGGAATAATAACAATATTTTATTGTTGCCATAACATTTATCATATCCAAACACGTATGCAAGACAAGAGCATTGAATACGTTCATAACATTTTAAAATGGGTATGCAGAAAGAGACTACTTGCTATGTATCTATATTTTGCAATGCAAAAGTGACGTATTTTTTTACCTAACGTTGATATCTAAGAAATGTATTTGATCAAATAACAATCTAATTTTCATTAAGTTACTTCACTTTTACAAATGTAACTGTCCTTATAATTTCTGAATTAGTAAATAATTTATTTTATGATAACTAAAGAACATTCTCCCAGTTTATATAGATACAAATGAGTTTATAATTAAAATTATTACACGTGATCAATACATCTACACCTGCAATTATGTTCATGCAGGTTCGGCATCCGGAAAAATATAATAATTACCAACGACTTCGAAGTAACACATGATGCCGAGCTCTTGTACAACCTTGTGCCACTTAAGCACCTTCTCAACAGGACCCGCGAACACGCGCACTCCCACCCGCTGCAGCTCCTGTACACACGTCACGTTCGCTGACACTGGGAGAGATATGCTACGCCGAGGCCTTGCCAAGCTTGTACCACTCGAGCACCTTCTCCACAGGACCCGCGAACACGCGCACTCCCACCCGCTGCAGCTCCTGTACACACGCCACGTTCGCTGACACTGGGAGAGATATGCTACGCCGAGGCCTTGCCAAGCTTGTACCACTCGAGCACCTTCTCAACAGGACCCGCGAACACGCGCACTCCCACCCGCTGCAGCTCCTGTACACACGCCACGTTCGCTGACACTGGGAGAGATATGCTACGCCGAGGCCTTGCCAAGCTTGTACCACTCGAGCACCTTCTCCACAGGACCCGCGAACACGCGCACTCCCACCCGCTGCAGCTCCTGTACACACGTCACGTTCGCTGACACTGGGAGAGATATGCTACGCCGAGGCCTTGCCAAGCTTGTACCACTCGAGCACCTTCTCCACAGGACCCGCGAACACGCGCACTCCCACCCGCTGCAGCTCCTGTACACACGCCACGTTCGCTGACACTGGGAGAGATATGCTACGCCGAGGCCTTGCCAAGCTTGTACCACTCGAGCACCTTCTCAACAGGACCCGCGAACACGCGCACTCCCACCCGCTGCAGCTCCTGTACACACGTCACGTTCGCTGACACTGGGAGAGATATGCTACGCCGAGGCCTTGCCAAGCTTGTACCACTCGAGCACCTTCTCCACAGGACCCGCGAACACGCGCACTCCCACCCGCTGCAGCTCCTGTACACACGTCACGTTCGCTGACACTGGGAGAGATATGCTACGCCGAGGCCTTGCCAAGCTTGTACCACTCGAGCACCTTCTCCACAGGACCCGCGAACACGCGCACTCCCACCCGCTGCAGCTCCTGTACACACGCCACGTTCGCTGACACTGGGAGAGATATGCTACGCCGAGGCCTTGCCAAGCTTGTACCACTCGAGCACCTTCTCAACAGGACCCGCGAACACGCGCACTCCCACCCGCTGCAGCTCCTGTACACACGTCACGTTCGCTGACACTGGGAGAGATATGCTACGCCGAGGCCTTGCCAAGCTTGTACCACTCGAGCACCTTCTCCACAGGACCCGCGAACACGCGCACTCCCACCCGCTGCAGCTCCTGTACACACGCCACGTTCGCTGACACTGGGAGAGATATGCTACGCCGAGGCCTTGCCAAGCTTGTACCACTCGAGCACCTTCTCAACAGGACCCGCGAACACGCGCACTCCCACCCGCTGCAGCTCCTGTACACACGCCACGTTCGCTGACACTGGGAGAGATATGCTACGCCGAGGCCTTGCCAAGCTTGTACCACTCGAGCACCTTCTCAACAGGACCCGCGAACACGCGCACTCCCACCCGCTGCAGCTCCTGTACACACGCCACGTTCGCTGACACTGGGAGAGATATGCTACGCCGAGGCCTTGCCAAGCTTGTACCACTCGAGCACCTTCTCAACAGGACCCGCGAACACGCGCACTCCCACCCGCTGCAGCTCCTGTACACACGTCACGTTCGCTGACACTGGGAGAGATATGCTACGCCGAGGCCTTGCCAAGCTTGTACCACTCGAGCACCTTCTCCACAGGACCCGCGAACACGCGCACTCCCACCCGCTGCAGCTCCTGTACACACGCCACGTTCGCTGACACTGGGAGAGATATGCTACGCCGAGGCCTTGCCAAGCTTGTACCACTCGAGCACCTTCTCAACAGGACCCGCGAACACGCGCACTCCCACCCGCTGCAGCTCCTGTACACACGTCACGTTCGCTGACACTGGGAGAGATATGCTACGCCGAGGCCTTGCCAAGCTTGTACCACTCGAGCACCTTCTCCACAGGACCCGCGAACACGCGCACTCCCACCCGCTGCAGCTCCTGTACACACGCCACGTTCGCTGACACTGGGAGAGATATGCTACGCCGAGGCCTTGCCAAGCTTGTACCACTCGAGCACCTTCTCAACAGGACCCGCGAACACGCGCACTCCCACCCGCTGCAGCTCCTGTACACACGTCACGTTCGCTGACACTGGGAGAGATATGCTACGCCGAGGCCTTGCCAAGCTTGTACCACTCGAGCACCTTCTCCACAGGACCCAGGACGCATACTCATACCCGCTCTCGCGCATCTGGCCGTGTGAGAACTGGCATTACCGCTGTCCAAGATGATGCGGCATTAACGGTTATTTTTAAAAAGTTCGTCAACAATGATATCATGGTTAGTCACATTCCTGTTAGTTTCGATCATATGATGCACAACATCGATGTTTTTGTTTTTCACAGCAGTAAACGAGCGTACATCAGAAAAATCTTCACTAAGATTGACACGACCGCCCTCGAATCCTGGAAACTAGCTAAAAAAAGTCATCTTGCAAGGTACTTCTTTGCAAAAAAGTTTAAAGCCGAGCGAGGCTTCGCTTAGCCGTCAAATTACACAATCCAAGGTGATGTAGACATGCGATTATTTTACACACATTCTGTGAACATGTCCCTTTTTTTAATACAGAATAATTTTAATTTAATTATATTTTTTGCATCCAAGGCTGGATTTATTAAGTTTAATTGTTTGTATTGTTCATTGTTGGCCGTTTGAAACTAAAATAAACGATAAAATGCATCGATGTACGTCAATGATAAAATGTGTAATGTATTTACCAGGTTTTGATTCCTCAAATAAAATATGGATAAATGAGACAATGAAACGTGGCCAGAGCAAGTAGCGTAGTTTCCGCGTCGCTAAGGGAGGGAGGGCGCGCAGCGACTGGAGGGCGACTGGAGGGCGACTGGAGGGCGCGTGGAGGGAAGGCAGCGCAGAGTGACGTGACTCTAATGTCTAGCTAATTAACTCAGCTGCTAACAATTCCGAGGCGGGGCGGGAACTAATTATTTCATTTTCTCTGCCCCTACCTGCCATGCCTTCATTAAGCCAGATTTCGGCTCTCGCCTAAGAGACAAAAGGCCGCAACTTTCAGCTGCGTGTCTTCTTAACCGTGTTGTGTTTGTATTCGTCACAGGAATAAAGTGAATTTAGTAGAATTTTCGGTAAAATATCGTGACATGTGGGTTCCTGACAACGCAGGTCAGCGAACTGAGTGAGTTTTAGTATAGCTCTGAGCTAGCAGTAGAAAGTAATGGGTCGATCGTGCGTAGTGACGAGTTTGCTACGCTGTGTGAGATAAGCGTCTTTGGGCCGATTTGGGCCGACCAGAGCCGCGCTCCACAGAAGTCGACTGGCCCACGTCGGCGCCACTGACATTAGCTTTCCACGTTGAAGTTTCATCGGTCCACTTCTTCCAGAGGATAGACACCACCCGGTTTTATCAGGGAAAAATCAGAGAACCGCCCAGACACAACTTTAGAAAAGGCGAATAGGAAGCAATTAAAAAGAAAATAAACACTATCGATTGAACCGGTGAATGAGGAACCACCTCAACTGAGCAAGCAGTACGTGTTTTTATACTCTAATTTATGGTAGTATTAAAACATATATACCACTGCAGTCACGCCGCACGGAGAAATATCCGATATGATATACTACCGATCTATTCAAATTGTCACGGAAGAAAGAAAAGGTTTGGTTCAAATGAATAATCTACAATAATCTTTCTTATAACCGCAAATTCTCATTATTAAGAATCAAAACTAGCTCAAGAAGAAACTAGCTCATACCAGTTACAACTCCTTTTGTGACACAATAGAATTGTCTATGAAGGGAAACATTAAAACATTTTGGTCTAAGGTATCCTTTTTAAAGCTCTTGAACGGTTATCCTACTGTTATGACATTCAATGGGCACAAATCAAAAGAAGCCCAACACATCTGTAACATGTTCTCAATATTTTTCAAATCTACATTTTAGCCTTCCTCGATTGATAACACCAGTGAAATGGATCAGCGATAATCAACCGTAAATATATTGTCTACTAACAAAACTATTCTAGTTGTACATGAGGTATATTTGGCTCTTACCTAAGTCTCTTGAAAATTAAAGGTGCAGGGTATGATAAAATACCACCTTATTTTCTAATACCTCTTACACCTCTGGTTGCCAGACGTGATCACTGAGAAAAAGAGACGAAAAAAGAATTGCTATCTGCCAACGCAAAATGGAAAGGAGCATGCTTGGCCTAAAACTCATCAGATAACGTTAAAAACATCAAAATCAGAGAAAAAACTAAAATAATAGTTAAAAGGAAAAGAACACGATAATTCAAGTGGCAATGGGTAGGACACATTTTTTGGACAAATAATAACAAATGGACAAAACGTTTCACAGAATGGGTACCAAGAGACAGGAAAAAGACATCTAAACCCTTATGGAGGCGAGAAGCGCGGGATATAGATGTTTAGAAAGATTTAGGAGAGGCCTACGCCGCATAGGCGACTACTACTAAAATAATAAAATAACTTAAATTAATTCATAATTGTACATGTAACCATAAACACCTATAATCTATATCTATACTTATTATATAAAGAGGAAAGGTTTGATTGTTTGTTTATATGAACCGAATAGGCTCTGAAACTACTGACCGTTGGAAAGCTACAGTCTATCCGAGGGACATAGGCTATGTTTTATCTTAAAAAAATTAGGGATCCTTACCAAAACTCCGATAACGTAACCCAAGGTGCAAAAAAATTACCAAGAATGTTCCTTACATCGCGTGCGAAAACTATTCACGATAGACCAAAATGATGTACTACAATTTTATAGAACACATTATTATCTACAAAAAATGTCGCGACAGCATACATCTAACTATTATAGTTATGTCACAATAAGTGTGCATTTATTTTAAAATAAAAATTTAAATACCGCCGCTAGAAAAGGCTCTTTATTTGTACCTAGATATTAATCCTTATCAAAATAAATATATTATTATTGAAGACTGTTTCAATACCTTTATATTGCTTTTTGAATTATTCGATTCGGACATTTCATTCGAAAGATATCATGAGTTTAAAATTTTTTAGAGTTTGTAGGCGTCACTCAGAGGTACGGGAGGGGAGTCAGTCGGCTCCCTACGCAGCAGCCGTGTGCGGAATTTAAGAAATTGTCGCTTGATTATATTTTGTCGCTTCATCATAATTAGTTTAGTAGGTAACTAAACGCATTCAAAAAGTTCTTTTCAGAACTAGACCCATTAATATATGTTGTACATTTAGTTATCTTAATAAATTAGTGACTTAAAGAGTTTTTATGATTTTCGATTAAATACTTTTTAGTTGTAGGTTATAGTAGTAGTTGTAGGTAGCTAATAACAGTAAAACATGTTTGAAAAATGTTACGGCTTTTCAAACGGCAGGAAGATACATTCTCCAAAGACATTCTAAAAAGCCGTAACATTTTTCAAACATGTCTAACGACCGCGGTAATCTCAAAAGTATCATAATAACAGTTAAGCTAATTTTAGTGAAAAATAAAACAACATCAAATATTGTTTACTTCCTGGCTTTAACTCATTAAATTATTTATTTAATGGCTTTGTTTTGTGGTTATGACCTTTTTACAATAATTAATAGTATGAAAAATACATAAAAGTAAAAAATACAAAAAAAGAAAAAAATACCAAAAAAATATGTTCACAAAATTGGTTATTTTTATTTCAAATATTTAAATGTAGGTGTATGCTCTTTTTTTAGGAACTCTACGTAATATGGGGCTTATTTGTGTATCATTGTGTCAAAATAATATTTTTTCTATTATATTATGCCCGTGCAAAGCAGGGACGGGCTGCTAGTAGGTGTTATAAAATAATCTAATCGTATATGCCAAGACTGAATTGTAGTAGAAATAAAGGCAATATTTTTTTTCTAAAAGTGTGTGCGCCAACTCTCTGTATACCATTTACTCTAATTTTCAACCGGTGTTTGGATATAGGTGTGTTTCCGGATGTATGGAAAATGGCTTACATTATTCCAGTACACAAAGGTGATTCTCGACAAATCATTTCAACCTAAAGACCTATTTCCATACTATCCAGCATTCCTAAAGTTCTAGAGAGACTCGTTCATGATCACATTTATCATTACTACCAATTATCGAACAGCAACATGGGTTTGTCAAACAAAAATCCACCTTCAGTAATTTACTGATGGATTGTGCACATTAATTTGATGCTGTATACTGCGACTTTAAAAAATCCTTTGACATAGTAGATCATCTCATTCTAATAAAGAAGATAATGTACAATGGAATTAGTATAAATTAGTAGAAAATAAGATTGATAGCTGCAGTCAAAATGCTTTAGCGTAGGATCAATACGCAAAAACATCATCAGCGCCATCTAGCAGAAGATAGGGGAAGCATTGTGTCGATTCGAATATAATCGAGAAATTCGTTGACTGACGTAATTGTCGGGAGAGCTCAGTTGGTTTAGAGCAATGAACACGTAATCCAAAGGTCGCAGGTTCAAATCCTGATTCCGACGAATGTCACGACCAATACTTTTTCAGATTATTTTCAAAATCTGATTACAATGCTTCAAATTTAGATGTCGTTGAAACTCAAATTAATGAGATAACGGTAATTTCGTATCCATTAAATACATAAAATTATCAAATGGAATTAGAGGTGATCTTCTTAGATGGTTTGTAATCTTATCAAAAATAGGCAACAGGCTATATCTGTCCGTATGGTAGGAATCAGTGACTTCTGGGGTGCCACAAGGATCAATTCTCGGATCCTTGCTATTAATTTTCTTCATTAATGACGTTATCGAGTGTTTCCATCACACTTCCTTCCTTTTATATGCAGATAAAACTTTACGCTGCCGTTCGTAGTCTCAATGACTGCTCTTTAATACAATGCGAGCTGGTAAGATTTGACACCTTTTGTACCAAGAACTAAAATTGTTTCTGCCACAATAAGTGTAAGCAAACTTAATTTAAGAAAAATACAACGGGCAGTATAATCTTGAACGCGTTTACCTTTTTCGATAAATATATCGAGCAAATCGTAAATAAACCTCATTATATGCATGAATTTCTTTATATGTAAATATTGTATGTAAACAAATATTTGTGTCTGTATTGCCTCCAATAAACAAAAAAATCCCTCAACAGGTTCATTAAATAATAGCGACTCGGTTACGTAGAACTAATATCGTGCAAATACTCTGAAGCTAAGAAAATGGAGACCGAATACCCTATTTATAAGTGAACAAATAAAGTGAGAACATTGCATAACTTTAAGTAATTCACCTACAACTTCCAATGTCTTCTCGTTTCACCATCCAAAGTACTTAAAGGCTTATCTCGATTTGGGAAAATAAACTTTTCTCCTCAACTTGCGCCGGGTAGTCTCGCGGACGATAAAGAGAAAATAATTTCTCAACAAAGCATTTTGTTTAAGGCCAGCGACGAGATAAGTATGATGAAATGAACCGAAGCTAGCCGCCGCCGCCTCCGCCGCGCCCTGCGCCAGAACTCAATAATTCACACGGCATCTTGTGCGGAGCGAACGTTCTCCTCCGCCGCCTCCGCCGCCGACGACGACGTAATAAGCTCCGGCTCCATTTTATCAGCTGCTTTGTGGAGAAAATTGAAGCCGAGGCTGAGATATGATGCCCGGATATAGTCGATTTGGAAGGACTCAAGAATCGGAGAGTCACTGCGGCCGACTCCCGGGGGGGCGCCTCGCCTCAGCCGCGCCGCCCGCAGCGCACACAGTCCTCGCTCCTCACTGAACGATATCCTTCTCTCTTAGGATTGTGTCCTAAATCTGCATGAAGTTAAATATTGGAATACAATAAATACTTCGCTCACATTCTAATTGGAACGCATTGAAATGTTCTTTGTTTTTGTTCTTGTTATTTAATTTAAAGCTTTAATTGAAGTTTTATGCAGTTTAAGATAAGATTCGCTAAAAGTAAACGAATGACGTATTTTGGTATGGTTCGGGTGCGGGACGCGGGGTACAATACCGTTCTATATTTGGCGGGATGTATCTTGGCCGGTTCCCTTAGGCAAAGCTAAAACTATATCTAATTGAGTCTCTGCGCAGCCGCTAGAGTTTAGAGGGGGTAAGCCAAGAATACAAGTGAAGGGCGGGTCAACTACTTTTCTCGATTTGTTACCTTCTCTAGCGGCCTACCGTATTTTTGATGGATTTTGCTTGTTATAACTGACATGTTTTTACAAAGTTTTGTGACAACATTAATGACATCAATGTCTGACTTGATAAATATCCAATTAAATACTGACCGTAAATCCGACTCTTGAAAAACTATTTATTTTTTCAAGTTACCCGAAATGTTATGTATAACATTTTGTGTGTGGTCGCAGCCCCTTCATGGGACTATAAATTAGCAAACGGCCCGATTTTGTGTTATCTAAATATTTCATTTCGAGTTTTATTTTAGTAGCTATTTAAACATTTAAACTTGTAACGGCTGTTACAAGACAACCTATAATAATCCTGAAATTGTGAAAATTGTTAGACCGCGAACGAGTTAGATCGCATACCTTTTGTCTGTCGGTGCGGCTCTGTTTAGTTTCCGAGTCGGTCTGCGTGACGGAGTTGCCGCCGCCGGGAGTGGCCCCGCCGCGACCGCCGCCAGCAGCGCGCTGCGGACCCGCTGGTAGGCCTGCAGGATGGCACACTTGACACATTCGATTAGAAAGAAAAAGGAAGAATCTTGATGAAAGATTGAATTAAAATACCTTTCTTAGACCCGACATTTCGAATAGAGTTGCATTTGGCCGAAACGTCGGGTTTGAGAAAGGTATTTTTTAATCTAATCTTTTCTCAGAATTGTTCGCGGAAGCCCCAATTATGTAAATAATATGTGAAAAACTTGACAGCTAAGGATATATGAAAGAATATGGTAAGAGCACTACTTCACGAGTATAGTGCAAGACTAAACCCGAGCAAGGAAACCAATAACACTAATTTAAGAATTTTCTCTTATAATTAATAATATAAAATTCGTAAGCTGTAACCTTTTTTTTATGTGACTGGACATGGATGGCTAATACCACACCTTCTGTCATGGTATTAGCCCAACACACCACATGGGAACTAGGTGCCATGCCAGGACCTTCCTTTTATTGCACGGCTACATTGAACTGGATGGAAAACACCGACAATTTTCATTGCCGCTTCGACCATCGTTCATCCAATGCGACGGTACTAACCCGGGCGGGTTACCCCTACCACCTAGTAAGTAAGGAAACGGACCTACAGTTTAACGTGGAATCCGAACCACGGCCAGCCTCTCTCAACGGTCGAATGGTCACCCATTCAAGACCAGACCGGACCCAGCGTTGCTTAACTTCGGAGAGCGATCGCCGAAGTGTCGCGCCACTGGGCGACTGAGGCTGACTGTTCACTGATTTCGGCACTTTCGTAAGTGGTTCGTGTTTCTTAGAACACATCTTGTATTGTTGTTTTAATATAATCCTATATTCATTTTCATGAAAAAAAATATTTGTAAAATACAAAAATCCTCTAACATTGTTTTTATTTTCATTCTATTTGGAATAAACTACAACTTTACTTTATCAGTGCTGTAACAATTCTTTATATGTTTTTAGGGTTCCGTACCCAAAGGGTGAAAACGGAACCCTATTACTAAGCCTCCGCTGTCCGTCCGTCCGTCCGTCCGTCCGTCCGTCCGTCCGTCCGTCCGTCCGCCCGTCAGTCACAGGGCTGTATCTCATGGACCGTAATAGGCAGGCAGCTGAAATTTTCACAGTGTGTATTTATTTTGCCGCTATAACAACAAATAAATAATAAAAATTAAAGGGGCGCCCCATACAAAAATCGTAATTTTTTGGTGTTGGTGTTCCGTAGAACCCTTTGTGTGCGAGATCGACTCGCACTTGGCCGGTTTTTTTTATGCTTGAATACTTTTTTATTCAATATCAAAAAAGCTCACTCAATCAATGACATATGTACATGCGTAATACATAAAAGAATAACAACGTTATAAGAATCACTACCAAAACAACAATTTGACTCTGAATAAGCCAATCTATATAACAGTCCTCTGAAGTAATCAAACTGAAAGTCCGATGTCGACACCTGCGCGATCCGAGCTTCAAACTTTATTTATAACTTTTCATGGCAGATCATAAAGTGCCAATGCTCACATTAATTCGAACCGCCCTTATCAGCTCTTCTGCCCCCTCGAGTGGAAAGTGACACCTCACCCCCCCGAGCTACCTGCTCAACTTCACTGACAGCTCTGATTACAATTGGCTTTTCTCTTTCTGGAACTGAAACCCACACTTCGCTTTTAAGTCATCCTTACCCTTAGAGCGAATCAATGGAAATAAGATTATTCACTACGAATATCTTAGCTCAGATTTAAGTAATAATATCATGCTTTAATTTTTGTTTAGGTATAGCAAAAGGTTGAGTAAGATAATTATTGTCACTTAGGGCTTTGTGGAGATCAGAACATAATTTCAGTATATTAGCACTAGGTTTTTAATATATTTATTTATTCATTCAATAGCTCATCTAAACAAGTTTATCACAATATATTTTTTAAACAATTGTAATAATTTAAATATAATATATATTTAAATTGGTATAAATGAACTAATAAAATATTCAAAAAAGAAATTGTGCAAAATTAACAAATTAAACTTTTTAAAGATTTAGTTCAAGTACGTTGGAAAATTCTATTATAACTGGACATGTTTTTCATTTTTTATTTCATTTATGCAAACTTTTTTGATAGTCAAAACTGATTGATCCGCGGATTTTATCAACTCAGTAAAGAATTCGCAAAAGAACTTTACGAGTTTTCCGTCAACAATATTAAAATACATACTTAGATCTAAATGCTCCTGCCAAAAAATTTTTACAAATTAAATTTTACGAACAGTTGAAGGCAAAGCATAAAAACAAAAGAAACTGCAACTCTCAGTTCAACTGCATTAGAAATAGAACTTACTAAGTACCTAATACAATGGATACATAGATGACTAATACCAAAGTTACTGTGAGGAATTAGCACACTATATGGGAACTGGAAGAAGGAATGTGAGAAGAAGGAAAGGTCCCATGCCAGGCCTTCCTTTATTTTTCATTGGTATTGAGTTGTGACCTCCAACCTTGATTAGGTCACGTTTACCATTAATCACCTGTGATGCCCCCAGGCTAGTTTTACTATAGCGTGGTGTTCGGGATGGCTCTGAGTTAAATAAGCGATAATAATGGTTCAGCAATCTACTTAAATTGCCTTACTTCCAGTATACATCAATTCGTTGTTATATTTCATTGAGAATACGTGACGTGGCGGACATTTCGAGTAGCGTTACAGAACAGTTTGTAGGAGCGACTCTCGCTGCCATATTAGTCGCAGGTCGTGCTCCCCTGTGTATCCCACACACGTACACCGAATCAGTAACACAGTGAGGGGTGAGTTAGTTCGGCAGCTAGCGCCACACTCGTCACTACTCGGAGCCGTCGCGCGTCGGCAGCTGGCAGCTGGTGTGCTGCCCCTCAGTCCGCAGCCCGCAGCTCGAGCACTACTGCTAGTTACAGTCAATGTAGAAATAACCTTTGAAATTAGGGTTATTCAAAGAATTTTAACGTTAAATGTAACGGGAAGGGAAAATATAAAAAGTAAAGGGAAAGTATACCTGATAGATAATTTATTTTATTTTATTTTATTTATTTAGGTACACCAACAGCTTAAAAACTAAACAATTGATCGTTAAATACTAAATACAGAAATTAAAGCCAATTACAGGGTACCACTACTTATAAAAAGATAAAGATGTGTGCCATGTTGACGTGTGCTGTGTGTTGTTTCGTTTTCAGTATAATTATATTGCGATTTTGTGTGTTACTTGTCTAATGTAAGTGTATGTGTATGTGTGTAAGGGAGGGTGTGAGAGGGTGTGTGAGGGTATGTGTGAGGGTGTGTTTGTTTAAAAGGTTACAAGTTTAGAGACACGTAGCATAAGATAAAAATTAAGTTATTGAAATTTTGCCAATGTATCTTTTAGTCTATTAAGTATTATTTGTTTTTTTATTGCCATTTTAAATACATTTTTACTTGAAGTAAATATATCTTGTGAACTAAAATGATTATTATAAGTGTTAGTTAATCGTGTTATTGTTTAATTTTGAGCATATTTGGTGCGTTTTCGTGGCATAAATATATATTTTAAAACGTTTTATAATTACATTTCAATTTACCATCAGTTAGGATCCTGTAGTTTATAAGATATCTACAAAAAATGTCATAGCAACATAGGTTAGATATCTTCAAATATGAAAAAAAACGTTAAAGTCCGAAATCCTTGAAATGTATTGGATTTCTGCACTTTTACTCACGAGTTTATCTTGAAAACTTGGTTACCTTCAAGGAAAGAAAGATTTCTGACTTTAACCAACATCGAGTTTTAACCGTAACGTAACCATAAATATAGTTACATAAGGTGAGTCCGTAAGCATCAGAAAATTACGCTCCCCATACAAATGTAAACACACCATAATAAATGGTGTTTTAACAAAATAGTAATATATCTTTCGCAATAAATTAATACTAATTACCTACATTGTTGTTTTGAGCTCAGCCATACGGAACAAGGCAACCGGTTTTCCGGTTCATTTACAAAGATAGTGTGCGTAGTTTTCTTTCTTCTAATACACACTGTCGACGATCACCATAGTTAAAAGCATAAACATTACTTATCTTTCTGTGATTCCGTAAGTAACGTTTATGCATCTGAATACTTAAAATATGGAAGCAAATAAGATGTTTATATGTTAAGTATATAAAATAATGTTATAATATAATGTTGATAAGTTAAGTCCTTCCCGAAAGGACTAACTTATTCACGAGGACGTTACAAAACGCTCTCTGTTTGAAATAAAAGGACAGTATCCGTGATGAGGAGGATGCATTCAACTATTTTAAGAGGCTGTGCTCACCCCGTCTAAGTGTGGCGCTGCAGAGGTCATGAGCATATGGGTATGGGAAAGGATCCTAGGGAGCTCACTGAATCCTCGGCGTTACACGAGCGTCGTCGCGGATTGGTGCTGGCGGGCTGAAGAATGCAACCTCACGGCACTACAGCACTCACAAAAGCGACTCTAAGCCGGCAACAACACTCACTCGAAAACGCAGCCCGCACAAAATACACGTGTCGTTGGTCTCCAAACAAAATCCAACCTCGTGGATAGAAGGTCCGAACCACCGTCGAAAAAACTTGGCGTTTAGTTTAGACGCTACACACGCTATAAATACTTCCTGGATAGGTCGGTACTTAACACCCAAAACCGACACTACATTTTCTTTTTCCCTGGTCTGGAAGAGTTGAAGATCCTGCCGGCCTGATAAAGGTTCATCCCATTCTAAACCTCCAAACCAAAGCCGCTGCAAATAACATTTGACCCAAAAGATTACGAGGCCAAGCAACTTCGACAGAACTAGTTGAAGCATAAAATAGAACCAGCGCTCCACCGGTAATTTCAAGCGCTCGAAACCGTTCAGCGCAACCCTCAATGGGTTCAAAAGCGCTGAACGCAGCTTGGCCACATCGGAGGTGCGTGGCAAGCCCAATATCTGGGACAAATGTGTGTCGGCTAGCAGGCGGATGTTCTGGTAACGCCCCTGCAGAAGCTTCTTGGCTACTACGTAGCTGTCATCGGTAACGGGGAGGTGCTGGACTATGCCCTTGACTTCTCCGTCCAAACAGATAAGCCAGCTTTTGGCTAGCCGACAAATCGCCACGCCCATCCACCCAACTGTCAAACAGGTTCTGGAACCCAATCCAAGCGTCCAGACACCCGTCGAAATGTGGCAGGTTCATCGTTGGCAACCGGCTCAATAAGGCCGGCCCCGACGCCTCGACGGTTGGGGGTTCAACCCCAGCGGAGACTGCCTTTAGTTTTAAGGCACTCTCGGTGATCTCGTCGATGAGATCGGTGCCTGTCGCAAGTCCGCGTCCAGCTCGCGCCTAACTTCATCCGATAAGTCATCCGAGGCGAGCGTCGCTTCGTAGCTCTCATGGAGTTGCCGATCATAAGACTCCAGCTTATATTCTAGTGAAGACTTTCACGTAAAAGAAGCCACAAGACGAGCGAGTCTTCCTCAGCGAGTACCGGCTGCGTGGCGAGCGCGCTTCGCTAAAGACAAACTTGTGAGTAGTTTCAAACAAGATTTACCCATTTTTAGATCTTAGCGTCTCACCCCGATAATGCTTCTAATACAAGCGGCTCGGTTCCCGCGCGAGGAAGGCACAATTCCATTTGGAAACTCTCGCCGTTTCCTTCTTCTCTCTCGAGCTTTAAATTGAATTATCTCAAAATGAAATTTCGCCCCAAAAATGTGATAGGGGCTCGTGAAATTGTAATAAAATAATAATTAGTGTAAGCGCCGCGCGACCTCCGACCCGAGACTCGTAAATCCTTCGCGGGGCGGGGCGGGGCGGGGGGGGAGGCGGCGGCCGAAATAATACAAACACGTCTCAAGTTCAGCTCAACCCTCGTCGAAAACATTAACAATTAGCCGACGCTTGTCTCTCCGCGCAGTCCGAGCCCTCCGCGTCCGTCGATATTGAGCTGTTGTGGGGAGGCGGGGACATCCCGGAAAAATGTTCTTTGTTCAAACTTTTTGATGTTATTTTTCCAATTTTGAGTGATTACATTATTTGAAAATCATATTATATTCTCTATAAATGACAGCAGTGGTTGGAGAAGGTAAGCACGCGGTCACTTAATAACTTAACAGTTGTTTTAAGAGCAGAATATGTTTATTTAAAAACTTTCTTAGTCTTCAAAATATAAATATGACCACGATGTTCTTTTGTCATTAGTATTCTCCAGTATCCAGGTTTTCTCACATTTCCATTCACCGGGAAGGACTGGCACTTATCCCGACGCCTACTAGAAACTCGGAGACACTTTTGTCCCGGCTTATATCAGCTTTCGTAGGATCAGGGGTTTCAGCGTTGCTCGGCGAGCGAAGTGACTAGAGCTCTCTTCAGAAAACATTGATTCCGGCGGCGATCGGTCCGCACCTCATCGGCGGCGATTACGTTAGAGCTTCGGAAATGGTGAGTAAGCATCGATACTGATTGTCCAACAACTCGGCTTAGAGAAATTCAAGAAGCGGATTCATTTGTTAACGTTATATCTACTCGTTATAAGAGGCGGTGCTCATCCCGTCGAAGTAGTGGCGCTGCAGAGGTCATGAAAATATGGGTCTGGGTTAGGATCCTAGGGAGCTTACCGAATCCTCGGCGTGACACGAGCGGCGTCGCGGGGTGGTTTTGGCTGGCTGAAGAATGCACTCACTACAGGGCACTACAGCACTCACTAAAAGGTCCTAAACTTGACTCATAGCCCGCTCTCACTCGAAACCGCATCCCGCACCTGTCGTTGGCCTCCCAACAAAATCTAAGCTCTCGTCAGTTCGTGCCTCTAATTGTGTGAGCTAGATTGTCACAGACTAAACAGACCGTACTACGGTCGCGCAATCGCGGATCCGCGCAACTCAGTCACTAAACTAAACACTACTTATACCGCGTACGTTTGTGGCCCTTAAAAGGAATGCTAGAGAGGAATGTGTGGTGTTGTGATTCAAACTCAGAAATTATGAACACTTATGAGAACGAATTGAAGAATATTTTTTTAGAAATTTGTACTTATTCATAATAATTATTTAGGTATTTAATTAGGTTTTATTTCGTGGTTGCGATTGACCCAATGGTAATTTATTGTAATAATGATGATAATGGTATGCTACACACTTATTACGCACAAACTTATCCACGCACCTGAATAATCATAAAGATTCACCAATATAGTTGTATGCAAAATGAATACAAAACGTGTAATAAGCAAGATAAGTAAATAATAAAGAGTAAAATGTAACATGATTTTTTATTAATGTTTGACGTATTTATTGAACGTTATGATTGACGTATTAAATCACGAACGAACTTGCAAAATACATAAAGCGATTCAGTGTTTCTCGATAAATAGTCGGCAGTCGGCTAAGGGGAACGTGGCGCGGGGTTAGGGAGACGCGGGCGGAGGGGATACGCTTATCAAACTCGAAAAGAAGGAAAGAACTCAAATCGGCGGGACACTAACACCACTCTCTTCTCGGGAAATTGGCACAGAGGGGATATCTCTGGTGATTGTAAGCAGAACCAGTGGATACAGTGTTCCACGTGTCACGGTCACGGTCGTGCCGCGCGCGCGTGGCGGCTCCCGTCGTCGGTGCCGAGCCGCAGCGCACGTCCGTCATGTCGCGGCACGGCGGCGGCCGGCGCCGTTATTGTTCGACCGTGGGGGGGGGGGGGGGGGGGTCCTCAAGCGAGGTACTGATATTTAACTAAAATACGTTGCCACGTGTTCGACTAATAACGTATAAAATCAGTTTCTGGTAACATTTTTGTATAAAATTATGATATTTTTGTATTGATAACTTGCCCGCAATAATAAAAAAGATAAATTAGTATTCTTTGTTGCTATTTGATGATTTAATTTTTACAATTTAGCAGCAATTTACAATGATTTTTAAGTTGAATTCATCAAAATGCATTTTCATCTTTTATTAGCACTTGATTTAAGATAATTCCGTCAAAATTATATTTTAAAACCTACATTTCTGGTACATTCAATTGGAATGGTTTCTCTCAGGCAATTTCAAAGTCTATTGCAGGAGCTATAGACTTTGAAACTATTTTCTGTGTAAGTACCAGTATTTTGTGTTCTGTTGAACGAAAACCGACCACCGCAGATAGGATTACGTAGCGGGTGGCTTATTGAATATTGATTGCCTTCTTCTCTCCTCCCTCCCCGCCAACCCTTGCATACCTCGTTAAATTGAGGGACTCAGCCGTAAGTATTTACATACCACGAACTGTTTTGGACAATTACGTCTCTCGTTGTTTTTCTGCATAAATAAGTATAAAAATTAAGACAAATAGTGGCTCACTTATTAGTTTTTCTTCAAATAATTAATTCCGTCCCTTGCCTTCGGAATATGTACAAAGAATAAAAATAGCAAACAGTTCATCTTATTTTGTTTCTTTTTATTGTGCTTATATAACAGTGAAGTATAAATATTTAACATAAACATTTTCGTAAACAATGTGCTTTTGACAAAACATTTATTTACATTTCAATCTCTAATGATTTTAAGCTATGGTTTTAATTATAATTTTTGTGTAATTATACAATTTTACAATTATAAAATTTGTGTAATATAAATAATTTTTAATGTATTTGTAAATATATAAATTATAATTTTAAAAAACTACAATTTACAGGAGATACCCGTTCTTAGGACCTTTGTAGAACTTCTACGATATATTTTACCAGCGAGCTTTTCATTCGAATCCGTATAGCTTCGTACTCGTACAGCTACAGCAATCGCATCAGCTAGTCCCAAACACGACTACAAACAGTTTCTTCGTAGAGCTGCTTCGAGACTGAAACAATTTGTATAGCTTGTAGCGGCATTGCGTACTTAGCGTGCACAACGTATTGTGCAAGCGAGCTCGAGTTTCGTAGAGCTGCTACGACGTAATGTACTAGCAGCGTCTCACGTTCGACTTTAAAGAGTTTTGTAGAGCTGCTACGACGTAATGCAATTCCAGAGTCTCACATCCGACTTTGAAAAGTTTCGTAGAGCTGCTACGACGTAATGCACGAGCAGCGTCTACATTCGACTACGAAGTGTTTCGTAGAGCTGCTGCGACGTAATTCACTAGCAGCGTCTAACATCTCACTTTGAAGAGTTTTGTAGAGCTGCTACGACGAAATGCAATTCCAGAGTCTCACATCCGACTTTGAAAAGTTTCGTAGAGCTGCTACGACGTAATGCACGAGCAGCGTCTACATTCGACTACGAAGTGTTTCGTAGAGCTGCTGCGACGTAATTCACTAGCAGCGTCTAACATCTCACTTTGAAGAGTTTTGTAGAGCTGCTACGACGAAATGCAATTCCAGAGTCTCACATCCGACTTTGAAAAGTTTCGTAGAGCTGCTACGACGTAATGCACGAGCAGCGTCTACATTCGACTACGAAGTGTTTCGTAGAGCTGCTGCGACGTAATTCACTAGCAGCGTCTAACATCTCACTTTGAAGAGTTTCGTAGAGCTGCTACGACGTAATGCACGAGCAGCGTCTACATTCGACTACGAAGTGTTTCGTAGAGCTGCTGCGACGTAATTCACTAGCAGCGTCTAACATCTCACTTTGAAGAGTTTTGTAGAGCTGCTACGACGAAATGCAATTCCAGCGTCTCACATCCGACTTTGAAAAGTTTCGTAGAGTTGCTACGACGTAATGCACTAACAGCGTCTCATATTCGACTTTAAAGAGTTACGTAGAGCTGCTACGACGTAATGCACTAGCATCGTCTCGCATCCGACTTTAAAGAGTTTCGTAGAGCTGCTACGACGTAATTCACTAGCAGCGTCTCACATTCGACTTTAAAGAGTTTCGTAGAGCTGCTACGACGTAATGCACTAGCAGCGTCGCACATCCGACTTTTGAAAGTTTCGTAGAGCTGCTACGCCGAAATTCAATTCCAGCGTCTACATTCGACTACGAAGTGTTTCGTACAGCTGCTGCGACGTAATTCACTAGCAGCGTCTCAGATCTGACTTTAAAAAGCTTCGTAGAATTGCTATGATACCTATTGCACCACTACTGTAATATGAAGACATTCATAGAATTGCTACGATACAAAATTTATTTACAATACATTTCTACCTAATGTGGCCCGCGACTTTATTAACATTTAATTATTTGACTCGCAAATATTCAAGGGTTGTCGATCGGAATAAATTTTCAAGGTAGCTTTCAATCAATGTAAAATTTTCATTTTTGGTTAATTAAAAACCGGTACCTCCGGTTTCAGCACTGGCTGTGCAAAGGTATTCAGAAAATACAAATACACCTCGCCTCGCAAAACTACGCTCGGCGAGGCACCATTCCAGCGGATTTGCGATAGATAGATAAGCTATCGAGCTTGTTCAAATTACGCTTGAAGACTCCCAGGTAATAGGTATGAGGGAGAGTACCTTCCCTCATACCTATTACCTGGGCCGGCAGACAGTTTCATATCCTGGCAGTGCGGAGGAGAAATGAGTTTGAGAAACGGCTCGTTCTCAAAAGCCTAATGTTAACCATAAGCGGTTGCTATGATTGTCGTCGGCAGGTGCTCCGGATATAGGTTGGATGGGTAGGACCAAAGGATGCAAGTTCCACAGAGAAACAAAAGAGTATTCCGGTACTTAAAAATAATATTATTAGTTCGACTGCATTTATTTCGGTTCATGTAAGAATTGACTTAAGAGCGTAGTGGGTTGTGATTTGGATTCCAGGTAAACTTTAAGGTCCTTTCTTCCCCACTAGTGGGAGGGTTAATCCCGCTCGGGATAATACCATCGCACTGAATCGATAATGGTCGAAGTGGCAACGAAAATGTTCCGTGATTTCCATCCAGTTCAGTTTCCGCCCAATATAAGGAAGGCCCCAGCATGAAAACTAATAGGTGTAGTATTAGCCATCCAAGACCGTTCAAGCATCCGTTCCAAAAAAATACCACCTGAGACATTATGCTGTTAATGTTATCGCGCTTTAGTACGTGTACTTTAACAAAGCCCTAAGCATTACCTACAGAGATGAGCTCGCACAAGGCAAAGACGTGTTCCTACATAATGAGCCCGACACTTAATACCTCCCGACTCCATCATTAGTGTTGCCAGCTCCGGAGGCCTGCTACAAACACGTTTTTCAATTTCTTACATCCATAAATGTTCTATATCGGCAAAAACAAAAACCACTTTTTGGGTAATTTATATTATTTTATTATAGTTAACATTTCTGTGTATTTTTTTTTGCTTTACCTACACACGTACATCAGTAATTAACTTTACACGTCACACACCAGACATGTATGGTCAATTAAGGGCCAAGCCAAAAGCAACTAGATACATTTAATACAAAATCGTATTGATTTATTAATCTGATATCGAAATATAAACTTTTAAATATTTTTTAACAAAACGTTTCATTCTCTAGGCATTTGGCGGGAATTTAAAAAAACGTTCGTTATTATTTCTTTTGTATTTTAAAAAGCAGCAGGAATTGTTTAATTCATGGTAAAATGCATCTTTTGTGAGATATGGCGTATGCCAGGCCCTCATACACATGCGCGAGGATGACCATGGGCTTTTGCACTTTCACGGGGCTGCCAAATCCATGCCCGCCGGCCAGGTGCTTCTTTACACCACCTTTGAATAACCTTAGGTCGAATTATTAGTCGAGTAACAGTAAAAGTCTAAATAAACATGAAACTGACCTTCTCTTTAGAGAGTACAAATTATTGGATTTTAGGCAAACTTATATGACGAAACTAGTGGATTATTACCGAACACATACACATCTTCAGGTACATGCCACTCACACTTATACCACGAGACACACATAATTTAAACTTGTGCACGACACCAACAAACACTGCTTTTAGGCAAAGATTTCATTCATTTTTGGGGCCGAGGTTATTTAACAACCTAGTTGTAAACCCCTGGTGTACTTACTCTTTTTCTTATAATGGTATTAAAGTTTTTTGAATTTTTGAATTTTTGAACTTAGCATAAAAAAGTGTTTTAGTTTTGATAAAATAATCGTTTTAAATTTAAAAGCAAGATATGCGGGATATATTTATTTTCTTGCTTGCTGTTTTACATTTATCAATTGTGCAATTTTAACGTGACAAAGTATTCCAGGAAATGTTCAGTTTCATGGTGACGCGCCTAGTTTAAGAGTGGTAAACACATTGGATATCGAAATATACAACTCTTTGATACGATGGAAACCATTCGTTACACTATATTAAAAGCAGGAGCTTCCGCTCCTAAGTACACTTAAAGTAGCGTGTCGTGGTTGTAATAAACTGCATTGACTGTACCTCAATAGAATATACAAGAAAGCTTATCGGCTCGTGCGTGTAACGAGAAGCGACGCGGGGGAGGGCGGCGGCGGAGGTGAGGTGGCGCGGCAGAAGCTGTGGAGCTGCGTAAATCCTAACACAATTTGCATGTGACAGTTATTACATGTGCCACGATACAAATTTGCCGCACAAAAGCTCGCCGAGTGTGTGCCGAGGGATTGTCCGGGGGGGGGGGGGGGGGGGAGCAACCTTCCTCCGCCGAGAGGTCCCGGCGGGGGGCGCGGCGAGTCGCCATCCGAGAATAGCTCTCTCGTTCATTAGGAACAATGCGTTCAAGGACAGAAGGGAAGTACGTCGGAGGGTCAGGAGGTTAAGTGCGGTTGAAACGTGAACATGACACAAAATATTAATTTGGGGGCTCGTCCCGCTGATTAGTGATCGAAGACTTTCACGTAAGCTTAAAAAACCCTTCCTCCATTTACATTTAAATGGACATGGCTGGCTAATAAATACCCCATCTAGTGTCAGGATATCATAGCTCAAAAACCTTATTCACGAAGGAATGTGGTGCTATATATAAATATACACAGACAATTTTTTGGCCGTTTCTACCATCTTTCATAAAATGCGATGGTTCCAAACCCTGGCAGATTCAACCCTACCATCTAGAAAGAAGGGAAGGGGATTTACAGATTTATGAAAGAGCCATGGAACTGCCAGCATTCCGAACGAAAATTATTTATTTTTGTATTTTATAGAGACAGCCTAGGCTGATGTATTCAAGTTTGGTATCAATGTTCATGTTATTAATTATACATTCAATTTGGGAAATAAAATAAAAAGAGTTGCATAGCCTGGAGTTCAAACCCGCGGTCATAGAACCACGAAATCACCGTTGTTACGGGTTTACTTGTCTAATCAATAGATGTGCGGATTGCAACTAGCACACCAGGTGATAAATATTAGAAATGGTTTTAAAAATGCTTTGAAATAATATAAAGATATGAACTTAAAGTCAAGTGCACTCTTTATTAAAATAAACTCTAACATAACGCTGTCCCAGTGCTCATAAAGGAAAGGTCTTGGCATGGCATCTAATTCCTTCGGGAATGAGGTGTATTTGGCTAATATCATAACGCTAGTTGTGTGGTATTAGCCATCCATGTCATGTCGCATAAAAAAAGACAACAAAGTACAACATGAGGCAGACCTCCAAATCAGGGCAGGCATAACTCATAAGGAAGGACTTTGTATACTTTTGTTAAATCTCCTTTGTGGCGTGGCGCTTCCAAAGTAGTGAGATTCAAATAATCTAGTCTCTTTCACGTAGCTAACGGGGATCTTGGTAAAGCTTCTTTGAACATGTTCCAATCTTTTAAACCCGCAGTCTAAAAGGGCGCATTGTCATTGGCATTTGCAAGGAAAAGGTATGTGGGTCAAAATCCAATGTGTGACGTCTAGGGTAATGCCGTTTTACATGAAGCGGCAATGAAAAATGCTCCCTGTTTTCCACCTAGTTCAATGTCCATGTCCTGGCATGGCACCTAATTCCTTCGGGAATGTGGTGTATTGGGATAACATAATAACGGTAGTCATGTGGTATTAGCGATTCATGTCAGATTGCATAAAAAATAAACAAAAACTTTTTGGTGAAATATATTAGGACTACCGTGGCGGTGTCGCGCGTCTGGTATGTTCGCTGAAAACCGGGTAGATGATTTGTACGCAATTATGAGAAAGACGAGAGCTGCTTTTATAGAACGCGTCGGTTAGTACAACAATGCCATTATTCAAACATTAATGAAAGTTTGTATAACAAACATTTTGTAATATTAAATCCGACAAGTGGCAATGCCATGATTAAAACTAGTGTTTAAGTATTAAGTGTTGACGTTTCTGTATTTATAATTATAATCTTGTCTATGGGTACATGCCTGAAATAAAATATTCTCCACACGGTTGACTAGTATCACACACACTTTAATTATATTAGCCGAGGTGTCATGCCTTCTATGCATTGAATGGCTATATAGGACTGGATGAAAAACGCGGTCCATTTTCATAGTCGCTTCGACTATCGTTCATGCAATGCGATGATAGATGATGCAACCTGGACGGGATTAACCCTTCCACCTAGTAATTAGTCAGCAACCGGACCTACAGGTACATGCGGAATCCGAACCATGAACAACAAATCCTCCACAGCAGCCTTTTAAGACATGCGAGGGAAGACATTGGGACAACTAGTCATTATTTTTAGTGCCCACATAGCAAAGCATTTTTAACTGAAAACAAAGGTCTACGTGCGGAGTCCCGGTATGTGTAGGTATACTTCAGGATTTTTAGGGTTCCGTACCCAAAGGGTGAAAACGGAACCCTATTACTAAGCCTCCGCTGTCCGTCCGTCCGTCCGTCCGTTTGTCCGTCCGTCCGTCCGTCTGTCACAGGGCTGTATCTCACGAATCGTCATTTGCCTAGAATGCCTATTTTTAACTGACTTCAAAAAAAAGGAGGTGTTTCTCAATTCGTCGGTATCTTTTTTGGGTTCCGTACCCGCAGGGTGAAAACGGAACCCTATTACTAAACCTCCGCTGTCCGTCCGTCCGTCCGTCTGTCACAGGGCTGTATCTCATAAACCGTAATAGGTGGGCAGGTGAAATGTTCACAGTGTGTATTTATTTTGTTTGAGCGGCTCGTAGCCCCGTAGCCCGTACTCCGGCTTTCCATACCAGATCTCTTTCTTTCTCTTTCTGAGTCGGATAAGGGTCACTTTCAACACATCCAGTCAAAGGAATCTGTACAACTGGAATTTGACAATAATAAAAAAAAACATTAGCTAGAACAGTTAGGGCCAACTGACAGTCAAACCGACGTAAAAGTTAAAATCAGGAGAATCTGTAATTCAAGAGAAAACTTTCGGTTTTATGAAATAGTGGATTTGTGCAATTTATCACGAATGAGAGCTATTTCATGATCTGGAATCCATGTAATACTGTAGTTCCCATTCCCCTGATACCGTCGCATTTGATGAAAAGATGTTCGAAGCGTACTGATCATACTGCAACGTTTTAGGGATAGATACATGTATTTTGGTGTCTCCAAAAAAATATCTCGTCGTTATATTACATTATCTGTTATGAACCTGCATATACATGATGTTGCAACGGCCAGTACAGAACATATGGGAAATTATTATTGGGATTAAAATAAACAAAAAAAATGTATAGGTAACTTTTTTCGGAATATACTCTGAATAAATAGTTAGACTATCCATACAAAGGAATTCATTAATTTAGTGCAAAAATAATCGAATTTTTCGTAAGAACCTGGGAACGTTGGATATAACTGGACATGAATGGCTAATATCACACATGAGAGTAGTCACACACATTAGCCTGACACGCCACGTGAGTTCTAGGTTCCAGACCTTACTTATGCACGGTTACAACATCGTGTCAAATTACACTAGACAAAAAATTAAATAAAAAAAATATATATTTTCGGTAACAAGGTCCTTTACAGATTTTATTTTTACTTTTATGTCTTGGAAAACATGAGGTAATCCTACCCCCCTGCCCAAATGTGTGGAGCACGCGCGTTCTGTATATCACTTTATTTGGACATGATCCTAACAAGCTTTATTCATATATGCAGGCAATTATAGGATAGTCAGATTTATAACCCGAATGCACGGTGGGCTTACGTACCATCTCGTTTAGGTGTGAGCCGGTTGGAGCAGGTCCAAGAAGCGAGCCCACATTATTGGCACCGATTTACTCAACAAACGAGCACCCGTTCGTGCTAAATGCACAGTTATTAAGAAATCCGACGGTTCCTTTGGCACACAGAAAAGTCGTTAGGATATTTTATGAAACGACCAGTAGATGCCTGCGGCTTTAACCGCGTTAAAAGTTCACCGCTCAGATCACGCGGCCGAGCGTAGCGATCTCCGTTTGAAGATTGGGCAAAAATGCTTATGTATGTCCGGCTGTTCACCTCTACAGGTCGCATTTCTCAACCGATTCGCGTGAAATTTCGTTATAAAGCTCGATATATTTGTAGCTTTTTTAAGTGTAGCCAGTTTTATTTAAAACGGCTGCGTCATTTTGAAAAATCTTAACATTGTGTATGTCTGTCCGGCTGTTTTTCTCTACACAGGTCGCATTTCTAAATTTTATAAGCAAGCTCAATATTGATATAGATTTTTTAGTAGAGCCAGTTTTTGAAAATATTTCAAACTGGCTGAATAATTTTCAAATTTTGTATGTTGCCCGACTGTTCTGATCTATAGGTCGCATTTCTAAAGCGATTCTCATGAAATTTTGTAAGCAGGCTCTATAGTTATATAGATTTCTTATTAAAGCCAGTTTTTGAAAATGTTTCAAAATGGCTGAATCATTTTGAAAAACGTTCAAATGTTGTATGTCCTCCGACTGTTCTGCTCTACAGTCGCATTTCTCAACCGATTCGATAATTTTGTAGAATTGTTTAGTCGAGCCAGTTTATAAACATTTCAACCAGTTAAAACATGTCAAGTATTCAAAACATTAAAAAGACAGAATCGCGAGTTCTATAGCGCAGAGAGCCACTAGCTTGCCGTGATGGTAAGTATCCTGAAAGTAACTAAGTATCGAGGAATAATGAAGCTATACCTAAGTACCCGCATCAAACTCTGGTAATTCATTCTAAGTTACAAGCGCCCATAAGTACTGACTTACAGACTCCCGAAGTTAGTTCGTTTTCATAAGAAGTCTATTATCATAAAGCATAGAAACTCAACCGAAGTACTTGCCTAGGTAATGTTAGCTCTCGGATATCAACGTTGCACCAACTCTGCAGTTCCATTTCTGGAACACAGCATGGAGGGTGCAAGCCGCATCGGCGGTGACGGTACGGAGACACAGGCAAGACGGTACGGAGACACAGGCAAGACGGTACGGAGACACAGGCAAGACGGTACGGAGACACAGGCAAGACGGTACGGAGACACAGGCAAGACGGTACGGAGACACAGGCAAGACGGTACGGAGACACAGGCAAGACGGATAGCTAACGTTATATAACATGCAGAGTTGTACGAGATACAACAAGCTTAGATGCCTGTCAATATGTAAAAGTCTAATTTCAACATAAATACAACAGAACAATGTGAAAAGTGACATGTATGTATGTATAATCGACAGTGCGGTAAGGACACATTAATTGAAGAAAGAGCCCAGTAAAAAGAACTACTTTACGAATATACTGCTAGGCTGGATACGAACCAGCAAAACATACAATTCGCGGGTATTGCGTCTACCAATGTTGCCACCGGCTGTATACCCGTAATGAATGCCTCCTACTAACACAGTGTTTAAATTTATACCTACATAAGCGACGTACCTGCTTAGTATATTTACAGAATAATGTTAAACAAGGGACCAACACAAGCAACGTACATATATATGGAGTACGTATGGCGATTGTTGACAATATAGGGCCAGGTTAGAGGGTCATCGGTCACATGAGGGTGTTTAGTCACTCACCAGCAGCGGCAGCGTTGAGGGGCGCGCGAGGGCGAGCCGTCTCCGTCGGCGCCGCGCAGCGCTGCACGTAGCTGGCTGCGACGGTGGTATACTGCTTGCTCTCCGCGGCCGTCACTACCACACAGGGCGTCACACTACTGTACTACTACTTACTATTACCCTACCTACTTCTTGCGATCGACTTCCCTTCGCTGATTATTATGCACCGCTCCCAATGACCAACTGGAATGTTAAGGCTCTTCCGACCCATATAAAGTTGTTTGCACACATAACGCAAAAAGTATTGCACTTTAAGCTACGAATTAATAATAAAAGTTTAATACAGTCATATTACTTGCAGCGAAAATAATTTCACAATTTCAGGATTATTGGTTTTGTTACAATTTATTTAAATACGATTTTTATTTAACAGCGCCATCTAACGGTTTAAAACTTCTAATCGGCAATTACAACGAAACCATTAAACCTGAAATTGTGAATATGTTTTCGCTGCAACTACTATGGCTATATTTAATATTTTTGACAAATTCGTGCCTTAAAGTGCAATACTTTTTGTGTTCTGTATAAAAAAAACATTGTATGGGTCGGAACATCCTTAAACACAAAGGGAGACGCTATTCCCATTGAAGGCCCAAAAACTTCCAGTGGGGACGTAGCCCCGGAGGTCTTCGGTAGGTCTTGCCGCCTCCGCATATTGCATTGGGCCCCACGTAGAGGAAGTCTCCTCCCTGTTCTTCAGACAGGTCCCGGAGCTGTAATGCCCGCTCGCCCGCAACCGAAGCTGCTAACATTTCAATCCATGCTCGGGACGACAGATACGGTGACTCCCATATCTCCAATATGGTGTCGGAGTTTTCGTTTGGCACACTCACTTCCCGATGCGCATGATTGCTGCGCGGCGGGATCGGCCGGCACAATTCCTAGCTCTTGTACTTCTAGTTCTCCAGACTAGCACCGGAGGTCTCTTCCAGTCCTGGGACGTTCCAATTTAACATGGGCAACTCGCCTGCTCTGAGCGCATTTGGTCTCACAGGTCAGCCTTCTTTACCGGTTTTTTCATAAAAATATAGTCGCTCACCAGCAGCGGCGGCGGCGAGGGGCGCGCGAGGACGAGCCGCCGGCGCCGCGCAGCGCTGCGGGTGCTGCTCGCGGCTGGCGGGCGGCGGCGGCGGCGGCGGCGGTGGGGCTGGTGCGGCGACGTACTGCCGGCTCTCCGCTGCCGACACAACGACACAGAGCGTGTTAAAATAGTAACCTAAAAATGCAACTGGTAGACACTAACCGCAATCCCGAGGCGCGACGCCTTGCGATTCGATAATCTTGGTGAAGCACCTTTGAGTACGGTTAGGTTCTTGATAGATGACCATTTTAAACCGTTGAGGCTGGCCGTGGTTCGGATTTCACAAAAAACTGGAGGTCCTTATTAGGTGGTAGAGTTTATCCCGGCCGGGTTTGTAACATCGCAATGAATGAAACATGGTCAAAGCGGCAATGAAAATTGACCGTGTTTTCCATCCACATCAATGCAACCGAGCAATATAAGGAAGGTCCTGGCATGGCATCTTTTGAGCGGCTCGTAGCCTAGTGGCGCGGGGACTGGACTAGCGTACCAGAGGCCTGGGTTCAATTCCGACTTGCACCACTGTCTTTCTCTTTCCGAGTTCGATAAGTGCATTTTGTCACGAATGCGAGCTGCTCCATGGTTCGGAATCCATGTAATACTGTAGGTCCCCTTCCCCTACTAGGTGGTAGGGTTTAAGCCCGCCCGGGATGGTACCATCGCATTGGATGAAAAGATGGTCGAAGCAGCAATAAAAAATTGTCCATGTTTTCCATCCAGTTCAATGTAGCCGTGCTCATAAAGGGAAGGTCCTGGCATGGCACCTAATTCCCTCGGGAATGTGGTGTATTGGGCTAATATCATAACGGTAGTTGTATGGTATTACCCATCCATGTCAGGTCACATAAAAAAAAACCTAGTTCCCATGTGGTGTGTTAGGCTTATATCTGATGGTCAGCTTGGTATAAGCCAACAATGTCCACTTAACTACATAAAAAAAATGTAAGTAAGTAAGTAAGTTTATTTGCAACTAAAGGTACAATACATTATCATTTCTTATACATCTATAATATCTGTAGAAAATGTTATACCCGTGGAGCGAGTCGTAGTCCAGCATCAGCCTGACTACATTCGCAAAGGTTGTGTCCCGAATGCTTCGCTAGGAGTCCCGTGTTGAAGCATGCGGGTTTTTTTTTTTTTTTTTCGTATGTAAGTCAGGGCAACCGAACTCATGTCTGCAAAATCTTGAAAACCTAATTTAAACACTCGTCTACGGTTCAAAACTTTTCCCGGCTAAATTAAATAAATAAAAATTGTACACTCGTTTCTACGAAGTACATTATCTATTTACTTATTCGCTATGAATGGATGAATTCACTGTTTTGTACCATGAAAGAACTGTCTGCACTGCTATCTTCAGATAATTAAAGAACTGGCCAAATCCTTTGAGTTTCCTTCCCTACAGGCTCGCGTCCAAATAGCATTCGAACACTTTATGTACACTTTGCTAAAAGGTATACGGAGCTCGATGGGCGGGGCATCGAGCTCCAAAGGCGCTAATATAATAATAATAATAGAAGGGAGTTGTGAACCGGTGTTGTAGGGCGCGTAGCGAACGCTAGCGGCGGCGACACGCGCGGGCCGGTGCGCGTCGTGATACGCTGGCGGCGGTGGCGGTAGCGGCGGGTGGTACTGAGGCTCGACGGTGACGCCGCGGGCAGCGGCGGCGTAGCGCGGCGGCGGCGGAGGCGGCGGCGGGGGCGACTGCATCGTTCGCTCCATCTGCAGCAAGCTTTCGCAATCGGTCGCCTTGACAAGCATGGTGGGACCACATTTTGTCTGAGGGGGGGTTTGATCGATTTTTATTTGCTAACTAGCTGCGGTACCCGGCTCCGCTCGGGTCCAAGTCGTTTTGGACTGATGTTGAGCTGAATTATTTCCTAGATAGAAAGTAGCCCAAAGGGCTGGTCGAAAAGGCTGGTCTGGATGTAATTTATCTGCGACTTTTAAATCATAACGGGTGGAGCCGGTATGGCTTAATTAAATAAGAAATATTCTAACATTCCCATTTATAATACATAGGGCGCACTATAAGTTTTCGGAACTTGCCACTTCGCTAAACAATATCGAAAAATTAATTAAGTAATTTGGAATTATAACTCATAGGGTCGAGTGCACGAAAGGGCAAACAATCAAAATCATCGTCAACTTAAACACGTCACTTTATATGGACAATATGGAAGGAACTCTATGCGGTTCACTAAAAGTGACGTGTTTGAACATTGTTTAACTCATCCCTCTTTTGAACAATTAAATTCAAAAGTGGTTCTGTGTAGTGATGGAAATCTAATCAATGTTAACTGTGCCGACAGATGGCATCACAATCAACGTCAGCGTATGATTAAACATGTCACTTTGTATGGACACGTCACTCTGTATGGATAGTATTGAAGGAACTCCATGCGGTTCGCTAAAAGTGGCGTGTTTGAACATTGATTAACTCAGCCGTACTCGGGAACAAAATTTCTCGTACTCATAATTGTTCAAAACACTATTACGTAAAAAAATACCAGAAAAAAAATTAGATCTTCGTAATTATATGCGAGAAAAAAAAAGAACAGAAAAACAAATTGAGTTTCCAGGATTCGAACTTGAACCCTCCCGCGAACAAAACATATTTGAAACAGTCGGTTATACGCGCTAGGCCAACTGGCTTCTTACTATTATCGCGAAAATTGTTAATTCTTTCTAGAGCGGGCAAAATGAATTTCATTGATATTGCTCAGCCGTTTGAATATTTAGCGTGATGGTATGTACGCTAAAGCATTCCCAGCGATGTCCTCTTTAAATTGGTTTAAATCGCATCTTGATCTGTTTTGTGGTTATTGAGATTATCTCTCGCATGTGGACAGACGTTCCCTTTTATATAAGTAGAGATAAACACTAAACATCTCGATACCGAGCCTTGCGTTTCGTCGACGATGTCCAAGCCATCCAGAAATTAGGACCCACCAATTTAGAAGGGATGCAGTCCTTTTCAGTGTTTTATTGTCTGCAGGTACCACGAAGAACGCAAGGGCATTATTCTTCCTAAGATGGAGGTGCGCAACGTCATCCCTCCGTCGTCTTTCTGCCATGTATATGGTCTACCTGTGCATGCACGGGTTTATGGATAAGTATATGTATGTATGGGTCGGTAACCTGCGGAATGTGCTCTCTGCCGAGGTATTTTATCCAAAGAGAAACCTGAGGTAAAGTAACCAACCAAACATGTCGTAAAGAAGCACCAGGCCGGCCGGCATTGTTTTCGCAGAACCTAGGAAAGGTCGCAAACTCCTCTCATGTGTTTTACATACTTTTTAAAAAAAAACAACGCATCAACTTCGATCGGCAAATCGACCACTCTATTTAGGGGACCAACCTGCATAGTTTGCATAGGGAGTGCAGCGGAGATGCCATACATATCTTGCGGGAACTGCCGATAGTACGCCACCGGAGCGCCGCCGACGCCTTCGTCCCCACCCCCGCCTCTCCCTCCGCCGCCGCCACCGAAGTAGACTGCCTCGTGGTACATTCCACCGGAAATCCTGCATCATTGCAAAATAACTGTTGTTTTATCATTTATTCATCATCCATAGACAGCACACTGCACTCGGATTTGTCATATTTTATCATTAGCCATCGATTCCAGCAACAAGAATCCTCTGATTTTTTTTCCGTCAACTTAATCTAAGTTTTCAAAAGTATTTGCCACTGCTTACAATCACAGGTACAAAAAAATAATAAAAAGAATTGACGAGAATCAACAGTTCATGACAAAATATCAGTTTACTTGTAAAGATCCTGCTCTTTAACATGTTGCCAATTGGAGCAAGCCAGTCCACACAAGCAGCACTCGTTCACGAGCATCACGCAGGCATCGCCTCTCTGAACCATATTTTAGAGAAAGAGGAGACCCGAACCCAGCGTCACCGCAAGCAAGGACCTTATAGCGATGCACTACTCCAGTGGCAGCAAGAAAAAAAACCGGCCAAGTGCGAGTCGGACTCGCACACGAAGGGTCCCGACCATCGTCCAAGATATGCCACAAAAAATCACATTTTTTGTATGGGACCCCCCTTTAATTGTTTTTTTATTTTACCAATTTGTTATTATAGCGGCCAAATTAATACACACTTTGTGAAAATTTCAGCTGCCCACCTATTACGGTTCATGAGATACAGCCCTGTGACGTCCACAGACGTCGACGGACGGACGGACGGACGAACGGGCCGCTGTCCGTAATATGGTTCCGTTTTCACTCTTTGGGTACGGAACCCTAAAAATTTTAAAACATTTGTACGATTTAGTCCTTATGTTAGAACCAAAATTAATACTATTATTTCTGTCCTGAACTATTACAGTGACCTGTAAACAAACAATCAAACTACAAACTGAAGACACCCAGCGGTAACAACGCGTGATAGGTTTTTTTCCAATTCAACTACCATGATGTTCAAAATAGGTAACCTAACGAAATAACTAACGCTTAATATTAATTAGCACAAATCGTTGTACGTACATAGGAACAGCATGGTGTGTCACGATATCAGAAAACACTGGTGACTGCTGCGGCAGACCGGAGAAATCCGGAATTCCTATAATAACAAAGATCAAATAATATTTGCACGAAACATACAAACGCTAACCGGCGAATTGCAACGCTCATGATTATGAATTTGGGAGAAAAAACAATTTTTGGTTTGACCCATCGTATCATTGTTTTAAAATAATTAAAAATAAGTATGCTAATTTCCAGCATTTCATTTACTCACCTCGAGTTTCGCGTGTCACATAACGATCCATTTCAATTAATAATTTTATAATTTTCAATTCTAGTCCCTTTCTCTTGAAACCTAAACAAAAATATAAAGCCCGCCAAAACCGACAACTGTGTTCTTTGTAATATTTATCCTTATGGAAAGGCAAGGGTTTAATAAACTATACAGCTAGCCTGTTTTTTTTTTATTCAACACTGGAAGGCAAATCTTTCGCCATACAGTCACTTCAATGCAATATTTTTATAAATATCGTATTAAAAGGCGTATGGCTCTCTGCCCGACGACGTCCATGGACTTCCGGTTTATTCAAGGGCTATAATAACCCTGCCGACTGACCAAATGCATCTTCACAATGCAAATGCGCTTGAAGGAACGGAGGTTGTATTTTGTGGGAATCGCCTCGGCAGATATAGATAAGGATCGGTAGGTTTTCATATAATAGAAGGAATGTGGACGGTGTATGGGTATCCTATGACGTTAGAGGGTCTCAGGGTTATGGACGCGAATAATAGCGTATCGATCCGTATGTCCACATAAATCCAGAGCACGGAAGCAAAAGGTAAACCCAAAAGTGCGAACTGAAAAGCAGGCACGCCCTGTTTATGAACTCACGAAGCGAACATGAGTTCAATTCACACATAAAAGTGAAACGTTTACGCTTAGCTTTCGCCTGATATCGTCCCTGAACACTTTTATGTCTTGTCATCACAATCTTTAATAATTAGAAGGGTCAACACGGGGGTGACTCGAGGTGCGTTTGCACTGCTCGTTGATTGTGTGCGGCGCGTACAATTACATCGAGGTCGCGTATGTGCGCTCGTCGATTGTATCGCGTTCGCTCGCGTCAGTCGCGCGGCCGCGCGCGCAGGAGCGTTTTGACTCTCTACGCAGGAAACTTTAAACGGGTTAGTCACAGATGAAAGTGAGATGCTCTCGCCTGTCGTCATCAAACATTAAATGTTATGTTAATGTCGTCACACTCTAATTAGAATAATCAGAAAGGGACAATACTAGGGCGACTTGTGGCTGTCATTTCATGAGTACGAAAGTGTTCTTCGTTCGTTCAACTCATCGGTGACCCCCAGGTCAGAATCTCATGAGTAGACCCCCAGGCTAAAATACCGAATGCCTATTTTTTTTAATATAAGCGCAAATTACATAAATATTACCACAATAAATACCATTGGAAATTCTATTTAACAAATCTTACAAAATATCAAAATGAGAGCTCACGGTGCTTTACGGTTTTTTAATTAATTTTGCGTAGGTGTCATAGGTAAAAAAAATATATGTTATAGTTACGAAGAATTCTCGCATCTACTAGAACAACGTACTTCGTATAATACTTTGGTTTGCGAATGTCGACAAAATGTAATGTTGCAACTTTATTTAAATACTCTTGCAACATTCTTCAGCTTTTTTTGGCGGGAGACGCTGTCGGTCCGAGAACTGTCAACGCCAGAAACGGGCAAAAAGTTGTTTTCGTGTTTTCTTGGTGCTCTTGCTTATAAAGCGACGAAAGTTCTGAAAGTGTGCTGTTTTGTCCTTCGTTGTGCACCACTATGTCGCACAAATCCGTTACCATCAACATCGCGGGCCCTGGACTCGAACAACAGGTGCGTGCTTACACGCTTCGATTTCATTATTTACACATTGTACTAACTACTAGCAGTCGTATTCAGAGATAACCTGTCAAAACTTAGCACGAGATTAGCACCGGACTATCCATACAAAAACCGGTTTAGTCCGGCGGATTAAAGTTAGTCCGCTCACTCTAAATACAGCTGTAATAGCTCCAGAGTATATTGCTCAATAGCTCCACAAGTAGCCCGGCTCTTGCAATCTGCATGCTGACTTCAACAGCTAGTTAGGCAGACCTCCCGAACACCAAAATCTTCGCAACTTGCTCTGCGATTCCTGCTGCTATTTGCACAACAAATCTCACCAAATGCAGTCCCAATAATTCTCACAATGATGACAAAAAGTTTTCATTTTCATTATGATCATTTTGACAATCATTAATAACGTGCCGCAAAGAAATTAAAAAGTGTACCTATGTTGATTAAATCTTTCTTAATTTTTCAAATCATCCAAATTACTTGCGTATTTGACTAGCACCGTGGTCAGTTTGCAGATCAGCGTCCCGATTCAGATTGCAAGCTTAAAGCTATCAGAATCACAAACGATTCGAACCGTTTCTGTCCATGCTTACGGAAATAAAACAACATGGAACATTCGTTTTAGTACCTAGTTTACCTCAAATTTTAATCTTATGAATTATTCTAAGCTGAACTTGAATTTTCACCTGGGAAACATTCAACGGTTTGTGACCTACCTCCAAAGCGTGAATACTGTGTACGGCATTGAGTTATGTAACTATGACGCCATACTGTTCACGGGATGCCATTTTTAGCGCTGTCGAACAATAGTTCAAATCGGACCACGACCTAGGAAGCACCATCTGATAAACTTGCTTGAAATCTGCAATCTCTAATCACAATTGCATTTGCGCTTGGTGCTACCGAATACAGTACAGTCTCACTGAGCGGGTATTTTTTTGAAAACAGGCGTCGTGCGGATTATTTCAATGTTCAGATTACTAGATTATCTCCCAAAATACTAGATAATTTGGTTTTGCTCGACATCTTGACTGCAGCGGTAAGTACAGGGCCGGATTATTTAGGTATGAAATCATAATTGTGTTATATCATTTATGCAGACGAAAAAAAAAAATAACATAATTTATAGACCAGTGAAGTTTCTTTGCGGGTTCTTCTTCACTGGTTGATCGCATCCGCGGATCAATCAAATTGTGACATGACTAAGGGCTGAGTGCACGAAAGGAGAAAAAATCAAAATCAACTTCAAAGTATGATCAAACACGTCACTTTGTGTGGACAGTATGGACAGTGTGGACAGTGTGGACTCTATGCGGATCACAAAAAATGACGTGTTTGAACATTGATTAACACAGCCGTTTCTTCGTGCAACCGGGGCTTAGTGTAGTTTGACTACCAGAAGTTGAATAAATAAATGAAATGAAATGAAATCCATAAGGCAGTGTAGGCAACTGCTTAGGAGCGCCCGCACACCTAGATTTTGTTTAATGTTTCATCGAGTGGACATTTATTTTGAAGATTTGTATCGGATAGGGTGTCCAAGACGGAAGAATTTCTATCAACTACCTGGGTGGATAGGATAAAAGTATGACTCTAAAAAAAGTCGGCAGAGAAAAAAATATTACAGGAAAAAAAGTCAAAATTTGCATTAAATTTCATAATTTCCGCACACAGCCAAAGGAGCGGGCGGAGGGGAACGGTGGTGCAGGGTGCCAGACTACTGGATATACTAATTCACTGAAGTGAGATTCTACTGCACATGTTTTTCTATGGAATAGACCCCCAGAAAAAAATACTTTACTTAAAATAGGATCTAGATACGTGATATCGGAATATTAACCAAAAAAGTGTGCCGGTCTGTGATGCGGACATATCGGTGAAACATTCACAAACTTTTCTCTCTAATATTCAATTGTTTTAATCAATGTAACATACTTTTATCATTCAGGAGAATGCCAAGGTGACAAGAAAAAGTCTGAAGACGCTCCAGCACACAGCTACAGACAAGGAGAACCTGACCGGGCGGCCGTACAAGAACCTCAAAGATTACGTGTCCAAAGGCAGAAATTGGTTAGTATTTTAACGTAATACTTGCCTTCTGGCTAGAAGTCGTGCCTAACAATGCCATCAGCAAGGCTGTACCCAGTGTTACCAGTAGCTGCCTAATGTCAACCTCGTGTCTAAATGTTTGTAGGCACACAGATCGAATGACTTGCACGTGGCCATCGTCTTGCTTTTGCCAGAACCGGACACTGTGGAGCTAGTGTGTTTCAGAATTTCAAACAAACATTAGTAGGAGATCAATTGGGGGCAAGGGGTCCATATTTAGATCTCCCTCACATCCAGAACCTAACCTCGGGCTGGCGCTGGTCTTTGAGTGACAGGTGAGATACAGAATCGAAAGCCTGTTGTCATTTTTGGGCACCTCTGAGGAAAGCGCCTGACCTGCATTATATGCCACGCTTACAATAAACGCTCGGACAGATATTTTTGTCAAATGACCAGGCCATCGCCTTCGCGAACAATCATTTTGCAGAGAATGACGCCAATTATTATATGGATGGGAGCAACGTTGGGAGAAGTCTATAAACTTCTAGGATTCTTCAAGGAAGAACATTCAAGGAAGGTTAGGTCGGAATAAAATTCAGACCACCCCATATTACTTGACGACCAATTGATGCCAGCACACAAACTGTTCAACGCAGCCACTAATTTTGAGCATCCGTGCAGGGAGGCGCTGGAATCGAAGCGTAAAAAGCTCAGCAAGGAGACGCAGGCGAGCGGCGAGAACACGGTGACGGAGGAAGACCTCACGAGCGAGGCCGGGCCCTCCGAGAACTACTGGAAGCTGCTCGCAGAAAAACGACAGTAATCCCACTCACATGCCCCAATCTTTGTTAGCAAACTCTATTTTTGCATTAAAACTAATTATCATTCAAATCATGAGAATGAATTTGGCCCGCAACTGCTAAGAATTGAATGGGATGATCTAAGAGGCAATGCAAATTTTCCATGTTTGCAGTTCAGTTTGAAAGTAGCCGTACAGAATAAAGGAATGTTCGCGAACATTTTATTTTATTTATTTATAAGTTTTAGACAGGCAGCATATGCTGATGCGTCTAAATCCAGTGTTTAACTTGATAAATTTAGTTGCTAAGTGGGTTTTAATCTATATATATATATACATAAAATGCTAATGTGCGTACGTAAAGACAGGATTTTCTCTATCTCCACTAACTCCAATCAACTTCCCGTTGGGGTGGTAAATACCTCTTGGTCTCCCGGTGGGAGTAAGGGAGTTTGGTCGCGGTGGGTGGAAGTGGGTGATTGTGGGTGGTGAAAATGTAGAAAAATATATATCTGCCCTTTTCTAACTTATGAGAACTTCCGGAAATGATATAAAAATCACTTAATTGTGTGCAACTGTTATAGTCGATCTGGAATGTTCTAGAAAGTTCTAAAAATTTCTGGAATAATCTAGATAGCTCTAAATTGTGTACAACTGTTGTAGTCGATCTGGAATGTTCTAGAAAGTTCTAAAAATTTCCGCAATGAAATAGAAATTTCTAAAATGTGTAAAACTCCTGTAATCGGTCTAGAAGATCCAGATCGAAGTGATCTACATCTGAATGTTCTAAGAGTGTTCTGGTACTAGAAATTTCGATATCCGATGGTATATAAACCGAAACTCAGCGACTTTTCGTCAGTTAATCGTATTTACAGTCGAGAGAAGGTTAATCGGAGTTAAGAGTGAAAAGTGGTCAAATGAATTGAAATGATTTTGACAAGTGCAAAAGAACAAACTATTTGAATGTTCTAGAGTGTTCTGGTACTAGAAATTTCGATACCCGATGGTATATAAACCGAAACTCAGCGACTTTTCGTCAGTTAAATCGTAGTTTATTTTTATTCAGGAAATAATTCAGACCGAAATCAATCCATCACGACATTGACCCGAGCGGAGCCGGGTACCGCAGCTAGTAAAAAATAAAATGTTTTTTTTTTATGTTATTTTATAATACATTCGATTTTGTTTGACATGGTTATCCAGTCTATTTTTGAATTGGTTGGTGATCGTAGCGTTAATCACATCTTCTGGGAGTTTATTCCATGCCTCTACTACTCGGTTGGTTATGTAGTTTTTACGAGTATTCGTTCTAGAGGCCGTGACTTGCAGTTTCATGTTGTGCCCTCGAAGATGAACATTCTGGTTGCGTGCAAATATTTCAATGAGTTTTGGGCAGTCGTACTTAAAGGTGAGAATTTTGTAAATTTTGATTAGGTCCCCTCTTTGACGGCGTGACTCCAGAGTAGGCAGGTTTAGAGCTTCAAGTCTCTCTTCGTAGCTCAGGTCACGTAGCTCAAGGGGGATCTTGGTGAATCTTCGTTGTACTCGTTCCAACTGCGGGATGTCTTTGGCAAAGTAGGGTTGCCAGATCTGGAAACCATATTCCATGAGAGGTCGTACAAAGGTTTTATAGATTTTGAGCATAACTTCTGGGGTCAGCATATGAAACGCTTTTTTAACCCTTTGGCTTCTGGCGCTTATTACGGAACCAACCGTAATTTCCGCGGGTGCGGGAGGGCGCGCGCCGCGTGCGTCAGCTCAGGGAAAAAAATCATTACGATATATTTTTGTATGAAAGTGCATTATGTTTATGAGTGAATTATGCAAATTAATAATTATTCTTTACATGCCTTATTTGTCTTATTTAGAAATCGTGTCCTAAATATTAAATAAAAACATGTAAAGTAAAATCACGATTATGTTTAGGTATTTTACCTATATTATAACGTTTTCTAACTTTTTTCTTTGAAATATTTGCATTTCATGATAGGTAACCAAATTGCTAAGCCGACTATATACCTGGTCTGGGTGGATGGCATAGGCATTGTGGAAAAAAAAAACATTTCATTTGAGAATAATTTTCGTGATAACGACCGCAGTTTTGAACAGTATTTATTTTTATTTTGATGAAAATTTTCAAGGTAGGTACATGAAAACAAAGGTACGCATTGATATTCATTTATTTTATTAGATCGTATTTTTTGTTACGGAAAATTATGAGCAAAATCGTATAAAACTTGAAAAAATACCTAACTCATTGAAATTATCATATCTCTTACATCTAAACACTTTATGGTTTGGTTGGTCATAATTTATAATCTGATTGAACTATATTTTCATATTTGCTAAAATATTTGTGCACTTTATATTATAATTTACGAAAAAACTGCCGTTGACCTCCAACTATGACAGCAAATGGGTGACGTCACTTTTGTATGGAGAAATATTTATGCATCTAGAACTAACATTTGGAGTTACGGAGAGGCCAAAATTTAATGAAATCATCAAGGAATAACAAAATGTTAGGTTTTGAGGTGAGCACAATTACGGTAAACACCTTCTACTCGCGGTAATTTACGTCGGCATTTTGCCTATATTCGACACCAAATCGAAATGAATTCAAACATGAATAAAAATCAAGAATCTGACCAAACCCACACATCACTCGGCATCTTACAAGATGCAAGATAGTAAAAACATCACTTACCTCGGCACTTTCACGGATAATCACTATATTTCTTACTTTTTACTTTCGCCGGCGGCCACCTGATCATTCAAAAATATTAATGAATAAAAATAATTATTGCCCGAGAGCAAAGGAATTTCACCGGTTACATTTGGTATCGTTAGAAAGAAAATTTATTAAACTTTTTAGTTTTGTCCTTTTCCGATGGACTGGAAGAATAAAATAGTCACAAAAAAATATTTCACCCCACACTGTCGCTGCGAACACACTCACAGCCGATATAGGCAGAATGGAATAGAGGGCACAATAGCTCTCTGCCGATATCGGCAGAATGGAAGGCAACCGGTTAATTAGGTAGATAAGAGAGTTGGTTTTTTTTACAATTTGGGTGATATGAGGTTCCCACTTCAAATCAAAGTTGATCGTGATCCCAAGATCCTTTTGAGATGTAACTGGTTGCAACTGCGTGTTGTCCAGATAGTATGGTAGCTTGGGGTTCTTCTTTCCAAGATGAGAGAGAAAATAATAAGTAAAAGATAAGAAATACGCTCAATAACTAATCTGGAGGGTCACCTATTTACCAGAAAAAGGGTATTCTTCACTGCTTTCACATCACTATCTACACAAGCACATGTTACCTATGGCTTCAATAATGTTTTTTATCCAATGGATGGCTAACACCACATAACTACCTTTATATTAGCCCAATACACCACATTCCTGAAGGAATCAGGACCATCCCTTTATGAGCACAGTTATATTGAACTTTATGGAAAACATGGACAATGTTTCATTGCAGCTTCAACCATATTTGCATCCAATGTGATGTTACGAACCTGGACGGGCTTAACCATACAACCTAATAGGGAAAGCGGACCAACGTTTTACATGGGTTCCAAACCATGGAATAGCTCGCATTCGTAACAAAATGCACTTATTCAACTCAGAAAAAGATAGAAAGTGGTGCATGACCATGGCGAGGATTTAAACCCATAACATTTCGCATGAAAGGCAAGTCCTCTAGCCCATACACCACAAATATTCATACAGACTTTAAGAAAAACTTGAGAGAAAATAAATAGTGTGCGTAAATGTGTTTCACTTTATTGAGCCGCAATACTCCTATGTAGCCTATAGCGATTTGAAAACCCGCCACACCCATAAAGTTTTTCCCAGCAAATGTTGATAGCAGAAGTCACAGTAAAACACACTTCTAGTTAGTTTTAGGTTCCAAAGTTTCAATTTCTTTCATTATGTCATAATGTTTCATGATGTTAATGTAATTTTTTAACCTGATTGTTTTTTCACCCTATAAATTAGGATAAAATAGTGAAACTTAATGTATTTTGCTTGCAGAGTTGCTCTGGGCGAAGCTTTGGAGGAAAATGAGAAGTTGTGGAAGCTAATTGAAGAGCTCAAGGAAGAGAATATTCTCGTGAAGCAGATGCTAGAGGAGGCCAACAGCTTCGTTGAAGTGTTCAAGGTAATGTTGCACCTGGCTCTGTTCCTTGCTTGCTTGCTTTCCTTGCTTGCTCTGCTTCTTTGGAGGTGAGGCACTGCAACAACATGTTGTAACTATGTTGCGTTGCTCCAGACAGAACAATTGCCATGCCATTCCGGGACCTTCCCTTTCTTTAAGCACAGTTAACGTGGGTGGCAAGAAGTGAGTGATTACATCTGACGTTTAGTGAAGTGTTATTCGGCCAAGTAAACTTAAATTTACCAGTTAGTATGGTACAAAATGCAACAAATTGTCAGATTTCATCACTCATTGGTTCACTCGGCGGGTTAATTTCCCATAATCTTAAAAAAACATGGATATTTTTACGACCACTTCGACTACCTTTCATGCCATGAAATCTACCTGAAAGGGTTGAACCTTACTACATAGTAAGGGGACCAACACTTTTGCATAACTTGCGAAAAATTAAGCAAATTGTGTTTTTGATAAAAATGCACATTTACCATTTTCTGTCTGTTGTCGATAATGTATGTATTTGCCATTTGGGTTTAACCAGCATATCTGATGTTGCACGATTGTATTCCTTCATCCCATTATGCTCTTGTCATTTCTGTAGGTGATAGCTCCCGGAGAAGATTCTCTTGAAAATGGACAAATCCAGGGGTTTTATTTGCTTTAAAATAAAGTTAGTTTTGAATGTTTCGCAGGAAATGGTGGAGGACAACAATGACACCGGTATAGACGTGAAGGACGTCAGCGCGTCAGACACGAGCGCCATCGACGTCAGCTCCACCAACGTCAGCACAGCCGACGTCAGCACAGCCGACACCAGCACAGCCGACATGAGCGCCAACGGCAGCACAGTCGACATCGACACCATTAGCAGCACTGTGGCTCACGGGTCCCGTGACCCCGATGACTCCGCGGGTCCCATCAATAAAAGAGCCAAAGAAGAATAAGATTAATTAAAAGTTGAGTTTCTTTAGTTAATTTTCTATTTAATTAATACTATATTTAGCAATTTTTCTTTTAGTAAATTCTTTCTTGTGCTTACTTTACTAAGATGATCCATTTTTATATGAAGTCAAATTTTGAATTTCTGTTTTATATGTATATCAGCAGGAGTCGAAAAGAGTTTAAATTGTACGTTCACAACATCATTTCTTTTGGTTAAGGCTTATAAAAGTATAAAAATTGTAAAATTGGGACCACATTTTTTTTTTTTTTTGGTTTGATTAAAAAATATAAATAAATTTTCAATGATTGTGAAACTGTGTGCCTTCTAATAAAGCCTTCACATAAAATCATTTTTCCTTTCATGACACATGTGATGTAAGAATCTTATTTGTATCAGAAGTGGCTCATAGCTACATACGGCCACAATGGCTTACATAAGGTCCCTTCAAGGACTATCTCATTCGCGGGCACGGTACAAAACCGTACTATTGCGTTCTGGGACCTTCTCTGTTTCAAAGAAAAAAACAGGCTTCGTGATGAGAAGGGTGCAACATGTCCACAAAGCAGACAATGTGCTTTGTGTTTGATTTAGTAAGATTTACGAAAATTTTAATTACAAAACGACTTATAGCTAAAAGTAAACTACGACCGCTGTAGTAAAAAATCTAACAATATCTAAATTGACTATACATTTTCATGAAACAAGGTATGTCTGATGACTTAATCTTTTTAAGATGCCTAAATTTTATCATTGAGTAATCCACCTCCAAAGTTATTGTATAAAATGCGCGAAAATTTCGAACTTTCGGACCGTATTCATTCAGTTATTTACATTGCATTCTCATAAATCTTAAGTAGCGTGTAGCATTATTATGACTGTTATTTCAACAAATTTTACCAATGCTTAGCCCCGATTGCACGAAGAGACGGCTAAGTTAATCAATGTTCAAACACATCACTTTTAGTAAACTGCATGGAGTTCCTTCCATACTGTCCATACAAAGTGACGAGTTTAATCATACGTTGACGTAGATTTTGATTGTTTGTCCTTTCGTGCACTCGGCCTTTAGTTGTATCATTTCAGTCACATTTTTATCACATTTCACAATCACAGATCTTAGTTACATACAATGCAGGTGGGCAAAACGAAAATGGGGAAGGAAACTGCTTATTTTTTAGCATGCATTCCCTAGAGGCATAAAGGCACTGCACCCACCCTCGGCCTCCAGCGAAAATGAAGAGGCTGCCTTGTGAATGTACCTTTAGATTTTATCAAATCTGCGGATCTATTTGTTTTTGACGTAGGGTAGTTTGACTATAGTCCCACATAGATCATTTCGCGCCTGGCAGGCGGAAACAGACAGTTGTTAGCACCAAAAGGGCTGCAAGCGACGCATCACGCTACTACACTCCACTGTTTCACCTGCTTGCATACATGCAGCTATTTTCATTTGGCTCAGTATTACCAGCAGACATTTTACATCGTAAAAGGGAAAACTTACTATAGAAGTATGCTACATACAGTAACCGTTTAAATATTTCTATGACAAGTTATCAATGTGGTTTCAGGTAAAACGATAGTGAAAATATTTTTATGGAGAGCCTACAGCAGTGACTACTCACACACAGCACTTGTTTGCTTGAAAGGGTTTCTTTAACGATAAAATATGACAAATCCGATTGAAGCGTTCTGCCTATAGATCCAAAATGGAAAAAGTCTAGAAGAAAAGGTGAGTCAGTCAGCTTGTTTGCGTCCACTGCTGGACATACGCCCCTCCAATTTTTCTCCCATCCTCCAGGCCCTCGGTTAAAACAGAATAGATAAAACAGAAAGTTAGTAATCCAATAAATATATTAATAATATCGGTTTTCGAAAAATTTACTATTCTCAAAATAACAAAAGGCAAACATTTACCATAAACAAATGATGTAACAAACAAACAATATTATTTACAAATTTACTTACAACTATGTACCTTATTGATCAAATCCATGTTTTATGCATATTAAAATGTTTACCAAACCTATATTTTACAACTTTAAACAGTTCTATAATAATCAGTCAAAGCAGATGACAACCAAGTGGTCACCCGAGAGCAGGAGACGGCTGGGTGTCGGGAAGAGAATGGCACTTAAAGGGCTCACCGGGAACCACAGATCATTGCCTACTTTCCTGATGACGCCCTGTTTCTATACCTCCAATATATCCACCCTCAAACTTTATCGGAAGTGTCCAATATCTCGTCCAATATCTGCACCGCCAATATCGAGACGGTCAGAGGTTTAAAAACGTAAGTTTAATTATTTTTCTCTATATTTATTTATCCATTAGTTTAACACATACATACAATTTAAATTCAAAAAAGAATATTTAATTAAATTAAATCAAATTATTGAAAAACAACTTTATGTTTATAGAAGATGCGGAGCGTAGCAAATTAAACCTTAAAATAACCGGTCCATGTCTGGGCTCGCATGTCTATCGCTGAAACTGCAGATATTGGCGAATACTGATAGTGGCAAAGAAGATATTGCGGATGAAAATATTGGCGAAGGAAATATGGGTGCAGAATTCACTTCTTCACTTTTTTCAGTAAATCTTTGAACGTCAGGTCGAAGTCGACTTCGCACGTCCATGGCATGAGCACGGGGTACTTGTGGAGTCGCGCGAGCAGAGTCGCGGGGGCGGAGCGCGGCACGACGCAGCGCACGCTCCTGTTGGAGCAGCCCTCCGCGAACGTGTAGCGGTGCGTGAGCTGCGTGAACACGTAGCGCGCGTAGCGGGCGTCGAGCTGGTCGCCGCTAGCCGGCGCGCCCCGCCCCGCCGTCGCGCCCGCTGCGCCCGCCGCGCACCGCATGTACCCCTCTGTCACGATCGGTACGGTGTAGTCCGCCTGCAACGAGGAAGCGAATGAGAACGACTCCACCGACATGCGTCGAGGGCGTCTCCAGGAAGCTCTGGCCAATGGGGAATAAAACTGCTTATTTATCATGACAGGTGGCATCTAAGCGAGCTAACCTAACCTAACCTAACCTAATCTGTCAAAGCTGTCATACAAAATAAAACAGAATGAATTTGAAAATTTGATTTACCGACTCAATGTATGTGACTGAAATGACTCAATTTTCTCCATGTTATTCCGAAAATAAATTGTTCTTAATTATGCTAATCAAAAGAAGTTTTGGGAAAGAAAATAACACAAAAACATAACCTATTATATTTTGTTTCATACTTTGTGCTGGTCAATCAGATTTAAATTTGTTTGAAGACAAAGAAAAGTTCTTCTTTTCCTATAAACCTTATTCTAACCATCATGGAGTACATCTTTCATCTAAAAACTCGTAAATCAAACTTGACAGGAATGACAGTTTTACGTTTTAGGGGGTGATGCTCATGCGACATCGACAATATGCTTTGTGTCGTGATGTGTGTGTTTAAGTTTATATGAGGAAAGGTCCTTTGCTTCCAGCTACTGAAGAGAAAAGAACGAGAAGTGGTATGCGGTCGATATCGCGTCCCCACCATATGGTCAAAGTGACCAAATAATTGTATGGGAATCCGGCCACACGTTTTATGCCACAGTCTAAACGTCGCCACCGTGCACCATTGTGCTCTAAAAGTGCGTTCATCAAGTCAGTTCCCACTCACTGACTGCTTGCATGTGGCATGTAAGTGTAAGTTGGGTGTCGTTTTTTGAAGATTGAGGATAGCGGGTTTCATAGCAGACAATTCAATCAAGACAATCAAAATTGTACCCATGTGTTTTCCATCCAGATCAATGTAGCTGTGCAATATATAAATAGGTCATGGCATGGCACCTGGTTTTCATGTAGTGTGTTAGGCTATTAACATAGTGGGTAGTTTATTAGCCATCCAAGTCCTTCCACAGAGATCAGTTAAAACACAGGTTGGAAACTTTACTCCTTTAAGTCGGGAATGCCACTTGGATGGAAACATGAATTATTAAAAAAATGCTGTACATTATTTGTAGAGATGAAGAAATTTATGAAAAAACATTTATTAATTCAATGCAATGTCTGACCTTGTCAATGAAGTCGTTGATTACATTCTGTGGATTTTGAAACACTTCATTTCTTCTATCGTTGAGTGTCAACGTTTGCACTTCCAGTTCTTCCGCCCAGCTTCCAATTCGATTTCGAATGTTTTCCGCTAACTCAATTCCATCTTCCGCGAACGTCAAAAATACTGTCGGTTTGTCATCATCTATACCGATATACTCTCTGGGTGGCGGCTCCGCTGGATCCTTGGAGGCGGGCAGGCGTTGCTTGAGTTCCGGCACGTAGGTGGACCTCAGGGCATCGGGCAGGTCGTTGGGAATGTTCTGCGGCTTGAAGACAGATGATTCGCTTTCGTTGGAGTGGTAGCCGGCGTCGGAAGAGCTTCCACTGCGCTGCAAAGAAACGCAAAAGTATATTTAAGGTGCGGCCTTCCCGGCGGGACTAACTCATTGTGGGCACGGAAGAAAACCGTGCTATTGCGTTCTGGGACCTTCACGGTTTCAAAGAAATAGACAGGCTCCGTGATGAGGCGGATGCAACATGTCCACAAAGCAGACATTGCGCATAGTGTTTGATTTGATAAGATTTACGAAAATGTTTAATTAGAAAACGAGTTATAGCTAAAATTAAACCACGGACGCTGTAAGCAAAAATCTAAGAAAAACCAAATTGATTATAAATATTTATAAAACAAGCTATGTCTGATGACTAATATTTTTAAGATCCCATCTCATCCAATTTCATTCCTTTAGATATAAAACAATATCGGACCAATCTAGGTATACACTCTCCACTTGCAAGAATGTTTAAAAATTACAATAAGGTATCACACATTGGGTTTGACCTCGATTTAAATTCATGCTCATTAGAAACGTGGAAAAAGGGCCTAATCGATCTTTTTAAAACCGACTCTTTCTTTGTTTAACGTTAAATTACATTATTTTCAGTTTTTGTTTTTTTTGTTAGTAAGTACTTAGTCGTTTGTTTTTTAAAGTTTTAAATTTTTTGTTTCCTTTCTTAATTTTTTATACTAGTCACTTTTATTAGACTAGTCACTGAATATTCGCTTTAGGTTAAGATGCATTCTGCTTGTACATGTTGTGTTTGTCTTTTACTGAAAGTGCACTCAGGCTTAATGTTAATGTATAATTTTTTTCTTATGTGAATGTTAGAGCTGTACTTTTGTTGACGAACCTAATAAAAAAAAAAAGATGTTTTTATTTCATCTTTGAGTAATCCACCTCCAAAGTTATTGTATAAAACGCGATAAAAATTCGAACTTTCGGACCTTATAACTCAGAAACCAAACACAAATGTACAATTCCAACAGTCATCATCAATACCATTTTTGATCTAATAAAGCTATTTTGAGCAAAATTTGGGCCAGAAATATGGGCATGATCTTCTTTCCACGTTTGTATGGGATGTTGAGCGGGAAGGTCCACCATAATTATAAAAAGCCGGTTAAGTGGGAGTCGGACTCGTACACGAAGGTTTCCGTACCATTGTACAAGACTTAAGGTCGGCCCGTAAGCATCAGAAAATTTCGCCTCCCATACAAACATAGTTTACTAATAATATGAAAACCATTCTTCCAACATACTTGATATTTGGTATCTATGTAATATTAGGCTACAAATATCTGTGTCTGCATGCCTTTGTTATTTTGGTAAATGTATTCTGGGTCAAACCACAGAGAAAACAAAATTCGTATGAAGATTTTCTTTTTGCTTTCATTTCATTCGGTTTGGATTAAAAAAAAAAACAAAAGCATGCAGACACAGATATTTGTTACCTGATATTAGATATTAAACATCAATGCAATTGGAATAGCGGTTTCCAAATGATTAGTAAACTACGTTTGTATGGGGAGCATAGCTTACGGGCCGTTCTTAACACATCAAGTTTTTTTGTAATGTATTTTTTTTTATTTTACCTATTTGTTGTGATAACAGCAAAATAAATACACACTCTGTTAAAATTTCAGCTGCCTACCTATTACGGTTCATTAGATGCAGTCCTGTGACAGACGGATGGACGAATGGAAGCGGGGGTGGGAATGTTTTATCCATGTTGCCACAATATTAGCAACACACACCTCATGGGAATGAGGTGCCGTGCTAGGACCTTCCTTTTATTGCACAACCACTCATTGCTGCGTCGACCATCGTTAATTTAAGGTGGCCCAACCCGCTCATCTCCCCATACAAAAGGGGAAAGAAGATCACGCCCATATTTCTTGTCAGATATCCAAAATTTTGCTCAAAATAGCTTTATTTGATCGAACTAGATGTCTGATGACCATTGGCATTGTAAAATTGTGTTTGGTTTCTAAGTTATAAGGTCCGAAAGTTCTAATTTTTCGCGCGTTTTATGCAATAACTTTGGAGGCGGATTACGCAATGAAAAAGTAAGAACATCATAAAAAGATTAGTCATCAAACATAGCTTATTTAATCAAGATTTATAATCTATTTGGTTTTTGTTAGATTTTTGACTACAGCGGTCGTGGTTTACTTTTAGCTATAAGTCGTTTTAAAATTAAAATTTTCGTAGATCTTACCAAATCATACACTATGCACATTGTTTTTTTTGTGGACATGTTGCATCTTCCTCATCACGGAGCCTGTCTTATTCTTTGAAACAGAGAAGGTCCCAGAGCGCAACAGCACGGTTTTGTACTGTGCCCGCGAATGAGTTGGGCCCGCCGGGTTGGGCCACCTTAATGTGAAGGAAACAAAAAGGCCTGGCTACTCAACCAAACATCGCAGCTTTCCCTGGAGAGTAAGCTGTTGATTTATAAGTCAATTATTAAACCGATATGGACATACGGTATACAGTTGTGGGGCACTGCTTCCAACTCCAACGTAGAAATCATACAAAGAATCCAATCAAAAATGCTATACATAATTACGGGTGCTCCTTGGTATATGACCAATATAAGTCTACACCATGACCTTAGCATTCCAATGGTAAAGAAAGAGATAACCGATACAGTCGTAAAATATAAGCACAGATTATCTAACTACCCCAACATCCTGGCTTGCCACCTAATGGACGGAAAAACTAACCCCGGAGACAGAAGCGCAGAATCCCACAAGACTTGTTACCCAGAAGAAAATGAGTGTACGAAGAAATGAACAATACATTACCTACGGTTATCATTGTAAGAGTGGGTGCGCCAAAGGACACATTCCACAAAAGACATGAAGAAAAAGGATCAAACTAATTGCTGAATGTCCTGCAATAGCGACAGATTGCAATGAAAAGTACAAAAAAAAATGTGATGGTAATAACCTGGGTGGGATAAACCCTACCCCCTAGTTTGTATGGAAGGGATCCTAAGTGGAATCTGAACCACGAACGACGAATCCCTTAGTCAGCTCTTACGACATGAGCACATCATAGCGCTCCGTGTCCAGCAGCGCGTCGGCGAGGAGCTCCTCCTCCCCCTCCTTGCTCGGCTCAAACAAGACACAGACACAACGTACCTTGCAGATCAATTGAGTGAGCTCCAGCAGCGAAGGCTCGAGCGCCTTCAGCACGTCGTAGCGCTCCATGCTGAGCAGCGCGTCGGCCACGTGCGCAAGTGTCGTCTCCCCGCCCTCCGCGCCTCCGCCGCCCTCCATGCACACACGCAGCACCAGGTCCGTCTTGTCGCGGCTCGGCGCATAATTTTCGATGTACTGTAACCATTCAATAATTTCCAGAGAACTTTTTAATATCTTTTATCTCATTTATATTTTATTAAAAACTCACCTTACATATATAGGTACCTTCTGCAAAGTCAAGACATGCCTTTAATCTACAATACATTAAATGTTACAGAGCAGAAATGTGTGGAAATGCCACCCTCGGGCAGTCGGGAATAAACTTACCATAACGTCACGTGCTTTGTAAAATTCCTATTTGTAGCACCCATAATCGAAGAGCATGTACTAAGAGATGCATGCCTGTTGAAAAAGCGAGAAGATTTGTCCAGGTCTCCCCTCCCCCTCAAATAAGGTTGAAAGAGGCGACTGCTGTATCCAGTGTGATGCTCACAAACGGATGCTGTTTGTGCAACATCTTATCTATACTTTTAAGACAGTACCATTACTGACTGACAGACAACACACCTAACTAAACCTTAAGACCTAGAGATGTTTTTATTTGGAGGAAATATTCTTTAAGTACCTTAGAGATGCACTATGGAAGATTTTTTTAAATTTAACTACGTATGTACACCCACATTTTTCCAGGCTAAGCTCCAGACGAATGTCCAAAACGAAATTAAGCGAAGCAAACCCTCAGCTAGCATTTGCAGTAAGGAAAACCGATTCCGATATTTGAAAGGAGTTGCATCATTTGTTATGAACTGTGCAGTGTGCTGTCTATGAACGATAATTATGATAAGTAAAAAGTTACCAGTGATTAATTAGGTGTATGTGTAGGCAGTGGCAATTAAAACAAAGTGCGAAAATAGATTAAGAGGACAATGAAAAATTTTCAAGCAAAGTTTGTTGTCAGTTCTTCGCTATGATTATTATTGAACCAGCTAAATGTTACAATATGACAATTTATCCAAATCTATGAAAATCGTTTAAAATAATAATAATATTTTTTTTATATATTTATTTATTTATTGAAACTTACAGCCTATTACAAGATAAATCGTCATATTGTAGTTTACAAAAAATTAGGCCAATTAAAAGTTTCACAAATTGTAAAAGTATTTTAAACACTTAAGTTACAGAGATACAATCGAGAGCGTACATGATATGTGAGAGGGTGTGTGTGTGTGTGTGAGTAGTGAGTATTTTTTGATATAAGGGTGTATGTGTTAGTGTATAAGTATGCGTGTTACCAAATATAGGAAGAGCAACAGAATGCCAGTAATTAAAATGAATACCATTATTATTTTCATTCAATTTTATTAAACTATATTACATTATGAAAATATGTTATGATGATTTTGTTTTAAACCTTTTCTTCTAGTTCACTATCACTTGCCAGATTTAATAATAGATTCACTGATTTTTTTTCGAAAAGTTATTTTATTTGAGGAAAAGAGATCAGTATCCTGGAAAAGATTATAAGTGCGAGTAAGACGTGGGATTAGTGCATTGTGAGCATAGTTAGTGGCATGAACAGGTTCGTGAAAGTTTCGTATGCCGTGTGCGGCGCGCCGGAACGTTCAGTTTTATTTCACCAACTAGCTCGCTGCAGTCGAGGCGTCCATTCACCACGTCATGAAGCAACATCATGTCGAGTAGTTGCCTTCTCTGCTGAACCTTATAGTTAGCACAACTCTCCTCATACCCAGACTTACCGTATTTCGTTGAAAAATTCAGGTATTTGATAAATTTCTTATGAATACTTTCAACTTGCTTTATATAAAGACCAGTGCATGGTGACCAAACTGGGCTTGCATATTCAAGTGTGCTTCTCACATAAGCAAAGTATATGGTTTTCACACATGTTATGTTTTAAAGTCTTTACTAATACGTTTTATGAAAAACAGATTTTTGTACGCTTTAATAAAAATAGAATAAACAATCCTAGCCTAAAGCATCACAATTAAACTTATCAGTTTAAATGTTATGTTTTGGTTACATCAAGCACATTAAAGTGGCACCTGGCGAATATATATTTGTAAAATCTACTTGCCTGCCTTGTAAAAGCTCTACTATTATGGGTACTACGCACCTGACACTTGCCAAGTACTCGGACCAAGTGATACGACATTTCCACCCACTTCTTCATGTTTCAACTTTCCTCAGGAAACGGATTTCTTCAGCATTTATTCTACATTTTTAGAATAGTAAGCTTCTATGCATCAGTGTAGGCAACCAACAGTACACCGAATCGAAACCGCCATCCTAGCTGTAGGCGTAATCGCCTGGCCGTTTACTCTGTTTTAACACTCACTCTTCGAAAGAACTATGCTATGATCGTACCGTATGGCACTCTATCATCGCGGCCTACCCCTCCGGGGAAGTTGCGTGATGGTAGGTATGTATATAACAAAAAAATATTTCAAACCTACATCCAAGTCCTCCTTTTCGATTCCCAGGAAAAATCCCAATTCTCTCCAGTGTTCCGGCATTGAGCCAACTTGTTTAACGATTGTCTTCCAGGCCTCGTGGGATGCGTTGCTGAGCCTGCTCTTGTCGGCGCGGAGGTAGAGGCATGCCACGTGCAGTCGCCGCAGCGACTTGCCCAGCTCGCGCAGCCGGATCCGCTCTCCTTCTCCCTCTGCTTGGAATTCCCTCTCTATCTCTATTGTATTTATACTGACTGTATCACTGCAATAACACAATCAATATGCCAACTTGTTATATATGTAGTAACATTGTCAAAACATGCATTATATTTACTAGTAAAATTTCAATTTTACGACTAATTGATTGTCACAACTTAGCCCCGATTGCACGAAGAGATGGCGGAGTTAATCAATGTTCAAACACGTCACTTTTAGTGAACAGCACGGAGTACCGTCCGTACAGAGTGACGTGTTTGATCAGACGTTGACGTTGATTTTGATTTTTTGTCCTTTCGTGCACTCGGCTCTTAGAATCTGAACCACTAATGACAAATCTCTTAATCGCCTCTTAAAACATCCACGGGAAGAATTTCGGTGGGGGTTTGAAACTTTTCAGTTGGAGCAAACTTAATACTGACTCATTTTAATGATGTTAAATATTTTAAGAGTCGTAATGTACTTCTGCATGACACCTAAACAAGACACGGACTGGTCATCAAAGTTATATTATGTACACACTTTTTAGCATGCTGTATTCGCGAAATCCATTTGTGTGAGTCAAAAGTACTCTTAAAAATCCTAAATTGAAATGCTTGGAACTACGAAGATATACCCGGTGTTAAACAAGTTCACGACATTCCCAAAAGTTGGTTATTTTGGGTCGCATACTGATTCCGAAAACGAAGGATTTTTCTTGTTTTGAGCTTTTGTTTTAAAATTTTCGATTTCTAATACTAGCATGAAAACATAGTATTTCGTAATAGGAATCGCACTGCATTCATAAAAAGTTCTAAAGTAGGACATTTTTTAAAAGAAATGTGAAAATTTACATTCGGATCGACGAGATACAATTGGCAGTCAGCTGCGAGACAGCAAACGCGTGACCTTGTCAGTGGCGCATACACATGGCGTGCATACACCATTCCAAAGGGAAATTGTCGCTGAGGTAAACGTCTGGATTAAATCTGCAATTTTTTTTAACTATTTTAGATTTAATTTTTAAATACCACAAAATGATCAGTATACGAAATAGTTAAATAATCGGTATTAAAACAGTAATGTCGCGAAAAAAATTAACACCGTGTATAATAGGTTTATTGTAAGCGATAGGAACAATGTAAAAAAGTTTTAAAAGTTACAATTTTGATTTTTTTTTTTATGAAATTTTACATGGATGGCTAATACCACACAACTACCATTATGATATTAGGTGCCATGCCAGGACCTTCTCTTCATGAGCACGACTACATTGAACTGGATGGAAAACACGGACCTTTTTTTCATTGCCGCTTCGACCATCTTTTCATCCAATGCGATGGTTCCAACCCGGACGGGCTTAAACCCTACCACCTATTAGGGGAAGGGGACCTACAGTTTTACATGGATTCCGAACCATGGAGCAGCTCGCATTCGTGACGAAATGCAACTCGGAAAGAAAAAGAAAGTGGTGCATGTCGGAATTGAACCCAGACCTCTGGTACGCGAGGCCAGTCCCCGCGCCACTAGGCTACGAGCCGCTTAAGCTGCTGCTAATATACTGCTGATCCTCTGGCGGTTTATAGAGCACGAGCACTTTAAACCCCTTGGCTTCCGTTTGGTTACAAAATTTGCTAATGAATGAATTTGTAAACAAGTACTTAAAATGGGTGGGTACGGACCTCATACTTCTTTATTTTTCTTGCCAGCTAATTGTGAAACCAGTGAATTCAATGCGTTGGAACCGTAGAAAGAGAATCTTCAGCGACTTCTCTGAACTCTTTGGTTGGAACAAGGAACACGAGAACTAAAAGCTTGCAGACAACGAGAAAAATTCTCGTTGCTTACAGAACATGTTTTAATTAATGTCCTGGCTGACTTAAAATTTTATTTATAAAGAATATAATGCCCTCATGTTTGTTTGAAGTCTGTGATTTTTACTAGGAGACTATATGTTCTGTGATTTTTACTTGCACAGATTAGAGAGGCCTATTCAGACCCTGGATTCCGAAATGCGTGCATTGCAAATATGGCAGAAAAAGCGTATACAGTGAATACTTGTGCTCCGAATTGATATCACTGTTCATAGCAACAATCGCACGATATCAAATCAGAACGAATTTGAGCAGACATATGTGTCAGAGCCTAACCTAATTAGTTACCTCGAAAATGCCTCGTAAGTTTCGAGAGTGGTTATTTCAGGCCTAGAATTGTCTAACTAGACTAACAAACGGCTAAAGGCCTTCGTTATTTCAGAATACAAGTGCATACGATCAGAGAACTAGAGATAAACACGCTTAGTGACAGGTCGATGACAGCCATTTGACAGCGTACACAGCGCACATGCTTTCAACCGTGAGCGCTTTGCACGATCTCAGCCGGTAGTCTCAGTTCTCACATAAATTGCCGTTTACGTAACTTCGAAGTTCCGTAAAAACGTCAAACTCCATACAAGTTGTTACTGATATTCTGTGGTTTTACTTCTTCAAGCTGTCAAAGTCAAACTCGGCCTTCCGATTTGTATGAAAACACGACGTAAACGGCAACGTCGACGTGTTTACGGCAACGTTGAGTAAGCTGTCAAATCAAGCTCGGACTCGCAAATGGTAGTTCGCTTAACGCCCACTGCGCGCGATCTTCAATTTCTCCATACATTTGAAAACGCCAGTCGATCGGTTTGCCGTAAACGCCAATTTAGGTGACAACTGAGACTTCGGGTACTGTGTGCGGTCTAGAGTCACGTCCCTTATGTGAACATGACGTTCACGGGAGTGAATACAAGCAATTCGGAGTGGTCGTGTACGCGTAAATTGTGAATTCTCCGCAATATACGCATTTCGGAATGCAATGAGAGTGGGCGGACTTTTTCTCCATGTTATTTGGAAAATAAATTGTTCTTAATTATGCTAATCAAAATAAGTCTTGGGAAAAAAAATATCACAAAAACATAACCTATAATATTTCGTTTCATATTTTATGCACGTCAATGACATTTTTTGTTTGAAGACAAACAAAAGCTCTTATTTTCCTCTTAACCTTATTCTAACTGAATCATCGAGTACATATTCCACCTAAAATCTCATAAATCAAACTTGACAGGAACGACTCTTTTGACGTTTTTAAGGTGAAGTCGCTCATGCGACATTTACCATAAGCTTTGAGTATTCTTCCCCATTCGTTTTTTTTGCATGCAACCAGTTATGGATGGCTAATACCACACAACTACCGTTATGATATTAGCCTAATACACCACATTCCCGAAGGAATTAGGTGCAAAACCAAATATCACCCTTTATGAGCACGGCTAAATTGGACTGGATGGTAAACACGGACAATTTTTCATTGCCGCTTCGACCAACCCGGGCAGGCTGAAACCCTACCACCTAGTAACGAAAGATAGAGCAGATATGCAGAGGTCTACTCATGAGATTCTCACCTGCGACTCAACGATGAGTCACATGAAATCACAGCCACGAGTCACCCTACTCCTACTACTACACCCTACTATTTTCCCTTTCTAATTATTCCAATTAGAGTGCCATGACTATTTTTTCCCTTCTTGCACCGAATAGCTCGGAGCACTTTGCCGTGATTATCCGTCATACACCGTGCTAACGGAGTTATGGTCCAAACTTTAACCACGTGTTCTTTGGCATATTTGGAGCAAAAAAGGTAGATAACATTTTTTTGTACGACTGAAAAAAAAACGTCCTCCCCATACATGTTGTGTGTAGGTATTTACAAAAATGTATGGGGAGGACGATTTTTTTTCAGTCGTACAAAAAAATGTTATCTACCTTTTTTGCTCCAAATATGCCAAGGAACACGTGGTTAACGTTTAGACCATAACTCCGTTAACACCCTGTATATTATTTTTTTTGTGTTGAGTACTTGAAACCTGCGACGAGTGACTAAAACGCTTTCGCCTGGCGTCATCAAACATCGCACCTCCAGGACTTAGAGCATTTAGGACGGGATACGCCAAAGCAGTGCTTTAGCATGCATTCGTTTCTGTAAATTCTAATGGGGAGCGGGGAAGTAGGTCCACGCTCACTATGATGGCTTTTCGCACACTCGTGTAAATCTCCGTTGCGTTGAAATGAGCGCACACTAAGAAATTGAAAGAACACAGTAAGAATTCACAGACACATCGAAACCATAACGTTCGTTGCACACGGTCTCCCACCAAATTCTCGCGTAAACTCGCTAGGGACTTGACATGACGTGTACAGTTATCGATAAAATAAACAGTAGACGTCGATAGTTATAATATAATTTTCATAAATTTTTCACATAGTTTTACTTTTTAGATTCAAGGAATACACATAATTTGAATTGAATAGTCTTCGGTAACACATATTCTGCAGCAGTCTTGATTGATAAAATCTAAGTTAATAATGACTATTGTTTTTTAAAATGAAACATTTATTAATAACACACTTATCTGTATTCAATCGTCCTCCCCACCGTTAGATTTCTTAAGTACCTGACTCTAGATAATTAGTCTTCGAATTAATAATGTATTTACTAAAAATAAATAATCGACAAGGATCCCTCACAAAGGCATCATCTTATTTATTACAGTCTTTCTTATTTCTATTCACTTTAACATATATTAATATTACTTAAAAACATATATTCATACCATAACGCCGCTTCCCCGGAGGTGTAATCTAAGGTTCGATCACAGCGTACTTCTTTAGACTTCTCTACAGACACATATTTTCATACATTCTATACGATTAAGGCTGTGGTGAACTCACAGAAAATCTAAGATTTGAAAAATTCAAAAGATACATTCTTAGTCCATTGGCCAAAGCACAACTTTGCACGACGACTGCCATTAAAATAGCCCAATCGTCTTCCGGGCCCTAACGTTTTCCAATCCTTAAACGTTGTCAGATTTTAATATATTTTTTATGTTTTTTTTAATATCGGTATTCTTCAGTAAAACTAAATCGGAAATGAACGTAAAAAGGACAACTTTTTCCATTATTTATTAGCCAATATTTTCCAATCTAAAAGGTATATGAAAAAATAAAAAATATTTTTCATATACCTTTACAAAAATACCTATACCTAATATACCTAATAATATATACCTAATAAAAATAAAACATACAGACGTGGATTTCTACAATATATTTCAGAAAACAAAATTTCAAAAACCTATTAAAATATTAACAGTCGTATTCAGAGAGAAGCTGTCAAAACTTAGACGATGTTCGCACCGGACTTACCATACAAACACCCGTTTTGTCCGACCTTAAGACGGGTGCCAAAGTTAGTCCACCCTCTCTGAATACGACAGTAAGAGCATGGAAACAGTTATCGCCCGTAGTGTAGGGAATTGATAGGCTCTTTTATGGGTGCTATGTTGGGTAACGAGACTTATTGGTTTTTAAAATGAATTAATTTGGTATAAATGTGTCGAATACATTTCTGCGGATTAATTTTTTTGGAAAGAAATGAAATTCTCGTATTAGTATATTTACTCATGACAGTCTTAGCCAATTCAAATTTATTATTGACAAAATTTTCGCAGCCCCCTTAAAAGTTCGAAAGCTCATGGGCGTCGTCAGGCACCTTAAGAGGTCCTGGCCGCGCTTTACATAAAAAAAGTCAGTGGCACCTCCAGATCAACTCTGGCCGGGTTGCCAGTGACCCCTGGCCGGGTTGGTACAATCCTATAGAATGAAAGTTGGTCGACGCTGAAATTGAATTGACCCTTTTATATGTTCAGCTCAATGCAGGCATGCTCAAATATGCGGGAGATTCTGGCATGTCACCTAGTTCCTTAGGGTATACAGTGTGATGATAATAGTTATGATATCAATCATAAAGTTCCGGTAATATATTATGTAGTTATTAAATAAAATACATTCCAGCCTAGAGAACCAGGCGAGATACGAAGAAGTTCAATTTGTGTGCAGCTAAACTAGATAAAAGATATAATTAACAGAGACAAATATGTTTATTTAAAGTTTGAGTAGGTACTAACTTCTTGCTATAAATTACAAGTGGGTACAGCATTAACGTGTAATCTTCTTTTATGATTAGATAGAATTTGGATTGCAGATTTATCAAAATGGTCAGAACACCATTGTGCTTGTTCGTTTTGGTACCCAGGTATCATGATTATTGCATGATTTTGCCCAAAATTGTCGCCTGTACGGATCTAAAAACGCTAAGAAGCAAATAAAAAAGTTCATTAAATGGCACTGCATCACAGACACACACAGTACATATACATAACGGTGTAAGTTTACTTCTATTTTGTCCTATATGTCACCCTTACGGAACCCACTTTCTACTTGTATATTTTAGAAGTAAATGCCCTTATTAACACTTGATATATGATAAAGAACAACATTATTAATATTGTAATAATATTGAATAATTCACTTATTGTCATTGTAAAATTTCCATTTTATTCCACTAATAAAAGAATAAGCTAGGTAGCATTGAGAAAATAAGAATTGATAAATTGTCTTTAATAAATCGACAATCTCCCGAAATCTATATTTGGTGAACATCACTATTCACCCACTCCATATTGTCTATGGTCAGGAGCAGCAGGCTATCGGGCCGACTAGTCCAGTGCAGCATAGCAATGAGTCAACGAGTGCGCAGATCGATCTACCAATCGGTTGGTAGGCAAATGGTTGATATCGAACAGGTTTTGTTGTGTTTTACACTCAATTACATTACTTTGAGACTCAAAAATACTTACTGGTGAAAGGTCACATTGTCTTTTGTAAACTTAATGTTCCTGATCTATTTTTGAACTGAAACACACTACAACTCGGCATTTTTGTCGGAAGCGTTTCGTGCACGCAAGGTGGATCGAGTCTAGTAAAATGTACGAAGAAACTAGTTTTATATAAAACGTATGCCCGCCGAGCCTATGCTTTTGGCAGAGGGGTTAGCCCACCGATGGCGTCTCCCGTCCTAAATGCTCTAAGCTCCAGGAAGAAAGGAAAAATACGAAAAAAAAAGTTGCGAAATACGAAACCTTAATAGTTTGTCTGATTTTTATTAATAATTGTTCTTTTTTAATTATGTGGTGTGAGGAATATGGTGTGAGGAATGTGGTGTGTTGGCCTAATATCATAGCGAAACTTGTGTGGTATTAGCCGTCCATGTCAGGTTGCATAAAAACAATATGATAAAAAACTATTACCCTATAATATTATTGGTCGTATTCATAGAGAACTTGTCATATCTTAGTATAAAATTAGCGCCAGACTAACTTTACAAAAACCGTTTAAGTCCTGCATATAATAGTTATTCCCCACTCTGAATACGGCTGTTTTTTTTCTGCCAAAAATATAGTGAATAACCAATATAGAAGACTTAACTGTATGGTTTGAATACCTTGCTTTTCCAATTGGATAAATGTAACAAAAAATTGTGCCTGACATTATGATTTGGCGGGAAAATATGGAAAACCGAATCTATTCTATACTATGAACCGAATGCAGTTAAAAATTGTATGTGCATATGGTTGTAAAGTTTTAGTAGTGGATTGTGTTGTTTTCCGTAAATATGTACTATGGAGGACTCTAAATCTCTGTAAGTATGGAAAATAATTTCACATTTTATTTACTTGGCTAGATCTTATTTTTTCATCCCTAAACCACCGAGCTATTGATTGCAGTCGATCCTTCACGGATTTGTTTGACGATCTTACGCAACAGTCTCCGCCAATGTCCCTGTCTGGATTCTCCGAGTCGCCATCCGAATCCAGGCCATGCGTGCAAAACTTGTCCTTGCCAGCGCCGAATCCGCCGAGACCGGCCAAGTACACAGGCCAGCACGGAGTGTTCCGATCTATTCAGGAAATTGGTAACGTTTATTATATTTGAGCTCGACACATATATATTACTAGTAATACTGTAGCATTACCATAGCCATGTTTAAATGATTAAGAGAAGAAAGGTAAAATAATGAGAAGGTAAAATATATTCCAGGCTGCTATTTTACTTACCAACATTTCTTCTTGAAGAAATGTTTGGTGGATGGAAGATCATGACAATGTATTTAATCATGAATGGCCACTTTTTGAATGACTCAGGTCAGGGTCACCAACCAAGTAATTTTTTTTGCGGTAAATATATAGAATTTAGAATATAAAGGTATTAATAATTAGCCACAACAACCTCCTGATGACTTAAGTTCAAGACCAAAAAAGGCACTTTCCTAATGGTGCTATTAAGGTTATATTTTAGCCGCTTTTTAGGACTGTGGTGATGACCAGGTAGAGACCATTTGGTTTTTGACATGCTTATTCAATACCAAAGTTCTAACAACCATAAAGCACTTTTAAGGTGGCCGTTCCCGCTCAACTCCTCATGCAAACATGGAAAGAAGATCATGCGCATCTTTCTTGTCAGAGATCCAAAATTATACTCAAAACAGCTTTATTTGATGGAACTAGATGTCAGATGACCATTGGCATTGTAAACAGTGTTTGGTTTCTAAGATTTTGTAAATCGTCAAACACTGGTTTGTGTTGTGGACATGTCTGGTTTGTGGCATCAGAAACAGAGAAGGTCACAGAGCGCAACACCACAATTTTGTACCGTGGCCGCGAATGAGTTAGTCCCGCCGGGAAAGGCCATCTTAAAGACTGGCAAAAAGGCAGAACCCATGCCATCGCGTGCCAACGACTAGTGTATCTCTCAGCGATTTTAGATTCACAAGATAGATACGCTACTCTATTATGATGAGTGAAATTATTCTCAACTGGAATACAGCAGGTTGCTATTTCCAGTAAAAATAAATAAAAATATCAACATGGAAAAAAATATGTACACAATGGATATTTTAAGAAAAAGTTGAACGAAAATACCTATTACTCGGATTCTAAATACAATTAGTTGAGTTATACACTTTTTAAGCAATTTCTATTAACAGCTTCCTTTTCAGAGGATACCTGAGTTTTTATTACTACCTTACACTATACAGAAGCGAAGAAATCGGAACATCTAAGTATCCTAGAAGGGCAATTGGTTCCACCGGTGCATCCTTGAGGTTGATCGAACTTTTTTTTTATTATTGAGCATTTTTAACAGACGAAGAACCTGCATGGTCAAGAGGTCATATTGAAGCATTTTTCGCAGCCTATTGGTCATCTTTATTATCCGCCATTGTCTGATTTTGATTTGGATATTTAAAATAATTATAATCAAGTAATAACCGTTTTTAAGCAAATATTCTGTTATAATATTTGACTTGAACGGCTCGAGTTGCACATTTTCATGTGTAAAATTCACACATTTTGAAATTTAAACTGTTTAAGAAAAAAAATGTTTATGTCAAATGCCAATAATCTAGGGGGCGCACTATATAGCACTTCATCGACGAACTTTTACTTATGCCAATATAATATAATATAGCTTACAACAACTAAACTTGCATGAGTATGTCTTGTTAGTGGCCATCAATGGTTGCAAACAAATTTTAACAACTTGCTTTCATGCTGTCGGGTTCCATTATAGCCATAATATAACTGATTCTAGCGTAATAGCAAAACAATGGCTTTCTATTTGGTCATAAAGAAGTGCGCGCTGGCTAATTGGCCGTATTTTAGCCCTCGTCGTGACTATTTCCTTGCTAACAGGTTTGGGCTGAATAGTCAGTAGGAGGCTGTTAGGAGGTTATCGTGGCTGGGCCCTTTTGGTCACCAGGAACAATCAAGGAGGTTGTTTATACCAGTATATGCGCTCATTTGTGCTAATATGTTCTGAGGTGTAGAAAATCTTACATAGCTACTACGGCTTTTTTATTGCCAATACAGAACTAAAATTGCTGCTTAGGCGCCTTGCCTAGTATGATTCCTCTGTGTGTAAGCAATAGAGTCATAGTGTCACTGTCAATATGTCATTACGATGATTATTTTAAGTGGGTTGAAGGGGATGTGGTTGGTAGTGCAGGTGGGCAGGCTGAGGTATCTCCGAATCAAATAACATCTCGCCAGTGTGCTTTTTTTAGATGAGTAATACGAAAATAAGTGCTTGAAATGGCCAACCAGACCCTCTTTGTCTAATATTCTCCATTTATTTCAGATCCAAAATACAGAAATGTCTTCGCATATCCATATTTCAACCTCATACAATCCCGGGTTATCGACGATGCTCTGTATTCAGGTTGGTTTAAAGAAAATTTTGAAGTAACTGATATTAAATTGATAACATGACATCGGAATATTTTCTCTTGCCAGTCCATGTACCATACATATAGCCAATCGTACTCCATAATCGAAGAAATGGTCCAAGTGGCAATGAAATATTCTCCTTATTTTCCATTCAGCCGAAATAACAGCGCTCATGTACGTAGGTGTGACATGATATCTAGTTACTTTATGCAACAGTAAGCGATAGATTAAATATGATATATTATATGATTAAATATGATATGATATGATCAATAAGAGATAGATTAAAGCTATCAGTTCCACCAGCTAGAACAAAACTCAAGGCAAACAGTTTTAACTCACTATCGATTAAGATGTTCAATAAATTGCCAAGTTGTTTGACCGAGAGCTGAAGGATTTTTTGATAGGAAACTCATTTTATACGCTTAATGATTTCTTTAACATGGCTAGTAAATGAACAGTTTTTCAAACCTACGTAAGTTAAAATCATTAAAATAAGTTTTCTTGAATACTTTTATTTTGCCTATTTTATTATTTGAACTATACCTACTCAGTGATTTGATTCAAAATTTTGAAATTGTTCCCAATCAATTCTATGAAACGGACATGTTAATAATTTTATGTTTTCTTTTTTTTTTATTACAAATTTTATTTTTATTTCTAATATTTGAGCTGCACTTATGATGATTTTAACTTCCCTATACTTTTTAGGGTTCCGTACCCAAAGGGTGAAAACGGAACCCTATTACTAAGCCTCCGCTGTCCGTCCGTCCGTCCGTCCGTCCGTCTGTCCGTCTTTCACAGGGCTGTATCTCAGTAACCGTAACAGGTAGACAGCTGAAATTTTCACAGAGTGTGTATTTATTTTGCCGCTATAACAACAAATAGGTAAGATTAAAAAATAATTAAAATAAAGGGGGCTCCCATACAAAAAACGTGATTTTTTTGTTTTTTTTTTTCTACGATGGTACGGAACCCTTCGTGTGCGAGTCCGACTCGCACTTGGCCGGTTTTTAAGAAATGTTGAATTGTACTTATGATTAATGTGTGATGTTGAATTATTTGATTGTTTAATGTATTGTTTGAAATTGAATTGTGATTGAAATGTTCTCATACTAAACGGTGTTAATGAACTATTAAATAAATAAATAAATAAATAAATAAATAAATAAACAATAGGAGAGCACATAAAAGCGCAGAGAATCTCATGCAGGAATATTAATCTTTTTTTTTGTTGAGGTTGCTCTCAAACTATTACACCCTTAATTATTCTGTAGGTGATAGCATTTAAGAGGAAAAGGTATTTTTTTTTAACCATAAGCATTCAAATATACTTGTATTTTGACTCCCGGCGAAGTTTCTTGTCGGTTCTTCTTCGTCGTGATAATCAAACCGTCTATAAAAAAACCGGCCAAGTGCGAGTCGGACTCGCATACGAAGGGTTCCGTACCATCGTACAAGATTGAACACAAAAAAATCACGTTTTTGTATGGGACCCCCCTTTATTTTTTATTATTTTTTTATTTGTTGTTATAACGGCAAAATAAATACACACTCTGTGAAAATTTCAGCTGCCTACCTTTTGCGGTTCATGAGATACTGCCCTGTGACAGACGGACGGACAGCGGAGGCTTAGTAATAGGGTTCCGTTTTCACCCTTTGGGTACGGAACCCTAATAATATGAATCAAAGTGTGTTGACACGTAATGGAGAAAAATAAACGAATAAAAAAAGTTTCATATTTTTACACTCAAGAACTGAGGGGGCATCATTGCACAAATGACCGGACAACGTGGGACTAAGGGAACAACAACACCACTTATAGTGCATACAAGTTACTATATGTACTGTGTCCATATATCATTGTGTGTGAGTGTGGGGTGGGTTTGGAACTTGCAAAAAAGTGCTGTTTCAGTTTCTAAGTCATTTTAGGAATGATATCTTGCCCACACTCCTTATACTAAATGCATGTGTTTGTAGCTTGTGGTGTGTGTGCCTACGGAGTCCAGCAATACAGTAATGTTAGAGATTGCAATCGGGTAGTTCCTCATGCAGCTAGTGGCTCAGCACTAATGACTGACTTCGAGGTAGTTTACAGTCAGCATCCCCGTTGGTTGCAGACAAGTCACTCGTGGTGTGTGCGCCGACGGGCTCTGGCAAGACGGTCGTGTTCGAGATGGCGATCGTGCAGCTCCTCATGCAACTGGAGGATGAGCACCGACGCACCGACTTCAAGATAGTCTACAGTGAGTATCCTGTTCCCTCACCCCCACTTTGATTGCGTGCTTTGGAATAGTTAATTAGAATAGGTGCTGTATGTAAACCGGCATATCAGTTAAGTGCGACACGTTCGTCCACATTGGCACTCAACTCAAGCAAAATGTTTTAAAGTGTGAATGCCACGTGTAGCGGCTGAATATTTGTAAGGCAGGCAGTCATGAAGGACACAGATTTGTGGGTAGGTAGAAATGTAGGCGATCGTTGCGAGGCCTCAAAATTCCAAAATGGCATATCGTAGAGCGTAGCTCCGGCCCGTCGTTCTAGTCAATATAATGCCCAGGCCGCCGCTAGTTTATAGTGACCATACAGTTTTTCAGAGAAGAAGTCTGAAACAGGGATCACCCTAAAGGCTAGATCTGCCGAAAACAACAGTGGGAGAAGACCTGACCAACAATTTTTTTGAATTTTCATGAATTTCATGTCACTCATAGTGATACGTGATGATGTAAATTAAGTGGCGATTGCTTGGTGTAGTGGCTCCAGTGAAGGCGCTGTGTGCGGAGCGGTTGAGCGAGTGGTACCCCAAGTTCACACCTCTCGGGCTGCTCTGCATCGAGCTCACTGGCGACACCGACGTCGACTTCACGCAGCTCGCGCCCTACAAGTGACTTATTACTGTACTCTCCTATGACATGCAATTTTTTTTTTATGGATCGCTAATAGAACAACACAAAGGAATTAAGTGCCATGCCAGAATTTACTGTTTACATGAGCACAATACTTCATTCATGGTAAACACGGACAATATGTGGTTGCTGCTTTCTTAAATCTAATGAGATGGTAGCAATCTGGGCAGGATTAACCTTAACAACTAGTAAGTAGAGAAAAATCCCCTATGTTTGACAAGGGTTCCAAATAAAAAAACTGTGGAATAAAAATATATAGACCAGTAAGTTTCTTTGTGGGTTAATCCGTAGATCAATTTGTTTGTGTGTGAGCAATTTTATTCTTTTATCCTCCTCCATTAAGTGTGCAATAGTTTTGGATTCACATTTTTTTTTAATACGGATACGATTACCAAGGACAAAGAACCGACATGGAACTGCGCCAGGAGTCATAAGACAATGCTTTTATTTCTTCTATAGTAAAAAAAATATCGAACATTATCCCTTGAAATGCTACAACCTACAGAAAAATTAGGAGTATAATAATGGTTTGAGAGCAATGTCAACAATAACATTGGAATATGATTCCTGTATGAGATTCTGACCAACACCAAGAACCAAATAATGTCTAATTACAAGTGCCTCGTCATTATCAATACGAAATTGTATCAACTCAGTGTAGTTTGACTACCAGAAGTCTTATCCTTATTTTTATGTTAAGATGGGCCTTCCCGCTAAACTCCAAAGTTATAAGGTCCAAACGTTCTGAATTGTTGTGCGCGTTTATGCAATAACTTTGGATGATAAAAGAAAATCATCTAAAAAATGTTAATCATCAAAACTAGTTTGTTCCATGAAGATTTGTAATCAATTTGGTTTTTGTTTGATTTTTTACACCAGAGTTCGTGAAATCAAACACTATGCCTCCTCATCATGGAGACTATCTTTTTCTTTGAAACAGGGACATTGCGAAAGCGCAATAGCTCGATTTTGTGCAGTGCTCGCAAATAGGTTAGCGCGGAATACGGCGTACGGCAGGACCTCACGTAATAGGTGGCCGATAACCTCCATGGGTTATCGCAGGGGCTGCGAAAAACATGATGGCTGGCCAGGTGCTTCACACCATGTTGGAAGGACTCCAGGGTGTATTATGGGGATAATACCCAGGCAGTCAGTTTAAATAAATAATATGACATATTTGTAATTTCACAATATATTCCCAAAGTCGCCTTTGTTTAGTCTCTGGTTAATTTACATTTTCGGTTGAAGAATCATCATCACAACGCCGGAGAAGTGGGACATGCTGACGCGGCGCTGGCGCGAGTTCCGCGAGTTGGTGGAGCGCGTGCGGCTGATGCTGGTGGACGAGGTGCATGTGCTGCACGATGACACGCGCGGGCCCGTGCTGGAGGCAGTCGTCAGCCGCATGAAGACTATCGAGGTTACTAAATCCTTCCTACTGAACATGTACATGTGTAAGTTCCGCGAGCTGGTGGAGCGCGTGCGGCTGATGCTGGTGGACGAGGTGCATGTGCTGCACGATGACACGCGCGGGCCCGTGCTGGAGGCAGTCGTCAGCCGCATGAAGACTATCGAGGTTACTAAATCCTTCCTACTGAACATGTACATGTGTAAGTTCCGCGAGCTGGTGGAGCGCGTGCGGCTGCTGCTGGTGGACAAGGTGCACGTGCTGCACGATGACACGCGCGGGCCCGTGCTGGAGGCAGTCCATGGTGATATCCTACGATGGCTAAGTTTATATCTTGAAAATCGTTCGCAAGCTGTAACAGTTACGGGATTCTGTTCCAACTTTATACCTGTTACGTCCGGCATACCGCAGGGTTCACATTTGGGTCCCCTTCTCTTTAACATCTTTATAAATAATGTAGTCAGTTTAATTACTTTGTCTGAACCAGTTCTTTATGCTGATCATAAAAAAAATGTTATGATTATAACTAACAGCAATGACTGTCCTGTAGACTTAAACAGTTTACACGATTATTGTAGTGTCAATCTGCTTCATATTAAAATTTTGAAATGCTTGGTTATATCTTGCTCCTGCAAAGAAAACATCATACAAAATGGCTACACCATCGGAGGCAAGCTATTGAAAAGAGTCTGTGAGGTTAATGATTTGACGTTATTTTAGGCAATAAATTATTGTTTAAAAAGCATATGAGCATATCACTTCGAAAGCATACAAAATGCTGGGATTTCTCGTTCGTGTCTCCAAAAATTTTAAAAATCATATTACCTTAATACTCTATATGCAGCATACGTAAGAAGCCATTTAGAATATGCCTACTGTATGGATCCCTCAGTACACGTCATACGTTAACTCCATACAAAAAATCAAGTTAATTTTTTTAAATATGTTTCATACAGGACTAAATCGGAAGCATCATTTTCGACAAAGCCACTCCAGGCACTTGAACATCGTCGGGAGATGAGAGACATAATAATGTTATATAAAATTATTCACTCGCTAGTTGACAGCCCTTATCTCCTACAAACTATAAAATTTAAGTGTCCAACAAAAATTACCAGGTCGACTGATACATTTTTCATTAGCAAAACCAAAACAAAATATCTGGGCAATGAATTTATAAGACGAAGTTGTGCTAGTTTTAATAAGGTCTGTGCTGATGTAGATGTATTCAGTTCTTCTTTAGCAATTCTTAAGTGTAGGAAGCATTAGAATATTTTTTTTGTCATTTTAGTTTTACGTGTGTTTATTGTTGTTATCACTCACTTCTTCTCTTTCTGCTCACTGCATGTGTAATTGAATTACTGTACATCGAAACTTTATTGGTCTCAGAGTTTTTTTTTATGTGTGTTTACTATTGTTTAGGATAAGACTGTTTCGCAAATAAAATAAAATAAAAATATAATGGCGATTTACTCAGTATCCTCTTATATAAAGCCCTCTTGTCCAGCATTTTTGCTACACAGCCTTTAGATGGCATGCGCCCATTTACACCACCTCCAGCTACAAAAATCCCAGTTATCTTTCGGTCATACCATGTAAATTTTCAACGTAACAGAGAGTTAATTATTATCGGATTTTAGGTAGGTTTATGTGTTGAAATCAGGGGATAGAGAGGTCGAGTAAATGTTTATATGACGACCCTTTGTTACTTATAGGCTCAGTAAAACTTTCCTGAAATAGTTACCTACCTTTATGTTGACTTTACAAAAACGCAGCTCTTCTTCTTCCGGCAGCTTGTTCCAGTCTTCCACAAAACGGTTTGTCGGAAAGGGTTCCTCATGTTGGAATTGAAACTATTATGATTGAGCTTCAGAGAATATCAGTGATGCTGAGGTATGTCCTCCACAGTACAACTTTGGTCCTTCAAGCGGATTGAGAAAAAGGACCAAAGGCTGGCAGGTTAAGCCACGCCCGAAGAAGTCGAAACCCAATGTGAGGCTTTGGACTGTCTGGCATATGCCACATGTGACGTTGATAATAAAAAAAATATTTAAAAAACTACTCGCTGGCGGCAGGAGTCGATGCAGGCCGAGCACCGCACGGAGCGGGCGCGGGCGGCGGCGGGCGGCGCGGGTGGGGAGGAGTCCGGGAGCGAGGCGCCGCACATCCGCTTCGTGGCGGTGTCGGCCACCATCGGCAATCCTGAGGACGTCGCCACGTGGCTCGGCACGCCCCAGCAACCCGCCGCCCACTACAAGTCAGTTAACGCACCCTTAACGCTTTGTAGGTGACATGTATTTTACAAATGTAATGGGTAATAAGTCTGGAATTAGTAACATTTAACGATTATATATGTCTCTGGCGCAGGTACATACAATAAATATTTGTGTGTATTAACCAACAAGAAAAAAATCTCGTTATTATTTTCTCGTTGGTATTAACACTCTGATTTACAGAAGCCAGAAATCACCCTAAAATATAATTACTTTAAAACATTGATAATACTCTATGCATTATGGTTTTATTTTATCCTATCCCTTCTCATCTTGATTAATCATGATGTTTTTTGACCCCGGCTTCAAGTTTAACATTTAGCTCAGGTACAAGTCGTGTTGACTAAAGCCCACGTGAATGGTTGACACATGACAGGCTGGGCGAGGAGTGCCGGCCGGTGCGGCTGCGGCGCGTGGTGGAGGGTTACCCGTGCCCCCCCGGCGTGCCCAGCTTCAAATTCGACATGCAGCTCAGCTACAAAATCTGGCCCCTCATCGAGAAGTACCACGATGGCAAACCGACCCTTGTAAGAGACCCTAATGATTTTTTTCAGTTATAAAAAAGCGTTGGTAAATTCTATGATATAAACTTATATATATTTACCACAGGAACATGTACCTTCTCTGTGTGCCCTTTGTTGATGCCTTTGAGATGGACCAAATTATTAACCAAAAATATGCTTTCGTTGGTCTTTCGGCTCGGATTGGTATTTTTTGGTTACCCAGTAACAACGTGAACGTTAATTGCCGCAGATATTCTGCAGCACTCGCAAGAGTGTAACGATGACGGCGGAGGTGCTCGGCCGCGAGCTCAGCGTCCTGCTATCGGCAGAGCAGCGCGGACGGCTGCAGGCGCTCGCCACCACCGTCGGCGACGGCAAGCGGCGCGCGCTGGCTGCGGCCGGTGTGGGCTGCCACCACGCCGGCCTGCCCCTGGAAGAGCGGCTCGGCGTGGAGCGCGCCTTCCGCCATCGCGACCTGCCCGTCCTCGTCACCACCACCACCCTCGGTGACTATCTCGGCACATATCTGTCGACTGCCCGCATGGGCTGCCACCACGCCGGCCTGCCGCTGGACGAGCACAGCACGAATGGCTAAAACAAATATTTACTTACAGTATTCTATAGGCTTTTTCTAATGATTTCCATACATTTATCATTCTTCTAAGCAAAAAGAATAAAACTATGGTAGTGTTTCACGGCTTTTCATGGAGTGGAAGTGAATTTCAACAGTCATCTAAAAAAAATTTGGTATTTATGAATGGGTGGATTAGAACAGTGCCATTTTTCTAGCCCTTACAAACTTTGCAATGTTCTGTTCAATGTCATTGTTATTTTCAAATCAAATAAAAACAGTTTATTGCGTAATTTTTATTTATTTATGTAACTAGTTTTTCCTTATGGTGACTATGCACACTTGGATAATCACTTACAATATTAAATACAAAATGGTAAACAAGCGCCACAAAAAATATTAACACTAATGGGTATAGCAATCGTTTCGCATTTTGTGAGCATTCTAATAAGTGGACACAGATAAAACATATACAATAGAGTAATGCAGAAAAGAAAAAAAAATTAACAATATCAAGCTTATTATTAAAAAATACATTCCTAACCTTTGTTATTATTGTGAAATTTTATTTCATTGATTTTAACTGTTAAATTGATTTTAAATGTATTGTCAACAGCAATGGGAGTGAATTTGCCAGCTCACCTTGTCATCATCAAGGGCACCCAACAGTATGTCAATGGTCAATTTCAGGTATAAATCATTCAAGTTCTCTAAGTTTGTCATTATTTATTAGCCCCAGAATTCACATAATTGAAATAATTCCTTCAAAGGTTGACAATGATTATCTCTATTTGCATGAATCGTTGAAATGTGGTATTTTCTGACTACGTACGGGAATGGCAGGAGTATCCGGCCAGCACGGTGCTACAGATGTTGGGACGTGCAGGCCGGCCGCAGTACGACACTGAAGCCGTCGCCGTCATCATGACACGCGCGCAGGATAAGGTCAGTGTTGCAGCTGTTGCCACAAGTATGTATGTGTGCGAGGACGGCAAGGGTACCCGGTCAGCCCGGTGCTACAGATGTTGGGACGTGCAGGCCGGCCGCAGCACAACACTGAAGCTGTCGCCGTCATCATGACACGCGCGCAGGGCAAGGTCAGTGTTGCAGCTGTTGCCACAAGTATGTATGTGTGCGAGGACGGCAAGGGTACCCGGCCAGCTCGGTGCTACAGATGTTGGGACACGCAGGCCGGCCGCAGTACGACACTTAAGCCGTCGTCGTCATCATGACACGCGCGCAGGACAAGGTCAGTGTTGCAGCTGTTGCCACAAGTATGTATGTGTGCGAGGACGGCAAGGGTACCCGGCCAGCTCGGTGCTACAGATGTTGGGACACGCAGGCCGGCCGCAGTACGACACTGAAGCCGTCGCCGTCATCATGACACGCGCGCAGGACAAGGTCAGTGTTGCAGCTGTTGCCACAAGTATGTATGTGTGCGAGGACGGCAAGGGTACCCGGCCAGCTCGGTGCTACAGATGTTGGGACACGCAGGCCGGCCGCAGTACGACACTGAAGCCGTCGCCGTCATCATGACACGCGCGCAGGACAAGGTCAGTGTTGCAGCTGTTGCCACAAGTATGTATGTGTGCGAGGACGGCAAGGGTACCCGGCCAGCTCGGTGCTACAGATGTTGGGACACGCAGGCCGGCCGCAGTACGACACTGAAGCCGTCGCCGTCATCATGACACGCGCGCAGGACAAGGTCAGTGTTGCAGCTGTTGCCACAAGTATGTATGTGTGCGAGGACGGCAAGGGTACCCGGCCAGCTCGGTGCTACAGATGTTGGGACACGTAGGCCGGCCGCAGTACGACAACGAAGCACCGAAGAAATAGCAACTAACGTCGGATTTTATTACTGGTTTGCCTGTTCACCTGGCCAGTTCGTTTACCATGGTAAACCATAGGTTGGATTTTTGATTGCAAGTACAATTTTGTACAGAAAATAGGCGACGAAGCGTCTTAGAAGTCACCAACTATATTTTAGTAGTAGGCATTAACTTGATATTTTGAATGTACATAAAATCTGATCGTAACGCAACGTAATGCTTTATTGTAAGATGTCTCTGTTTAACCTTAAATTAATATTTATTTGTGGCCGTAACTACGGAATGAGTGCATCATCCTGTTGTTTCAATGTGACTCCAGAGGCTGTCGGATAAAGGTAAGGTAAGTAGGCATGTAAAATAAAAAACATTTTATCATTTTTGTAAATACATATATTTAAGATGAATACAGGATTTAAATTATGATTTGAATCTTCTTATCCTAGAATTAATATCTTTGTAAGAATGGTAACTACTTATTTTCTGAAAAATATAATTTCCTTCATTCTCTCTCACACACTGCAGATCATTCATTCATCTAGGTGCTCTAAATGGCAACATTTTCACTAAATTAACAAAGGCAACTTAACTTCATTGCCTGCATTATAATTTATACATTTCGAATATAATCGATAAAAATACTTGTGTAATATCATTGTTTTCTACGAATCTACCTGGACCTATCATTTTATATTTCTTGAGAGTACAATTGTGTCTTGATATAATAGATATTTTTTGAATTATCCCCAGCAAATAAGTCATTGTAATGTATCATCTTACTACCTCCCTTTTACCCAGGTAGCGGCAAATCAAATAGTGAGAAGAGATAGTCTTGTAATACTTAAGTACATTTTTTTTAACAATATTATAATGATTTCTGTTTAGTATATTTAATTGGATTCATTGAATTCAGTAGGTAGATTGACTAAATGCAGAGTATGTAAGTAAACCATAAAATCCAATCGTATGTATGCAGGTACATAATTTACAATCATATAAATCGTTAGTAATGACTGTCGTTCAACTATCGACAGAGCATTATCCATTCGTTCAGTGACGTATTTTCATGTAGTTACACCGGACATCGGACGAGTCCTTTCACTGCAGGGTCGACGTCAATGACAGAAAGGAGTCTGGGATTTACCGTGTAACGACATGAAGATCGTGACTGGAGGCAGTGCGATTACGAAAACTTTGGAGATGAAGCAGCGGTAGATGTAGGTGCGCCCCCTTCATTTCCAAAGAGCGATTACGAAGCCGTTTTTCATCCACCTCCGGACAAACTACGTGGACACGATAACTAGACCAACAGGCAAAATGGGCCTTATTTAACAGGTCTGTGCCGTTTCGTAATACCGATTCGGCGCTAAATGTATGTAGTTAGCCTAATTAGGGTGGGTAGCGATGGTTGGCCACACCAGATACCCGTACTTCGATTTCGTAATCGCAATAGCTGTTGGATACAACCAATCGCACTGCAGAGCTGCCCTACTGTATACATGTTGAGAGGGAGGTCGCCGGTGTGTGGCGGTGTGCGGTGGCGGCGTGCGGTGGCGGTGTGCGGCGGGGGCGGCGACCTACTTGCCCTTGCCGAAGGGGCTCGCGTTGTCCTCGAACGTGATGGTGGGCACGAAGCCGCCCTCTCCCTCCACCGAGTACTGCACCGTCATGAGCCGCCCGTCGGGCAGCAGCACGCGGTACGCGCCCGCCACCTGCCGACACCCGTTCACATCTACATAGCTGCATACATGCAACACACCACCGTCGCGGCCGCCGCGTGCCCCGATCGGGCCCGCCGGCCTAAACTCATCCGTATAGTGGTACTACATACCGTGACGGTAACGCCGCCCGGCCTGGGGGTTACCATGGTAAATAACTTACTAGAAGTGAATAGGCAAAAGAGTGATTAAATCTGACGTAAAGTGGCCTTTCGTATACCATGTTAACCGTAAATTTCAGTTCGCTTGGCCGAATGACACGTTGTTTCACAGTTAGCCTGGTGCGAAATGCAACTAAACCACATATTTAATCACTCTCTTGCCTGTTCACCTGGTATTCACCTGGTGAGTTCACTTACCATGGTAACCCCCCCGTTATCTTACCAATTCGTTACCTCCTGATTCTCTCGAGTTCCAACGACATTAAAGAACTACCTACGCCGCCAATTAGTGCTATGAACATTCGATGCTGCGCGTCCCGTATTCCACCGTCAGTGTATTATCACTAAAATGTGTTTCCGCTGCGACTGTTGTTCGGGTGGAACTCCTATGAATTCCACCTGGACCTAACTGTATATCGGAGTATAGTGGGTGAATTCAGGGTGCCAAACAATAAAAAATAATAGCAACATAAAATGAATAATTATAATAAAATTCATGGTATTTAGATCATTCATTTTAAATTAAAACATTGACAAACCCATGTAAACTGGACGGTCTCCTTCCTCCTAGATTATAGGGCAAAATCGGGACAGGTCTTTATTGTACCCTTGAATTTAAATGCAAGACAGGTCGAAGCGATATAACTTATATCGAAGCGAACGTCCACAAAGGAGCTTCCTTTGCGGACGTTCCTTCGGATGGGGACCTAAATCAGAAAAGTGAATCGTCATCAAACGCAGACAGAAGTTGCAAAAAAAAAGGAAGTTGCATAGCTTCAAATTTGAAAAAAGTGGCCAACATTTTTCGGCACTATATCTATAGCATTGCTCCAATTTTGATAAAAGTGGCCGCCGTTTTAAACTTTTTTTAAAATAGTTTGTGTTCTTGTATAATTGTCTTATTGCATTTCTCGCCGTGTACTGTGCAAGAGTTACTTCTGTGTCAATTCCCATGGTGGAACTCAAGTGAAAATTGGACCCATCATGGTGGAACTCAAGTGAAAATTCTCATCAAGATCTTCCTTCCTCGCATGTTCCAATTCTATGAAGCGAGGGTGATAGCTCTGGAATTTCTGGTCCTAGTCTCATCTCGTTGTACTCAAATGACAGGTCTCACCGAGGTCTAACTTACTGTAATGTGCAATTTCGTTCCTTGTTTTTCTGTAATGTGCAAAATTATGTCATAAATCTGGAATTTGTCGACCTGTACCCATCGTATTGGTACCCAAATTAAATGGCTTACGACCACAGAGTAAGTAATCGACATTCAGTTATATAAACAGCAAGTAAGGTCCATCAAGTTTGCACACATACGACGCGAAGTAAGTAGTACTATACCAGGTGTTGTCCCTCCGTGGTCCTTCTCTTTACGCTCACAGGAGTTGTGCCTCCATTCTTTCCCGCGATGGGGACACACGCTACCATCACCTCTCCGCGCAGGGAGAGGTGATGGTACCTCAGAAAAAAGCTCTAGACAGACATACAGACGGACAACGAAGAGATCCTATAAGGGTTTTTCTTTTCATTCGAGGAACGAAAGCCTAAAGAGAATGGGTGGTGCTCACCTTGCCGCTGGCGTCACCGTTCTCGTTCGCGCCGAAGTAGAGCTGCTTCTCCTGCTCCTCCACGTCGTACTTGTACTCGTACTGCAACACGCATCACATTTGTATTGTACAACGCACTCAGATTTGTCATGATTTAACATTGGCCAAAAAACAGCGAAGAAGAACTGGAAAGAAATTTCGCTGTTTTTATTTTTCAATGTCCACTTAGTCTAAATTTACAAAAGTGTTTTGTCAATTTTTTTAACAAAAAAAAAAATTAAAAAAAAAAAACCGACTTCAAAGAAAAAGCACTAAAAAGTAAAAAATAATGTTCTTTTTATGTAGTTACGATTTCTGTTATTTTTTGAGTCGGCGTCAGCCGGGCACGCGCTGCGCCAATCAAGAGAACCTAACCTAACCTAACCTAACCGAACCTAACCTAACCTAACCTTGGCTGACACCGACTCAAAAAATAACAGAAATTGTAACTACATAAAAAGAACATTATTTTTTACTTTTTAGTGCTTTTTCTTTGAAGTCGGTTATTTTTTTTTTTAATTTTATTTTATTTGTTAATTTTTAGTGAATCTGAAGTACACTTACTAATTTGTACACGTCCTTTCCAATAAAAAAAGAATCACCGAAATCGGTTGGCGTTATATTGAGTTATTCGTCCATTTGTCGCGCACATCTTAATACAAATTTAAGACTTTTATGATTTTCTCATGGATATCATTGTCAGAACTTAACCAAATTAAAATGGGACCACTTGGGAAGCACTAGCTATCATTTAAAAAAATAATCATCAAAATCGGTTCACCCAGAAAAAAGTTATGAGGTAACAAACATAAAAAAAACAAAAAAAAAACAAAAAAAAAAACAATCCGGACGAATTGATAACCTCCTCCTTTTTTTGAAGTCGGTTAAAAATATAGGTTAAACACTAAATTAACATTAATTGACGAGCATTTACAATTCATGCGATATGCAACAGTTCATGACAAATATAATTTTATTTGCAAAGACTATACCCACCAACTAACATGTTGCCAATTGGAGCAGGCCAGTCCCCACAAACAGCACCCGTTCACGAGCATCACACCGGGCAGCTCTCGATTATATTTTAGGGAAAGACATAATCCAAGCGTGACCGTAAACAAGGACCTTAAAGTGATGTAGGTACTGCTCCAGTGGCAACTAAACACTGTAAAACACTTGCACGTTTGGTCTATTCGTTTTGTCATAAACTACTACAGTGAGCTAATCACATAGTTACATATCCACACCATGCATCACACCACACCAGACAACTACGGCCGCCGGAGCTTGTTCTGTTGGAAGCCCTTCGATTCAGTTCTATATTGCGGATTGATGTCTAGCTTTTCAGTACGACACCCAGTTTCTGTACGACTTTTCTTTATTTTGTCTGTATTGCTCCCACTGTGCAAAATAAAAAAAAATTAACAAAAAAAATAACCGACTTCAAAGAAAAAGCACTAAAAAGTAAAAAATAATTTCCATTTTTGTAGTTACGATTTCTGTTATTTTTTGAGTCGGCGTCAGCCGGGCACGCGCTGCGCCAATCAAGAGAACCTTGGCTACCTTGGCTGACACCGACTCAAAAAATAACAAAAATCGTAACTACAAAAATGGGAATTATTTTTTACTTTAGTGCTTTTTCTTTGAAGTCGGTAATTTTTTTTAGTAAATTTTTTTTATTTGTTTATTTTTAGTAAATCTGAAGTACACTTACTAATTTGTACACGTCCTTTCTAATAAAAAAAGAATCACCGAAATCGGTTAACGTTATATTGAGTTATTTGTCCATTTGTCGCGCACATCTTAATACAAATTTAAGACTTTTATGATTTTCCCATGGATATCATTGTCAGAACTTAACTAAATTAAAATGGGACCACTTGGGAAGCACTAGCTATCATTTAAATAAAATAATCATCAAAATCGGTTCACCCAGGCAAAAGTTATGAGGTAACATAAAAAAAAAAACATACAGACGAATTGATAACCTCCTCCTTTTTTGAAGTCGGTTAAAAAGGTGCTGTACACATGCATTCTCTTTTTCCAGAAAACTAAATATATTGAGGCAATATACTTTTTAGGGTTTCGTACCCAAAGGGATAAAACGGAACCCTATTACTAAGCCTCCGCTGTCCGTCCGTCCGTCCGTCCGTCCGTCTGTCACAGGGCTGTATTTCATCAACCGTAATAGGTAGGCAGCTGATATTTTCACAGATTGTGTATTTATTTTGCCGCTATAACAACAAATAGGTACAATAAAAAAACAATAAAAAATAAGGGTGGGCCCCATCCAAAAAACGTTACCTTTTTGTGTTAAATCTTGTACGATGGTACGGAACCCTACGCGTGCGAGTCCGACTCTCACTTGGCCGGTTTTTTTTTATTAGGCATGTACGTCGCTTATTCCAAGGAATGTGGCATGTATGAATGTATAATCGACCGTGAATTAATTAAAGAAAGATCCCTGTAAAAATAACTACTTTACGAATATACTGCAAGGCTGGACCCGAACCAGCAATACATACTAATCGCGGGTATTGCGTCTAACCCATTTCGCCACCCATAATTTGGAATATTTTGAAAACATTGAGAGTTCAGTATTGGACGTTGATACATACATACAGACAAACGCAGTATATCAAAAATATTGAAATGTTTTGCCGCCACGGAAGATGCATGCGTTTTTTATAGTAGCATATGCATTTTTAGCTCGATCGTTGTCCTAAACTATATATTACATGTTATATGTTTATATTGAAACATATTTTCGGAAGGTAAAATTACTGTAATCATCATCATTTGCATAACAAAGCTAACATTCATTCGAAGTGCAGAATAACTTAAATTGTCCGAAGGCAAGGAATGATCTACACTTGTGAGATGATTTATCGCGAGCGGCTTATGAAAAGGCACCGGAGCTTATTACAAATAACATGTGCGTGTAAAGAAGTTCGTGCCTTCGCCGCATATCCGCATTACATAATGCACTCGGCTGCATTATCCAACGTGCATGGCGCAGCGCATTCGTAGTGCCGTGTCGTGTGATGAATGCGCCCTTATCTGCGTTACCCTTTTTCATCTCGTCGGCACTCACCGCGCATCATTAGGACTGCGCTCATAATAGACTTGTGATGAGCGGTGACGGGTGACGGGTCGCCGGTATGGCGTGGGTATGGCTATGACCACGGAGGAGGGAGGTAGAGAGGAGATGGTCTAAGCAAAGTGGGTCTGTGTCCACCAAGTGGGTCTCTACGTCACAGCCCACGTGATAAGAAGGCGTGGCTTGCGTCATTCGCGACATGGCGCTGGCGGTGTTAGGTTGTGGGACAATATTAGGGTCTGCGGCGCAATTTTCAGCGATCAGTCGATTACACGATGATATTTTGTGTAAAATGTTGCAAACATTACGCAGGACAAAATAATCTAAAGTTTGTAGGCGGAATTAAGTTTTATTTGACAGTAAAACACCTCATATTTTATTATTTGAGTCAATATTCGAGCATTGTATCGATTTATCGCTCTTGGTATGTGCCGATAGATGGCGCGCAATAATGTTCTTTGTACGGTAAGAAATATTGATCTCATGATGCAAATTTTTATGACATTTTTAAATTAAAATTATTTGAATCCGCGCGATTTGCAAAAATGCAAAAGGCGCCATCTGAGTGTCACGCTGCGTTCCTTAATAATATGAGGTAATAACACCCCCTCTCTACCTCCCTCCTCCGTGGCTATGACCAATAGAGGCTATGACCATTTCAATATTCATCGTATACTTCCTCCTCAGACATATCGTCTGGTATGTTTGGAACATTTTGCACCCTCGGATGGTAGCTCCTCCGGGGTATTTTTTCTTATTTCAAGACCCACATGTTGAGCACTCGTCAGCAGCCAGTTCCGCAAAAGCCTAATCTCTATTTCAAATTGGTGCGATAATTAACTGCAAGGTTTTTGACATTTACCAGTACATTAGACTGAGTAAATACAATTTCATTCCATTTATTTAAACTTTTTGGTAGTGAAACTACACTAAGTTACGTCACAAAGATCCGCGGATTCGATCAACCCAGTAAATAACCCATAAAAAACTTCACGGATACATAAATACATAGACACCATCACAACGTTTCTCCGTAGGGTAGGCAGATATGATAGAGCGCCGTTCACGCATACTTATTTTGCTTGCTCTAAGATATTCATCTTTCATTATATGCTCTACGATTACGGGTCCTACATTGATTGATTGATTGAAAACTCTTTATTACGCCACAAAACAAAAAAACAATTTACAGAAGAAAGTATAGTGCAATAACAACATAAGTGGGGCGCAAAGGCGGGCTTATCCCTCGAAGAGATTTCTTTCGGCCGACCTTTGGGTGTTTGAGAAGTTCAATAGGGATATATTCGTAGGTAGTGGCGGTAGGTTTGGTTTGTTAGTTTGAGTATTAACCTAAAACTAAGTACTAATTTGGTACATACATACATACATAAATTATGTAATAAACTTACTTAAAAATATCTTACTACATATCTGACCTTTACGAAGTACTTCGATATGTGAGTTCCGGGTCTCTAACAAGATGGGTGAGCGCTGTGTTGAGTCCAAGCTCAGGGGCGCGGGACTTGCTTTGCACGCCTGAGCTCATGGGTTCAAATCCCGCCCGTGCATTCATCACTTGCTTTCTCTCTTTGAGTTGGATAAGCGCATTCCTTCACGAATGAATTGAATTCAATGGTTCGGAATTCATATAAAACTGTAGTTCTCGTTCCTCTACTAGGTAGTAGGTTAAATAGGCCCAGCACAAAATGTACCTGTTTTCCATCCAGTTCAATGTAGCCGTGCTCATAAAGGGAAGTACCTAGCATTGTACCAAATTCCTTCGGGAATGCGGTGTATTGGGCTCCTTTAGTAGTTGGGCTAATATCATGACGGTGGGTGTCGTATTGACCGCCTTATTATTACCATCTAATGGCCGAAAGTATACTTTAAATTGACTACACGATCGAACATTTCGTGAAATGCCGTTACCCCAAGTTAGTTTGTGCCACTAATGCGCGTGCGAAGACACAAACACGACGACTTGTGTTACCCGCCTGGCCCGTGCTCAGGCGTGCACAAAACTGTACAAAAAGTTGGCCAACTATTTACCTTCCAATATTGCATTAATTGAATGTTCCTCGCAGACAATGCCCACGGCCGCGGCACCCCACGGCTCGTGTTAGTGACTTGCGGCAACACATCGCGTGAAGACTAGCTAAATAATTTATTGTCGGGCAAAGACAAAGGCCGACTTTTCTAATTGAGTGCACATTACATTATGCGCACTTCGCTAGTCTAGTCTAGTCTAGGTGTGTGTACATATGTAGGTACCCATTCATATGTCCAGATGGTCAATATGACCATGGTAAATGCACTTGCTGAGTGAACAGGCAAGTGAGTGATTAATTCTTATGTTTAGTTGCATTTCGTGCCATGCTGTCAAACGACGTGTTATTCGACCAAGTAAACTGAAATGTACCGGTTGGCGTGGTACGAAATTAAACTAGACGTCAGATTTTATCACTATCTTGCCTGTTCACCTGCTGTTGACCTGGCTAGTTAATATTTACCATGGTAACCACGCTGGTACGACAGCTCCACTCAGTTCCGCTCTGTAAAGCTGTTGTCTGCAAGTCTTCGATTTTATTATTGAATGTTTAGGGACTTTTCAGCTTGCCGTAGTTGTTCATAATTGAGTCAAGACGCTATGTCATTTCGTTCGAGTTTATGCAACTCCATATTACGGGCGGGTCCTGGACATAGAATTTCTATTATCCCACCATCTCGCCGATTAGTACTACTAACTAACCTGGGATTAGACGTATTGTCGTCCAATTCGATTATGAGATACTAGATTTCTCAGATCCCGACCATTTTATTATTTTGACCAGACATAATTATTTTCCAGCTGTAAAATGACTAGTAACAGTATGTAAGTAAATAAATAACTGACCTTCGAGGAGTGCAACCTCTCGCGATGTATTACCTATACAGGTAGGTGCAATTATATGAATGTCAACTGAATGGTAATTTATAATGTAGCATCCTCTTCGGAGATGGAGATGCGCCGGCGCAGGTCGTGTTGCAACGAGACTCGTTCCCGCGACCCGACCTAACCGCGACCTACTACCGCTGGGTACCTACCTACCTTTGTGCATAGTAAATATCATGTACCCTGCACCGTCGTAGGTCAGAGGTACTCACGATTTGTCGCTCGTGTCTGTTGGGTGCATCCTCGCCGTATGCCGCATAGTCGTGTTCGGGCAGTACGCTTCTACACTGATCTGTTCTTTCGATTATCTAACGTTTTCTGGGAGAACAGCTGGGTGGATTAAATGGTCCAGCCCGAACGCAAAATATAAAAAAGACCAGAGATAAGCGTGGTTAACTTCTAAATAACAATATTTTTTCACCCAATTGCTATGCTTCAATCTATGCTAAATCTAACTGGAGATTCGTATTTGATTTAACACTTTTTGTGTAGAACATTTTGGAAAGTTATTTGGGAGACTAAAAACGCCAAAAGGTACGGAACTTATCTTAGTGATGAGTCCGACTTTGTGCAGTTTTGTAGTTTGTAAAAAAATCTATATTGCACATTAAATATTTTATTAATATTCATCCATTGTTTTTGCCAAAACGTAAGTTTCTCGTTATGTTTGGTTATTTAATGTTCGGTACCGTACGGAGCAGCCAGCCCGAACACGCTCCAGTGTGTCGGCTGCCTGCTGCGCCTGCACAGAGGCAAACAGAGGCTGAGTCGATCCGGATCTAACGATTCGCACAGAGACGTTCGAGGGTCGCTGCTCATAAATTATGGATCCTCGACCGACCGACGTAAATGGCTGATATATTCTCTGAACGGCAATATATTTGTGTTGATAGTCAACGATTGATTCTAAAATGAATTCTAAGTTATAATAAAAGCAAAAATCACTTCAACAAGGGTAATGTGGAGTCAATGGTGTAGACATTTACCGTGGCGCGGCCCAGATTTAATATATTTCTTAAGAAAAATAACTATGCCCAGTCAAGGCCGACTTGCATTTCCTGTAGTTTTCCTTACTAATAGTCGAAGTGGGCGTCAGTTAGGGTCAAGCTAACATGTACTGTTGAAGTAATCTATTTGTAGAGTCTACAGCGTAGACCTAACATTGACTGTTTGTAGTAATGTAGAGTCAAGGGCATAGAGCTAAAATTTAATGTTGAAGTAATCTATTTCTTTAGAAGAACAATGTAGAGTCAAGGGCGTAGAGGTAAAATGTACTATTGAAGTAATCTATTTCTTTAGAAGAACAATGTAGAGTCAAGGGCGTAGAGCTAAAATGTACTATTGAAGTAATCTATTTCTTTAGAAGAACAATGTAGAGTCGAGGAAATTTGAACAGTTTTGTGCACGCCTGAGCACGGGCCAGGCGGGTAACACAAGTCGTCTTGCTTGTGTCTTCGCACGGGCATTAGTGGCACACCATATCATATCTTTAGAAGAACAATGTAGAGTCAAGGGCGTAGAGCTAAAATTTACTGTTGAAGTAATCTATTTCTTTAGAAGAACAATGTAAAGTCAAGGGGTAGAGCTAAAATGTACTGTTGTGCTGCCCAGCTTGAGAAATACGTGAGAACTCTCAAATTGTTTCTACCTACCACCTACAAAGGATTGATGCTAATGCACTAACTAGCTATATATATACTTTCATTTAATTTTACTGAATATTTTAATTAATGGTTGTCGAACTAGGTCCCTTATGTTACGTCATAAACTATTGTATAAACAGCGAATTCAAATGTAATTGAGAAATCATCTATTCGCTCCTCTTGTACGCCGTTAAGCTTAGCCCTTTAGGTGGCCCTTCCCGACGGGACTTACAGAGCTCCACACAAAACAACGTTTTTAGATTTTTTTAAAGCGTCATACGATCCTATAGATCATATCCGGGCACGGGATCATATGGCTTTAGTATTTATATTTAAAGAAACATAATTCATTAATTGATTATGTAGCGTCCCGATAAGATACATTTTGGCTATATTATATTAATTACGATGAATTGCAAACAAGAGGTATTCTGAGAAAATCAAGTACGATTTCCCGCAGAATCGGTCAGTTTTAATTAATATAAAGCCTATCCATCCAGCTATCCATGTCCATTTACATAAAAAAACTAGTATGTTGGTGTGTGGATGCGTACCGGCTGGGGGGGTCCGTCGGACTGCGCGGGCGCCGCCGCCTGCCGCCGCGGCCGCGCGCCCCCCACCTCCCCCACCATCGCCGCCGCCAGCAGCGCGCACGCGCACGCGCACCACACCCACGCCGGCGTCGACCGCATGCTCTGCGCAACCACACACTTCTAACTAAACATGTTTCATACTGATACAATCGGAACAATAAGAAGAGACCGCCTTAAGTCGTTTTTTTACAGCCCATGTAAACAGTTGAGAAAACGAAAATTAGACACTGTGTTACGGTAGTTTCGACTCATCGAAGCAAATTACCTATTAAAATGCCTTTTGACTGGATTTTAAAAGATTCGACAAAGGCACTTAGTCCTTAGATTATACCTATACTAAACTATAGGTACAATACTGGCTGTTGCCGAGGCTTTGGGCTAATGAAATATTTTGCTGTGCCTCGGGAACTACATACGTTTAATCGGACTGAAAAGTTTCCTCTTAATTTTTCACGTAAGTGGAAATTGAAATCTGAAATAATGTAATGGTATTGGCCCCCACGCCTTACGGGAACTGGGTTCCTTGCCATGACCTTCCTTCGAACTGGACGAAAAGCACGTACAATTGTTAATTGCCGCTTCGACGATATATTTCATCCAATGCGATGGCACCACCTTGCCTGTTCGAGGAATGTGATTTTTTAAGAGTTTCCACGGAGCATCCGTGGAAACATTCGTTATGAAATGCACTCATCCAACTCTGAATCAGAAAGGAAGTGTGCACGAGCGGGATAGGGATCGGACCCATGAGCTCTCGCATCAGAAACAAGGTCCCGCGCGCTAGGTTGCAAGCCGTTCGTTAAGTCCGTTCCGACTTACCTCTCTGCCGATCAAAATCGGTGCAGTAGTTTTGCTGTAAAGATATATAGAGTTAATTTGTGTTCATTTGTTACGTCGGGAAGAGTTAGGCGGCCGCGGCGGCTCCGATGCACTTGCGTGTACGTTGCGAGGGCCGACGCGACCCGCTCCGTTGGTAAATAGAACTTTACCAAACACACGTTGCTACCCTGAATGCTAATTGGTAAGACACGGTCCGCTCTAGAACATGGCAGTATCTTACTCGACATTGGTACCAGACGTAAACCGTGCAGCAAGACGGGGCCTAAAAACCTGTGAGATTTCATGTCAAATGGCGAATTGATGGGGCGAATTCCTCGCACAAACCCAACCCATACCGTGCCTCATTATCGGTGCGTATCTTCAAACATAGAAGGATGATATGCCATCCAGCGCGGCGCGTCTACTATGAGACCCGCCGTCTCCAAAGGATAATGCCCATTGCTCCATTTGCTCCATTTTGGGCCCCTCAACAATTTTACTGTGTATTTGCCAAACCAGTGTTATTATTGAGAAAAAAATATAAAATTTCGACATATGAATTTTGAACACCGAATTCATTACCATTTTAAAGTTATTGACGAAATGCGGTTTCGAGGGTATGAATTTATTAAGAGACACCAGCGTGCAGCAAAATGATATTTCATAAGCAACCACCCTTTACATTAGTCCTGGGGATTATTTTACATACGCCCTTTTTCTCCCTTACCGGATGGAATGGCATGGAGCAGACTGCCCGAACATGGCTAGTGACCACGGAAGTACTAATGCGAAGTTCTTATTCATCTTGGAAGTAAGGAAAGAAGTAATTGTGAATTAATCCTTTTAATTGTAACAAGTAAACGGTGAAGGTGATGAAGTGACAGCGAAGTCACCCGAAGAATGAGCATGCGTGTCTCTGCTAGTTATCCTATTTCAATCCTGTTAGTAGGAGGCATTGATTACGGGAGGAGGGACTGTACGAGAATTCCAAATTATGGTTATAGGCTGGATCTAGCGAAGTTGCATGACATTCAAATGATTGATAAAGGAGTTGCAACCTCTGAGGTGGTACATCTTTAGGTTCTCTAATGATAAGTGTAGAGGTTGCGACTTAATCCCGATTGCAAGTAAAGATAGCTGAGTTAATCAGTGTTCAAACACGTCACTTTTATTGAACCGCATGGAGTTCCTTCCGTACTGTCCATCAAAAGTGACCTGTTTAATAGTACGTTGACGTTGATTTTAATTTTTTGTTCTTTCGTGCACTCGGCCCTTAGTATCCGTAATATCTTTAGTTTTTAGGGTTCCGTACCCAAAGGGTGAAAACGGAACCCTATTACTAAGCCTCCGCTGTCCGTCCGTCCGTCCGTCCGTCCGTCTGTCACAGGGCTGTATCTCATGAACCATAATAGGTAGGCAGCTGAAATTTTGACAGAGTGTGTATTAATTTTGCCGCTATAGCAACACATATGTAAAATTTAAAAATAATAAAAAATACGTTTTTTGTTTGGGCCCCCATACAAAAAACGTATTTTTTCTGTCGTAAATTTTGTATGATGGTACGGAACCCTTCGTGTGCGAATCCGACTCGCACTTGGCCGGTTTTTATATGTTCCAACTGACTGGTGGGTCAGAATTATCGAGCAAGAAGATGGTAGCGTCGATGATGGTAGCATTTCGTTACGAATGCTAGCTTGTTCTATGGTTCGGAATCTGAAAACTGCGGACGTACAGTTTTACATGGTTTTGTTTACGAGTTGGTGACATCGCATTGGATGTAAGGAGATCGGAGTGGCATTTAAAGATTAATATTATGTATTAATATCATTAGCAGGTGCGTGAATTTTATTTTTCGCGGAGTGCAATTGTTTAAATTTAACGTTATTCAATTATTATTTATCTTTAAATTTTCTTTTTGTTTTTCTGTGTCTGTGTTTCCCACTGGCGTTTCCCATTCGGGGGGTCTATGCTTGGAATTCGTATTCAGGAATTAGGAATCTCTTCGTCTTGAAAATGTTTTGATAACGGTGTCAAAGTAAAGTCCCATACATTTTAAGTCATGTTAAGCCCTGACATGGCACCTCCGCCAGTTGGGCTAACATCATGACGTTGATGACGTAGGAGTGGTATTACAATATGTGGGTATTACCTACCCAACTGCTACCCATATCCACATACATAGAAACCCCTTTAGCGGAACTTTCAACATATCGGAGCTTCATGTGGCTCGTGTTGAGCGTAGGACACGCGAGGCGAGGCGAGGTGTCCCCGAGGGTGTCCCGTGTGGTGCCGTGCGTGTGGTCGCGTGCGACGTGATCGCGCGCGGTTTATCGGTCGAAAGGTAAAGGCACTATTTAGGTACCTTAATGTCCTCGCGTGATCGATCAACAGCTAGCAGCTAGGAATGTCATTGTGTCTCGCGCTAACGAATAAAGCCACATATACTACCTACCAGGTAGTTGCGCGATATATTTTTAGGGTTCCGGAGCCGAATGGCTAAAACGGAACCATTACAATTTCGTCCTATAAAACCGACCGTCCGTCGGTTTGTCTGTCTGTCCGTCCGTTATTTACTTTAAAACATAATAATTGTTTCGTCTTGTATTTTTTGTTGTTTCGTGCATCTTTTATTTCGTGCGGGAAGTTAAAAAAAACCGGTATTTTCCGGTTCACCATGCGTTCAACGATTTCAGCCACGCGACTCCGAACTAACTTCCTATAGCCACTACACTACTATCTCACAGCACAATAGTTGGTGAGATATGCACTTTTGAAGTCGTAAACAGTTAATCCCTCTTTAGCAGGAATTTCGGAAAAAAAATTTAAATCAATTCAAAATCCAAATCAATAAATTAAAAATGATTTAAGGAAAATTTGTTTTGAATACGATGTGTCGTGTTGTTTTTGAGATGAATTATTTTCGGTTACGTCCGTCCGACTACGGAACTCTTCACTGCGCGCGCTCCGCACGCAGTTAGCCGTTTTTATCTATTGCTTTTGCAATTAGAACCCGCGAAGTGTGACCAACGAATATAATAATAATTGGAAATAACATATTACTCATGTTTTTAGTAATGAATGAGCCCCGTGGGAGCTTGCTTCTGTGGGCTTCTCGGCGCGAATCGTAAGAGGTAATACATTGGTGTATCGTTGCGTAACCACAATCAAATATCCTCGACACGATACTAGGTATTATGTCACTAACTTTAATTAAATATATTTTTTTTCATGCAACCTGAAATGGATGGCTAATACCTAAAAACTACCGTTATCATATTAGCCCAATACACCACATTTCCGAAGGAATTAGGTGCCATGCCAGGACCTTCCCTTTATGAGCACTGCTACATTGGACTGGCTGGAAAATACGAAATTTTTATTTGCCGCTTTGACCATCTTTTTATACAATGCGATTGTACCAACCCGGGCCGGCTTAAACCCTACCACGTAGTAGGGGAAGGGGACCTACAGTTTTACATGGGCTCCGAACTATAGAGCAGTTTGCAGCATGCGCTAATCCAACTCAGAATGAGAAAGAAAGTGGTGCATGCGAGGATTTGAACCCAGACCTCTGGTATGCTAGGCAAATCCTCAAACAAATAGGCTACGAGCCGCTCAAAAAAAATGGTTGCATACAGTTTTGCCCAAATCACTTTGAGTTTACGGTTCAAGGGGTTGGAAGTATGGGATAAGTTGGCGGATGTACTTATTATTTTAAATTGAATTTCGGAAAAAAAATTTAAATCAATTCAAAATCCAAATCAATAAATTAAAAATGATTTAAGGAAAATTTGTTTTGAATACGATGTGTCGTGTTGTTTTTGAGATGAATTATTTTCGGTTACGTCCGTCCGACTACGGAACTCTTCACTGCGCGCGCTCCGCACGCAGTTAGCCGTTTTTATCTATTGCTTTTGCAATTAGAACCCGCGAAGTGTGACCAACGAATATAATAATAATTGGAAATAACATATTACTCATGTTTTTAGTAATGAATGAGCCCCGTGGGAGCTTGCTTCTGTGGGCTTCTCGGCGCGAATCGTAAGAGGTAATACATTGGTGTATCGTTGCGTAACCACAATCAAATATCCTCGACACGATACTAGGTATTATGTCACTAACTTTAATTAAATATATTTTTTTTCATGCAACCTGAAATGGATGGCTAATACCTAAAAACTACCGTTATCATATTAGCCCAATACACCACATTTCCGAAGGAATTAGGTGCCATGCCAGGACCTTCCCTTTATGAGCACTGCTACATTGGACTGGCTGGAAAATACGAAATTTTTATTTGCCGCTTTGACCATCTTTTTATACAATGCGATTGTACCAACCCGGGCCGGCTTAAACCCTACCACGTAGTAGGGGAAGGGGACCTACAGTTTTACATGGGCTCCGAACTATAGAGCAGTTTGCAGCATGCGCTAATCCAACTCAGAATGAGAAAGAAAGTGGTGCATGCGAGGATTTGAACCCAGACCTCTGGTATGCTAGGCAAATCCTCAAACAAATAGGCTACGAGCCGCTCAAAAAAAATGGTTGCATACAGTTTTGCCCAAATCACTTTGAGTTTACGGTTCAAGGGGTTGGAAGTATGGGATAAGTTGGCGGATGTACTTATTATTTTAAATTGAAGTTGCATTTTTATTTTCTAAAAAACATTTCCAGCACACAACTTTTTTAAGAAACTGGAAGTGCATGACATATTTTACACCTACTGGCATTTCATACGCCCAATACACCTCGTTCATGACGGAATTGGTTTCATGACAGAACCTTTGTATGAGACGGAACTGTTGTACGAAAAACGCCGACAATTTTTCGTTGCCGCTTTGACTGTACATTTCATCCAATGCTATGGTACCAACATGGGTGGGTTTGATCCAACCGCACATTAAACTTTTACATGGGTTCCATGTAAACGTCTCGGGGAAAACATATATTTCCACTGTCGAGTTTTTTTAGAATACTCTAAACTAGACCATGTTTAGTGTATTTTCCTATCCCACCACTCGACTCTTAACAACTGAATACGCATTGATTGCCATTCTCTGTTAAAGCAAAATAATCCAGTCCAGTACTTATAAAACGACCTTAAGTTCCCGATTTTAAGCATTTTTGGATTGTAGAGGTACATAGGTAGTGCACACCCCTCTGTTCCATTAAATACATCCACTATTTATCCTGCATAATGGAGGGTTCCTCACCGGACTGTACATATTAGGTGGGCGTCTCGTCAGTCAGGCAAGCAGGCAGCAGGCAGGGCAGGTCTGTGTCAGCAGGTTCCCTGAGTGCAGGTCGCGGGGTTGCGGAGTGGTGTTGGCGGCGGCGCAAGAGGACTGGTGGGTGGGAGACGTCTCTGTCAACTCTTATAAGGTGCTCCCACCTCCGCCCCCCCCCCTCCCGCTCACCCCTCGCCCTCCGCCGCCGCCTCCGCCGGAACCTCGCGCCCTGCGCGGGAGACTGTTTGTTGAGACATGTGAACTTTACTGAAGATTTAATGTTGCACTTTTAAGCACTTTTGTGACCAAACAAATATCGACATGCTGAATTATATTGTAAACATACTTTTATCACAGTGCTATAAAGATCCGAAAATTAAAATTTGTTAAAAATGTTTGTGTTGAACGTTAACGTTTCAAACGATTAAAAAATGTAGTGTATTATTTTTAGATCCCTTGCTACAAAGTGCACATTGACAGACTGGAGAGAGTACAAAACCGATTTCTTTACCATCCATTGACTTATATATTACTAGCAGCCCGTCCCGGCTTTGCACGGGCATAATATCATTTAAAAAAATATTATTTTGACACAATGATACACAAATAGTTAAACCCTTTTTACGTAGAGTTCCTACATTGAAATATTTTAAATAAAAAAAAAACTTAGATATTATTATTACATGATTATTAGATATAAGAGAAATAATTAATTCAAAGTGCTGTAGGGAGAACCGCCGCCTCCGACGCACTATTTATAGGTACGCTCCCGCCGCCCCGGCCGGTACCGCCGCAAACGCTACGTCCCGCGATTTTTAAATCTGTAATATCTTCGAAAATATTCATTTATATCATATGCTGTAAAGGGCCATATAGATCTATATTAAATCGACAATGTATTTAAGGTATTTAATTGGATAAGGATTAATGCTGTATTGGTTAAAATCGCTTCGAAAATTAGCCATTATTTGTCGTAAAAAGTAAATGACAATTTTTTTTTATTGTGGGATATCCATAAGAGATGGACATATACCATCGCGGTGTTTTCTGTAGACCTTTTCAATGTATACAATACTTAGTACATTATTTTGATAAATCTCGTTTTATTTTGCAATGTAAGTGGAAAAAAAAAATTTTTTTTTACGACATCACATTGGAAACTTCAAAAATAACAGTATTTCTCCGCTATTTAATGGATTTTATTATACATATAAACCTTCCTCTTCAATCACTCTATCTATTAAAAAAAAACCGCATCAAAATCCGTTGCGTAGTTTCAAAGATTTAAGCATACATAGGGATATAGGGATATAGGGATATAGGGACAGAGAAAGCGACTTTGTTTTATACTATGTAGTGATATGTAGTGATGATGATCATTGGTACCACCTCACCTATGCTGACCATCGCTGTCGCTCACTCACAATGAGCCTGACTCCGCTAATAGGCTCAGGTTTCAGTTCAAAGCTTCGAATCGACCACTATAAATTGGACACTTAGCTCTGCTACGTTCTCGTGCCGATATGATATTCATACACAAATTAACTAATGCACTGATCGACATCCCTTAACTGTTACTGAGCATCAACATCGAAGTTCATCGTCCTTCAAGTAGGTTGCTAAATCAAATGCCTTTCCGAACAGATTGCACCGCACTAACATTTGAGCCATACAAATTATCATCTTCTATATCACCCCCTTCATAGCGACATTTAAATTGCATCGTTGTAATCAGATTTTTTCAATGTGGTGTGAACAACCACCTGGTCGGCTAGAGCGTATACTCTTCGGAGCGGCATAACTCTGTCCTTCCGTCCCCTTTCTACCATCATCGGTCAACGCGGAACAGGTAGATTCAAATTTACTTTTTTTTTTTTTATGCGACCTGACATGGATGGCTATTACCACACAACTACCGTTATGATATTAGCCCAATACACCTAATTCCCGAAGGAATTTGGTGCCATGCCAGGACCTTCCCTTTATGAGCACGGCTACATTGAACTGGATGGAAAACACGGACAATTTTTCATTGCCGCTTCGACCATCTTTTCATCCAATGCGATGGTACCAACCCGGGCGGGCATAAACCCTACCACCTAGTAGGGGAAGGGGACCTACAGTTTTACATGGATTCCGAACCATGGAGCAGCTCGCATTCGTAACGAAATGCACTTGTCGAACTCGGAAAGAGAAAGACAGTGGTGCATGTCGGTATTGAACCCAGGTCTCTGGTACGCTAGGCCAGTCCCCGCGCCACTAGGCTACGAGCCGCTTACTGTCGACATTCCGAAAATAAGAACAAACCGATCCTGTTGATCCTTCATTCTATAGGGTCGGTAAACTCGGTGGGTTCTTATTTTGGGAATATCGATAGTGAATAAGTGCATTCCCTGCCTGTTGTTGTGCGGTGGTAGTAAGAGGACGGAGGGACAGCGTTATGCAGCTCCGAAGAGCTCCGTGGTAGAGACGATATAATACAGCGAGAGACCCGAAATCCCGTCGGTGTTGAAGGGTCTCTAAATTTAGGGATACCTGGGGATCGTCGACGGCACGACACTGTATCGAGCCCAGGGAGCCAAGCAGACACTTAGCTGAGCCGTCCCACAAATGCGAACAGTACTCCACGCAAGACCTTATCTGCGCCCTGTAGAGGAGCAGCTTTTGGTCAGGCGTGAATACTGACGCACCCTGTTGAGGACTCCCAGATTGTTTTAGGCAAGCATAGCTTTATCCTCGATACGACGTCCAAAATGTATGTTATGCGTCAGGTCGAGGCCAAGAATCCCAATGTGGTCGTCGATACGGAGATTTGTACCTCAAAAGGTCGGAGCTACGGAGCTCTTCGCACTGAATTTGCACGCCTTTGTCTTCTCGCGTTAAACTCAACGATGTTCTGGAGACCCGATCCGGAAACTTTTTCCAGGGTCTTTTCAAGTTTAACATCGAGGAACCGCCTTACATCATCGTATGGTGTTATCAGCGAGGCACCATGCCAGCAGGTTTGCGGATATCGCTGAGCTATCGAGCTTGTAAAAATTACGCTTGATTAAATGTTACGGCTTACGTATAAGGAAAGACACCCTCCGGCAGACAGTTCCACATCCGGGCGGTGCGGCGAGAAATGAGTTTGTGATACAGTTCGTTCTCAAAAACCTAATGTCAACCACAGCAGTAGCGGCGTTAGGGTAGGGCGCGGTTGGGCGACCGCCCAGGTCCCCAGATTTAAAGGGGCGCAGCGGGCGCCCCTTTTGTACCGCTCGCTCATTGACCAAGTCCTACATACTCATAAATTCCCTAAATGTAGTGTCAAAATGGTGGGCCACACTAGAATGGACCGCAGTGTCCGGTCGGAGTTATAAGTTATTTGTCACAATTGTTTAGTTTAAATTGTCTGAGCATGTTGATCCTGAAAAAAAAAAACCATTTGTGTCAACATTTTGATAACGGAGAGCCGAATAAAAAAAGGAATAAAAAAACAACAATAGTGTTTATTAATAAAGATAAATTTAACACAACAAAAAATCAAGATCAGGGGGGCGTAACCTGCGTAAAATGTGAAACAATAGGTGAGAGAATTTGACAAATTCTTCACCAATTAGAAGCGTTTATGTCATAACATTTGCGATCTTACTGGGTGGAATATTTGACATCGGCATCGGCATGGTGCAGAAAATGATCGAATTCCTTCAATTCTTTGATCATATTTAACTCCGGTTCAGTCCCATGGTATGTACATCTGACATACGCAGCAGACGACAGTACGAACGCGGCGGATGCCTCCTTGACAACGGGCTGAATGATTAGCTCGAAACGTCGGAGAATGTCTCTTTCTGCCGCGTGAAAAGCCGTAACATTTTTCAAACATGTCTAACGACCGCGGTAATCTCAGAAGTATCATAGGTTGTGTGTCAATAAATTCAACAACTTTTTTTTAGTTCTATTGTAGATAAGTTAACTTCAAACTTTAGTCCATCCATTAAAGAAATCATGGACTAGGTATCTGAAGGCGTACACTCCACCAAGCAACAGTATATTATTTTTTTAGAATATGAGCATTTGATGACATATTAAAAATGATTAAATCACTATAAACTGCATCTGAGCTGTCTGCGATTGACAATATCACAATCTGGGTTAGAGAGCAATGTGAATTGAAAAAATATTATATGACTAGAATCGAGAAAGGAGTGCTAAGACGATTTGGACAAATGGAACGAATGGATGACGAGAACGTTACGAAACAAATTTACAGAACTGAAGTGAGCGGAAGGCCTAGAAGAACGTACCGCGACCAAATCGATGTAATTATTCGTAAAGGTCTGGTACCTAACACCGGTAATCGTAGAGCATGTATGAAAAGGTGTTTTTATTTTATTTCATTTTAGAAAACATAGACTTTGGTATCTCTATATAAAGTTTGCCTAAAGAAATTCTATACAAGTAAAATTGAATAGTATTTTTTAATAAATGGTTATTTCATTATGGCCTCAAATATTATGGCAGATAGGGGGCGCAGTAGAAATCTCGCCCAGGGCGCTGGTAGTGTTAAAACCGGCGCGGGGTGCTCTGATTCTCTGCGGAGGGTGCTCCGGATATAGGTAGGATGGGAAGGAATGAGGGATGCAAGTTCTACAGAGCAACGTCCGCGGCAGTACCTGCAGAACAGACTGAGCGACCCCACAAACCGTCTGTGGCTCAGTGACTCCAAGCCAGCGGTGAGTTGTGGGACTCCAACAAGACTGCGCTGAATTGAGCTCAAGGACGCCAGCAGGTACTAGGGACACCTTCCCAAATGTGGCTACAGTATTCTATGACCGGCCTTATCTGTGATTTATAAAGATGATGTAGTTTTACCTGTGAAAAAACCTGCAACGGTATAGGATCCCCAGTTTCTGCGATGAAAATTTGGCCTCGGCTTCAATGAAACGCCAAAAACCCACATCTTTGCAAATGTTGTTGCCCAGTAGGTCTAGGTGGTCCGAGACAGGTACGATGTTGCCTTGGAAACTTGCTAGGAGCGGAAAAGGTTCTACCTTGGCAGAGAAAACACAGTATTGGGTCTTGCAAACGTTGAAGGCGACAAGGTTCTCCTGGCCCAAGTTGGCTACTTTCTTTTCTTTTTTTTATTTATCTTGACTCAATCAACTTTTAATTCAGAATTTCGTTGATCCATGTAAGTATGTATAGTATTTCAATTTAATTCAAATAAGTATGAAAGTTAATTTTATCATTTTTCCATTTGAATCCGTTATTTAAATAAATAAATATGAAATGAAGAATCATAAAAAAATATGTAATAAAACTGTGGCTTTTGGTCCATTCCTTCCAAAAAAATGTCATTCTAGCAACACTTTATCATTATTCTCTGCAATACGTCATTATTCTTGCAGTTAGTCAATATCGGCAACACAAACTTTTAAAACAATATAAATGATTTGAAATATACTGGATTAGTTGGAGTGCCTCTTATATAAAATAGATTAATTTTGCCATAACTACTATTCTAGCTAAAATTAAGAGTCCTGCCACAAGGTTCGAAAATTGAATGTCTTTCGCTAAGGATAACCGCCCAGGCCCTAACGTTTCCCTAGCCCTAAGCGTTGTCAGATTTTGATCAATGTTTTTATATCACTTGAGAAAGCTTAATTCTATATCAGTAAGTTTTGATTGTTGACTAAAATGTCTGTATTTTTCGGTAAAAAAAATCGAAAATGAAGGAAAAAAAGACAACTTTTTCCAATGTTTATTAGCCAACATTTTCCAATCTGAAAGGTATATTAAAAAAATTCAAGCATAATATATAATTTTTCTGTAATTTTCTGTGGTGAAAAAGTCTCTTATGATGAGTCCGCCCTGGTACAGTTTTGATTTTCCTTGTTCTTAATCGAATCACTTTTTGCCCAATAAATAATGGATTCATTTATTTCATTTCATTTTCATTTTTATATGAAGGAAATTTACATGCAATGAATCAAGTCATCATTTTATAACTACGGAACACCAATAAGTTAACTTCGACTCTTAGGGCCGAGTGCACGAAAGGACAAAAAATCAAAATCATCGTCAAAGTATGATCAAACAGGTCACTTTCTATGGACACTATGGAAGGAACTCCATGTGGTTCACTAAAAGTGACGTGTTGGAACATTGATTAACTCGGCCGTCTCTTCGTGCAACCGGGGCTTAGCATCCCACAATTTCAGTGCAACCACTTTTTGAGTGCAACGCAAGTGTGTTCAATATTGGAATTTGGCATCTAACTATGTGTATATCAATGCTATAGGTGATGACGAGGGTGATGATAGCTCGGTTATTTCACGGTTCAATATTCTCGCCTTTTTTATATTGAGCGATCTATAGTTTTTCAGACCCTTCGTATGCTCGCTGGACACAACGAGTAAGAAATAAATAGAAAATTGTTTGCTACGCCACTCAAAATAATATTTAAAAGAAAGTACAGTTTAATACGATATTGCAACAAATTGAACTTCCACTGTCAATCAGAACTGCCTGCCGAATAGGTCTGACCGAGAGGGTCTGACGAGACTCAATCAAAGAAAATATGTAGTCGTAGAAGATCTACCTACCAAATAATTCCATCGTCGCTCCATGACGTAACGATTTATCTCGCCGAGCTCGACCGAGAAACGTCGAGATACGCCGAGTCACTCGCTTGTACTCGCTCTAGTACTGCCTGCTCACTCGCACTCGCCCCTCGCCTACTCGGCTCGCCCGCCCGGCTGGCCCCCTCCGCTCCCGCCCCCGCCCCTGCGACCGACGGCCGACTCCACACGACCGAACGCGAGGTCACTGCGTGCCAGCTGCTCGCTTGCTAAATGACTCGTCCGTCTTGTGTTAACTCCTCCGGTAGTGACATTATCGGTGTGGGGATTCATACCCAAGAATATTTACGCTGCTAGAGATGACGACGCGCTGGGGTGACGAACGCACGATGCGGTTTATAAAGCTCCTGAAGCGCGAACGCTGCCTGTGGGACAGGTCGATGGCCGAGTACAAGCAACGCGGGAACCGCGAGGAAGGGTATCGCGCGATTCGTGCCGGCATGGAGATGCCCGAGCTGACTCTGCTCGACGTCAAGATGAAGATCAAGAACCTGCGCTCCACCTGGCACCAGGAGCGCAAGAAGGTCGAGCTCGGCGAGGCGGCGGGGCGCCGCTACGTGCCGCGGCTCGCCTGGTTCCACGACTTCACCGAGTGCTTCGTCACAGACGAGTCCGCGCCCGTGCGTCGCCGCGCCCCCCGGCCCCGACCCCCCCGACGCCGCAGCCAATTCAAGCTCGAATCTGCCACTGTGAGTATTTAGAGAGCGCGAATTCCTAACTCGAAAACTCGACGAAACGAACACGGTTGCAAGCGCGAGACAGTTTTGTAGTTAGACCCGTGCGATTCTGCTACCAACTACCCACGGAGATCGACCACTATTCCTTATATCGTTGATTCCCCGTCAAAACTTATAATGTAAAAATCAGGCCAACTTTTAATCAATAACACTGGCCAAGTTTGATCCTTAAAGGTATCCATTTATCAAATCATATTTACCTGAGCGAGCTGTTCCATGGTTCAGAATCCATGTAAAACTGTACGTCCCCTTCCCCTACTACTACTCGTCGAGACGGGCAATACAAAATTTTCCGCGCTTTCCATCCAGTTCAATTTAGCTGTTACACAAATGAAAGGGTCTGGCATGGCACCTTATTCTTACGGTAGTCATACAATAAAATAAATGTCACCCATGTCCAGTTTTATACAAAAACATATAACTATATTTGACGACCGTGGATGTCGTGAAATCCCCGTGTTGCAAATTGTGTGCGGGAAGTTAGCTTTCGACGTATTTGTTATTCATAAAGACAGCGATGAATAATTTTGTTATAACCACTTTTTATGTTAGGCGCGGCAAATGGCGTACGCCAGAACCTCGACGCCCATGGGATTTCAAACTTGCAGGGGGGCTGCGACACAGTAGATTTATCTACTGTGGCTGCGATAACCATGCATTGGTTGATACATATCAGGAATTCTATGCTAATCAGTAGGTATATGTGGACAGGAGTCGGATGGCGAGGAAGGGGAAGAATTTGCGGAGGAGGAGGTCGCGTCAGACGGCGGCGGCGGGGGCGGAGGGGACGAGGTGGAGGAAATGGAGGTAGAGGTGAATGTGGCGCGGGGGAGGGGGAGGGGGCCCGCGCATCGCCCGCACGAGGTGATGCTGGCCCGCGAGACGCACGCGCGCGCGCCGCCCGCGGCGGCGGAGGCGGCGACAGGTGCGTGGCCAGGAGGCGACGAGTTCGACGCGTTCGGCAGCAGCGTGGCGGCGCAGCTGCGGAGGATGCCGCTGGCGTCGGCGCTGCGCGCACAGGTCGCCGTCCAGAGTCTGCTCGCCGAGGAGCGCATCCGGCTGCACGAGGACGTCACCTCACTCACGTCGCCCATCTGAACAGAATGTTACTAGTGGAGGTGGACTGAGGACTAGCTTGCTAAAACCGGCCGTAGGACGGATAATTACTCGCCGGACGGACTGGTGGTTGTATATATTGTCGTGAAAACTGAGTTTGATATTTCGGTGGTCCTAACGTAAAGAGTGAAATATACTTTCATTTTACAGAATGAGGGTCTCACTTCAAAGAAGTCGAGAAATATCGGCTCTGCTCATTACTTAATAAACTAATTTCTTTTTAATTTTTTTTTTCTTTTGGTCGGCGATTCGTCGTCACGTCTGTCCTTCTGCCACCCACACCTTCAAAGGAGAAGGTGAACAATTTTGCTCATCTTTTCGCGTCGAACTCATAATGTTAACGATCAGAGTGCACATCCGCCCCCGACGACGCCACAGGGAGTCGACGAAGGAACCGAGGATGCATCCTAGACTGGTATTCCAAGAGTAACGGCCCTGAGGGCATTCCTTATTTACCTCTTGCTCATCGTGTGTAATCGAGGGCCTGGCGCATGTTGTATACCGTGCTTAACAAAACGTGACAATATATTTACTGATTTTTAGGGTTCCGTACCCAAAGGGTGCCAACGGAACCCTATTACTAAGCCTTCGCTGTTCGTCCGTTCGTCCGTCCGTCCGTCTGTCACAGGGCTGTATCTCATGGACCGTAATAGGTAGGCAGCTGAAATTTTCACAGAGTTTATTTTGAGAATTTATTTTGCCGCTATAACAACCAATAACATAAAACAAATAATAATAATTAAAGGGGGCCCCCACACAAAAAACGTGTTTTTTTTGTACATGTACGTTGTAATCTTGCACGAAGGTACGGGACCCTTCGTGTGCGAGTCCGACTCGCACTTGGCCGTTTTTTTTTTGTTATGTACGGACCGCGACACAGGAGCGGAGATGCCTAGCGGGTTCGGTGTATCCACTGAAGCTGAGCGGAGATCTATGCTGGCTAGAGCGGAGCTGTGGACGGCGGCGAGCGAGTACTTTGGCCAGCTTAGACGACAGTTTAGTGCGGGCCAGGCGAGACACACATCTCTGCTCGCCTCTGCTGCGCGCCGCTGCCGATTGCCCGCACAAACGCCGCTCGTATCTCCGCTTTATTCGCGAGGCCCATACAAATTGACACATCTCCGCTCAGTTCGACCCGTGACCACTGAAGCAAAGCGGAGCAGAGATTCGTAAAGAACGAAATCCGATTGGTTGTTTGAAACACATCTCCGCTCTATCATCCGACGCATCTCCGCATCTAGAGACAGCCCTCTCTCCTATCAAGATGAGATGAACTGAGCTTTGCGTCCATATTTGCCACCGCTGCAAGGATGTCATCGCGGTTGCGCGTGCTTGGGAGTTTCACGATTATGGTCCGGCCGCATTGTGATTGACATTGGCGACATGGTGGAATGTCAATATCTCGGCATCGAGAATGGGCCGTGGTATCACTTTCCCCAGCTGAGTTCACCAAGTCTTTGACTTAAAATTTGGTCTTATATTGTATCTCAATGTTAGTCTCTCTGGCTTGTTGCTCGACGTGTGATACACGAACGTTGAGGTCATGAACGGTGGTACGTAGTTCTGCATTCTAACATTGATTCTCCGTCTCCATCCTTTTAACATTGTGCTAATCTTTTTTAAGTCGTCGTATTCGCTGTAGACTGCACCTCATGCCCGCAAGCATGGAAGGCCATATAGCCCAACTGAGGGTGGCACTAAAAAACAATATATTTATAGTTAAGTAAATTATTGTTCGAAACATGGCTTAATAATAATAATAATAACTCACTGGATATATTTTTTTACATATGTCAAGTCAATTGTTTTTTTAGCTCACTTAGGACACCGAGCTTTTCGTGATTTTTTTTTTTTTCGTGAATGGCGTTGAGATCCTATGAAAGGCTGCGAAGAACCATATTAGTGGTCTCTGCTAGCAACTCCAATATCACGACTGCGAGCTCCCACTTTACGCATTGCTGGTTTAGGGTAAGGGCATTTGTATGTTTGCTTGTATTCTTTGTATTGTTTCTTGAAGTTATCAGCACTGATACCCAAACAAAGGTAGTAAAAATCGCTAGAACATGCACTGCAAGTCATTTTGTCTTGGACGCTGATTTTGTTTTTGCGTGCGTAGCATTTGGGACCAATTTTGTTTATGAGAAAAGAAAATACATATTTTCTTTTAAAGTGATTTTTATTTATTATTTGTCAGAATCGAACTTGAGCTCTTGTGTTTACGAAACGCTCATCGCCAAACAAATTTACTGTTTCAACTTGTCAGTTGTGATAATTTTACCTAAGCAATAGTAACAATAAATAATTTATTTGTGCTCGATATTTTGAATGCAGAAACAAGAACTCAAAAAAGTTTTAGACACTCGATTGGGTCGTTTTTTTCACTTGTTAAACAATTCTTAACTGGTAAAATATACCCCAAATAAGTAATTCTCTCACAACATGTGTGCATAGCATTCAAGTACACAGTTGTTCTGTGATGGTAAAATAAATTATACAATTATAAAAAAAGAGAAAATACTATTAATGTAGTAAAACCTAGAAAAAATAATAGAAAAACTTTACAATAAGGATGTTAATTTAAAATCGTTACCATGAGCAATCGCGGCAAAGTGGCTCGTAGCCTAGCGGTGCGGGGACTGGCCTAGCGTACCAGAGGCCTGGGTTCAATACCGACATGCACCACTGTCTTTCTCTTTCCGAGTTCGATAAGTGCATTTCTTCACGAATGCGAGCTGCTCCATGGTTCGGAATCCATGTAAAACTGTAGGTCCCCTTCCCCTACTAGGTGGTAGGGTTTAAGCCCGCCCGGGTTGGTACCATCGCATTGGATGAAAAGATGGTCGTAGCGGCAATGAAAAATTGTCCGTGTTTTCCATCCACTTCAATGTAGCCGTGCCCATAAAGGGAAGGTCCTGGCATGGTACCAAATTCCTTCGGGAATGTGGTATATTGGGCTAATATCATAACGGTAGTTGTGTGGTGTTAGCCATCCATGTCAGGTCGCATAAAAAAAATGTACAACTTGATAATTTAAAAGAATTATAATTACACTGTGTCCGTAGATTAGGCTATATGGAGAATAGTTCTTGCCTACCAAATCTCCGGTAATTAAAGCAAAGTTGTTTTCTTTATAGAAACATTGTATATTCGGCCTAGTACCTATGTATTAGTAAAAAAAAATTAACAAAAAAAATAAACGACTTCAAAGAAAAAGCACTAAAAAGTAAAAAATAATGTTCATTTTTGTAGTTACGATTTCTGTTATTTTTTGAGTCGGCGTCAGCCGGGCACGCGCTGCGCCAAATAAGAGAACCTAACCTAATCTAACCTAACCTAACCTAACCTAACCTTGGCTGACACCGACTCAAAAAATAACAGAAATCGTAACTACAAAAATGAACATTATTTTTTACTTTTTAGTGCTTTTTCTTTGAAGTCGGTTATTTTTTTTGTTAAATTTTTTTTTATTTGTTAATTTTTAGTGAATCTGAAGTAAACTTACTAATTTGTACACGTCCTTTCCAATAAAAAAAGAATCACCGAAATTGGTTGGCGTTATATTGAGTTATTCGTCCATTTGTCGCGCACATCTTAATACAAATTTAAGACTTTTATGATTTTCTCATGGATTTCATTGTCAGAACTTAACCAAATTAAAATGGGACCACTTGGGAAGCACTAGCTATCATTTAAAAAAATATTCATCAAAATCGGTTCACCCAGGAAAAAGTTATGAGGTAACAAACATAAAAAAAAAAAACAAAAAAAAACAAAAAAAAAAAAACATACAGACGAATTGATAACCTCCTCCTTTTTTTGAAGTCGGTTAAAAAGGAGGTTAGCATGGCTTGTAAATATTTGGGTTGTGCCGACCTTGCGCCCTCTACACAAGAGCTGCTAGTTGCCAATGCAATAAAAAAATGTGCATAAAAGCTAGTTGGCATGGCGTTACCAATAGATGGGTCTACCCGCTCGAGCGTCTAACAAGTCTAAAAACAAGAAGTCTATATCGCACTAACGAAGTTTCCAAACTAAGTACCACATAGAGGAGAGCATGCTGCAGTCTCAAGACCTGACCCACCTTTTCATCTCTTCACAGTGGTGACCCCTACGTGATTCTACAACATCATAACTCCTCTAGTCTCAACAAGGTATGCTTCAGCAGCCACGACAGATGCTACCGGCCTCCCCATCGAAATCAATATCATCAGTCAAACGCATACAATATTTTTGACAGGCGATATCGCCTTCTCGATAGCACTTGCTCGATGGCGTTCGTAGGAGGGGGCCAGGAAGGGTAAGCGTCTTCCGTGGTCCACACTCTGCACACATTTCAATACATGGTTAATAGGAACGTCAGGATTTATAACGTCGGACTTTATACATGCTACACTTACTGTAATGGTGATGCCAAATCGTAAACGTGGTTACTATTCCCAGCCTTGTTTAGGTAAGTAACCGACGAACCACGTCGTTATCTCGCCCTGCCCGCTGCCACCTCACCGATTAGTCCTCTGTGGTGCGGTGGTGGTGTTGGTAAGTGGAGGAGACGTTGTGTGTTCGTAGGCACACTACACGTCGCTGGCCGGAGGCGGCGGCCCGTTGGAGAGCGCACTGCACCGCCGGCTGGCGGAGCACCTCAACAGCGAGGTGGCGCTGCGTACGGTGACGGACCTGGCGCAAGGCGTGCAGTGGGCGCGCTCCACCTTCCTGCACGTTCGCGCCGCGCGCGACCCGCGCCGCTACCTCGCCCTGCCCGCTGCCGCCACCCCCCAACAAGTCGCGCAGAAGATTCAGGGTGAGGTCGCTTTCTCCTTCACAACTATGTATTAGTCAGTCAGTCAGTCAGCGTGTTTGCGCCCACTGCTGGACATATGCCTCTCCAATTTTTCTCCAGTCCTCCCGGCCCTCAGCGGTACGGAACCAATGCTTTCCGCCGACTCACTTGATGTCGTCGTCCCACCTGGCGGGTGGTCTTTCCACACTCCGTTTTCCTGTCCACGGCCGCCCGTGTAGGACACGGTTACGCCAACGGTCGTCGTCTCTTCGGCTGACGTGACCAGCCCACTGCTATTTGAGCTTAGCCACCCGGTATCCAATATCGACTACTTTGGTACGTCGACGGATTGCCTCGTTACGTGATATTCCCAGCATGGCTCGCTCCATTTCTCGCTGGGCAACTTTCAACCTTTGGAACACGGCGACCGTCAGAGTCCACGTTTCATACCCGTACGTCATAACTGGGAGGACGCATTGGTCCTCCTTCGGGACTTTAAATTTTGCGGAAGGTCAGACATCAGAGAGAATTTAATCTTTCCGAAGGCAGCCCAACCCAGTTGAATTCGCCCCTAAACCTCCTTAGTCAGTCCTTGTCTACCAAGCCGCAGAATTTGACAGAGATTCACGTACTCTTAAACCTGTTCGATCACTTCTCCGTCTATAACTATTACGATACCCTCGGTCGCCGACACTATATCGGGGAAAAAGTCTTTTCGCATATAGTATGTATAAGCTTATAATACAATTTCTTTGGCTGTACTATTTGTATCTGGCTAGTTTTAATGACATTAAAAAGGTAACATTTATTTATTTAAGGCATTTATTACTAAAGTGCTGATTATCTTGTATAGTTATCGATTGCAGGATGGAAATAAAAGACATTTAATGTACAGATTAAGCTAATCAGTACTTGGTGGAAGATACCCTAAGCCGCACAAATTGGTTTGAACGTTTTCAATCCGGGAATGTTGATGTCAAAGATGCACATTCCTTTGGTCGCCATGTTACCATGGAGGTGAAGAATTTCTATCTTCTTCACATCCATGCCCGTTACGAATAAAATAGACGCTATTTTTTTTTAATGGAGCAAGGTCGTAATATCAGTAGTTATGACGTAGCTGAAGAACTGGAAATTGTCCACAAAACTGTTTTGACCCATTTGAAAAAAGCTGGGTACAAAGAAGCTCGATATTGGTGCCACACAAGCTCACTGAAAGAAACCTAATGAACCGTGTACTCATTTGCGATTCTTTATTGAGACGTAATGAAACCGATTCGTTATTGAAGAGATTGAAAATTAGTGATGCAAAGTGGATCACGTACGACAAGAACGTGCAAAAAAGGTCGTGATCAAAGGTCGGTCAGGCTTCACAGACTGTGCCAAAGCCCAGGTTAACTCGCATTAAAGTGATGCTGTGTGTAGTATGGTGGGATTGGAAGGGCAATGCTCATTGTGAGCTTTTACCCCCGAACCATCGATTTGAATATCTACTGCTAACAACTGATGAGATTAAAGCAAGAAGTTGAGTGGCTGGAATTAACCAATAGAAAGGCTGTGGTTTTCATCACGATAACGCTAGATCACACACATCTTTAGTCATTCAGAAAAAATTAAGACAGTGTTGGAGGTGTTGATGCATCCGCTATATAGCCCTGACCTTGCACCTTCAGATTTCCACCTGTTTCGGTCTCTTCAGGTCAGGCGTCATCGGTGGTATCAAGAGAGGACTGCCAAAACTACTTGTCACACTTTTTTGATCAAAATGTCTAAAGCAACGGGAACATGTCACTACCTACAAAATGGCAAAAATTCAGCGAACAAAATGGCACATGTATACTTTAATTAAAAGTAATTAAACTTGTCTTGAAAAAAATATTGAGTTTTCATATAAAATGCAAAGAATTTTTTTCCCCGAACTTATATTACTTAAAGTAATAGATTACTTTATGTTAGTAACTCTAACTAAACGATGAAATGTATACAGGGTGTTACAACAGCCAGTATATACAATTTGGGAAATAATTATAGGGATTGAAATAATAAAAAAAGTTTAATAACTTTTTTATATCCTCTAATAAAAAGTTAGCATAATTAAATTCTTGGCATGGAACCCAGGACCCACGTGGCGTGCCAGGCTAATTTCATGTCAGTAGGAGTAATATTGGTCATCCATATCCAGTTAGGTACACGCAGCGGTTCCCCTTTCATACGGAAAATTATATTCTTATTAAACAACATTATTAAATTACTATGCATAGAAAGTCTAACTTTTTTAAGGTATTTAAGGATGTTTGAAACACATCTCAGCTCCGCCACGCTCCGCTTTGGTGGATTATGGGGCTCCCTGAGCTGAGCGGAGCGGAGATGTGTCAGTTTGTATGGGCCTCAGGATCAAAGCAGAGATGTGATCGGTGTCTAGCGAGTCGGCAGCCGGAAGCGGCGCGCAGCGGAGGCGAGCGGAGACGTGTGCGGAGATGTGTCCGGCTACTACCTAGCAGGTTTTGTGTTTGGCCCATAATCCACCAAACCGAAGCTAGGCGGAGCGGACAGGAGCGGAGATTCCTAGCGGGTGGGGTGTATCCACCGAAGCCGAGCGGATGAGATATATTTAAATACTTTTACTGGTAATACCAGGTAGAGCGGAGCTGTGGGCGGCGGCGAGCGAGTACATGGGTCAGCTGAGTACGTAGCGAGACGACAGTTTCTCGTCCTCCGACACCTCATTCGAGTTACCAGACTACATCCAGAAGTTTCATCATGTCTCTTTATTTGGTAAAAAGACGGCCATACCAACACGATTCAAACATAATTTTAATTGATAAATAACTCTCGGACTTTAACCGACATCGGGTGCGCTCTGCTGACTTCTTGACTGATGTATGCTATCTCTAACAGGTTATATGTTACTGTTTGATGGCTAAGCCTTGTACTGAATCGACTGCAACTTTCCGTTGTCCCCTGAGCGCGCGCCGCCGCCGCTGCCGCCGCCGCCGCCTGGTTGCACGGAAAGGTTCGCGACAACGACACGGTTACATCACTGTGGATGCATCTTTGCCTTTGTCTTTGGACCTTGACTCCTTCGGAATGCGTATATTCTTCTCCGCTTTACCAGTTATATTTAGTACTGAATGTTAATGGCGTGTATTCAAACGTCACAAAGATCGCGTATACTACGGGCTACGGGCATAGTGCCGACGCAAAGATCCCACAATTCAATATTTTAGGTTTCGTGGGCTTCACCAATTCTCTACGGGCGCTATTATCCGCCCCGAATCCGGTATACCTAGTACCTAGGTACCTCGGTTTGCATACCCCGACGTTGGCGAAAGTCCGAAATCTTTTTTTCTTTGAAGGTCACTAATATTTTCAAGATTTGCCTGTGTCGAGCACTAATTTAGAGTTTAAGGTAAGAACAAAATAACCTTAACCTATTATTTTTAGAATTTTCTTTTTTTTTTCATTAAAAAAATAATAAACATTTTAAAGTTCTATTTTTTTCTCTCTTAATTAGTGCACTCAACATGGATATAAGTGCAAAGATCCAAAAAAACTTCAAGGAAACAAATATTTCGGGCAGTAGCGGCAAAGGGGGGAGGCGGAACGTCCCGATTAGCGATGGCTCATTTCGGGTCCTCCCCATTCCGAGATCCCGCTTCCTCTGCTTTACTTACTCCTTCTGACACACCTCATCGTTTGCCGGCTTGAAGCAAGCGTGTCCCAGTATGGTGACAACGACGACATGTGGCTATAAAATGTGCTTAATCGTACACATTTAAAAAAAAATAACACACTCTATTTGAGAAATGCATTCATATGCGTCTATGATCGCCTCAACTTAAGGCGCTAGGACTAGCCAACTACTCGCGCCATACAAATGCACTTTTTAACAAATGTAATAATATGTTGTGAAACGCTTCAGCAAATCCAAATAGAACTCCAGACTGATAATGGATTGTTAATATTTTTTTATTCCATCATTTATTTAAATAATAATAAAAATAAAAAAAGTTGATTTTTCTCATTAGAAATCTGAAAGTCATTCGATTTCTAGATATAAGCAAAAACAGCATATATGCATAAACAAAAAATTCCATTTGCTTTTAGATTTCTACATTTAGTCAAAAAAGTTCGGAAATGGACACCGTTTCCGCAATGTATTTTGTATAGAAAAAGGAAACATACATTAACGAAAATCATTCGAGGAATCATATATTGTAAGGATGACACTTATAATCGTCAGACTTAGTTAGTTTACTTGGGGTGCCTCGTCTAACTTTGCGATTTGGCTAGTACCAGGCCCTTAAATAAATCGAGCTATACAGATGTGAGCGGAGGCGATGAACGCGCTGGTCACGCTGGACGAGTAGTGGGCGAGGGCCACCAGCCGTTTCATGTCGCCCCACTGCTTCAATTTTGAAATAATGAATTTGATTACCATGAAGTGTGCGCGTGTTTCGCCAGAGATGTGCGTGAAGGCGATAAACGGGCTAGCGCGCGCGGGGCTGGTCAAGTTGGACGAGGCGTGCTGCGTGACGCCCTCGCACGCTGGCCGCCTCATGTCGCTCCACTGCTTCAATTTTGAAATAATGAATTTGATTACCATGAAGTGTACGCGTGTTTCGCCAGAGATGTGCGTGAAGGCGATGAACGGGCTAGCGCGCGCGGGGCTGGTCATGCACGTTGGACGAGGCGTGCTGCGTGACGCCCTCGCACGCTGGCCGCCTCATGTCGCTCCACTGCTTCAATTTTGAAATAATGAATTTGATTACCATGAAGTGTACGCGTGTTTCGCCAGAGATGTGCGTGAAGGCGATGAACGGGCTAGCGCGAGCGGGGCTGGTCACGTTGGACGAGGCGTGCTGCGTGACGCCCTCGCACGCTGGCCGCCTCATGTCGCTCCACTGCTTCAATTTTGAAATAATGAATTTGATTACCATGAAGTGTACGCGTGTTTCGCCAGAGATGTGCGTGAAGGCGATGAACGGGCTAGCGCGCGCGGGGCTGGTCATGCACGTTGGACGAGGCGTGCTGCGTGACGCCCTCGCACGCTGGCCGCCTCATGTCGCTCCACTGCTTCAATTTTGAAATCATGAATTTGATTACCATGAAGTGTGCGCGTGTTTCGCCAGAGATGTGCGTGAAGGCGATGAACGGGCTAGCGCGCGCTGGGCTGGTCACGTTGGACGAGGCGTGCTGCGTGACGCCCTCGCCCGCTGGCCGCCTCATGTCGCTCCACTGCTTCAATTTTGAAATAATTAATTTGATTACCATGAAGTGTGCGCGTGTTTCGCCAGAGATGTGCGTGAAGGCGATGAACGGACTAGCGCGCGCGGGGCTGGTCACGTTGGACGAGGCGTGCTGCGTGACGCCCTCGCACGCTGGCCGCCTCATGTCGCTCCACTGCTTCAATTTTGAAATAATGAATTTGATTACCATGAAGTGTGCGCGTGTTTCGCCAGAGATGTGCGTGAAGGCGATAAACGGGCTAGCGCGCGCGGGGCTGGTCACGTTGGACGAGGCGTGCTGCGTGACGCCCTCGCACGCTGGCCGCCTCATGTCGCTCCACTGCTTCAATTTTGAAATAATGAATTTGATTACCATGAAGTGTGCGCGTGTTTCGCCAGAGATGTGCGTGAAGGCGATGAACGGGCTAGCGCGCGCGGGGCTGGTCACGTTGGACGAGGCGTGCTGCGTGACGCCCTCGCCCGCTGGCCGCCTCATGTCGCTCCACTGCTTCAATTTTGAAATAATGAATTTGATTACCATGAAGTGTGCGCGTGTTTCGCCAGAGATGTGCGTGAAGGCGATGAACGGACTAGCGCGCGCGGGGCTGGTCACGTTGGACGAGGCGTGCTGCGTGACGCCCTCGCACGCTGGCCGCCTCATGTCGCTCCACTGCTTCAATTTTGAAATAATGAATTTGATTACCATGAAGTGTGCGCGTGTTTCGCCAGAGATGTGCGTGAAGGCGATGAACGGGCTAGCGCGCGCGGGGCTGGTCACGTTGGACGAGGCGTGCTGCGTGACGCCCTCGCCCGCTGGCCGCCTCATGTCGCTCCACTGCTTCAATTTTGAAATAATGAATTTGATTACCATGAAGTGTGCGCGTGTTTCGCCAGAGATGTGCGTGAAGGCGATGAACGGACTAGCGCGCGCGGGGCTGGTCACGTTGGACGAGGCGTGCTGCGTGACGCCCTCGCCCGCTGGCCGCCTCATGTCGCTCCACTGCCTCGACTTTGACACCATGAAGCTCATTATGCAAGTGAGTGACTTTCAACACAAATTTCTTAAATCTAAGGACACACACTGTTCGCGGTGAATTCTAAACACGAAACCTACAATGTAATCTATCGGAGCCACCCACGGATATCGTCGATCTTCATGGGCCCATACCACATCTGAAGTTTTAAAATCACTAATTGAAATAAAAAAGCATGTGTACATACATACTTTAATATTAATATACAAATAAAAACCTGTCAAAGAAGCGTTATGAAAGTCGCCTAAGATATCTTGGATCCTGTAAAACTGGTAAACCAATTTTCAGACGCTTTCAGTTTGCAGTAACAATTTGTCGTACCTCCCTCGGCAAAAGTGCATTGCTACATCGTTAGATACCGGTGGAGCTGTTGACGGGCGTGCTGTGCGGGGATACAGCTTCTTAGGGACGATTCTCCTTACGATTGCAGCTCGTCGTGAGTCAAAGCAGAAGCAGCTGACGTCGACTGAGTCACGACCTAGAGGGGCTACAGTTGCGCACGGACAAGTGACTAAAGCTCAATTTACTTAACCGGAATATTGCTGTCAGCGGCGTCGACACAGCTCGCTACGATGCCTGTTATCGGTTCGAGAGTCGATGCAGAAGCGGCTAACGGGCATGGTGTACGAGAGTCACGAGCTAGCGGGGCTGCAACTGAGCACTGACGAGCGACCAACGCTCAACTCTCTCAACCGGAACCTTTCTGTCAGCGGCGTGGACCTATCTCGTTCATATTGCAGATATCGGGTCGCGAGTCGATGCAGGAGTTGCTAACGGGCGTGGTGTGCGAGAGTCACGAGCTAGCGGGTCTGCAACTGAGCACTGACGAGCGACCAACGTTAAACTCTCTCAACCGGAACCTTGCTGTCAGCGGCGTGGACCTATCTCGTTAATATTGCAGATATCGGGTCGCGAGTCGATGCAGGAGTTGCTAACGGGCGTGGTGTGCGAGAGTCACGAGCTAGCGGGGCTGCAACTACGCACAGACGAGCGACGAACGCTCAACTCTCTCAATCGCAACCCTGGCGGAGCCACCATACGCTATCCTATGAAGGGTAAAATAACCACAAAGCAGATGAAATTCAACTGGTAAGAAAAACCATAAATTTATCTCTTTCCTTCTGCTCCCAGACTTGTTTGGTTTTAAATAGGCTGCCTCTAATAATGAATAGTAGTCTCTCATTAATCAGTTATTAGAAAATCTCTGATGAAATGACCAGAGTGTAGTAGCTATTTTACAATAATTACTTTTTCATAATAATACATAACATTAAAAAAATAACTCAAAAAGTATTGATTTTAAACCCCCATTTCATTGGGCCTTTGTTGCAAATCAGCTCTAGAATGACCCCTTATAGAAGGAATGTATCGAATTTCCAAACACCTGTATATTAAGAATAGTATTTCTTCTCCTTTATATTTCTTTAGTCCATTTAATAATTTCCTTATAAACATAATATGTGCCGATGATGGTGTTCGTGATGATCTTGTACGTTTGTTTTAGTATGATCCAAGCTATATTTGGATGCCTTCACATTCCTGATCCCTCCCTTCACCAAGAAGCCCTGAAGCTCCTTAGAACCGCCGATAGAATCTGCAAATGTAAGTACATTTGTCTGCCTCGGAAGTCAGAAATAGGAACGATATGCCATTCAGGTACACCAGCAGCGGGAGCACAAATGAAACGCCGATAACACTATTTTATATACTTACTATTAGCTTCTTTTATCGTAACGACCGAGCACAAACACCGGTATATCATACCTCAACGATATAACTTGCCGATGGCATAGAACAAATTCCAGATTAAGGTGGTTTTATCGATACTTACATACAGTAATCGAAAATTTTAAAACAAAAGCTCAAAACAAGAAAAATACTTCTTTTTCGGAATAAGTATGCGACCCAAAAAACCCACTTTCGGGAATGTCGCCAACTTGCTTAACACCGTGTATAAATTAAGCTACATTGTCGGTCATTAGGTACTCACTCTTTGGCTTCAAACATTTATTTTATTAAATACAACGGCATGGCTCATTTTGAATTTATTTGGTGAAATCTGAAATCATTGAATTCCAGCTAAAGTAAGCAAAGTGTGTCAGCTGAAATAATAATTCTACAGCATATTTCTAATGTTCTTATTTTAATACTAAAAAAATGTTTCTTTACCACGTTACTGGCCAAGATACTGCCGAGTGTCTGGTGGACAATTGCTGCTGTTATCCACTGGAACTTCTGGATGCCAATATTAGTACATTTTATCAAGATCTGGCCAGGCGATTACGGCAGATCTGTATTGTCAACAATTGCAAACCATGATGGAAACTCTAGCCGTTAAACAACCGAAACTTGTCAATTGGTCTAGCCCACTGCTGCTTCAGGACAACACTAGACCGCACACCGCACAACAAACGGTCGCTATACATTAGAGGAGCTATGATCCAATCTTATTCCATTAATTGTTTGCACAGCGCTCTCATCCTACAATGAATTCTTATGTAAACAAGAACGTCTTAAAGAACGTTCGAGCTACACCTGAAAGGAGATTGTTATCGACTGGTGCCGGTGCCGCATGGTGATTTTGCATGAAATTGGTGTTTCCGCCTCTAGCCACTACGTAATCCACATAATCTAACCACGTAACTGGTGTCAGAAGTGGGTTTAGAGATGCCGATCGCACCACGGGGAAGCAGTTCAAGTATTCGGCACTATGCAATATTTATACATAGTTACAATCGAAGCCGGACACCAATCCGACTCTTATGTATGTACTTAATGTGAACAGCAATAACCAAACGGAATACCTATAACACGGGCGCACAGTATAGTATCGGAAGTCGCGATAACGGTTACTGGCGGGTGGAGACGATCGTCTCGGTGACGGCACTGCTCGCCGCCACAACTAGCTAGCGGCACGTTCAATTAATTGCTATCACCTCATTTTTGGTCTTATAACAAAAATAATGATAGCAATGTTCATGATTTTTCATAGACTTTGTGTTTACAGAATTTTTATTTATCTCAAAGAATTTAATAACATTTGCTTAAAGAGAGAAGTACATTGTTGTTATGCGGTTACAAACATTCTTACAACTAAATAAGATTAATTACATAATACCGTTTTAAAACTATACACTAGGATAGAAGAGCTGAGAGCGGATATGTAATTTCTAAATATATTTTTTAATGTATCCTACATAATGTGGATATATACTATAATTATTTTGGAAGTACAATTTAGCAGCCTTTTAAATATATTATGTGACTCCGATTTTTTTAATATTATTTTGGAGATTATTGTAGATTGGACACCTTCGAACAGTATATTTCTTTTGCCGTAATTGGTTCGTGTGTATTGCGTGCGATAAACTAAAATGGTCATTGATCCTCATTGCAGGCATGGTGGCGTACTTGACGCGCGCGGAGTGCGTCGGCGCGCTGCCTGCGCCGGCACGCCTGGCGGCCGCCGTGAGCGCGGTGACGCTCGCCAAGTGCTGCGCGGCGCGGCTGTGGGAGTGCTCGGCGCACGTCGCTCGCCAGCTGCGCGGCGTGGGGCCCGCCACCTCCGCCGCGCTCGTCTCCGCCGGCAAGACGACCTTCGCGCTCATCGAGGAGAGCCATCCCAGAGATCTAGAGAGGGTACTTCCAAATTAACTCTAGAATGAGCCCTCAGAAGGGCTCGTAAAGATGTGTATAAAAAACAAGTTGCATTAAAATAATATAGCTATTTATCTCTGTAAAGTAAAAGTTTTCGTAAAAACATCCTTTGTATCCTTTTTTTATGTATAAGACCAACCCTTTATTCACTTAAATTTACATTACTTACCAACCATTACCAGCCATGGTCCAACTGTTAGAATGTTAAGAAACACTGACCTACATAGAAGGACTCAGACACCTCAGTATGGGTTGTCTTCACTCCCTATATCTTTTCCCCTTTCCTATCAAACACACCCACCTCCACCCTAAAAATTGAAATCCCCCTTCTATCTATCCGGTCCTGTCCTTTTTAATTCATCCAACTGGTCCATTTTCCCTATGGTCGTGACCACTTGATTGGAATTAGGTGCGAAAAAAAACCGTGCGGTTATCATATGAATACTGTATGCAACCAGAGTTGGGCCGGTTACACGCCCATCCGCCAGAATAGCAATTCTCGTAGACCTAGTTGCATGCATAGAAATGACCGTAAACACCAGCAACGATAGTCCAGTGGCACTACGCCTCGGTGTTCGATCATCAGGGTTAAACTGTGCTGTGTAGGTTCCAACACTTAGGGCCGAGTGCACGAAAGGACAAAATATCAAAATCAACGTCAACGTTTGACGTCAACGTTTGACATTACATGGACAGTATGAAAGGAACTGACGTATGAAAAGTGACGTGTTTGGACATTGATTTACTCAGCCGTCTCTTCGTGCAATCGGGGCTTAGTGAAACTGTAGGTCCACACCCTTACTAGCTTGGTGGTATGTAGTTTATGCCGACCGGGTTGGTACCATCGCATTTAATGAACGATGGTCGAAGTGGCCATGAAAATTGTACGTTTTTTCTATCCACTTTAATATAAGCCGTGCAGTGCTGATATAGGGATTACAATCGACTATGAAAATAAAAATATCACGACAAATGGAGTAAGTTAGCACAGTAGCGAAGTGAGATGTAGATAAATCTAGCCATGTATTCAGCAGTGCTGCTCATATACGACGTTTGTGTCAGATAATGAACCGTAGCGCGCCGGCGGGGAACGTGCTGCGCGCGCAAGTGGGCCTGCTGCCCAAGTACCGCCTGTCGCTGGCGGCGGCGGGCGGCGGCGGCGGCGGCGGCGAGGTGCAGGTGTCGCTCGAGCTGCTGAACGCCGCGCACATGGCGGCGGCGGCGGCGGCGGCGGCGGCGGCGGCGGCGGCGGCGGCGGCACGCGCGGGTCGGACGCGCCGCTGCCCGCCGGCGACCAACACCGCGGATACCTGCTACTCGGCGACTCCAACAATCGCCTGCTGATGTGCACAACCTTCAAGTAAGCTTGCAAATGATGCGCATTTGCTCCGAGCACTACTGCAGCTTGCAGACGATGCGCGATGCTCAGTACGTAGATCGAGCGACCACTAAAGCCCCGGACTCCTTGCGTGTCGTTTTCTTCCCTAATAAAAAAAAACGCGCAATATTTGATAGTAATAAATTTAATAATTAAACGTCTAGTTCCAGAGTATTATATTTTTTTGCATCCAATGCCGAAAAATCAACTACAAAATAAAAACATGACATGTTCTGTCCGGATGTGCATTGCGGTTTTTAACACAAAAATCAGTTAAATAACATTGGGACAAAATGTGGAGAACTATAAAGATATTTTTTTTCAACTTTTTCTTATTGTAAATAAACATGAAATTATATATTTAAAAAAACCGGCCAAGTAAGTGCGAGTCGGACTCGCACACGAAGGGTTCCGTACTATCGTACAAGATTTAACACAAAAAAGTAACTTTTTTTGTATGGGTTCCCCTTTAATTTTTACAATTTTTTTATTTTACCTATTTGTTGTTATAGCGGCAAAATAAATACACAGTCCGTGAAAATTTCAGCTGCCTACCTATTACGGTTGATGAGATACAGCCCTGTGACAGACAGACAGACTGACGGACGGACGGACGGACGGACGGACGGACGGACGGACGGACGGACGGACGGACGGACGGACGGACAGTGGAGGCTTAGTAATAAGGTTCCGTTTTCACCCTTTGGGTACGGAACCCTAAAAAACAAAGTTCTGCTATGCACTGCATAGCAGCAGTGCATAGCAGCAGTGCATAGCAGAGTGAGCTCTCGATTTCTTTTCAGCTTATAGTTATATAGTGTATATAGGGAAGGAAGTTACCCATATAATTATGGGTAACTTCCTTCCATCTATAACAAAAAAAAAATAACAATCTTCTAATAATAACACACAATTGTATAAAAAGATATAATATAAGTGGGGAGAAACTCTATACAATTGTATCAGAGCAACTGGGTGTGAAGACAATAAAATGTTAAGCACATACATATTAAGCATATCAATGTATGCAAGATACACATACATTGACATGTCATGCGTGCTGTTGCCATGCGTACATGGTGGCGCATGCATGATCCTGCCTGTAGGTATGTATTTACTTAACATTACATTATGTTAACTTTACAAAAAATTAAATAATATTTTAAAAAAAGGTAACATAACACACACATCACTATACACATTTCTAAAACACAGCACTCCCGTTAACATTTTCTTTTGGTAATTGTATTTTTATTTTTTTGGCATACACTAAGGAAAAACTAGTTGGTTCCGCACTCTGTTGCCAGTCACCCTCTGTTGGGCACCGAGTGGACGTGTGTCCTGGGCCACAAAAAAATCGGGACTGGAAAAAACAGAAACACTATTGTGCAATTTTACACAACTAAACAATAAAGAGCAAAAACTGAAGAACTGCACCCATTTGGACTTATCTCTTACAGTCATTCCTTCCAGTAAACCATTATTACTTTCGGAATATAACAACACAAATATTATGGAACTATTGTGGACTAGCTTGTGCGAAGATGTTATCGAGGATTGTCTCAGGAGCAGAAATCTCTGAAGAGAAAAGTAAGAAGTGGCAAGCGATCGATATCGCGACCCATGTAACTGTAAGGGGACCGGCGGCGCGTCGTATGCCACGCAGTCATAACATCGCCGCCGCGTGCGAATGTGCTCTAAAAATGTGTTGGTCGAGTCAATTCCCACTGTAATCACCCACAGCCCCAACCAACCTAGCCTAACCTGTCTCTATCTACTCTACCTAACTAAACTTATATACCTATTTTTCCTTACATACATCTCTACATTAAACTCAACTCAACTAAATAATGGCACGTGTCGTCTAGAATAATTAATTTAATTTTAATCCAATCATTTATACTAAACCTCATATAAAGTACACCTTAGGATTTAACTAAAATGTTACTCAACCATAATATATTGTATACATTCTTCTCATACTCTATAACTAAGAAAACATGAAACTTGCGGAAATTAAAAAATGATGAAAATTAAGACGATTTTGGGCTAAGCCCTAACAGTAGAGCCCCTTGAAAATTGAAGATTTTCTCCACCGCTCAACTGAGTGAAAGCCGGCCAAGCAAAAAAAATATTTACCTTGCTTTCTCCTCTTCGTTGATGCAAATTTTGAAGAATTTTCCAAACTCAAAAATTAACAAACAATAAAGAGATCTCCTAAGTCATTGATCTCTACTTTACATCTGCTGACGGGGAGGTCAGGCTTATGATATGATCATATAACTTGATTGAATCTATTTGCATACCAACTGTGGCGGGTTGGATGTTACTGCTAAATGACATGGTCAATTTAGATGTTTATAATGAAATCCAACCGATTGGGTTATCGGATATTTTACGGAGAATTGTTATTCCAATGACGATTAGGCATACCAACTATGAGGGGTTGGATTTATTGCATGAATGACATAGTCATTTGTAGAAGTTTTGTCGTACATAAGGCATACCAACTATGGAGGGTTGGATTTTTACTGCCATCTCACACAGGTCACAGCGTCACGCAACAGCGTGCTAAGCCCTCCAAATGCCTGTACTCGCCATCAATTAAATAGGTGTGGTTTTGGCATATTTCCTCGGACATTTGGCTGATTCAGTGAACACGGTCATTATATGACACAGTGCCCTAATATGGAATGGTTCAGGAAGCTGTTTATGTAATGTCTTAAAGCAATTCAAACTTTATAGTCTGAAATACACAATGACCGAACCTCAAATTCGCATTGAAATTGTATGGGGTTTTCAGCTGTTCTCTGGGAACAATATGAAGCCACGATTTCCCTATGTCTTCATGGTCAATTTACTAGCAGTACTGATCTCGGTGCGCTTCGGGTAAGCGACTGGCTTTGAGGATTAACCAAACCTCCAACGATGCAGATTTGCAGGTCCCAAACTGAAATCTGTTCACAACGGTGGTAGTCACCCGCTTTTCAGCTAAGGATCTTCTACATAAACGACTTTCCACATCTAGTTAAACCATGAACACAAAAGGCACTCATATCTCCATAATTGGCCATCGAACAACACGGTCAACTAACAACGTGGTGAACTCTGTTTGTTTTATTATTTTATCGAGATCTCCACAGAATCCATGTCATTTTATTTTAATCAAGACAGGTATTCTACAATCCAGTTAAATTGAATTGTAGCCGACCTCATAATCAATATCAAGAATCAATTTAAAGTTGATAAATCCACCAACATAAATACAGAAAGTATACAATCGTTAATAAATCAAACGTTTGGAAAACGTCTGTAAAATATCTCACACATATCGTGATTGAAGACAACTCAAAACGAGTAGAGAATATATTGAACATATGATGTTCAGAAAATATTGGTTGAAACACATCAAAGCCTTTCCCCTTCAAAATCTACGTGATTTGAATTTTACTGATTTGAAGCTTAAAGGAAATTAAATAAAAATGTATTTAATTTCTTGAACCACAATTTATTTAGTGCATTTGTATGTAGTTCATTGTATATTTTCCATCAGCAGATTATATAGTTTCAACTTAGGCAACTCGTTGAAACCATCAAAATATCAAGGTAATTATTTGATGTTGTCCTTGAATATTTTGTAATAAAATATCACAGAGAAATCTGCAATATAGGTTAAATCAAATTAAAGAATTTACGATTTAAAACAAAGTCTAATAATTTAATGATTTAACCCAAAATAATAGAACCTTCTTCAAGTTTCATATCTACGGTAATAAAAATGCAAAGTGAATCGACATTTACATTTACGATATTTCAACTATTGCAAAGCAAAGAAAAACCTAATCAAACATACCCATCGTTCGTACTTCTCTCAACATTCTATTTGAAAATACTAGTTCACACAAAATATCAAATAAAACTATCCCATTGAATCCACTCAAACACACTCTATCTCTCAATTCAGTAAAACTATACATCCACATATTTAAATAAAATATTCAACCACTCCAATCTATCTCCCATCTAAAGCCAACAATTTCCATTGACATTTATTTCTCTAAATAACATTTTTCTAAACTCTAATCATACTCCGCATTGACTTATTTTACGCAAGTTATGCGCGACGCAATCTAAACGCAAATTAACAAAACGGCAGAATTAATAAACCGAAATAAATTTGTAAACCTGCAGAAAACAACACATTATCTGAAACAAAATAAAGGCTCTGAAAATAAAGACTCTGAAAATAAAGGCTCTGAAAATAAAGACATACAACATTTTACACGGATACACAATGAATTATTGCAATACATTATTCAGTAATTACTGTGCAAAAAAACTTATCGATTCGCGTTCAATCTGCTGTCTGGTCTGGGGTCTGGAACGCTGCTTCCCCGTTCACTCGTTCAATAAAAGTCTATAGTCTATTAGATTTTACGCGCCCGAAATAATAGATTTATACACAAATCACTTTAACCTTAATCCAAAATTTACATTTAATGTTCTTGCAATTAAAATCACAAATTTAATAAAAATCTCACTGTCTCTATATTTAAATGTGGAGCAAGCGCCTTCGAGGCAGCTCTAAGCGTCCAAAGCAAATAAACACTAATAATTATTCGAATTTGGTGACCTCGAGTTAACACCCCGCGAAATTTCTGTAAGTCGAAAACGAACCGTCGTGTCGCTCCTTACAGGTACGAATTTCTCCCCGAGAACTTAAAAATGTAGACTGAAAATCTGCGCGACTTGTCCTGGACTGCCGACCGAAAATACCGCGCGACTATCCTCGACCGTCCTGAACTGCCCTCGACTCTCCTTGAACTGTCTTTGAACTGTCCTGAATTCGAATGCGCGTGAGTTTTTATTCCTTTCCCCACTCCCAACTCAGGACCCATGTCCCTACCGCGTCCATTTGTTTATAAAAGAAATGGTTACACTGATTAGCCAAGACCATCGATACAGCGATCCAAATAGGAAATATATATTTTATAACTTTCCAATCCTAAATACACGCATCAATGTGCTCACAATTATTCTCAAATGTAATCCTTTATAGTGTTTAAATAGTTTCATTACTAATTTCAATACCATTCATGCAAAATCAACCAAAATAATATCATTCATGAAATATTAAAAACACCTCAGTCAAAACAGACAATTATACCAAATAATTCATAAAATATGATATAAAATTAATTTCATAATCAATAATATCTTAAAATATGTACATAATTCGCCACAAACTCCTTTTCTCTCATCAATGCAGTGTAGCCTTTCAGCCATGACATCATTCAGACCAACAGCACGCTCGCTAGCAAAACAGGCCTTTCATTGTTCGAGAGGTAATTCCCTATTTTTGTCCAAGTAAAATGTTCATATATGGACCTACATATACTGATAGATGTTTGCTATAGCTACTATTTGTATGTGGGAGCAATATATGGTTCCCACACCACCCACACACCCTCCAATACGTCTGCGACTATGTTTTTGGGAAATATTAAAATTATGAATATTAATATATGATTTGAGATTACCGTGGTTAACACTCATTTTAAGGTTTTTTTGAAAAACGGCTTACTGACGGTGTGTCGATAATACACACACCGAAATCGAATCACTCCCGTCCTTGACGTTAAAATATTTTTTTTTCAGGAGTCACTTGTTGCACAAATAAAAAAAATACTTCATTAGAAAGCCTGTTTAACAGGCTGTCAATAATTTAAAAAAATATATAAAAAACATCTTTCAATTTATTAAATATTGCCCATTAATGAAACACAGTCTTAAAATGAGATTTTTTGTTAAATTTAATATAGCAATAAAACCATAAAACCTAAACAAAAAAGGAACAATAATTAACACGTGTAATTTTTTTAGTAAGGGGGGTTATCACCTCGTACCCTATCACTGCTTCCATGCGGTTCCTCATGGATCTTATGAATTTTACCAGATCTTCTTGGCGTATAGCTTCCCACTCCTCCGTCAGAGCATTCTTGAGCTCTGGTATGTTTGCAGGTTCAGGATTCCGAGGCTGAATTCTTCTTTTTACCTCATCCTATAGATCCTCTATGGGATTAAGGTCAGGGCTACGTGCTGATCATGCCATTGTCCTCACGCCGACTTCAGTCAGATACTGCCCGATGATTCGCGCGGTGTGTGGCCTGGCATTATCGTGCATAAACACAAAATTCTCGCCAATACAGCCGGCAAAACGCACAATGTGGTCTTGCAGGATCTCGTTGATGTGTGGTGGCGCGGTTAGGCCTCTTCCACCAGGTCCACCAAGCGCCCTTTCAATGAAAACAAGTTCCGTTCGTGCATCGAGAGAAATGCCTCCCTAGATCATGCACGAACCACCGCCATAACTAATTTTTTCCTGAATGCAGCACTGCGAAAATCGCTCCCCAGGTCGGCGATAGACTCGCCCTCTTCCGTCGATGCTACAGAGAGAGACTTTGGACTCATCTGAGAACAAGACGCGACTCCATAGCTCAAGCGTCCTGTTGATGTGCTCACGTGAAAACAAAAGTCGTGCTTGGCGATGAGCTGCAGTGAGTTTCAGACCTGTCGCTGGTTTATGAGGACGCAAGTTCTTCTCCTTCACTCTCCTATTGATCGTCCACCTACTAACGGCGACTCCTCGGACACCCATTTGTTGCTGAGCCACTTGGACATCATTGAGGTGCCGGTGGCGCAACGATGTCAGCTCGATAAAACGGTTATCTCGATCTGTTGTAGACCGAGGTCGGCCCGTCCCAGGCCGCCGATTTAAGGCACTGGTCTCCAAAAATCTTCTGTAAACTCTATGAACCGCTGATTGGCTCAAATGTAATCACCCAGCAACTGTGCGCTGACTATGGCCAGCTTGCAACAGAGCAACGACTTGACCAGCCTCCTGAGGGTTGGTGTCTATGTCCTGGAACTAATGTCGTATCTGGCGAGCAATATCCCTGTTCAAGCGCTGAAGCTTGAATGATGAGTCATAAGGGCTTGTTTTCGACTTTATGGCTTCAGAACCGAGCGCACCCGTAAACAAATTAGCGATATTTTGAGGTTGTGTTTTAATTTAGGGCTGCATTTAACATTGACATTAGCTTTTAAGGGCCTGGTACTAGCCAAATCGCAAAGTTAGACGAGGCACCCCAAGTTAACTAACTCAGTCTGACGATTATTCATCATCAGTCATTCTTACAATATATGATTCCTTGTCTAGGAATCGAATTATTTTCGTTAATGTATGTTTCCTTTTTCTATACAAAATACATTGCGGAAACGGTGTCCATTTCCGAACTTTTTTCACTAAATGTAGAAATCTAAAAGCAAATGGAATTTTTTGTTTATGCATGTATGCTGTTTTTGCTTATATCTAGATATCGAATTACTTTCAGATTTCTAATGAGAAAAATCAACTTTTTTATTTTTATTATTATTTAAATAAATGATGGAATAAAAAAATATTAACAATCCATTATCAGTCTGGAGTTCTATTTGGATTTGCTGAAGCGTTTCACTACATATTATTACATTTGTTAAAAAGTGCATTTGTATGGCGCGAGTAGTTGGCTAGTCCTAGCGCCTTAATCGAAAATGTTTTTATATATTGACAGCCTGTTAAATAGGCTTTAAAATGAAGTTAAATTTTTTTTGTTGTGATAAGTGTCACCTGAGAAAAACGCTTTCGAAATAATATTACTGAAGTGATTGGATTTATTTGCCCTCAAGTGTATTTAACGACGTTTCGAACCAAACATGTCCATCATCAGGCGAGCACCCGTGCCGGCGGCGGTCAACAGGGAACTCTATATTATTATATTACTACTATTTATTATTTTATTATATTATTATTATATATATTATATATATATATATTATATATTATTATATACACTACCAGCTGCGAGCTGATGCTTGTAATACACTGATTGAGTGCACATTGTCATTTTTGTTCATAATACGAAAAGTTTTTTTGCACAATTGTCCAAATTGTTTTTGAAACTGTTCACTGAGCTAGCATTTATGACTTCTTGCGGTAGCTTGTTCCAGTCTTCCACAACACTGTTTGACAGAAAGTGTTTCATCTTGATTTAGTTTCAGAGAATGTCCACGAAGTCTTTGGTGTTCAGAGAATACATAGCTTTTAGGGTAGGTACGTCATAATGTCCATTTCATATTTTGAAAGTTTCCATTAAGTCGCCTCGCTGTTTCGCTCCTCTAGTGAAGTGAGGCCCAGGGCCTCTTATCGAATCTCGTATTGCTTATTCCTGAGAGGCAACGCCATCTTAGTGGCTCTTCTCTGTACTCTTTCTAGCAATTCAACATCCTTCTTGAAGTATGGGTTCCAGACTTGGTATGCGTACTCTAGGAGAGGACGTACACATGCTTCGTAGAGTTTATCAAATACCTCTGCTGTGATGTGTGACTTTATAATTTCAATGATGTGTGGTTTCCACTTGAGATCGTGTGTTATTGTCATTCCGAGGTCTTTTTATGAAGACATTGCACTTAGTGGTAATCCATCGATTGTGTACTGCTGGTGTGGGTTCCTTTTGCCTATGTGCAGCACAGTAGCTAGCTAGCAAATGCATTTAATGTTAGAAAATATAATGTTACAATATACTAAATTAAGGGAATTGTTGCAGGGATAGTGAGCTAATGTTGAGGGCAGAGGCAACGCTCGAGTACCGGGTGCAGCTGGGACTCTCCTCCGAGCACACATTACACCTCTACTGCATCAGTGCCACCTTCGGTATGAATCGCTTCCAGTACCTATACTGCATGGCTAAAAAATTCTGAAGCAGTATTTGTAATCAGTGCTATAGACAATGTTTATATCACAGGTACGGTGGTCTGAAAAGAACGAAGAAAACTAGTCAATCGAAAAATGTGTTAATTTTTTCAATTTTTTTAGTTGGTGTCGATGTTGCGATTAGCACAACGATTCCTGGATTATATGGTGTGGCTGGTGGTGAAAGTGCCCCATACAAATCCACCATCGACGTGGCCCCACTGCTGATGCTTACAACCGACTTCGAGCAAAATCAACACCAAATTCAACCCCAGACTATTCCCAAATCGGTTAAACAAACTACAATAACCGACACTTACAAAGAACGAAAAAGAAGAATGAATACAGCCGAAGACGCCAAAGCAATTTCATCAAAAAAAATTAAAGGTTGTGCCATTGTAGAAAACTTTAAAACGCTCAAAGATTCTTTTGGAGCGGAGGCAAAAGCCATGAAAGATTATTTTCAAAAGAAAGGAAATATTATCAGAAAAATTCATTTGGAAGGAAGCGACGGTCCAGATACCATCATTGACGATATTTACCTGAGTGGTCAGCAAGATAATCTAATAAATCGACTATCTAATAATGTATCAAAATCTGACAAGCAACCCATAATAAACGCAAATTTATTAAAACACTTATCTGATGATGATCATGATAAAGAAACCGTCGATGAAAACTTAATCAGTTACAATAATGTTAACGTTGATACTTTGTTGCGAGAAATTGAAGAGGAAATGCAACGCAGCAAAAAAAATTCCTTTACAGAAAAGCTATCTAGTTTTAATTTAAAAGAAGGTGACGAAACGACCAGGTCTGATAAAATTACAGAACCAAATAATGACAGCTCTGCATATGATATTGAAGAAGCATGTCATAAGGAAACAGTAAAATTGAATTTGACAAGACAACACACAAATAGTTTAAAGCACTATAATAAAACGAATGTATTTGATAAAAATGGTGAGACTGAAGGTTTTCATAACAAATACATCAATCGAAATGACAATGAAAATTCCTCCAGTGAAGAGGATATACAAAGAGTGGATACCTTTAGTGATAAAATTAAAGAAAAATTACATCAGTTCCTGCAAAGTCAATCGTGCCAGACTTGGGATAGCGGTGCTCATATTAACATTCCATGCAGTTTCATTGAAACTTCACAATTGAATGATGATACAAATAGCAAAGAGAATAATGCACAATATGAAGCACATGAAACTGACAGCATGACTGAAAAGCCTCAAGACAAAAATAAAGACAAGATATCATATATAAAAGGCAATTGCAAACAACAATTTGTGAATTCTAAAGACGACTCAACTTATGAGATTCCGATGTATATACAAGATATTTTGGATTGCCCTAATGTTAATGTATGTAAAACTCATGAATGTGTTAATGATGCTACCCCTGACCTAAATTCAAACCCCACATGTAATATGAATGTTAACATAGAAGCTTTACCGATATGTAAAAAAAAATCTAGTATATCAAAAAACTATGAAAAAACTTACACTGAAAACCATAGCAAAACATATACAAATTTTAAACAAGATGATTTAAACATTAACAAACACCTTGATGAGAAAGTATTTAATATGCAACGGGAAAAATCGAATATCTCGACTGTGGAACAACTGCACTCATTAAACACAATGAAAATATGTAACCTAAAAGATTATTTGAAAGAAAAGCTAAAGGACAAAGCGAGACTTACTTTGAACAAATCTTTATTGAGCCTACCCAAAGATTTAAACAGCAAGAAAGACCTCTTATACAAAGTGAATGAAGTTTCGCCAGTGATATGTGTTCAACCTGATCCTACATTATTCACGTTAAAAAAAAACTTCTTGCAAAGGACATTATTAGCAACTGATAGGATGGGCCCCAGTGATAACCGTGAGACTGAAGCATACAATGAAATACCGCAAAGCGAAGTGGAGATAATAGAAAGTCTCAAATTTGAAATTAAAGTTAAAAGTACAATAACGCATAGAATTGATGTCAACAAAACGGGATTAGTGGAGGAAAAAAAGGAAACATTTATTTTTCAATCACACCAACATTTTCCAAGCAATGAAAGACAAACTGTCAACAATGTATATAACTGTTCAGACAACATATTACCAACTCTACAATTCAAAAGCAATGAGTGTGTTCAATATCTCAAGAAACCCCCTGCCCCTAATATACATATTGATGCTTGCAACAATGCAGAAACGCTAATAGGAGGAGAAATATACAAATTGAAAAGATCAGTAGCCCAACATAATGACATATTGCATCAAAATAGGGTTTTACAAAATGAAAAAAAGAACAATAAAAAAGAAGATGTAACTGAACCAAATTGTCATGACATAGAGAAGAAAAAACTAAATAATTCAGATGTATTAAACCTGAATAAAACTGTTTACATAGAGATGCCAAGCGAAAGTTCATGTGAGGTTGAAACATCAACCCAAGATAAATCCGAAGACATTACGGAATTGAAATGTAAAAGAAAATGTGATGCGCCTAAATGTGTCCAATGTATTTTAAAGCAGTTCCGCAGCACTTTAAGGTAGTCCTGTTAATAAAGTAATAGTATTCAATTGTGTTATTACAATATGAACACTTCACAAAGCTTCAATAATCGATAAACACTTCTGATTTGTTCATTTGAAAAAATCAATATTGACTCGTAACTCGTGTTACGGCCATTGATATTGCTTGCGGAGAAAAAGATATCTGCACCTGTTGACTTTGAATTGGTAAGACTTGCCAAATTAAAGGCAGACAAAAATGGTTTTATCCTAAAAATGTTTCTGAAAAATCTTATTTTACTCAAAACAATCTGTAGTTTGCCATGTAGCTGCAAAATAATCATCTAATGTTATTTGAATTTTTCCTTTTCAATAATGAGGGAACTATAAGAAACCAGCTGAGGTACCCGGCTCCGCTCAGGCTGCTCACGAGGCTGGTACTGATCCAGCCTGTGTCAGGCGACTCATGATGACTCTTGAAACGACCTTATATGCGCGAACTCAACTGCGCCCTATCCCCTTTCTTGTAAAAGAGGACAATGACACTATTTGTGATTTCAGAAAAAAAATAATGGGAATGTACTTATTTCTCCAGAATCTGCAGTGGTGTGTTCATTCAATAGTATAGAAAAGCTTACGGAATCTATAGTTGATGTCTCGGCACAAAATGTTTACATGGTTAGTTTGACAGCATTTATTCTAAGAAATTAGAATTTATGCAATAAACAATATGCGGAGAAAAAAGTAGTTAATCGAGAAAACAAGAGCCACATAATATCACAATTATGCAATATATGCAAACAACATTATGCAAAGTATACTGTCATTTTTATCTTCTTTATCTATATCTTATACTATGACGTTAATAATAATAATTTTACACTATTTGACAAAGCCTATTTACAGCTGCCACTATTGTTTCCTTGAATGTAACCTATTTTTAATCATTGACAAAGCCTATTTACAGCTGACGATGTTAAAATGTTAGTCTACAAATGAGTCGATCTCTTTCCATTGGACAATCTAATCATTAATGTATTCTTTTTATCTGACTCTCTATTTATGACAAGGCCTCTTTACAGCTGATGATGAAAGTAAAACTTTATAATAATAGACATGTTTATATGATCTGAGTTGTGTATTGCATATTTGTATGTTACTTCTTGCAACCATCTGACGTATCTGAGTGTATGGAATGTACCTATAGGTGATTAAAAATGAAATGAAAATGAAATAGATGACGCTGCACATCGGATTATTATTATAGCTAGAAATAATATATTGTATTTATGAAAAGGGATGTAATAGTATGGGAAGGAAGCATTCACAAACCAAGTGACGGATTTAGGGGGGAATGCTAAGAGTGATGCTAGTCCCATGTACCACCTCATAAATTTATCATATATTTTGCAGGAATATCGGAAACTTCAAACACTGCGGCCAAGCGATCGATACAAATACATCTAGCCTGAAACCAAGACAAGAACCCAAGAAGAAAAACCAATTTTATAGAATTCAAGATATTGATGTCATTGATATTAACATTTCGAAACTAATTGACAATAAGGAAATTGAAGAAGTAGATTCACCTAGTTCCACCAATGCCAGCAAACCAAAAGCAGAACTGCAGCTATTATTAGATAAACATTCAACGAGAAGCACCCTGAGTTTCCAAGCTGGCCATTCCAAAACTCTTGAATTGCCTGTAGCTTGTATGGAAGTTATATACTTAGAATTGGATAAAAACATTTTTAATCCTAAATGCTTGATAGCTTCTCACCAAGGTGGTGGGGAAGACTTCATTGTTACACCCCCTTCTGGCTTTCGCGACAATGAAGATACAGATAATCATCATGAACAACCAAATGTGAATACTGCAACCGAGCATATAAAGAGTTCATCAAGTATTGTAGGTGGTATGGAAATTAACAGCTACTCAGAATTGAATAAAAACGTATTTAAAGAAGGCGTGGAAAACTTAATTATTACACCACCTCCAGGTTTTCGCAATGAATATTTAGATGAGAGTAATGTTAATACTGCAACCCAGCATATAAATAATACATATCATGTATACAGTGATATCACTAGGGAAAACCGAAATATTGATGTAGATGAGCAAGACACCCGTTTTTTAACACAATCCCAAGTGTCAGCCTTAGGGCGACATCATTTTTCAGATGCGATTTTTAGAGCTCGTGAATTAAGCAAATTCAAGTTTACAGGTAAAGAGAAAATCAAATCTTCAAATACCATCCGACATACTTATAAGTGATCAAAGTTTAGGGGGCAATCGTGCATTCATTGTCATATACAATATACAGGACGTACTTACATTTCTTCACTTCCTTAAAGGTGTAATTTGGAACTATTACTGTATGGAAAAACCTATTTGAAATTTAAACAATCGTCTAAAGTCGAGAGATTAACTGAGCAATTTACTTTCACATTAGTTGATCAAATTTGTATGACACCACTGCCTAATTTTGAATATTATATCAATACGAATTACTTATAGGTTAAAAAGGCAATTTACCAGACTTGACCACCTGAATGTGCAAAAATGCAATCACACTGTATGCACTTTAGCAGACAGTATTAGCAACCATATTCTGTACATTATCATAGTCTAAGGCTGAGATAAATAGTCGTCACCGAAACTAATGCTAACGCAAAGTAGTACTTTGTGACGTCAATTGGCATTGCTTTGAGATTTCGTCCATACAAAATGTGTCAAAGTGACGTCACAAAGTACTACTTTCCGTTAGTCTTAGTTTTTGTTACGACTATTTATCTCAGCATCAGTACCTCTAACTCTGCTGTATTGGGCGTCATAAGAGGAAAAGGGACAGACAGGTGACTGTACTAGCTAGCCAGCACCTCGCGATCTGCCTAATCTTGTCAATCTTTTAAACTTATTACAATGATCTTAAGCACCATTTAGCTTGACAAAATTATCGAATGTCGATCTATTTCTAGACGTCTGCCTGTAAGAAGTAAAGTAAGTTTGTATGTATATGTGAAGCACCGTGTTATCGAATATTTTAATATTGTTTATCGTGGCTAAACTGTAAGCAGTGATTTTATCTAATGACAATAAATACGACCCACCGCTAGTCATTACCCTATCAATTGCCCATACCATGGGCCATACTGTTTACATGCTCTTAATGTTCTACTAGGTTTTTAGATTTTTTTTATTCTAAAATATTTTGTCAAAATCTACATCTGTATGTTTTGATTTTTTTAATACACCTTTTAGATTAAAAAATGTTGTCTAAAAAACATTGGAAAAAGTTGTCTTTTTTATCTTAATTTGATTTTTTTTTTACCAAAAATTACAATATTTAGAAAAAAAGGAAAACATGGACATAGAATGAAGCTTTCTCTCGTTTTAAAAAAATCTTAAAATCTGACAACTTTTACGGGTAGGGTAACGATAGGTCCTGCGGCCTTATTGCCGAACAGCGACTGTCGCTGCCAGCATCGGTGTCGCTGCTAACGAGTCATCGCATACAACATTTTGCGGCTACCATCGACTTACCATAGATTACCGATACCGACGACATAGACTATGTCGATGGCGGCTACGGATAAAAATTAAATGCGGTTGCCATCTTTAATCCGCAGTAACTGTAGCCGCGAAATTGTGTATGCGATGACTCGTTAGCAGGGAGACCGACGCTGGCAGCGACTGTCGCTGTTCGGCAATAAGGCCGCTGGAAGATGATTTCTCTAGTTTAAGAACGGCCCGTAAGCTATGCTCCCCATACAAACGTAGTTTACTAATAACTTGGAAACCGCTATTCCAATTAAATTGATATTTAATATCTAATATCAGGTAACAAATATCTGTGTCTGCATGCTTTTGTTTTTTTGAAAAATCCAAACTGAATGAAAGGAATGCATAAAGAAAATCTTCATACAAATTTTGTTTTCTCTGCGGTTTGACCCAGAATACATTTACCGAAAAAACAAAGGCATGCAGACACAGATATTTGTAGCCTAATATTAGATACCAAATATCAAGTAAGTTGGAACAGTGGTTTTCAAATTATTAGTAAACTATGTTTGTATGGGAGGCGAAATTTTCAGGTGCTTACGGGCCGACCTTAATGGCAGTCGCCGTGCAAAATTATGCCTTGGCCTTTGGACAGAGAATGCATTTCCTAAAATTTCCAAATCTTAGATTTCCTGTGACTTCACTACAGCCTTAACGAAAAGAGGACTGGGTTATGGGTATCTGTAGTTCTGAGTGGATTTGAACATGACCTGTAATGGTAATTTTTTCTGTGTGTTATAAATGTAAAAATCAGATTTGGAAAATAATTGTTTCCAATAGAGCCTTCCACAAACCAACGACCAAATGTAATTCTACGGCCTGAAAATTATGGAAGCAATATTTGCTCAAGACTGCCCTCTGTGCAACACCTTGTATCTACTTGTTCGTCTTCAGTACCTTTCTTGTAGTAGATTTATGCACCAATATTTTTACTCAGCTGGGTAAGCTTCAAAAAATCTTAAGAAGCAATGGTTCAGACTTAATTCACTACGGTTGTTGGATGTTTGCTGATTATGTTTATTCGGCACTTAAAGGTCCTTTATTACTAAAATGATGATTATCTTGCTCTGGCATCGATTGCAAGGTGGCAAGAAAGGCCCTTTAAGATTTATTCAAGTTACACCGTGTCGGGGTCGGGCCGGGCCGGGCCTAGGCCGTGTCGTGTCGACCGTGTGCCGGCTGGCCGTGCCCCGGCGGGGCGGGGGCACGGCCAACCATGAATTATGATACTTTTGAGATTACCGCGGTTGTTAGACATCTTTGAAAAATGTTACGACTTTTCACGCGGCAGGCAGAGACATTCTCTGCCTGCCGCCCGAATGATTAGCTCGAAACGTCGGAGAATGTCTCTGCCTGCCGCGTGAAAAGCCGTAACATTTTTCAAACAAACCATGAATTACTTCATACATTTTATAGGATAGATATATGACCGGGCCCCGACCTCTGGCACGGTGCAAACCTTTAATGTGCCGATTAAGCTAATCAGTACTTGGTGGAAGAGACCCTAAGCAACCTCTTGTCTTATACAAATATACCGGGTGGCACGTTTAGATGGGTCAGTATGAGGACCTCTGAAACCACAAGAGATGTTCTAATATTCCGGGAGGTGACGACATACTTGGTCACGATAAGGTAAATGGCTGAATCTTGGTTCACATGTTAGAGACCAACCCTCTGATGCGAAATATGTCGGTCTGCCCGTGCCAAGTGGTTGCGTTATCTAGATTGGTTATATTATGTAAATAGGTGAGGGTATATACCTGCTCATGAATATACTGATTGTCTGGAAACATTGATACTTATTAATTATACAACAATAACCAGTCGGTTTTTTAATCAATAACTACGTAATGAAACCAAAGATTTGTTCAGTTCACCTCGACTTACACTATAAAAATACTTATTTAATGTTACTTAGTTTACTCTTTATCTAATATTATAATGGAATATTTTATTTATGTATTACTTATTTCATACATAATATACAGAAGACGCCATCTTAACTTAATCAAAATGTTTATTCCTAGCAAACCATTTCACCACGGGCCAAACGGTCTATCGGAATGGTATTAATCCACTTAGATATAGTTAAATGTGAATATTGTATTGTGTATGGTGATGGATATAAATAAATAAATAAATAAAAGTTATTGCATTGCTAAGCAAGTATGTACTGATACTTTCATATTTCGTCATCTTCATCCATTTACCTTATCATATATTTTTTTGGTCACAATAACTACTTTTTCAGGCGCCTTATCAACGTAACGCAACCACTTAGAACAGGTAGACTGACACATTTAGCATCCAGACGATTGGTCTGTATCCCGTGACCCCAGTTTAAGCCGTTTGCGTTATCGTTACCATTTTTATCCTAGTCTATAAGAATCCATGTCGTCAATTTTGAAGATATAAAAAACTGAATTCATTGCAAGAAAAAAAAAACGTATGCGGGAATCGAGCCCGGTCATTTTAGAAATATCCTATCTTATTTTATTACGAAAAATTATACGTAGGTTGCAAGGAGTAAATTCTGTGAAACCTTGTGTCAAATATTTATTCTTTCACATATTCATATCATATTCGCTCCTGCAGCGGGAGCACAAATAATTTTATCTGGCCGACAAACTTACGTACATAGTCTTTATCTTGTGTGCGGGACACTTGTCGCCAACTGATAGCATAAACAATGTTATGTCGAGTGAGGATGTCAAAATAAACCCACACCATAGACAAATCTCGACAAAGAATAAATTTTGTCCATTTGTGGAAGCACAAATAAATTTAATCCTACTAATTTGACGTTTGTTGAGGATAATTTTGTCACCACCACCGGGAGGGTGTGTTAAATCTTAGAAGGAGGTGTTTGTTCGTGTTACGAATATGTGCGTATGTAGTGGCGATGGCACAGGCGTTTCTTAACGTGTTCATGGTTCAAAGACATGGGAAAAGCGGTAATAAGAGCGAAAGATGGATGGGTTTGTTTGGGCAAAGATGTTTCCATTCCATCCTTTACTTTCCGTTATAGGAAGTAATCAGGCGGAACGGCTTAGAGCAACGCTCCAGCTGAACGGGAAAACGAAAAAAGTGCAGAGATTAACGTCACATTGACATTAGATAAACTGCAATCCTTCTAATCTAACAAAGCAAATGCGCTTAACCAAGCAATTTTTATCTAAATTCATTAAAAACGTACATAATTGTACGAAATTCAATTCGAAATAACTTAGGTGTAGGCGATTTGTAGGAAATGGCATTTTGTTCGCCGCTATTCTGTAAAACGCTATTTCTTGCTCCTTGCACTGAATATCATGGAGCAGTCTGCGCGAACACAGCCAGGGTCGGGAGGTTTAAAGTGACAGTTATTGTGGACAAAACGGTGGGTGTTGCCACTCTCTATCGAGTTAACACTCGATCTCGATAAATTAATCGAGCTGCCCATTTGTGATATCACAGTTGATAAAAATCCTCGACAAAATGTCTTATCCCTCTAGCTCGACAAGTGTCCACTTTCATTTGTGCTCCCGCTGCTGGTCAATATGTCGACTACAGCACCACCCACTGGCTACATTTGTTATCTAAACAATTTCGGGACCTATCCATCAAAATCGGTCCAGCCATTTAGGAGTTAGGTCACAAACACCAGGATAAGGATACTACTGGATGTCTACGATGCCACACAGTAGTTCCCACAAAATAAGGATAATTTATCAGTGGAATTAAAACAATTTTAAGCAAGCAGAACACATTTATTATAAGAATACTATTGTGAAACAGATGCATACTAAGAGGTTTGCTGAATACATAGATGTTTGGTCAGTGAAGCATAGTATTGATTACTACATCGCATGAACTCATTTGTAATTCTTCAGACTTTAACTGAAACTATTCCTATGAATCTGTGGGACTACGCTAAGAATTCCTTTTAAAAATATAATAAAATTAATAATAATTAATGATAAATATTTAGGATAGTTGCACACGCTTATTTTTTAATGATATAAATGATTACACAATATAGAACAAGTTATAGCACAGGATTACATGGGTGCATAAGCATAAATTGTATGTGATTAAGTAGAGGGATCGCAGTTAAAATGGTGGAAATTCGATCGCATGTGGCAAGCGACTTTGCTAACCTAACAGTCGTAATCAGAGTGAACTTTAAAACATTTTGTACGCGGACAAGCACCCGACTAACTATACATAATGCTATTCAGTTTGGCAATAATCACCATATTAACGTTAGTCCGCCCACTCTGTCTACTACTGACAACGATTAAAGAAATTCTTATAAGAAAGAAACTAAGCTAGATATAAGATTACCATTGGCAAATGTATGATGAAAAAAGTGCTATAGATCCAATTACATGTTTAGTTTCATTATGAATACTTTTTTATTGACCTTTACAGATCTACTAAATCCCTAAAACATGACACCCGGTCATAATAATTTAAGCACAATATATTTAGAGCAACAGCGTTAACACGCATGTTGACAATATAGTAAAACCAAGACTCACTAAACACAAAAAGATTGAAGTGTAGCTCGTCTCCGCCACGCGCGGGCGTCGGTACGGGCGCAAACATATTTAGTCGGTCTTGGTTCAACGGAACTCCCACACTGATACACTCCGAGCGGCACGCCGGCGGCTCGTGCGGCCCCGGCCAGCGGGCCCGCTGGGCGGGACCACACAGCGCGCCGGCTGCCCGCGGCGCCGACCGCTGTCGTGACAGCACAGCGGCGCCGCTCATCTTGCAGCAACTCAATATGCAGCACCCTCAACTGCTGTCCTATTCCGCGCGCTCCCAACGACACAATTGACGACCACTCCACATTGGTTACAAAAAGATATAGTTACAACCTCTATACTTTGCATTAAAATAATGCCCATTTTCACAGGCAAGGGACACCTCCGCCTCTGACCTGCACTCTCGTTGTCTCAGTCGTGCGATCTACGTGGAGGTGGGAAGTATCTCGCGTCACCTGCTCACCGGGTGGGAGGAACCTCCAACCGTTGCACTCGTAAGAAGCACTACAACCTCACTCCACATCTTGGTGCTTATTTTATTTCATTAGCTAAGCTTATTACATGCAAGGGTTGGTTGAATTCACCAATAAAATTATTTACGATAGCTGAGAGAAATGTTTCAGTTTAATGCTCAGCAAATTACATGTCTAGCAATAAAATACAAGAGTGATACACACATACTAGATAAGTCTAACTTAGTTGGGACCAAGGGCCAATTCACTAGTACTACTGTAATAAAAAGTAATGAAAATAAGTTAATCAATGAAACTTATTCATCTTACTTCAGAAAAAAATAATCCTTTCGGGTTAACTGGAAACGTTGACATCTCTGATGTTTAAGTTTACAGATACAAATTTGATTTGATGATAAAGAATATTTTGATATGATTTAAGCAGTTAAAAAATATATGCTGAATATTAAACTGGAAATATACAGAACTATCCACACTTTTTTTTTGTTTTTTAATATTTTTAACTTTTTTTTTGTTTTTTTAGTAATTTCCACGCTTGGAAAATTACACTAATTCTATGCAAAGTATAGCTTGTATTGAATACATTACCACCGCATACTTTGTTCATGGAATATTTACGGGCTATGCCATTTACTCTCGCACATTGGCAGCGACGACAGAAGCAAATAGAGCGAGCGTCGAGGTAATGTCAGCAGCACGTCCCGCGGAGGACCACTCCATCAGGCAGCCAAAGGTCATCGGGCAGAATTTGCCCGCTTTTCGAAAAGCTTTGTACACCAACCCAAACTACATTATTTTATGATACAGATTTTTTTTTCACTGGGAATAAAAACAAAGCCATTGGAAATCGGAAAAAAGGAGATATATTATTTTTACATTATTTATTTGCTTGTAATCGATACTATGTGACTTGATTCTAGGTGGTAATTTTGTATTACTGCGAGTCAGTGATCAGGACAAGTTAGTGAAGAGCAGCGCGCATGCTGTCTCTATCATGCCCACGGCAGTCATTGTACCAGTTACCAGCGTATAGACCCATGCATGTCACGTGTTTGCTACTCGCACGTTTTGGGAGTGTATACCCAATGCCCTCAGCCTCAATGGCCCAGTGGCGCGACACTTCGGCGATCGCTCTCCGAAGTTAAGCAACGCTGGGTCCGGTCTGGTCTTGGATGGGTGACCATACGACCGTTGAGAGAGGCTGGCCGTGGTTCTGATTTCACGTTAAACTGTAGGTCCCCTTCCTTGTTTACTAGGTGGTAGGGTTTATCCCGCCTGGGTTGGTACCATCACATTGGATGAACGATGGTCGAAGCGGCAATGAAAATTGTCCGTGTTTTCCATCCAGTTCAATGTAGCCGTGCAATATAAGGAAGGTCCTGGCATGGCACCTAGTTCCCATGTGGTGTGTTGGGCTAATACCATGACAGAAGGTGTGGTATTAGCCATCCATGTCCAGTCACATTAAAAAAAAAACCCAAATTAATCTAAGTGGATCTTGTTTCTCTATTCCGCACATTAACCAGGTGTGCCTTCCCTTCTGCCCCTCATATCACTTGCTCACGAATATTACCCAAATGTTGCGTTTTATCCATACGGCGAATGACAACTACTCGTGTGCGAGTTTCACATAGACGCCCCTAATCTGCGCCAAATGTGTTCTCCTGGAATGTTCCCTTCCCTTATTTTTGTATTCATACATATACTGAAGGTGCCTATGCAATTTTTAACATACTATCACATTTGTTATTATCATAATTGAAACAGAATATTTATATTGATGAATACATCTTTTTTTTTTTTTTCTTAACGTCCTTTTAATCTGGTAATCTGCCTTTGCAAGCATTTAAACGAGTTTTTTTCCGGTCTTGCATGGTATTAGCCCAGTGGGCAATCCATATGTTCCTGGGGTCTTTTATGTATATGACATACATGTGTTTTTTTATACACCCAGTTACCACAGAAATGTGACATCTGACATGTTGAAATATGGCCAGTTTCCCCGTTTAATTAGTGTACGCTGCAGGTAAGTGTTTAATTCAAAAGTACTCAATGACCTTTGCTGCAAATGTGCGAGTTAAAGGGCATAGCCCAAAGCCATGATTCGCAAGTAGCCACTATCGGGCATGGTGGTTTAAATAATGAGGTTAGACCCGGGGGGGGAAACGAGAGCGGGCAGCGACCCGGGCTCACTTCTTGGTCATGATCTTGAGGTACTCGAGGGCGTTGTGCGCGGCGGCGGCCTGCGCCTCCTTGCTGCCGAGCCCGCTGCCGTAGCACACGGCCACCGGCAGCGTGGACAGCTGCACCAGGCACTGGCAGCGGCCCGCCATCGACTTCTCCTCGATGTCCACGTACGTCACCTCGAACGCCTGCTCCGATGCTATCTCCTGCAGGAACTGCACGAACTTGAACTCCTTGTTGTTCAACGGAGTCACCTGCACACACACGATAGTATTTAAAGGGAATGAATTTCTCTTTGAATTTAGAGAAATTTTCGTAAATCTTACCAAATCAAACATTATTCGCATTGTCTGCTTTGTGGCCATGTTGCATCCTCCTCATCACTGAGCCTGTCTTTTTCTTCGAAACAGAGAAGGTCCCAGAGCACAATAGCACGGTTTTGAACCATGCCCGCGAATGAGTTAGTCCCGTTGGGAAGGCCCACCTTAAGTACAGTCCCAGTTTATGTATTTTTTTTATAAAACTTAAACTGCTATTCAGAATTTGGCTCTTTTATTTTAGTTTAGATAGACTACAAAACTTTGCACACATTCCCTACACATGCACACCTATACCACACATTATTAGCCTTTAAACTTTCAAATCCTTCCTCAACGGATTTAACCAGCATACCGACGATATGTAAGTAGAACATATTACCTGCAGCTTGGCCAGGTTGGGTCCCACCGATGCCTTCAAGTGCTTGTGGAACTGCGACACCTTGTGGCTGTGGCTGGTGGTCAGCGTAGAGATCTTACTATCCTTCAAGTCAGCGTACCGGGCGGACATGCTTGCACCCTATCACAAACCAATCATAATTTCAACTCCGAAGGGGATTTAGGCTATCTCCGTGTTCTATTGTCTCTACCATGCAGAATGCTCTTTGGAGCTATAATGCTGTCCCTATATCCCCTTTCTACCATCGCTCAACACGGAACAGGCAGGGAATATACAAATTCACTATCAACATTACAAAATTAGGAACCAACTCATCCTCTAGATCCTGTATCTATAGGGTCGGTAAACTATGGAATAGACTCCCCCCTGCGGAGGTATTTTTCCCAAAGTACAACCTAGGGTCCTTCAAACATGACGTGAAAAAGCATCTGGCCAGCCGGAATGGTTTTCGTAGCCCTCGTAAAAGTTCGAAGCCCCATGGGTGTCATCGGTCACCTCTTATATGAGGTCCTGGTGTACGCCATGTGTGTTCGATATAAAAAAATATTAGAACAATTAAATACAGTAAAGTTGTGCTAAGTAAAATACACCTAAAAATAGAGCAATAAATAAATTATCATTCTTATCTTAGTTATTTATTTCCTGGTTCAGATATCACGGTTCCCTTCTCTTACTAGGGTTACATCGCAATTAATAAAAACCTGCCTAGTGCAAGTCGGACTCGCACACGAAGGGTTCCGTACCATCGTACAAGATTTAACACAAAAAAATCACGTTTTTTGTATGGGACCCCCCTTTAATTTTTATTATTTTTTTATTTTACCTATTTTTTGTTATAGCGGCAAAATAAATACATACTCTGTGAAAATTTCAGCTGCCTACCTATTACAGTTCATGAGATACAGCCCTGTGACAGACAGACGGACGGACGGACGGACGGACGGACGGACGGACGGACGGACGGACGGACGGACGGACAGCGGAGGCTTAGTAATAGGGTTCCGTTTTCACCCTTTGGGTACGGAACCCTAAAAATGATCGAATAGGCAATGGTCTTTCAATCAGTCCAATGTACTATTGAAATATAAGGAAAATTCTTCTAGCAAGGCACCGAGTTTTCATGTGGCGTGTTGAGTTAATATGTCGACTATCTATGGCTATCATTCAAGAATAAAAATATATGCTGGAGACACTAGCGGAAGGCCATTAATCGTGGTTAGAAATTTCGCAGTCTTGGTCCACATCTTGACTATCATTCCTATCAGAGCTGTCACCACTATCACGAAGAATTTAACGGTCGACATTGTGAATGAAGAAGTGATGAAGGTCAAATTTATCATTTTCTGTTGCTACTTTTGCTTTCGGCTTTTTTAACCTGGTATTCTGAATACTGCAAGGAGCTCAGAATTATCTGCTTGGGTTCCTTGGGAATCCTGAAATCAGTTGCTACTGAAATATTTATAGCTCTTGCTGTCCTTTTTTTGACATTGTTTCAAATTCTTAATGACCCATTATAATTTATTTTCTTTTGCTTGTACTAGAGCTTCTTTTCGGATTAGCACTAATTAATTGCATATCATCAAAAATTAATCGGTCAATACAGTTTTATCAGCAGCACTTATGTTCTATTTTGAAGTAATGTATAAACGATTGTTTGTTATAGTTTAAATGTTCCTGCAATTTACATAATGGTCGCTTCTGCTGTTGTGTTTAGTACTTATTTTTAATTACCGATGATATCATCAACTTTTTGATAAAACAATTTCCGTCGTAAAACATTTTCCTTGCTTGCCTAGTTAACCCTTTTTTTGGCATCTTTTCGTCACTTTATAGGGTTCCGTACCCAAAGGGTGAAAACGGAACCCTATTACTAAGCCTCCGCTGTCCGTCCGTCCGTCTGTCCGTCTGTCACCGGGCTGTATCTCAGTAACCGTAACAGGTAGACAGCTGAAATTTTCACAGAGTGTGTATTTAATTTGCCGCTACAACAACAAATAGGTAAGATTAAAAAATTATTAAAATTAAAGGGGGCTCCCATACAAAAAACGTGTTTTTTTTGTTTTTTTTTTACAATGGTACGGAACCCTTCGTGTGCGAGTCCGACTCACACTTGGCCGGTTTTTATTTTTAGGGCAATAAAAAAACGAGTGCACAATGTGTAATTAAATTTGCCAGAACATATGAAGGTTAGGGATAGCATACCTCCTCCTCGCACGCGAATCCGGGCTCCGGCGGGTTATCCTGCAGCGCCTGCCACATCTTGTAGGCAGCCTGCCGCTTGGCGAGCTTCTTGGACTTGCCCGTGCCAACCTCGCGCCGCTTCAGCAGCGTGCACGCGATCGTGAACTGGCGCTCGTGCGGCAAGCCTGCTGCACACACACGCACACTTACTCACACCGACACGTCGACGTGCTCCACCAGCTTACTACTACAGGTCAACAATACTTTACATGAGTTGCATCTTTTCAATAAAGTCAGTAGGAGGTAGCCGGCTAAACTCGCACGCAAAGCAAGACATTTCTCCAATCTCAATGGAGATGTTACACGTACCTTACTACAGCTGCGATTCCCATAGATCAATTCTAAATATTTTGGATTAATTATGTAAAAATGCTAAGGTGCAACCTTCAAATGTCCAACCATTTATTTGACTTTTGACAGCTCAAGTAGTCATCGATTTATGGGTGTCCTAACACTTTGCTAATTAGATTTCTTATAACAACCGACTTTATTTATGAAGAAGCTTAATCAATTCAACATATTGAACCATTACTTTTGCTCAAAAAATGGTCTTGCAAGTATTCAATTTTTTTCTCAATGGTTGCCGACTGTTAATAAATTATGGAACTGCATTTACCTATAAAGTTCCACAATATTGTAAAGATTGTAGAATAATTTTCCTCGCTTCAAGGAAGTATTTGCTTCCTTTCCAAAACCTTATCACACTATTTTGCTAACAAATATCGATTTATGGTCCAAAAAAAGATTTACTTCTCAAACTAGTTCAATATTTATAATGAATGTGAAGTGATTGTACTGACGTCGGTTGGCGTTGTCTTCGTGCTCGGAGTGGTAGGCGGGCGGCGGCCACAGGCGGGACATGCACAGCTCCTGCAGCCAGCCCACGGGGTTGCCGATCAGCTTGTCGTCGTAGGGCGACACCACCGCATTCCTGCCACACCGACCGACACGCACATTACTCGACATGTCGGTGACTAGTGCAGGCCGGTGGTGACGACGGTGAGCTACTCACGGTGGGATCTCCGTGCCGTTGCTGGGCGGCTCGTTGGGCGCGGCGCCCGTCAACTTGTCCAGCAAGGCCTTGGCTGCCGAGTGTTTCGCTTCTTTCTTGCTTCGTCCGGTGCCCATAGCTGAAATCATTGGTGTCGATGAAAATGTATGAACATAAACCGAGGTGCGCAAGGTTTACAACTTACGTGCCAATACTACTCAAGTTTACTACCATTTAAAAAGCACACTATTATAAACAAATATAATAATGTATAAGGGCGGTGGAGGGCCACGTGCCTTATAACACCACTCATTGCTCGAAGTTTGCTTGCGTCGACTGGTAAAGTGCTGCCACCAAAGCCTCCTCTCATTGCCGTTGGCGTTTCATAAATTAATTTACATATTTTTTTATGTATTTTTTCTTCAATACATTAAAATATTTTAGGTAGGGTAACATATTTTTATTTCATACAAACAAACTAATTTATAAAATCAATGTAAAGAACATTCATGAGGTTAAACTGGCCAAGTAGCCGGAGCTGGTAATGTGCGAACTAGCAATGAGCAAGCTTCCAGGATTGCGAGGAGAGCGCGGCCTAGTTAGCCCCAACAAGAGTGACAAGAGAAGATTAGCTTGGCGTCGCCGCCTCCATTAGCACATACTTAAGGAAACCACCGGCTCGTACTCGGGCTCGTATGCTCACCAACGATATCGGCCTCCTATCTGCACCAGCTCTTACTTGGGCACTGTGCTACGGCACAGTAGCACTTCTTGCAACAGATTACACTAACCTATGATGTCGGCCACGGTGACTCGGTAGCGGAAGGTGGGCTCGTGTATCATGCCCTCGATCTGCACCAGCTCGTACTTGGGCACTGTGCTACGGCACAGTAGCACTTCTTGCAACAGATTACACTAACCGATGATGTCGGCCACGGTGACTCGGTAGCGGAAGGTGGGCTCGTGTATCATGCCCTCGATCTGCACCAGCTCGTACTTGGGCACTGTGCTACGGCACAGTAGCACTTCTTGCAACAGATTACACTAACCGATGATGTCGGCCACGGTGACTCGGTAGCGGAAGGTGGGCTCGTGTATCATGCCCTCGATCTGCACCAGCTCGTACTTGGGCACTGTGCTACGGCACAGTAGCACTTCTTGCAACAGATTACACTAACCTATGATGTCGGCCACGGTGACTCGGTAGCGGAAGGTGGGCTCGTGTATCATGCCCTCGATCTGCACCAGCTCGTACTTGGGCACTGTGCTACGGCACAGTAGCACTTCTTGCAACAGATTACACTAACCGATGATGTCGGCCACGGTGACTCGGTAGCGGAAGGTGGGCTCGTGTATCATGCCCTCGATCTGCACCAGCTCGTACTTGGGCACTGTGCTACGGCACAGTAGCACTTCTTGCAACAGATTACACTAACCTATGATGTCGGCCACGGTGACTCGGTAGCGGAAGGTGGGCTCGTGTATCATGCCCTCGATCTGCACCAGCTCGTACTTGGGCACTGTGCTACGGCACAGTAGCACTTTTTTTTTTTTTTTTGTCTAGATGTTTATTTGGGGCTTAAGCCGTCACCGACTAAGCCAGCCCCATAGTGACTTTAAGAATATAGTTTTCTTCGAGCTATCAGTTACTTCTTAGAGCCAATGACAGCTTGAAAAAATATATAATTTCCCTAAACTTGCTTGACCCGGGCCTTCCTAATGCTTCGTGTATTTTAAAAAACAAATTCATTCGATCCGTGCACAATATCCGTTCAAGGTTCAGTCGAAGCCTCTCGTTCAGAACACACTCAGTAAATAGGTGAAATTGATCCTCTGGTTTGTCACAAGTAGAACAATTTGGAGAGTCCAGTTTCTTCATCATATGTCCCATTTTATTTAGCGGAGTGTGTCCTGATCTAAGTCTTAAGCCAATTTTTATTATTTCTCTAGGGAGTTGGACAATGTTAAACCAAGGGATACACAGCGGTTCAGACACAATTGTTTTGTACCAAATTCCTTTCTCTACAGACTTCCTGTCAAAGTGTTCTTTCCACATCTGCCTACATATTCGTTTTGCTGTCGGCAGAAAGTCGGTAAAGAAAGGCTTAGTTTTGTAAACTATGTTAGAACCCGTAGCTCTTTTTGCTAGCTCGTCGGCTTTTTCATTGCCCTCTATGCCAACATGGGACGGAATCCACTGAAATTTAACATTTTTTCCGATTGACACAAGTTCCAGCAATATTTTTAAAATTGTGTACGCTATAGGCCGTCCCCGAGTCCCCATTGTACAGCTAACCAAGTGTTGCAGTGCACTTTTCGAGTCAGTCATGATGACTATATTTTGTGCCTTTAGAGATAAGCTGTACGTAAGGGCTTCGGAAATTGCTGTAAGCTCAGCTGCCATTATAGGTATTTGGCCATCTATTTTCATTTCCAATCCAATATCAGCGTACGGATCCCACCAAGAAGATCCTATTCCATTTACATCAATGGATCCATCCGTATATAACTTATAGTAGTTTTTGTAAACGGTTTCAATTATCATATTGGTCTTATTTTTTAATACATTGGTGCTTAACTCCTTTTTTGTCTTATTAATAAACTCTAAATTAAAATGGACACAATTTCTAATAGGAATTCTGGTTACCCATGTTTCCAGTGAAAACATGGGCAGAACAGAACTGTTTTCTACATCAATGTTCATTAACTTTGCAAAGTTTGACGCCAAGATCGGAAAGTTACGGTTATTCCAATACTGGGATTCTTTAGTTGACGTTAGCTTTTCCAATAACATGTTCAGAGGGTGGTTAGTGCACGCTTTAATCTTGAGCAAATACTTCATTGCCAAATAATTGCACCTAACATGTAGTGGTTGCACGCACAAATCACTCTCCATCACATGAATTGGAGTACTTTTAACATAACCACCAATTATTCTTAAAGCTCTGTTCTGTAGTACAGTTAATTTTGTAAAGTTTGACTGTGCACAGTTTCCATACAGAAAGCATCCATAGTCAAGACGACTACGTATAAGAGCAATATATAACCTTCTTAAATGTATTTGATGCATTCCCCATGAAGACCCTGCTAGTACTTTAAGAATATCCAAATATTTTCCTGTTCTTACAATGTTTTCTTTTACATGATTTTTCCAATTTAAACTTTGATCTAACCATAATCCTAAAGCTCTAACATTGGGGTTGCGTGCTAACTCTTTTCCATCAATAGTAATTTTAATTGGTTTTCTCCGCATTCCCCTTGAAAAAACACAACATTCAGTTTTTGTTTCAGACAGTCTTAATCCTATATCATTTAGTAAACATGACATTGTCTCGAGAGCCTGCTCTATAATTTCGGCTGCAAATTGCAACTTTTGAGAGGTGATAAAAAATATAAAATGGTCTGCATATTGAGCTATACCTACATTGACAATATGTTTACAAATACAGATGGTAACAATATTAAATAGGATCGGAGACATAGGGTCCCCCTGGGCAAGGCCATTGTTACATTTTCTTTTTACACAAATATTTTCAGACTCTATTTCAAGATATCGAACTCTTAAAAAGCTCCAAATATATTGACACATCAGTTTTCCAAACTTAAATTCATTCAAGCAATTTATCAATGAATTTAAATTAACATTATTATATGCATTATCAATATCAACAAAACAGGCTAGAGTGGGTTCATTTTTAACTTGTCCTAGATGAATAGTAGTCACTAGTCGAGACAGATTATCTAGACAAGATTGTCCTCGTCGAAAGCCATGTGTGGAATTACTTATTAAATTATTATGTTCTGCAAACCACTCTAGCCTTTTAGAAATCATCGCATTGAATAATTTGGAGGGACAAGACATTAGAGAGATCAGCCGAAAGGATGATGTTAGAGCTGGGTCCCTACCAGGTTTAGGGATGACGATCACTCTAATGTTCCTCCATTGCAAGGGCACAATTCCAGTAGAAAAGATTAGGTTAAATAATTGAAGCAATACGACCTTACCAGATGGCGGCATGTTTCTCAGCATGGAATAAGTAATACCGTCAATGCCTGGGGCTGTGTCCTTTGGTTTCAAAGTACTCTCTAATTCATCTTCTGTGAATGCGGCGTCCAGAATGCTTTGTCCAAAATGTGCAAAAGAAATCGGTGGTTCTTCAGCAGTATCGGGGGCCAGGTTGCAAAGGAGTTCTTCGGCTTTTTTGCGTTCGATGTTTGTGCTGCTTTGACGGATGCCCTTCATCCACCTCATCTTGCGCCACATATCTGCTGATGATGTCTGACTGTTTACGCTATTGCAAAAATCGTTCCAACCCTTGTCTCTAGCTTTTCTTGTTTCTTTTCTTGCATTAGTTATCCTATTATGCAAAACATTGTAAGCTTGCGGAGTACCAGTTCTCCTAAATTGTGACAGCGCTAGTCTTCTCTCTGCTATGGCTTTAGATATGGTCATGGTCCACCATGGTTTGGGTTGAAATATCTCTTGTGCATTAGGGTTAATATGTATCCATGGGATACATTCCTCTGCGGCTGTGTCGAGATGTTTGACAAACGAATCATAAGCCTTTTGAACATTTTCTGGGCGTTTGAAGGTTCCAAAGCTAAAGTCTAATTTTTCCCGAAATTTGTGCCAATCAGCTAACTTCATATTCCTTTTTTTCTTTCTGATCACGATGTTGTCAATCCCAAAGCGAAGTTGAATTACAATGTGATCACTGCCTAAATTTTCTTGAGTCGTTTTCCAGCTGCTTATGAGGGAGATATCTGGTGTGCAAAATGTGATATCCGGGGAAGTTTCTTGCAGAATATTACTTCTTAATTTGACTCTGGTGTGGCTACCATCATTCAGTACAATAAGATTATTGTCCATGCATGCATTAAAAATGTATTCCCCTCTTGTGTCTATTTTGCTGGACCAGTGATTGTGGTGTCCATTAAAGTCTCCTCCGATGACAGTTTTTTGATCAAACTGAGCAAAAAGGTGATCCCAGTCTTCCTGTGAGGTGCGTACTGATGGAGAGCAATAAATTGCTATTATGTTTTGTATCGGAGGGCAGTTCAATACCTCGACACCTATCACTTCGATGCTTTGGTTCTGGTTTTGTATTGGCAGACTCCTAAATTTTATGGACTTGTGCGTCATGATACAGACCCCTCCGTAACCATCTTCCCTATCACGCCTGGCAATGTTATATCCACTAAATTTCATCTGCGTATTTTTGTTAAGCCAGGACTCTGATATAAGACACACATGAACTTTTAATTGGTTGAGCAAACTTTCTAGGTCCAGTTTCTTTGGCATTAAACTTCGGGCGTTCCATTGAATTATATTAATATTTTTAGCAGCCATTATTTTAAGAATATTCCGAGCGAGCTTTCCAATATTAGTTTTTTAAGAAAATTTATAATTTCACTCATAATTAGTTGTGCCATTCTAGTAATTTTGTCTCCCCAGCTCTGTCCATCACTTCCCGCAATATCTTTCAGACGATCGAATATTTCTCGCAGTGCACTTGGGCTCTCTCCTTCTGTGTCGCGTGAGGCATAGACTGGTATGGTTTCCTCATTCTGTGTTGGTTGCTTGCTGGTTGTCGGCATATTTTGTGCTTGTATACGCTGTGGGCTTGGGGATTTCCTTCCAAAGTCTGAACGTCGGGGTCTTGCTGGTGGAGAAAAGGTCTCGTGAGGGTGGCTCGAAGACGCAGTCTTCCGCAAGGCATCTTCTTTTGGCCTCTCTGAGGCGCATGCGGCAGCATACGACCTCGACAGAGAGGGAAAAGGGACGCTTGCAGGTTGTGCGGGCTGCTGTTGGTCTGGTACAACTTCACTAGTTGTCGGTGCTACTTCTGGTGTACTTTGCGAAATTTACATTTGTATTGCCGTTTTATATGTAACATTGTTGTGTGACATAATCTGACGAAGTTGCTTCTCTTTCAGGAATAAGGGGCAACTTTTGTCGAGTGCCATATGTTCACCCTTACAGTTGACACATTTAAACTCCATCGCAACACAGTTTTCATGTTTTCCCCCACATTTTGGGCACGTCTTTGTGTTAGATGGACATACTTTTACGGTATGTCCAAAACGCCAGCAGCCCGAGCACTGGGTCACCGAGAACACGAAGGGCTCCACGCTACACCTTGTTCCGTACACAACGATGTACGGAGGCAAGCGCGGCCCCCGGAAACACACCCTCACTGCTTCTGATTTCACCCATTTTCCAGGCTCCGTTCTCATATTCAGCCTTTTAATTGAAACTATTTCGCCCTGATCACTCTTGAAAATCTCCATTAAATCCTTATCCTCTATGTCCATATCTATGTTCCTCACGGTACCATACGAGTTTTGTACCTCGGTCGTTCGAGAGCATGAAATTCCTTGTTTTACCAATGCTTCTGTCTCTAGAATCCTCCGGACACCTTCCTGCGTATCAAAATAAACGATCGCTTTCCACTGCGTTAGGTACTTAATTTTTGAGACACCCGGAATGTTTTGAAGCAGTTTAGCTAATTCGATCTGCTTAGGAAGTTTCGATTTACTCGATAAATAAACTTCAAGCTTACCTTGAGGTGCTTCCGTGGAGTTCATTCGGTTGACTCTCTTAGGTTTATTTGATCTCACCAACTCAAAATCACCACCATCCTCTTCCTCAGAGTCCTGTCGGGCTCTTTTTTCACGCGCTTCGACGATGATTGCCATGTCATCCCACTCCAGCTGTTCCGTGACAATATTTTCGACTGGAACGTCCACCAGATCCCCAACATCCGAGTCGGACTCTCCACCAGTTTCACCGCAATCCACATTTTCACTCATGTTTGGATGAGGGTAGTTGGCCACTTCACTCACTACACATTAGGATCCAATATCCCTAGCTGTGCTCACTCCCTTACTTTGCCCACACCTCCACAGGTGTAAACAGTAGTGGGGAACACAACCAAACACTATTCAAGATTGTTTTTAGACTTTATAGATAAAATATTCCAAAAACACTGAGGAGCGAAAATAGTGCAGTCGTTTTGCTAGAACTACCCACTAGCAAAAAAAAAGTCAGTAGCACTTCTTGCAACAGATTACACTAACCGATGATGTCGGCCACGGTGTCTCGGTAGCGGAAGGTGGGCTCGTGTATCATGCCCTCGATCTGCACCAGCTCGTACTTGGGCACTGCTACGGCACAGTAGCACTTCTTGCAACAGATTACACTAACCTATGATGTCGGCCACGGTGACTCGGTAGCGGAAGGTGGGCTCGTGTATCATGCCCTCGATCTGCACCAGCTCGTACTTGGGCACTGTGCTACGGCACAGTAGCACTTCTTGCAACAGATTACACTAACCGATGATGTCGGCCACGGTGACTCGGTAGCGGAAGGTGGGCTCGTGTATCATGCCCTCGATCTGCACCAGCTCGTACTTGGGCACTGTGCTACGGCACAGTAGCACTTCTTGCAACAGATTACACTAACCTATGATGTCGGCCACGGTGACTCGGTAGCGGAAGGTGGGCTCGTGTATCATGCCCTCGATCTGCACCAGCTCGTACTTGGTAGCACTTCTTGCAACAGATTACACTAACCGATGATGTCGGCCACGGTGACTCGGTAGCGGAAGGTGGGCTCGTGTATCATGCCCTCGATCTGCACCAGCTCGTACTTGGGCACTGTGCTACGGCACAGTAGCACTTCTTGCAACAGATAACACTAACCGATGATGTCGGCCACGGTGACTCGGTAGCGGAAGGTGGGCTCGTGTATCATGCCCTCGATCTGCACCAGCTCGTACTTGGGCACTGTGCTACGGCACAGTAGCACTTCTTGCAACAGATTACACTAACCGATGATGTCGGCCACGGTGACTCGGTAGCGGAAGGTGGGCTCGTGTATCATGCCCTCGATCTGCACCAGCTCGTACTTGGGCACTGTGCTACGGCACAGTAGCACTTCTTGCAACAGATAACACTAACCGATGATGTCGGCCACGGTGACTCGGTAGCGGAAGGTGGGCTCGTGTATCATGCCCTCGATCTGCACCAGCTCGTACTTGGGCACTGTGCTACGGCACAGTAGCACTTCTTGCAACAGATTACACTAACCGATGATGTCGGCCACGGTGACTCGGTAGCGGAAGGTGGGCTCGTGTATCATGCCCTCGATCTGCACCAGCTCGTACTTGGGCACTGTGCTACGGCACAGTAGCACTTCTTGCAACAGATTACACTAACCGATGATGTCGGCCACGGTGACTCGGTAGCGGAAGGTGGGCTCGTGTATCATGCCCTCGATCTGCACCAGCTCGTACTTGGGCACTGTGCTACGGCACAGTAGCACTTCTTGCAACAGATTACACTAACCGATGATGTCGGCCACGGTGACTCGGTAGCGGAAGGTGGGCTCGTGTATCATGCCCTCGATCTGCACCAGCTCGTACTTGGGCACGGTGCCACGGCGCGCCAGAAGCTCTTGCAACACTGACACCGGGGTCTTCATTGGCAGTGACGCCATTTCCTGCAAAATAACACCTTGTGCTATAACATACTATTTAAATAGTTTCAAAATACATTTATTTTATTTATTTATGAACAAGCTATTGGCTGATGTGCTCATATCTATGATATTTTATTGTCTCATTTCTGTAAGAGTTTTTATTTTATGTTTTTTTTTAATTTGATTTGTTATCGTCTTGGGCAATATATTTTATTTTGATTTGTTTGTATGCTTTGTAACATATTTATCAAGTCGGTTTTTCAATGTGTTTGTGTTTGATGAACCAATAACATCTTCTGGTAGTTTGTTCCAGGCCTCAACCACCCGGTAGGAAGTGCTTTCAGATGTTTGTAATTGAAGCTGAGTGTTTGAGTTTTTTACTGTGACCACGCGAATGAAGGTTCTGGTTCATGTCAAAATCTCAATCAGATCGGGGCAGTCATATGTATTTTAGACTTCGATCAAGTCTCCTCTATACCGGCGTTCTTCCAAGGAAGTCCAGCCTTTCTCAGTCTTTCTTCATAGCTCAGTATATCAGGTATCTTAACTGTAGAGATTTTTGTAAATTTTCTTTGAACATTCTCCAATTGTTGGATGTCTTATATGAAGTATGGTTGCCATATCTGAAATCCATATTCTAGAAGCGGTCGGACATAGGTCTTGTAAATAATACAAATATTAATATCATCTATATTTTGACCATGTGCACATGGATTCAGGTACGAACCGATGGATTAGGTACGATCAGGTCAGAATTCAGACTGCGGAAACACGACACATCGCTTGCATCGTCCGTGAGTCTATTGAAATCGCCAAGCACGATAACTTTAATCGAGAAGACTCGTTTAAATTGTAATAATTATTGTCAAAGCTAGTATAAAACAATATGAAAGCAATGGGTTCTGTGAGCCTTATATCCAAGCCACCAATGTAATTGTAGAAGAACATTCTGGTCCAATCACATTCTCAGCTATTTACTGCCCACCAAAACACTCCATTAAGTCTGACCAATATACAGCATTCTTCAGGACGCTGGGAATGCGATTTGTAGTGGGCGGAGATTATAATGCTAAACACGTGCATTGGGGATCCAGAATAACTCTCCAGAAAGGACGCCAACTACTGAGTGCAATAAATCAGCTGGGTTTAAACATAGTGTCATCACGGGAACCAACGTACTGGCCAACTGACCGCAAAAGGCTGCCTGATTTGTTAGACTTTTGTTATTAAGAATATACCAAGCTCAGTTATCAAAGCGACATCATGCTTTGACCTCTCATCTGACCACTCTCCGGTGCTAATAACTATTAGTAACCAAATACTGAATAAGCCTGAAAAGTGTATCCTACATAACAAAAAAACGGACTGGCAGTGTTTTCGTAATTACATTGAAACATACCTAAGCACCAAAGTCAGCTTAAAAACTGAGGCCGAGATCACAGATGCTGTGGAACTCTTTACCACTGAAGTCCAAAATGCTTCTTGGGCTTCAACACCCATAACACAAACAAAAGATCCCATCCTAAACTTCTCAAAAGCCATTGCCGACAAGGTAGCCGAAAAAAGGAAACTACGAAAACAATGGCAACAAACAAGACATCCTACACTTAAGACAAAACTCAACTACTTGACAAAACAACTGAAGAAAATGCTCGAAAAAGAAAAGACAGATGGCACACAAAACTATCTACGAAATCTTAGTGCTACGGCTGCAACTGATTATTCGCTGTGGAAGGCAACAAAAACGCTGAAACGTCCATCTGTGCATCAACCCCCGATACGACAAAAAGATAATACTTGGGCCAGAAGCGACTCAGAAAAAGCCACAACTTTTGCCACCCATTTATCTGAAGTGTTTACCCCACATCCCCCTGAGGGTCCAGAAAGTGATGAAGAGCATATTACCAATTTTCTTAAAACTACCTCTGACACAGATGATCTTAAAACATTTACAGCGGATGAAGTAAAGACAGCTATTAAATTCATAGATCCCAAGAAAGCTCCAGGGTATGACTTAATCACTTCACGTACTCTTAGAGAACTGCCATCCAAAGGAATAGCATTCTTAATGCAAATCTATAATGCTGTGCTAAGACTAAAATACTTCCCACCACAGTGGAAAGTTTCTCAGATAATGATGGTTCTGAAACAAGGGAAAAGTGCCCATGACCCAAAATCTTATAGGCCGATAAGCCTGCTCCCCATCGCCGCAAAAGTGCTAGAACGACTCTTATTGTCTAGACTCATGCCAATTATTAATAAAAAAGAAATAATACCGTCACACCAATTTGGATTCAGGAAAAAGCATGGAACTATTGACCAAGTCCACAGACTGATTGAACAAATTTATCACACCTTCGAAACCAAAGAGTATTGTTCCGCAGTCTTTCTTGACATCTCACAGGCATTCGATCGGGTCTGGCATGAGGGCCTCCTTTTCAAAATCAAATCAAATCTTCCTAATAGCTGTTTTATGATCCTGAAATCGTACCTCGAAAATAGACACTTTATGGTAAAATATGGAGATGCAATCACTAATTTAAATATTATTCGAGCTGGAGTCCCACAAGGCAGTGTCCTGGGACCCATATTATACCTCTTGTACACCTATGATCTTCCTACCACGACTAACACCACAACTGGGACATTTGCTGATGATACTGCAGTCCTCGCCTCGCACCCTAATCCAAAAGTTGCTTCAGTCATGCTTCAAAGTAACCTGGACGAAATCGCAAAATGGCTGAAAAAGTGGAGAATACGCGCAAACGAAACCAAATCTGTACATGTCACATTTACACTGAGACATGACACATGCCCACCCGTAACCCTCAACGGTGTTCAGATACCTCAAGCCAATGATGTTAGATACCTTGGTCTTCATCTAGATAGAAGACTAACCTGGCAAAAGCACATTTTTACTAAAAGAAAACAACTAAGCCTGCAATTACGGAACCTATATTGGATGCTGGGCCGCAATTCTCAACTGTCACTAGAAGCAAAGTTAATGCTATACAAAAGTATAATAAAGCCAATCTGGACCTATGGTATCCAGCTCTGGGGTACAGCCTCCAAATCAAATATTGCAATTTTGCAAAGGTTTCAGTCAAAAATGCTTAGAATAATTGTGGATGCGCCCTGGTACATCACAAATAACTTACTGCACGATGACTTATCTATCCCTACAGTCACAGAAGAGGCGAAAAAACTAACACAACGATATAAAGAGCGCATTAGAACTCACCCAAACTTCCTGGCTACCCACCTGATGGATGAAAAGCCCACATATCGCCGATTGAAGAGGAGAATTCCTCAAGACCTCATAACAAGATGATCCCTTCACCTTTGTAAACTATTAGGTTGCTTCACTGGAAGCAATCCTAGAAAGCCAACACTAACAATTCACATAACTATTACTGAATGTCCAAATATGCGACAGATTGTAATATAAAAGGGAGATAAAAAAAAAAAAAATATTTAAAAAAAAAAATGAAGGCACTATTAAGCTACATGGAACAGTGATTATTTTGAAGATACCTTTTAGATATAGATTTTTATTCGAGGCGGGTCTTGCGTCGCAGCTCCGCCGGATAGAGGCCTTGCGTTGGACAGGTTAAGCAAATAGCAACAATAAATTCTTACAAATCCAAGTACGAACCAATAAATGGAATGTGGTAGAAAAGATAACTGACCCTCTTAGCAGCCTCATCTAGCGGCAAGCGTTCAAGTATGTTGGCTGGCTTTGGGCGGTTGGTGAATCGGCGGCGCGGGCCATGCTGCGCGTGCTCGCCGTCGGGGCCTGGCAGCGGCCCCGGCCCGGGGTGCACTGCAGTGCCGGGGTGCGGCGCTCCCGGGTGCGGCCCGCCTGGATGCAGCACTCCCCCGTGCACCGCGCCCGGGTGCACTTGACCTTCCATCTAAGAACAAGACCATACTTTTTTACCACGAGTCTATCGCTATCGGCGCAACAGCACGCGGTCGTTACCGGTGCAAGATGGCTCCGCCTCGTGTTTTAACCCCTTTACCTAGCTATCGCGACAGTCTGTTCCCGAGCGACAGTAACGCCCCGTCACCTCAGGAACGAGCTTAGATAATTATAATACCAATGGCCCTTTAGTTAGGCTAGACCTAATCTAGGGCGTTAAGTATTGTCACAGTTCTCATACACCGGCGAGGCTCGTAGATATATTACTTACCATGGTTGAAACGTTGATGGGTGGGAAATGATGTAAACAAGGTCTCCAAAAGAAGCTTGGCCCGCAATAAATAAAAGAGAAATCTAGGGCACTAACAAAGGTGCAGATATCGCATGAGAAAGAAAAATTGTAATGGAACAAAATGGCTGCTGGCTGTGCTGGCCCCGTGCTCCGTACCAAAGAATATAATACAACTCCCTCCGTACCACAGATCATATAATATCCTCTCCGTACTAGACTGGCGTAAAGCGAAGCGTTTACATACTCTTTGGACTGGCGATGAGTCGTTCGCGAACGAACGGGTCAGAAGAGACGGGTCCTGCAGCAAATTAGATGTATTCTGTGGTCTTACTGCAGTATTGTGAATCACCAGTGAGTCACCCGTTACTCACTGATTAGTCTGATTTATTTATTTATTAAGAATTCAACAGCTTATTATTAGCATCACATTAATCTACGAAAATTATTTAAAAACTAGCCAATTACAGAATTCTATCGCTTAATCAAGTTACTGGAATGTAAGGATGGACATGCGAGGGTGTGTGTATGTGTGTTTGTCTGATTTACACGTTCTCTTGCCTGAAAACCTTCATCACCTGACTTTTAAATTACGTCTTTGTAGTTGTGAACAGATCAATATTGCTGAAATTGCCATTGTACTGTTTAGCAGCTCTATTAAGCGTGGAATGGCTTGTGTAATTATTGCGGAACCTATGCACATGTAGTAGTTGAGTAGAGCGCGTGCAATGTGCGGGCACGTGAAAATTTATCGAGTCTACACTAATTCAGGCGATGTCTCGATGGTATGTATCTCTTCACTTGTAACTTGTGGAGTGGACGGGGAGGGGGCGGTATTGACAAATGAGCCAGATCCATGGACAGGCTGAACAAATACGCTTTTAAAAAACTCTGAGAATCCATTGCAAATATCTAATCCATTTGCCAATTTACTCGTACCATATCGCATACTTTGGGGGTATGTAGAACTGCCACGTTTAGATTTTATGTCCGACCAGATGACCTTAGGGTTCTTTTTTATCGCGTCTTGAGTATTTACTGAGAACCGTTCGAAGCACCGGTCTTGAATTATTTTTTCCCGTTTTTTGAGCATGTAGAGGGTATCATAGTCACGGGGATTTTTGAATGTCTTCCATTTCTTCGGTGAGTCACTGGTGACTCACCGGTGCATCTGAAGTTTAATATTAGCCTCAAGTGAGTCGCCTGTAACTCACTGGTGACTCTCTGGTGAATCTGAATTTCAAGATTAGCCTTCTGATATTCTGGTAAGTCACAGATAACTCACCAGTGAGTCGCCTGTGACTCGTCGGTGAATTTGAATTTCAAGAGTAGTGCCCGGGTCGCATAGACCACGCCAACGAATAACCAAACGGGTCGAAACGACCCGTTCAATTTCCGGGTCGATCGGTCAGACCGCATAAATCTCGCGTACGACCCATCGCTGCTCCGTAACACAGAACATAACCCTTTGTTCCGAAATACGTACGTACATAACAAATATCGCAGAGAAAGCGAATACAGGGAATGCTTGCGTTTCGAATTGATATCACTGCTCATAGCCACAATAGCACGATATCAAATCGGAACGAATTTGAGCAGACATATGTCAGAGCCTAACTTAACTACCTCGAAAATGCCTTGTAAGTCTCGAGATTGGTTATTTCAGGCCTATAATTGTCTAACTAGACTAACAAACGGCGAAAGGTCTTCGTTATTTCAGTATACGAGTGCATACGATCAGAGAACTACAGATAAAGACGCTTGATGACAGCTCGATGACAGCCATTTGACAGCGTACATGGCGCACATGCTCTCAATGTTCATGAGTGTAATTATAAGCAATTCGGAATGGTCGTGTGCGCGTTGCATTCTCTGCAATATACGCAATTCGGTACGCAGTGCTTCTCGGTACACAGACCCCTTGGTCCGAATTGGGTTGACAGCGATCACGAATATATTCTTGCCAACACTTGGTCCGAATCAGTATTCGCGAATACTCTAATATTTGCGAACAAACTGGACCGCTTGTGAGCGTTCTAACGGTGCTCACAGAATAACCTCAAACCAGTATCTGAACCCCTAGTCCCAAATGTCACCTAAATGGGGATTTACGACAAACCGATCGACTGACGATTACAAAAATGTATGGAGACATTGAATATTGCGCGCAGTGGGCGTTAAGCGAAATAACATTCGCGAGTCTGCGTTTGACTCGAAAGCTTTCTCTCTGTTCGCCGTAAATACATTGACTTTGCCGTTTACGCTTACTTAGCGTTTTTCATACAAATCGTAAATTGACAGCATTGACACAACTTTGACAGCTTGAAGAAGCAAAACCACAGAATATCCGTAAAAACTTGTATGGAGTTTGACATTTGTACGTAACTTCGAAGTTCCGTTAATGGCAATTTAGGTGAGCCGAGTACATACTCACTGACCACTCAGAAGTTTTTAAAAAAACAAAGAGCATTAAATGTTTAACAATGAACAATTTATTTTCTATATGACAATGAGAGTGATGATGAAGGTGATTTTGAGATGTTGATAGGCAAGGAATTTAGCAAACAGGCAAAATCCTCGAATGAAAATGAAGAGAGCGCGAATTTTTTGCAGTTTTACACACGATTACTTTGTTACTACAGCTAAAGGGCGAGCGAAAGCGGTGACGCGTTTTATTTTATATTTCATTTCATCTACTTGCAGTTTCAACATAAAATTTGCCGCACGATCTATGGCTCCCGCTGATAACGCTCACGGTTTCACTGGTAGCACTTGAACGATGACGTAATCGATACGTCATACCTCACAATCTTGCATTTGTGAGCACTGTCAGCGCGTTTTCGTATTCACGCTATCAACGTTTTAGCGCAATTCGGATCAGCTACTTTTCCGAACTCTTTGCCGTAGCCAGAATATAATATAACTGTGCATTCCGTTTTGAACTGTAAACGATTACACTGCTTAAAGCGTATACAAGCGTCCCGAATCAGATTGCACGCTCAAAGCTGTAAGCATTACAAACGAATCGAGCCAGTTATGAACGCGCTGTCGGTAACGATGGTTCTAATATATGAAGGATAATTAGTGCCACAATGCTCTTTTTGCGCATGGCGAAAATCGAAACTAAACGGTCGCCATCTTAAACGTCATTCGGCTATGGTGCCACATAGCTTTTTTTGCGCGTGGCGAAAATCGGAACTAAACGGGCGCCATCTTGAACTTCATTCGCCTATCGGATTTCCCCGTACGCTGTCCTCTGTCTTTGTCGAATGTTTCGATAAGGAATAAAAAAATACAGAATAAAATAAATTGTACAAATTATAAAAAATCTAAATTGTATGGCAACACAAAATCATTGGTTGACAGAAGACAAGAAGAAAAAAGGTTGAGAGAGTTTTAACCTCCGGGATTGACGTTGGAGTTTATTTTATTTATAGAATTCAAGAAAACAAAACTAGCGGTACTAGCCCGACTTCTACCACCCCAATTTTTGTATTAAAATTATGAAATATGTAATTAAGTTTTATTTTGAATAATATTATTTACCTAAAATAGTAATTTTCATTTCCTGAAGATTTTTTTCTTACTGCAGGTTGTTAAGGTTTTCCCTATAAATGGGGGATTTTTTTCATGTGGTAACCCTTAAAAGACAGCGGTGCCTTCAGCCATACGCAAAATAAGCTATGTGGGACTAGTTATATCAGATTTCCCCATACGCTATCCTCTGTCTTTGTCGAATGTTTTTCAAAATTTTGAACGCGTTAAACAAGATAGGCTGGGCCTACAGTTTTTGACGTTACTGCAATCGTTTGCGTCGCAAGTTGTATAGTCCCCACATAGCTTATTTTGCGCATGGCTGATTTTATCTTTTAGAGTTATCAACTAAAAAAAAATCCTCCATTGAGAGGGAAAATATTTACAGCCTGATAACGATATTTTTTGCCATACAATTTAGGTTAGACTTTATACAGTATTTTTTTTATTTCATTATAATCTAACAAGGAGTTTTGTTGTCATCGCGAGTTATACTGAGCGTCGCTCGCGCGACATTTAATTTTTAGCGCCTACTCCTGGGACTACGCCACGCCAGGCATCCGTCACTCCTAAATACCTACTGAGATCTTCACCTACGGCGCTCGGGAACCCGAGATTCCAAATTCAGTCAGGGCCGCCGCGCGCACACGCTCGCACGTCCACTACGTCCAGTCGATCAGTCGTTTCGAAAGCGCACTTTCGCCGTTTTTATTCGTAATAATGTCCAATCATGATAGAATTAAATATAATAACTGTTGCGTGAACGGATATCATAGTACACGAAAGAATTTGTTCTTTACGCTTCCGAAATATTCTGAAAGGAGAGTTTGTTTTTTAGGGTTCCGTACCCAAAGGGTGAAAACGGAACCCTATTACTAAGCCTCCGCTGTCCGTCTGTCCGTCTGTCACAGGGCTGTATCTCAGTAACCGTAACAGATAGACAGCTGAAATTTTCACAGAGTGTGTATTTATTTTGCCGCTATAACAACAAATAGGTAAGATTAAGAAATATTTAAAATTAAAGGGGGTCCCCATACAAAAAACGTGATTTTTTTGTATACATTTTTTTACGATGGTACGGAACCCTTCGTGTGCGAGTCCGACTCGCACTTGGCCGGTTTTTTTAGTTTTTTGTTTATTGACGTTTTGCCTTCATGTAGGTAGGTATGTGGTATAGTGTTATGAGGGGCCTATTGAATTGACACGTATTTAACTGGTATCAGCACAGCACTTTTTTATACATTAGGTAGTATTTGTCCATGTACATATTACAAGGAAAAACAACATAAATTAGTTTCGCCTAGTGAAACAATAATGGGCAATCATTCGTGGCAGCTCCAGGTACTTATTGCCTATTCTACTTTGCTGCATGTAGTTGGTTTTTAGGGTTCCGTACCCAAAGGGTGAAAACTGAACCCTATTGCTAAGCCTCTGCTGTCCGTCCGTATCTCAGGAACTGTAATAGGTAGGCAGCTGAAATTTTCACAGAGTGTGTAATTATTTTGCCGCTAGAACAACAACTAGGTAAAATAAAAAAATAATAAAGTTAAAGGGGGGCATACAAAAAAAAAAAGATGTTTTGTTTGATCTTGTACGATGGTACGGAACTCTTCTTGTGCGAGCCCGACTCGCACTTGGCCGGTTTTCGCACCTTCCTTTCATGAGCACGGCGATATTGAACTGAATGGAAAACACGGACAATGTTTTATTACCGTTTCGACCACCTTTTTATATTATATTATCAACCCGGCCAATAACAACAATAACCCGGACAATACCAAACAATACTGTTTGTCGGCGGCAGTGTGTGATAACCCTAGCACAAGCCGCATTCCAGCGATATGGGGCGGGTGAGCGACGACGCGTTTCATCTCGCCGCCGCGCCGGCAATGAGCGACGTAATAAATACTTTGTAACAAGGACATGTAGGATGAAAATTGAAAAAATACTGTCGGGGAGTGCAACTTCTGTGCGTAGCACTATTAGTTATTCTGTGGCCACGCGCTAGGTAATTCCTTGCGAATTATGTAGTACTTGTGTAATTTTCTTCTCAACACGAAGGTCGAAGTTATCTAATTTTATTTGCCATCTCCGATCTTTCTTTTCTTTTGTTGTTGTTGTTTCTCTAATGTTTTTATTCTTTGACGAGATGTTTGAAACAGTGCGAGTCGATACGCCAGGAATTAATAAAAACGTTTTCGTAAACAATATTAAAAAAAAACAGTTTCTTTGGCAAAACTTAATTGATGTAAATAAAAAAAACATAGTTTTATTTTTGAACACTATGTATTCCAAAGGACGCCTATAATTTTGAATATATACAAGTACAACGTTTACATTTAATTATTATTTTATTCCATATCGCTCAGAACAAAAAACGCGTGACATACAGACGGATGGCGAGTGATCCTAATGGTCACGTAAAAATTAAAAACGTACTCATGGTTAACGCTCATTATAACTCGCGATGGCAACAAAACTCCTTGTTAGATATGTAACGTTCTATAACAACAAAAAAATATTCACTGCATAAGGTCTAATCTAAATTATTGTATGCCAAATAAACGCAAGTTGGTTTTAGTCGAAGCAGTGCCTGGGTGTAATGTAAGTATAAATAATGAAAGATTCGTGCAGGTAAATGAGTTTGTATCATTGATTCAATGGTTTGTATATCTAGGAAGCATGTTTTCCTGCGATGGGAAATGTGACACATCGAAAGAGTGTGGACATTGAAAGAAGAGTGAGTGCTGGAAATCGAGTAAAAGGCGCAACGAATGCCGTTATGAAAAGCGAGGTGATTACGCCCACAGCTAGGATGGCGATTCATAACTGTGTACTGGTGCCTACACTTATGTATGGAAGCGAGACTTGGGTAGGGCAGAAGAGGCACGAATGTAGAATAAATGCAGTAGAAATGCGTTCCTTGAGGAAAGTTTGCGGAGTAAATCTAACGGACCAATTTCGAAACGATTGGGTTAGAGAGCAATGTCAATTTAAACATAATGTTGTGATTAGAATCGAGAACGAACTGCTAAGATGGTTTGGACATATAGAACGAATGGATGACGATAAAATGACGAAACAGATTTACGGAGCAGAAGTGAGCGGTAGTGTCGTCCCCGGACGGCCTAGAAGAACATACCGCGACCGAATCAATGTAATTTTTCGCAAAGGTCTGGTTTGTAGCACCCGTAATCGTAGAGCATGTATGAAAAGATGCACCTAACTATCTATTAAGGTGGCCCAACCCGGCGGGCCTAACTCATTCGTGGGCACGGTACAAAACCGTGCTGTTGCGCTCTGGGACCTTCTCTGTTTCAAAGAATAAGACAGGCTCCGTGATGAGGAAGATGCAACATGTCCACAAAAAAGACAATCTGCATTGCGTTTGGTAAGATTTACGAACATTTGAATTTCAAAACGACTTATAGCTAAAAGTAAACCACGACCGCGGCAGTCAAAAATCTAACAAAAACCAAATAGATTATAAATCTTGATTAAATAAGCTATGTCTGATGACTAATCTTTTTAAGATGTTATGACTTTATCATTGCGTAATCCACCTCCAAAGTTATTGTATAAAACGCGCGAAAAATTCGAAGTTTCGGACCTTATAACTTAGAAACCAAACACAATTTTACAATGCCAATGGTCATCAGACATCTAATTCGATCAAATAAAGCTATTTTGAGTAAAATTTTGGAACTCTGACAAGAAATCTGGAACTCTGAAGAAGAAAAGTTCTTTCCCCTTTTGTATGGGGAGATGAGCGGGATGGCCCGCCTTAAGTGTTCTCATTAAGTGTGTTATTTACAATTTGTTCATTTTGGCCTCTTTTACCCCCTTAAGAGTTGAAATATTTTTTTTAACAAGCATTTTCTTCTTAAAAGAAAGCCACTGTAAAGGTTATACATTCCTAGGTTAAACGGTTCCGGAGTTTCGGTGTTTGATGACTAATTGTTGTATGAAAATGTGTATATGTTTGCCTCTTTTAGCCCCTTAACAAAGAAATTTCGAAAAATCCGTTCTTTGTGACCTTAAAAAAAAGATGTAGTGAAAATTTCAGATTTATTGGTTCAGTGATTCCGGTAATTACGTGTTTAATGCCTAATTGTTGTATGACAATGTGTACATTTTGATGCGAAAGACGTTTTATCTCTTAAAATTAACAGGAACTACGGTAATCTAAAAACTTACATATGGATGGCTAATACTACGCTTTATTATTTCCGGCACGTAAACAGGATGCAATGATTCCCACATGTCGCAAGATCCGACCGAGGGATTCGTCGTTCCAGGTTCGGTGTCCACGTTAAACTGTCCCTTTCCTTATACTTACTTGGTGGTAGGGTTAATTCTGCCCGAGTTGGTAGCATCGCATAGAATGAACAATTGCCGAAGCGCTAATGACGATTGTCCGCTTTCCAGTTCAATATAGCTGTGTAATAAAAGGAAGGTCCTGGCATGGCACCTAGTTCTAATGAGATATGTGGAAAAAGTTACATTGGCCAGAAAAAAGGGACCCTTAAACCAGAATAGGACAACACATCAAGGCACTTAAAAACCATGAGTTTCACAAGTCGGCGATCTGTGAGCATGCCTTGAATAATGGTAATAACCATTGGATTCATTTCGACCAAGCTGAAACGATAGCTATAGAAAAATAATACACGCCGCGCTTGGTTCGAGATTCGATAGAAATTACAAGGCATCCCAACTTTAACAGAGACGATAGTATGAAGCTGTCAGCGTCTTGGTCTCCGTTACTGGCGAAATATGGCAACACAAGAGTTCAGCTGCCAACACTGATGCAAAGTGACACCGTTAGGATAGTTTGCACGGAATTGCCGAACTGAATTCTTTGTCACTACCCTCATCTGCGGCTGTTCCTACCCACAGCTACAATCTGCGCAGCCGACGACCTGCAGTTGACATCTGACAGGACGAAGCGTCAGAGGTCCTCCAGGTCGCGTCGCGAATCCTGATGATTTCCACAGCGTGGTGGACGAAACGTCGAGCTAAATAAGTAGGTAAGCTGAACACTGTTTATCCGTAAACTTGAAATAATATGTCGAAATACAGTGATGAAAATCTAAACAAATATAGTCATAATCGAGATAATGCTGCAAACGTCCGCAAATTGGCCTGGATTCCAATGTGTGAACGGCAATACAAATTGTTAAACCGACATTAGAAACCTCATGTCGATGCCTCAGAGACTTAATATTTCCTATAAAAATAAAGCACTCCATACACCATACTCTAAAAATGTATTGTCATTTAAAAAAAAAACCGGTAGACAAGATCCATTGACGTATCTAGATTATATTTCCAATGACTGATAGAATCACAACAAGAATTTTTTTTTATTACAGAAAACTTAGATATTAAAATAAAAATAAATTAATATGTGAGAGCAGAAACAATTATTACAGTAAAATCTTTCGAAAATAGGTTGAAAAATGTTTAAAATAGGGATACTGCGGGCTGCGGCGGCGGCGGCGCCGAGGTCGGCGCGGTGCAAGACCACGCAGACGCGCGCCGGTGGCGGCGGCGGAGCGGGCGCCATGAAGGTCACTATTTGCGGAGCGGCCGGAGCCACAGGTCATTATGAAAGAAGGTGGAAAGCACAGGCTCAGCAGGTCTATTCCTGGCATTCAGTAATCAGGAATCAGGAATCCTGAGTCTAGAATACCGCTTTTGTAGCGGTTTTCAAAGCGATTTTCTTTACGAAAATATTCCGGAGCATTGTTTTTTTTAATCCATCAAGGTTTTCCGTAGAAAAAGTCGCTTTGAAAATCGCTATAAAATGTCTAGACTCAAGATTCCTGATTCCTGATTACAGAATGCCGCGAATAGACCTGCTGGAAACGAGTTATAGAGAGTGCCAACCACGGAGGAGGGAGGTAGAGAGGAGATGGTCTTAGCAAACTGGGTCTGTGTCCACCAAGTTGGTCTCTACGTCACAGCCCACGTGATAAGAAGGCGTGGCTTAGCGTCATTCGCGACATGGCGCTGGCGGTGTTAGGTTGTGGGACAATATTAGGGTCTGCGGCGCAATTATCAGCGAACAGTAATTTAAAGTTTGTACGTGGAATTAAGTTTTATTTGTCAGTAAAACACCTCATATTTTATAATTTGAGTCAACATTCGAGCATTGTATCGATGTATCGCTATTGCTATGTGCCGATAGATGGCGCGCAATAATTTTCTTTGTACGGTAAGAAATATTGATCTCATGATGCAAATTTTGATGACATTTTTTAATTAAAATTATTTAATCCGCGCGAAGGTATAGATTTTAATTTCGAAGGTTTTTTTGTAGAAAAACTAACAATAAAATGCAAAAGGCGCCATCTAGTTGTAGTCTTGTAAGCACTAAGAATAGCTCTCGGAATAGCTGCTACCAGAAAACCGGTTCTTCCGGTAGATGGATTTAGCACAAAAGGCGGAGCTTGAACCCCCACCATGAAATGTTATTCTCCCCGCTTCACCGCGCAGCGTCACGCTACGTTCCTTAGTAATATGAGGTAATAACACCTCCTCTCTCCCCCCCTCCTCCGTGGTGCCAACGATATGGCATCGATTTCGGCCACGAAAAATATATTAAAAACATTTTGGAATGACAGTCCTCTTTATTGTTTGTTTATTTATAAAGGCGTACATATTATCATTTTATTATCTTTATATTGTCTTTTTTTTTGTTTAAATATATCAATCATAATATAATAACAATATGTATAAATATACTATATAATCTTTATATGAATACTTATATGTTTAGTGGTTACATATACAAATGCATCGCAGTCTTAATGTTTAAGGTTTTCTGCATGTTATCGCAGGTATTTTATTCAGTGAACAAGAAAAAAAAAATACATAGACACCTAGGTACTTTGTCAGCTATTTAAATACCATATTTTTGAACTCTGTGGCATCTGGTGTTGTGTAATGACTTGTTGTGTATTTTATTGTAATACTATGCTTGTTTTTGTGTTATTACATGTTAAGATGCTCTAAATAAAGAAAAAAAAAATATCCGTGATTTCGGCAGTGGCGGCTCTCATTCAGTGATGACAAGACGGCTATCGCAAATCTCGCTCGTTAGTTGCGGCATGGGGGTGGGAGCATTGAATGTTTTTTTTATATCAATGGGTGGGAGACAAGGAAGTGGATGTGAAAGAGCGGCGGGATAATACTGACGACTGCGGGACACGTGCGAAGTAGGTGTGGAGCCTAGACACCACAACTAGACACGCAGACGTATCCTGTTTGGATATCTCAAAATTTATATCAAACGCCATCTGAATATAATACATTACACATATTATTATATTTTTTGTTGTGTTCAATGCTTTAGAGTATATTTTTTTGTATTTTTAAGGAATTTTGAAATGCATTGAATTGATTAATTAATTATTTTCTCTGTTTGTGAACCAAATAAATAAAAAAAAACTGTTTGGGGGGAAGAGGGTGTGCAAAGAAAGAAGGTAGGAGACTAACCGACTTGTGACAGGGCAGGAGAGCCGCTGACGCTGCTGCTGAAGTTGTCGCCGCTACACTGCAGGATAAGCTCGCGTCGCGCGACCTTTGGCCCGAGCACGGCGACGCTGTCCTGAAGCCAAGTGTGTGGAGAGGGTGGCAAGAGCTTAACCTAATTGTGATGCGTCAGGAGAGCCACCGGCGCCTCTGCTGGACTAGCTGGCGCTGCACGACCTGCGACCTACGTGTAGAGCGAGCCTGGGCCCTGGACACGTCGACACGCGCTGTCAACTATCTCTGAGAGTGGAAGAGGGTGTCGAGAGATAGACGGGAAGAGACTTACCGATTTCTCATGCGTCAGGAGAGCCACTGGCGCTGTTGCTGAAGCGGTCACCGCTGCTGGATGAGCTAGCGCTGTACGACCTGCAGCCCACGTGTAGAGCCAGCCTGGGGCCTGGCCCGCAGTGCAATTACGAAGCACAAAATTGGGTGTAGGTTGCTGTACTTACAGCAATATGACAGCTTTTGCGATTACGAAATCGATGCATTCACAAATGGTGCGGCACTCAGCGCTACCCGCAGCAATTAGGTCAACTCCATACATTTCGCGTCGAATAGGTATTACGAAACGCCAAAGAACTATCAAATGCGGGGAGGTCGCTGCGTGAATGAACCCGCAGCTGTCAAAAGTTGACCTATCGTGTCGACACAGATCGGTCCGTGCTGGATGTAGGTGGATAAAAAACGGCTTCGTAATCGCGCTTTAGAAATGACGGGGGCGAACCTACACGTACCGCGGCACCATCCTCAAATTTTGCGTAATCGCACTGCCGGTCAACACACGCTGTCAACTATCTCTGTGAGTGGAAGAGGGTGTCGAGAGATAGACGGGAAGAGACTTACCGATTTCTCATGCGTCAGGAGAGCCACTGGCGCTGTTGCTGAAGCGGTCACCGCTGCTGGATGAGCTAGCGCTGTACGACCTGCAGACCACGTGTAGAACCAGCCTGGGGCCTGGCCCGCAGTGCAATTACGAAGCACAAAATTGGGTGTAGGTTGCTGTACTTACAGCAATATGACAGCTTTTGCGATTACGAAATCGATGCATTCACAAATGGTGCGGCACTCAGCGCTACCCGCAGCAATTAGGTCAACTCCATACATTTCGCATCGAATCGGTATTACGAAACGGCAAAGAACTGTCAAATGCGGGGAGGTAAACGCCTATTTCGTCTGCTTGTCTAGTCAAGTACCTCAAAAGTTGACCTATTGTCGACACAGATTGGTCCGTGCTGGATGTAGGTGGATGTAAAACGGCTTCGTAATCGCGCTTTAGAAATGACGGGGGCGCACCTACACGTACCGCGGCACCATCCTCAAATTTTGCGTAATCGCACTGCCGGTCGACACACGCTGTCAACTATCTCTGTGAGTGGAAGAGGGTGTCGAGAGATAGACGGGAAGAGACTTACCGATTTCTCATGCGGCAGGAGAGCCACTGGCGCTGTTGCTGAAGCGGTCACCGCTGCTGGATGAGCTAGCGCTGTACGACCTGCAGCCCACGTGTAGAACCAGCCTGGGGCCTGGCCCGGTCGACACACGCTGTCAACTATCTCTGTGAGTGGAAGAGCGTGTCGAGAGATAGACGGGAAGAGACTTACCGATTTCTCATGCGGCAGGAGAGCCACTGGCGCTGTTGCTGAAGCGGTCACCGCTGCTGGATGAGCTTGCGCTGTACGACCTGCAGCCCACGTGCGGCGCCGGCATGGAGCTTGGGCACGTAGATACGCGCTGCCGCGTGTCTTCCTACAGCGGTCTCTGTGCACTGCCGAACGCGCTCGAGGTTACCGCAGACCTTCAGTTTTTCAAATATCTTTCACCTACAATAGAAAAGACCTAGGTAGACCTAACCTACGATACAAAGATGCTAGCTTTCAATAAACTGAGAACAATATTTTTTCAGTTATTTTTTTGGTTTAGATTTCTTCCTTCAGGTGGGCCTTCCCGCTCAACGGAAAGTGGAAAGATCATGCGCACATTTCTTTTCGGAGATCCAAAATTATATTCGAAACAGCTTTATTTGACCAACCTAGATGTTTGACGACCATTGTTCGATGCATTGTCAAATTGTATATGGTATAAGTTAAAAAGTCCGAAAACCATTGTATTATATTATTGTAAGTAGTGATAACTGATTACATATAGTGTGTTAACTTGGCCCTTCCCGTAGGGACTAACTCATTCGCGGGCACGGTAAAAAACCGTGCTGTTGCGCTTTGGGACCTTCTCTGTTTCAAAGAAAAATACAGGCTCCGTGTTGAGGAGGTTGCGACATATCCACAAAGCAGAAAATGCGCATAGTGTTTGATTTGGTAAGATTTAAGAAAATTTTAACTACAAAACGACTTATAGCTGTCCCGAAATCATAACCGCTCTAGTCAAAAATCAAACAAAAACCAAATTTATTATGAATATTTATGAAACAAGCTAGGTCTGATGACTAATATTTTTAAGATGTTTTTTCTTTTATCGTTAAGTAATCTACCTCAAAAATTATTGCATAAAACGCGCGAAAAATTCGAACTTTTGGAGCTTATCACATAGAAACCAAACCTTATTTTACAATAGAAATGTTCATCACACATCTAGTTCGATCCACTAAAGCTGTTTTGAGTATAATTTTGGATCTATGACAAGAAATATTAGCATTATCTTCTTTCCACGTTTGTAATGGGGAATTGAAGGGAAGGCCCACCTGGCCAACGGAAGATCAGCGCTGCAGCGCCCTCATCGCGAGGGAGTTGTACATTAGCTGAGTTGGCTCCCTTTTCCTCTTAGTTCTAAGTTACGAGTACTGTATACAAAACTGTTTACTGAATAAATGAGGAAATAAACGTTTATTCTATTCTATTCTAAAGTTCGTAATTTTCGCGCGTTTTAGATAATAAGTTTGGTCGTGGATTACCTACTCAACGATAAAACAAGAAAATCTAAAAAATCTTAGTCATCAAACCTAGCTTGTTCTATGAAGATTTAAAATCAAATTAGTTTTTGTTTGATATTTACTTACTTTTGTAGTCTTTTGTAGACTTACTTTCTAATTACCGACTGTACTACAGTACAGTACAGTCGTTACTTTCTAAGTAACGACTGTATTGCAGAATTGTTTCACCCCTCTGCGAGATGGGCCTAGCCCAGTGCAGAGTAAGTAAACCTTAAAAAATACGCTCCTATATATCAAGTGTCATACCTATCAAATAAAAAAATAAATGAAATACATAAATAAATTCACTCCGTAATTTACTTTTAGCTAGAAGTCGTTTTGTAATTATTTTTTCCATTCAATTCAATTATTTTGTTTTTTTTGTTTTTTTTTTTTTATGTTTGTTACCTCATAACTTTTGCCTGGGTGAACCGATTTTGATAATTATTTTTTTAAATGATAGCTAGTGCTTCCCAAGTGGTCCCATTTTAATTTGGTTAAGTTCTGACAATGATATCCATGAGAAAATCATAAAAGTCTTAAATTTGTATTAAGATTGCGCGACAAATGGACGAATAACTCAATATAACGCCAACCGATTTCGATAATTCTTTTTTTATTGGAAAGGACGTGTACAAATTAGTAAGTGTACTTCAGATTCACTAAAAATAAACAAATAAAAAAAAATTTAACAAACAAAATAACCGACTTCAAGGAAAAATCACTAAAAAGTAAAAAATAATTTTCATTTTTTTGTAGTTACGATTTCTGTTATTTTTTGAGTCGGTGTCAGCCAAGGTTAGGTTAGGTTAGGTTAGGTTAGGTTCTCTTGATTGGCGCAGCGCGTGCCCGGCTGACGCCGACTCAAAAAATAACAGAAATCGTAACTACAAAAAAATGAAAATTATTTTTTACTTTTTAGTGATTTTTCCTTGAAGTCGGTTATTTTTTTGTTAAATTTTTTTTTTTCTTAAAAACAGAGACAGTGCCACAGCGCAACAGAACGATTTTGTGCTTTGCTAATGAGTAAATCTCGTCGCATTGTCCGACCCATACAACGTTATTTGTACACAGAACGTAGTTGTTGTGGTAGATGTGGCGTTTTTTTTTTCACAATTTCAGGTTGAATGGTATTGTTGTAATTAGCGATTAGAAGTTTTACACCGCAATCCAATCCAATGCATCCATGCGCTGTTAAATACAAATCTTATTTTAACAATTGTACTAAAACCTATAAACCTTAAATTCTGAAAATGTTTTCGCCTTAACTACATTTATTAAGAACAGTAGTCATTTTTATTTCCGCCTACATAGTAATTTACGTCCATGTCGAGGAGAACAGCTTCCCGCAGGTATTCGCTTCAAGAAAGTCTCATGTTCGCTTCCCGAGTAGACCCGCTTATAAAGATGGATGAATGGTGAATGGTGACAGGGCTCCAAAGTGGTAGTGGTGGTGGCGAGCGCTGGCGGCCAGGACTCGTTCGAGGTGAACGCGCCCATCGTAGCTGACATTGCCGCGCACATCTGCAGCTCTTGTCCTACGGTAAGCTTTACCTCTCCGTATCGCGAACGCGCTCTGTCATATTGGATGGGTGTGCTGTATGTGTGGTGTAAAAAAACAGGTTTTAAGACAAAGCCAAATAGGTGCGCCTCCGAGGTGTACCGGCGGATTTGCGGACTATCGCTGAGCTATCGAGCTTGCTCAAATCACGCTTGAAAACTCCCAGGTTATATGTATGAGGAGAGCAACGTCCATGGTAGTACCTGTAGAATAGACTGAGCGACCACACAAATCATCTGTGGCTCAGGGACTCCAGGCTAACGGTGAGTTGTTTAACCCCAATAAGAAACCGCTCGGCGCTGAATTGAGTCCAAGGACGCCGACAGGTACTTGGGACTACCTTCCCATATGTAGCTACAGTTCTATCACCGGCCTAATCTGTGATTTTGTACAGAAGTAGTTGTTATTCCGGCAAAAAGAACCTTCTGGAACGTTGTAGGATCACGAGTTTCTGCGATGCAATTTTGACCTTGGATTTATTAAAAAACTGAAAACCCCTCGTCTTCGGGGATGTTGCAGCCCAAAAGGTGCAAGTACTTTGTGACGGGTACGACATTGCGTTGAAAACTTGCTAGGCGTGGAATAAGGAATCTGCCTTGGATTGGATTGGAATTCGCAGCACTGGGTCTTGCGAACGCTGAAGGCGACAAGGTTCTCTTGGCCCCAGTTGGCAACTTTTTCGAAAACAGTATCCACCTTATTTAATACGGAACGTTGCGCCTCGCTGGAATGTGCACCTCTGTTCCTCCAACCCCTGACATACCCCTCATCCTCCGTGCTCGTGCCTTTGTGAATATTTAAAATAGCGTTGGTTACAGCATTGAGTATACCGGGGGATACCAGCAATAATCGGAAAGTCGTCAGAATTTGTACCATCAACGGCAACGTATAAGGAGCGGCCTGAAATGAAGCTGGCGATCTATGAGCAAAGCTTGTGTAGAATGCCAAAGAGCGGGAGCTTGCCTAGTAGACCCCGGTGCCAAAGACGGTCAAAGGCTATGGAGATGTCTAATGCCACTGCCAGCGACTCCCCAAAATTGTCCAGTCTTTTGGTCTGTATGGGCGTAAAGTACGTTGGAAAATCTCCTGCTGACCGTGCATTTTAGAAAACGTACTGCTTGTATTGCAGGAGTTTATTCGGTTCTAAGTATGTACGCTAGAGGCTGAAGAGAAGTTATCACAATGGGCCGATAGTTGGTGGGGTTCGCTGGGTCACCCTTTTTTGTTACCGGTTGGACCAAGGCTATCTTCCGGCAAGAGGGAACGATACCCCGGGTGAAGGAGAGAAATAAGAGATGGGTGATTATCGGTGTCAACTCAGGAGAGAGAGGCTCGTAGCCTAGTGGCGCGGGACTGGCCTAGGTTACCAGAGGCCCGGGTTCAATTCCGACATGCACCACTGTCTTTCTCTTTCCGAGTTTGATAAGTGCATTTAGTCACGAATGCGAGCTGCTCCATGGTTCGGAATCCATTTAAGCCCGCCCGGGTTGGTACCATCGCATTGAATGAAAAGAGGGTTGAAACGGCAATGAAAAATTGTCTGTGTTTTCCATCCAGTTCAATGAAGCCGTGCTCGTAAAGGGAAGCTCCCGGCATGGCACCTAATTTCTTCGGGAATGTGGTGTCTTGGGCTCATATCATAACGGTCGTTGTGTGGTATTAGCCATCCATGTCAGGTTGCATAAAAAAACTATTTAATAAAGCCGGACGGGCCGCCCGCAGCGGCAGTCCCGCGGTGCGAATGCAGCGGGAGCCAACTGGAACGAGGGGTGTTTTGGGGGTCCGATCGGCAGGCACTGACGGTAGTGGCGACGGAGCCTGTGGAGAGCCTCGTGCCGCTGGTGGCGGAGGTGCAGCGCGTGCGCGGCTTCTACGACGCGCGTCGCTTGCTCGGGGCTACCGAGCTGCGGTGCGTGCGGACCAACACGCTGGTGGCCGAGCTGCTGGGCGTGCCGCCGGAGACGGTGCGCGTGCCGGTGGTCGCCGGCTGCAGCGCTCGCACCGCCGTGCCCGCGCTCGCCGCCGCCGTCTACCCGCTCGTCATGAGCGACGAACAGGTCACTTGCACACATCGCTTTTTAGGGTTCCGTACCCAAAGGGTGAAAACGGAACCCTATTACTAAGCCTCCGCTGTCCGTCCGTGCGTCCGTCCGTCCGTCCGTCCGTCTGTCACCGGGCTGTATCTCATGAACCGTAATATGTAGGCAGCTGAAAGAGTGTATTTAGATTATTTATATATTACTTATCATACTCGGATTAACGTGCTCGTTCATTACCCCATTACCAAGATCAGTTTATACACTATAGTTTAAAAACTTTGGAAAATAGAAGAAATGTATCGGATTTGATAATTTTGCACAACATTGTAACAATCATATTAATTCTCCATCTCTTCTAAGCCAAATAGCTTTGATTGTACCTAGATTCAATGCCAGATTACAAAATTTTGTTCACTTTAAAGTAAATGAGCACAAAACTAATCTTAGTAAAAATTCGCCTCTTACAAGAATTTGTAGTACTTTCAATAAGAAATATAAATCGAACTATATTGATTATTCCTCGACGATTATTAAATTAAAAAAAACAATAAGAAAACTGCCCGAATAATATTTATCAACCTCGAGATTTTTTTTAAGTATTTATTTTCTCTAAAATTCTTTGTTAATATCTGCTTTGTGATTGTTTGGTTAGCATTTTAATGTAATTAATTTTATATTCACTCTTATTTTTATTCTTACTTTTACGTTGTGGTTATTATATTGTTTTTGTTTTTTTTGCTTTTTGGTTACAATTGTTTTATTTTTTTCGTAAGTTAGCAATTCATTTGTACATGTTATGTTTGTCCAGTTTCGGTGTGGTTTTTCTTTCTTCTTATATCTGCAAATGTAAGAAACAATTCAATGTGGACGAACCTGTAAATAAAAAAAATAAAAATATTTTTTTTTCCGTTATAACAACAAACAGGTAAAATAAAAAAATATTGTTACGAGCGCGCCCCGCTGCGAAGACATAGCGCTGATACACTACCAAAGTGCGCCAAATGGTTCCTTCGAATTTCAGTAGATGGCGCTACTTGTCTTATTGCATTGCGCAGGCTATCGCATCACTGTCGTCCCATATAAAGTGACGCCTCGTCCAGCTGACTTCAGAAATAAATCTCGGACATTCTAGTAATGTCTCGAGGGAGATTGTTCTCGACTGCTGCCCTACATGGGCGCCTAGAAATCGGTGGAGTGTTCTGGAAAGAAGCTCCACCGATATAAAAGGCGCCCAAGGCGCAGAGGGCGGCAGTCTATTTTTGGAAGCGAAGTGAGCGACAACAAGCGATATAGAAGTGCAGTGAACTAGCTCTGAAGTGAATCAGTGAAGTGAGTGATATAGTTTGTAAATTAGTGTTTGAATTAACCTAGTGTGAAATTGTATTTGTGAGTTTGCTTGTGAATTATTTGAAATAAAGGAAGAGTGTTGAATATTGGTGTTTTCTTCTCTAATCTGCACCCTACCCGCGTAACAATATGTATACATACAAAAAACGTGATTTTTTTGTGTTGATGGTACGGAACCCTTCGTGTGCGAGTCCGACTCGCACTTGGCCAATTTTTGTATATCGCTGAATTTCTTAGTGGCCGGAAGAAAAGTTAATTTGGAAAAATAGTGCCTACCTAAATAATTTTCATTTTCCTATTTAAAAGTAGTAGCTAAATGTTTGAGATTTTTTATCTCCATTTTCATTTTTTTTTTTTTTTTTTGATGTGACTGGACATGGATGGCTAATACCACAAGTTCTGTCATGGTATTAGCCCAACACACCACATGGGAACTAGGTGCCATGCCAGGACCTTCCTTATATTGCACGGCTACATTGAACTGGATGGAAAACACGGACAATTTTCATTGCCGCTTCGACCATCGTTCATCCAATGCGATGGTACCAACCCGGGTGGGATAAACCCTACCACCTAGTAAGTAAGAAAGGGGACCTACAGCTTAACGTGGAATCCGAACCACGGCCAGCCTCTCTCAACGGTCGAATGGTCACCCATCCAAGACCAGACCGGACCCAGCGTTGCTTAACTTCGGAGAGCGATCGCCGAAGTGTCGCGCCACTGGGCCACTGAGGCTGGGACTTGACATACATACCTGACATACAACGGTATAGCACCAACTTCTGGCCTGAGCTAGGATCCGCTTTCCAGTAGTTCCCAGGCGAAGGGTAGCAGCTCAGAGAAGGCAACGAATTTTGTAATTCGAAGGTAATATTGTTCTGGATCCATGCGATTTTATCGCAGCAGCGGCGTGATTGTGCATATTAATAGGTATATTCAGAGTGGGCAGACCACCCCCACGGCGAGCCCCACGGAGGATGGAGGTAGGGGCAGACTAACTTTAATCCGCCGGACTAAATCGGTATTTGTAAGTTTTGACAGGTACTTTCTGAATCCGACTGTAGGAGTTTATTTAATAATCTACAAGCCTTTCAGGGTTGATTCAGCATCTGAAATGGAACACCTTTTTGTAAAAAAGTAGGTATGTGATTTTTATGTTCCATTTAATATTTTTCTTTAATTTATTAGGTCCTTACCTATGACATGGCCGTTTTCTTTAGGAAAATCAAACAACTTATTTTTTTGAAGATTTATATTTTATTAATGAAGTATTGGCCATTATTATCAATGCACTTTTGCAATTTTACTGAAAGTTTCTTGATGCCTCTGCAATAGAAATCATGTGTACGGGAAATTCTCTGCCTCGACGGATTTGAAATTCCACCCCGGTAAAAAGTTATCCAAATTCCGAAAAAATGGAGATCTGTTGGAGCAAGGTCTGGTAAGGGAGAGTTTCCAGTCGTAACTCCTATATATTTAAGACGGCCCGTTGTGCGGTGTGTGCGCGAGGGTTGTTGTGAAGATGACCATTCGCTTTTTTAAATATTTTCATCAACATTTACAACGTCAATCATTTACTGTCCCTAGGCGTGATTCACAGTTACGCTGATGACAGCATGGGTCCTGAGGGGTATGTCAGGGAGGTCGGTCTCACTGGGAACCCTCAAATCACCGCTGGCTTGGAATCCCTGAGCCACAGACGGTGTGTGCGGTCAGGTGCTTCTATTGACGTTGCTCTGTGGAACTTGCATCCCTTATTGTTCCCCATCCTACCTACGGACGGTATCCGGAGCCTTTGGTCCTCAGCACAGCCACCCATACCGGTTGTTGTTTTAGTTTGCCACTTGTCTTGGAAACAGTTCGGAAGAAACGACCTCGCAAGAGGATCCTCCCTTCAACACAACAAAGACTCGTCGCACACTTCCAAGCAAACGATCGACTACTTGGCGACGTCAGACGTGGAATTACTGGGTCACCCGCCGTATAATCCCTTGCACCTTGCCATTTTTATTTATTCCCGAAACTAAAAGAAAAAAATCAACACAAACGTTTTATGGACACCGAGGAAGCAGTGTCAGTTTCAAAAGGTCGTCGAAGAAATCCCTAAGGGTGCATTTGTACAGTTTTGCTGGCACATGGGCACTTTTTTGTCGAAAATTTCATGACCGTTTTGCATCAATGTGGCTGAATTTCGTTGATGCAGCGTCCGATTCCCTCCTACAAAGCATGGGTGGTTGAGGGCTTGTTGGCATAGACCTTTGACTTCAAATGACCCCATTAAAAGTAATGCAATGGTGTTAAATCACAAGATCTAGAGGGCTAATTCTGATCACCGAAACGAGAGAGTACACGACCAGGAAATGTCTCTTGCAAAAATTGCATTGTTTCACGGGCTACACCCTACAGGGCATGTGGCCCCGTCTTGTTGAAACCATACTCCTTCCACATCAATATCATCAAATTTAGGCAGAAAGAACTGTGTTATGATATCGCGATATCGAGCACTATTAACAGTCACTGCTTGACCAGCCTTATTTTGGAAAAATTATGGTCCAATCCTCCAGCCCAAGATCCGCACCAAACAGTGACACGTTGTGGGTGCATTTGTTTTTCGACAGTCACATGTGGGTTTTCTGAACCCCGAATGTGGCAATTCTGGCGATCAACAAATCCATCAAGGTGAAAATGTGCTTCGTCGCTTGGGATGATTTTGCTCGAAAAATCTGCATCCACTTGTTGATGTTCAATAATCCATTCAACGAACTCTCTTCGCTGTGCATAGTCATTAGGCTTCAGTGTTTGTGTCAGCTGAACTTTGTAAGCATAGAGACGCCAATTTTTTACAGAGTATACGCTGTAGAGAGATTCTTGAAATTTGCAATTCTTGTCCACGACGTCGAATTGATGTTGCTGGACTTTCACCAACACTCTCACGCACTGCTTTGATATTGACATTTGAATAGCTTGTTTTTGGACGACCAGTGTGTTGATCATCCAATCCATCAATCAATTGATTCAGTCTCCCTGAATTTTTCAATTACTCTCTTCACAGTTGACGAAGTTAAATCAATATTCCGACCATATTTTGTACGAAATTTTCGAACGGTGGCCGCCAAACTTTCATTATTTTTTAAATATTGTTTCACAATGAAAACACGTTGTTCTATCGTGTAATGCTCCATTTTTACTAACCCTAAACTGTTAGCTGTCAAATTGTTTTTTTAGGGTTGCCAACACTTGCTCATTGCTCATTGCCAGCCTCAATGGCCCAGTGGCGCGACACTTCGGCGATCGCCCGGTCTGGTCTTGGATGGGTGACCATTCGACCGTTGAGAGAGGCTGGCTGTGGTTCGGATTCCAGGTTAAACTGTAGGTCCCCTTCCTTACTTACTAGGTGGTAGGGTTTATCCCGCCCGGGTTGTTACCATCGCATTAGATGAACGATGGTCGAAGCGGCAATGAAAATTGTCTGTGTTTTCCATCCAGTTCAATGTAGCCGTGCAATATAAGGAAGGTCCTGGCATGGCATCTAGTTCCCATGTGGTGTGTTGGGCTAATACCATGACAGAAGGTGTGGTATTAGCCATCCATGTCCAGTCACATAAAAAAAAACTTTATTGCACAAATGGCGCCAAATTAAAATCTTGCGTTAATTATGGGACACACTTTATTCTGCACCTAGTAAGTAGATAATGGGTGAAGCGGGTGGCGTTTTAAAGGGGTAAAGCGGGTAGGATATATATATCTGCAGGGTCGTAGGGTACACGTGGTGGTGGTATGCATTGACAAAATGAAGGTCAGAAATCAAAGAAATGTTGTGCTTACATGGGATGTTTATTTGAACATATTATGTACAATGTACAATAAAAAGATGCAGAATCATATGCTCTTAGATTTCACAAAGGTATTTATCGATACTTATTATTGACCAGTTATCTGGAGGTTCTGGGCACACATCTACCTAACTGAACCGTTCCCTACTAGGTGAGATCTGGGTACTTAGCTTCTAGGATGTGATGAGTCTCCTCCAGTGCGCTGGCTGAGAGGTGTGCTGTTGACTGCGCTGCCTTCTCATAAGTGTGTCGATGGTGAAGGTTATTCATAGTAGGTGAGTGTGAAAGTGACCAGAAGTCATGTTGTATGTTTATGTATATAAAATCTCTCTAATCAATGAAGAAAAAGGGCGTAGATGAGAGATTTTAAAAAGGATAAAAAAGGGAAGAGAAAAATAAAAGGGAGAAAGAGAGAGAGAGAGATGCTCGTCGCTGCCGGCGCGGTACCTCAAGCTGGGGAAGAGAAAAACACCATACTTCATCGGCTAGCAGACGAGCGAATGCTTTCCATGGTTGATGGATGATCTTCAATCGAGATATATTATGTAAAATTTGCTTTACTCATTTGTCTAGCGCCTCTCGTGGATTGTTGGAGTAGTAGCCGGGCCGATGCTCCTTTTCATGCTTCAAAGCATGGTTCTCCTGCTAGGTTAATATTTGTTGTAAGTATCTATGTGAGCGCACTTCTGCGCGAGGGGAGCACTGCGATGGAGATTATTTATTTTTTCACACCATGTTCATCAATGGTGGGACGTGCAGTGACGAGCGCGATTTTGCAATGGTTCAAATCCTGTTACGCGCGCCTAGCCGTGTGTTAGTTTAGCGTCGTCTTGCTCTAAAATGTATGGGAAGTGGCGAGACGCTAATGAATTTAATGAGACGTGCAAATAATCGGACTTATCTTTGGTTAGATGGTCCGAATCACATCATAGTGACACAAAAAAAAAATTTTTACCAAAAAAAATAACCGACTTCAAAGAAAAAGCACTAAAAAGTAAAAAATAATGTTCTTTTTATGTAGTTACGATTTCTGTTATTTTTTGAGTCGGCGTCAGCCGGGCACGCGCTGCGCCAATCAAGAGAACCTAACCTAACCTAACCTAACCTTGGCTGACACCGACTCAAAAAATAACAGAAATCGTAACTACATAAAAAGAACATTATTTTTTACTTTTTAGTGCTTTTTCTTTGAAGTCGGTTATTTTTTTTGTTATTTTTTTTTTATTTGTTAATTTTTAGTGAATCTGAAGTACACTTACTAATTTGTACACGTCCTTTCCAATAAAAAAAGGATCACCGAAATCGGTTGGCGTTATATTGAGTTATTCGTCCATTTGTCGCGCACATCTTAATACAAATTTAAGACTTTAATGATTTTCTCATGGATATCATTATCAGAACTTAACCAAATTAAAATGGGACCACTTGGGAAGCACTAGCTATCATTTAAAAAAATAATCATCAAAATCGGTTCACCCAGAAAAAAGTTATGAGGTAACAAACATAAAAAAAAACCAAAAGAAACAAAAAAAAAACATACAGACGAATTGATAACCTCCTCCTTTTTTTGAAGTCGGTTAAAAACTACTATGAGTTTTCATTCTAATTTGTTTTGATGAAATATTTGGTGAATTGGGAAATCACACAACGTGACATGGGATCTTCAGTTAACATGGGTTCAGAACCATAGAGTCACCCGCAGACTTAACGAAAAATGCAAATTATATTCTCTGATAAGAAAGGAGGACGTTTATAAATTAGGATTCCAGCCCGTTGTCTTCGATTGGAGCGGCCACAGGCGTCAACCGATAGGGTACTACGGGCCACGCACAAGGTTAATAAATGATTTGATTGCCCTCCTACGACAGATCGAGTGCATGATGAGTGCAATCGCGAGCGACGGGTTAGCGGTGCGGTGCGCGGAGGGCGCGAGCGCGGGCGGTCCGCGCGCGAGCCTGTCGGGGGCGTTCGCGGTGGCGCGCGTCGCGCTCGCAGCCGTGCGCGGCCTGCTCGGCGAGCGCGGCGTGAAGCAGTGCGCATACGTCGACTCGCAGTGCACGTGCGCACCCACCTGCCGCTTCTTCTGCAATGAGGTCAGTTCCACACTTTACTATCGTGAGCGGCGGTTCGGCCAAGTATATTTTCTGGGAATTTCTAGCGATTCCCGTGTTATGGTAATATTATTTTTGCATGAGTTGCGGATGTTATATTTCCGTGAATTGATAGGTTGTTGTGTATGGCACAGGTGATACTCGGACCTTCGGGCGTAGAAAAGAATGTGGGCCTCCCGCAGCTCTCCAACTTGGAGCAGTGCCTCGTGAGCTCCGCCGTCCCGCTCATCCGGCAGCAGATTGCGCGCGCGGAGTGGCTCGTAAGCTCACACTCATTATTCTTCTTCATCGCAAATAGTGCAGGTTTACGTTTCCCAATACATAATAATGTTGAGCCCACAGATTAACCAATGCATGGGGAGAAAACAACAACAACAAAAAACCAACAATTATTTCAAGGCTAAAAAAATTATCATTATTATCAATATCAAAATAAGAAGGACGTCACTTATTCCAAGGAATGTGATATGTATGTATGCATAATCTACCGTGAAGCAAGGACACATTAATTGACTGAACTGAAGAGAAAGAAAGAAGAAGTGGCATGCGGTCGATAATGCGTCTCTGCCGTATGGTCAAACTGTCCATATAATTGTATTGGAATCCGGCGGCGCATCGTATCCCACGCAGTCAAAACATCAACACCGCACATGAATGTGCTCTAAAAATGCGTTCGTCAGGTTAGTTCCAGCCCACGCAAAACCTCCAATACGACTACGACTATGTGTTTTTAAAACCTGCGAATGATGTCAATGGTGGATCATGTAATCCGACAAGCCAGGGCGTCGCGTTCACTTCTGAGATCGGTCATCTCCTCGAAGCTACCACTACGAGCGAAACAGAGAATCTCTAAAACCTACATCCGTTCTAGACTAACCTATTCAGCTCCAGCGTGGTATACGCTGTGCTCAGCGACCCAAAAGCAACGGATCCAGGCTCAACAGAACATCTCTCTGTGGGTGATCGTCGGAGCCGGGCGGTATGTCAGAAATGTCTTTATCGCCCACGACTTGCAAATCTCCCTGGTGGAGGAGTCCGTCGCAAAGCGAGTCGCATGTTCGAGCATGATGACGCTTCCACTTATCTCTACCTGGTTGGCATGAAAGACCGCTTGACGGGCGACCACTCCCGAGAGAACTGCTGGAGGGCTCCTTCACCATACTTCGGAGAGACAGAGGAGGCGGTGAGGACAATTGGGGAGGTGTGATGCTCGCAGCGAGGGCAGAATTTGACGTACGCCAATTGATGCAAGTGGATGGTGAATTGCAAGGAATTGAATTATTGTGTGCGTCTATTAAAAACCGAAACATACAATTTTTGTGCTGTGTCACATACATACCGCCATCTGCATCTGATGACACATATTATTCAATATTTAAAATTATTGAAAACCTAAGTCTGTCATATGACAATATTATTGTTTTCGGCGACTTTAATCTAAATTCCTGTTCACAAAATGTTTTGATATGTTATGGATATTTTTTGGCCTTCTGTAGATTTAAACAATTTAATTCTGTTCCTAATTGCAGTGGAGGTATCCTAGATCTGGTACTTAGCAACCTTCCTGAAGAACGCGTATCAGTATGTGAGTGTACCGGTCTCGTGAGAGTGGACAGCTACCACCCGCCGCTGAGCACTACCATAGTGTTCCCTCGCGCGCATTTGGCACCTGTGTCTACCGCCGCCTTACGCGAGATCAAACCGACAAGTGAACGGAATTTTCGTAAGGCAGACTTTCTTTTATTGTATAAACGACTCGCTGAAGCAAATTGGGAATCGCTTTATGATTTGCAAGATATTGATACAGCAGTTTCTTACTTTTACTCAATTTTAGACAGTTGCTACGACGGTTGTGTTCCGATGAAAAAAGGTATGCAAGTAAATACGAGGTTTCAATATCCGAAGTGGTTTACCTCCGAAATTATACGCAATATTAGGTCTAAATATTACTTTCACCAACGATCAAAATTCGGAACAGCCTTAGAAGATGATAGAGAACAATTTAGGTATTACAGGACACTTGTCAAAAAACAAATTGTTGACGCACACAGCTTATACATGAAAACTATTGAAAGCAACATAAGGACAGATGTCACTACCTTTTGGAAATTTGTAAAAGACCTACGAACCGACGGACAAAAACCTTCAGAATATAGATACAACGGTAGATCATACACCGGTTGTGACGCGAGTAACGCTTTCGCTGAATATTTTAAATCTGTATTCCTAGAAGATATTCCGAAACTGGATGCTAGAGCCGCAATGGAGCTTTCTGGAGTTGGAGCCGGCGCAACCCTTGTTAGTGTGGACTCAATCGACATCACCGACCTACAACGCGCAGTCAAACGTTTGAAAGTTCGATCTTCTCCAGGCCCAGATGCTGTTCCTTCGTTTGTCGTTAAAGACTGTATATCGGCCTTCGAAAAACCTCTTCTGTTCTTATTCAATCTTTCTCTCCACCAGTCCAAATATCCCTCTAGATGGAAGGAATCAAGGGTAACACCAATTCATAAAAATGGAGACAAATCAGACGTAAGCAACTACAGGCCTATAGCCATCCTTTCGACTTTTGCCAAAATATTTGAGACAATTTTGAATTCGTGCATTTCCTGGCAGACGCAAACTATGCTCACCGACTGCCAGCACGGGTTTCGAAGAAAACGATCAACGACCACTAATCTGATGAACTTTGTAAATTATACATCAGGTAAAATGGAAAAAATGAAGCAAGTAGATGTAGCTTACTTTGACTACCGGAAAGCCTTCGATCGGGTGAATAATGATGTCCTGCTCCAAAAATTGTCAGCCTCTGGCTTCTCTCCTAAACTAGTGCATTTTTTTGCAGATTACTTTAAGGACAGGAATCAGTACGTTCAGCTCTCGGGAGAACGATCTAAAAATTATTTCACCAGGTCTGGGGTGAGCCAAGGGAGTAATCTGGGGCCATCCCAGTTTCTATTCATGATTAACGACCTTCCACAGAGTGTCAGGACGGCAGTGTGCTTTTTATTCGCCGACGACCTAAAACTGGCACTCGGTGTCACGACTCAACTTGACTGTGAATTACTGCAAAATGATATCGATCTAGTCCAAGAGTGGGGCGAGCAGAACATGATGGAATTCAATTTCGACAAGTGTTCCATAATGACCTATACTAGATCTCGAAACCCGATTCAACACGACTACAAATTGTCGGGGAACTCACTTTCGAGAGTCCATCGCGTAAAAGACTTAGGAATCTCAATGGATGATAAACTAACGTTTCATGACCATATAGAGGGGAAGTGCAAGCAGGCATACAGGAGTTTGGGGTTTGTTTTGAGGCAAGGTAATTACTTTCAGGACGCCACAGTACTCAGACTCCTATACGACGCCTTTGTGCGTTCGAAACTCGATTACAATGCAATTATCTGGAACCCACATGAGTCAAAATACATACTCATGGTGGAAAGAGTTCAAAGGAAATTTAATAGGTTTTTATACAAGAAAATGTATGGCTACTATCCCTACAATGAGATACTCAAATATAACTACCCCTCTTTATTCGTAAGCGGAATGGTTGGATACACTACGCTACAGAATAGGAGGACTGTACATCTCTTTTTACATTTTTTCCTTTTATTGAACGGTCAGATTGACAATCCATTCATTCTCGGTTTGATCTCCCTTCATGTGCCGGATAGATACATACGCGCCAGAAATCACAGACTATTCACAGTAGCGCGATCTCGTACTGTCCACTGTCAGCAGACTCCAGTGCTTCGGGCGTTGTACGGACTCAATGACATAATAGCTAAACTGCCAGAGCTAGATGTCTTCCACTGCAATCGTAAACAATTTGCAAAACTAGCTGAAGTATATAACAATATATGAAACAGTCAGATTTATTAAATTAGGCACTTACTGACCTTTCATGTATTTTGTAAATGTAAATTTGTGTATGTGTATTATTGTTACCACTTAAAATAATCATACTTTTTGTTGTTTGTTCACATCCCTAAGAATTGGATTCCTTGTCTGTATATAGGGTGTTTTGAAAATAAATAAATAAATAAATAAATAAATAAATAATACCAACCATCACCCAGTTGAGCGTTCCCTTCAACCCGACAGGCGTTCAACCGAGCGACCCGCAGCAACAAGATGCCCAGCCTGCCGCTAGCTCATAGCGGCCTCCAATGACCGGCAGTGCTTCATGCCTGCCGAGATCAAGCCCGGGCAAAGTGGCCAACCCTACAGGCCCGCACCTGCACCAACTCCTGAGTTGAAGAAGACCCCACTACTAGGTGCGCCAGATGCCATATCTATTGTACCATGTCCACAGTAGGTACCTTGGCACGGTAGGGTCACCCTCTTGTGGAACAAGCGGACCTTCCCTAGCTTGACACCCATTGACACCGGAAGTATGCATGTAGCCGCTGTGCAGTGGCAGTGCGCTGATAGTAAAGTGATGACGGTGATGTCGGTCTGTGCGGCGACCAAGAATGCGGAAAATCTACCTAACTAACGCTCGGTTCCACCACCTCCAGTTACAAAAAATCCCAAAGTTATCTTTCGATTAAATCGTATATGTAAATAAGAAATGTAACCGAAACTAAACCATCGGATTTCAGTTAGCTGGAAGTGGTGAAAACAGGAGTATATGATCTGAGTTGTTGTCACAAGCGCGCGTGGAAACAAAAAACTTTTATTAATTATTTTTTAACGATAAATGTTTTGATGTATTTTAGAATTTATCATTCCAAATTATATTTAAACATGTTCGTTGTAAACCATTTAGAAAACCCCTTATTTTGATACCCCACTGGATAGATTTTAAGATAGGTTTTTTTCAAAATTTGAAGACATAATTTGGCGCCAAAAATCGGCGATGATATTTTTTATAATTTTAATGTACCCAGTGTCACTCTAACAATCAAGGTGAATCTAACGACACCTTTCTATATCTGCTGTACCTTTATAAAATTTGATTTGATTTTTGATTTGACCTCTCAAACCAATTTCCATCAAGCCGTTTAGGCTGCAGTTCGTGCCAAAGAAATATACATATATACATACAAACACTCTTAAAACTTTACCCTCCTTCTTACGCAGTCGGGTAAAAAAAAGATCCATGTAAAACTATAGGTGCCCTTTCCCTACCTAGTTCATAGGGTTAAGCCCAGAGAATTGGTACCATCGTATAACATAAAAAATATTATGATCGAAACTGCAATGATAAATTGTCCGCCTTTTGATAACATTTTAATGTAGCCATGCAATATAAGGAAGGTCCTGGCATGGCACCTAGTTCCCATGTGGGGTGTTGGGCTAATACCATGACAGAAGGTGTGGTATTCGCCATTTAAGTCCAGTCACATCAAAAAAAAAGTTATAAAAGAGGGGCTTAGACCGCACAACCGAGGTTCCGTCATTCCCTTAATTCTTATACGATGGTAAGAAACCCTTCGTGTGCGAGTCCGACTTGCACTTGGCTGGTTTTTTTTTATTTAGAGCGTTTTTTATTCATTTATTTATTTATTTATAAAAATGCACACCAACAGTACACACACATAGTTTACAATAAAATATAATTCGGAGTATATTGAATTATATTTTGGTTGAGTAATACTCTCACATGGTGTGAGCACCTATTATAGGTGTACACAGCATTCAAGTACAGGGTTTTTCTGTGAACGTAAAACAATTTACGAAATACTGAAAAAAAAAGAAAACAATACTATAAATGTAGAAAAAAAAACAATACATAAAGAAAAAACTTTACAATATGCATCTTAATTAATCAACTTTATTACTAGTAATCTATAACTTAACAAATTAGGAATAATATTAAACATAAAAGGCATAAATTCCAGACATATGGTTAATAAGAAAGTCAGACACTGTCGGCAAGGTGATTAAGATTTTTTCTTTTAAATACAAAGTTTCAGTTGTTAAATATGTCAACATCAGTTAAGTTGGAAATGCAGTTGTACAATTTACAGATCCTGGGAATAGTGGAGTGGATACCGAAATTAGAATATGATGTACGATGGAAGTAATCATCATCCGGGCGATGGACGATTGAAGTCAGGTGGACGTCGTGTATACCGATTATTCCAAAGCCTTTGATAAAATTCCACATAACTTGCTTATTTTGAAAATAGAATCTATGGCTATATACGGCGATTTACTGCGTTGGCTGTCATCTTATCTGGCAAATCGCTCCCAAGCAGTGACTCTTAAAGGTTACTGCTCCATGTTTGTCCCGGTCACATCTGATGTTCCCCAGGGTTCTCACCTTGGACCACTTATGTTTAACATATTCATAAACGATGTCGTTTTAGCTATACGTAAATCAAGTCTTCTTTTGTATGCTGACGACAAAAAGATAATAAAAATTATAAAAACTATTCAAGATTGCCAAGACTTACTGGAGGACCTAGACAACCTACATGAATATTGTAATCTAAACCTACTCAATTTAAACATCGATAAATGTTTATCCTTCTTTCGGAAATTTGCTACAAAGTTCTTTACTTATTCAATCGGGAATAAAACAATTAAAAGAGTTCACGAAGTTAAAGATCTTGGAGTTATTCTCGATAGTAAAGTTCTATTTAAATCCCATATTGAGCATATTACTGGGAAAGCTTATAAAATGTTAGGTTTCCTACTGCGCACTAGCAGCTCCTTTAAATCTATAAATACGTTCAAAACTCTGTATGTTGCGTATGTAAGAAGTCATCTTGAATACGCATCAACTGTTTGGAACCCTCAATATGATACCTAAATCAAAAACCTTGAAAACATTGAAAACAACTTCCTGAAATATGTATCATATAGAGCCCCAAATAGTTTTGATCAAGTTGATGAAATTTTAGAATCCTTACAACATCGCAGGGAAAATAGGGATCTAATCATGCTTTTCAAAATAATACATACTAAAATTGAAACCCCGTACTTACTCTCTAATATAAATTTCAGATGCCCTACTAGATTAACCCATTCCGGCGACACATTTTATGTTCATAAAATAAAATGCCATACTAATTATTTTAAAAACACATTCGTTCGTAAAAGTTGTACTTCCTTCAATAAAAAATGTACAAATATCGATATATAATGTTAATTTAGGGAAATTTAAGAAATCTTTGAAATTAATCAATCAATTTTAATAATTTTAGGTAAATTTGTTACTTACTGTTTTCTGATAAATATTTTTAAGTCTGAATAGGTAACATAACCGGTAGTTGTAGTATTTTTTTTTATTTATTTACATTCGACCGTTGTCAAAACGGTATTGTAAAAAACACTATATCATTTACACAGTTATTACTTTAATGTAGCTAATACTATTTACTAATACTACTTAAATTAACATTAAAAACACAATCCTTGATGACCAATACTGCAATAAAATTTCACAAATGTCCTGTCCGTTAATAAAAAAAAATTAAATGGAATAAGATTAAAATTAAGTAAAAACCTTGTAACATTTTATATAATAAATTCGACTTGCGCCATCTTGCAGTTGTGTAGTAAAATTGGAAAATAAATTAAAAGTAAATGCAAAAGAAAAAGGTTGAAAAAAAAAAAAATAGTTTAACGGTAAAAAAAATTTCCAAAGTCAAAAGTGTTTGTCAAATAAGATTTATTATTTTTGAAAAGATTTATTAGTAAAAAATTCATTCAACGTATAAAATGGATTACTGACTAGAAAAATCTTTAATTCATAGCAGAAGTTTTGTAACTTTGTGCACTTTAATATATCCTTATTTAGGTGGTTATATATATATAATATATATATATATTTTAATTCCCATATGTTGAGGGCTTGAGCAAAATAGTTTACATTTAGGATTTCCTAATTTTAATTAATTATTATTTCGTAGGTTATAGTTTTGGGTTTGACCCACTGTGTTCAGACTATGTTTTTCTTCAAAAATACTGCAGCACGTACTGTGAATGTAGAGCGAGATTACTGTCATTAATTTGAGCTTGATGAATAATGGCCTACAAGTAGAAGACATCTTGGCTCCTGCGAGAATTCGTATTGCTTTCTTTTGTATTTTTAAAACCCTTTCAATCTCAGTGCTGTTACCCCAGACTTCAATTGCGTATCTTAGAATAGATTCAAGGTAGGCACAATAAACTTGTTTTAATACTGACTCACTAGTGGTTGGTTTTATCTGTCTCAGAGCATAACAAGCTTTTGCTGATTTACTAACAATTTTATCGATATGACTTTTCCAGTCTAAATTTTCATCTAAAGTAACGCCGAGAAATTTTAAATGATCCACTAACTCTATGTCTTTGATGCCCTCGCTAAACATGTTTTTGTCATAAGTGGATTTTTTTGAAAATACCATATAACATGTTTTATTTTTAATAGTGTGAGTTCATTACTAGAAAACCAGTGCTCGAGTTCATTTACGCATTTTTTTATTGAAGCTGATAATCCTCCCTTACTACTATTTTCAATAATACAGCTGGTGTCGTCAGCAAATAATAACACATTTCCCGAAGTAATATTAATTGAAAGATCGTTGACATAAATTAGGAACAATAGTGGTCCTAAGACTGAGCCCTGAGGCACTCCAGTTTTTATTATTTCCAAATCTGAACATGTGGTAGCTAGGATTAGCGTTAGAAATTGTTTAAGTTTACTATTACTGTGTTTAATTTCATGTCGAAGATTTATTGGGTTATGATTGTTTTTGTTATGATTATTTTATATTAACTGTTTTCTTCGCAAATAAAGTAAAATAAAAATTATAAAAAAAAAATTTAGGAATAACAAAAATGGGTGAAGGTGAGTCCTAGAGTTTGGGCGTGACTTTTATTTTGAGTTTGACAAGAATATCTGGGGCATTCAGGGTACCATTAACCAATTTGTGTATGAAAAGAAGCGTTGCATCTTTCATTCGCGTTTGGGTTCGTCTGACGATACTTTTTTCTGAGCAAGATCCACATTCGGAAAGTCCCATCCGAAGGATGAATTATTCTTCAATTGTCGCGCAGGTATACTGCATGTGTCAGCACCCGTGCGGCAGCGGCTCGCCGTGCGGCGGCGGCGGAAGCTGCGGCGCATGCTGCGGCCCCAGTGGTATCACGTACTGCCCGTGCACCCCGCCGCCGCGCCGGCAGCCGCGCTCGCCCGACCACGGGCCGGGGGACTGCGGCCCCGGCGAGCACCAGATGCCTCTGCGAGGCCCGCAGTGCTGCGGCGGTGCCCCGCGCACGCACGCCCTCGTGCGCCAGTCGCAGGACTGGCCCTGCTAGCTCTCCCGTGCCGTCCCACCCCCGCCGCACTATCCTGCGAGCAGAGCTCCAGCTACACGCCACGCACGCACACCCTCGGGCGCAAGTCGCCAGAATAGGCCTGCTGACCGCCATACCCTCGCCTCCGACGCACTACCTACACCACCCGGCGCGGCCGCGCACCGCGCACCCCATCGACGGCGCATGCCTACCCTCGAGCACCGGGTGCCGAAACAGCCAGCCCTTCTAGCTACGATACCTCCGCGAGGCATGACCACACCAACGCCGTTTGCTGACGCTCCGGCGTCACATCCTGTGCGCAGCGCACGCACGGCTCTGCTCCGGTAGCCCCACTCGGGACGGACCAGCCCGCACCCGCGACTCGTCTGCTGCGACTCTGGCGCGGCGGACCATGATAAAGGTCCCGCGAGACATTTGATCTGCTCTGAGAGAAGGTGCTCTAATAATCTCACTTATGTATGTTTGCTAATAAGCTGTTATTTCATATTCTCGCAACATTTGTTTTGGAATTGAAGCCCGAAAAAATTATTAAAAATATTTATTAATTCGTGCGATTATTGTGACCGAACTGCTTACTGGATTAAATCTACCTGTACTGTGCTCGTTGTTTTTACCCGACTGCGAAAGAAGGAGGGTTATGTTTTTCGAGTGTATGTATGTATGTATATATGTATGTATCTATGTATGTATGTATGTATGTATGTATATTTCTTTGGCACCCCCTGCAGCCTAAACGGCTTGATGGATTTTAGCTTGAGAGGTGTCGTTAGATTCGTCTTAATTGTGAGAGTGACACAGGGTATATCAAAATCATTAAAAAAAAATCATGGCTGATTTTTGGCGCCAAATTATGTGTTTTCAATTTTTTTTTTCTTGAAACCTATCGAGTGGGGTATCAAACTAAAGGGTTTTCTAAATAGTTTACAAAAAGGTATGCAACTTATATGTTTAAATACAATTTGGAATGAGAAATTCCAAAAACATGAAAATATTCAACGTTAAAAATTAATTCAAATGGTTTTTGTTTACGCAAGCGCGCTTGTCACACCAACTCAGGTCATATACTCCTCTTTTCAATACCTCCAGCTATATGGAATGTAGTTTCGGTTACATTGCATATTTATATGGTGTAACCGAAAGATAACTTTGTAACTGGAAGTGGTGGATCCGGGTGATAGTCAGATAGATTTTCGACATTCTCGGTCGCCGCATAGACCGATGTCACCATCATTGCTTTACTATCAGCATTCTGCACCTGCACAGCTCATAAATCCATACTTCCGTTGTCAATGGGTGTCACGCTGGGGAAGGTCCGCTTGTTCCACAAGAGGTCAACCCTACAGTGCCGAGATACTGTGGTGCCCAAAATCGGTATCAATCTGATAATATCTTAAAGCTTTACCAAAGATAAGAAAACTTTCCATAAAGATGTCGTCAGCCCCTAGCAGTCAGTTTATACATGGATGAAATCCTGTGATCAAAGCGATTACTACAGGGTCCGTCACTTGAACTGTTACTTCTATTTTCAAAATAATAATGACAGCGCGCCAAATTTTGGTGAAACGTCAATTTGTTTCATTGTTTTTAAGTGGGCGAAAAGAGCGGGAACACATTTGAATTGTATAATAAATTTTCGCAATGGATATTAAACCTAACATTGTGATCGTTTTGTATTTGACCGGAAAATCACAACCAGTCATCGTTCGGGAGCTCCGACATTTACATGTGAACAAAATGTTAGTGCATCGAACCATTAAGCGTTATAACCTAACATTGCCAAACGGCATAGAGGCAGTCATCCGAAAATAGCAGTATCACATGATATGGTTCGAAAGGTAAAGGCTCGAATTCAAGGAAATCCTCACCAGTGTTCTGCAAAATTTGCGAAAAGTCAGACAATACCCGACTCAAGTAATCGGCGCATACTGAAATAAAAAGAAATGCAACTGAAGCCCTACCAACAAGATACAAAAATTACAGCATCTTAGTTCAGCGCAGAAGGCAGTTCGACTACAAAGATCTCAAGCACTGAAAGTCTTGCGTGGCGATCTGGAAAACATTGTTTTTTCTGATGAAAAAATGTTAACTGTCTAACAGTATATAAACAAACAATCTTTTCGTGTTTGGCTACAGGGCAAATCCAACGAGAATTTAGACAATGGAGTTCCCGTTCGTAAGCAAGCGCCCGCTTCTGTTATGGTCTCGGCGGCAGTGACCGCAAATGGTCGCTATTCACTCGTGTTTATCGAGAAGGGCGTCAAAGTCAACCAGCAAGTGTGTGCAAAAGGTGTTAAATGAGGCGCTCATCATCGTAATCAACGATGATGAGAGGGAGATTCTAAAAAAAACCATATATAGGGTGTTAACGGAGATATGGTCCAAAAGCTAACCACGTATTCCTCGGCATATTTGGAGCTAAAAAGGTAGAAGATATTTTGTTGTACGACTTGAAAAAGATCCTCCCCATACATTTTAAATACCTACATTTTTTATTTTTTTTATGTGACTGGACATGGATGGCTAATACCACACTTTCTGTCATGGTATTAGCCCAACACACCACATGGGAACTAGGTGCCATGCCAGGACCTTCCTTATATTGCACGGCTACATTGAACTGGACGGAAAACACGGATAATTTTCATTGCCGCTTCGACCATCGTTCATCCAATGCGATGGTACCAACCCGGGCGGGATTTACCCTACCACCTGGTAAGTAAAGAAGGGGACCTACAGTTTAACGTGGAATCCGAACCACGACCAGCCTCTCTCAACGGTCGAATGGTCACCCATCCAAGACCAGACCGGATCCAGCGTTGCTTTACTTCGGAGAGCAATCGCCGAAGTGTCGCGCCACTGGGCCATTGAGGCTGACAATGTATATCCTATTTGTTTCAAATATGCCAAGGAATACGTTAACGTTTGGACCATACCTCCACTAAAACCTTGTATATATCGGCATATGATCAATTCGTTGAATGAGGGAATCTCATTCTATGAACTGATGACTTCATTAAAGCCTTAAAGATAACATGAAGAAACTTTTAGAAAATGTAGTTTTGTTTTAATATCAATCAAAAAACTCTATTTGTTACACCTCGTAGTGTAGGGACTAAAATATTGCCTTTCATGCAAGAGGTTATGGGTTCAAATCCTCGCATCTGTTATACACCACTTTATCTTGCGAGTTGTTCATGGTTCGGAACCCATGTAAAACTGTAGGTCACCTTACCCTACTAGGTGACAGGGTTAAGCCCGCCTGGGTTGGTATCACCGCATTAGGAAAAACTATGGACGAAGTGGCAATAGATCATTGTCTGTATTTTCCACCCATGGTATCCGTGTGCAGCCGTGATTCTGTGTAAAGGAAGGTCCTGGCCTGTCACCTAATTCCTTCTGGAATTTGTTGAATTAGGCTTATATCATGACGGTAGTTGTGTTACATTAGCCATCCATGTCAGGTTCCATAATAATACCTAACCTTACATTCGTTGGAATTTATTAACGTGCAGATATTTAAATGATAAATGCATGCTCTACGAAAACTAAAAATAATTAAAATAAAACAAATTATTTAAAAATATAAAAAACCCGACAGCGTAAAAAAATGTAACTTAAAATTGACTTAGTAAAGGAACTGAAAAGATAGAAACAAGTTGAAAAATTAAATATTTGTTGTGTTTGAATGATCATGGTTGACAGTGTTTACAAACGCAGTCGGAGGCATAAGATACATTAATTACGATTTATATTTTCAATGGTGTGCCTATGCAAATTTAACAATGATCGGTTGAGTTCGCGAAACAGACAAACTTACTTTCGTATTTATTATATGACAGTTAGGAAATTATAACTTGTCTCAATAAGTATATTTTTGCTATACCCATATCACTAAGAAAATCGCTAGTCATTAATAATGGAATGTATTGGGAAATATATAATATATCATTATATAATTCATATTGTGCATCAAATACATTAACTAGGATTTATATTTTTTTGTTATTAAATTCATTGAAAGTGTACCTATGTAAATTTCATGATGATTGGTGACACCGAGAACGAGAAAAAAAACCTCACTTTAGACATAAAAATGAAAGATAGGATATTGGAACTTCCCCCACCACGTATTTTCTTGCTCCACCGAAATAATCCATAAAATCGCTAGTCATTCACTATGGAACGTACTGGGGCTATTTGATGCCTCCGACTGCGTTTGTAAACACTGTCAACCATGATCATTCAAACACAACAAATATTTAATTTTTCAACTTTCAGTTCCTTTACTTTGTCAATTTTAAGTTACAATTTTTCTTACTGATTTTTAGTGGTAGACTTAAATTGCTTCATGTATTACGATTTATTTTGTAAAGTTAGGACTGAAATATTCAGACTATTTTTCAAATGTTCATGATATTGGAACAAAATACTATACGTCTCCATTCATTCTGAGTATTTTTAATTTAAATGTTTAATTCATTAATTTATTTATTGTGAACTCATCAAATCATTTATTAATAAAATCTTTTGACACAAATCAAAATCAACGTCAAAGTATGATCAAACACTTTGTGTGGACAGTATGGAAGGAACTCTAAGCGGATCACTAAAAGTGACGTATTTGAACATTGATTAACTCGGCCGTCTCTTCGTGCAACCGGGGCTAAGTTGTGGGGTGTGATTAGGTCGCATAAGTGTTTAGGAGGCGTTCTCACCCCATTGTTGCGCAGTAGTGCCCACGACATCAATGCCGATAAAGCGATACCATGAATTCGCTCCGAAAAACGGTCTAACTGTAGACTAAGCCGTTGCACCAACCAAGACTAAGCAGACATACACCGAAGCCGTTGGGAGTAGTACATTTATTTATTTATTTATTTATTTATATAAGTTTATTGCACTCAAAAAACATTCGGGCAAAAGGTACAACTTAATGCCGGAGGCATTTTCTACCAGTCTACCTTTGGGTATCGTGAGCAGTAGTGCGAGTAGTAACTATGGAGAAATAGCTTTGGAAGAAACATAATTCCTACACAATATACAACAAATACACATTATACTTAAACTTAAATATATAACTAATATAACTTTACATAAATATAACTACATAAATATCAATAAATAAATACTAAATACTACATATATATATTATAAAAACAAATAAAAGATGATACTTAATACAATATAATTTTAAGGAAAAAAAATATATATATTGGCAAAAGATATAAAAAATTAAAATAAATACTGACCAACTTAAAGAAGTATGAGGGAGAAAATTAAAGAAAACATAAAGACAGAAAATAAGCTTTGAGATTTTTTTTAAAAACATAGATAGAGGGGGAATTTCGTAAATGGGGAGGTAGCTGATTCCACTGCCTCGCAGCGTGCACTGTAAAGGAGTCTGAATACGTGGAGGATGTGTGCGAGGGAATGGACAGTACCGAAGAGCCGGTCGATCTAAGTGGGAGACCATGTGAGCAAAGATATGAAAACCGATTACGAAGGTACGAGGGAGCATTGGGATCATTAAGGATGCTGTAGAGAAGTGAAAGGACATGAGTATTCCTTCGGTGACGAATATCGAGCCATTGAAGACGAGTTCGGAATTCAGAGATGTGATCAAATTTACGAAGCCCAAATACGTAGCGGATACACACGTTGAGGAGGCGGTCGAGTTTGTTAACGAGCTCTTGATTGAGGTCAAGATAGCACACGTCACCATAATCAAGTAAAGGGAGAAGCAAGGATTGTGCAAGCGTAATTTTGGTAGCGAAAGGAATAAAGTTCTTTAAGAGTTTCAGAGTATGCATGCTAGCAAACATTTTGCGGCTTACTTGACTAACTTGTGGTTGCCAAGACAGAGTTTCGTCGATCATGAGTCCCAGGTTTTTCACGCATTTAACGTAAGGAATGACAGTGCCATTGAATAAAAGATCAGGTAGCTCGTCTCGATTCAGCTTAGCCAGAAGTTTGTGAGTACCAATAAAGATTGCCTGCGACTTAGAAGGATTGACTAGAAGGCCAAACCTCGTAGCCCAATTTAGTACCAAATCGAGATCTACATTCATAAGACTTATATCAGTAGCAAGGTCATCAATACGAAAGTGTCTATACAGCTGCAAGTCGTCGGCGTAGAGATGGTAGTGAGAAACGAGAATTGAAACAATTTTATTAATAAAAATTGAGAAGAGTAAGGGTGAGAGAACACCGCCTTGAGGTACACCAGCAGTTATGTCACACCAAGGTGAGTAAACATTGTCTAAACGGGCACATTGCTGGCGACCACGAAGATAAGATGAAAACCAATCTATTACTGGTTGAGAGATATTAAGGCTCCATATGACGCTAAATCGCACTTAGCTTTGTCTTAATTTCTCAGAGAATATTGAACTAATCATGCTAAAATTGCGTTATATGAAACTTCACTTATATCCGCTTAATCTGAATGATTATTGTTCCAATAGCATAACATTGGCCCGATAGAAAAAAATCGCGAAAATAGGTCGATTTTTTCACATTATGCTTTATTTCTCAGAATTGGTATTAATTACAGTGCTAGTAATCTCACATTATATTTGCAGCATGATTTTCAAATTTTTGAATGATTATCGTTGCATTTGGACACAATTTTTCATTCAAAGCATCAAAAAAATGAATTTTGGACTTACGACAAAATTTCTGAGCACCGTAAAGTATCCCTTTCCCTTTCGTTCTCTTGGCGACTATCTATCGCCATTTCGGTAGCCTCAGTCCGCTGCGATGTTTCGAAGCGGGCGCACGCCTCTCCGCACGACTCTCCGCACGCGGAGATCGCTTTCGGGATCGCGACAGTAACAAAGTTCCGAACCAAATTCCTACGAGCATCAGCTGAACTTCATAGATGGCGCTGTATAATTTTCAATCAAATGTTATTGAGGTCTAAAGCCGAAATAATTGACACTGGTTAGTAACGTTCGGTTAGCAAGATATAAATAAATAAAAATATCATAAATAAATAAAATATTTGTTATAATATAAAAAAGTGATGTTTCCAGGAACCGAACTTCGATATGTGTGGTTCTCAACTTCGCAGCAAAAATACGACACAAAAACCATTGTGCCACGACTGTCGTTACGCAATTATGCTAAATTCTCCTTCTCAAGCCTAGCGGGCACTACGAGTATTGGGGCGGCCACAAATATCCGCCTCCCCGTGGAACGTGCGTCTGCAGTACGTCCATTGCGGACGGGTCGCAACAGGACAAGTCACATGACCTTGGCAGATAGCTCGGCGGGCGGATTTTTGTAGTTTTTGTCGGCGGCACAGAATAATTAATAACATGAACAGAAGGAAAACTCCGTGAAAAGAATAAATGACATAAATAATATGTTTTGTTTTGTTGGTTCGTTTTTAGGGTACCGTACCCAAAGGGTGAAAACGAAACCCTATTACTAAGCCTCTGCTGTCCGTCCGTCCGTCCGTCTGTCACAGGGCCTTAGGTAGGCAGCTGAAATGTTCACGGAGTGTGTATTTATTTTACCGTTATAACAACAAATAGCTAAAATAAAACAATAATAAAAATTAAAAATATAATAAAATAAAATAAAATAAATTCTATGACGAAAAGAAACTCCAATATTAATCTCGGAGGAACGGTTCAGTTCAATTTCATGTGTTGTACATGTCATGTCATGACCAAATATGTTTTCGCTATATCTGGGGAAACATTTGTCGTAGACCCATCATGTGACCACTCAAAATAAACGCTCCGACCTGATTTACCTTCCCTGTCATGTCTAAATTTGTTTTCGTTATATCTTGGGAAACACTGGTCGTAGACCCATCATGCGACCACTCAAAATAAACGCCCCGACCTGATCTACCTGTCTGTCATGTCAAAATTAGTTTTCGTTATATCTTGGGAAACACTGGTCGTAGACCCATGATGCGACCACTCAAAGTAAACGTCCCGACCTGATCTACCTGTCTGTCATGTCTTAATTAGTTTTCGTTATATCATGGGAAACACTGGTCGCAGACCCATCATGCGACCACTCAAAATAAACGCCCCGACCTGATCTAACTTCCTGTCATGTCAAAATTTTTTTTCGTTATATCATGGGAAATACTGGTCTTAGACCCATCATGCGACCACTCAAAATAAACGCCCCGACCTGATCTACCTGTCTGTCATGTCAAAATTAGTTTTCGTTATATCTTGGGAAACACTGGTCGTAGACCCATGATGCGACCACTCAAAGTAAACGTCCCGACCTGATCTACCCGTCTGTCATGTCAAAATTTGTTTTCGTAATATCATGGGAAACACTGGTCGTAGACCCATCATGCGACCACTCAAAATAAACGCCCCGACCTGATCTACCTGTCTGTCATGTCAAAATTTGTTTTCGTTATATCATGGGAAACACTGGTTGTAGACCCATGATGCGACCACTCAAATTAAACGTCCCGACCTGATCTACCCGTCTGTCATGTCAAAATTTGTTTTCGTTATATCATGAAAAACACTGGTCGTAGACCCATCAAGCGACCACTCAATAAAAACGCCCCGATCTGATCTACCTGTCTGTCATGTCAAAATTGGTTTTCGTTATATCATGGGAAACACTGATCGTAGACCCATCAAGCGACCACTCAATATAAACGCCCCGATCTGATCTAACTTCCTGTCATGTCAAAATTTTTTTCGTTATATAATGGGAAATACTGGTAGTAGACCCATCATGCGACCACTCAAAATAAACGCCCCGACCTGATCTACCTGTCTGTCATGTCAAAATTAGTTTCGTTATATCATGGGAAACACTGGTCGCAGACCCATCATGCGACCACTCAAAATAAACGCCCCGACCTGATCGAACTTCCTGTCATGTCAAAATTAGTTTTCGTTATATCTTGGGAAACACTGGTCGTAGACCCATGATGCGACCACTCAAAGTAAACGTCCCGACCTGATCTACCTGTCTGTCATGTCTAAATTAGTTTTCGTTATATAATGGGAAACACTGGTCGCAGACCCATCATGCGACCACTCAAAATAAACGCCCCGACCTGATCTAACTTCCTGTCATGTCAAAATTTTTTTTCGTTATATCATGGGAAATACTGGTAATAGACCCATCATGCGACCACTCAAAATAAACGCCCCGACCTGATCTACCTGTCTGTCATGTCAAAATTAGTTTTCGTTATATCTTGGGAAACACTGGTCGTAGACCCATGATGCGACCACTCAAAGTAAACGTCCCGACCTGATCTACCCGTCTGTCATGTCAAAATTTGTTTTCGTAATATCATGGGAAACACTGGTCGTAGACCCATCATGCGACCACTCAAAATAAACGCCCCGACCTGATCTACCTGTCTGTCATGTCAAAATTTGTTTTCGTTATATCATGGGAAACACTGGTTGTAGACCCATGATGCGACCACTCAAAATAAACGCCCCGACCTGAAATACCTGTCTGTCATGTCAAAATTGGTTTTCGTTATATCATGGGAAACACTGATCGTAGACCCATCAAGCGACCACTCAATATAAACGCCCCGATCTGATCTACCTGTCTGTCATGTCAAAATTTGTTTTCGTTATATCATGAAAAACACTGGTCGTAGACCCATCAAGCGACCACTCAATAAAAACGCCCCGATCTGATCTACCTGTCTGTCATGTCAAAATTGGTTTTCGTTATATCATGGGAAACACTGATCGTAGACCCATCAAGCGACCACTCAATATAAACGCCCCGATCTGATCTAACTTCCTGTCATGTCAAATTTTTTTTCGTTATATAATGGGAAATTCTGGTAGTAGACCCATCATGCGACCACTCAAAATAAACGCCCCGACCTGATCTACCTGTCTGTCATGTCAAAATTAGTTTCGTTATATCATGGGAAACACTGGTCGCAGACCCATCATGCGACCACTCAAAATAAACGCCCCGACCTGATCGAACATCCTGTCATGTCAAAATTGTTTTTTGTTATATCATGGGAAACACTGGTCTTAGACCCATCATGCGACCACTCAAAATAAACGCCCCGACCTGAAATACCTGTCTGTCATGTCAAAATTGGTTTTCGTTATATCATGGGAAACACTGATCGTAGACCCATCAAGCGACCACTCAATATAAACGCCCCGATCTGATCTACCTGTCTGTCATGTCAAAATTTGTTTTCGTCATATCATGGGAAACACTGGTCGTAGACCCATCATGCGACCACTCAAAATAAACGCCCCGACCTAATCTACCTGTCTGTCATGTCAAAATTGGTTTTCGTTATATCATGGGAAACACTGATCGTAGATCCATCAAGCGACCACTCAATATAAACGCCCCGACCTGATCTAACTGTCTGTCATGTCAAAATTTGTTTTCGTTATATCATTGGAAACACTGGTCGTAGACTAGCGATAGGCGATTGCGAATAAAAACAATCGAATTATTCGATTGTTCCCGTTATTCGATTCATTCGAATACAAATCTACATTATTCGATTGTTGCACAGCGCTGCTCTGTGGCGCTACAGCGGAGCGGACGAGCGTCCAAATATTATAAGACACTTCGGCGCGGCGTGACCGCGCGACTGACGCGAGTGAACGAGATACAATCGACGAGCGCGCATAGGGTTCCGTTTTCGACATCAACAACGACGAACAACGACGACAACGTCGCCAACGTCGAACAAAAGATGTTCAAACGACAAAAGACGCGGCACTCGCTGCCGCGGCAAATAGCAGCTAAATAGAGGATACTGCGTTCCAGGCGACCACAGAAGAGCAAATTGAACTAAAAAAACGGGCCAAGTGCGAGTCGGACTCGCACACGAAGGGTTCCGTACCATCAACACCAAAAATCACGTTTCTTTTGTATGGGCCCCCCTTTAACTTTTATATATTTTTTTAATTTACCTATTTGTTTTATAGCGGCAAATTAAATACACACTCTGTGAAAATTTCAGCTGCCTACCTATTACGGTTCATGAGATAGAGCCCTGTGACAGACGGACGGACGGACGGACGGACGGACGGACGGAGAGCAGAGGCTTAGTAATAGGGTTCCGTTTTCACCCTTTGGGTACGGAACCCAAAAAAGTGTCGACACTACTTGTCACATTCCTTGGAATAAGCGACGTAGGTACCTGCTTGTGCCGCGGGAGGAATTTGGCCTTTGTTTCGGCTCTCACTACTAATGAAGAATGACGTAACGACCATCAGGTTTATTGAAAAATAATTCTTTTTTTTATCAGTTTACCTATCAATTTGGGAGACAAAAAATTAGATTTTTCTCCGTTTTCATCACTGCGCTACGGGGCGCTATGAACGGCGATATAATGTTGTAAGTCGCGTGGCGTAATTTTTTGCGCGCTCGTTGTATGGAAATTATTTCTCCATCGTCTCACGTTTATCCTTTTTAAAAGTGTTATTTTACTTTTTATTGTTTTGTTTTATTTTACGTTTATACTTTTTAAAATTGTTTCTCAGGTAAAAACTTTTACCAAAACCTATTATTATGTAATATTTTTTTATATGTGGAAATCAATTAAGTATAACCTACGCTATAATTATATACTATACACCATTAACAATAAAAAGTAAAAAAACAGAAAAAAAAGTTTTGTAACCTACAGGATTCGAACCGACACCCCCATCGAACAATAACTGTAGATAAGACGTCTCACGCGCTACACCAACGAGCTATTGACGATCGATGTGAAAATAGTAAATCCTTTCATGAAGTAGAGATCTCACGAAATGGTGGCTGTTTTCTAGCAGCAATGTGAATAATATGGGGGGTGATCTCGAGCCTTGTGATTGGTTGTATGATCATTGACGACTTGCCGCGGGATCGATACAACTTTCACGAAGTTCCCGCGACGGCGTATAGGTGTCGCTCTAACAATATCTCATTTCAGTTTTGTCCTAAGATTCACGGCGCCACTGCCGCTTCGGCGTCTAGCGGAGCGGTGGGGGGGAAATCGGGAATTTGTCTAGCTTCATACGCAGCCTTAAGAGAGAAAAGGATGGCACAGAGAATGTCAAAATCGACGGAATTAAAAGCGCTACTGAAATCTAACAATACTAAAAGAGTAAGTTTTCGATCATCCATGGCAAGCCGAATATCGTCAGTAATCTTCACCAAAGCAGAGGTGGTGCTATGGGATGGGCGAAATCCAGATTGAAGAGGGTCATGAAGAGAATTAACAGAGAGGTAGTTGGAAAGTTGGAAATGAGCTACACGCTCAAGAACTTTAGATAGAAACGGTAAAATTGATATAGGACGATAATCACTAAACGCAGAGGGACAAACTTTTTTTGGTAGTGGTATGATATAAGCACGTTTCCAAGTGTCAGGGAAACAACCCGATACCAGAGAGTGATTAACAATATTGGAGATTATGGGTAAGAGCAAGTCTAGTATCGGGATGAAGAGATCACGACTCATATTATCACTACCAATAGCTTTGCTTTTTATTGAATATATGATTTTACTTATTTCTGTTTGTTATGCCAAATATATACTAATAATAAATCTGTAAGGGGTGTTCATAGAGTAAGTTGCTTTATTTATTTTAAACTGATGATTTTTAGAAATCAGTTCTGTATGTATGTATGTATGTATGTATGTATGTATGTTCCTCCATAACTCTTAAACCAATTATCCGAATTCGATGAAACTTACTATACGTATATGTAAATACACGGGACACAGTATAGGCTATATATAATTCAGTTCCACTTACGTTAGGATGTAGCTGTCATACAAACCGAAATGCCCCGAGGCGGCGGCGGCTTGGGGGTTAATCAGCCACGCAACGGACTTTTTGATACGGTTTTCATTAATGTAAGGAGCGATCAACGAGCAAGGATTGCATATAAGAAAAATGAAAACTATGTACTTGAAAATTGTAGGTGTTAGAAAGGCCTACAGAAAGTTCCACGATATCATGTAAAGCGATAACTTCGAACCACTCGCCCGATTTATATGCGTATTTTATCAACGTATAGCAACTCTGGGCGCAATGAGATTCCGGATGGGTTACAGTTTTCGATGTTGAAGGTGGCTGTGGTTCGTATTCCTCATAAAACTTTGTAAAAGTAAGGAAGGTGGTAGGGTTAATCCCGCCTTTGTTGGTTTTGCATCAATTTATATGTAGCAGTGCCAGTGCAGTAAGGGTCTGGCGGCACATGCTTTTACAATTCGCTCCCAAATGTTTACGAAGCTCTAAATGGGAATATGTCATTAAATCATGCCATATCGAGCGGCTCGTAGCCTAGTGGCGCGGGACCTGGGTTCAATACCGACATGCATCACTGTCTTTCTCTTTCCGAGTTCGATAAGTGCATTTCGTTTCGAATGCGAGCTGCTCCATGGTTCCAAATCCATGTAAAACTGTAGGTCCCCTTCCCCTACTAGGTGGTAGGGTTTAAGCCCGCCCGGGTTGGTACCATCGCATTGGATGAAAAGATGGTCGAAGCGGCAATGAAAAATTGTCCGTGTTTTCCATCCAGTTCAATGTAGCCGTGCTCATAAAGGGAAGGTCCTGGCATGGCACCAAATTCCTTCGGGAATGAGGTGTATTGGGCTAATATCATAACGGTAGTTGTGTGGTATAAGCCATCCATTTCAAGTCGCATAAAAAAAAAATCGATTCAAACGATTTTGATTAAATTTGATAGATGGATACATGGTTCTGGACCAGCCTTTTGGTGGGTTACTTTTTATCCAGGAAATAATTCAGACCGAAATCAATCTAACACGACATTGACCCGAGCGGAGCCGGGTACCTCAGCTAGTAAATAAATAAAATAAACAATAACAATAATAATTATGGCAGTAGACAATTTCTTATGGTCATAGCTTGTACTTATTATACACTGTATTTAAACATGTATTTGAATACTGCTACGAAGCCATAAAATATTTCGAGAGGAAAATAAATGTTCGACAGAATTCATGTTTCTGAGATGTCTGTCACTCTAACATCTTTTTTGTAGTTCACAAATTTCGCATGGAATATGCATTCGAAATTACGCGTGGCGGCGCGCTGGTAGTGGAGGCGGGGGCGCGGCTGGTGCAGCTACAACTAGGCGGTGCCGGGGTGCGGACACGCGGCATGGACTGTGACGCGCTCTGTAGCCCGAGGACAAGCAGTCCGAGTAGCGCAGCGTGCAATGATATACGCAGCGTCGACTACATCTCCCGGCCCCGCGCCCGCGTCCTCGCCATCGCCCCGTCCCACGACTGTCTGTAACTGTTGGGTTAGTAGAATAGGAACGACGGGTATTTGTAGGCATGGAGGTGAAGAATGAATGAAGAATGAGCTGAAAAACAGCGCCGCTTGTGAAGTTCCTTACTTCACGGGCATTGGGCGATTTTCTCGTTGAATCTCCTACCTAACCCATTTATACAACAACACTGTTTATTATGCTTTTGTATTTTTTTGTATTATTTCATTTCAATTAATTATTAAATTTAAGATCATTTTCTTATATAATTACGTTGTTTTATGTATTTTTGTTATCTGAATAAATTCATTTTCTTTCAGGTTATATGGAGAGTGCCGATCACATATCCAACCTCCAAGCCGCTCCCGAGCACCCGCGCGGAGCGGCCGGCGGCTGCGGCGGCGGCGGCGGCGGGGGCTCTCGGCCGGACGGTCCTCACATCTTCCGAGAACAATGCTCGTTGCCATCAACGAATAGCTTCAATTTGAATTCTGATAGAGATCACTCGAAACCGGGAAAGAGCACCACACGCAAGCAATCTAAAAGCGATAAGGCGACCCTCATCATTACCAATACTTCATCCGAGGAGTCGGTGCCGCGCGGAGGAGGGGGCGGCGGCACGTTAGAATATCTGCGTCGACGTATCGACACGCTCGAGATGCGCGTCGAGCGCCAGGACACCGCGTTCCGCCGTCTCCGACCTGACGTCGCTCGCGGCGGCAGCGTCGTCGAGCAGTACAGCCGCGTGCCGGACACGCCTCCGCCGCTGCGCCGGCTCGCGCCCGCTCCCCCGCCCGAGCCCGACGCCGGTGACCGGGAGCGGTACGGGCGGGAGCTGGCGGCGTACGACGGCATCACGGACGCGCGCGGGCGGCGGGCGGGGGCAGCGCGCCGGCGCCGCGAGAGCGTCTCGATGCCGGTGGAGCGCGCGGAGCCGAGAGTCCGCGCCGCTCCCGACCCGGTGCGAGACTACCGTCTGATGGACACCGTGCACTACCTCGCGCAGGGCGAGTTCGCGCCGCGCAGCGACGGCATCAAGCTGACGGCGTCGCGAGAGGCCGTGCTCAGCGACATCATCTGGGAGGACGTGTGCCGCTCGCACTGGCCGACGGCGCGCCTCGGGAGCGGCGCGGGTGCGGGCGCCGGGCCCGGGACGGCGCCTCGTCGGCGCCTCGCCTCCCGCGGTGACCTGCAACGCCAGATCGACTCGCTGCTGCGGGATCGGGTCACGCACGTCGAGCGACGACGCCGACGCCACTACCGTGTCATGAAGATGAACGAATGGATGGGCAAGGAGCGCGGCAAAATAGTGGGCAAGACCGGGGACGTGATAGTGGCGAGCGGGCGGGAGTCGGCCGGGCCGTCGGGTGGCGCTGGCGGGCGGCGTGGCTCTATCGAGGCGCGTTACATCCTGCTGCGGACGCTCGTCGTGGAGACGTCCGCGCGGCACGGGCGGTGGCGGGCCAGTCGCGCGCGACACGCGGCGGCGGCGGCGAGCGGCGGACGAGATGTCTCCTCCGCCACCCCATCCGCTACCCCCGACGCGGCTATCTTCTCTCACCGTACGTTTCATTATTTATATGGATATACATCATTTCACGTGTTTGCGTCCCGGTCCTCAGTGGTACGGAACCACTGCTTTCCACCGACGCACTTGATGTCGTCGTCCCACCTGGCGTCTTCCCACACTCTGTTTTCCTGTCCACGGTCGACATTGTAGGAAACTGTTATTCCAACGGTCTTTGTCTCATTGGCTGACGACTACTCTGGTACGTCGGCGGATTGCCCCGTTACGCACCATATCCCGTAGCGATATTCCCATCATGGCTCGCTCCATTGCTCACTGGGCAACTTTCAACTTCTGAACAACGGCTACCGTCAGAGTCCACGTTTCACATCCGTAGGTCATAACCGAGAGGACGCACTGGTCATATATTACATTTTGCGGAAGGTCAGACCTCAGAGCGAATTTAAGTTTGCCCAATCCCAACCCAACCCAGTTGAATTCGTCACTCGACCTCCTTGGTCAGACTTTGTCTACCAAGCCGCAGGATTTGGCCGACCTATACGTACTCTTCAACCTGTTCGATCACTGCTCCGTCCATAACGATTTGGTCTCCCGTCATTACCTCGGTCGCCATGACTTTGGTTTTGTCCCGGTTCATCTTAAAACCTACCTTTATCGATGCTTTATAAAGGTCTTTCAGCATGGTCTGAAGCTAAACTCGGGAATTTGACAGAAGAACAATGTCATCGGCGAAGCGAAGATGACTGAGGAGAGAGGAATATGTTATGTAAACCCGTGAAGTTTCTTTGCGGGTTCTTCTTTACTGGGTTGATCGAATCCGCGGATCTTTGTGACGTAACTTGGTGTAGTTTGACTACCAAAAAGTTTAAATAAATTAAATGAACATGAAATGATCTCAATTAACGTTTGCACCCATGTTGTCTCACTCAAGCGTCTTGAACATAATATGTTCTAATGCGTTGGTAAAGAGCACGGAGGAGGGAGGTAGAGAGGAGATGGTCTTAGCAAACTGGGCACAGAATAACTAACTGGGTCTGTGTCCACCAAGTGGGTCTCTACGTCACAGCCCACGTGATAAGAAGTAGTAAGTAGTAGTAAAACTTGTATGGGGTTTGACGTTTTTACGTAATAATAATAATAAATCTTTATTTCACTGATTAAGCAAGTTCAGTACAAGTACAAGAATAATAAACAAAACAACAGGTTTCAGATAGTGTAGAAGTATGTATCGTGTTCATTGAAGAATATTTTTGCTTTATACTTTAACATGTAGTAGTTAAAGAAGGGGAAAGAAGGGGTGGCTTATCGTAATTCGCGACATGGCGCTGGCGGTGTTAGGACAATATTATGGTCTGCGGCGCAATTTTCAGTGAACAGTCGATTACACGAAGAGATTTTACGTAAAATGTTGCAAAACATTTTACAAGACAAAATAATCTAAAGTTTGTAGGTGGAATTAAGTTGGACATGTCAGTAAAACACCTCATATTTTGCACCTCATACATGCACCTCAGGAGGGAGTTTTTGACAGCCTATTTTTCAACTGAGTTGAACGCCTTCTCATAGTCGATGAAGGCTAGGAAGAGCGGCTTGTTGTACTCCTCGCACTTCTGCCCCATTTGTCTCACAGTAATTATGTGATCTATGTTGCCATATCCTTTCCTAAACCCAGCTTGCTCTCGAGGCTGGTACTGATCCGGCCTCCAGTAACCCATCTCGAACCTGACTGCTCCCAGAGAGACATTGATAAAATACGCACATACATCGGGTAAGTGGTTCGCAAGTTATAAGAATTTAACACTCACTACTCACCCTTCTGGTAATGAAGCGTTATATTATGTAGCCTTTAAGTTTTGAGTAGAATCAGGCTAGACGTAGATACAATCCGCATCTAAATCGAGTAATTTGCTCTGAAGGATTTTGCCAAGTAGTCCTAAAGTTGCGGAAAATACCAAGCCGTACTTCAGTACAATTAGGTAAAGTAAGCGAGCCCCCCTTCCAGCTGCCGCCCTCCCGCCGAGCCGTGCATAGCATTGCAGTTTGTATGACAGCCACATCTTAGCGCAAGCAGAACTGAATTCTATTTAGCCTATCCTAATTCCCGGGTAGTCAAATGTACGTGTACTAAGTTTCATCTCATGCAAATAATCGGTTTAAGAGTTATGGAGGAATATACATACATACATACAGAAATGATTTCAAAAAATCGTCAATTTAGTTTCAGTATCATAAATAAAGTCTACAAACCTAATATCTTATAAAACAAAGCAACTTACTCCATGAATAACCCTTACAGATTTATTATTAGTATAGATTTTACATTATCATTGCTGTTATGTTATTCACATTATTATAAATGACCCAAAATAACCAAAAAAGGACCAATTACTTACGTACCTACAACGTGGGGTTTAAGCCCGCCCGGGTTGGTACCATCGCATTGGATGAAAAGATGGTCGAAGCGGCAATGAAAAATTGTCCGTGTTTTCCATCCAGTTCAATGTAGCCGTGCTCATAAAGGGAAGGTCCTGGCATGGCACCTAATTCCTTCGGGAATGTGGTGTATTGGGCTAATATCATAACGGTAGTTGTGTGGTATTAGCCATCCATGTCAGGTCGCATAAAAAAAAAAACCTTTAATAATTTAAATAAAAACGAAGTATTTCTTTATAGTTAACAGGTAAGTAACCTATCTATATAATTAAAATAAAAATGAAGTAAGTTTTTGTACGTGTAACTCCTAACAAAAAAAACCTGCCAATTACTATCCTTAGGCCTATATTACTTTAAGTACAATGAGTTTTTAACAAATCGCTAGTGCCTTGAAAATTCTCCAACGGACACAACCGGCATGACGTCTGCCCTCACGGGTCTGCCCGTGTTCGGGTAGCGCACTCAGCGATGAGCGACTTCTTGTCCCCTCCCTCACCCACCGCGCGTCGCAACGTCCGCCCCGCCCCCGCCGCCGCCGCCGCCCCCGGCCCCGCTCCCCTTGCTGTGAAGTAGCGCTACCGGCATCGTTTTCGCAGCCCCGTGAAAGTTCGAAAGCCCATGGGCACAATATCTTTATAAATTGTAGCCTATGTCTTATTCTGATGTATAAGCTATATTATTGTAAAGTTTCATTAAAATCCATTCAGTAGTTTTTACGTGAAAGAGTAACAAACATCCATCCATCCATTATTACTAACTTTCCCCTTTATCTAATACTAGCTGCGGTACCCGGCTCCGCTCGGGTTAGTGTCGGCTAAATTATCTCATGGATAAAAAGTAGCCCACATGACTGGTCCAAAATAGGGTCAAACTGGTCCAGGACAATGTATCTATGTACCAAATTTAATCAAGATCGTTCGAGCCGAAATAGCATGATTTAATGAGAAACATCCAATAATTCCCATTTAAAGCTTCGTTGACGTTTTATTTAAAAAAAAAACATTTGCCGCGAGAACCTTTCTGCACTTTCACTGCTACATTGCTTACCTAGTAAGTAACGTGTAACGTAGGTAAGTTTTGCGTGGACTCCAACCCACAGCCAGCCTCAACATCGAAAACAGTAACCCATCTCGAACCTGACTGCTCCCAGAGATGCTATACATTGATAAAATACGCATATAAATCAGGTAAGTGGTTCGCATGTTATAAGACTTTAAGACTCACTACTTACCCTTCTGGTAATGAAGCGTTATATTATGTAATCTATAAGTTTTTAGTAGAATCAGGCTAGACGTAGATACAATGCACATCTAAATCGAGTAATTGGTTCTCAAGGATTTTATTCTGTTGGTCGCTCCTCCGGCGATTTAGCGTGATGCCAAGTAGTCCTAAAGTTGCAGGAAATACCAAGCCGTACTTCAGTAAAAGTAAGCGCTGCCGCTGCAAAGCCGAGCCGTGCATAGCATTGCAGTTTGTATGACAGCCCCATCTTAGCGTAAGCGGAACTGAATTCTATTTAGCCAATCCTAATTCCCGGGTAGTTAAATGTACATGTACTAAGTTTTACAAATCGCTAGTGCCTTGAAAATTCGCCAAACGGACACCAAACAGTCACGACGTCTGCCCTCTCCCCGCCGCCGCTCCCCGCCACCGCCCCCGGCTCCTCTCCCCCTAGTGTGAAGTATCGCTACCGGCATCGTTTTCGCAGCCCCGTGAAAGTTCTAAAGCCCATGGGCACATAAATAGTAGCCTATGTGTTATTCTGATGTATAAGCTATATTATTGTAAAGTTTCATTAGAATTCATTCAGTAGTTTTTACGTGAAAGAGTAACAAACATCCATCCATCCATCCATCCATCCATCCATCCATTATTACAAACTTTCCCCTTTATATTATTTATTAGATAGATTAGATTAGATAGATATTCATTAGATTAGATTATTAGATAGATATCAAAATGTTACTTGTAATTGCACTAACAATAGGTTGTTCTTACAAATAAGTGTTGCTTGCATTAATATTTATTCCAAAGGGTTAAAAGTGTCGTATTGCATATTAGGCAAAAAGCTTGTACGAATCCATAAGGTAATTAAATAAAATTGCAGGTAGCGGAAACATTAGCGATGACTCCGAATAGCCGCTCCTTGCGTTGCGGGCTGGTGTGGGACGGTGCTGGCTGGTGCTGGGCGGTGCAGGGCGGTGAGAGCTGGTGCGGGGCGGTGCAGAGCGGCGCGGCATGGCGCGAGCCAGCTCGGGGCGGCTCAGCGCGACTCCACGAACGAACCTCAATTCTGCTAATGCATGTAATTAAAAACAATTAGAAAATAAAATAAAATTTATGTATTACATTACCAAGTACACAATAAAATTTAAATAAGGGGGAAACAAGACTCAGCAAGTTGCCGTAGTAGAGTCGCGTAGCACACGCCGTTTTATGCATTGAAAATAGCTGTTTTAATTTATTATCCACGCTGTAGAAACGTGAATAATAGAAATCAAAAAGGGAATATTGTAAAGAATATCAAAGTCTATTTGTATATTGGTTCCATAATAAAACGATGAGCGGTTCTCTCCTTTACGCACCTTTTGCGAATATATACCAAAATACATAAACATCCTGTATTTTTTTTTGATAATTCGATACATTCCTTCTAAGAGGTCATTTTATAGCTAATTTGCAACAAATTTGGCCTCGTAAAATGGGGGTCTCAAATCAATATTTTGTGAAAGTGAACAACATTTGTACCTTTTCTGGTAGCTTATAGAATAATGAAGTATGAAATAACCAGCGCGCAGCGTCTTCTCTAAATTTAAAGACACCTTGGGGTCGTCGACTTGACGCACGGCCCGACGCTGTATCAAGACCAGGAAGCCAAGCAGATGTTGAGCTGAGCCGTCCCGCAAATGTGAGCAGTACTCCACGCAAAATCTTATCTGCGCCTTGTAAAGGAGCAGGCCATAGTTTCATTCAATAATAAAAAATAAAAAAATCATAACAAAGTTCACTTATCCATCTCAGAAAGAAAAGGAAAGTGGTGCATGTATGGAGTGAGGATAATCGCGCTGCGTGTGTCGTTAGGTGGAACGAAATCATGTTAGTTTCTCAGTGAGTACTTAATTTATCAAGCTGAAATTTAATATTATATAACTTCAGGTATATCCGCACTTAATGCAGGATTTTTGTTTTTATAGCACACACTGTCCGATAGAAAAATATCGCTAAAATAGGCGCTATTTTTTCACATTTCTCGTAATTTCTTCTAAGTTGTAAGTATTATAATGCTTATATAGTATTATATATAAATATTAGGTGAACAGGGACGACAATATCAGACTCTCTCAGTCTTGGAATCCACTACTTGCTCAACATAGGCCGAAGGACACACACGTCACAGTGGCACCAGTTGACACCGTTAGTTATGTGTTCACGGAGCCCTATATGTCTATGGTGCAGCAAATTACCAACCTACCCGCATCCACGAGGCAGCCTGAACCTACCCACACCCAAAGAGAATATAATTACTGCGTTTTAAGAGTCGGAACTGTTTTGGGTCGATTACAACCGAATGTATAAAACGTGTACAAACTGTCAGTCCAACCCTTAGATGAAAGGTCCAACCACGTACAACAAAGCAAGATGGACATAGCCGCCATTGCTGTCAGCACCCGTTTCATACAACGATTTTTACTAAGGGATTTGCGCCAGACTGCCCACACCTACAATCTTCGCAGCCGACGCCCGCCAGTTACCGTTTGACGAGCCGGGCTGTCAGACGTAACTCCGGGGCAACGAAGTGGCCCTGTCGATGCTTTCTTCGTTGGAGGCGAAACATGTCGGCCTAGCACGGCATTGCACACCGAAAAACCGTAAGTTTTCAAAACAAATCTTACGATGTTTTGAATAAATAATATCGTTTGCTTGGAACGATATTCGGATAAAATATTAAAAAGTACTATGCGCATGTATTGTATTTTTGTAGCATTTTAATGATTACCAATTAGAAGAAATAATAAGAAATGTGAAAAAATAGGCTTATTTTGGCATTTTTTTTTTCATAGAGCAAAGTTTATGCTATGGAAATCATGCATTAAGTGCAGATATAACTACCTGAAATAATATTATAAAACATATCTGAGGTACCCGGCTCCGCTCGGGTCAATGTCGTTTTGGACTGATGTCAGGCTGTAACCCAAAGGGCTCGCCCAAAAAGCTAGTCGAACTACTTTACTAACAGAAGATTAAACAATGTATCTCCCAAAAAAACTGGATCGAAATCCGTTGAGCCGATGTGGCATGATTGAATAAGATAACATCCAAATACTGCCATTTATAAATTCAGTGGAAGGAATGTACTTGAATATATTGCAAAATATTGGGGCCAATTGATTAATTGTTTTTTAAAAGCATTTGTCGCCGCGCTGGGACGATCCTGCACTGGCACTACTACACATTTCCATGGACGGAAAACACGGACATTTTTTACTGCCGCTTCGACCATCTATCATTCAGTGCGATGGTACGTAACAACTCGGGTGGGATTAACCTTACAACCTAGTTAGTAAGAAAGGGGAGCAATTTTTTTACGTGGAATCCGTACCACGACCAGCCTTAACATCGAAAACGGCCACCCATCCAAACCCCGACCGCGCCCATAGGTCCTGGACGTAGATGCAATCCACATATTAATCGAGTGAGTAGTTCGTAAGTTATGAGCCTTTAATCGCACCAGTCACCCCTCTCGTGATTTAGAGTGATGTACTCTGCCAATTTCCACATGCAGGAGCAGTCCACTTATTGTTTTGTTATAAATATGTAACCCTCTCCTCTCACTCCTCTGGTAAGTTAGCGTGATGTTAAGTAACCCATACGGCTAGACTGAGACACATCCTCACCTAAATCGGGTAATTGGTTCTCATGTTATAAGAATTTCATACCACTGGTCACCTCTCTGGTAATTTAGCGTGATGGTTAGTAGACCTAAAATTGCGGAAATAAATCGAGCTATACGTAGGTACAATTATGAAGCATCAATAATGGATGAACCATACAAATTGTCATCCCCTATATCACCCCCTTCATAGTGACATATAAATTGCATCGTTGTAATCAAATTTGTTCAACATTGTGTGAAGAAGCACCTTGCCGGCCAAACAATGCTCGACGGATCATCATAACGCTTTCCCTCCGTCCCCTTTCTACAATTGCTCAACGCAGAACAGGCAGGCAATGCACTCATTCCCAGCCGACACTTAAAAATAAAAACCATCCGATCCTTTTGATCCTTTATTTATAGGGTCGGTAAACTATGGAATCGACTCCATACCGATATATTTCCCCCAAAGGCCCCCGGGGTCGTTGAAACATGGGGTGAAACAGCACCTGGCCGGCCGGCATGGGTTTCGTATCCCCCGTGAAAGTTCGAAATGCCGCGCTTGGCTTAGTACCTACTAATCTACCAAACAAAAAATAAGAAACCATTCAACTGAAACCGTAATATCTTAACAATACGCGTTAAAACAATCCAATGCGCGTAGCTAGGAACGGCTGTCGCTAAGTTAGCATACCGCGCGGGTTGGTAGAAAGAATACAAAGAATTTACGTAAAAAATCTCATACTAATCCGTGTACCACACGACCACGGAGCGCCACTGCGCGTCTTGACTGAGGCGCCAGCATTGCCGATCGCTCCCCGAATCACGGGAAATTTGAGGTAATTCGGGGAAAATGGTGGGGAATGCAAGCGTTGGGAAATTTGCGGGGAATTGGCCAATCCGTGGGGAATTTAGTTTGTTGGCCTTTTTATTTACCTTTTTTTCTTTGCTCATTCGAAAAATATATCGAACATTAAAGCAATCGGGGCAACTTTGCATTTCATCTTCTCCCGAAAGTTGTTCGGACGGCCGTCGACTGCACGACCTTTTTTTTGGTCATTCGAAATTTTCGATGAAAATTTGGTTCCTATTCCGGATTTTTACGGAATTCCGGGAATCCTAAGAACGTTTTCGGGGAATTGGAGGAGTGGTTATTGGCAACGCTGGTCACCGTTTCGCGTGCTCGCGCTTCGGCTCGATTCGGCAATACTAGGTCCTCGTCGGGTGGCCACCGCCGTCACGGCCCTCGCCGCGCTATGATTTCGTTTTCGCTCCGCGCCCTCTGACTATTTTTCTTTTTGTTTGGCTCCTAAGGGTCGTTACGCGATGTTCAATAGCTTAAAGCCTTCCTTAAGAATTAGGTTATCGAATGTAAAAATATGTTTTCAAACCTGACTGGTAGTTCCAGAGATTAGGGCGTTCAAACAAAAAAACAAAAAAACAAACTCTTCAGCTTTATTATATTAGTATAGAGTATAGATATAGATAGATATAGATTTGAGCGTCACTCATTCGCGGTCGCGGATCAAAACCGTGCTATTGCGCTCTGGGATCATCACAAAGCAAGCTTCGTGATGAGGAGGATGCAACATGTCCACAACGCACAACGCAGACAATGCACATTGTGTTTGATTTGGTAAGATACACAATGTTATCTAATTAAACCAAGGGTCAATACTGCAGATGATTGTAATATCAGGATATACTCTAATGAGCCTAAAACAGATGAGACTCAATTGCACGTGGAGAGCTCTTCCTTTTCGTCTTCACTCTGAACAACATGGCGGTCAACCCCCTTCCGCCGCCTCCGTCTTCCGGTGCAACTTCGCTCCGCGTCACTGGAGTGTTGCCTACCCTTGAGTGTTGCCAACACGGCCATGCTGCATTTGTGTCTGCCCTCAGACACGGTCTGTTCAGCGAAATGACTAAACTGAAAACATACAAACAGTTCCATCAGATATTTGTTTCTATATTGAAAACCCAATAAAATCGTTGTAGATACTGGTAGCATACAGCCCACATTGCATGACCCTCCAAGTGACCTTCGACTCTTCGACGTTTCTTCCTGAGGTACCAGGTTCGTCCCACCTCGGACCGCCTGCACTCATCCCATCGTTTCCTCGATTTGTCAACTTGAACGACCCAATGCGCATTATACACCAATATCTAGTACGTTTTTTAGCAGTAAAGTGCAATCGACATGTAAACCCAAGCTGTATTTGACTTCTCTTTCTGAGGCACTCCAGGTTCGTCCAAATGACCACCTGCTACTCATCCCATCTTTGACGTGTCTTCCTGAGTTTGTCCAGGTCGTCCTTACAGAACACCTGCTACTCATCCCGCCATCGACGTATCTTCCTGAGTATGATCAGTCCTCATCCCATCGTTCGGCTTGAAATTTTAGATCGAATTGCACAATTTTACAACCAAGAAGTGGATTTCAGATATGTAAAATATATTACAAAAATAACACAATACCTTGCCAACACGCTCTTAAGTTTTTCTATTGCGAAATGACCGTCTTGATTACGTTAAATAATTTGCGTAATCCAGCGAGGACCACGGCTTGTTTTTGACATTGTTACCTAACAGGTCATATTTTTTTAACGATATCTACATATGTTACTCTCGGCATCTCCTGACTATTACAGTCTTGTGACTTATATCCGTATAATGTAATTGGACCGATAGTAACCTATCAGCTACACTGACTTTACCTCTTAAAACACATCGACTCTGTGTGACCTTTTCTTTTGCAAAACTCTCATGTAGAGGCAGCGTTACATTGAGCTTGTGTATGGTCACCACAGCAAATATAATATTGTAACAGTCGCTGACTGCCTAACGCGCTGTTTCGCGGAACAAAAGATATGGTATGGTGGTACCTATAAGCTGGTTTGACTGCCAATTCTCGTTTAGATGATGATTTGTGTGCGTCGGTAAAAAAAATCAGTTAAATTGTCACAAGGAATAAACTACTAGCCTCCACGGACGCGCTCAAATTATTGTCCCCAACATAGTCCGTCAATCTTAAATCTTTGTTCAAAAATTATTCATACAGATACTGATTCTCGTTCGGCTTTGAATAAAAAAAATGTTTTAGCAGCTCAAACATGTTTGGTTTGATCTAAAAAGTTGCCGTGATCTTCTTTCCCCAATCAGACCACCCCCAATTCATCCACTCGGAACGCGTCCGAAACAATAAGTATTACAACAACTTTGGTGGACCTTTATCTTATTTAAAGCTTGATAACGAATCATATTATCTGACCAACATGATGCAGATACGTAGGATTTTATGATATTTAGCCAATCATTCACATTATCCGTAAGGTGGCCCTTCCTGGCGGGACCAACTCATTCACAGGCACGGCACGAAACTGTGCTTATGCGCTCCGAGACATTCTCTGCCCCAAACAAAAAGACAGGCTCCGTTGTGAGGAGGATGCAACATGTCCACACATCAGACAATGCGCACCGCGCTTGACTTGGCAAGACTTACGAAAACTTTATCACAAAACGACTCATAGCCGAAAGCAAACCACGACCGCGGTAGTAAAAAATCTAACAAAAACCAAATTTCAAGGAATGTGACATGTAGGTATGTATAATCGACTATGAAGCAAGGACACATTAATTAAAAAAAGATCCGTGTAAAAAGAACCACTCTAAGAATATACTGCAAGGCTGGACCCAAACCAGCAAAACATACCATTCGCGGGTATTGCGTCTAATACATTTCTTCACCTGCTCTATAACCATAATTTGGAATTCTCCTACAGTCCCTCTTTCCGCAATCATTGCCTCCTTCTAACACAGTATTTAAGCTTTACTTACATACATTTATTTAACGCTATACCTGCGTTACGTTATGTTACGTACATGCTTAGTAAGAAAAAGCATATTTACTTAAAAACCATATATAAATCTTCATGATGCAAGCCATGTCTGATGACCAATCCCTTTAAAATGCCCTTATTCTATCATTGAGCAATCCACCTCCAAAATCATTGCACAAAACGCGCGAAAAAATCGAAATTTCGGACCTTATAAGTTTGAAACCAAACACAATTTTACAATGCCAACAGTCATCAGACATCCATTCCGATCAAATAAAGCTATTTTGGATCTCTGACAAGAAATATGGGCACGATCCCCCTTCCACGCCTGTATGGGGAGTCGAGCGGGAAGGCCCCTCTCCGGAAACATCGTGCTTATCGTGATTGAGTTTCTACTTACAGTGACCGTTCCACATTTCTTACGCTTTTTAGATACTGGCGGCGTCCCTGAGCTATCGCAGCTTCAACTTGAGCTCGTGGATGGCGAGCGGGCACGTTTCTTCTTACTACTTTTCCGACGATCGTGAGACTCGCGACTCATGTTGCACTGAGTTCGGTTCGGCACTTCTGATGTTATCTAATTAAACCAAGGGTCAATACTGCAGATGATTGTAATATCAGGATATACTCTAATGAGCCTAAAACAGATGAGACTCAATTGCACGTGGAGAGCTCTTCCTTTTCGTCTTCACTCTGAGCAACATGGCGGTCAACCCCCTTCCGCCGCCTCCGTCTTCCGGTGCAACTTCACTCCGTTTCGCGTCACTGGAGTGTTGCCTACCCTTGAGTGTTGCCAACAACAAATATTTTAGTTACAAAACGACTTCTAGCTAAAAGTAAATCTCGGCCGCTGTATTAAAAAATCTAGCAAAATCAAATTTTTTTTTAGTATCCGCATTCGGTATGTAGGCCAGAATGCTTTCTCCGTAAACGCCCAGTATAACAATAAAAACTTAAATGCATAAGTAATACATCAATACTATATGTAGGTACCTACTTATGCAGTTTGTTTCTTTTAATATTATTTCACAGCTACCATAGAGTGGTTTTCCCAAAGTCCACTAAAACAGCTGTTGATCGGGCGCCATCTTTTCCCAAGTATTTTCCCACAGAATGAATAATTTCAACGAACGTGTGTGATAAATTTCCTCACCTCCATGGTGTAATATCGATAAAAGAACTCCTTTTTGAGGAATCGTTACAAAAGATCGACGAAACGATCAAATGTGATCGCTTCTTAATTTCGATATTTTGAAAGGAAGAAGTTAATTGTTTTACAAATGCTATGTTGTAATTAATATAAATAACAGCAAAAAAATATTTCAAAATATCTTCGCCGTTTAGGAGTAGAGAAATTTATGTCAAAAAACACTACTCAATGACCTTTTTTGAATACTGAAGATAAGGTGCTAGGAAAAATCCTCAATTGAAAATATTGTTTTAACATTGATCATTGAAATATACATTTTTCAAAAGTTTCGTCTACTTTGAGGGTACTAATCGCCTTAAATACTGAGTTTCACCTAAGCTGCATACCTGATCTCGTCTTTCTAAATAAGGTGATCAATAGTAAGGTGAGTACTTCCATCCTCGAAGACTACCCATAATACTGATGTCAATTTATATTGTTTCTTCTCGATGCTTGTAGTTCGCCTCCAAAAACGTCGAGTTTTCAAAGATCCGCCTGTCCCTCACTGAATTAAGGTTATGTAAAGAAGCTTATTTTATTTTATTCGGGAAATAAACAGTTTTAACAAATAAACATAGTAAAGAGCATAACGAAAATGACAATGAGAATGGACACAGGGAATCGGAATGAGAAACCTGAGATTAAGTTTTAACGTTTATAGTTCTCGTCAAACTGTATTGCGTGTTGTAGTGAAATGAAAGTAGTCCGTAAGAATACAAGTTACTGTATTTTGGTTGCACTTAAATTAGCATTTGTCCTACGTCACACACGTATTTGTCTGTAGAACAAAATGGAGTCGATTAGGGCTCACAATTGCGGTCGCGGAGCTCGCACCGCTGTCATAGATAATATAATATTACACCGCTGTTACAGGAAGACTGGAGTATGAGGGGGCGCGCGCGCGGGGTGAGGAAATTCCCACCGCTCGCAATAGAGGTGTCGGATGACAGTCAAGTGAAATATGGAAGTACACATATAAATATCAATAATGCCCGTTTTCAAGGAATACGTAATTTTTCGGTTACATGCTATGGCTATGCCCCGAAAGTTAATTATCGGATTAGCTGGTGGTGGTGAAATCAGGAATTCATTTTAGGTTTAACCTTCAGGTTTAGAGTAAATGCCATAAGTAACATTGATAAGTAATCATACTTTACTTTTTTGGGCGGGTCTTTGTTATGTTACGGCATTAGAAAAAAACACTAAAGTTCCCGCTCGATCTGCTGCGTGTAATTAACTAAATCATCAGTGAGCGTGACTGAATAAAAATGTGCAAGTAAAAAAGACATGAAAAGATTATAGACGTTAATCGAGTCGTGATAATTAAAGTTCGCATCTCAGTTTAAAACTTAACTATGTATAAATACATGTTCATGTATATTTTAGTTACAACATATTAAAAAAACGTTAATGATGTATTTATTGAGTATCGATTCGAGCACACTATTAATTGAAAAGTAGCAGCTGGGGTTGAATCGATGTTCCAAACGCGACATCGGGGGCGCGCGGGACGGGCGGGGCGGGCGGGCGGGAAGGTAGGTGAGGCCGGGGGGAGGCGGTGGGGGGAGGGAGGGGTTGCCAGGCCTACGTGAATCGGAACTGTGCCGTGTGACTTTAACAATTTAGATAGCTCACCAATATTCATCAATCGATATCAGTCGGAGTAGATCAGATATTGTCAACATGTCAGTAGACAAAGAATTTTAAATCAGTTGCATAGAAATTTATTCCTTCTTTAGGCCTGTTCAGATATACGCGAATACCGCGCGCGAATCGCGCCGGTAATATAAAAAAACTTTTATCGGAGAATGGATTTCCTAAACCGTCTGTTTTTTATTTTTATTTTATTTTATTTATTTATTTCTTCGAACATATTCTCAAGATTACAAACTATGCAAGGATCAAGTATACATTTTAACATAATGATTAACATACTTATGTCTAAAACATAACATATCTTCGAAACATTTAATCTTAATTGTAATACAGTAAGTAAGACTGCTGTATACAAAAGAATAGATTCTGAGTAGTAGGCAGCTGATTCCGACATTTTTCTACTATAAACTGTGTTGCACTGCGTCTAGGTAGTTATAGGCTGCAATCGTTTTTCAGAGGCCGCGCGTTATTTCGTGTATGTTTAAGTCTTACAAAAGCATTTTTTAAGAGTTAGGTATTCTTTGTTAGGTTAACGAAACAATATATGAAAGGGGCATGAAGTAAGTGAAGATATGTAGGTGGGGATGTGTGTATGTAATGGTGTGTAAGTGAGTGAGTTGTGGTTCGTGTTTAGGTATCGTTTATTTAGTTCATTATTATAATTCGATATCAAAAAACTCATCAATATTTTCTTCCGACATATCAAGCAAAATCGTGAAACATTTTTTTTTGTAGGCATATAAAGATAGGTTTCCAGAGATTTCTGAGTCAATATAGCTAAAAGTTCGTGTTCCGAGCCAAAGTATAGATTTTTGAGTGAATCGAGAGGTGGTAGTCGGTAGAACGTAAGCATTTTGTTTTGCCCTCGTGTTATGGTCGTGCTCAGGTCTTTTTAGTAATGTCTTACCTTTGGTCTCAAGGTCTACGATTAAAATTAGTGCAAACCGCATCAAAATGTTTTCAATCGTTCTAAAATACCGCACCGCACACCGGAGGCGCGCGCATGTTGCGGCAGTAAATTTATCTACATATGAATTGTCGGCCTATTGTAGGCATCCCGTTTTGTATCGTTCATAGTAAATATTATTTGGTAATATCTTCAAAATAATTTGATAAAATTATATTATCGTTCTTAGTTTTACGATGGGTTTGATCCTCAGCACACCCATCATAAAAATATTTGGAAACAGGAACTTCATGCTTGAATAAAGAATGCTTTGATTATTCGAGCATGATTTTTTTCTGACATCCCCGAAAAACTAAGTAACAAATTCTAAGAAAACATGTTCACAACATTGGTCATTAAGCTGGTCAACAACTCATGAATATCCAATCGTTCACAAAAAAGGGCAACCCAAGGATTCCTATCGACCCATTGCGTAACTTACTTGTATGTAAAATTATGGAACAATCTATCAATCCTCTGCTCCCAATATACTCGTAAAGAAGTAGGATTCTCGAAAAACACGATCAACATTACCTAACATACGTTATACGCATATATGAAATGGCTCAAAAATTCTATCTCCGTTTGGAAACTGAGATAAACCGGACTTTGCACGAAATTATATATTTAAGGTGTTTTTTAGATCGTTTTCTACAAACCTTTTAGGGTTAATTCGACTTCGTTAGAGCGGCGCGGGGAAGCGGCGGAAAAAGCTACTTACCTACTCGAACCCGCGCTGGACAAATCTATAGCCTAGTGCGGCTGTAATGTAGGTAGTACTTATATATCGACGTTCTCAATTCTTGGTTGGTATTCGTAACCATTTTTGCGTCGTTTTCCCCCCAATCGACACTCGCTTCAGTTAAATTCACTCGCATCCGATGCATAGGTTCCATGAGCGAGACCGATCTTGATCCACTAGCAGCGTAAGCTACATTTTCTGTAACCTGACTGCTGCGTTGTCAGCTATGTATCTTTAAGTGAGCCGCGCGCGCACGCCAATACTTAATTTAGTGAATATACGATCATCAACTAGAACACACGTGTTTCACTCCGGCCTAGCGAGTCGTCATTTCTTCTTCGCTAAATTGGTGACCCCGACTGAAGAACACGAGCGCCTGGCGCCGCCGCCGCCCGACCAGCCGTCTGGCCATCTTCCAGTACCATCGACCGACTCACAGCGTCGCACTGGGCACTGAACAACCACATCAAGATGGGATCGACCAAACTTTATCTTCAGCACCGCACCAGCAGCAAGTATACAACATCAGCATTCCAACCACGGTAAATCCACGTCACATCTGCTATCTTTGTCTCTATCGTTACATGTAAGCCCAAAAACGCTTCTAGAATTTTGGACGCCTTCCGTCACCCAGTGTATGACCGACTCACCGCGCCCCACTGGGCACTCGACCGACTCGCTATGTCAAGACGGAAGGGCAAACCAACAGCACTCGTTCGTTCCCCAGATTGTACGACCGACTCACCGCGTCCCACTGAGTCACAGACACAGAAATCAACGAACGTGTGTGATAAATTAATAAATTTCGTGACGGACGGACGGACAGCGGAAGCTTAGTAATATAGTATCCGTTGGTACCCTTTGGGTACGGAACCCTAACAAGGCAAAACAACGAATGTCCAGAACCGCTGAGCTTCTGAATTTCTCATCCTTCCATTGTTCCGGAGAGTCTGTTTCTTCCGTAAGTGTTGTATGAAAATGTGTACATATTGGTCTCGTGTATCCCCATATTTCCCCATTGCCCTCTTTTACCCCCTTCAATACCCCCAACAGTTGAATTAAAAAAAACCTCTCATACTGAGCAATCTCACCCTTAAAGAAAGCTACTGTAACTAAAAAATCATATTTCTGGGTTCGCGGGCTTAAGAAATTCGATGTTTGTTGTATTTAAGTACCAAACTACTGAACCGATTTTGATAAAAAAAATGGGACCAACTAGAAAGTATACCCTTTCGAACAAAAAAAGGATTTTTCAAATCGGTTCAGGGGTCTTCGAGTAATCGGTGAACATACATAAAAAAAAGAGAAAAAAAAAAGATTCCGACGAATTGAGAACCTCCTCCTTTTTTTCGAAGTCGGTTAAAAAGACTCAGACAGCAACATGTTCAAATAGTACGCAACATAAATGAAGTTAAGAGGCCCATTGACGCTAACTTTACGATATTTTGGCGTTATTTCAATCGTTATTTCAGAGCCGGATAAGAATAAATACCAGTAAAAAATTAAAATATCAAAGTTTGGAGTATGACCGGTACTGAAGTGAACTGGCGCTCAAGGCCACTCACACAATAGTGTCACTTTTTTATTTTTGTAGTTTTTTTCCACCCTTAGCCTTATTTAAGAGGGGAGGCATGTAGCGTAAGCTACATTTTGTGTAACCTGACTGCTGCGTCGTCAGCTATGTATCGCGCGCACGCCAATACTTAATTTAGTGAATATACGATCATTAACTAGAACACACGTGTTTCACTCCGGCCTAGCGAGTCGTCATTTCTTCTTCGCTAAACACTAATTGCTTTCAAAACGAATACAACCCTTTCAGTAGATGGAGTGGCGGCACTGTCTGCTCACGCGGCGCTGGTGGCAAATGGTGAATTGTGTCAGTGGGCCACTTTTGGTTCAATGCCCCACGGCTGACCATTTTTTTTTAATTAGGTAGTTTAAGCGTCAGTGCACTTTAATACATTATTTTCTTGGAAACCATTACCGATAAATGCATAGTTTCTTGGCCAAAATTGATGAAAAATAATGTATTCATTAAATTTATTTAAAAATAAACTAAAACAAAAAAATAACATAACATTCCATTTTAGCAAAAACAGATACTGAATTAACCCTAAAATGCTTATATAAAACAAAAAAAAACTACTTATATATTATTCCTAAGGTCTTGTACACTAAAAATTCCATTATTGTAAGCTGCTGTTAATCACAAACTTCACTTCACTTTGTACCACAATAGCTCCCTAGGATATATTTTTTTTAAATTCATAAATAATATAATTCCTTACTGATTTCAATAAAATATACGTTTTGTTATAAGCAAATACTTCAATGTCTTCAATGAATGTGATATGTATGTTTAATAAATCGACCCTGATGCAAGAACAAATTAATTAAGAAAACATTTTTTTACAGTTTTCTTTCTTTAGTTAATTTGTCCTTGCTTCACGGTAGATTTTACGCACATATCACATCGCCTCACTGATATATTTACTTTTTTGTTATTAGTCAATTGTGTTATTTACATTTCACTACTGATAAGGAAACATCCGTAAACCTATCGTGGTGATCCCACATTTTTTTGTGTGGATGTCATTCCAGCCTGTGCACGGACGGTGTCCACGTGTCCATGTTGTTGGTGTGTGCGTATTTGCCTTTGTCCGCGACGTAAATTATCTTATTTGAACTATAATAACATCTGTCACTTTTACGTGTCATACGAATTCCAGAGAGAGAATGTAACGAAATTAACCAAATGTTACAATTCTTCCGGTAGTATGAGTACCAACGCGTCTCTCCATATCTTCCGCACCCCCTCGATTTTTGGCGTACGTACATACCGCGAACATACCATTTTCTCTTATATTCCGGGAGGTCACAACATTTTCGGTCACGAAAAGGTAAATGGCTGAATCTGGGTTCATATGTTAGAGACCAACCCTCTGATGCTAAATATGTCGGTCACGGGCAGACCGACATATGCCAAGTGGTTGCGTTATCTAGATTGGCTATATAAAATATATGTTGGTATGTACCTGCTGATGAATATACTGATTGTCTACAAACATTGATACCTATTAATTAAACAACAAGAACCAATCGGTTTTTTAATGTAATACTTAAATATTCCTAAAGTTATATCTGTAACCTAAATTGCCTATAACTACGAAATGCAACCAAAGATTTGTTAATTTTTGGTATTGGTAAGCAATATGTATTGATACTTTGATGTTTCGTTATTTGCAGCTATTTACCCTATCTTATATAATTTTGGTCACAATAACAACTTTTTCAGGCGGCTTATCTACGTAACGCAACCACTTGGCACAGGCAGACTGACACATTTAGCTCAGAGGGTTGGTCTTTATCCTGTGAACCCAGTTTCAGCCATTTACGTTATCGTTACCATTTTTGTCGCGACCTCCTAGTCTATTTGGACAGATATCTGCGCAGACGCTCGCAGATGCGCGTCTGTGACGACCTAAAGGCAATTACCGTCTATTGGTTAGGCCCGCCATCTTTCAGCAAATGGAACTACTTAAAATTTGCACTTTTAGTTTCGCCATTTATAGAGCAGCAGAGGCAACAAATACAATTTCAAAATATAGCATGGGTACTATCACGGAGGATAGAGATAGATGGTACTACATTTTAATCTTGACCAAGATTCAAAATTATAAACACAGACAAGCAAATGTATATTTTTTTATTTTCAACTAATAAATACGAATAAAATTATGTATAAATGTGTTTTCACTATTCCCGTTTAGTACAAATGCATATTTAGCATATTTAAATGGCGCAATATTTGGAAATTATTAAAGAAAAATGTTTATGCTTTCAATTTCTTGTATGGAGTTGTGAATCTGTTAAGACTAAATCAAATAAAAGGTTCTAGTGGAACAGCCGACCGCGCATTCTGCTTTGAACCATGGCTGGCATTTACCACCAGTTTCAGTTTCAGTTTCTTTATTTCCTCCATTAGATGTACATTACACACTCGGATTCGTCATTTCTTTTTTTCCTGTCGGTTCGATTACTTCTGGCGAAGAAGAGCCGACAAGAAACTTCGTCAGGTTGGTCATTGTATTATTATTTTTTCCATTGATACTTACAAACTAGTATGCAATTATTGATTGATTACTACTGCTCACAAAGAACATTATTATAAGAACATTATACATTACCACCGAGGTAAAGAATATATACACCACCGAGGGATTTAGTAGAGCTGGGAATAAATAGTTTAGCCTAGAATGGACAAGTCAGCCATATTAAAAATAAAATTGTATTATAAAAAAATGCCTCACTTTACTTTAAATGTGATTTTCTTGCAATCTTTTCCATCTAAACAAAGTCAAAAGCGAAATAAAATTTGGAAAGGAAATTCCAGAAGAAAATAAAAACTGTTCAGCCAATATACCAACAACGACACCCACTACTCAATGTGGGGCTAGGTAACTTAACTAATAAGAATTACTCCACCTTATGACAAAAATCCAAATTCCAATTTTGATTTAAATAAAAAAAAATTAAACTACATGCAATAAGTACCATTTTTCATGGAGAATAAAAATTTTAAATTGTTTTTAATTTGTTAAGTCTATACAGCTTATTCTGAAACACTCTGCAAATAGACAGGTACCCCGCCATACAAATCGTTTAGGTTCAGTTGCTGTGTTATAGGTTAAAAAGTATGGAAAGATCCTGCATTACTTTTTCCATTGCAGAGAACTAGAATGGTCTGGTAAGGGCCACGTTTCTCGGAAAATACCACAAAAAAGACTTTCATAAAATCGGCATGTTTTCGTGATTTGAGACTCGATGTGTTTGACTCGGAAATATCGATGGGTAGGTAGGCTGTTTCATAGGATCTGTGAATGATACCTACCACCCCTGTCGCCGCATTCATGTGTGGGAGCCTTTCAGGCTGCGAGTGCTGCGGGTTGTGTTGGTGCGGGGTGCGGGGAGGGTGGCGGGGGCACCATCGGGCGCCGCCGCCGTCACTCTGCCGCCGACATGCCGCGAGACAGCACGCGCCGCCGCCCCGCCGCGGCTGCCGCCGCCGTCCCAGCCAGCACCTCCGCCGCTAGCGTCGCGGTCACCTCGGGACCCGCGCAGGGTGACTATGCACATCGCTCGCATTAGCTCGCATGAGAAATTCATTTTAAGGTGGGCCGTAACGCTCAACTCCCCATAAAAACGTGGAAAGAATTTCATGCGCATATTTCTAGTCAGATATCCAAAATTATACTCAAAACAGCTTTACTTAATCGAACTAGTTATTTGATGATCATTGGCATTGTAAAATTGTGTTTGGTTTCGAGTCATAAGGTCCGAAAGTTCGAATTTTTCGCGCGTTTTATACAATAACTTTGGAAGTAGATTACTCAACAATAAAATTAACATTTTGAAAAGATTAGTATTCAGACCTAGCTTGTTTCATGAACATTTATTTGATTTTTGACCCCAGCGATCGAGATTTTCTTATAGCTATGAGTCGTTTTGTAGTTAAAATTGTCGTAAATCTGACCAAATCAAACACTTTGCGCATTGTCTGCTTTGTGTTGAATCCTGCTCATGACGGAGCCTATCTTTAGCATATCTAGCATATCTTTGAAACAGAGAAGGTCCCAGAGCGCAATAGCTTGGTTTTCTGAGAGTTAGTCCTGCCGGGAGCATGTCTGCCATAGATTGAGTATTACACAGCACAATTAAAACAGTTTAATAGCTTCTGTGTATGTAATTATTGGATCTAAAATTTGTCGGAATTTAGATAATCATCAGATTACAAAAAAATATATCAATGGGCACAGTGTTGTAAATTTTTGCAAATTTATAACTGATTTGAGTGTTCTGTGGGTGTTTAAACTACATATTGTCTGATATTATCTTACCACAGTTATTTTTCTCGGTTCTGGTGGTGGACATTTCGAACTGTGCACATTTGATGGAGCTGAACGGATCGGAACACTAAAATCTAAAATATTTGAATTTACGTTACTTACTTAATATAAATTCCATAGAGGCGACGATGTTAAAATTTTGTCAAAAAAATATTTGTAATAACCAGATAAACTGATTTCGTAAGATACATAAAGATAGAGTATGTATTAACCACGTGTGGCCTGGCCTCAGTCTACAGCTTCGAGCATGACAGTGCGGCAATGGTAAGCGGTCGATATAAAAGTCGGCTTCATTAAACATTCACCACCTCTCTGTCTGTCTAGTGTCTACTACCGCCGCACGCTTTCCATATACCTAGGTACATGGTCATCAATCTAAAATAAAGGAAAAGTATGCAAGGCTAGTATAGTACATAGGTATATGTTGTAAAGCAGAGATGCGGAAGAGAGAGATGTAGATTGAGACGGTCGAGTGGTATCGGCGCAGGTCTCGTGATCAAGCGTTCCAACATACGGATCTGGTGCCACGACTGCGACCTCGGGCGGCTGCAGCGCGTCGTGTGGGCCGGCTTCGGCTCACGCCTGCTGGCCGAGGTGTCCGGCCAGCCCGTCGTCCGGCGCTTCCTCGAGGCGCTGCCCTACATTCTGGTGAGTGACGAGTGGTTTGTGCTCGACCCGGGAACGATTAATTCTTTCCATTCATTTGTTTCGTTCCGATGTCAGAATACAATCCGCTCCGCACACGCCGCTGCGATCGCTGGTGACCTCGAGGGGCTCAAGGACTTGGTCGGCGAACCCGTTCCACCCGTGCTTCTATCCAGCCGCGACGCAAACAATCTCACCGCTCTCCACAAGGTTACGCTTGCTCCGATACTCAAGCATGTTTATTAGGAAAATTACAATTTTATTTAATAATTAGACTTTGGTGAAATCGAGATTTATTATTTTTAAAATGATAGGCAGCAGGTCTCGGACACGTCGAAATAGTAAAATATGTGGCGGCGCGATGGCTTCAAGGAATCAACGACGTGGACGATAGCAATAGGACGGCTCTCCACTACGCGGCCGCGGTGGACGGCGACCGGGCCAGCTTCCATGCGCTCGTCGACCTGGGAGCGGAGGAAGGAACACTAGACGAGGTGCGCCTGCTAACTTCGCTTTACACATATATCAACATAGTGGATTAACAGTAAGCAGGGTAGCAGTAAGAATAAGAATAAACCTCAATTTTCTTATATTCACCAAAAAGATGAATAGAAGCTTTCCCAAAGAACCACGATCTGTTAAACATTTTATTTTTCCGTTTTAGATGAAACAAGTTAAATAAAATAAAAAAAAAAGATTACGATGATTTGAGAAACTCCTTCTTTTTTTCAGTCGGTTAAAAAAGAGCAATTCAACTTATCTCACAATGTATTTTTGTCGTGTCTATATTGCATCACATCTATATTGCAGCACTGTCATTTTTTTTAAAAGAAAACAATATTCATTTTTAAAGGCTATAAAATTGAAGTTATTCATATTAGTTGTAGATTTTATATTTGCAACAGGTTGTTTTATTCCTTAAGGTTAGATTTCAAAATAAAAATAATTTCGTACTATTTCAGAAACAAAAAACCGCTGGATATTATTTAAATAGGTCTTCAGAAATAGATAAATCTATCCTAAGAATACTACCCGACGCACCACGGACCGGGTCTAATGTGTACCCATCCTCATGGGACTGGGAACTTTTACGGTTATCAATTACAAACAAAAAGTCTAGGAAACGAAATAAGAGTTCTAGTGAAAATACTTCTACCAGCAACACCAACAATAATAGCATGGGCAGCCAACTTGGAGGATTAAATCCAAGCAGTACGCTAGAATCAATAAAAAACTTGCCCGAATTAAATGACATTAAAGAAAATAAACCAAGTAATGTATTGAGCATCAATGATGTGAAAACAGAGGCGGTGAATCATTCGTTACGGAACGACCAAATAAACGCTGTTGAGGTAAGGGATCGCACGAACATTGCATACGGAATGCCAAATAATTCATTCTTAAGTTGCAATGCTTCTAAAATTGAGGTAGTCATATAAATGCATGATTGTTTTATTTACTAATTCTAGGAATCACCATTTATTCCATTAACTCAATTAGATGGCATGCATGGCACTGTGGAAGAAAAAGAAAACTTAAAAGTAAACGAGGAACAAACCAAAGAAGTGGATAACAATGAAAAAGAAGAAGAAAAAGGGGTTGAGGAAAACAATATTGTTAATGAAAATAATGAAGAAAAGTCAGAGCAAAACAACAAAATAGACAAAGTAAATTTAGAAAATAATCAGGATTTAGTCGACAAAAATGTAAATGAACTCGAAATTGTTCAAATAGATGAGACAGAGGATGATAACTCTATTGAATTGGGAGAAGATTACGAAAATGATTGGCAAATAACAGAAGATGATAGTGATGTCAAAGTGCAAGGAGAAAGTGTGTCGGAGTATGATGATTCTAATATGAGAAGCACGGCAGAAGCTTCTGATGGAACAAGTCCAACAATAATAGGTAACACTAAAACTTTTCTGGTAAACATAAACGTTTATAGTAGAAAACCGTATTTTATTAAAATACATTAAAATAATATTTTGATAACGAAGGAAGTGCGTCTGAGCATGACGCCCGCGAGAGCCTCATTGAAGGAGTCGTGAGTGCGGACGCCGACGCTGAGCTAGAAGCACTGGATGCACTCGATGACGCATGTATCGATGTGCCATCCCTCGCCGTGAGTACCACCACTGAATCCAAAATATGTATAAATATAGACCATATAGCACATATTTATAATATGCCATTAAATTTGTAAGGCTATGAAACATTGTCAGTAAAGTGGCAGTGCATACGAATAGAAAAAGATGGCAATGCAGTAACTAATTTGGGAGAAAAAAAATCGCGTAATGTAGTGTTATTAATTTTGTTTTTGCTTTGCACTTAGATTTCTTAAAATAATTTAGTATAAAATGAACTTTGCACGATTTTGATGAAAATGAATTTGATAGAAGGAATATAATAACTGTTGAATATTTTTTTAAGCATATCGATTTTTGCAACCTTGACCCTTAAGCCATTTAAGGCTCCAACTGAGTCCAGCGTCAGCAAACAAACGATAATGGCGACCTCCGGAAGCAGCGAGTTTGCGTTAGGGTTCATTGTTTTATGCGCGTCAAAATCGTTTTTAGTCAAGGGTAATTCAAGTTTTTGATATGTAAACTCTACTTTTAAAAGGGAATTAATACTTCTTTCATGCTTATCTTCTCTTATATATATATGTATATACTTATATAAAAGGGAACGTCTGTCCACATGTGAAAGGTAATTTCCGTAACAACGGAACAGATCAAGATGCCGTTTGTACCGAATTACAGATTCGATCGCGGGGCTTGCTTTCGGATACATACCATCACGCTAAATATCCTAAAGGCTGAGCAATATCAATGAAATTACTCTCAAACAAAATTAATACCAATTGTGTGGCGCATGGCGGCGCTACGTGCGGCGTCACTTTGCCCGCCTTCCAAATATCTCTAAAATAGAAAGGATTAACAATTTTCGCGGCAAAAGCAAGAAGCCAGTTGGCATAGCGCGTATAACCGACTGGTTCATTTGTTCGAGGGAGGGTTCAGATTCGAATCCTGAAAACTCAATTTGTTTTTCTGTTTTTTTTTGTATCTCGCATATAATGTTAATGTTTTTTTTACATAATAGTTTAATGGCAAAACCTTTTTCGTAAGGAACAATTTTAAGTCATGGTAGTCAGTGCGAGAAATTTTGTTCCCGAGTCGGTCATTTGATACGAAGTACGGCTGAGTTAATCAATATTCAAACACGTCACTTTTAGCGAACCGCATGGAGTTCTTCATTACTGTCCATACAAAGTGACATGTTTATTCATACGCTGACGTTGATTGTGATGCCATCTGTCGGCACAGTTAACATTGATTAGATTTCGATCACTAAACAGAACCACTTTTGAATTTAGTTGTTCAGAAGAGAGGGATGAGTTAAACAATGTTCAAACACGTCACTTTTAGTGAACCGCTTAGAGTTCCTTCCATATTGTCAATATAAAGTGACGTCTTTTCGATTTCGATTGTTTGCCCTTTCGTGCACTCGACCCTATGAGTTATAATTCCAAATTACTTAATTACTTTTTCGATATTGTTTAGCGAAGTGGGCAGTTCCGAAAACTTATAGTGCGCCCTATGTATTATAAATGGGAATGTTAGAATATTTATTATTTAATTAAGCCTTATCGGCTCCACCCGTTATGATTTAAAAGTCGCAGATAAATTGCATCCAGACCAGCCTTTTCGACCAGCCCTTTGGGCTACTTTTTATCTATGAAATAATTCAGCTCAACATCAGTCCAAAACGACTTGGACCCGAGCGGAGCCGGGTACCGCAGCTAGTTCACTAGATAAATATGTGATTTTGTACTACAAAAAAGAAAGTTGTGTAAATCATTTATGGTTTATAAGCGCCGGCTTATAAACCTAGTAAAAACCTAGTAAATAGGAGTTTACAGATATATTTTTTAAATAATATAAGCAACGCATTAAACCTTTTTACGGTCATACACAAGATAATAGTCTAAGATTTGATATTTAGATTTTTCTAGGGGTGGTTTATTCCGGGAGGTCACGACATTTTTGGTCACGATAAGGTAAATGGCTGAATCTGGGTTCACAGGTTAGAGGCCAACCCTCTGATGCTAAATATGTCGGTCTGCCTGTCCTAAGTGGTTGCGTTACCTAGATTGGCTATATAAAATATATGTTTGTATGTACCTGCTGATGAATATACTGATTGTCTAGGATCAATTATCAATTAATTAAACAACAATAACCAGTCGGTTTTTTAATTAAATACTTAAATATACCTAAAGTTATATCTGTAACCTAAATCGCCTATAACTACGAAATGCAACCAAAGCTTTGTGCAGTTTTGGTATTGCTAAGCAAGCATGTACTGAAACTTTCATGCTTCATTATTTGCAGCCATTTACCTTAACATATTTTTTTTTTGTCACCATAACTACTTTTTCAGGCGCCTTATCTAGGTAACGCAACCACTTGGCACAGGCAGACTGACACATTTAGCTTCAGAGGGTTGGTCTTTATCCTGTGAAGCTAGTTTCAGCCATTTACGTTATCGTTACCATTTTTGTCGCCACCTCCTAGTCTATTTATTCTTAACCGACGCTGAGATAAAATAAAAAAAACCTATAATATTGGAGGTTAGCGTCATATGGAGCCTTAAACGTCGTGTAGGTAGCCATGAACATGAAGCTATATCGCCAAAGCTCGAAAATGTTATGTTTTGGACGGTATAAAAATCAATCGGCCAAGTTTGAACTGAACTCGCACTAATTCAGGGTTCCCAGAAAACAACACAAACATCCATGCCCATGAATTATACATATTATAGCAAAGATATTTGTATAATGCATTATCAACTACGGATATAAAAGCAAATCATTACAATTAAATTGGTGACCCAACTCACGAAGCGCTCGTAAAAACTTCATACTAGTAAAATCGATATTGTTAGCATTATAAAAAAAGAGATTAAGAAAGTAAATGCAGGCGGTATATGGGCGGGCTCTTTCGCAAAAATGCTTAGATACTCTTAACTGGACAAGAGAAAACTTACAAACATAGCACTGGCTTTTTTATATAACTGGACATGGATGGCTAACACAAAACTAACCGTCAGAGATTAGCCTAACACACCACACGGGAATTTCGTTCTTCGCTTCGACCATCGTTAATTCAATGCGATGGTATAAACCCGGGCGGGATTAACCCTTCTACCTAGTAAGTAAGGAAGGGGACCTACAGTTTTACGTGGAATCCGAACCACGGCCAGTATAAGGACCCATCCATAACACAACCGCGCTTAGAGGTGCTTAGATAAAACGTTATAAACTTAGTTGAAAGTATTTAAATTTAACAGCTTTCATTTTTGTTAATTGATAATCTGTATCAGCGGTACTCAACCTGCGGACCGCATGCGGCCCCTCATGGCTTTCATGCGGCCCTGGAAAAAGTCTTATAGGTCTTAAATTGTATGTACTTGGCTCGTATGCAGGCAAACTTTATGTCACTCTCATGCACGAGTCACTGCATGTTGTCACGTAGTGGATTTTGAGTAGCCACTAAAGTGTTCATTGCTCCTTGGCCAAGGCTAATCCAACCGCCTTCCTTGCTCCGTGGTTCCAGTTTAAGTAAAATTTGGCTTACCCACGATAAAAAACGCCGATGATAATTTCTTTACGCAGTGACCATTTTGGCTCGTTCATTTTTCTGGCAGCCTTCCTCGAGAAACCACCTCCACACACCGCCGGTAAGCGGTAAGCGGTCCACTATCTACCGGTAAGCGGTCCACTACCTACCGGTAAGCGGTCCACTACCTACTGGTAACTCAACCTAATTTAGTTTTGAGACCTTAGCAATTGCTCACAGCCTTGTGTTATTTAATTTATACTCTGATTTGCCACGGGTACAATTTCCTGGCTTTATTTGGCTCTTTTAGCACCCATATGTAACTATTTTAAGGCACTCACGCTTTCTGTTTATTGTGAGCGCCCGTTTTGTAAGATGAAATTGACTTCAGCGGTTCCTGCGGAGTTCTCCTGTGAGCCCCAAATGTGTCAACACTCAACACTCCGCACGAGACACGGCTCGTTGAAGGGCCGCCGCCCCGTGCCGACAGCGACTTGGCGAGACGGTCGAGCTCGCTGGCCTGCCTTCCGCGCAGCCGCACCCATGCGCCCCGCGCCGAGCAGCGCTGAGCCACGCCGCCTGCTGGCGGCTGGCGTTGACGGCGCGTCGCCACGCCGCCGCCTTGAGTAGGCGCCCGCGCGCACCGCACCGCACGCGCGTGCAGCCATACCGTGCACCGATGTGGTCCACCATAGGACCCACCTTCGATAAGCCGCGAACATGGCAGGGAAGTTTTTATATCTAACGGAGGCCAGAACGGAAGAACAGACATTTTTAACCCGAAGAAACCATTTGCTTTCACTTTTCCATTGTATAACTTGTACTTATTTTTTTTTATAAATATAACACTAATTTTGATTTTTTTAAAAACATTTTGTTTCCTTTTTTCCTGTCCCTGGTAAAACTTGGCTCGGCTTCCCTCTAAGGGTACATCTTTCATTCAACTCCTATTCACCTTTCACTTTATTTGGAGTGGTGGCGTAGACGTGGACTCCGCAAGAGCGAGGGCTCCGGGCTAACGTCACAATGTACACCCACAACTAGAGTACCTACACATACAGAAACACACGACGAAACAAATTTAGTAATGTCTCTCTGGTGGCCCTTAACGAGCTAAGGTTGCGTACCGCTGATCTATATTTTCAGAAAGAACGATATTCTAATGGAATTCATAGACATTTTATTAAATTGTATAATGAACCGTAGTCATCATTTTGTTTTTAATCAATTTTAGGGTTCCGTACCCAAAGGGTAAAAACGGAACCCTATTACTAAGCCCCCGCTGTCCGTCCGTCCGTCTTTCACAGGGCTGTATCGCATGAACCGTAACAGATAGGAAGCTGAAATGTTCACAGATTATGTATTTATTTTGCCGCTATAACAACCAATAGGTAACATTATAAAATAATAATAATTTAAGGGGGGGGCATATACAAAAAACGTGTTTTTTTTTAATCTTGTGCGATGGTACGGAACCCTTCGTGTGCGAGTTCGACTCGCAATTGGCCGGTTTCTGAGTTTCGATGTCTACGTGAAAATATTGTATTGTAATCAGGGGGTCCATTCAGAGTAAGAGTGAGTTCGAATTCGCAACTAAATATCAACTCACTTTTTTAAATAATTAATGTTTCCACACTTCTAGAACATCATTACAGTTAGGTAAAAATCTGGTTTGTCCCGTAAATACGTTGGAAGTATAAATAACGGTTCCGTTATTTAAATAATAATATATTTCCCAGCTATTTTTAGGTTAACTCACTCCCGAACTCGAACTCACTCTTGCCCTGAATGGACCCCCTGATCCTTACTTAATTTACACGGATCCGGCATATTATTTAAACCGAAACAGATCTATTAACTTTGAAGTTATAAAGTATATCTTTACAAAAAAAAAATTCTAGTGGACTTTCAGAAACGTATACTTTTCTTACTCGGTTTTAAACAATGCGACAGAGGCGACATGGCATGTGTTATGATGGATTTCATTTGAAAATATCTAAAAATAAAATTAGTACCTAAACCCGGGAAAGCTTACACCTCTAAAGCCATCTTGTAGTAATTAGCAAACACGACGTGTAAATATCACGCTGTAGTAGTAGTATTTAGTAGCTGTCAGCTTTTATCCCTTTTCAGCAATGCATGTGTCACTCTCCTGCAACATGACAAACAACTTAATAACACAACGTAATTGTTATATTGAGTTAAAACATCGCTTGTCAGCATTATTCGTTAATATTTAACTTACATCAACCGTATAGAACGAATCCAGCAATTGTTTTTAAAACATTTGAATTTCAGATCAAATGTTCGTTTTGATGACTATAAAGAAGCTGCTATCCACCATAACTTGATGTCCCTGGAAAACAGACGTATTTTGTACGATATGCTGTTACTATACGACATTGTGAATGCGCGTGTGGATTGCCTCTCACTCCTAGAAGCCGTGCAGTTTCGTGTGCCCTCCGTGCGCCGCACGCGTTCTCACTTACCCCTTAATGTCCCTCTCACCCGCACAAAATACGTCAGTAACTCACTAATGTATCGTATCACAAACACTTTCAATTTAAAATTTCGTCATGTGAATTTATACAATGACTCGAAAATGAAATTTAAACAAAATATATTAAAGTCATTATAAAGGTCATGAAAATATAAAAGTGAAATAATTTAAAAATAAGTACTCACTTATTTTTTATTTTTTATTAAAAAAAAAAAACGATTACTTATTATTTATTTTTAATGATTTAATTTAAGAATATTGTCACGTACTTTCAAACACACAAAACCTTACACATCCTTACACTACACACACACCCTCACAGCTACACACACACCCTTACACACCCTTAAACATACTCTGCACTATTACGGATTTTTATGTTGAAAACTATTAATTGGCATTATGTTTAGTTTTTAAAACCTGTTTTGTATTAGTTTTTAGCTGTTAGTTTTCCAAATAAATAAATAAAAAAAAAAAAAAATATTTTTTAAAACGCATTCATATTGTAAATCGAAATGAACTTATGCTACTGCAAATCGTTCACTTTCACTTTATACTGTCTATAATATCCACTATGATTTATTTCATGCAATTACCTCTTTCTCAAAATTGCAAATGTTATGAAAACTAAACTCAATGCACTATTTCAAAGTAAGCACTTCGACGAAATCACTTCTGAAAAATAGTTGAATTAGATTTCATAGACAGTCATTCCCAAAATCAATGTCAAGCCACGGTTAAAGTTCAAATGAACTAGCGAATGAGTTGTTTTGTTCAATGCTCACACAATTGAGTCGTTCGTTGATTGCCACTGTCTACCTCCATGACGCCCACCGCGGTATTTGACTTGTCATTGTAGCACACCTCGGCCCGGTAGCCGCAAGTGTTTTTACCTTTATTTACAACACCTACCGGTGTGAACGTGCAAGCTTTTCTATCGTCTGTTTTAGTTTCACAATCGTTTTCACTGCACATGTCAAAATGTATGAATGCAATAATCTAAATAAACTTTCACTTTTAGGAAACCAAAGAAATGGATCCGGAGGTAACAGAACTGATAAGCAGTTCAAACATGGAGATGTTGGCGGCGCTGGTACTGAACGGTGAAGGGGCGAGGCTGATAGGACGAAGGGCATCTAGCCGGGAGGTGCAGTCCTTCCTCGACAACGTACCCACCTACATGGTAACTACAAGCAGCTTCTTTTTATTTATTTTTAAGTGTCGGCAATTAATGGCTGCATTTCCTGCCTTTTCCGCACTGAGCTATGTACAGCGTCATTCGGCTTCAAAGAGCACTCTCTTGCCAGTCAAGTGCTTCTTCACACCATGTTGAAAAATCTGATTATAACGATGCAATTTATATGTCTTTATGAAGGGGGGGATATAATGAGATGACTATTCATATGGGTCATCCAATATTGTTGCTACATAATTGTACTCGGCTCGATTTACTCATCACCAAGCTTAATTACCAGAGAGGTGACCATGAAATGCTTATAACTTGAGAACCAATTGCCCGATTTAGATGAGGTTTGTATCTAAGTCTAGCCTAAATCTGCGTATTACTTATAGACTACATAACCTCACGCTAACTTATCAGAGGAGTGAGAAACGGAGGTAAAAAGTATTTACAACAAAACAATAAGTAGACTGCCCCTGCATGTACCATGGAAATGCAGTGCTGCATTTACATCATGGTTATGGATGGGGGACCATTTTCGATGTTGAGGCTGGCTGTTGTAAAAATTCCACGTAAAAATTGAGGTCCTCTTTCTTACTAACTAGGTGGAACCATTGCGCTGAATGAAAGATGGTCGAAGCGGCAATAAAAATATTCGTGTTTTCCATCCATGACAATGTAGTAGTGCCAGTGCAGGATCGTCCCTGCGGCAAGTATCGACTAGCCTTTTTGACCAGCCCGCCATCAGTCAAAAACGACATTGACCCGAGCGGAGCCGGGTACCTCAGCTAGTTTATTAATAAAAACGTATAAATATTATAAAAAAATATAGCCTATGTTAGACACGAATATGAAGCCTTCAATTGTAGAAATAATTTTTAAAATTGATTTAATAGTTTTAAAAATTACCCTGTACAAACAAACAAAAATAAAACAATCATTACCTCTTTATCCCATAATTAACGCAAGATTTAAATTTGGCGCCATTTCTTCATTAAAGTGTTAGCAACCCTAAAAAAACCATTTGACAGCTGACAGTTTAGGGTTCGTAAAAAAATTAACAAAAAAAATAACCGACTTTAAAGAAAAAGCACTAAAAAGTAAAAAAATAATGTTCATTTTTGTAGTTACGATTTCTGTTATTTTTTGAGTCGGCGTCAGTCGGGCACGCACTGCGCCAATCAAGAGAACCTAACCTAACCTAACCTAACCTAACCTAACCTAACCTAACCTAACCTAACCTTGGCTGACACCGACTTAAAAAATAACAGAAATCGTAACTACAAAAATGAACATTATTTTTTACTTTTTAGTGCTTTTTCTTTGAAGTCGGTTATTTTTTTTGTTATTTTTTTTTATTTGTTAATTTTTAGTGAATCTGAAGTACACTTACTAATTTGTACAGGTCTTTTCTAATAAAAAAAGAATCACCGAAATCGGTTGGCGTTATATTGAGTTATTCGTCCATTTGTCACGCACATCTTAATACAAATTTAAGACTTTTATGATTTTCTCATAGATATCATTGTCAGAACTTAACCAAATTAAAATGGGACTACTTGGGAAGCACTAGCTATCATTTAAAAAAATAATCATCAAAATCGGTTCACCCAGGAAAAAGTTATGAGGTAACAAACAAAAAAAAAAAACATACAGACGAATTGATAACCTCCTCCTTTTTTTGAAGTCGGTTAAAAACCGGCGAAGTGAGAGTTGGACTCACACACGAAGGGTTCCGTACCAACGTAAAAGGTTTACTACAAAATAATCACTTTTTTGGTATGGGGGGCCCCCTTTCATTTTAATATTTTTTTAATCTTACCTATTTGTTGTTATAGTGGCAAAATAAATACACACACTGTGAAAATATTAGCTGTCTATCTGTTACGGTTACTGAGATACAGCCCTGTGACAGACGGACGGACGGACGGACGGACGGATGGACGTCGTGAAAATGGCTTGTGGCCTTGCTTACTCAACGATCTGGCAGACATGTGGATCTTCTCCGGCTGATACAAGAATTATTTGGTGAACAACAAAAATGGGTCTGATATGTGTAGTTAGCCCGATTTATTTTAGCTAATTGTATCTGTAGGCTTGCAGGCGTAGAATCCATCTCTTTATGCAGAAGGCTTCCATCTTTCTCCAAACACCACAAGATGTCCAAGTGTTCTGCCCAAAGCCTCTTTCTCTGCCTCAATATAACGGCGTTTGCAATCGGTCAGCGTCTAATTTCCGTAAATCTATATGCGCGAACCTCTAACGTCCATTTGTACCAAAAATCGCTCCAAGGACCACAAGACTTCCATCCGCTATAACCTGTGTCTTGTTTTTAACCGACTTCAAAAGAAAGGAGAAGGTTCTCAATTCGTCGGAATCTTTTTTTTTTACGTCATAGTATCCCAGAGACTCTACTGACGTCAACACTTTTTTCATCAGATTGAATCTGTCCTCGCGTTGTTCTTCCTTCCAGTATTCTTTAATACTGGCTTTTCTTCCTAATTTTTCCGCAAAAAGTGTGTGACTCATTTCTGTCGTTATTTGTAGCTTGGTTTGGTAACCATTTATTAATAGACCAACTTAAAATCTTTGTAATTTATCAATCGTCTTTGCAGCATGGACATTTTCAATACTGTCTACATATTTAAATTTTTAAAATTAAAATTTATTATTAAAATTAAAATTAAATTAAACGTAAACATGCATACATTTTTAGGAATTTGGATTTACCCACATACATAACGCACGACAACAATTTCACACACCCATTCACACAAACACACACACCCTCACACACCCTCACACACCCTCTCACACACCCTCACACACACGCCCTAATACACCCTCTTTCTCTCCATATCTTTCCCATGTACGATAGTTAAGAGCGATCAATAGTTTCATTTATATTTGTGAAAACTTGTTAGGCTTATTTTTTTATTTCTAGTGTATTCTGTGTAACTTGTTTTTTAGCTGTAAGTTTTCCTTTTAATAAATAAATAAATAAATATTTCTTCAAAGGTCTATTTTTGGAAGCGAAGTGAGCGACAACAAGCGATATAGAAGTGCAGTGAACTAGCTCTGAAGTGAATCAGTGAAGTGAGTGATATAGTTTGTAAATTAGTGTTTGAATTAACCTAGTGTGAAATTGTATTTGTGAGTTTGCTTGTGAATTATTTGAAATAAAGGAAGAGTGTTAAGTATTGGTGTTTTCTTCTCTAATCTGCACCCTACCCGCGTAACTCCTTCTGCCTTGTGTCCCAGAAAATTTACTCTTTGATATGTTCATATGTATTTTTTGTTTTCAATCAGTAAAACGTTGTTTTCCTTCAATACATTTATTACCTTTCTACGCGTTGATTGTGTCCATACTCTGTGCTTCTATCAGATTGCTTTCCTTTTCAAGTAATGAAGTTTTCTTTGCTGGCCTTTCTTCCTTTTATACCATCGTAAGACATGTCCTATTTTTCCGCAGGAGTGGCATTTCTTATTATTTGCTGTGTATCAGGTTTTTCGTTTCCACACCTTCCACACATTTTGTAAGCTTCCTCTTTTTCTTTGGCGCTTCCTCTTCCCTGCGTCTGATCTAATTCAAATATATGTTTTCTTTTTATCCTTGTATTCTTCTAATTGTTATTTTAAAATTTCTAATGTGTTTGCTTCCGTGAACGTACTTTCAAGGGTGAAATCATCCCCAATGGTTAATATCCTTTTTTTTAATTAGACTGATGTAGATAATTCCGTGATTTGGTTAATTCAATAATCATCCACCTTATCAAACTTGCATCAGTCGAACCAATTATGTTACAAATTTCTCCGATCATTCCTGCTTTATTAGCCAAAAATATGTCGGACGGCCGGTGGATGTACGGACGGACGAACGGACGGACGGACAGCGGAGGGTAAGTAATAGGTTTCCGTTGGTACCCTTTGGGTACGGAACCCTAACAAGGCAAAAAAAATAATGTCCGGAACGGAACGGAACGAAAATTACTGTGTATATTGCATATTTCTGGGTACAGCGGTACCGGAGAGTCTATTTCTTGCGTTAGTGTTGTATGTAAATGAATACATATCGGCCTCGTTTATCCCCTAGACAGTTGAATTCGTCGTGAGTGAGCATTTTCGTCGTAAAAAGAAGACATTCTGATAATTTGAAGTTTCTAAGATAATTGGTTTCGGAGATCTCAACATGAGTGGTTTTCGCCTACATGTGTTAATTTTTGCCCATTTGCAAAACCGTGCAAAACTACTGAACCGAGTTTGATAAAAAAATATGGGACCACCTGGGAAGTATACCCTTTCAAACAAATTTTTTTTTTCAAATCTGTCCTGGGGTCTTCGAGCAATAGGTGAACACACATAAAAAAAAGATTGCGACGAATTGAGAAACTCCTCCTTTTTTTTAAGTCGATAAAAAACATATTTGCCGGTGTTTATTCTACGAAAACACCAGGTAGTACACCACTTGCAATGCTGAACCCCCCAAAAGTAAATATTGTGCCCGTTTTTATTTACTAGCTTTTGTACCTTTCTCACTTCTACTTCAATCTCTAATGACCACTTCCATTTATCCTCATTTTGGCCCATGCGTGCATCATTGCCCTCCAAGTATTTTTTCTGGGGCCGGCAAGTAATTCGCCATGGTGATTTGGTTCGAGGATCAGCCGAGGTGACTTGGAGAGATATTCCTGATTAATAAACAATTTTAATTTAATGGATTTTAATCTTTTCTCTGATGAGTGGATTTTAAAGACCGCGAAAGCTCAATCAAATGTAATTAAATGGATGTTTTAAGACGGCAAGTATTTCTTTCTCTTTGTAAGAGAAGAAAGAGAGAAAGAAAAATAAATGATTATTGTAATATTGTATAACTAGGTACTCGATATCGGTTTCAATAAAGATGCGAAAAGAGAATAAAAGATAGAAAAGATAAGATAGAAATAGGTTCTATGGCAAAACTGGAAGATTACTAGCAGCCTGAGCTGTGAAAAATACGCAAGAGGTTTAATAGAAAAGAAGGTACGCTAGCTGCTTATAATTTGGAGATTTCTGAAGTGTATAAAGAAAGAGGTATTTTCCAAGTGGTTTAGTCGTTAGTAGTTAGCTGTAGGCGGCGCTGGACCGGCGCAAGTTTGCGATTGCTCGCGACTCGCGCTACCCTGGAGATGCCAATCCAGTTATCGCAGTAGTGGTGTCGATTTGTGGTGTTACAAGAGAAAATTGGGCGTGTGCATGCCATGGCACGAGCCGGTAACATAAGCGAGCTGCAGGCGGCGCTGGACCGGCGCAAGCTTGTGATCGCTCGCGACTCGCGCTACCCTGGAGATGCCAATCCAGTTCTCGCAGTAGTGGTGTCATTTGTGGTGTTACAGAAGAAAATTGGGCGCGTGCATGCCGCGGCACGAGCCGGTAACATACGCGAGCTGCAGGCGGCGCTGGACCGGCGCAAGTTCGCGATTGCTCGTGACGCGGGCTCGCCCGGCGGAGCCACGCCGCTCCACGTCGCCACTCTCTTCGGCAGAACCAACGTACTCAAGTACCTCGGATCGAGGTAAGAATTTAAATGTCTGCACGCCGTTACGAATGAACTTGATTTAACCCTAGAACCGTACCCATATTGGAAAGGACATTAACATATTGAATCACCATGCATTTAAATAAAAAACATATATTACAAATACTGTTTGGCACAGCTTGGGCAAACTTCAGTCAAAATTTAAAAGATGCTCCTTACATATAGAGGTTTTGAACATATCGCATAGCTTTCTCGATTTTTGGTCCTTGCTAGTCAGTCAGCAAGTCAGCGTGTTTGCGTCCACTACTGGACATACGCCTCTCCAATTTTTCTCCCGTCCTCCCGGCCGTCAGCGGAACGGAACTACTGCTTTCCGCCGGCGCACTTTAATGTCGTCGTCCCACCTGTCGGGTGGTCTTCTCACACTCCGTGGGCAGTGTCTTTCAATATATTTCCATTTTAAACCGACTTAAAAAAAAGGAGGAGGTTCTCAATTCGTCGGAATCTTTTTAGCATCCAGAGAAACTGGCGCATCTATGTACTTCTTTCCAATGATACATCCAACAATTTGAATTGAATAGATTCGTTGGCAAAGTTCGCTGTGTAAAACGCTGCTTAAGATGTGGTTTCTTGAGGTCGACTGCGTAGGAAAAAGAACATTTGTTTTTAACCGGCTTCAAAAAAAAAGGAGGAGGTTCTCAATTCGTCAGATTTTTTTATGTATGTTCACCGATTACTCGAAGACCCCTGAACAGATTTGGAAAATTCTTTTTTTATTCGACTTTATAGTCAGTCAGTCAGTCAATCAGCGTGTTTGCGTCTACTGCTGGACATACGCCTCTCCAATCCTTCTCCAGTCCTCCCGGCCCTCAGCGGTACGGAACCACTGCTTTCCGCCGACGCACTTGATGTCGTCTTCCCACCTGGCGGGTGGTCTTCCCACACTCCGTTTGCCTGTCCACGGCCGCCAGTGTAGGACACGGTTACTCCAACGGTCGTCGTCTCTTCGGCTGATGTGACCAGCCCACTGCCATTTGAGCTTAGCCACCCGGTGTCCAATATCGACTACTTTGGTACGTCGACGGATTGCCTCGTTACGCACCATATCCCGTAGCGATATTCCTAGCATGGCTCGCTCCATTGCTCGCTGGGCAACTTTCAACCTTTGGACAACGGCGACCGTCAGAGTCCACGTTTCACACCCGTACGTCATAACCGGGAGGACGCACTGGTCATATATTCGGGTCTTTAAATTTTGCGGAAGGTCAGACCTCAGAGCGAACTTAAGCTTTCCGAAGGCAGCCCAACCCAGTTGAATCCGTCGCTCAACCTCCCTAGACAGTCCTTGTCTACAAAGCCGCAGGATTTGTCCGAGATATACGTACTCTTCAACCTGTTCGATTACTTCTCCGTCGATAACGATTTGTCCTCCCGTCATACCCTCGGTCGCCATGACCTTGGTTTTGTCCCAGTTCATCTTCAGACCTACTTTTATCGATGCTTTATAATGATCTTCCAGCATGGTCTGAAGCTGAACTCGGGAATTTGCCAGAAGAACAATGTCATCGGCGAAGCAAAGATGACTAGGAAATCTCAATTTACGTTGATACCCATGTTGTCCCATTCAAGCGTCTTGAACACATCTTCCAATGCGTTTGTGAAGAGCTTGGGTGAGATCACATCCCCCTGCCTTACGCCTTTACCAAGGAGGATGGCTTGGGTATTTTCATGGAGCCTCACAGTCATCGTCGCGGACCGATACAGATTGCGGAGTACCTCGATGTAGCGGTGGTCGATTCTGCATCTCAGAAGGGAGTTTTCGACGGCCCATTTTTCAACTGAGTCGAACGCCTTCTCGTAGTCTACGAAGGCTAGGAAGAGTTGCTTGTTGTACTCCTCGCACTTCTGCACCACTTGTCTCACAGTAAATATGTGATCCATTAAGCCGTATCCTTTCCTGAACTCAGCTTGCTCACGAGGGCGGTACTGATCCAGCCTCTGTGTCAGCCGACTCGTGATGACTATATACCTTATATACGTGGCTTAGAAGTGAGATAAAAAAATAATAATAAAAAATAAAAATAATATACTATTTCGCCATGCAGCCGGAACGACACCATTTTCGAGAACTGGATTGAACAGTGTTTGCAGTTCCTTCAAGATGGGTCTCCCGCCAGCCTTTAGCAGTTCCGTCGTTATCCCGTCCTCACCTGGAGCCTTGAGTTTTTTGAGTCCTTTCAAAGCAGCCTTTATCTCATAGACACTAATCTCCGGTAGATCCTCGGTGTAGTGTCTAGTGAGCGGCGCACGCCTATCAGAGTTGACTGGTTTGCTTGGGATCGGAGCAGGAATTGCTGAGGAGTACATTTCGCCATAAAATTCTTCCACCGCCTCAAGTATATCCGGCTTTCTTGCAGTGACAACCCTATCCGCTCGCTCGAGTTTTGAAATTTGGTTAGCGCCGGTAGAGAAGGCACGGGCAAACACTTTACTGCCTCGATTTTCCTCTATAACGCGCTCAACCAACTTCATGTTCTCTCGGCGAATATCACGGCGAATGGACTTGCTGATGTTTTTGTTGAGGTTCCTGTGTACTACACTACTCCGGATCTCCGGTTTCATGTCTCGTCGATACGAAGCCCATATATGCCTTGTCGATGTTGGCATCCTCATCGCGTGGCACTAAGCTAAAGGCATTCTCGAGTTTGGCTTCGAAATTTTCGAGCATCTCGTCTGGCATGTTTAGCTTGGCCAGTGGTTTGTGGATGAGTTTGCGCCGTTCCATCTTAAGGTTTAGCTTCAACGTACCACGCACTAGTCAGTGATCGCTGCCAGCGATTGAGGACAGTTACGTCTATACACGATGACTTACTGTCCGTCAGTATGTAGTCGATCTCGTTTCTCGTGCAACCATCAGGGCTGGCCCACGTCCATCTCCTCTTTTCCTTTTTCAAGAAAAAGGTATTCATGGCGTGGAGCTGGTTAACCTCGAGATAGTTGACCAACATCTGGCCGTGTCGGTTCCTGACACCGATACCGTATGGACCTACTGCTCTGTCTCCACTCAAAAGTTTGCCCAATTTAACATTGAAATCTCCCATCACGTACTGGAAAGTGAGATTTTTTGGTTTCTAAGGCTCTCGATACGTCCTCGTAGAACTGCTCCACCTCGTCGTCAGCGTGCGAACTCGTGGGAGCGTATACCTGCACCACCTTCAGCTGATATCGCTTATTCAGCCTGATGATGATGTAGGCCACTCTGTCCGACACACTGTCGATTTCGATGATTCTGTTCACGAGGCTTCGCCTCACCATAAATCCCACTACACCTTCCGATTTTTGGGAATGACCTCTGAAGTAAAACAGGTTTACGGCCCTAAAACTTTATAGTTGGTCCCATATTTTTTTTTATCGAATTCGGTTTAGTAGTTTGGAAACCATGTTCAACAAACAACGAATTTTCGGAACCAATGAACACAGAAATGTGTTTTTTTCTTTACAGTAGCTTTCTTTTAGGGTGTGATTACTCAGTAAGAGGGTTTTTTTAAATTCAACTATTAAGGGGGGTAAAAGAGGGCTAATTGTACATATTTAAATCTCTGGAGCCGCTGAACCCAGAAATCTCATGGAAGTTTTTTTTAATACGGGAATGCTTACGAAGTAAATATTTTTGTAAATCCTACTATTAGGGGTTACCCCCTAATAGTAGGATTTACAGAAATGGATTTAAACAAAAAGGCCAAATTTAACACATTCAAGCGAAAACCACTCATGTTAAGATCTCCGAAACCAATTATCCTACAAACTTAAAATTTTCAGTGACTTCTTTTTACGACGAAAAGGCTCGCTTACAACGGATTTAACAAAATTCATCTATCAAGAGGATAGGACGAGGTCGATATGTACACATTTTCATCACTGACGCAAGAAAAACAGACTCGGAACCGCTCTGTACCCAGAAATATGAAATATTCACAGTAGCTTTCTTTTAGGATGAGAAATTCAGAAGTTCAGCGGTTCCGGACATTCGTTGTTTTGCCTTGTTATGGTTCTGTACCCAATGGGTGCCAACGGAACTCTAATAGGGTAACGGAACCTAAGCCTCCGCTGTCCGCCCGTCCGTCCGTCTGTCCGTCTCTCACAGGGCTCTATCTCATAAACCGTAAAAGTAGTTGAAATTTTGATTTTTGAGTGGGTATTTATTTTGCCGCTTTAACAACCAATAGGTAAAGTAAAAATATCTTAAAAAAATAAGGGATTAAAAACCGTGAAAACATGTTCAATGCCAATGGTCACAAAACATATAGTTATGTGTCAATGTGTCAGCCTCTGTGTCAGGCGCGACACTTAGACGATCGCAAGCATCAGAAAATTTCGCCTCCCATACAAACGTAGTTAGTAATAATTTGAAAACCACTTTTCCAATTTACTATATCTTTGGTATCTAATATTAGGCTACAAATATCTGTGTCTGCATGTCTTTGTTTTTTATTCGGTAAATGTATTCTGGGTCAAACCACAGAGAAAACAAAATTTGTATGAAGATTTTCTTTTTGCTTTATTTTCATTCGGTTTGGATTTTTCAAAAAAAGAAAAGCATGCAGACACAGATACTTGTTACCTGATATTAGATATTAGACTTAACCATCTACGCTTCGCAGATGATATCATCCTGTTTTCTGAGAACCCAGATAATATGCAAGACATGCTACAACAAATATTAGACGAAAGCGCCAAGGTAGGCCTATCAATGAACACATCGAAAACGAAGGTAATGACTAACTCAACTAAAAAAGACATTACAATCAATGGTGGACGCATAATAATAGAGTATGTCAACGAATACATATATTTGGGTCAACTAATATCTACTAATTCACAACAACTAATAGAAGACACGATGCAAAAAGAAATAGATAGAAGGATAGCAAACAGCTGGAAACGATTTTGGTCACTGAGCGAGGTCATGAAGAACAAAGATATGCCTATAAAAGAAAAAAGGAAAGTATATAACACACTAGCTGCGGTACCCGGCTCTGCTCGGGTTAGTGTCGGCTAAATTATTTCATGGATAAAAAGTATCCGACATGGCTGATCCAAAATAGGGTCAAACTGGTCCAGGACAATGTATCCATCTACCAAATTTAATCAAGATCGTTCGAGATGAAATAGCATGATTTAATGAGAAACATCCAATAATTCCCATTTAGAGCTTCGTTGACATTTGGTGGCTATTTAAAAAAAGCATTTGTCGCCAGAACCTTTCTGCACTTGCACTGCAACATTGTTTACCTAGTAAGTAAGTAACGTGTAATGTAGGTAAGTTTTGCGTGGACTCCAACCCACAGCTAGCCTCAACATCGAAAACAGTAACCCATCTCGAACCTGACTGCTCCCAGAGATCCTATACATTGATAAAATACGCACATAAATCGGGTTAGTGGTTCGCAAGTTATAAGAATTTAACACTCTCTACTTACCCTTCAGGTAATGAAGCGTTATATTATGTAGCCTATAAGTTTTGAGTAGAATCAGGCTAGACGTAGATACAATCCGCATCTAAATCGAGTAATTGGTTCTCAAGGATTTTGCCAAGTAGTCCTAAAGTTGCGGGAAATACCAAGCCGTACCCGCCCCCCCCCCCCTCCCCGCACCCGCCCCCGTCGGACCGCCCGCCCCGCCCTCGGCCCCGCTCCCGCCTCCGCCCCCGGCCCCGCTCCCCTTGCTGTGAAGTAGCGCTACCGGCATCGTTTTCACAGCCCAGTGAAAGTTCTAAAGCCCATGGGCACAATATGTTTATAAATTGTAGCCTATGTGTTATTCTGATGTATAAGCTATATTATTGTAAAGTTTCATTAAAATCCATTCAGTAGTTTTTACGTGAAAGAGTAACAAACATCCATCCATCCATCCATCCATCCATCCATCCATCCATCCATTATTACGAACATTCCCCTTTATAATATTTATTAGATATTAGATATTAGATGTATCCTCCCGTGTTTATCCTATGGATGCCAAACATGGGCACTTACAGAACAACAATTCAAAAAAATTCAAGTATGCCAAAATGGAATGGAAAGAAGCGTAATAGGAGTAAAAAAAACGGCCAAGTGCGAGTAGGACTCGCACACGAAGGGTTCCGTACCATCGTAAAAAAAACAAAAAAAACACGTTTTTTGTATGGGAGCCCCCTTTAATTTTAATTATTTTTTAATCTTACCTATTTGTTGTTGTAGCGGCAAAATAAATACACACTCTGTGAAAATTTCAGCTGTCTACCTGTTACGGTTACTGAGATACAGCCCTGTGACAGACGGACAGACGGACGGACGGACGGACGGACGGACGGACGGACGGACAGCGGAGGCTTAGCAATAGGGTTCCGTTTTCACCCTTTGGGTACGGAACCCTAAAAAAGAGACAAGGTGAGATTACAAAATATAAAGAATAAAACTAAATTTAAAAATATACATACCATAAGCAAACGCCTAAAATGGAAATGGACTGGACACATGCTAAGGTAAGGAAAAGAAAAGTGAACGAGACTAATAACGGAATGGTACCCGCGTGATGATAAAAGAAGCCAAGGTAGACAAACTAAACGTTGGGAAGACGACATTAAAAAGATAGCTGGCCCAGAATAGACACGCACTGCAAAAGACAGGAAACAATGGAAAGCTTTAGAGGAGGCCTTTGTCGAAGGACAAGCTGTAAATGAAAAACCGGTTGCCGATATATATAATTAGTTAAGGAAAAAGATAAATTGTTAAGTAGAATTAGGTAAATGTTAGATTATGAATGTTATTTAAGTTACAGTAATAAAGGCTTATTATTATTATTATTAGATATTAAATATGAATTTAGTTGGAATAGCGGTTTTCAAATGATTAGTAAACTACGTTGCTTACGCACATTGCTTACATTGCTTACGGGCCGTTCTTAAGCAACGTTGGGTCCGGTCTAGTCTTGGATGGGTGACCATTCGACCGTTGAGAGAGGCTGGCCGTGGTTCGGATTCCACGTTAAACTGTAGGTCCCTTTCCTGACTTACTAGGTGGCAGGGTTAATCCCGCCCGGGTTGGTACCATCGCATTGGATGAACGATGATCGAAGCGGCAATGAAAATTGTCCGTGTTTTCCACCCAGTTCAATGTAGCCGTGCAATATAAGGAAGGTCCTGGCATGGCACCTAGTTCCCATGTGGTGTGTTGGGCTAATACCATGACAAAACTTGTGGTATTAGCCATCCATGTCCAGTCACATAAAAAAAAAGTTAGATCAAATAAAGCTTTTTTTAACCGACTTCAAAAAAAGGAGGAGGTTTGTTAGTTACCTCATAACTTTTGCCTGGGTTTACCGATTTAATTTTTTACCGAAATAATATTTTTTAATATTAAAGCTGATACTTTCCGTGTGGTCCCATTTTAATTTTGTTTAGTTCTGACAATGACATCTATGAGAGTAATCGGTTTTTAGGCTGATATCTATGAGTGCAATCGGTTCTTAGGCTGTTTTGTCTTGTTTGTTTTGTTTTACTGTCACTTGTTTTTGCATTGTGGCGTCATTTAAAAAAATGCGTGTCTATATCACCATGGTATTAATTTATGAAAATTTTCGTAGTATGATTTTATACGATTTTAAGTGTAATTTGACACTTTACAAAGCCTTGCTCGGCCTCAAACCGCTTTTGGCGATGAAACACTATGAAAGGCGACTATCGCGTCAATCTTGTGACTAATTTTGGGATGGTCAGCATTATACAACAAAAACATAAATGATGTGCGCGGTAAGATGAAACAGACAGGCATGCAGACTGTTGTTTTGGAGACTGTGAATAGTGATTTGTATAACACCATCTGTTTGATAGAAGTAAATGACGATGTGGAGTAAATAGTGGACTGTATATAAATTTGTAAGAAAAAAAATAACCATGGATCGCTAGGTGAGACGATGGGAGGTAATGTTTAGAAAATACAGCGGAAATCAGGTAGGATGAAGGGACTCTCCTGGAAGCTGTCTGGAACTGCTCAGGGCTGCAGAGCACTAGCACTAGGTAGCCAAAATCACGGATTTTGCTTGCAAAGACTATGTGCCATGAATGCTGAAAGGCGACTAATTACAGCAATATTTCCCGCGCTTCAGTAGCGTCGGTTTGAAGGTGCGACACAAGGTCAACACAAAATGCACCATATGCGGTGGTCCCAGGGTTGACTTGGAAATGGGTTGTGAATTGGATGGATTAGCGTAAAATCTAACAGACGAACCCCGTAAAAATAACAGTAAACGCAGCATCATCTTGCACCACAACAATGCCAGTTCTCAGACAGCCATGCAGACAAAAGAATTTTCAAAGGTTAAAAACGTAGAACTTATGAGTAATCCTGCATACAGTCCCAACCTGGCACCTTGTGACATTATTCTGTTCCCAAAATGTTTTAACCAAGACGTGGCCAACGATTGTCATCACCAGAAGAGGCTGTCGAAGAGTACCAGGATCTTCCCGCAATGACACTTCCACATTCAAATGGATCTATAACACGACAATATTCATGCCCCGATTATGCATTCCTTCAATGCGATGGTATGTATCATCCCAGGTGGAATCAACCCTACGAAAGGTGAACAAAAGTTTTACGTGGCATACAAAACACAGCCAGCCTCAACACCTAAAACGGTCACCCATCCGTAACTCGAGCGCACTCAGAGATTGGCATATACAATTCGCATATAAATCGGGTGAGTGGAGTTATAAGCATTTCACCCTAATGCTCACCGCTCTGGTAATTTAGAGTTATTTCATGTAGCTTTTAAGTTGTGAGCAGAATCAGGCTAGACGTGGAAACCAAACCTTATAAGCATTTCATACCACTGCTTATTTGCACACCCCCATCGACATAATCTTTTGGTATGTCGATGCACACCCCTCTCATAATTTTGCATGGGGGCCCATTCAGGTAAGAGTGAGATCGAATTCGTCGTTAAATATCAACGAATTGTATATTTCCCAGCTATTTTTAGGTTAACTCACTCCCGAACTCGAAGTCACTCTTACCTGAATGGGTCCACTGATGCTAATTAGCCCTAAAGTTGCGGGAATAATAAAGCCATGCGTGTCTGTACAATTAGCGAGTCTGGAAAAAAGATACATAAGTGCAATCAGTGATGACCAACACCAAACTCATATTCTTGACCAAACCATAGAAACTATTCATTAAAAAACAGGTGCATTTTCTTATACCTAGTTTGAAGATATTATGGGTTAACCATACACATTTTCATTGGAATCGTTGAATGACGTCGCAAGTAACGCCACCATACGCCACGGGATGGTATTAATTTTGTTTGAGAGTAATTTCATTGATATTGCTCAGCCCTTTGGATATTTAGCGTGATGGTATGTACGCTAAAGCGTTCCCAGCGATGTTCTCTTAAAATTGGTTTAAATATCATCTTGATCTGTTCTGTGGTTACGGAGATTACCTCTCGCATGTGGACAGACGTTCTTTTTTATATACATAGAGAAGAAGAGACTAGATCATTGTTTTTTCAACTTTGCTCGAATCCCTTTATTACGCTCATTAATCATGATTTTTTTCCAAAATTGGGTAACTATAACAAAGGAGAAATGCCAGAACATTAAAGTCTACGTCGTCTTTCATGAAACTAATATGACTGATACAATAAGGGCACCCTGGTTATAATAATGCCAGGCCATCCATAATTGGCATTATGAGGAATATCTTGTAAAATACCCAAAAAACCTATTTTGTTATGTAAACTGAATACATTCTTAATTAATTTATTTACATAAAAACTGGAGCACTTGTGAGAAAAGATGAATTTTTGAAACTATGCCACTCACGAAATAATTTTCAAAGTTGTTCGGTGAGTGACATACATACACACATATTATCATCTCTACCTACACCGCCGGGAAAGTGGCGTGAAGGTATGTATGTATGTATGTCACTCACCGAAAAAAATCCACGTCGTCACACATCAGCAATTTTTTCCGCCATATTGAACCACAGTGCGTAGTAGCTCAGTAACTCCACCTTGCGTATGATTTTAGAACTCTTTAGATTTATGTTCACAAAACGTAGGATATAAATTTCGAGTTTCGTGGTTATTTTTAAATATCCAGAGAGTTGGCATTATTGTATAACTTTACATTACATTAAAAGGGTGATTCCGCCGTTTCGTGCATATTGCATAAAAAGCAAAATAAATTTGAAAGTAAACAATTTTGATTATACTGTTCTATGGGAATCATGAGCCTATTGAGCTACTACATAAAGGCCTGATATAATTTTCTGGAAGAGTTGTGAAACTTAGGTTTTGTGGTTAAAAATATACTCAAAATGTCCAAAACCTCCAACGTTTTTCCTTACTACGTGACGGTTTAAATAATGTATTTCAAAAAATAGTAATAGATATCATGAATACTTCGAACTAGTAAACTGACACAGATGTTACCAACTAACTTGAATTATTGTAGAATTTTACTTGAACAGAAATCATGTTATTTTTTAGGTTAAACTTTTGCCAAGAAAAATTTGGTCATTTACCTCCAAAATTTCGTCGACTTTTTTTCTTCATTAAATTGTATTATACTGAGCTAACACCGATTAAAATAATAGCACGTATCATTATTCGCTGGGAAGCACGATTGTCGCTGGATTTTACAAAAGAACGTATTTCGTGTTCGAAACTGGAGTTTGCGGCGAAATTGTCCTTTACCTCCAATGAGAAAAGTGGGAAGCAGTTAAGGTAATTTGTTAAAATTTGCGTATCAAACTACACATAAATAAGGCTTGTAGTAAGATTTTTTTCATAATTTATGTATTAGTACTTTTGGTGTTATCGAATTTTGTTTTTTCCTACAATGTCCTTTACCTCCGGACTAACTGTGGAGGTGAAGGACTGGAGATTAAGGACAGTTTGACAAATAACCATAAAAATGAAAGAAATTTGTTTTTTTTTTATTAAAAATTTTCACTTTTAAGACCTTGTAAGTTTTGTTACCTATATTGTTTAGGATACATCGCACTAGACACCCATTTTTCGATTGTTTTTAACCGACTTCAAAAAAGGATGAGGTTCTCAATTCGACTGTTTTTTTTATGTTTTTTATTTCAGAACTTTGACCTGGGTGAACCGATATTTAAAAGCTGGTGCTTCCCGTATGGTCCCATTTTAATTTGGTTTAGATCTGACAATGATATCCATGAGAAAATCATATAAGTCTTAAATTTGCATTAAGTATGTGCGCGACAGATGGAAGAATAACTCAAATCACGCCAACCGATTTCGATGATTCTTTTTTTATTGGAAAAGACGTATAACAATTAGTTAGTGTACTTCAGATTCACTAAAAATAAACAAATAAACAAAAATTTTAACAAAAAAAACTGACTGCAAAGAAAAAGTATTCCAAAACCAATCAACATGCACTAAAAAGTAAAAAAATATTGTCATTTTTGTAGTTACGATTATGGATATTTTTTTTAGTCGGTGTCAGCCAAGGTAGCCAAGATTTTCTTGACTGGCGAAGGGCGTGCCCGGCTGAAGCCGACTCAAAAAATAACAATCATCGTAACTACAATCAAAGCAATTATTTTTTTGCTCTTTAGTGCATTTTAATTGGTTTTGGAATACTTTTTCTTTGAATTCGGTTATTTTTTGTTAAATTTTTTATTTTTGTAAATAATATAATATTCCATAACATGTTATATTTAATGGATAAACCATTAACGTTATCTCATTGATTTGAGATCATCCAAAAACATCTACATTGAAGATGTTGATATCGAATCTCATATTTTATTACAATGCTTCAATGTAGATTTTGTTGCATAACCTAAAATCAATATAATAAAGAAATTGTAAAAATGTTACTGGAACATTTTAAAGTTGTTGTGGTTGACTTGGCACATAATATTTGTATTACGATTTCAGTAACTACCTCGTTATGTAGAGAAAGGTTGGAAAAAATAAAGACAAGGTTCTGGCGTTAGAAAAGGATAGAAACCGAAAAAGGGAAGAACATGCAAGGATAAAGTCGGTTCCTCGATAAAATGCCAAGTTTCAAAGAAAAAAACAACAAAAATACATGCAAAGAAAATATGAAAAAAAAGAACTGTCCATAAACTAAATCTCTTCAACATCGCAAACGCATCCACGGTTAAAATCGAATCAAAAGTAAGGCTGCTTAAGAGAAAAACTAAAAGAATTGTGAAGGGTTCAGAGACTGAATTTGAATCAAAAGAGGAGCAAGAGGAGCCTCTTAAAATAATGTATACTCAAAATCCAAATGACAATATAGACGAAAAACACATGAAGTCGAACATAGAACTCCCTCCTTTTGTAAAGTCGGTAAAAAACTGTATTAATGGCGATACCCATAGACTTATCATATTACTAGCGTACATATAGGTGGCGAAACCTTTTTGGTAAGGAGAAAGTTAACTTGCTTTTTTAAGCAAATAGCAGATCTAAAAAACAAAACAAACATATAAAGTCAAACCACGAATGTAGCACATCCAATAGGACTGAAACCCCCTTCCTACATCAATATGCACAATACAAAAATAAACGGTTATACATTAGTGGAGACGATTTTGGCAGATGTAGTAACTGACAGGAAGAAAGAAATAAGAAATTCACATTCAAAACTACACCTAAAGCGGAAAACCGTATTTTTTTAGCGAAAATTGATAACTTTTCATTTAAAAATACAAAAATAACCAAGAAGACCTTTTTGGTATATTTTGAATACTTTTTTTATTGTGTTTCGAAGCACAAAATGGTAAGCATACACGTGAATGGTAATAAGCATGGAGGTGAAGAAATGGTAATAAGTCCATTGTGTTCTGAAAGCAGTAATTTAAATGTTCCTGTTAGATATACCTTTTCCTTTAACTATTGGTAATTTGTTTCGAACACAAGCAATCTCAATAATAAACAAGCATTTACGGTATTCCAGTAAGTAGTTGAATTGTTTTTTTCAACATTAATCTTGACCCTAATTATTTTTTTTATTTTCCGATCAGTGATATCGAAATATTCTTGATATTTTTAAATTTTAAGATAAACTTAAAAAAAGTAACTATCTAAGATTTGTATGTTTTAATGTCCTTCACCTCCGACGGAATGGCTTTTTCTGTCACGGAATGTCCTTTATCTCCTTGGCCCCAATATTTCGAAATCGTGAACGAATTTTGGATGTTCTGCTGGTCCCAAAGTGACGCTCTTTATGATTTTCCGCTATTTAATATAAGCTAATAAAAACTGATCAATTCCCAAATTTTTTTTTATTTCGCCAAATCTCCAAATATGCACGAAACGGCGGAATCACCCAAAAACATATGTCGGTTCGAACCCGCTTGTCGGGGGTGCGAAGACATAAGATTTTACCCACACAACAATCGCTTAAAAAAGCTTACTTAAAAAAATGTCTTTGCTGGTTATAGGTTCCCGGAGACTCTCTCGGCCGTGGACTTCGAAGGCCGAGGCGCGCTGCACTACGCGGCAATTTTGCCTGATAATGGACATTACTATCGAATACTGCAACAACTAGGAGCAAACGCTAAGGATTTGGATGATGTAAGTTTTGTAAAGTTCTTAAGATTAATAAGATTGAAGATTAAAGATCTTAAATTTTAAATTTTAATTAAAGAGCAGATTTTTCATAAGTCTGATAATCAACAAGATATCTATTCGACAGATTTATTTATGACTCTGCTTATCCATCCGTTATAGTAAGTCCATAATTTATTAATAAAATTACAGTTGGATGTCTATTTTTTTAATAAAAAACCGGTATAGGTGGCTGTGGTTAGGTCCAAAAGTGCTGAGAAAAGCCAAAACACCTCGCCTCGTGAAACTACACTCGGAGGCACCATGCCAGCGGATTTGCGGATTATCGCCTAGCCATCGAGCTTGTTCAAATTACGCTTGAAGACTCCCAGTAAATAGGTATGAGGAGCTCCCCCCGGCAGACAGTTCCATATCCTGGCGGTGCGGCAAAGAAATGAGTTTGAGAAACGGTTCGTTCTCAGAAGCCTAATGTCAATCGCAAGAGAGTGCTCCGATTCTCTGCGGTGGATTCTCCGGATTTAGGTAGGATGGGGAGGAACGCAAGTTCCACAAAGAAACGTCCATGGTACTACCTGTCGAACAGGCTGAGCGACCCCACAAACCTTCTGCGGCTCAGTGACTCCAAGCCAGCGGTGACTTGTGGGTCCTCAACAAGACGGTTCAGCGCTGAACTGAGTCCAAGGACGTCAGGCGTCTTTTTTGGTTTTCCGTCCACAGTAATGAAATACATGCTTAGATCTAAATGCTCCTGCCAAACAATACTACTGTAGTACTGCGGACTACTTTACCATATGTGGCTACAGTATTCTATCACCGGCCTTATCTGGGATTCATATATAAGAAGTAGTTGTACCCGTGAAAAGAACTTTCTGAGACGAAGTATAGAATCCGCAATTTCCCATGCCAAAAACCCATGTCTTTGGAGATGTTGCAGCCCAGTAGGCCCAGGTGATCCGTAACAGGTACGATGTTGCCTTGGAAACTTGATAGGAGAGGAAAGGGAAAGGTTCTACCTTGCAAACGTTGAAGACGATAAGGTTCTACTAGTCCCAGTTGCCTACTTTCTTCGAAACAGTGGCCACCACAAAACGTTGCGTTACTGCTGGAATTTCGAATTATCATGCTAATCGAATGGCGGTCTGTTCCAAAAAAAATCGGATCAAATACTGGTGGTAAACATTACGAGGGCGCGGGAGGATGAGAGCGGGGAATCGGGATTGACGTTAAGAAAAAATTGCTTAATCTTTTAATTATCGCACTGTTACGAGGGTGCATTTTCTGAGACTATCAGGAAATACACGAAAATTGAAGACGTAACAATGAGAATAAAAAACCTAAGTGGAAATGAACTGGCTGTATCAGGTACTGTTTAAACTTTACAAAAACCAGTGATATGTGAAAGTAAATATAATAAGTCTGTAACAAAAACATAATATTATGGTACCCAATAAATAGGGAAATAAATCGAGGTAGACAATTCCGAAGGTGGGAAGATGAAATAAAGATCATAGGATCAAGGAAAACATGGCTTAGGAAGGCGTTAAACAGAATAGGGTGGAAAGAACCAGATCGAGTAGTCGCGCGGCGCCTGATGAAGCGCCTTGATCATCCGGCGGCGGAGGCCATTTCCAGACAGTAGCCCGCCAATCTCGAGCATGCCGAAAAAGTGGTGGTCCTCGCATCAGGCGGTAGCCGGGCCGGGTACAGCTGGTCCCCTTTGCAGGGATCCAAGGTGGTTAGGTGGCGTGGTAGTGGCAAAGATCCATGGCCACAAGCTCCAGTAAAACTTGTCATGTTTTCGAAAACCTTCAGCAATAATAAAAATGACTAAATAATTCAATAATTTTCATTTTGCGACAAGTTTCGATATCCGTCACATGTGACAGCTAGATCCATGGAGTTGAGGTAGTTCTTCACCTCCATGAATTATTATGTTTTTTACAGTATATTCATGTATTCACAATTTAGGTTATATTTACAAAGTATTAAAAAGTAAGATAAAATGAAACCTAAAACTGGACAAAACTAAACAAATCCCACTACAAATAGGGTAAGCCGGCCAGTCAACGAACATCCCCCAGTAAATGAACAAAAAGCATACTTTCTTCTAAAACAAGAAAACGGTATATTTCTACTATTTTCTTTATAATGGTAAAACCATAAAACTCTCTGAATCTGTCATCTATGAGTAGCCGCATTGCATTATCCTAAAAAGCATGTGTTATGGTATGTGACAGTTTGCATGGAAAAAATAGATCTCAGTTAAGAACCATGTGTTTTTGTTGATAGCTTAGGGACAATATTTGACGCAAAAATAATGAAATTAATCATCCTTTTAGTAAAACAAGGCCAAATTAATCGTAAAACTAGTTTCGCTTACATTTATAGCGGTCTGGAGTAAATTACTGAGTGTTCCACAACTGGTCCACGAAAATATCTAAATCCAATGAATGAAATGGGTGTTCATTTACTGGTACCTCTTCAATTTTGAAATTGTAGATTATTGCGCCTTCTAATAATAGCAAGAAGGGCGGTTTTTAAGGATACTTATACAAAATGATTTCGGATTTTGGAGCCAGTGTTGGAACGATCATGTTCTTTTATTAGCGCACAAAATCTAGTGAATGAACTAGTGAATTTGCGTTTTAAAATGTTATGTTCATTAACTGGTTTTCGTATTCCAATGAATGAACTTATATTTTTCACATACGTTCGTTTACATATTTTACTAAATCAGTGAATGTACAAAGACGATTTTTAACATTTATTCAGAATCAATAAAATGTCAACAGACAGGGTGTCAGTCAGTCAGTCAGTCAGTTAGTCAGCGTGTTTGCGTCCACTGCTGAACATACGCCTTTTCAATTTTTCTCCAGACCTCCCGGCCCTCAGCGGTACGGAACCACTGCTTTCCGCCGACGCACTTGATGTTGTCGTCCCACCTGGCGGGTGGTCTTCGCACACTCCGTTTTTCTGTCCACGGCTGCCAGTGTAGGACACGGTTTCTCCAACGGGACTCGTCTCTTCGGCTGACGTGGCCAGCCCACAGCTACTTGAGCTTAGCCACCCGGCTAGTCATCTTCGCTTCTGTCGAATTCCCGAGTTCAGCTTCAGACCATTCTGCAAGACCTTTATAAAGCATCGATAAAGTTAGGTTTGAAGATGAACCGGGACAAAACCAAGGTCATGGCGACCGAGGGTATGACGGGAGGACAAATCGCTATCGACGGAGCAGTGATCGAACCGGTTGAAGAGTACGTTTATCTCGGCCAAATTCTGCGGCTTGGTAGACAAGGTCTGACTGAGGAGGTCGAGAGACAAATTCAACTGAGTTGGGCTGCCTTCGGAAAGCTTAAATGTGCTCTGAAGTCTTCCTTCCGCAAAATTTAAAGACCAAAATAAATGACCAGTGCGCTTATGACTCGCGGTTATGGCAGAAAGGGTGAAACCACATTAAATAAAACAAGGAAATATTATACTATGCACATATAAAATGCACACACAATAAACTTGCAAGAAGAAGAAGCAGAACTTTCAAAATAGATTGTTAATGAAGCAAAACTAGGCTTTCCTATACACCCAGATGAAATGTTCATATGATACCGATGAAAACTTTTTGAATAGCAATAATCGAGAAACTAAATTTAAAAACCGCCGACCTGGGGAAAAGTGGCTGTTCTTCAAACGACATCCCGAAAGTATGAACAAGACCCCCGAACAAATGCTGAAATTATATAAAAAGCTAGAGCTGCCACCACTAAGGAAGGAATGAGGAAATTGTTTGTTGAATTAGACGAATTCTTGATGGAAGAAAGTGCATTGCATATTTTTTATTGTTTATTGTTTATTCATCATCATCATTTAACACGGATGAGACCGTTGTTATTTGTCTTACTACAGGAACAATTTAAGGACCTAAAAATTACAAAAACACTTGGAGTCGATAACTATCCTCTGCACATTTTCCGCAATCGGTAACAGTGAACCACCCTTCGTCGTGTATCTTTATAAGAGTATGCTTCCAGGCAAAGGAAATAAATTTTCCGCTTCTTGGTTCATAGGTAGATCGGATATCAGACGGCGGTGTCAACGACGTTTTTTGTCTACATACAAACTGTATTACAGCGTTACTCTTTTTAGATGGTCACAATCTCATATAAAACGAGAAATTTTAAAAAACAAGACCTAGAGAAAAACGAAAAATAAGGGAATAGTATAAATTAGAAACGGAAAAGAAAGATCAATCACAAAAACGAAAAAATTTAGGGTAAACTAACATATTAGAAAAAAAACTATATTAAAAATATAAAGAAAAATAAAGATGCAGGAATACAACCGCAAAACAAGATAAGAACGAGATAAAAATAGAAGATTAAAAAAACACGAGGAAATACAATGAGATTAGAAAACAATAAAGATGAAGGAATATCATCGCAATGAAAAATTTGAGAAAAAGGAAGAGACTAACATCAGATCACGAATGGAGAGAATACGGCGTATTTTTTTTAAATTGATTAACAATTATGTAAATTAATATACTATATAGTTCTTTTTATTTAAAACTTAAATTTATAAATTACAAACAAAAATGCAAGAAAATAATAAGAAACAACGAATGTTCTCGTTCATTGGATAAAAAAATTGCTGACTTTATTAACCCTTTTTATTTACGTGTCCAATTAAATAAATAATTTACAATATTGGATGTCCTAATAATATAGATTTTTTTCAAGAGTAATAGCATAATTCTGTATGTTTCCAAGACAATTCAATAACATAAATAAATGTTCATTGACTGGGTATTGTCGTGTTCATTGACTAGAAATAGCGTTCATTAACTGGTTATTTGGATCATTTCTCATATATTAATTAATTAATTAACATCTAGACCGGATATATCAACATACTTAATTTTTCTTTATTTTGCAATAACCAAGGTTTACAAAAACGAATCTTAGATTATACCAGAGTCATTACACCATACCAAAAACTATTTTTAAAGTGGGAAAAATCCTTAACCTTTCATTCACTGGACGGTTTACCCTACGGTTTAACCTAGCACGTTTTGCAGAAAGGATGCAGTACTTACTAGTGCCATATTTAAGTTGCAATGACGAAATCTCCCACCAAATCGAAGGAGACCTAAATAGTCAATGAAGGGGTTGAGACGAGAGACGGCTTCTTTCAACTTGGAGCGCCCATCTCGCAAAACGGCCAACTTTGCTAGAAAATATTTGGCTTGGACCGTACGAACCCAAACATGAAGCACCTCCTGATGTTCTTGTGGAGAAAGTATTAGATTAACGTGTTTGTTCGCAGGCTGCTTACAATGCGGTGACTCTAATTATTTGTCAAGAGAACTGTACCGATTTAACTATAAATCAATATCAAAAACAGGCATCTGCTCGATCGCAAGGACTCGCAATATCGGAAATGGCTCCATCCTCGTGGACTTGTGCTGAGACCATAGTAACTCCATGCGAGTCAATCATTCTTCAACAAGGGATGACCCAAAAGATCCGGTGCCGAGAAACCGCGAGAGGCACAATCAGCCGGGTTCAGTACACCGGGCACATGTCTCCAGGTCACGTGTGTTTCAGAACCCTGAATCTGGGAGACCCGATGGGGCACAAGTATTTCCAACGTATGGAGAGATGAGCGCAACCAAGCGAGAACAATTTCACTATTGGTCCAGGTGAAAACGTTGACCACGTTCACATTCGGCTAAAGAGTGCCGTTAACATGGTTAAGAAGGCGTAAAAGGATGGCAGCACTCGAAAATTCCAACTTTGGAAAAGTGAGTCGTGTCAGAATACACAGGAGCGACCGTGCTAAAAATAAGTGCAAAGTAACTGCTCTAGACGCGTCTACCGTGCGCAGAAAAACGCAGGCGGCGTAGCCACGCTCCGAAAAATCCATGAAGGCTAACGAAACACTTCCTAAGACTGGGAAAAGTGAGCTGATCGATGTCTGGAAGGGATGCCACAAAATATTTCCACTCCCGCAGGAGCTGACCCGATAAAGGTTCATCCTAATCTACACCAGCGATCCAAAGCCGCTGCGAACAACACTTGGCCCAAAATGTTACGGGACTAATCCATCCGCGTGGATCTAAGGTACTAGCTCCTGCCGGCACTATTTGGCCTTTAGTCCAGGAATGCGTGGGAGTCAAATCGACTCTATACAAAAACATATCCATAAACATATATATGGTCGGTACAAAATGCCCAAGACAGAAACTACGTTTTATTCTTCCCTGGTCTGGAAGACGTGAGGATTCTGCTGGTGATCCTCAGGAAGATCTGGAAGGAACTCTGGAGAGTTCGAGACCCATTTTCGCAACTCACAACCCGCTGATCTTAGGATTCCCTGAAACTATATCGTTCTGTTATATATGCTGTTCAAAAATGGCAGATGCCCGAGGATAGTTCAGGCGCTCCTGTTCGGCCAGCTCAATCAGTGTGCAGATCGCAACTAAGGGGTTTGATTCAAGTTCATACCTATTCGTATTGAGCTCAAAGACTACAATGGGTTGTGCGCAGTCCTCCCTCCACAATATTAATTGATAACGCCGATTATCCTGGTAAAAATTTGTCTGCTAAAACATAATTTGTATGTCTGCTACGATAAAAATCTAATGGCGCCGAAAATAATTAAAATATCTGAAAATGTTCTTATGCAGTTTTGGTCTAGCATCCTCTCGGACTCCGTTAGAGGTATTTGTATTTATTAATCCTCTTTTGGGACGCAGAGAACATTTGGAATCGTCAAACATTTACAATCACAATTAAATACAATTAAAATTAAAGCATAAAACGTTCATTATTGGTCGTTATCATGGGAAGAGGCTCACGTGGGAGCGGAACCATAAAAACAACTCGAATTTTACCCGTGTATGGGTGAAGCACAGCGTGGTGAGGCAGAAAATAATGTTCCTTACGACGCCAATCCAATCGGGAAACCGCCATGTGCTCTAGGTCCACATACATTTATACATAGGTACAATAGATTATGGTAAGCATACGCACTTGGCAAAGAAATTATTTTTAATTCTCTAAAAACACTTCACGGCATTATTCCTTCGCTGTCCTTCCTAATATCACTCGCAGGGCTCGTCTTTGCAATACAAATATCCTATTGGCCTCTGCGGCAGGCCTCCAAAACATCAGGCCATAAGACATGACACAATCGAAAAAGGCAAAGGAGATTGTTTTAGCAGCTTTACATCCACATAGCTCCCTTATTTTTCTGATGGCGTAACAGGTCGAGCTTAGTTTTTTTTTGCAATCTTATGTAAATGTGCCTTCTATTTCAATTGGTCTTTAAATACTACACTTATACCCTATTTCAGTTAGCCGCGAAGCATAAGCCTCTCTCACTCTACGTACTGCCTGTAACAGATAAAGATAGAACACAAGTGGGTGGCGACCTTTTAACCATATCACGTTCAACTATTCGGAATGTGCGTGAGCGCATAATACGGGCACGCATTCCAGTAACTTGTCTCCCTCCACTCATTGACAGAATTTCAAAGGGCGTTTTCGAAATACATTTATTTGTTTATATTATATATTTAGAAGAAATGTCTGCATTGAAAAATAAATATATACAACCATTTACAAAAATGTAAGTAAATAGTTACTGTTTTTATTGTTGTTGTAAGTAAAATATATACATAAATTGTAAATATTTTCCAATCTTAAAGGTGTACTTCAAAAAACTTTTAAATACCTAGTAAAACATTAAGAGAATTTAAACATTACATTTAAACAAAAAAAAATACCTTAAAATATTGTGAGATTACATTTATTAAAAAAACAATAGATTGATGTTTAATGTATTATCTTATAAACGGATGTCTCACTCCTTTAAAACTCACGAAATAATTATTGATCATAGTTTCTTCGGTCGAAGACAACGGTCGTGTCTTTGTTTTTTAACCGACTTCCAAAAAAAGGAGGAGGTTATCAATTCGTCCGTATGTTTTTTTTTTTTTGTTTTGTTTTATGTTTGTTACCTCATTACTTTTGCCTGGGTGAACCGATTTTGATGATTTTTTTGTAAATCATAGTTAGTGCTTCCCAAGTGGTCCCATTTTAATTTGGTTAAGTTCTGACAATGATTTCCATGAGAAAATCATAAAAGTCTTAAATTTGTATTAAGATGTGCGCGACAAATGGACGAATAACTCAATATAACGCCAACCGATTTCGGTGATTCTTTTTTTATTGGAAAGGACGTGTACTAATTAGTAAGTGAACTTCAGATTCACTAAAAATAAACAAATAAAAAAAAATTAACAAAAAAAATAACCGACTTCAAAGAAAAAGCACTAAAAAGTAAAAAATAATTTTCATTTTTGTAGTTACGATTTCTGTTATTTTTTGAGTCGGTGTCAGCCAAGGTTAGGTTAGGTTAGGTTAGGTTAGGTTAGGTTATCTTGATTGGCGCAGCGCGTGCCCGGCTGACGCCGACTCAAAAAATAACAGAAATCGTAACTACAAAAATGAAAATTATTTTTTACTTTTTAGTGCTTTTTCTTTGAAGTCGGTTATTTTTGTTGTTAAATTTTTTTTGTTCTTGTAAAAGTGGAGGGGTGCGTGGTGCATCGCGCTTATCTTTTCTTTGAAGTTTCTTTGCGGGTTCTTCTTTCTGGGTTAACCGAATCCGCGGATCTTTGTGACGTAACTTGGTGTAGTTTGACTACCAAAAAGTTTAAATAAATGAAATAAAATGAAATGAAATGAAATCTGATATAGAGTATAGGAATGTGATCTCAGATGCTACATTTAATGAGGCCTCTTTAATTTTTTTTGACAATACATTTATTTGTTGACAAGCATATAGGAAATCAATTTTACAAGTTAAGGATCCATTACTTATTATTAAAGGTATCTTGAAAAAAAAAATTTTTTTTAATTGGATCAATGAACCATTTAACTATATGAAAAACTAACTCATTCATTGACTCAAGTTTATGTCTATGAGCCGTCTTTGGGTTTGGGCAAAGTGCATCAGATTGGTCTTACTTATATTGAGAAACAAATGATTAGCCTCAAACCATGAATTCAATTAGAGTAAAAAATTACTTAACTGTTTATTAAGGTCTTTAGGATTCTTACGAGTATTAAAGCAAAAGTAATATGTCATCAGCAAACATAATTACTTAAATTTCTTCTTGTTTATTTATGTAAATAATAAAGAGAAGTGGACCCAGAATTGAGCCTTGTGGTATGCCCATTGTTACTGCTTGTTTCTCTGATTTTGCACCATTAACTTCACGTCTCTGTGTCCTATTCTCAAGACATGACTTGCAGATTAACAATTCTGTTCCTCTAATACTCGTACCATAATATTACATTTGAAGAAGTAATATGTTATGATCAACACAGTCAAATGCCTTTTCTATTGATTATTTTCTACTGATTTTCCAGTTTATTGTTACATTATTATCTACCGCTACGTTTTCATTTAATCCTTTGCGCTATGTCCCTTAAACTCATTTGCTTAGCTACTATTGATACTTTTGAATAACTTACTTAATTAGGGCCCTTTTCACCTGCTGCTGATTAGCTTAATCGCCACATATTAAGGGCCTTTTATAATCACTGTTTTATTATTATTATTATCATAATAATATAAAAAATAAAATAAGAAATAAATTTTATACATAAATAATAATAATACAAAATTATCATTATTATTATTTTTATACAGACAGTTCAGCACATACATAGCTAGCATACTGATAAATATAAATCAAACAAACATGAATGAACTAAATAACGAAAGTAAGGAAAACAAAAATTGATTGATTGGTCGTACATTTCGGAATGTGAAATAGGTCTTTATTGCGTGTAAATCTTTTCGGCACTCTAAAGCAATTATTTTCTAGCAAATAAGGGGAGTCCGCACGGTTATTGAGGATTTTCCATAAAATAATAGCATCGAGTTGATAACGACGGCTCTGCAAGGAAGAAATTTGGTAACGCAAGGAAGAAGCCCTGTAATTATATATATCGTGTCCAGTTCTATGATCAAGAGCCTTAACAAATTTCTGTTGTATTATTTCTAAGCGATTAATATAAGTAACGTACATAGGGTTCCAGGTGGTACTTGCGAATTCCAGGTGACTTCTAACAAAGCTGTAGTACAAGACTTTGTATGTTAAGGCGTGGCAGAAAGGTCTGCTAAAAATCTGCACTTTAGTAATAGAGACCGTTGAAGTGTCGATTAAAATAAACCAGCACTTGGTGAAATCTACATATATCCTGAAGCCTCCATTATCGCAGATTTTCAATAAGTCATAAAGCAAAAACAACTTTGTTTCGATATGCGTATGCCGTTGGTGGCCCAATCATGTATGGTGGCACAATGTATGTTCTGTTTTATCCATCGATTTACTTCTAAGAGGTATATATGCTTCAGTGAGACGAAAAAATGATTAAAAAAAATGTATGAAAATTTAGGTTTACTGATTGAAACTCCTGATGGATGGCCTTGTTAAGCAGTAGCATATGTGTGATTCTGCTTAACAAGACGTGCCTCAAGGGTCTCATATAGGCCATATTTTGTTTGTTGTCTTCACAAGTGAATTCTTCATCTCAGCGATGCCATTTTACCATTAAAATATTACTTTTTGCTGATGACTGCAAACTCTTCAAAAAAGATAGATAGTACTTATCGGACTGATAGTACAAATTCACATTTGTCAAAATACGGATAGTTATTGCCGAAGAATTATATCTTCTATTGCAAATATCTGACTATAATTTTAATTTATTGATTTATTTATTTATTGGAAGGAAAACTTACAGCTAACAAAACATATGGACTAAGTATATCGGATGGATAAGAAGAAGCGTAAATAAATCCGTCGAATAGTTATCTAGCTGTTTATCAGACTATTGAAAAAACTGCCCTAAATTGCAGTAAATGCTTTCATACCTCACCTTTACCCGGAAACGTTTACCCCTTTGCGCCAATTATTTTATTGGTTGCAAAAAACTTGAAGTAGCTTCAATCAGAGATTTAGGAATTATTTTAGATAAAAAGCTTAATTTAAATTTACGTGTAGCCAAAACTGATTCAAAATCGCTTAAAATGATTGAGGTTTCGTTAGACGGTTAGTACCAAACATTTTAAGAAACCCAATGGTACAATAACATTATCTAATGATAGTTTTAGTATATTTCCTATTTGTTGTAAAACTCTTATGCTTAAATGAGTCACTGTTAAAAACAAAATAAAAAACATATTGCCGTTGTTATTGCAAATTACTAGTATGGACTGGATTTTCTTGGAAAGTTGACAGAGCGAAGTTGCACTTTACATGCACTTACATACATAAATTATATTACTTATTACTTACTTGGCTCGTGCAAGTGAAATTTAATTTTAGTTCTTGACAACAAAACAAAAAAACAGCAAACATTTATGAGCGTTTTAATGATACATTTATTTATTTATTTAGTTACATACGTACTATCTGCCTCAGCTGGTCAAATTAAAATAGGGGGCGTATTAATAAATAAATAAATTGATTACTTATTAATTTCACATATGTTTTTTTAGAACGGAAAGTCTGCAGAACAATACCGTGAAGGTGGAATTCTGTCTGTGAGTCAACTACTTGCAGACTTCGGTGTGGATGAAGCTACCGCACACGGCATGCTGTCAGACTGGGGTATGTAAGTGCAAAACGACAGTGTTAGACTAATTAGTACCTCCTGTTGTTAACATCACGAAGGCATACCAAAAACTTCGAACTCATATTTGTTAAGAAAAATGGACACCGGCTATGCCGACGTAGACTGCACGTCGAACGTCGACGCTGATGTATATCGTGTGTATTGTGTACTGAGCAGTGCCGCACGACCACGTGTCCGCGCGCCGCTCACTCGATTCACCTCGGACACTCGACACGCTCGAGCGCTGCTACCTGCTGCTCGAGTCTGCGCGCGCACCGACCGCCTCGCCGTCCGCCGCTCGCCGCGTCGGCGTCGCCTGTCCCGCGCCGTCACCGCCGCCGCTTCTCGTCGCGCACTTCCTTCGTCGCTCCATCTTCGACGATTTGAAGTTCCGAATGACGAAGCTGGACCACAATCTGTTCGATGTGATTTGGCCCGCTGTGCGCAAGCTGCCGGTGCGCGGCGGCGTCGCGCGAGCCGTGCGCGAGGACTTTCCCGCCGGAGTCGCCGCACCGGACTATTACGCGTATGCCGTCTTTCGCGAGTTCCTCTCGCCATTACTCGACCGCCTGCACGGCGTCGACTCGGCCTCCGACCGCCTCCTCTCCCTCGATCATCCGACTTCGGACTTCGAAGCGTCGGCCGCCCCCTTCGCCGCCGACCTCGACGTCGACCCGACCGACCGCTTCGTCCTGTCCGGGACCGTCGAGTGCGCTCGCAACCTCGCCGCCTGCGACCTCCCGCTCACTATGTCGGCGGAGGAGCTCGAGCGAGTGGAGCGCTCGGTCGCGGAGCTAGCGACGCGGGCGGAGCCCGGAGGCACGTACCGCCCGGCGAGCGAGCTGCTCGAGCGGTCGGGCTCGGCGGCGCGCACGGCGCTCGCCGAGGCCGGTCTGCTCGTGGCGCTGTGCGACGCGGCCGCCGAGCGCGACGCGGAGGTGCTCGCGCGGATCCACGGCGCACACTGGCCGCGCGGCCGAGGCGTCTACGTCACCGCAGACGAGGCGCTCGCCGTGTGGGTGAACGTGCACGAGCACGTGCGCGTGCTGGGGCGCACCCCCCCGGACGCGCTCGGCGACCTCGGGGCCGCGTTCGGGCGGGTCGCTCGACTCGCGACTCTCCTGCACGCCGACTTCGAGTTTGCGCGCGACGGGCGTCTCGGGTACCTGTCGGCGCGGCCGACGTTCGTCGGGTGCGGGCTGCGCGCGCGGCTCTCGGTGCGGCTCCCGGCGCTCGGGCGCGAGGCGGCGCGCTCGGAGCTGCGGCAGCTGTGCGCGGCGCGCGGCCTGAGCTGCGTCGCCGGCGAGGACGGTGCCGTGCTGCTCGAGAGTCAGCGCTGCCTCGGCGCGAGCGAGACGCGCGTGATGGACGACTTCGCCGCGGCGGCCGCCAACCTGCTCGCCCTGGAGCGCGAGGCGGCGCGGAGTGACTCGGCGCACGTCGCCGCCGCCCTCGCCGGCATCTACGAGCGCCGGCGCAGCGGCCTCGCCGGCCCTCCCTCCCCCACTACCTCCCTCACCACCGCGTAGTGACGTGGACGTAGGCTGACCTCGCATCCTCCCCGCAATTCCTCAAGTTTTAGTAGTGAAATTTTTGAGTTACCTCAGTGTATGTAAATGGCCGATGTACCTACTGTTGGAAGGATTGCTCTGTAAGCCGAGTGGGCGGTGGGCGGCGGCGGTCCGGTGGAGACGGCGAGAGTCGCGGAGCGTGTCGCAGTATGCTTAGTAGGTCAGTACCCAGCACAGAGCGTGCCGGTTCCTCCGCACCGCACTCGCACGGCACGCCTACCTCTTTTCTTGCAAAAAAGTGCAAATGTTAACGGAATGCTCACAAAGAAATATTTATGTAAGTGAAAAAGCTGCCATGGTTGAGTGCAAAGGCTTCGCAAATTTGTCTTCACAGTATTTTACTAACAACCGATCCAAATTTAGATTATTATAAAATACATATAGTCTTATTATAGTTACCTTTATATTTATCATATGACGCACATTTGAAATTACATAGATGGTTAAGTACTTTAACACCAATAAATAATTTTCAAAATTAGTCCACAAGTGACCGAGAAATCGGTGAACGGACATAAAAAATGCATAAAGTCAAATATATGTATAACCTCCTCCTTTTGTGAAGTCGGTTAAAAATAGGCTCCATCTCGCCAAAATATTTGGGAAGGTGACTGCGAAACTGAACTGAAATGAATAAAAACAACAATTTATATATTCCTAAATATCTGTGCCTGTTACGTGCTTTGGCAAAATTAGTTAACGTCCAGGTTTTGTATGATAATAAAGTTGTCCCAAAAATAACACAAGATTAAAATTTTAGAGAAAAAACATAGTTTTTACCTTATATTGTTATTTTTTATTTAATCATAAAGTACACAGGATAGGGTTATGTATGGAATAGCATATAATGGCCTCCAAGGACTTGCTGGCACATACACACTGATTTGTCGAAATTTTTCATGGCCAGAAAGTGACTGAATTTCGCTGTTGCAGCTTCGAATTTCCTCTTTCAAAGCGTGGGTAGTTGAGGGCTTATTAGCATAGACCTTTGACTTCAAATGACCCCATAAAAAGTAATGCAATGGTGTTAAATCACAAGATCTAGGGGGCCGATTCTGATCACCGAACGTGAGAGTACACGACCAGGAAATGTCTCTTGCAGCAATTGCATGTAGGGCATGTGGCCCCGTCTTGTTGAAACCATACTCCTTCCACATCAATATCATACAATTTAGGCAGAAAGAACTGTGTTATCATGTCGCGATATCGAGCACCATTAACAGTCACTGCTTGACCAGCCTCATTTTGGAAGAAGTATGGTCAGGCACCAAACAGTGACTGGTTGTGGATGCATTTGTTTTCCGACAACCACATGTGGCTTTTCTGAATCTCAAATGCGGCAATTATGGCGACCAACAAAGCCATCAAGGTTCACTGTGCTTGATCATTAGGCTTCAGTTCTTGTGTCAGTTGATCTTTGTAAGCATGGAGACGCAGCTCTTTGCAGAGTATACGCTGTTGAGAGCTTCTTGAAATATGCAATTCTTGTCCATGACGTCGAATTGATATTGCTGGATTTTCACTAATACTCTCACGCACTGCTTCGATATTGACTTATTTTTGAAATATTGTTCAACAATGAAAACTCATTGTTCTATCACACCAGGCTGGTGGATTAGCCTCTTTGGCAATCACGCTTGAGTTTTGCGTATTTCTGCCAGTGTCGAGTAAAAGCAAAGCACGGTATAATCGGAATAAATGTAGAAATTAAAAAGGATTTTTGAATTTAGTGTTGATTTATTAGGTTACTTTCGTGAGCTCTATGTTGTATAAAATGTGTAAAAAATAAATAATCAATACCATGGAGCAGGCGCCAGGTAGAAAATAAACACACAATATTAATTAACTGCTATGGGTAGGTTAATAATTAAAGTTTAATATTGTTTAATTTAATAAATTTTAAAATGAATCTGATAACACGCATATTTCTAGTGCAGAGAATAGTTTCGATATTAGTAGGAAGAGGAATTTTGAACGAGGGTAAAGCTACATAAAGGGGGGGAGAATTTGGAGCTAGGGTAATTGGGCAGCTCAAAAGAATATGGTTCAAGTGTCCTTCATCTAAGCCACACTCACAGATTGAGGAGTCGTATATGTGTAACTTAGCCAAGTGAACTGGGATGCAACAGTGACCGATCCTCATGCGGCATAGGACCGAGGTATCTTTCTTGCTGGCATTTGTCTTGAAAAACCAAGGTTTTGCAGGAATAATCTCCTGGATTCTGGCGTAATGTGTCCCCTTCAAACGGCTGGACAGGACCCACTCATGCGACCAAGATTTTTCAAGGAAAGATTTTGAGAGAGCTACTAGGTCATAAGGGAAATTAATATATGGTACTTTGTCACCGCACATAACGGCCTCCTTGGCAAGGGCATCTACCCGTTCATTGCCTTTGACGCCGGAGTGTGAGGGTATCCAAGCAAATACTTTTTTTTTTTGTCCCAGTGTAATGAGGATACTTTTGATGCAATAAATAATATTATTATGAACTTTGCAGTGAAAAGGATTTTGTAGAAGGGATTCGAGAGAACTACGCGAATCAGAGAGAATTATTGTTCTATCAAAACAATCATCAGAAAGGGACACGAATCTGACAGCCTCGAGAAAGAAGCAGCCCGCAAGAAGTCCTTAGTATCCGGTTTAAATACAGCAGCTCCAACATTCCCATTTGGAGTTAATCTGGAGGCATCAGTGTACAAGACATGCCATCCTTGCCAGGATTGGTTGAGTATGCGTTTTAAAGACTCTTCTGCGTGTGGCATATCCTTGTGTAAGCCGAAGTCCAAAATAACTCTTGGTCTTACAAGTACAGCCTCGAAATTCGTTCCGTACACAGGCAAGCACGGAGAGCGATGGGTAGGGGCTTCTAAATCCTTAAACCTGTTAAAACTTACAATCAGTCTTGGTTTCAGTTTGTTCGACCAATATATACTGTTTAAAATATAGTTGGAGAGCAAATTCAATCTAGGGAATATGGGGTGATCAGAGAATTGACTAATTCTAAATAAATACCTATCCGATAAATATTGACGTCTTAAATTAAGCGGAGGATCCACACACTCCACTTGTAGGGCATTGACCGGGCTGGAACCCATTGCCCCTGTGATAATGCGTAATGATTTGGTTTGAATACGATCTAGTTTTACCAGAGAGGTTTTATTTGAGGGCTCTAGTAGGAAGGTCCCATAGTCCAGGTGGCTGCGGATAAGAGCATTGTAGAGAAGTTTGAGGGAGTAAGGATGAGCTCCTCACCACACTCCCGTCAAACTTCGAAGGATATTAATGTTCTTCTCACATTTCTTAACTGTGTGTTTAACATGGAGAGCTCCCGTCATCTTAGAATCGAGGATAACGCCCAGGAACTTTACATCAGTTTGGACAGGAATTCGCGTATTCTGGTATAAAATGTTTATATGCGGGCGAAGTAGTTTTCTTGAAAACACTACTATACTGCTTTTGGAAGCAGATAACTCCAAACCATGAGCAGTTAGCCATGAAGTTAATGATCTGATAGAATGGGCTATGGAAGAGGCAGCTATTTCAATAGAGGTATGTGTAGAGTATATACTTAAGTAGATCATCTGCATATTGGAGAATGTTAGAGAAACAATGGAGAGAATTATCAAGGTCGTGAGTATAAATGTTGTATAAGAGGGGGCTAAGGACTGACCCTTGAGGAAGGCCTTTCCAAATGTTTCTAGGGTCTGACATAACCCCATTAACTCGGAGCAAGATAATTCTTTCTGAGAGTATATTAAAAATAAAGTGGAATAAACTGGGAATGCCAGCAAATATGGTCATATTTGCTGGCATTCCCAATTTGGCCAATTTATGCTTGAGAACTGAGAGTAGCGCATTATCGTAAGCTCCTGATACGTCCAAGAAGGTAGCAACTATTGACTTGTTCTGGCTAAAGGCCAGTCTGATATCAGTAGTAAATACGCTGAGACTGTCCATGGTACTTCTACCCTTCCTAAATCCAAACTGGCTTTTAGCCAGCAGTCCTCTACTTTCCATAATCCATTCTAGTCGATTTTTGATTAAATGCTCAGTGGTTTTTAGTAGGGTTGATGAAAGAGCAATAGGGCGATACGATGATCCATCATTTGGATCTTTCGTAGGTTTTAGAATAGGTATGATTATTTGTGTTTTCCAAGATATGGGAATTATTCCGATATCAACTACGGTATTAATAATATCCAGGAAGTATTGAAGAGTTTTTTCGCTGGACCTACGGAGAAAAGAGTATGGGATTCCATCGATGCCTGGAGCTGAATCCTTAACGTGTTCCAGGGCGATATTCAATTCTCGTAGGGTGTATGGAGAATCCATAGGGTCGGAGGACAAGGAGAGATAAGGAGTTGTGAGATCTTGGAGCTGGGGAACATACGGCGGGGCCAGTTTATCAAAAAAAGTGTCCAACCATGTTGATGATTCAGCTCTAGAGCTATTATCATCCGCACAGGAAGACCTATACTTCCGTATGTTTGACCAGACCAGAGTTGAAGGAGTTGATGGCGAAATGGAGCCACAGAAACCCTGCCACCCCAGGCGTTTCTTCTTTTGGAGGAGCCGCTTAGTCTTTGCCTGGGTTTTCTGTAAGTCTATGAAGTTAACCATAGTCATTTTTTCATAATACAGTTTTTCTGCTTTACCACGTGATCGAATAGCTTGAGTACACTCGCGGTCCCACCAAGGAGGCGAGGATGGTTTGTTGGAATCTGCGCTTTTAAGTGGGATATATTTATCCGCGGCCCTGACTAGGGCTTCTGCAAAGTGGGTATAGCAATTTAAGACCAGTTCCGGAGTAACCACAGGCAGCTCAGCAATGTAGTGGTCGACGGCGGTTCTAAAAAGTTCCCAATCGGCGTCGCCCAGGCGGTATTTTAATAATGGTGTTTTAGGGGTCGGGGAGTACAAAGACGAAAGAGTTAAAAGGATGACATAGTGATCGCTGCCATGAGTACTCCACAGAGAGCGCCATGACAGACCCGTAGAAATATCAGAAGAACAGAGGGAAAGGTCAACAGAACTTTTGCGTTCTGTTGGCGGGGATCGACGGGTTGGAGATCCATCATTGAGAATGCAAATATCTAAATCGTCCATCAAATCAACTAATCTCTTGCCAAAAGAGTCGCAGTCAGGCGAACACCACATCGTATGATGGAAGTTAAAATCTCCCAAGATTACGAAAGGTTTTTGTATTGATTCAAGAATTAATTTTAAGCCTATGCATGTTAGAAGGGATGGGTAAGGAATATATATAGATAGAAAAGTGATACCCTTCACCTTCACCGCCACGACATAAATGTCATCGCCGTGAGGTGGAATGGTAACAGATAAAAAAAATTCAACAAAAAAAATAACCGACTTCAAAGAAAAAGCACTAAAAAGTAAAAAATAAATCTCATTTTTGTAGTTACGATTTCTGTTATTTTTTGACAAACATAAAAAAAAAACAAAAAAAAACAAAAAAAAAAAAACATACAGACGAATTGATAACCTCCTCCTTTTTTTGAAGTCGGTTAAAAAGGGGCTATTTTTATCAACAAGCATAGCGGCGCCGCTAGACCCATTGAGTCGGTCGTCCCGGAGGACTGCATAGCCTGGAACTCGAAATCGAGCGTTCGGCTTGAGCTTTGTCTCAGAGACAGCGAACACAACAGGCTTATGGCTGTTGACGAGATAAATAATTTCATTTCTTTTTCGAGACACACTTCTGCTATTCCATTGCAGAACGGTCTCGTTCCGGTTGAACAGAGATAATGGGTGAATGAGAGGGGATATTAAAGGCAGCGTTGGACGGTAGTAGATTATGAGAGGAAATAAAGTTTAAAAATGCTGAAAACAGCGCTTGAAGGTCAAAGTTAGAGAAGTTCGGGAGGTTGTTCGGGAACCCGCGTCCATTCTGTGACGGAGGAGGGGCCATTTCATTTATTATTGCCTGATGGGCTTTTTTGTCATATCCGGGCGCAAGCTGAGTGCGAGATCGAGGCTGCAATGTAAAAGTTTTTTTATATGATGAACGGATCTTTGGGGATGAAACCACATCAGCGAATGATTTTTTTTGATGCGGGCACTTTTCTTGATGCCTCAGCATATGAAATTGAGTCCTCTGCCATGATAGATTTAATTGACCTTTGCCTTTCTTGCTCGGGACATTTTTTATCTGTTGAAAAATGATTTCCCTGGCAGTAAAGGCAAGATGCTTCCATATTTTCATTGATACACTTTGTACCATCATGTTCTTGGGAGCATCGGAAGCAGCGAGTTTTGGAGCGGCATGCTATCTTAGTGTGCCCAAATCGAAGACAGTTATTGCACTGAACAGTGGGGTACTTATACAGTTCCACTGAGAGGAAATTATACATTAAAACAACATGATTAGGGAGTTTTTGACCGTCGAAAGTGACGACAATGGTTTGACTTGGCTTCCATGTAACTTCGCCATCCACAACTTGTTTAAAATTCAATCTCCGAGTTTTGATAATTTTTCCGAATCCTTCAGGCACTTCGAGGTCTTCCAAGAGTTGTTCCGGGGTCCATTCAGTTGGCACTCCCTTCACAATTCCTTGCCTGGTGATGTTATAGGTGGGTATAAATACCTTGTAATTTGCCTTGGCAATATTTTCATGTTCCAAGAATGTGTTGGCATTGGCTGCAGAATTGAATTGCACTGCTACTCTGTTGCGGCCAACACTCTTAACACCGCCGGGAACAATCCCAGAAAAAGAATTCCTTTGCAGGAATTTTCCGAAGGTGATCGGGTGAAGGGTTTCTCCTGAGGACAGAGAGGATTCCACCCGCTGCACGTGAACTACAAAGGGAGCCCTATCGTAGCTCCTGTACAGCATGACGGTAGGAGTTGTTTGGTTGGGATCAGGTTTTTGGTTTGAGGTAGGGGCATCCTTGGAGAGCAAATTATCGCTTTCCGAGCTTGACCGTGCATGGGACGAGTTGCTACGTGAACGGATACGAGTTGCTTGTTGGATTTTTTATTTTTCTTTGGAGAAGCGTTCTTTTTTCTTTTTCGGTCATGGGATGACGGTATTATGAAACCGCCCTGGTCCATGGCATCCTCGTAGGCGGCGACTTCTTGAGAGAAGTACGAGGGAGTCGCATGAGAATGATCGTATTGTTTTTGTAGCACCAGAGGTACTGTGGAATTATTGGAGGAGGGAACGATTAAAGGATAAATGGTCGGCGGGGGCGGCCCATTTGGCGGCAGCGATGAGGAGCTGCGAGTGTTGAACAGGTGGAATAGTGTCGGGGGGATCGGGGGGATCAGGAGGGTAGGGGTGTGGGCGGTCACGGTTCATCGTGACACATCACCCACACCCTACGGGAATTATGGGAAAATCAAATTACAGCCAAAGGTCCCTAACAACAGAATCAGAAAGAGAATGAGAGACACAGAGGCCGAGCTCACCGGTAACCTTTACTTACACCTTGGCAAAGCCGAAAGATCACCGCGACACGTGCTAAGCCAAGAGTCCCCGTTTCGTTCTTCTTAGGCTTATTTTCGATGATAGCGACCGCAATCGCGAGATAACATAATATTTTTCAATATTTTTTGCAAAAAACAGCTTGTCACCGCTGACGTTTTTTTCGCTTTTTCTCATTGTTCTATCGTGTGACGCAAAATTTTTACTTACCCTAAACTGTCAGCTGTCAAATTGTTTTTTTTTTGGGTTGCTAATGACACCAAATTAAAATCTTGCGTTAAAATGACACATAGTATAACAAATGCTGTTACAAAGTCCATCATTTCAAATTGTCATACATTTAGGAGATATCCAACCGGAACCAGTAACTTTTTAGGGTTCCGTACCCAAAGGGTGCCAACGGAACCCTATTGCTAAGCCTCCGCTGTCCGTCCGTCCGTCCGTCCGTCTGTCACAGGGCTGTATCTCATGAACCGTATTAGTAAGACAGCTGAAATTTTCACAGAGTATGTATTTATTTTGCCGCTATAACAACAAATATGTAAAATTTAAAAATATTAAAAAATACCATACAAAAAACCGGCCAAGTGCGAGTCGGACTCGCACACGAAGGGTTCCGTACCATCGTACAAGATTTACCACAAAAAATCACGTTTTTAGGGTTCCGTACCCAAAGGGTGAAAACGGAACCCTCGCCGAAGTCCGACTCGCACTTGTTTGATGTAACGTAAATGTTATGGATAGTCGAACACCATCGATAATGATTTTTAATGATTTTAAATTTTAAAATATTTCAGCTATCATGATAATCCTGGCTAACATTATTCGATCTAAGCAGACGATAAACAATTAGTTCTATAGCCGAAAAAGTAGAGCCATCTATTATCTCGTATTTCACCAATTTACGATTGTAGAAATATTCGCCATTTCTTACTATAATTATTTTTTCAATTAGGTACATTGTGCCACTACCCGTGCCATTATATTTATTTTAATAAACACATTATACATAATATATTTTAGCTATAATAATAATCCGATGTGCAGCGCCATTTATGGCATAACAGTGATAATATAGGTTGGGGAAAAAGTTTCTTCGCATTTTTTAAGAAAATTCAAAACATTTTTTAATATGGTTTATTTACATTTAACTAAAGTATGTAGGTACCATTTTGTTCGATAACTTTTTGCCATCTTGTTAGGTAGGGACATGATCCTATTGCTATAGAAATATTGGGACTTCTGATCAATATACCGCGACAAGTGGTTTTGGCAGTCCTCTCGTGATGTTAACCTGACACTGCCTAAAGAATTCTGAAGAGACCTAAACAGGTGGAAATCTGAAGGTGCAAGGTCAGGACTATACGGCGGATGCATTAACACCTCCCAGCCAAACTCTCTTAGTTTTTGCTGAGTGGCTAAAGATGTGTGAGGTCTAGCGTTATCATGATGAAAAACCACACCCCTTCTGTTGATTAATTCCGGCCGCTTTCTCTCAACTTCTTGCTTTAATCTCATCAGTTGTTCGCAGTAGAGTTCAGAATCGATGGTCCTGCCTGGTGGTAACAGCTCATAATGAATAATGCCCTTCCGAACCCACCACACACACAGCATCACCTTGTTGCGAGTTAACCCGGGTTTCGCCACAGTCTGTGAAGCTTGACCGGCCTTTGACCACGACCTTTTTCGCACGTTCTTGTCGTACGTGATCCACTTTTCATCACCAGTTATCAGCTTCTTCAAAAATGGTTCGGTTTCATTACGTCGTAATAAAGAATCACAAATGAGTACACGGTTCATTAGGTTTCTTTCAGTGAGCTCGTGAGGTACCCAAATATCGAGCTTTTTTGTGTACCCAGTTTTTTTCAAATGCGCCAAAACTGTTTTGTGGTCAATTCCTAGTTCTTCAGCTACGTCGTAACTACTGATATGCCGATCTTGCTCCACTTTTTCAAAAATGGCATCCATTTTATCCGTAATAGGGCGACCAGAGCGACGTGCATCTTTGACATCAAAATTTCCGGATTGAAAACGCTTAAACCAAATTTGTGCTACTCTCACAGACACTGCACTAGGTCCATAAACATCGCAAATTTTTCGCGGCTTGCGTTGCATTTTTACCTTTTTTGTAGTAAAATTTTAAAATGTATCGAATTTCTTCATTAGATTCACTCATTTTGACGGTACGAAAAACAAATGAGAATCACACATTTTCCTAATTTGAATTTGGAATTATGTTCTTTATTTAAACTTTCAATGATACCAAAACCAGCCAGATACAAATAGTATAGCCAAAGAGATTTTATTACAAGTTCATACATACTATAATGCGAAAAGACTTTTTCCCCGACCATTATGTGGTCCTTGTTTTCCCGTTTCCCGTTTTTAGGCTTTTTAGATAGTTGACCGCATATTGTTTATTGCATAAATTCGATTTGTAAATGGCGAAATCTAGTTAAAGCCATCAAACGAACCATATCAGTATTTTGTGTCAACAACAACTTGTTTTCGTAGTCTTGAATACGCACAATACTGCGGATTATGGAGACAAAATAAGCGCATTACCACAGATATTTTAAAATATCTGTGCGCATTACCACATATTTTTTCTCAAATCTCAAAAAAATATCCTAGTTCAGATACTATTTCATGTCACTTCGATACAATGTATTTTTTTATTTATTTATTTGATAAAAACAGTAGTTACAAAAGTAAATGTTACCTCCTATACTAAACTAGGTTTGTCCTATAGGAGGCAACCTCAAGTTTACAGTCAAGTGCTTTAAATTAACAAAGAATGAGCTAAGCATTGTTTTAAAACAATATAATTATTAGTAGGTATGGGAGGGAACTTCTTGAATGTGATAATTTTATCCTTTAGAATAACCTTCGCCAGTGGTGTGCGACTAAAATTAGCTAGTTTAAAATGGCTTCAGCCAAAATCTATGCAGACTACATGATTAAGATTGAAAATGGTATTACCACAAACATAAAAAACTTCTGGTCGTACGTATATAGTCGTAGACGTTGTGGTGGATGGATACGCACCACAACTACGGCATCATCCATGAAATATGAGGGACGCGAAACTTCTGACCCTTTTACCATATGTAATATGTTCTCTTCATATTTTAAATCAACCTTCGAACCATCATCCCTTAATATTGAAAACTGGATACCACCCCTTGAGATCACTAACAACCCAGTCAATATTGACACACTGTACTTACAGCTGGATACTATACACAAAGAACTTAAAGACTCAGGGCCGAGTGCACGAAAGGACAAAAAATCAAAATCAACGTCAAAGTATGATAAAACACGTCACTTTGTGTGGACAGTATGGAAGGAACTCTATACGGATCACTAAAAGTGACGTGTTTGAACATTGACTAACTCGGCCTTCTCTTCGTGCAGCCGGGGCAAGGCTGAGATAAATAGTCGTAACCGAAACTAAGACTAATGAAAAGCGATACTTTGTGACGTCAATTTGCATTGCTTTGAGATATTGTCCATACAAAATGTGTCAAAATGACGTCACAAAGTACTACTTTTCGTTAGTCTTAGTTTCGGTTACGACTATTTATCTCAGCTTTAGACGAAACTAAAGACCGGAGCAGACAAAATTGAAAATGTATTTCTGGTCCATACAGCAGAGAGTTTATGCTTTACATTACATATCTTATATAATCTGTGTCTAAAAGAAGGCGTGTTTCCTGTTGTTTGGAAGATGGAAAATGTTACACCATTACATAAAAGCGGAGCTAAGTCTGAAATAGTCAACTACCGCCCAATCCCAATCCGCCAATACTCTCAAAGATATTTGAGAAATTGGTCCATGCCATATACCCACTCCTTCACAATCATATAATACCACAACAGCATGGATTCGTTCGTAGGCGTTTGACTTCTTCCTCTTTGATAGTATTGATCGTACCGAGCAAGTGGACGCCGTATACCTACGCTGATTTTGGAAATTCTTTGACAAAGTCGATCACGATATACTCTTGATTAAAATAGCATTTAATGCCATAAGGGGATACCTTCTGAGATGGTTTACTTCATATATCTCAAACAGGAGCCAACGAGTAGTTATCAATGGGTATGAATCGGAAGTCGTTCGGGTTACTTCGGGAATTTCTCAGAGCTCAATTCTCGGACCGTTTCTATTTCTTTTATTTCCGAATGATGTCACTACGTACTTCAGTCATTGTAATTTTTTTATGCTGACGACATAAAAATATTTAAAATAATAAATACAACTGATGATGCCTCGAATTTTCAACGTGATTTAGACTCTTTTCACCCATACACATTGAAAAATAAATTAAAATTAAGTTTAACCAAGTGTAAAGATATGACCTTTACAAAGAAAAAGAAGGCAATTTTGTTTAAATACTCAATTGGTGGGCACAACCTTGAAAAAGTGCCTTTTATCCGTGACCTGGGAATCACCTTTGACAGTAAGCTTCACCTGGACATTCACATTGCAAATATTACAAACAGTGCTTATCGAATGATGGGTTTCGTACTGCGAACCACGACACGTTTCCAAAATCCCAATACTTATGTTTATCTCTACGACACACTTATTAGGCTGCCCCTGTTTGGAATCCTTTTTATGGCAAATACGTAAAATCCATAGAACAAATATAGCGTAAGTATCTTTACATCATGCATCGCAGATGTTATCGTACTCGTGTTCCATATGTATATTCTTAGCAGTATTTCTATTTTAACCCTAATCCAGATAAGGCAATTGCTTGATGTTATGACAATATTTAAAATTTGTAATAGCTACATAGTCTGCCCAGATCTTCTTAGTTATGTAGGGCTTAGGGTAGTTCTGAGGGCTCTAGGTATTTAAGAACCTCTCTGTGCATGTTTTTTGTAGTAATCTTCCTTTTTGGCGAGATCAGAGGTTCAGAAGATAACAGAACCCTCATTTTCCAACTAACACCTGAGCATTTTGCGGATTTGAGATAGTCGGTTTCTCCTTACCTCCTTATGCTATATTTAAGGAAAACGAGCTGATTGTGTCACATCCATCTACCAGCACTTTGCGAACGCTACTGGGCACATAATACTAATTATTTAGACTTAAATATAATCATCGCGTCTCATTTAACGCAATAATCTAAACCTCATAAAATGTGCTTGCCGAGACGCATCTTCGAACGGCTTGCAGGCTCTTCCGCGGAGACGACTTGCATATCAGTAAGCATTGGGTCACTTATCGATTCTTCTTGCAGCGTAATCTCTTGCTGAAGCCATGTTTTGCTACGTTTTGCTACGTTTAAGATATTTTAACGATTTCTAAGTGTCTATTTTCGTCTTAAATTTTAACAAAATAGTCTAGTGATATCCTTCAATTTGTACCGTCTGAGCAATCTGTAAGGAAAAGAATTAAATTTTGCGAAGACGGCCTATTTCTGTCGTTTATTCCGGTATCAAAGCATACTTCTGCGAAATCGATATTTTTATTAGAGTTGGTAGTGGCTGAAAAAAAAAAATCATGACTACATAAGTCGCAGGCGGACGCAGATGAATTTAATGTTACTAATAAGTACTTCAGTGTAGCAATAAGATAATATAACGCCTACGAGGTGATATTTGGTGATTTTTTTAAAGCTCTGTTGTAAATTTTAAGAAAAATCAGAACTACACCTTTGGGGAGATATATAATTTGAATCAAGCAATTGAATTACACATAAATATTTGTATAAAGTATTTACCTGGGCCTATTAACTCCATAGTTACTTTATCGTAATCATGTGGTAATTTCACATCAATGACACGTAAAGCGCAAAGAACAAAATTCGACTGATCGGCAATTAATGCACCGCGCGCGGAAATACCAAAATGAAAGGGCTATAATAAGCCAATGGCATTCGACTAGGTCATAATTTCTGGTATTACGGGGAATACCAGAATAAAGAGGAATAATTATTATTATTCCTCTTTCAAAAAAAAAAAATCAAATTTCAAATAATTGAAAGCAGATTATTTTATTTTTGTCCAAGGGACGAGGCACTGTGAGCCGGTGGGCGGGGGCGTGCTGCCTCCTCCGCCGCCGCTGACGCGCGTCACGCTGCTGCCCGTAAATCGATCGTTTGCTTCGTGAATAATAAATCCGATTTGCAGGCGGAGCGCCGCCGTCGCCGCCGCTGTCGCCGCCGCCGCCTCCGCCGCCGCCGCCCGTCGGCCAGTCACCGCCTGCGCCGCGACGCGCAGCCACACCGGTGTTCAGGACCGAGGAGGGCAGATATCTCGCCAAGTGTAAGATCTCGTTGAGTGGCGCGGGCGCGAGGGGGGAGGTATGGAGAGGGCGGCGGAGAAATCTGACGCGGAGGACGTGTTTGCAGCGCTCGGCGAGCCGCTGATCGCGGGGCTGACGGCGGTGGCGAGCGCGCAGCCGCCGGACCCGCTCGCCTTCCTCGCCGGCTTCCTGCGCGACTTCCCCGCCGCCGGGTCGGAGCGGGCGGAGCGGGTGGAGCGGGGGGACCCGGCGGACCCGGCGGCGGCGGCGGCGGCGCGGCGCACCACCCGCCAGGTGCCCGCACGTCACCTCTATCGATGCACATATCTATTTCGGAGACATCTATAATGTCATTACGATTTATAGAAGTTATTTTTTTATGTTTTATTTGATTAGAATAGAAAAAAAGATGTATTAACAGATGAGCGGTTCGTAGCCTAGTGGCGCGGGGATTTGCCTAGCAAACTAGTGGTCTGGGTTCAAATTCTTGCCCGTTCAAGCACCAGTTTCTTTCTCTTTCTGAGTCGGATAGTTGCATTTCGACTAGAATGCGAGCTGTTCCATGGTTAAACAGCCCCCTTGGTTCAACAAAAAAATAAATAAGCTCTTTTTAGGAAAAGAAAAACTTAGAATGAAATACAACAACTATCAAAACCCCCGTGACAAACAGGAATATGATATATGATAAATAAGCGAAAAAGTCCATACGTTCTCCCCTCCAAAATTATATACGAGGATGAAGTTGGTACATCTGGTGGCCAAATAGCCAACCTAATTGCTAAGCATTTTTCCTCAACTTTTACCAATCATTCGTCTCAACCTGTTCATGCAGCAAATACCATAGACGACATTCCACCCCTAAACTGTACATTTATCTCCGAAAGAACCACATTCAAAAAGTTGAAACAGCTAGATCAGAATAAAAGTGCAGGTCCGGACGGTATTCCTCCCCTCTTCTCAAAAAGATGCGCCTCATCGCTTGCTCTCCCACTGAAAGATTTTTAAATAGATCCTCAAAGATGGATGTTTTCCGTCGATTGGAAGGAAGCTCGAATAGTTCCGGTATATAAAAATAGACCGGGATAGATACGGTTTGAGAAGCACATGAAATCCGAAATGATTTTTTTTTCTCAGAAATATATAATTTTATGTTCATATGCTTACATTAAGTTTGCAACATTTAGAGGGGCCCGGAAGATAGAAAAAAAATGTATTCAAAAATATATATATCCTAAACAAATATTTAGAAACGGTATTAAAAAATGTATATGTTAAGTCTTTTAAGGGGTAACGTAACTGTGAATTTGCAACAATTTTGTAATTACGGAAATGTATTAAAAAAAATATTTTTACTAAAAAAAATCTATGCCGCAAACCTTACTTGCTATTGCTATATTTCTTTCTAGAATATGTAAAAGAAAATTAAATTCTTTATTCTGTATAGTTTTTAGAATGGTGCAAGTCTTGGAACAGTGTTTTTTTTTTAAATCAAAACTTTCTCATGCTATAAATTGGTAAACAAAAAATCCGAAATAAGAGTTATATCGTTCAATATTTACTTTAATCAATTGTCAACATTCAGTTAATTTTGCAACAACGCAAGTAGTCTGGAACAAGGTAAAAATAAATTAAATCTGCAAGCGTTTCACCGGTTCCGCTCTCACAAGCGTATGTGTTGCGCAGTCATATGCATACGTTGATCAGTTGTAATTGTATGAGTGAGTAGGCAGTGGCACGATGTGACGAATGGTGGCCGGTATCGGTGGTACGGTGCGGGAGAGGGAAGTGCGTGCAATAGTTAAGATAGGTACTTTCAAAGTTGGAACAGCCTGGTATTGCATTATTATTTCCGTTTTTATTTGCATCGGTACTGTTTTGATGATGATTAATTATATTAGAAAGACTATTTACTACCGAACGTTTAATATGCAGTCTTATACATAACTACCTATTTTTATTTTATGTGACAGGATTCGGATGGTAGTTTGGATTCAATGTAACATTTTAGATCCTATTCCTAAAATACTAGGTAGTGGGGTTAATCTCGCAATTAATTAACAATGGTCAAAGCAGCAATAAAAATAGCGCGGCTCGTGACTCAAGGGCGGGTGGACTGGCCTTCCATACTATGACATATACATAAATATGGGTGTCGTTTTTTTATGCAACCTGACATGGATGGCTGATACAACACAACTACCGTTATGATATAAGCCCAATACACCACATTCCCGAAGAAATTAAGTGCCATGCCAGGACCTTCCCTTTATGAGCACGGCTACATTGAACTGGATGGAAAACACGGACATTTTTTCATTGCCGCTTCGACCATATTTTCATCCAATGCAATGGTACCAACCCGGGCGGGCTTAAACCCTACCACCTAGTAGGGGAAGGGGACCTACAGCTTAACATGGATTCCGAACCATGGAGCAGGTCGCATTCGTGACGAAATGGACTTATGGAACTCAGAAAGAGAAAGAGTGGTGCATGTCGGGGCGAGGAATTGAACCCAAACCTGTGGTAATCTAGGTCAGTCCCCGCGCCAGTGTTTACATGCGCTACACTCACACAGCGAAGTGGGTTTAGGTCCGTGTGCGAGATAAAACTGATATTTACAGCAAATATTTAATTAAACCTTGTTCCAGACAACTTGTGTTGTTGCAAAATTAATAGCATCTTCTTGATAGATGAAACTATACAACGAACGATTTTAACCGTATTTAGAATTTTTTGTTTAGCTTTTGTGTGAATATAAAAAAATATAAATGAAAAAAAATGTGCTTCTAATATCTGCAACATTTTACAAATTTCACAGAATATAGAGTTTGCGGTCAGTTTCCATTTTCAGGAAATAAAATTGAATTTTCATTATTTGCTTTGCAGATATTATGAAAATAGTACAAAAAAATATATTTACACAGTTCCGTAAATAAGACATTGTTGCAAATTCACAGTAATATTACACCTAAAATTAGCTAACATATAACATTTTTAAATAAAATTTTCTAAATATTTGTTTAGGAGATATCATTTTTTAAACATATTTCATATTTTATTTCTATCTTCCGGACCCCCCAAAATGTTGCAAACTTAATGCACACACGTAAGTTTTTAGATTACCGTGGTTACTGTTCATTTTAAAAGATTAAACGGCTTTCTACTCACGGCATGATCTGTGCGGAGCACGATGTTTTGAGCCAAACGTTTGGCTCGTCTTCAGGTGAGCTCCCGTGTCCAGCGGCGGCCAACGGGGAACTGTCAATTTGACGTGTTCCGCCGTTGGCGAAGATTGTAGTTGTGGGTAGTTGTGGGTAGGACGTCTTGAGCGGCTGCGTTCCGGAGATCCAGGGAAAGGCAAAAGGCGCTAACTGTGTCTTGACTTTCACTGCAAGCCTTTGCCTTCCGGATTTTTAGGGGAGCAATTACTGGATTCCACATGGGAGATAACTTAAATGAGTGAGGAGATAACTTAAATAGCTCTCGGAATAGCTGCTGGTAGCAGCTATTCCGAGAGCTATTCTTCTATTATAATATCGATTCTTCCGGCAGATGGATTTCGCAAAAATGGTCGGTGCATGACCCCACCATGAAGCGATGTTCCCGCCGCTTCCCCGCACAGTGTCACGCTGCGATCCTTAGTAATATGAGTTAAAAACATCTCCTCTCTCCCTCTATCCTCCGTGGTAATACCACAATACTTCACTAAAACAAATTTCATTTAAAATCCTTTTTCATCTAAGTTAAAATCCCGATTATGTGAAAGGCTACAACAAATATGACAGTCTTTCCTTCCTTGTCAATTGATGTGACAGTGTCAACAATAAGAGGAAATATTGAATTTATTCATACCTCTGTATCTGTTTTCTAATTTATTGCCTTAGATGAATTTATTGCACAATAATTAATTCCTAGTTTCATCTAAGTTCCTAGTCATGTATATGCTGGATCGAATTGCCCGCCTGATCCACGCGAGGCGTACTGCGATATGATAATTATATCGACCCTTAGACATTGTGCTTGTGTTTGGACGCCCGAGAAGGTAATATGGACCGTAGCACTTACTAGCCACATTAGCGATGTAGTGGGAACACCTTGGGAGAGTATAATCTATACTAATAATAAATTTGTAAGGGATGTTCATGGAGTAAGTTGCTTTGTTTTCTAAGATACTTCGTTTGTAGACTTTATGTATGATACTAAAACTAAATTCACGATTTTTAGAAATCAGTTCTGTATGTATGTATGTATGTATGTATGTTCCTCCATAACTCTTAAACCGATCGTTCGATTTCGATGAAACTTACTACACGTATATTGGACACAGGCTAGGCTATATAGAATTCAGTTCCACTTACGCTAAGATGTAGCTGTCATACAAACCGAAATGCCCCGAGGCGGCGGCTTGGGGGGATAATCGCTATCTGCCTTTGTTTCTCCGTTTACTTCTTCTAAGCCACGGAACGGATTTTTTGATACCGTTTTCATTAATATAAGGAGCGGTGGGGATCAATTAACGATCAACGATTGTGCATGTAAACTTGAAATTCGTATTTGCATAGTTGATGTTGTCTGAATATAATGATGACATATTATTATGATGAGTAACTATTGTGATGGCACTTCTAAGGATTCCTTTTTTTCTAATAACAGTGACAACCGCCCGACGTGCAGCGTTCATTCAATACGGCCTCAGAAGCAGCTTAGATGATCTCAGCACACCAGCTGTGTTCCCATGAGACGCCAAACCCACAGGCCAGGCGCGAGTGATTCTGTCAGCCCTCAGATCCTGCCCTGAAAACACCAATTGTTCCGCAGAGTAGTAGTCATTTCATTTCGACTCAGCAGTATACCACACAATTGCAACATCGCCGCTATCTGCCCCGCATAGCCATTTGCTCCAAGCTATTTCGTAAATACATATATCCATCTTACGACTTCTCGCGTTCATTCCGCGAACTAATCCTGGCCGTTGAAGTGTTTTCAAGATAAAGACCCCTAGTAACGGTGGCACGTACGAGTATTTCTGAATACTTAGTACGACGAGTACGATGACAAAAAAATACTAGTGAAATAACATAGCGGCTCGTAGCCTAGTGGTGCGGGGACTGGCCTAGCGTACCAGAGGCCTGGGTTCAATACCGACATGCACCACTGTCTTTCTCTTTTCGAGTTCGATAAGTGCAATTCTTTACGAATGCAAGCTGCTCCATGGTTCGGAATCCATGTAAAACTGAAGGTCACCTTCTCCTACTAGGTGGTAGGGTTTATGCCCGCCCGGGTTGGTACCATCGCATTGGATGAAAAGATGGTCGAAGCGGCAATGAAAAATTGTCCGTGTTTTCCATCCAGTTTAATGTAGCCGTACTCTTTAAGGGAAGGTCCTGGCATGGCACCAAATTCCTTTGGGAATGAGGTGTATTGGGCTAATATCATAACGGTAGTTGTGTGGTATTAGTCATCCATGTCAGGTCGCATATAAAAATAAAATAACTAATGACAAAATATCTACAGTGACAGAATAAAACCATAAAATCTCTGGTTTATCTGTAAAATCCCTCCGTGCCGTTTCTACCACCGCTCAACGCGTAACAGGCAAGGAATGCACCCATTCACTGTCCACTTTCAAAAAATAAGAACCAACCAAGCGATCCCTTAGATCCTTTCTCTATTGGGTCGGTAAACAATGGAATTGAACCCCTGCCAAGGTGTTTCCCCCAAAGTACAACCGGGCCTCCTACTACGAACGCTATCGAGCTGGCGCTATTACAAAGCTGACATCGCCTGTCAAAAATATTGTATGCGTTTGACAGTTGGTTTCGAAAGCGCTTTGGGAACCATTTGTCAAACGCTAGAATTCCTGCCTATTTCGATATTTACCTGACTGTCATAAAGACCTAATTTATCTGTCTGTGGTAACTCATGGGCTCCTGAGAATTTGCAGGAATTTAATTTTCTACTTTCAAACATAATGTAATAATCACGGGGTTGAATGTGTCTATAATCATTCAGTCAAGTTTGCGAATGTTCCACGTGAAGTGAGCTTGAGCCGATCCGGACGAACTTCTGTCCTGTCTTAAATGAACTGTTGACCTGAACGAAATATAAATTAACCCTTAATTTGGCATGGTATGTTACAACATACATCGACTTCGAAAAAATCTAGCATCTAAAATACGGTCGACGATATTTTAACACATACCTCAAATTCAAGTGACATGGATTACTAATTTGACGCGCCTGATTGAATGTCACTCAGCAGATGTCAAAATGTCAGTGGCAAGCAACATGGCAAACCGGATGCATCAAACCAAGAATGTTCTCGTAAGTTCATTTATTTTACTACCTATTACTTGTAATTTGATTACTTTTTTCACTGAATTGAGCCGGCCATGAGGTCATATTTAACTGTGCATTCAAATTGGCAGGGTAAGTGCTTTGTACGAGCTTGAATTTCTTACCTAATTGCAATGTATAATGTAACATACATTGCCACATTTTTAAAAAACTACATTGAACTCAGTATGTATGTTAAGACATACGTTGCCAAATGGTTAGGAAATTCAACACAAAATTGTATGTATGTTATAGCATACACTGCAAAACAGTTAAAAAACTAGATTCAAATTGGTAGGTGTGTTATAACATACATTGCCAAATAAGTGTACCATTCAAAACAGTATGGATCGAGTAGTATTCATTGTTTTTCTTGTTTGTTGTAGGTTGTGTTGTTTTATTGTTTATTTTTATTAATTATTATATTAATTCTGTCACTAGAATGCTTCAAGAGCTCGGGTTAACAGGATATTGAGTTTGGTTCCTCGTGTGAATGCAACATCTGACGTTAGCGGAGAATCAGAAAATGGAGATCAGGATGAATACCAATACCGTCGCTCAAGTTCAACGAGCTCAGCTCCAACACTAGATTCGTCTTTTGAAAGACTTAATTTATTAGAATCATCAGAATCTGATGTTGAGCAAGAAGAAAAATGCAACATTATGCTCACACCTATAATCAACGAGGTTTTTCCGCACCCGAATCAAGATATAAGTAATTATGATGCATTACCCTCTATATCTTCGTTGCCATCTCTGCCTAGAACTCCATCGGCATCAACATCGGTATTGAGTACACCTATATCTACCCGTTCCAAACGTATAGCACCACCACAACCACGTCTGATTGCAAAAATAAATAAAAAAGTGCAGTATGCCCAAAGAAACTATCGATGGAAAAACTATGCTTTTGCTCATCGTGCAGAGATAGAAGATGCTGTTTTCTCAATAGAGAATGAAGAAAAAAGTCCACTTGATTACTTTTATGATTTCTTTTCACAGGATATTATAAATGATATAGTCCAACATTCAAATCTGTACTCGGTTCAAAAGACTGGAAGATCAACCAATGTGACTCAAGAAGAAATAAAAGATTTCATCGCAATTAAACTGCTTATGGGTATAGTGGTTATGCCGTCATACCTCGACTACTGGAGCCAAAAGTTCAGGTACAACAAAATCGCAGATATAATGAGTCTCAAAAGATATCAACAAATTCGCAGGTTCATCCATTTTAACAATAACGAAGCTCAGGACACTGACCGCTACTTCAAAGTACGCACTCTTCTTGACAAAATTCGAATAAACTGTCTAAAAATAGAAGAAGAAAACAGATTCAGTGTTGATGAAATGGTTGTCCCTTACAAGGGAAAAAAGGCTGGTAATAGACGTCAATACAATGCAAAGAAACCCAGGAAATGGGGGTTTAAAATATTTGTGAGAGCGGGAGTTTCAGGACTAATTTACGATTTTTTAATCTATGGAGGGCAAGATACTTTCAGGTTCATCAATTTTGTAGAAAAAGAAACGGCTATGGGACTGGGCGAAAAAGTGGTTCTAGCTTTATCAAAAACTATTAAAAATAAGCCAGTTATTCTGTATTACGATAATTTTTTCACAAGCCTGGAGTTAGTATGCTACTTGAGGGATGAATACGGTATTTTCAGCTTGGGTACGATAAGGTCAAATCGTCTTCGAGGCTGCAATAAATTTCTTGCACAAGATAAAACATTGAAGAAAAAAGGTAGGGGTTCTCACAGTCAGTTTGTATGCAACCACAACAAAGTGGCTGTGGTCAAATGGCTCGATAATAAACCCGTTACTCTCGTCAGCTCTTACATTGATGCATATCCTATGCAAACATGCAAAAGATTCTGTAAGGTACAGAAAAAAAAGATAGACGTAAACTGCCCTCAAATAGTACGACACTACAACGCTCACATGGGGGGCGTTGACTTGGCTGACATGTTAATAGCACTTTACAGAACAGAAATAAAGAGCAAGAAATGGTACTTAAATATTTTCTCTCAACTGATAGACATCTGCGTTAATAACGCATGGCTTATGTACAGGCGCAACAATAATAACCCCCTAAAAAAAGTCATGCCTCTAAAACACTTCCGCTGGCAAATACATGAAGAGCTGCTGAAACGAGACAGACCAACATTGGAACCGAAAAGAGCTGACATGCCTGGACATGGCAAAATACTGAAGCCCAAAAAAGCTACTCTAGACTCTATCAGATATGATAGGCTTGACCATATTCCCGGGTTCACAAAAATAGGTCGTTGCAAGTACTGCAAAAATGGTCAAACTACAGTTATTTGCCAAAAATGTGACTGTCGCCTGTGCTTCGTGCCTAAAAGGAACTGTTTTGTTAATTACCATGTAAAATAAGTAGGAAGATCGTGAGTGCCTGAAACTGAAATTTTTAAAAAATAAAGAAATTAATCCTTGCAAAAAGTGTGTTTTTCTTAGGGATATAAATTATTTACATTTTTCAATAAGTTATGGATGAAAAACCATTGTTTTCAGTGAAGATTTCTTTTGCAATCAATTATAGTTAATTTGTCGTTTGGGTCGTTAAATCTTCCCTTTCATAGCAATGTATGTTGGAACATACGTGGCTTTTCCGGAAAACTGATTTTCATATTTTTTTTTCCATATTTTTCCTTTGTTTAATAGGCCATCTTTAATAAGAATATTACAAAAAAATATATAATTTTAACCAGTGCAACCTTTGCCAAATTAAGGGTTAACTGACGGCCGCTCTATCCAATCAATAGCACAATTTCTCGTAGGATGCTTGTTTTTAATAATTACATTTATTTAATGTAGCAGTAAGTTAACTACATGCACCACCGCGCAGTGACCCTCTGTATGAATATGGCGATAAATCCTTTCCGTTTCCCATAACTATCCTGCAGAGAAAAAAATATATAAAATGTCTTCTTTACTCCAGCCAGTGGATCGGCCATGAATCCATGATGGCAGCACTTTAATTTTGAATAATATTATTTACCTAAAATAGTAATTTTCATTTCCTCAATTTTTTCAGCAGGTTGTAAATATTTTTCCGATCAATGGGGGGTTTTTTTCATCTGGTAACTCTTAAAAGACAGTGGTGCCCTCAGTCAGGCACAAAATAAGCTATGTGGGACTATACGAAGTAGCAATATTATATTCTGTGAAATAATTCTAATTATAAAATAGGTTATGGTGCTGTTTCTACAAAAAACACAAAAACAATAAATGTATCCTTCTGCCTACATAAATATTGTAAACATTCATAAATAATAATTATAAAATAGGTATAATTTAATTTATTTGTACGCCGCAAACTTCAGCAGTCATATTCACGGTTCGAAATTGAATACCATACCATACAAAATGTGATTGAATACGGACATAATCAGCATATTAAAGTTAGTCCACCTGCTCTGAATACTATCTACTGCCGATATTTTTCAAATCTGCCACACCGGTCAAGATCGAATCACCATCAAAGAAATAAAATAAAATATATCGTCACCGCTCGTGTGTCACCGGTCGATATCGAGTCACCGTCAAAGAAATAAAATAAATATTGTCACCGCAGCGGGCGCCGATATATCTTCTGTGCCGATATATCTTCTGTGACGATATATCGTTTTTGCCGAAATACTAGTCACGGAAAATATATTCCCACCTTCTCACTCTGCGGTATTTAGCCTCGTGAGGGGAAAAGGGACAGACAGGTGACCGTACTTTCTCGCCTTCTCACTCTTGACGTATTGGGCGTTATAAGAGGAAAAGGGACCGATAGGTTACTGCCACCTCGCCGTGCGGTTTGGTCAACCTTTTTTCAAACGTATGATAATGAATTTAAGCACCGTTTTAGTTTGTTACAAAGATCGAATGTCACTCTATCTCTAGGCAGAAGTAAAGTAAGTCTGTATGTATATGCGTGCAACCGCGTCACCGGTTATTTTAAAATTAAGTCACCAGTAATATCGTGGCTAGCCTGTACGCGGTGACATATACTAATGACAATAAATACGACCCACCGCTAACCCCTAGCATGTGATACAATAGAGCGCGTCTCCTACACCGTTGGCCCGACTCGAACCAAGCCGCAGATCATAAAATAGAAAGGACTTGTCATCTACATCTGTTACTATAAACCCGCTGTCTTCAAGTTCTTACAATTACAAGTCAGGATAACCCTACATATTTTTTGTTTTGTTTTTGTTTGTGTAATATTTACTTGTTTATTTTCAATGTTATTTTTTGTTCTTTATTTTATAGTATTGTCACCTTGTGCTGTATGTTAAACAATACATCAAACATGCCTGTTCAAATCAGCGCCACTGCATTATTAATTCCATAATACGGTGACATATGCTGCGCCTAGAACCGATTTACCTGTTATTCTATTATGTGTATGTATATATCTATATTGTACCTATAGGTATTGACTTTTACTTCTAATCTTTTAAAATATCTCGTTGTTCTATTAATTTTAATTCAATTTAAATCAAGTTAATTTCTCTTTCAACGCTTTACGATTTATGATTTATGATTTATTTGTTTAGAAGAGTGATTTTGATAAATGCTTTCCGAAGCATATTCTCATATAACTAGAAGTTTATCCTGAATGGATCTCGACGTGAAAGCAACTCTTTAACATATTATATGCACAAATTGGCCTTGCACTGTTGCTATAATATATCTGCATGCCGTATCTCTTATATTTGCTACACTGTGGAGCTGGCGCATTGGCGTCCATGCGAGCGCTCTCGCCTTGAAGCCAGATGTTGGGTCATAGTGTTAAGTAGGGGAAAAAAATCTAGCTAGTCTTAAGCATTCGTCCCACGCTAAGAATTGGTGTATCTCAAACCGAAAACAGATTTTTTTATTTTAACCTAACACTACAGTGTGTAGAAAAGTAGTAAAAACCATAGACCTAGCATGCGCGCGCATTTCTATGGTAAAAACATAATTTCTTACAGATTAATGTCAAATATCTAAGGTAACCGCAACAAACTTTAATGTAACGCGTCGTCTGGCAGCGGCCGCCCATCGACGTGGTGGCGCTGGAGCCGCGCAACGAACCGAGCCCCGACGCCCCCGAAGCGGCCTCCAGCAGCGTCAATCGGGTGAGACAGCATGTATTGCCACCCTCGCGGCCTCGGTAGTACCGGCTGCCATACGTACCGACCGGCATATGAGGTTTGACGGCACGTTTCAGGACGAGCACGGACAGTCGATGCTGCACTTCGCGGCGGCGCGCACGCACGCACGTAACGCGCTGTTCCAGCTGCTGCAGGAGTCGGATGTGAGCCTCGGATACCGGGACGAACTCTACCGCACCGCGCGCGACGTCTCGCTGCAGGCCAATCTCCCCGACAACACGGCCGAGATCGACCGCTGGGTGGTGCAGCTGGCGGCTCGAGGTACATGGTGCACTCATAGCTCTAATGCACTGCGAGCGACCTTCACTCACTCCAGTTCACGGGGAGCAGTGGCTCACCAACAAGACGGAACGCTCGGCGCTGTATTGAGTCCAAGAACGCCAACAGGTACTAGGGACTATCTCTTCTCTTCTTCTTCTCATCTCATCTCATCTCATCTCATCTCATCTCATCTCATCTCATCTCATCTCATCTCATCTCATCTCATCTCATCTCATCTCATCTCATCTCATCTCATCTCATCTCATCTCATCTCATCTCATCTCATCTCATCTCATCTCAACTTATATAAATAGGAACGTCTGTCCACATGCGCGGGGTAATCTCCGTAACCACAGAACAGATCAAGATGCCGTTTGTACCGATTTACAGATTCGATCGCTGGGTTTGCTTTAGGATACATACCATCACGCTAAATATCCTAAAGGCTGAGCAATATCAATGAAATTACTCTCAAACAATTTTAATACCATCCCGTAGCGCATGACGGCGCTACGTGCGGCGTCATTTTGCCCGCTCTCCAAATATAGAAAGGATGAACAATTTTCGCGATAAAAGTAAGAAGCCAGTTGGCGTAGCGCGTATAACCGACTGTTTCAAATATGTTTTGTTCGAGGGAGGGTTCAGGCTCGAATCCTGAAAACTCAATTTGTATTTTCTGTTTTTTTTTTATCTCGCATATAATTTTTTTGTTTTTTTTACGTAATTAGTAATGGCAAAACTATTTTCGTAAGTCAGTGCGAGAAATTTTGTTCTCGAGTTGGTCATTTGATACGAAGTACGGCTGAGTTAATAAATGTTCAAACACGTCACTTTTAGCGAACCGCATGGAGTTCCTTCAATACTGTCCATACAAAGGAACGTGTTTAATCATACGCTGACGTTGATTGTGATGCCATCCGTCGGCACAGTTAACATTGATTAGATTTCCATCACAAAACAGAACCACTTTTGAAATTAGTTGTTCAGAAGAGAGGGATGAGTTAAACAATGTTCAAACAAGTCACTTTTAGTGAACCGCATAGAGTTCCTTCCATATTGTCCATATAAAGTGACGTGTTTAATTAATTTGAGTTTCAGCGACATCTACATTTGAAGCAGTGTAATCAGATTTTGAAAATAATCTGAAAATAATTATCAAGTTAAATCCGGGCTGACTCTTAGTGTCCGATACCAAAAACGTCTTTGGTGACGACAGAAATAAGATTGATAGCTCAATCATTGCAGTCGTAGCGTAGGATCGATACGCAAAAACATCATCAGCGCTATCTAGCAGAAGATAGGGGAAGCATTGTGTCGATTCGAATATAATCGAGAAATTCGTTGGCTGACGTAAGTGTCGGGATAGCTCAGTTGGTTTAGAGCAGTGGACATGTAATCCAAAGGTCGCAGGTTCAAGTGCTGCTTCCGACAAATGTCACGACCAATTCTTTTTCAGATTATTTTCAAAATCTGATTACTATGCTTCAAATGTAGATGTCGCTGAAACTCAAATTAATGAGATAACGATAATGTCGTATCCATTAAATACATAAAATTATGACGTGTTTAAGTTGACGATGATTTTGATTGTTTTCCCTTTCGTGCACGCGACCATATGAGTTATAATTCCAAATTAATTAATTACTTTTCGATATTGTTTAGCGAAGTGGCCACTTCAGTGCGCCCTATGTATTATAAATGGGAATGTTAGAATATTTCTTATTTAATTAAGCCATAACGGCTTCACCCGTTTTGATTTAAAAGTCGCAGATAAATGACATAGTTATTGACCAGCCTTTTCGACCAGCCCTTTGGGCTACTTTTTATCTAGGAAATAATTCAGCTCAACATCAGTCCAAAACGACTTGGACCCGTGCGGAGCCGGGTACCGCAGCTAGTCTTCTCATATGTAGCTACAGTATTCTATCATCGACTTGATTTGTAATTTGTAAAGAAAAAATAGCTACTCCTGGAAGGGTACGAGCATATGCTGGACGTGGCGAACGATAAGAGCGTGCCAGTGGCCGAGCTAGCGTTAGGGGGCGTGCTGAAGTAGCAGAAATGTAGCATTCGTGGTTGTGTACGCAGGCGACACCGACCGGCTAATGGAGCTACTCCTGGAGGGGTACGAGCACCTGCTGGACGTGGCAGACGAGGAGGGCGTGCCGGCGGCCGAGTTGGCGGCGCGCCGTGGCCACCAACGAGCTCACCAGCTACTCGTCTCCGTCAAGCCTTTTCAGGTCCCAAATGTCTTCTCGTATTCATTTATTGACGTGACAACTTCTTTTAATTCGATGGAGCCGGCTGCACGCACGAAAAAACATGACTCATGCGGCGTTACCTATAAGAATAAGAATAAGAATAAGAAACGTTTATTATTGCATCTAGAAAAAAACATGTGACAAAATTTACAAACTATGCACAATAAGCTGATTAAAACTATAACATTTATACAAAAGAAAAAAAAAACTTAATTAATATAAATAAAATTACATGTATATACTCGTACATAGCCTAAATTAAATTAACAAGGTGCAACAAAAGGTCTAGAGGCAGCATGTGACTAACAGATGTTAGTCGCTGATTTTAAGCCTAGCCTATTTAAGTAAGTGACAGTAACTGGCAAACTATTTACAATTTCATAATAATAAATATAAAAATAATGTAAAAAACAAATACTTTGTGCTGAGAAACGAAGACGAAATAACAATATTTCATATGAACATAAAAACAAGAAACAAAAGAGGAACTTAAAATAATGTTTGAACTTAACAAATTACTAATAAAAGTAGTGAATGCAAAAGATGAGAAAGAAAACAAAACAAAAGTATCAGACAAAGAAAGAAAAAAAAAAAACAAATAAACCAACATTTAAACAATAACAAGTGTAAAATGTTATGCAATACAAAATTGCGAATCATGCACATAGGTAAACATTCTTTCAATTAAATATAACTTTATTTTAATTCAATTTTTCTTTTGTATATCAAGTAAATACAATTTAATCTTAGTTTTAAAACTTTTTAGATTACATTCTTTTAGCGGCGGCGGGATATTATTCCAGCACTTGGAGGCTGCATATTTGAAGCTGCCTTCAAATGCAGCCCCCCGGTGCTTCGGAATTGCTAACAACCTCGCTCGAGTGCGTGTGCCATATTTATGATTGTCACCTAGCCACCTAAGCTTACTCCACAAAGGTGAAGGACTCTTTGTGTGGACTATTTTGTACACTAAGGTAGCTAGGTGCAGCCATCGCCTGTGCTCCATATTAAGAATACCTAATCTATTAAGGACAGGCGTTATGTGTGACCGTCGTTCTACGTGTTCACAAAAGCGAACACATGCGTTCTGTACTCTCTGAATGCGTTTAGCTATATTTTTGCGAATGCACGGACCGTAAACTACATCGCAATAATTAAATTGTGAAAGAATAAGTAACTCTGTGAGTCGGTGTTTAACTGCGCGGCTAAAGTAATCGCGGGATTTGTAAAGGCTCTTTAATTTCCCGAATGCCCCCTTTATTTTATTTGTGATATGTTCCACGAATCGGAGGTGACTATCCATTTGGAGACCGAGGTTTTTTGCCGAGGACACAAGGGGTAAAACCATTCCGTTCATTTTAAAAACTGGATTAGTTTTTATTACTTTTTCAACGGTTTTTTTATTTCCTACTATCATGACCACGGATTTCAAAGGATTTAGGGCAAGTCCATTAGCTAACGACCATCGCCATACATTGTCCAGATCCGTATTCACTTCGATTACGGCGCGATGCAGATTCGAAGGTTGAACGGTGTAAGTTAACTGCGAATCATCGGCAAACATCACACACCTCATAAAACGAAGGCACAGCGGGAAATCAGCGGTGAATGCAGTGTAGAGGAGAGGCGATAATGAGGATCCCTGAGGGCAGCCCCGGAGGACCGGTTTGGCGCTTGAAAAGGAGAAAGTGCCATCTTCTCTAGAGCACTTTACCGTTTGTAGCCGATCGCTGAGGTATGCGTTAAGAAGGCTGAGCGCATCCAGGGACAGGCCGTAGTGAGACAACTTGGCGAGAAGAAGCTGATGATCAAGGCAGTCGAAAGCACGTGAAAAGTCGAGAAGCACCAGTATCGTCACCTGACCATCGTCCGCAGCCCCGAGTGCCTCATCGGTTACATGAAGAAGTGCCGTGGCCGTGCTGTGGCCCTCGCGGAAGCCGTATTGGTTATCAGGGATTATTGAGTTGGAGTGCAAGTAGGATGCCAATTGTGATGTCATAATCTTTTCCAAAATTTTTGAGATAGCTGGAAGGATGCTAATAGGTCGAAGGTCTCTAAATTCTTTAATTTGATTTTTTTTTGGGATCGGAATGACAATAGCGGTTTTCCATAGAGCTGGAAAGGACCCAGTATCGATGCAATAGTTAATTAAGTGTGTTATTACTGAAAGTAATTGTGGTAATACGAAATTTATCATCTGTATACTAATACCGTCTACGCCTTCAGCATTCGATTTAATGGAATTAATGAATTTTGAAACCGTTTCTCTACTAACTGTTCGAAAATAGAACTTTTCTGAAATCGATGAAAATGAGTTGCGATAATAGTAAGTGATTGTTTCATTTGATATATTGAGTAACGACGGAAGTTCTAGAAAGTGTGTATTTATGGAATCTGGATCATTCAAGTTGCTAGGAATTTTGCCATTTTCCGACTTAACCACGCCACACTTTTTTATTCCATGCCAAAGCAATTTGGGGTTTTTAATGTGTTTGTTAACATAAAAGTCAAAAGATGATATTTTTTCGCGCCTTATAGCAGCGGTGACTGCATTGCGAAGGTCCTGGTAGTACCTGCGGTGCGCCGTAATGCCAGAGCGGCGCGCGCGCGCGCCGGCTCGGTCTCGCAGTGTTATCATCTGCCGCACCGTGTCCGTGTACCATGGTAACGTTTTGGATTTGAATAGGCGTGTTACTAGAGGAGCGTGAGTGTTAAATAGTATCAGAACTAAATTGTTAAATAATTCTACTTTGTCGTCAATAGTGTATTTACAAAATATATAATGCCATGGAAGAGCATCAATATGATTATTAAATAGTACGTCATTAATACGGCGCAAAGGCCTAAATGTTACGTGGCGGGATCGCAAAAGTTCAATCGAAATAGAAAACCTCCCGACAACCGCTCCGTGATCGCTAAGGTCAGGGTTATGTAGTACGGAAATGCTCAACATGAAATTATTCGCATTTGTGAATAGAACATCGAGAAGCGATCGAGTTGTCTCAGTCACACGAGTCGGCTCGGTTACCAACTGTGTCAGACCTCGCTCTGAGGCGTTCTATTTAAGGCTAGAAGTGCAAGCGAGAGCGCGGAACGAGCGACAAAGAGGCACAATCGGCCTCCGCGTTCGGCAGCGTTCGACATCTGTCTGATCTGTCTCTCTCCTACTTGAGTGAGCGATGCGTCCGCGTGAACAGCTGCTTTACAATAATACATTTACATGTTTTCGTCAAGTATAAAGTGCAGTAAAAAGTGAATGTGGTGTCAATTGTTTATAGCAACGATAATTGCGGCGATAAAGGTAATGATTCTTTCGATATTAAATATATGTTCAGTGATATACATATAACCATTCCATCAGTATTTTCTTATGACGTTGTCACGTTCAACTATCGTCAGTAAACCGACTTTACAGACAACCGTTTTATTTAAATACTTAAACTAAGTTCACATTAAGTGGAAACCTTAACTTGACTTTTTCGTTAATCATTAAAAAACCTATGACGTAAGACATGATACATTTACAGTGTAAGTAAAAAAAAAACTTTCACAGTGTTCATCATAATCAACCAACAGTCATACATATATTAAAGGGATTAAATAGGAATAGTGACAGCGGAATGACAAAACAAATATCACGCCACACCTACCATAACGGATAAAGCACACAGCGCAGATACCAATGCAAACATAAGTGAATTGTTTTCCAAGAAGAATAGGGGAAATGGAGAAAAGGAAGACAGTAGATACTATGATTGCTAACGCTCAAAACGCCATTATTGTCACTACTGATACTGACCTGATTCCCAAGACTCGAAATGTTGCTGTTGAGTCGACGAAAGTTTTCAATTAACCAGCCACTGTACATAAACAAGGAGACCGTAAAAACAAAAAAATACTTTTACTATGTGATCGTAAAGGACTAAACATCCTCTATGTTTATTCTTTTAAGACTACATAGTACCTCAAGTCCAGGGGCATAATGGCGGACTGTTCAAATTCAAATCGGGAACTAATTGATTACCTAAATTGTATGCAAAGTGCATTAAACATTTATCATAGAGCCAATGCAAAGGCGAGCAATTTTTGAGGCACTTGATTTTTGGGCAACTGTTGCCAAACATAGTGGAGCAATATAGAACTTATTATTATTATTATGGTATTTATATCAATAGCAGCTTGAAGCTGATGCGTGAATTTCATTTTTTCCCGGAGTGCACTTGTATATATTTTTTTAATTTTTAAATTGGTATTACTAATATTACTTATCATTCACATTATATATTTATATAGATTTTATTTATTATTTATTATTATAAATTAAAAAATTTTTGATTATTTGGTTTTTTTATTGACTTTAAATGTTTGTCTAGTCGGTTTCTAAATCCATTTACAGTTCCAGCACTAATGACCTCCTCCGACAGCTTGTTCCAAGAGTCTACAACTCTGTTGACCAAGAAGTGTTTTCTGGGGTTAGAATTTGATGCGGAGTGGTTTAGTTTTAAGCTGTGCCTTCTAAGGTATATATTTGTATTTTTTGTGAACATTTCTTTGAGATTTGGTAAATTATAGTAATCACTGAGGATTTTGTATGTTCCTATGAGGTCTCCTCGCTGGCGGCGTTCCTCTAGGGTGCTAAGTCCGTGCTTCTTAAGTGTTGCAATCATTTTTGTGGCCCGTCTTTGAACGCCCTCCACAAGGTCTATATCCTTTCTAAAATAAGTGTTCCAAATCAGAAAAGCATATTCCAATAAGGGGCGAGCATGTGCCTTATGCAATTTTAGGAATCGTTCTATATTTATGTACGAGAAGGCCTTCCTTTGTTGTGGGATGAATTTTAACCTTGTTATTGCGTTATAAATTGCTGTGAGTAGGGTTATCCCACAGTCAGGTACCTCTTGTAGAATATTATTACAAACTAGCTGCGATACTCGGCTCCACTCCACTCGGATAAAAAGTGGCCCAAAGCACTGGTCCAAAAGGCTGGCCCGGGACAATGTATACAAATCTACCAAATTTAACCAAAATCGTAAGATTTAATGAGAAACATCCATCGTTAAAAAAAAACATGTGCCGCCAGAATCTTGCACTGCTACATTACATACCTAGTAAGTTAGTAACGAAAGGGATCTAAGTTTTACGTCGACTCCAAACCACAGCCAGCCTCTACATTGAAAACGTTGACCCATCCCGAACCTGACTACTCCCAGAGATGCTGTATGTTGATAAAATACGCATATAAATTGAGTGAGTGGTTCGCAAGTTATAAGAAATTAACACTCACTACTCACCCCTCTGGTAATGAAGCGGTATTACAAGTTTTGAGTAGATTCGGGTAATTGGATCGCAAGTAATAAGCAATGTATCCTACTGGTCGCACCTCTGGCGATTTGGCGTGATGGAAAGTAGTCCTACAGTTGCAGGAAATACCAAGCCATACTTCGGTAAAATTGGCATCGAAATCGGATAAATGGTAACTAATACCTAAATAATAGTAATCCCCTGTAAGTTCGAAATCCCATGGGCGTCGTCGGGCACCTTAAGATGTCCTGGCGTACGCCATATGCTGCGCTTAACATAAAAAAAGAGCGATTGATGGTCCATCCCTATATATCTTTTAAAGTAATATTTCGAATGATACTATAGTTTAAATGAAAACAAATATCTAATACTGATAACCAATATTTTTTGGAACCGCTGTAATCAATTCAAAATGTTATTTTTGTGTACCTTAGAAGGTAAGATACATGATATCACGGAGTTTTCTGTAGGCCTTTTAAACACATAGAATTTTCGAGTACTTAGTTTTCACTGTTATCTTGGTTTGTATAAAATATTTATAAATTAAATACACAAACCGCCCTCGAAGATCGCTCCTCCTATTAGTTAAACTGTTCCATAGCTTAGAAAAAGTAAGTGCCGCCGCCCCCCTCCCCCATCCAGCCGCCGCCCTTCCACCGGGCCGCGCGCAGCATTCAGGTTTGTATGACTGCGAGGGGTTAGTCACTCGAGCAAAAAGTGTACACCAGATTCCCAGTAGTCAAGATTTCCTTGGGATTTCTAGATTCCTAAAGATTTCCAAAGACTACCAAAGATTCTTAGAGATTCCTAAAGATTTCCAAAGATTCCTGGAGATTCCTAAAGATTTCCAAAGACTACCAAAGATTCTTAGAGATTCCTAAAGATTTCCAAAGATTCCTGGAGATTCCTAAAGATTTCCAAAGACTACCAAAGATTCTTGGAGATTTCAAATATACTGGGATTTCGTAAGATTTCTGAGGACTACCAAAGATTCCTAGAGACTACCAAAGATTACCTGGATTTTTAAGGACTACCAACACATTTTTGGTACATTCCAATGATTTCGGGATTTCTAAAGATTCTTAGTGACCACCAACGATTCATAGAGACTTATAATTGCGCGTTGCGCGCAGCACGTGTCCGTGACGTCATCGCAGACAGGCGGGCGGCGCGGCCGGCGGCGGGGGTCGGCACGGGCGCGGCGTCCGCGCGAGGCGGCAACAGCGCGGGCACGGGCGGCGGGGGCGAGCGGCGCCCGCAGGAGACGGCAACGGCGCGGCGGGCGGGGAGCCCCCGCGCCGTGGCCGTGCGATATTCGTTTTGGACATATTTACCCAGGCGGAATCCGGTTAAATTAGATCCCATATTATCTCAGCGATCTTTAGATCAGCGCTGATTTTTTCTTTCCCTGAGGCATTATACGATACCATTTTTGAATCCACAGTACATATTTCACATACTAAATTTCAAGATGAGGTACTCCGCTCTTTCGAAATCTCTTAGAATCTCAGCCATCATTAGGTCAGGGTTGATTTTTTTTTTGCCTGGGTCATTATAAAAGGCTATATTTGAAACCTTAGCAAATATTTCACGTAGAAAACTTCGCGATTAGGTAGGTACTCTTCTTTTTCGAAATCCCTTGCAGTCGTATTCACTGTGAACCTGTAAAAACTTGGTACGAGATTAGCACCGGACTTACCATACAAAAACCGGTTTACTTCGACCTTAATACGCGTAGTAAAGTTAGTCCGCCCCGAGCTCGGTTCACAACATACCTACAATCATCTAATTATTTAATCAAAATACATACAATAAACACAGTAAACAAACCGGCCAAGTGCGAGTCGGACTCGCACACAAAGGGTTCCGTACCATCGTAAATGATTTAACACCAAAAAATCATATTATTTGTATTTTTTTATTATCTTTAAATTTTACTTATTTGTTGTTATAGCGGCAAATTAAATACTCACTCTGTGAAAATTTCAGCTACGTACTTATTACGGTTCATGAGTAACAGCTTTGTGACAGACGGACGGACGGACGGACAGCTGAGGCTTAGTAATAGGGTTCCGTTTTCACCCTTTCGGTACGGAACCCTAAAAAGTAGTATACGCATGATAACCTTCTATTCGCTTAGTACGCGTATTAAGGTCGGACTAAACCGGTTTTTGTTTGGTTAATCCGGTGCTTATCCCGTACTAAATTTTGACAGGTTTACTCTGAATACGGCTGAATATGTTTTGGAATTGTGTCGTCGGGCACACGCGGGGTGCGCGCTGCGCACACTCGTGCGCACACGTGTGCGTGATTTCTTCGCAAACTGGCGGCCGCGCCCACGGCCGCGCTATCATTGTTAGATTAGATCCCGTATTATCTCAGCGATCATTAGGTCAGCCCTGTTTTTTTTTTGCCTGATGCATTATGCAATACCATTTTTGAAGCCATAATACATATTTGACATACTCAACTTCACGATGAGGTACTCCGATCTTTCGAAATCCCTTAGTATCTCAGCCATCATTAGGTCAAAGTTGATTATTTCTTTGCCTGGGCCGTTATAAAAGTCTATATTTAAAAACCTAGTAAATATTTCACGTACTCGAGATAAGGTACTCTTATTTTAAAAACCTTTACAGTCTTATTCAGAACTAACCTGTCAAAACTTACGTACTGTACTAGAATTGCACCGGACTAAGCATACAACCGGTTTAGTCCGACCCCGACAAGATTATCTGAGATTACAAAGACTTTGATCGGATTGCCAATGATTCGCTTAGGATTCCTACACTCCCTGGGAGTACTCGAGACTACCCAAGATTTTCCTATTCCTCGGACTCCCGCCCAGGATTACTCGAGATTTCCATTAATTTGAAAGGATTCCCAATGATTTCCTTGGTATTCTCAGATTCCTTAGGATTACTCGGGATTACATAAGATTTCCAGATTCCTCGGACTCCCATCGGATTCCTCGGACTCCGCCTAAGATTACCCGAGATTTCCATGAATTTGATAGGATTCCCAATGATTTCCTTGGGATTTCCAGATTCTTTAGGATTACTCGGGATTACATAAGATTTCCGAGATTCTCCGGACTCCCACCAGATTCCTCGGACTCCCACCTAAGATTCTTGAGATTCCCAAACGATTGTACACCAGATTCCTTGAGTGAGTGACCCCTCGTATGACTGCCACATGTCAGCGTAAGCAAAACTGAATTATAAATAGCCTATCCTGATTCCCGGGTAGTTAAATGTACGTGTACTAAGTTTCATCTAATTCGGAAGATTGGTTTAAGAGCTATGGAGGAACATACATACATACAGAAATGATTTCTAAAAATCGTATCTAAAAAATTTGGTTTTAGTATCATACATAGAGCCTACAAACGCAGTATCTTATTAAACAAAGAAACTTATTCTATGAACACCCCTCACAGATTTATTATTAGTATAGATGAGGTCATATCCTGGAGATTTCTTAGTGTTGGCATTTTTATTACTCTTTCGACCTCTACTTTTTTAAATATTTTAAGCGTCATCTCTTGTAGGCATGAGGCATTTAGAAATTCCAGAACATATTTTTCGTGTTCTAGTGGACCTTCGTAGGGATGGAGCTTAAAAACGTTCGAGAGATGTTCTGTGAATGTATTAGGTTTTCCTCTGTAAGTACGCGCCCAGCTGCTGTCAGATTTCCTGAGTGGAGGGGATGTTACTGTAGGTCGTCTTAATTTCCACAGATAATAGTCTGTAGAGCCACATGCATCAAGGCTACCGAGATATGCCTGTAGTCCTGCATTACGATCTTGTTTCACTAATTTATTGGTTAAGATGTATTTATGTGCCTGGGCATCTATTTTGTTGCCACTGTTTGTTTGTTGTTGCCACTAATTTAATGTGCTAGTAATACCACTCCATCCCGGGGAGCATACCGTTCTAAGATTGCCGCAGAATCTATCTTACCATTTAAAATTTTATGTAACACAATCAGATCAGCGATTTTCCTACAACCTTCTAGAGACTGCATATCCAAAAAAAAAAATGCCGGTCCAAATAGCTATGTATAGCTCTCCTAACGCCTACCTTTGAGGCTACCAGTCTTAAGAATTTAGTTTGTTCTGATTCGATTATTTGTATGCGCGTTAAATATTGTGGATTCCAAAAGACGCAGTCGTATTCAAGCAAGCTACGTATCAAAGAGTTATAATAGACCGGGATAGATACGGTTTGAGAAGCACATGAAATCCGACATGATTTTTTTTTCTCAGAAATATATAATTTCATGTTCATATTATGCTTACATTAAGTTTGCAAAATTTAGCGGGGCCCGGAAGATAGAAAAAAAAATTAAAATGTAATAAAAAATATCTATCTCCTAAACAAATATTTAGAAACGGTATTAAAAAAATTTATATGTTAAGTCTTTTAAGGCGTAATGTAACTGTGAATTTGCAACAATTTTGTAATTACGGAAATGTATTTAAAAAAATGTTTTTACTAATAAAAATCTATGCCGCGAACCTAACTTGCTATTGCTATATTTCTTTCTAGAATATGTAAAAGAAAATTCAATTCTTTAAAAACTTTACAACGAACAATTTTATACGTTTTTCGAATTTTTTGTTTAGCTTTTGTGTGAATGTAAAAATTATAAATGAAAAAAATATGTGCTTCTAATATTTGCAACATTTTACAAATTTCACAGAATATAGAGTTTGCGGTCAGTTTCCAATTTCAGAAAATAAAATAGAATTTTCATTATTTGCTTTGCAGATATTATGAAAATAGTACCAAAAAATATATATTCACACAGTTCCGTAAATAAGAAATTGTTGTAAATTCACAGTAATATTACACCTAAAATTAGCTAACATTAAACATTTTTAAATAACATTTCTAAATATTTGTTTAGGAGATAATTTTTTTTAAACATATTTCATATTTTATTTCTATCTTCCGGACCCCCCAAAATGTTGCAAACTTAATGTACACACGTCCACATGAAATACTACGTTTATGAGAAAAAAATATGCATTTCGGATTTAATGTTTTTCTAAGTGCTGATTTAAGGTGGCCCAACCCGGCGGCCCTAACTCATTCGCGGGCACGGTACAAAACCGTGCTGTTGCGCTCTGGGACCTTCTCTGTTTCAAAGAATAAGACAGGCTCCGTGATGAGGAAGATGCAACATGTCCACAAAAAAGACAATGTGCATAGTGTATGATTTGGTAAGATTTACGAAAATTTTAATTTCAAAACGACTTATAGCTAAAAGTAAACCACGACCGCTGTAGTAAAAAATCGAACAAGAACCAAATAGATTATAAATCTTGATTAAATAGGCTATGTCTGATGACTAATCTTTTTAAGATGTTCTTACTTTATCATTGCGTAATCCACCTCCAAAGTTATTGCATAAAACGCGCGAAAAAAGCGAACTTTCGGACCTTATAACTTAGAAACCAAACACAATTTTACAATGCCAATGGTCATCAGACATCTAGTTCGATCAAATAAAGCTATTTTGAGCAACATTTTGGATCTCTGACAAGAAATATGGGCGTGATCTTCTTTCCCCTTTTGTATGGGGAGATGAGCGGGATGGGCCACCTTAAGGCTAAAGTTCCTGGAGTATAACGTTTGAGAAGACTCTCAATTATCTTAAACGGCTTTGTAGCTGTAAAAATAAATCCAATTAATTTGTTAGCCCGAGTGATGAGGTTATCTAAGTGCAACTTAAAAAAATGTCTAAATAAAGGGCCGATATATCTTGATATTTCGATAGGGTGATGATTGCGTCCAGGAAGCGCGAGAACGCGCTGACGCACAACAAAGACATAGTGGTGCTGCTCGCGACTACCTACCCCGAACTCCTGAGCAAAGTAAACAGTGATGGAAGTGTTTATGGTTGCGTGACAGCGCGAGGCGGGGACGTTCGAGGCAGTGCGCGTGGCGCTCGAGGTAGAGGGAGGACGAACACTGGCACGCGGCAAGAACTCCTTCGGGCGCACGGCGCTGCACGTCGCAGTGCTGGCGCAGAACGAAGACGTGGTGGCGCTGCTAGCGACTGCCTACCCTGAACTCTTGAGCATAGTTAAACAGTGATGGAAGTGATGTGCGGTTGCCTGCAGGAAGCGCGAGAGGCGCTGGCGGCTGCGGCGCGCGGCGGGGACGTCGAGGCGGTGCGCGTGGCGCTCGAGGTGGAGGGAGGACGAACGCTGGCACGCGGCAAGAACTCCTTCGGGCGCACGGTGCTGCACGTGGCGGTGCTGGCGCAGCACGAAGACGTGGTGGTGCTGCTCGCGACCACCTGCCCCGAACTGCTGCGCATCGGCGACAATGTGCGTGTCCTGCCTCCCCCCGCCTCCTCTAAATATTCAATAACTTACTAAAGTGTGTTAAAATTATTTGCTGCATTTACATAAATGCTGTCATTGATGGAGGTCGCTGTGTTTATTAAATGAACTACGCCTGCGTACGTCAAAACTCGACGTAGCTGGGTGTAGTGGTTTGAATATTTCATAAAAAATATAAATTTTTGCTGGTCAAATGTAGGTGTACTATTGGGTGTAACCACAGAATAACTAATTGGTGTAACCGTTACGAGGCACATGAAAGACGGCTTACCGCCGTACCGCGCGGGATTCTCGCATATTTGAATAGGCCTAGCCTTGAGGGAGTCGTAATCCAGGGAGCCAGGATTCTTCCGATGGTACATAAGCTGCAATTCATGTCTGACCTTAAATGAAGGTACCTAAAGGAAAACAGTGGTGTGCATGTCTGGACCAGTTAACGTCTCCACAATTGTAAGGGACGATCGGTTGTTAGGTGGGGACATGTTCTGTGGAGCTAGTTCAAACTGAATTGTGGGGTGAGACAGGGTGGGTTGACCTCGCATGACATCTTCAACCTCTACTTGAATGACCTGATGGTGGAACTCAGCGGCTCCGATGTCGGACTTTAGATGCAAATAATCAAGTAAATCGGAAGAGTTTTTATTTCCTAGCAACGTTTGCATGATGAACATAAGTTACGAGCCGTTTTTAAGATTAAAACTTGAAGGATTATGTCAGGCTCAATTTTGAAAGTAAATAAAAAAAAGTGTATCATTATGTGTGTCCAGCTCGAGCGCACTCCACTGCACTATGCGATGGGCATGGACAAGATGGAAGCACTGAGCCGGGCGCTCACTCGCGCGGGTGCCAAGCGCGTTCTCAAAGACCTCAAGGGGCGACAGCCCTCCTACTACTTCATGAACAAGTCCGACATCCTGCGCCTTAAGGAAGAGGAGGACGTGTATTAAGGTGTCGAAACCTCGACACGAGAACGTTCAACTTTCTTGCCTCGACACTTCGACCTCGCAGCTCGCCCGCTGGCGGCGCTGCGCTGCAGCGCTGGCGGGCCGAGACCTCTCGCGTCGCATCGAGTCGTTAGCCGACGCCTTGCGCGAAAATAAGGCGCTGAGGATGCTCTCATTGTATTGTACCTAGTATTTTATTTTATTACTAACCTAACCTAACCTACACTTGAACTTGTATGTGTATGTTAAACGTTTTGTAGTGTATATCGTTTTTAAACATTATGTGCAATACAAACTAGTCGTGTACACGGCACAAGTAAACCGTTTTCGTGGCATGGCACATAAACGCATAATGATAAGTAACATAACGTTAGAACATTAGATAGATCTTAGATAGCTACTGTTTGGTTTTAAATAAGAAAATATGTATATTTTATTATAATGACGTAACTAGATTGAAAACAGCACGCTGCATTTTACATGTATTAAATACATGGCTCACACAAATACATAATTTTGTGATTAACTGTATTTTTTAATAGTACTTAATAGAGTAATGGATATTTTTTCACCTAAATGTAAACAAGGCCAATGTGGGGATATTTAATAAAACACTGATTAAGCTACGATTATTTTATTCATGACACCTTCAACTCCACTTACTATATCAAAATATTTGCTGGTGGCCCCAAAAACTAAATAAGCAAAAAATAAGAATCCTAGAAAAACATTTTTACCGGTACCGTAGATGGCGGCGACCACCCTCGTCAATTCCAGGTGAGATGAGACGGAGCGCCAACTCTACACAGGCATCTGCCAAGGCTCCGGGTTGATGTACATTTCCGAGATGGAACCGCGCATGCCTGAACACACACCACCTTCCTTCACACATGTCTCGGCGCTCGCGACTCGGCAGTATGAGCCGGGCGAGACGGAACGCCGACGTTACACAGGCATCTGCCTAGGCTCCGGGTGGATGTACATTTCCTAAATGGACCCGCGCGTGCCTGAACGCACACCACCTTCCTTCACACATGTCTCGGCGCTCGCGACTCGGCAGTACGAGCTGGGGCGAGACGGAACGCCGACGTTACACAGGCATCTGCCTAGGCTCCGGGTGGATGTACATTTCCGAGATGGACCCGCGCATGCCTGAACGCACACCACCTTCCTTCACACATGTCTCGGCGCTCGCGACTCGGCAGTACGAGCTGGGGCGAGACGGAACGCCGACGTTACACAGGCATCTGCCTAGGCTCCGGGTGGATGTACATTTCCGAGATGGACCCGCGCATGCCTGAACGCACACCACCTTCCTTCACACATGTCTCGGCGCTCGCGACTCGGCAGTACGAGCTGGGGCGAGACGGAACGCCGACGTTACACAGGCATCTGCCTAGGCTCCGGGTGGATGTACATTTCCTAAATGGACCCGCGCGTGCCTGAACGCACACCACCTTCCTTCACACATGTCTCGGCGCTCGCGACTCGGCAGTATGAGCCGGGCGAGACGGAACGCCGACGTTACACAGGCATCTGCCTAGGCTCCGGGTGGATGTACATTTCCTAAATGGACCCGCGCGTGCCTGAACGCACACCACCTTCCTTCACACATGTCTCGGCGCTCGCGACTCGGCAGTATGAGCCGGGCGAGACGGAACGCCGACGTTACACAGGCATCTGCCTAGGCTCCGGGTGGATGTACATTTCCTAAATGGACCCGCGCGTGCCTGAACGCACACCACCTTCCTTCACACATGTCTCGGCGCTCGCGACTCGGCAGTACGAGCTGGGGCGAGACGGAACGCCGACGTTACACAGGCATCTGCCTAGGCTCCGGGTGGATGTACATTTCCGAGATGGACCCGCGCATGCCTGAACGCACACCACCTTCCTTCACACATGTCTCGGCGCTCGCGACTCGGCAGTACGAGCTGGGGCGAGACGGAACGCCGACGTTACACAGGCATCTGCCTAGGCTCCGGGTGGATGTACATTTCCGAGATGGACCCGCGCATGCCTGAACGCACACCACCTTCCTTCACACATGTCTCGGCGCTCGCGACTCGGCAGTACGAGCTGGGGCGAGACGGAACGCCGACGTTACACAGGCATCTGCCTAGGCTCCGGGTGGATGTACATTTCCGAGATGGACCCGCGCATGCCTGAACGCACACCACCCGCCTTCACACATGTCTCGGCGCTCGCGACTCGGCAGTACGAGCTGGGGCGAGACGGAACGCCGACGTTACACAGGCATCTGCCTAGGCTCCGGGTGGATGTACATTTCCGAGATGGACCCGCGCATGCCTGAACGCACACCACCTTCCTTCACACATGTCTCGGCGCTCGCGACTCGGCAGTACGAGCTGGGGCGAGACGGAACGCCGACGTTACACAGGCATCTGCCTAGGCTCCGGGTGGATGTACATTTCCGAGATGGACCCGCGCATGCCTGAACGCACACCACCCGCCTTCACACATGTCTCGGCGCTCGCGACTCGGCAGTACGAGCTGGGGCGAGACGGAACGCCGACGTTACACAGGCATCTGCCTAGGCTCCGGGTGGATGTACATTTCCGAGATGGACCCGCGCATGCCTGAACGCACACCACCTTCCTTCACACATGTCTCGGCGCTCGCGACTCGGCAGTACGAGCTGGGGCGAGACGGAACGCCGACGTTACACAGGCATCTGCCTAGGCTCCGGGTGGATGTACATTTCCTAAATGGACCCGCGCGTGCCTGAACGCACACCACCTTCCTTCACACATGTCTCGGCGCTCGCGACTCGGCAGTACGAGCTGGGGCGAGACGGAACGCCGACGTTACACAGGCATCTGCCTAGGCTCCGGGTGGATGTACATTTCCTAAATGGACCCGCGCGTGCCTGAACGCACACCACCTTCCTTCACACATGTCTCGCCGCTCGCGACTCGGCAGTACGAGCTGGGGCGAGACGGAACGCCGACGTTACACAGGCATCTGCCTAGGCTCCGGGTGGATGTACATTTCCGAGATGGACCCGCGCATGCCTGAACGCACACCACCCGCCTTCACACATGTCTCGGCGCTCGCGACTCGGCAGTACGAGCTGGGGCGAGACGGAACGCCGACGTTACACAGGCATCTGCCTAGGCTCCGGGTGGATGTACATTTCCGAGATGGACCCGCGCATGCCTGAACGCACACCACCTTCCTTCACACATGTCTCGGCGCTCGCGACTCGGCAGTACGAGCTGGGGCGAGACGGAACGCCGACGTTACACAGGCATCTGCCTAGGCTCCGGGTGGATGTACATTTCCGAGATGGACCCGCGCATGCCTGAACGCACACCACCCGCCTTCACACATGTCTCGGCGCTCGCGACTCGGCAGTACGAGCCGGGGCGAGCCGGAACGCCGACGTTACACAGGCATCTGCCTAGGCTCCGGGTGGATGTACATTTCCGAGATGGACCCGCGCATGCCTGAACGCACACCACCCGCCTTCACACATGTCTCGGCGCTCGCGACTCGGCAGTACGAGCTGGGGCGAGACGGAACGCCGACGTTACACAGGCATCTGCCTAGGCTCCGGGTGGATGTACATTTCCGAGATGGACCCGCGCATGCCTGAACGCACACCACCTTCCTTCACACATGTCTCGGCGCTCGCGACTCGGCAGTACGAGCTGGGGCGAGACGGAACGCCGACGTTACACAGGCATCTGCCTAGGCTCCGGGTGGATGTACATTTCCTAAATGGACCCGCGCGTGCCTGAACGCACACCACCTTCCTTCACACATGTCTCGGCGCTCGCGACTCGGCAGTACGAGCTGGGGCGAGACGGAACGCCGACGTTACACAGGCATCTGCCTAGGCTCCGGGTGGATGTACATTTCCTAAATGGACCCGCGCGTGCCTGAACGCACACCACCTTCCTTCACACATGTCTCGGCGCTCGCGACTCGGCAGTACGAGCTGGGGCGAGACGGAACGCCGACGTTACACAGGCATCTGCCTAGGCTCCGGGTGGATGTACATTTCCGAGATGGACCCGCGCATGCCTGAACGCACACCACCCGCCTTCACAAATGTCTCGGCGCTCGCGACTCGGCAGTACGAGCTGGGGCGAGACGGAACGCCGACGTTACACAGGCATCTGCCTAGGCTCCGGGTGGATGTACATTTCCGAGATGGACCCGCGCATGCCTGAACGCACACCACCTTCCTTCACACATGTCTCGGCGCTCGCGACTCGGCAGTACGAGCTGGGGCGAGACGGAACGCCGACGTTACACAGGCATCTGCCTAGGCTCCGGGTGGATGTACATTTCCGAGATGGACCCGCGCATGCCTGAACGCACACCACCTTCCTTCACACATGTCTCGGCGCTCGCGACTCGGCAGTACGAGCTGGGGCGAGACGGAACGCCGACGTTACACAGGCATCTGCCTAGGCTCCGGGTGGATGTACATTTCCGAGATGGACCCGCGCATGCCTGAACGCACACCACCCGCCTTCACACATGTCTCGGCGCTCGCGACTCGGCAGTACGAGCCGGGGCGAGCCGGAACGCCGACGTTACACAGGCATCTGCCTAGGCTCCGGGTGGATGTACATTTCCGAGATGGACCCGCGCATGCCTGAACGCACACCACCTTCCTTCACACATGTCTCGGCGCTCGCGACTCGCCAGTACGAGGCGGGGCAAAACGGATCGCCGACTCTACACAGGCGGCTGCCAAGGCTTTGGACTATTTTTTTTATTTTGCTTATTTGTTGTTAAGTATAGCGGCAAAATAAATACCGTTCCGTTTTCACCCTTCGGGTACGGAACCCTAAAAAGTGACATATATATATAAAATCTTTAAATCATGTCTCTAAATTTCATATTAGAGAAATATGGAGGAAATAAAAAAAAATAAAAAAAATACGGTTACAGATGCTGTAAACACCCGCGCCAGACTTCGCGCAGTTGTAGGTAGTTATGTGCTTGCATATTGTGTAGTACCTACTTAAATATGGCGAGGGTGTATTTACTGAGTTCTCCTCGGTTGAGCGGCACCGGCAGCGGCTTGTGGAGGCTCGTGCGCAGCCACTCGCTGTAGGCGAGCTCGCCGGCGCGCAGACGGCGCTGCTCCCGCGCGGCCGCCGTCAGCGTCGCGCGCGCCGCCGCCGCCCTGCTCGCTGCGACCGCCCATCGACCAACACACAAAGCTTACACCATTTTCTTTTCCATAAGTCGGAGATTTCGGTGAAATGAGGGGAGATTTGGACGGATGAAAATAAACCACCTAACCCACAAAATATTATCACTTGTTTTTAGTATGCCTTAGGTTCAACAACCGGCTACTTATATGTGTTATGTAATCTCATAAAAAAAATAGTATTTTAAAATATAATGTTCAGATGTGTGCAAAACGTGCCTAAATGTAAATGCCTTATTTTACTACTAGCAGCCCGTCCCGGCTTTGCACGGGCATTTATAATATAATTAAAAAAAATTATTTTGACCCAATGATACACAAATAAACCCTTTTTACGTAGAGTTCCTAAGAAAGAGCATAAACCTACATTGAAGTATTTGAAATAAAAAAAACTTAGATATTTTACATTTTTTTTTGTGAATATATTTTTTTTCTTTTTTTTTGTATTTTTTACTTTTTATGTATATGAAGAAGCGGCAATGAAAATTGTCCGTGTTTTCCATCCAGTTCAATGTAGCCGTGCAATATAAGGAAGGTCCTGGCGTGGCAACTAGTTCTAATACCCTAACCTAGGCTAATACCATGACAGAAAGTGTGTATTAGCCATCCATGTCCAGTCACATAAAAAAAACCACAAAACAAAAGCCATTAAATAATTTATTGAGTTAAAGCCTCCCTGCAAAAAATATTTGATGTTGCTTTATTTTGCACTAAGTAATTAGCTTAACTGTTATTAGCTACCTACAATTACTACTATAACCTACAACTAAAAAATATTTAATCGAAAATCATTAAAATGTATTTATTAGGATAACTAAATGTACAAAATATATATACATTTCTTCATCCAATCTGTTGGAGTCTCCGGCATCGTCGTGCCGGAAGTCCGACTTATTCCCGCCCAGGTTCCTCCCAGGAAAAGGAATAAGCGTCAAATATGTCGGCGCCATTGATATCAGCGCCATCTATTGGCTGTTGACAAAACGATTATAATCAATAGGTGATCGGTTAGCTGCCTATATTACTCCGCCATCTAGCGGAGTTTGACCGAACCACGTTCTGAACGAAGCAGGCAATCTGTGGATCAGGCGACGGTGGGAAGGCGCCGGCGCGGCAGAGTGATTTCCGGGAGGCTACTCTCTCGCGGGCCGCGCCGCCTCGTCTACGCGTCTAATAGTGAGAAGTATCACGCCTGAATCACTTTTTCATAATAACTGTTTTGATTGATATTTGCGATTACTTTGTGCATTTAAACATAATCATTTGTATACTTTCTTGTGAATTGGTTTCGAATATTAATCATGGAGGGCGAAGGCAAAGCAGACGATGAAAACCATACTTCGCCTCTTTTACCAAGTTCAAGATCCGACAAATATGATGTTATTTTTGAAGTTCTGCATTATTCTTCACTATTTACTTCAATTTGGTTAATTTCTTTTAAATATCCGCTCATAAATTTTGCCATAATTTTCTAAGTATGTATCGCTGCCTGTTTTTGTAGAATTTCCATCTTTATATCAGCCTCTAAAGGGTCGATATAATTGTGTGCAGTTTTACTTATTATGCCAGTTGTGCCAATAACAACTGGTATAATTTTGCAAGTTGTGTTCCCTAGCCTTTCCACTTCTATTTTAAGTGCATGGTACTTCGATAATTTTTCTGCTTCTTTTTTCATAATATTGTAGTCCGAAGGTACTGTTACATCGATCAGGTAGGTTTAATTTTTTTATTTATTGATGTATATCAAATCTGGTCTATTGTTCGGTATCGCGAAATCGGTGGTTACTGGAAGTTCCCAGATAATTTTACTCAACTCATTTTAACAACATGCCAAAATTGTGTTCCTTCAAATGTATGTTTTTTCCTCAGGCAACAGTACACATATTTAACAAGATTGTTGTGCCTTTTAACATACAGAGGTTGTACCAAAGTTTTACATCCTGATATTATGTGCATTACAGTTTCGTCTCTTTCACTGCATAGGCGACATTTACCGTCGATATCTCGCTTTAGTATATCCCTTTCAAATTGTTTTGTGATAATTGCCTGATCTTGTATTGCAAAAATCTGAGATTCCAATTTGGGGGTTGTCGGAATTTTAATAATCTGTATTTGTGTGTACTAGAATTTTGTTGACTATCTGACCGTAAATGGGTTTATTCTTCCACTTTTCTTTATTTGTCAGTATTTGCATTTTAAGTATTTTATTGTTATCTTCAGTTGGTTTTAAAATGTTGAGATCAATTCTAAATTGTTTACCTTCTTTTTTAATGCTATAGATGGTCTTTCCACTGTCATGTGCATTTATCGTCTCTACAATGCAGTCAGGTTCACTTATTAAATACGCTTCCAATTTAATAGTAAACGTGTTTCTTACAAAACTCATACAGCCTTATAGCTTACTTCACTTGATTGATTTACGTTTTCAAAGGCGATTTAGACTTCATAGGAGATGAATTAGACAGCTCTCAAATAATACACACCGTCTGTAAAGTCCCCAGAAGGATGCAAGTTGCATTTGAATGACTATGCTCTGAAAATGATTACAATCAATATTAGGAGCGTAAACTGCAATTACAACACGCTTCTGGTACTTCTTCAACGATTGGATGTTTTATTCGATATAATTGTATTTACAGAATGCTGGATTTCAGATTAGTACCTAAACACATGGATGGCTATAAAGCCTCCCACACATTTAACAACCCTTTGCAAAATGATGGTGTTATTGTATATTAAATTAAGACTATTTAAATCTATTTACAGAACATGGTCTTTCACCAGCCATAAATTTACCAACGAGAAATAACTCGTGCTTAATTCTAAAAATAAGAAATCGGTAGCCTTGCTTTGCTCAACAGACCTGACCGACCACGATCTAGCTATTTTAGGACTCAATCATATTTTTCCAAAGACTTTGCAAAAGGATATACAACTATGATGCATTTAAAGGAGACCTTGCAAAACAAAACTGAAACATTTTGCAGCAGTTCAAATTAGCTAACGAAGCAATGGAAACATTTATCAAGGAACTATACGCTATAAGTAAAAGTCACATGATTACTTAACATTACTAAAAGGAAACAAAAATATAAGAACTTAAAACCTTGGATAAATCTTGGATTAATTAAATGCATGCAACGTAGAGACCGACTACATATGAGAAATCGCCTGAATCTTGATGATTTGAAAATTAAAACAGCTTGGTTGATCTCGCTATCAATTAGATTTAAATTTCGCGGTATTTCATTATTTGCTACCTACCTCCATATATCCCTTTCTATTTTTCTTCCAATCTACCTTTCGGAAATGAGATCTCCATCAACCTGCGTCCTAATCAGCGAGTCTCCCAATCTGCTATTACGCCGTGCTGTACTGTGATCCCATCGTACCGCGACCAAGTCGCGCAAGCAAGGTCGAGTGCACCCCGTGGTGGCGCGATTTAGCGGCCGAGCGACCGACGCGCGCCGCAGCACCCCCATGCTACAAGACGGTGGAACGAAGAGGAGACACGGGGCCTAAGCCCAGCGACCGAACCATCAGCCTCCATTGCCGCGGAGTCTACAAACCGTGAGCGAGTCCTTTATTCCGTTTTACCGTTCAGCCGGATTCCCGGTTTTCTTAAAGTATTCTAAAAAAAATTCTAAGTAAATTTACCCTTTTTTGCATACATATATCGACCTTTCTAACCTATAAAGTCATGTTTAAAATTTTCTCCATTACGTTTTTTCGTTGCTAGATTTGCAGCTCTCTTATTGGTCGCCTGCTATCAGCCAAGCCTTCCCCAAATCGGCGGAAAAAATTAAAAATTACATAATTTTTGGTTTATGGTCACTGATCATAAAAGTTTAGCTTTTTTATTGTCACTCTTCTTCCACTGGCAATAAATATTGTCTTTGGTCTGCTGTCACCAGCTGTCAGTGTTCGCTTACATACTCTTTGGTCAGTGTCTTCGGGAAAACTTAAGCAAACAGATTGTCAACAATGGAGCCTACTCAAAGAACAATGCAAAGTTCCCGTTTGCAAAGAAGGCTTGCAATGAAGGCCGTGCATTAATTACGTATATATATATTGTTTTTGAAGTAAAAATAATTTATAGAGCAATAATGTACATACATAGTGAATACTGTCCCCTGCACTAGTCAAGCAGTGGTTTGTTGATTTTTACACGGGTAAAGTTAGAGCAGATTTTAATGTACTAGTTCAGTTACATTGCGATTACATTATATTTATTTTCTACTATCTGTTAATACTATGAAGTCCAAAGAAACAAAATAAGTCAGAAAAACTATAAAACTACAACAAGAATAGTAGGTACCTAAGCGTTGTGTTTTATTACAAGAATATTTGAAGAAAAATGTGTTTTGTGTGTAAGGGTGTTAGGTTATTCGTGAGAGTGTGGTTGTATTTGTTATGCTGTATACGTGTGTGGTTATGTGTTTCATGCATTTTATGAGAGTACTTTTAGCACATGCTCAGTTTCATCATACATTTTTCATGCATTTCCAATTTTGCAGTGATATATGAAACTGTCTGCGTGACATATTCATAAAGTTTGCATGTTAAGTTTCAATCTTGTTTAATAAAGAGGGGCCTAGAAATCGGCTGAATCTTTGCCCAATTAAATAAGCCACGGCCATCGCCGTCTCTCAAAGTGAAAAGCAAGTGAAAGAGTTCAACGCGCGGAAAAGATTTCGAAACTTGTCATTTATATATTGCGTCCAACGTATACTATGGGCCTGACGCAAACAATGGCACGATCTACGAAATGTTTTACTCTATTAAGGCGCTAGGACTAGCCAACTACTCGCGCCATACAAATGCACTTTATAACAAATGTAATAATATGTAGTGAAACGCTTCAGCAAATCCAAATTTTCCACCAATTTAGTTCCTTCCGCATGCAAGCTGTATTTGTATCAAGCTGTTTTGTTTAAATAGGTAATTAAAGAAATATTGTATGCATGTTCTGTTGGCTTCTGAGCAGCAGTGGCTCTGGCAGAGTTCTGTTCCGCTGCCATCGCTGCTGCTGGACCACTCACCATTTGTAGCTTCTTCCTTACGGCGCGCCCATTCACTCAGTTTGTCTTTTTTCGCCTGTTCCCTGCGTCGGTGCAGCTCATGCAGCTTCTCCTCGTTGCGGAACGTGTGCACGATCTCCTCCGCCTTGCTGCGCTCCGCCTCCTGCCGCTTGCGCTCCACCCAGCGCCGGAAGCACTCCTCGCGCTGCGCCGCCGCCTCCGCCGCCGCCAGCGCTGTCGCGCCTCCTGCCGTCCCCGCGACCGTCCTCTCGCGCAGCACACGTTCCCGCTTCTAGAATATATAATTAAACCATTTCTTTTGGCAGATATTAACTTATTTACTTTAATAATTTATTAAAAATTATTGCCAGGGGAGTAGACAGTGCAGGAGCAATTTTTTTATAAATAAAGGTGGCAGCTTATCAGGCCCTGCACCTTTAAACGGGTTGAGATTTTCAAGTGCTTTCTGTACTTCGATATCAGTAAATTCAATTATATGTAGTGAGTTGTTTGTTAAAAGGGTGAGAATTTGTTAGAATCATTTCCAGGTGACAAATTTGAACCACTATCCATGACGTAAACAGAAGAGAAATGTTGAGCATATAACTCACTTATTGTTGCGCCATCTGATGTCTTAATATCACCATAAAACATGTCTTCGGGTATGCTACTTTTATTTTTACGCTTTTCATTGATAAATGACCAAAAAGCCTTAGTATTTTTATGTTCCGACAGAGACAATTCAACATGTTCTATGTATTAATTATAACAACGACTGATCAATTTAGAACAACGTGAACGAAGAATATCGTACGTTATCTTGTCTCGAGGGTTATTGTATTATTTGAATTTTAAACTAGATTTATGCTTTGATTTTAATACTTTGATTAAGTCTGTAGTATACCAATGGGGAAATTTCTTATGTTTTTTTAGTAGTTTTGGAGTGAAGTCATCAATTAATCTACGAATATGTGTATAAAATAAAGTAACCATTTCATCAACTGTTAAAGATGGTTTGAAGATGTTATGCCAATCAAGCTTACTAAATTCGCGTTTTATCATGTCATAATTAGCCTTGTGAAAGTTATATTTGGGATTTTTTTTGGTTTTAAGCATGCGAGTACAATTAGGACCAAGATCAAAGCATATTTCGAGAGGAGGATGATGCGTACTTTACTTATAATATCGCCGCTGCGGCGTACTCAAAATCCAATATTTTGTTGCTGGCATTGAAAGTGTCGTTGAATTGGGCTAACTGTTTAACGGAAAGAAAATCCACTAAGAGGCTACCTAAGGCGCAGTTGTAATTAGAAGGTATTAATGCGTTGTTGGTGTTCGAAATACCACATAAAATTATAATAAAAATATTAATGTCACATTTTGACAGCTTTTTGCTTCTGATTTTTAACATCGTGCCGTGTAATTTGGTTGAGTGTTGAAATATACATATTCCAAGCATGTCTGAGCTCCTAATTACCAGCAAGAACACCTAACTTACAGTCCACACATCCTCTTCATGGTCCTTCAATCCTGCGATCCGAAATCAAGACAGAGAACTGACGATCATTGTAAGGGCTCTCACTCGCCAGCGGCAGCTTCATTTCCTGTCGAGGGCACATCAGCAGTGCTAGTGCATCAGATCTCTGCAAGACTAGCATATTTCAAGGTAAGGAGCTTGGCAATAAGGAAGGAAATTCATCCAGAAGAAGAAAATTGAAAGGCGAATTCCACGACCAATCTTGATCCATTACAGTCATCGACGCATCAAGTATACTCCACTTCAACCAAAACAGAACCACTACCTCAAGGTATTTGTTGGAGTCTACGTCGAGCTGAGGGGGCCTTACATATATTACGGAGTGCCCGACATTTATACTTCACAAACCGCGAGATCCACCGCGCTTGGATGCGTTTTCGCATGGCTTTCGCACCGCGCAATAAGAAGTAACCGGATTTGGTCGGTGCTGTTCGTCATTTCGTCATCGGCTGGATTCGCTACACCATCCGTGCATCTTCCTTAGGTGCTTGGACAGATCAAAGCTCAACACACGTTTGTACAACTTCAATTCACTACTGGACACTTCATCGATGAGGTCGGTTTCGCTACGCATCACCGCGACGACGACGCCATCACCGTCGACGAAGTGCAACACAAAGTGCATTATTTTGAAGCATTTGTACATTCGCTATAAATTACGATTTACGAGTGTTATACTATATTGTGCTCATTACGAATACCCTGTGTAGCGGTGGATAATACGTTTGGACAATGGAGATAGAGGAGTTGATTGCGGGACGCGGCTATTTAAAAGGTAATATCACGAGGCTTTATAACTTTATCTCTCAACCTGAGAATGTAACAGCCTCCAAGATAGACTCCTTGTTGGCGAAAAAAGACAAGGTAATTCAAGTGTTTTCGCGTGTGAACTTGTTCAATTCGGTGATCAATGATAACAAATCAGTGCATTTTGTGCAGAAGTTATATTACTTAAGATCATATCTAAGGGACGAACCATTAGATTTAATTTAAACTTACCTCTGTCACCTGAAAGTTATGAAAAGGCACTTAAATTGCTGAACGATAGGTATAACAACAGATTAAAAATTATTAATGAGCACATTAGTACAACATTGGATTTAAAATCTTTGACAAAGGCCACGGCAAGCAGTCTAAGAGAGTTTGTGTCAAAAATCAAACAAGAACTTGCCGCATTCTCAAATTTGGAGCCAAATGTTAAGACTTGGGATGCTATACTGTTGTGTATTTTTTCTCGTAAATTAGACATGTATACCTCTCGGGCATACCAGCTTGAAAGGGATACCAAAGAGGACCCCACAATGGATGTTTTCCTCGCTTTTCTGGACAAAAGAGCGTTGGCGCTGGAGAATGCTGACCCAGATCAAAGTCAGCAACGTCAGCTTACCAGAGAGTACAAGGAGCACCGCCCGGGTTCCGTTGGTAGCAACTTAGCTGCCAGCGCTACATTGCAGGAAACGTCATCGTGTCTTTACTGTAAGTCGAATCATAAGTTATACTTATGCAAAGGTTTTAAGCTGTTACCGGCTACAAAACGAGTGCAATTTGCAAATTATAAGAGCCTATGCCACATCTGTTTAGGTGCGCATACACGGAAATGCAAGTATCATTTTCGGTGTTCAGAGTGCAACAAAAATCATAACACTCTGCTTCATTGCAACAACGCTACTACAAATCGCATCTCCCGCCTCTTTGGCGGAAAATAATAATAATGATGTTCTCTTACCCACAGCAAAGGTAAAGCTATACGCTCGAGACGGTACAGCAGTGGTATTCAAAGCCCTACTTGACAGTGGGTCCCAGTTGTCCTTTATTACAGAAAAGGCTGTACATCTGCTTGATTTAAAGCCCACTCAAAAAAATGTCAATATTGTAGGCATTACAAACTCAAAGGCGAATGTGAAACGTTGCTTGCCTATAGAACTACATTCTATAACAAATCCATTCAAGGTTTCTACTATCTGCCATGTTGTTGCGCAAATTACTTGTCAATTACCGCAAAGGGGAATTGATCTCGCAACACTAAATATTCCAAAAAATATCAAGCTAGCTGATGTAGACTTCCACATACCCAGTGAAATTGATTTGCTAATGGGAGCGGACGTATTTTTCCAAGTATTGCTGCCGTCGGAGTCACTGAGCAGCACGTCAGCGACGCCGCATAAGCGTCGGCAACCTGTAGCGTCCGGGCCCCATCAGCCGAGCCTCATCAACACTCAATTTGGGTACATAGTTGGAGGGAGTTTGCCGCAAGCAGTTTCCTCTAGTGTCTGTCATAAGGTATCACATAAGTGTACAGCATGCGAGTCAGACATTGGCGATAATATATCTAAATTGTGGAAAACCGAAAGTGTCCCACAAGTTTTCAATGAAAAGTCATCAGAGCAAGAACTTTGCGAATATATTTTTAGGAAAACTACTCAGTTGAAAGAAAATGGTTTTGAAGTTGCATTGCCTTTAAAACTGCCGCTTACTGAAGTAAATCAGGCTTTAGGCGACTCGTTCCATTTTGCCTTAAAAAGATTTTTGAACTTAGAGAAAAAATTGCAAAATAATCCCGATCTTTTCTCAGAATATCAGAAGTTTATTCATGATTATATAAATTTAAACCATGGTCATTATATCGACATCCAAGAATATCGTTTGGACAAAGATGCTGTATATTTTCTACCCCATCATGCAGTTCTTAAACCAGATAGTAAAACTACTAAACTGCGCACAGTATTCGATGGTTCAATGAAGACTAATAAGAAGGTTTCCCTCAATGATCTTCTCCTAAATGGAGCCACAGTGCAAAAATATTTGTTTGATATTTTGCTATTATTCCGTTTTCGTAATTTCACCTTAACTACCGACATAAAGAAAATGTTTCGGAACATCCGAGTAATACCTGAGCATACTTCTTTACAGAATATATTGTGGCGCGACCGTTCTGACGAGAGTATTAAGTGCATCAGGCTTGATACTGTTACATACGGACTAAAGAGTTCGAGCTATTTAGCTACGCGTTGCCTGAAAGAGCTCTCAGTACAAAATGAATGCAATATGCCATTAGCTTCGTTCATCATTGATAACTGTACTTACGTAGATGATATACTCTACTCGAACAACGATATAAATATTGTTCTAGAGTCCAAATCGCAGCTTCGTCAGCTTTTGGAGCTAGGTAGCTTTCAAACGCACAAATGGTCATCAAAGAACAGTTAGATATTGACTGATATACCTCCAACTGAGCAGCATTTCGATGACTTAGAACTTGAGAAAGATGATTGCAGTCTAAAAACATTAGGTTTGCAGTTAGTTGTAAAAAATGATCAGTTCAAAATTACATGCCCAGAACCCTTTAACAATAATAAGTTTACAAAAAGGGAAATTCTGGCTTATATAGGCAAGTTTTTTGACCCCATGGGTCTTGTCAGCCCGATCATAGTCCAAGCTAAAGCTATAATGCAAAAATTATGGATCTCCAAGACGGACTGGGATTCCTCACCTGATGATATCATAAGGAAAGAATGGCTTGAATTTTCTTCCAGTCTTGCGTCAATGGAGCCAATCCTTATAAACAGAAATATATCTGTATCTGACTCAGACATTGTAGAGCTTATAGGTTGCTGCGTATACCTACGAGTCAAGGATCTATCAGGTCAGGTCAAAGTGTGTTTGCTTTGTTCTAAATCGCGCATAAACCCCCTCCAAAATAAGAAAATGACCGTGCCGCGCTTAGAATTAAACGCCGCCCTACTTCTTTCCATACTTATCTTGAAGGTTCGGGATACCCTTAAATTGAAACTAGTTGTGAGTCGAGTTTACTTATTTACAGATTCAAAAATCGTACTTGCATGGTTACATACCGAACCTATCAAACTAACGGCTTACGTTGCGAACAGAACTAAGGCAATAATTAACAACACAGCTGACTGTCATTGGCTCTACGTCAACACTAAAGACAACCCTGCAGATCATTCTGAAGCATTACCTTCAGACTTACCTGAAACAAGGGCTGACTCAACATGCTGCAGCAATCCAGCATCTTCAGATATACAAATAAATGATATTTTTGAAAGCTTACACAATCACTCTAGCATCCACAAGATGATACGTATATTGGCTTATATTTTAAGATTTGTCAACAACTTAAAGGGTGGGAAAGTCTCGCATAATTATATTTCGAGTACAGAATTAATTACTGCTCTTATGTTGCTCATCAAGTATGAACAATTAATTCATTTCAAAGATGAGATTGCATGCTTAAAAAATGACAAATGTGTAAAAGGTTCCTTACAAAGCTTATGCCCTTTTATTGATAACATGGGAGTTCTGCGTGCATCACTCTGACGTTCCATTTTCTCAAAAGCATCAAGCTATCTTGCCCAGAGAATCTCATGTTACAAAATGTATTATTAAAAGTGAACACGAAAGGCTTCTCCATGCGGGACCTAAGCTTTTACTTTCTAACTTAAACCAGAGATTCTGGATTACAAATGGGTTACAATACGTGAGAAAAATAACAAATAAATGTATCGTGTGTTTCAGACAAAAGGCTATTGCCTCGAAGCAGTTGATGGGTTCCTGCCGGCCGGACTGCTACCAGCCGCCCTTTCGAAAAAGTTGGTGTAGATTTTGCTGGGCCGATAAATGTGAAGCTCTCGCGCATTAGACGATCCCTTACCGGCAAAGGCTACATTTGTGTCTTTGTATGCTTTGCCACTAAGGCATTGCATTTAAAACTTGCAAGAGAGTTATAGTAGAGTTTGCAATTTAGTGCCAAGAGAAATCTACTCCGACAATACCAGCACATTTAAGGGAGCACGGAATCAATTAACTGAACTTTATAATTTACAGTCCTCACAGGACCACCAAAAAAAGGTGCATCAATTCGCGAGTCAAAAAGGAATAGATTTTCATTTTATTCCAAGGTATTTACCTACATTTGGTGGCCTCTGGGAAGCTGCGGTTAAAAGTACGAAGTACCATTTGAAAAGAGTTTTACAAGGTCATGTGTTAACGTATGAGCAAATTAATACCTTGCTTGTAGAAATAGAATGCGTTTTAAACTCCAGGCCTTTAGTTCCACTCTCATCATCTGATGTAAATGACTATAGTTATTTGACTCCGGGACATTTTTTGATACGAAATGCTTTAACTATGTACCCTGAAAATGATGTATATAATATTCCTAAAAACAGGCTTAAGTTTTGGCTATTATGTACTCAAATCAAACAGTCATTTTGGAAAATGTGGTACAAGCATTACCTTAACGTTTTACAGAATCGGCCTAAATGGCTAGATATCTCACCTAATATTAAAATTGGTACTCTTGTAATTTTGAGAGAGAGCAATGTGCCTACTATGTATTGGCCTATGGCTAGAGTCATTAAGGTTCTCCCTGGTCACGACGGCCATGTACGAGCTGTTGAGGTTAAAACTTCCAACGGAAGAACTCATGTCCGTGCAATTTCAAAAGTTTGTGTCTTACCCATAGATGACTAGGCTACCTTAGTATGTAGATAATCACTAGGTGTTATATGTCCTAGGGTCTAGATCTTTGTGAGGCCGCAGCATGTTCGAAATACCACATAAAATTATAATAAAAATATCAATGTCACAGTTTGACAGCTTTTTGCTTCTGATTTTTCCCTTTTAACATCGTGCCGTGTAATTTAGTTGAGTGTTGAAATATACATATTCCAAGCATGTCTGAGCTCTTAATTACCAGCAAGAACACCTAACCTACAGTCCACACATCCTCTTCAGTTGGGCTCTGTGTCGCGGGTCCATTGTATGAATCCAAGATTGAAATCACCAAGTATTATTGTTTGTGAACCATTAGCGCAACGGTCCAGAGCCATATCAATGTTTTGCAAAAGTGATTCGAGTTGATTAGGAGAGGGTGGGGGAGGCAAGTATATTGCACAAATAAGTAAGTGCCTCGGGATACCGTATTCATATAAATTAAAATCTATCCATAAATCTTCAAAATTACTCTCCCATGATGAGCAGCATTTTGTTTTACAGAATATTCTTATCAGACCATTCCATTATTATATACCACACTCATCAGACCTAAATCCGCTAAAGGGGAAGCTGCGGGTGGAGGCACGGTGGTGCAGAGTCGCACGGGAGGGAGGTAGGTACAGACACTACCGACCTCTCGCGTCTTGCGCGCGCACCACTCGCCGTACGCCTGCCGCTTCCTCCGCTCGGCGCGCTCGCGCTCCTCGCGCGCCGTGCTCGTCGTCTCGAGCGACGCCACCGACAGGCGGAACGTGTCGCGCCCGTCGACCCGCCCGCCGCCGCCGCAGCCCCCGCCGCCGCCGCAGCCCCCGCCGCCGCCGCAGCCGCCGCCGCCGCCGCCGCGGTACGTCTCGTCCCCGGCCGCCCCCGGCACCAGGCACGACTTCCTGCTCACGCCGGAGCGGCTGGAGGAGACCGAGCGCTCGCTCGGTGGGTGCGGCTCCTCCCGCGCCACCGCGACGCTCTCCACGCAGATCGCCGGGTTGATGTAGCGCGTCCCGCTCTCGAACGACTCCTGCGAGTGACACGAGCCGCTCTCGCCGGCGGCGGTGACGGACCGCCGCGCCCCGAGCGGCGCGCGCGCGCGGGACGTGCGGGCGCCGTCCCCGCCGCACCCCTCCACCCACGCGCCCTCATCGCTCACCATCATTACATGCAACAATCCTGAAAACAGGACTAGACCCGGGTGACGTTTCGAAAAAAGATTCTGTCATCGGGAAATCGGTGAACATTGACGGGTACTTTTACTTTTTGAGGCCAGTACTCGTTAGGAAATTCGTTCACTATGCCCATCCAAATTGTCCTTTAATTTTATTTAATGTATTTGCGTAACGAACAGTCGATGCAACTGATACAAACAGATAATATTTAATATAATCTAGCTGAGGTACCTGGCTCCGCACGGGTCCATGACATTTTGGACTAATGTCGGGCTTAGTAATAAGCACATTAAGAGCAATGGAATCACATTCCATGTGTAAATACAAGCATATTCAGTATATTATTAGTTTAGTTGACCTGAAACCTTGAATGTGTTGTTTTTATTTCCATTAATTTCCTCATCTCCACGATAAAGTAGCCCAAATTGTTCGCAAGCACGTATCTACATAACAAAAATCAAAACAGGTTGAGTCAATATGGTGTATTTGAATAAGAAACATACATGGAAGTATGGGTGATTCGGTTTACGAAACTCTAGGTTAGGTTAGGTTAGGTTAGGTTAGGTTAGGTTAGGTTAGGTTAGGTTAGGTTAGGTTAGGTTAGGTTAGGTTAGGTTAGGTTAGGTTAGGTTAGGTTAGGTTAGGTTAGGTTAGGTTAGGTTAGGTTAGGTTAGGTTAGGTTAGGTTAGGTTAGGTTAGGTTAGGTTAGGTTAGGTTAGGTTAGGTTAGGTTAGGTTAGGTTAGGTTAGGTTAGGTTAGGTTAGGTTAGGTTAGGTTAGGTTAGGTTAGGTTAGGTTAGGTTAGGTTAGGTTAGGTTAGGTTAGGTTAGGTTAGGTTAGGTTAGGTTAGGTTAGGTTAGGTTAGGTTAGGTTAGGTTAGGTTAGGTTAGGTTAGGTTAGGTTAGGTTAGGTTAGGTTAGGTTAGGTTAGGTTAGGTTAGGTTAGGTTAGGTTAGGTTAGGTTAGGTTAGGTTAGGTTAGGTTAGGTTAGGTTAGGTTAGGTTAGGTTAGGTTAGGTTAGGTTAGGTTAGGTTAGGTTAGGTTAGGTTAGGTTAGGTTAGGTTAGGTTAGGTTAGGTTAGGTTAGGTTAGGTTAGGTTAGGTTAGGTTAGGTTAGGTTAGGTTAGGTTAGGTTAGGTTAGGTTAGGTTAGGTTAGGTTAGGTTAGGTTAGGTTAGGTTAGGTTAGGTTAGGTTAGGTTAGGTTAGGTTAGGTTAGGTTAGGTTAGGTTAGGTTAGGTTAGGTTAGGTTAGGTTAGGTTAGGTTAGGTTAGGTTAGGTTAGGTTAGGTTAGGTTAGGTTAGGTTAGGTTAGGTTAGGTTAGGTTAGGTTAGGTTAGGTTAGGTTAGGTTAGGTTAGGTTAGGTTAGGTTAGGTTAGGTTAGGTTAGGTTAGGTTAGGTTAGGTTAGGTTAGGTTAGGTTAGGTTAGGTTAGGTTAGGTTAGGTTAGGTTAGGTTAGGTTAGGTTAGGTTAGGTTAGGTTAGGTTAGGTTAGGTTAGGTTAGGTTAGGTTAGGTTAGGTTAGGTTAGGTTAGGTTAGGTTAGGTTAGGTTAGGTTAGGTTAGGTTAGGTTAGGTTAGGTTAGGTTAGGTTAGGTTAGGTTAGGTTAGGTTAGGTTAGGTTAGGTTAGGTTAGGTTAGGTTAGGTTAGGTTAGGTTAGGTTAGGTTAGGTTAGGTTAGGTTAGGTTAGGTTAGGTTAGGTTAGGTTAGGTTAGGTTAGGTTAGGTTAGGTTAGGTTAGGTTAGGTTAGGTTAGGTTAGGTTAGGTTAGGTTAGGTTAGGTTAGGTTAGGTTAGGTTAGGTTAGGTTAGGTTAGGTTAGGTTAGGTTAGGTTAGGTTAGGTTAGGTTAGGTTAGGTTAGGTTAGGTTAGGTTAGGTTAGGTTAGGTTAGGTTAGGTTAGGTTAGGTTAGGTTAGGTTAGGTTAGGTTAGGTTAGGTTAGGTTAGGTTAGGTTAGGTTAGGTTAGGTTAGGTTAGGTTAGGTTAGGTTAGGTTAGGTTAGGTTAGGTTAGGTTAGGTTAGGTTAGGTTAGGTTAGGTTAGGTTAGGTTAGGTTAGGTTAGGTTAGGTTAGGTTAGGTTAGGTTAGGTTAGGTTAGGTTAGGTTAGGTTAGGTTAGGTTAGGTTAGGTTAGGTTAGGTTAGGTTAGGTTAGGTTAGGTTAGGTTAGGTTAGGTTAGGTTAGGTTAGGTTAGGTTAGGTTAGGTTAGGTTAGGTTAGGTTAGGTTAGGTTAGGTTAGGTTAGGTTAGGTTAGGTTAGGTTAGGTTAGGTTAGGTTAGGTTAGGTTAGGTTAGGTTAGGTTAGGTTAGGTTAGGTTAGGTTAGGTTAGGTTAGGTTAGGTTAGGTTAGGTTAGGTTAGGTTAGGTTAGGTTAGGTTAGGTTAGGTTAGGTTAGGTTAGGTTAGGTTAGGTTAGGTTAGGTTAGGTTAGGTTAGGTTAGGTTAGGTTAGGTTAGGTTAGGTTAGGTTAGGTTAGGTTAGGTTAGGTTAGGTTAGGTTAGGTTAGGTTAGGTTAGGTTAGGTTAGGTTAGGTTAGGTTAGGTTAGGTTAGGTTAGGTTAGGTTAGGTTAGGTTAGGTTAGGTTAGGTTAGGTTAGGTTAGGTTAGGTTAGGTTAGGTTAGGTTAGGTTAGGTTAGGTTAGGTTAGGTTAGGTTAGGTTAGGTTAGGTTAGGTTAGGTTAGGTTAGGTTAGGTTAGGTTAGGTTAGGTTAGGTTAGGTTAGGTTAGGTTAGGTTAGGTTAGGTTAGGTTAGGTTAGGTTAGGTTAGGTTAGGTTAGGTTAGGTTAGGTTAGGTTAGGTTAGGTTAGGTTAGGTTAGGTTAGGTTAGGTTAGGTTAGGTTAGGTTAGGTTAGGTTAGGTTAGGTTAGGTTAGGTTAGGTTAGGTTAGGTTAGGTTAGGTTAGGTTAGGTTAGGTTAGGTTAGGTTAGGTTAGGTTAGGTTAGGTTAGGTTAGGTTAGGTTAGGTTAGGTTAGGTTAGGTTAGGTTAGGTTAGGTTAGGTTAGGTTAGGTTAGGTTAGGTTAGGTTAGGTTAGGTTAGGTTAGGTTAGGTTAGGTTAGGTTAGGTTAGGTTAGGTTAGGTTAGGTTAGGTTAGGTTAGGTTAGGTTAGGTTAGGTTAGGTTAGGTTAGGTTAGGTTAGGTTAGGTTAGGTTAGGTTAGGTTAGGTTAGGTTAGGTTAGGTTAGGTTAGGTTAGGTTAGGTTAGGTTAGGTTAGGTTAGGTTAGGTTAGGTTAGGTTAGGTTAGGTTAGGTTAGGTTAGGTTAGGTTAGGTTAGGTTAGGTTAGGTTAGGTTAGGTTAGGTTAGGTTAGGTTAGGTTAGGTTAGGTTAGGTTAGGTTAGGTTAGGTTAGGTTAGGTTAGGTTAGGTTAGGTTAGGTTAGGTTAGGTTAGGTTAGGTTAGGTTAGGTTAGGTTAGGTTAGGTTAGGTTAGGTTAGGTTAGGTTAGGTTAGGTTAGGTTAGGTTAGGTTAGGTTAGGTTAGGTTAGGTTAGGTTAGGTTAGGTTAGGTTAGGTTAGGTTAGGTTAGGTTAGGTTAGGTTAGGTTAGGTTAGGTTAGGTTAGGTTAGGTTAGGTTAGGTTAGGTTAGGTTAGGTTAGGTTAGGTTAGGTTAGGTTAGGTTAGGTTAGGTTAGGTTAGGTTAGGTTAGGTTAGGTTAGGTTAGGTTAGGTTAGGTTAGGTTAGGTTAGGTTAGGTTAGGTTAGGTTAGGTTAGGTTAGGTTAGGTTAGGTTAGGTTAGGTTAGGTTAGGTTAGGTTAGGTTAGGTTAGGTTAGGTTAGGTTAGGTTAGGTTAGGTTAGGTTAGGTTAGGTTAGGTTAGGTTAGGTTAGGTTAGGTTAGGTTAGGTTAGGTTAGGTTAGGTTAGGTTAGGTTAGGTTAGGTTAGGTTAGGTTAGGTTAGGTTAGGTTAGGTTAGGTTAGGTTAGGTTAGGTTAGGTTAGGTTAGGTTAGGTTAGGTTAGGTTAGGTTAGGTTAGGTTAGGTTAGGTTAGGTTAGGTTAGGTTAGGTTAGGTTAGGTTAGGTTAGGTTAGGTTAGGTTAGGTTAGGTTAGGTTAGGTTAGGTTAGGTTAGGTTAGGTTAGGTTAGGTTAGGTTAGGTTAGGTTAGGTTAGGTTAGGTTAGGTTAGGTTAGGTTAGGTTAGGTTAGGTTAGGTTAGGTTAGGTTAGGTTAGGTTAGGTTAGGTTAGGTTAGGTTAGGTTAGGTTAGGTTAGGTTAGGTTAGGTTAGGTTAGGTTAGGTTAGGTTAGGTTAGGTTAGGTTAGGTTAGGTTAGGTTAGGTTAGGTTAGGTTAGGTTAGGTTAGGTTAGGTTAGGTTAGGTTAGGTTAGGTTAGGTTAGGTTAGGTTAGGTTAGGTTAGGTTAGGTTAGGTTAGGTTAGGTTAGGTTAGGTTAGGTTAGGTTAGGTTAGGTTAGGTTAGGTTAGGTTAGGTTAGGTTAGGTTAGGTTAGGTTAGGTTAGGTTAGGTTAGGTTAGGTTAGGTTAGGTTAGGTTAGGTTAGGTTAGGTTAGGTTAGGTTAGGTTAGGTTAGGTTAGGTTAGGTTAGGTTAGGTTAGGTTAGGTTAGGTTAGGTTAGGTTAGGTTAGGTTAGGTTAGGTTAGGTTAGGTTAGGTTAGGTTAGGTTAGGTTAGGTTAGGTTAGGTTAGGTTAGGTTAGGTTAGGTTAGGTTAGGTTAGGTTAGGTTAGGTTAGGTTAGGTTAGGTTAGGTTAGGTTAGGTTAGGTTAGGTTAGGTTAGGTTAGGTTAGGTTAGGTTAGGTTAGGTTAGGTTAGGTTAGGTTAGGTTAGGTTAGGTTAGGTTAGGTTAGGTTAGGTTAGGTTAGGTTAGGTTAGGTTAGGTTAGGTTAGGTTAGGTTAGGTTAGGTTAGGTTAGGTTAGGTTAGGTTAGGTTAGGTTAGGTTAGGTTAGGTTAGGTTAGGTTAGGTTAGGTTAGGTTAGGTTAGGTTAGGTTAGGTTAGGTTAGGTTAGGTTAGGTTAGGTTAGGTTAGGTTAGGTTAGGTTAGGTTAGGTTAGGTTAGGTTAGGTTAGGTTAGGTTAGGTTAGGTTAGGTTAGGTTAGGTTAGGTTAGGTTAGGTTAGGTTAGGTTAGGTTAGGTTAGGTTAGGTTAGGTTAGGTTAGGTTAGGTTAGGTTAGGTTAGGTTAGGTTAGGTTAGGTTAGGTTAGGTTAGGTTAGGTTAGGTTAGGTTAGGTTAGGTTAGGTTAGGTTAGGTTAGGTTAGGTTAGGTTAGGTTAGGTTAGGTTAGGTTAGGTTAGGTTAGGTTAGGTTAGGTTAGGTTAGGTTAGGTTAGGTTAGGTTAGGTTAGGTTAGGTTAGGTTAGGTTAGGTTAGGTTAGGTTAGGTTAGGTTAGGTTAGGTTAGGTTAGGTTAGGTTAGGTTAGGTTAGGTTAGGTTAGGTTAGGTTAGGTTAGGTTAGGTTAGGTTAGGTTAGGTTAGGTTAGGTTAGGTTAGGTTAGGTTAGGTTAGGTTAGGTTAGGTTAGGTTAGGTTAGGTTAGGTTAGGTTAGGTTAGGTTAGGTTAGGTTAGGTTAGGTTAGGTTAGGTTAGGTTAGGTTAGGTTAGGTTAGGTTAGGTTAGGTTAGGTTAGGTTAGGTTAGGTTAGGTTAGGTTAGGTTAGGTTAGGTTAGGTTAGGTTAGGTTAGGTTAGGTTAGGTTAGGTTAGGTTAGGTTAGGTTAGGTTAGGTTAGGTTAGGTTAGGTTAGGTTAGGTTAGGTTAGGTTAGGTTAGGTTAGGTTAGGTTAGGTTAGGTTAGGTTAGGTTAGGTTAGGTTAGGTTAGGTTAGGTTAGGTTAGGTTAGGTTAGGTTAGGTTAGGTTAGGTTAGGTTAGGTTAGGTTAGGTTAGGTTAGGTTAGGTTAGGTTAGGTTAGGTTAGGTTAGGTTAGGTTAGGTTAGGTTAGGTTAGGTTAGGTTAGGTTAGGTTAGGTTAGGTTAGGTTAGGTTAGGTTAGGTTAGGTTAGGTTAGGTTAGGTTAGGTTAGGTTAGGTTAGGTTAGGTTAGGTTAGGTTAGGTTAGGTTAGGTTAGGTTAGGTTAGGTTAGGTTAGGTTAGGTTAGGTTAGGTTAGGTTAGGTTAGGTTAGGTTAGGTTAGGTTAGGTTAGGTTAGGTTAGGTTAGGTTAGGTTAGGTTAGGTTAGGTTAGGTTAGGTTAGGTTAGGTTAGGTTAGGTTAGGTTAGGTTAGGTTAGGTTAGGTTAGGTTAGGTTAGGTTAGGTTAGGTTAGGTTAGGTTAGGTTAGGTTAGGTTAGGTTAGGTTAGGTTAGGTTAGGTTAGGTTAGGTTAGGTTAGGTTAGGTTAGGTTAGGTTAGGTTAGGTTAGGTTAGGTTAGGTTAGGTTAGGTTAGGTTAGGTTAGGTTAGGTTAGGTTAGGTTAGGTTAGGTTAGGTTAGGTTAGGTTAGGTTAGGTTAGGTTAGGTTAGGTTAGGTTAGGTTAGGTTAGGTTAGGTTAGGTTAGGTTAGGTTAGGTTAGGTTAGGTTAGGTTAGGTTAGGTTAGGTTAGGTTAGGTTAGGTTAGGTTAGGTTAGGTTAGGTTAGGTTAGGTTAGGTTAGGTTAGGTTAGGTTAGGTTAGGTTAGGTTAGGTTAGGTTAGGTTAGGTTAGGTTAGGTTAGGTTAGGTTAGGTTAGGTTAGGTTAGGTTAGGTTAGGTTAGGTTAGGTTAGGTTAGGTTAGGTTAGGTTAGGTTAGGTTAGGTTAGGTTAGGTTAGGTTAGGTTAGGTTAGGTTAGGTTAGGTTAGGTTAGGTTAGGTTAGGTTAGGTTAGGTTAGGTTAGGTTAGGTTAGGTTAGGTTAGGTTAGGTTAGGTTAGGTTAGGTTAGGTTAGGTTAGGTTAGGTTAGGTTAGGTTAGGTTAGGTTAGGTTAGGTTAGGTTAGGTTAGGTTAGGTTAGGTTAGGTTAGGTTAGGTTAGGTTAGGTTAGGTTAGGTTAGGTTAGGTTAGGTTAGGTTAGGTTAGGTTAGGTTAGGTTAGGTTAGGTTAGGTTAGGTTAGGTTAGGTTAGGTTAGGTTAGGTTAGGTTAGGTTAGGTTAGGTTAGGTTAGGTTAGGTTAGGTTAGGTTAGGTTAGGTTAGGTTAGGTTAGGTTAGGTTAGGTTAGGTTAGGTTAGGTTAGGTTAGGTTAGGTTAGGTTAGGTTAGGTTAGGTTAGGTTAGGTTAGGTTAGGTTAGGTTAGGTTAGGTTAGGTTAGGTTAGGTTAGGTTAGGTTAGGTTAGGTTAGGTTAGGTTAGGTTAGGTTAGGTTAGGTTAGGTTAGGTTAGGTTAGGTTAGGTTAGGTTAGGTTAGGTTAGGTTAGGTTAGGTTAGGTTAGGTTAGGTTAGGTTAGGTTAGGTTAGGTTAGGTTAGGTTAGGTTAGGTTAGGTTAGGTTAGGTTAGGTTAGGTTAGGTTAGGTTAGGTTAGGTTAGGTTAGGTTAGGTTAGGTTAGGTTAGGTTAGGTTAGGTTAGGTTAGGTTAGGTTAGGTTAGGTTAGGTTAGGTTAGGTTAGGTTAGGTTAGGTTAGGTTAGGTTAGGTTAGGTTAGGTTAGGTTAGGTTAGGTTAGGTTAGGTTAGGTTAGGTTAGGTTAGGTTAGGTTAGGTTAGGTTAGGTTAGGTTAGGTTAGGTTAGGTTAGGTTAGGTTAGGTTAGGTTAGGTTAGGTTAGGTTAGGTTAGGTTAGGTTAGGTTAGGTTAGGTTAGGTTAGGTTAGGTTAGGTTAGGTTAGGTTAGGTTAGGTTAGGTTAGGTTAGGTTAGGTTAGGTTAGGTTAGGTTAGGTTAGGTTAGGTTAGGTTAGGTTAGGTTAGGTTAGGTTAGGTTAGGTTAGGTTAGGTTAGGTTAGGTTAGGTTAGGTTAGGTTAGGTTAGGTTAGGTTAGGTTAGGTTAGGTTAGGTTAGGTTAGGTTAGGTTAGGTTAGGTTAGGTTAGGTTAGGTTAGGTTAGGTTAGGTTAGGTTAGGTTAGGTTAGGTTAGGTTAGGTTAGGTTAGGTTAGGTTAGGTTAGGTTAGGTTAGGTTAGGTTAGGTTAGGTTAGGTTAGGTTAGGTTAGGTTAGGTTAGGTTAGGTTAGGTTAGGTTAGGTTAGGTTAGGTTAGGTTAGGTTAGGTTAGGTTAGGTTAGGTTAGGTTAGGTTAGGTTAGGTTAGGTTAGGTTAGGTTAGGTTAGGTTAGGTTAGGTTAGGTTAGGTTAGGTTAGGTTAGGTTAGGTTAGGTTAGGTTAGGTTAGGTTAGGTTAGGTTAGGTTAGGTTAGGTTAGGTTAGGTTAGGTTAGGTTAGGTTAGGTTAGGTTAGGTTAGGTTAGGTTAGGTTAGGTTAGGTTAGGTTAGGTTAGGTTAGGTTAGGTTAGGTTAGGTTAGGTTAGGTTAGGTTAGGTTAGGTTAGGTTAGGTTAGGTTAGGTTAGGTTAGGTTAGGTTAGGTTAGGTTAGGTTAGGTTAGGTTAGGTTAGGTTAGGTTAGGTTAGGTTAGGTTAGGTTAGGTTAGGTTAGGTTAGGTTAGGTTAGGTTAGGTTAGGTTAGGTTAGGTTAGGTTAGGTTAGGTTAGGTTAGGTTAGGTTAGGTTAGGTTAGGTTAGGTTAGGTTAGGTTAGGTTAGGTTAGGTTAGGTTAGGTTAGGTTAGGTTAGGTTAGGTTAGGTTAGGTTAGGTTAGAGGTTAGGTTAGGTTAGGTTAGGTTAGGTTAGGTTAGGTTAGGTTAGGTTAGGTTAGGTTAGGTTAGGTTAGGTTAGGTTAGGTTAGGTTAGGTTAGGTTAGGTTAGGTTAGGTTAGGTTAGGTTAGGTTAGGTTAGGTTAGGTTAGGTTAGGTTAGGTTAGGTTAGGTTAGGTTAGGTTAGGTTAGGTTAGGTTAGGTTAGGTTAGGTTAGGTTAGGTTAGGTTAGGTTAGGTTAGGTTAGGTTAGGTTAGGTTAGGTTAGGTTAGGTTAGGTTAGGTTAGGTTAGGTTAGGTTAGGTTAGGTTAGGTTAGGTTAGGTTAGGTTAGGTTAGGTTAGGTTAGGTTAGGTTAGGTTAGGTTAGGTTAGGTTAGGTTAGGTTAGGTTAGGTTAGGTTAGGTTAGGTTAGGTTAGGTTAGGTTAGGTTAGGTTAGGTTAGGTTAGGTTAGGTTAGGTTAGGTTAGGTTAGGTTAGGTTAGGTTAGGTTAGGTTAGGTTAGGTTAGGTTAGGTTAGGTTAGGTTAGGTTAGGTTAGGTTAGGTTAGGTTAGGTTAGGTTAGGTTAGGTTAGGTTAGGTTAGGTTAGGTTAGGTTAGGTTAGGTTAGGTTAGGTTAGGTTAGGTTAGGTTAGGTTAGGTTAGGTTAGGTTAGGTTAGGTTAGGTTAGGTTAGGTTAGGTTAGGTTAGGTTAGGTTAGGTTAGGTTAGGTTAGGTTAGGTTAGGTTAGGTTAGGTTAGGTTAGGTTAGGTTAGGTTAGGTTAGGTTAGGTTAGGTTAGGTTAGGTTAGGTTAGGTTAGGTTAGGTTAGGTTAGGTTAGGTTAGGTTAGGTTAGGTTAGGTTAGGTTAGGTTAGGTTAGGTTAGGTTAGGTTAGGTTAGGTTAGGTTAGGTTAGGTTAGGTTAGGTTAGGTTAGGTTAGGTTAGGTTAGGTTAGGTTAGGTTAGGTTAGGTTAGGTTAGGTTAGGTTAGGTTAGGTTAGGTTAGGTTAGGTTAGGTTAGGTTAGGTTAGGTTAGGTTAGGTTAGGTTAGGTTAGGTTAGGTTAGGTTAGGTTAGGTTAGGTTAGGTTAGGTTAGGTTAGGTTAGGTTAGGTTAGGTTAGGTTAGGTTAGGTTAGGTTAGGTTAGGTTAGGTTAGGTTAGGTTAGGTTAGGTTAGGTTAGGTTAGGTTAGGTTAGGTTAGGTTAGGTTAGGTTAGGTTAGGTTAGGTTAGGTTAGGTTAGGTTAGGTTAGGTTAGGTTAGGTTAGGTTAGGTTAGGTTAGGTTAGGTTAGGTTAGGTTAGGTTAGGTTAGGTTAGGTTAGGTTAGGTTAGGTTAGGTTAGGTTAGGTTAGGTTAGGTTAGGTTAGGTTAGGTTAGGTTAGGTTAGGTTAGGTTAGGTTAGGTTAGGTTAGGTTAGGTTAGGTTAGGTTAGGTTAGGTTAGGTTAGGTTAGGTTAGGTTAGGTTAGGTTAGGTTAGGTTAGGTTAGGTTAGGTTAGGTTAGGTTAGGTTAGGTTAGGTTA